>CM028131.1:879637500-880888750 GCA_016271365.2 Neoceratodus forsteri | reverse complement strand
ATGACTTCTGGTCTTTTAGTGGAAAACAATTTTCTCAATAATTTGGTGACCTGCTTAACAGTGACCACTCAAAGAAAACAAGGAGGTTTGTTTTGCATGTTCCAAGGGCAAGGCAAGGCAACATTTATTTAAGAGATGCCCAATCCCGGAGGCTCTGGGCGCTATACAATAAAAACACAGCATCAATTGCAGTACAAAAGCACAACATAATAGCCCATCATAAATGTAAAATAAATATATAAAACAATAACTTAATTTGCTATAGTTCACTTAACAATAAAGCAGGTCAGGAACAATTAGCATAATAGCCAGGCACTAGATGTTAAGAACTAAACTCAGGGAATACCTGTGCAAACAGGAAGGCCTTGAGGTGGGCCTTGAATACCTCAACTGAAGGGGCCTCCCATATACTGTAGATGGTGAAAGCGAATTTCACAGGATGGGGCCAGCGACACTAAATGCTTTGTCATTGGCAGTTTTTAACCTTGTCCTGAGAATCACTAGGAGGCCCCTAGAGGAGGAACGAAGTGAGCAGGCTGAAACAGCCAGTGTGAGAACAACAGCCAGGTAGCCAGGGCCCAATCCAAGTAGGGCCTTAAAGGTGAGCAAGCCCACCTTGAAGAGGACCCTCTATCTAACTAGCAGCTAGTGCAGTTCCCGCAGCACTGGGGTGATGTGGCAGTATTTCAACTGCCCTGTCAACAACCTGGCAGCTGCATTCTGCACTAGCTGCAGTTGGCGGAAGGTACCCCCAGCGACCCTGCAGTAGAGCGCATTACAGTAATCAAGCCTCGTCATCACAAAGACGTACCAAAGTTGGGAGGTCCAGAGGTGGAACTAAGGGCTAAACCCTAACTGTATTCCTCAAATGATAAAAGCTGACCCAGACAGTGGCTGACGTCTGAGCCTCCAGCGTTAGACCACTGTCCAGAATAATATCCAGATTCCACACCTCTGAGGCAGCTTTTAAAGGTACAGATCCCAGGAACAATTCTGTCTCTGCACCTGAGGCCACCCTAGCATGCCCTCTGTTTGACTCCACAGCTAGTACCTCCGTCTTACTGGGGTTCAGTTGCAGCCAGCTGGAGGCCATCCAGTCATTTATTTCAGTGAGGCAGTTGTTTAGCACATTCACTGCATCAGAAATTCCAGGTGCAAAGGAAAAGTATAGCTGGGTATCATCAGCATAGCAATGAAAACCCCAAGCCATACTTCTTAATGATCCTTCCTAGGGGTAGCATGTAATTGACGAATAACACTGATGACAAGTCTGATCTTTAAGGTACTCCACAAGACAGGGTACTAGGGAAGGAGGAGAAATTCCCCATCACTATCCTTTGCCTCTTGTTGGTGAGATAGGACTCAAACCATCAGATGACCATGCCAGTGAGTCCACAGAAGAACCTCAGGT
This sequence comes from Neoceratodus forsteri, assembly GCA_016271365.2. Classification (NCBI taxonomy): domain Eukaryota; kingdom Metazoa; phylum Chordata; order Ceratodontiformes; family Ceratodontidae; genus Neoceratodus; species Neoceratodus forsteri. The sequence continues at coordinate 880,887,339 of CM028131.1, read as the reverse complement.
GGTTGAGTAACACAATGATCCACCATGTCAAAAGCTGAGGAGAGGTTGAGGAGAATGAGAATTGTCCCCTCCCCTTCGATCTGTCACCCTGAGAAGGTCATTGTGCACCTGAACTAATGCAGTTTAGTGCTATGCCTTGCCCAAAAACCTGACTGGAAGGGCTCATATAGATCATGGGCCAATAAGTGCTCCTCAAGCTGAAGTGCCACAACCTTCTCCACAACCTTCCCCACAAATGGGAGGTTGGAGATAGGACGATCATTTGCCATGATGTCAGGGTCCAAAGATGGCTTTTTCAGAAGGGGTCTCACCAATGCCTCCTTCAAGACATCTGGGAAAAAACCCTCTGACAAGGAGCACTGAACAATCAAGGCAAACACCGGGCCAACAGAATCAATGCATCCCATCAAGAAACGTGTAGGTACCGGGTCCAGTTCACAATATGTGTATCTTAGCTTGGAAGCAACCTCAATGACCTCAGACACCTCCACTGGTCTAAACTTACTCCAACCAGATGGCACACTCTCCAAATAACTAAAGCGATCACTGTCAGCCACCACAGGGCTCACTGTCATAAGCCCAAGTAGGATGCCGGACACACTGTCTGAGAAGAACTGAGCAAACTCCTCATATAATTCATTTGAAAACATCTTTTTCAGCTGCAGACAGGCTGGATTAAGCAGCCTGTCCACAGTCCAAAAAAGTACAGTAGGTTGGCTCCTCCCAGCAGCAATTTCTCTGGAAGGAATTCTGCTTTCTTATGGTTGATTGCCCCCTGGTACTTACAATAATGAGCACACAGGACCAGTTTGTCCGCCTCCAGCATGGTCTTCTACCAGCACCACTCTAATCTGTACCCCATGGTCTTCATCACCCTGAGATCCCCATCAAATCAGGGGGACCTCACATGAGAAGACCTGGGTCATACACGGATTGGTGCGAGGGAGTCGAGCACAGTGGACATCACCTTATTATAGGTGGCAACTGCCACAGTCACTCCCCCCCCCCACATGCACAGTCCACACTAGATAGATCAGCTACTGCCAGAAAACCCTCCAGGGTCAGACCCTTTAAAGGGCGGTAGCTTACCATCTCAGCAGGGGGACAGCTCTCGAGGGGACCTCAAACAAGAACTCCACCATGCAATGATTGGACCAAACAACCCAATCAGTCTTGAGATCATTTATCTCAAGCCCAAGTGAGAAGACCAGGTCCAGCATGTGGCCGCCCTGATGGGTCGCAGAAGAAACCTCTTGCAACAGACCCAGCAATGACATGGTCTGGAGGAGGTTATGACCAAGGCTAGATGATTCATCGCTGGCCCAAATGTTGAAATCCCCCAGAATTAAACATCTAGGGGCATCCAAGGTTTCACCGATGATGCAATCTGCCACCTCCTGAAGGAATTCCCCTTCCGCCCCAGGGGGGCAGTAAATCAGGAGAATCCTGCAGCCTGTAACTGGACCCCTGCAAACAGCCACACACTCATAGGAACCCAGCCTTCCCACTTGGTGCACAGTGAAGCCTAGCTCAGATCTAAAACAGATAGCCACATCCCCACCCCTACATTCAACTCTGGGGGCAATGCACTACAGAGTATCCAGGTGGGACACTGGCCTCTAAAACTGGGCCTGCATCATCTCCCACCCAGGTCTCTATAATAAATGCCAGATCGACTGTAGAAATCATGTCCGCTATAATCGCAGTCTTGTTCCTGATCAATCTGGCATTACACAGCACTGCCCTCAGGGGATTGGTGGGCTGTGAAGCCCCTCTGGCTTCCTGCCCACATGGTCTGGTACCCTAGGAACCCTAGGGACCTGCACTAAACACATATGCCTCTCTCTCTTGTGCCTGATGCACCCCAGGATGCCTTCTGCACCTGACCATCCTGATCCTGCCCCCCACAATTGTGCTTGCGGCACCCCACCATGCTCGATCAATGCCACATCTAATTCCAACCTCCCGACAATGACGGGCAGTCATGATAGACACTGGGAGGTCGGTGAAGAGCCACAGGTTGAGCAGACGGGACATCTCATACACTATCCTAGCCCACCCCAGGCCTCCACCTTCCCCTAAACACATTCTGGCCAGTAATAGTGGACCACAGCAACACCAACCTTACTATATAACACAGACACCCTCAGACATACACTAATACAAAAAATACATAACCAGCCACACTACAAACACACTACCTAAAAAGAAACTCCCTCCAACCCCCCCAGCAACCCACTAACAACCCACTAAAACCAGAAACAGCCAGGTATATTATAACAGCGTATTCACTTCTCAGGAGAGCAGCCTACAGGTTTTTAAAGTTTGACCCTACAAAACAGGACAAAAAATACAGTTTTTAACAGTGATTTGTCCAATAAATTACCCCCAAAACTCAGTTCATGGAGATTTCGGGGCCCTCTCACAACCCACTGTTTCTCTGCTGGGCAGGAGGCCAGATAACACCATTATGGCCCCAAGAGGTTGCAGTGTTTCAGGGCCCGGGGCTGCTCTCACTTGCCCCTGCCCATACAAAAGAGCAAAGTTACCTTTTTAAATCAAGACACCACTGACCACTCTGATCGTAATATTCATCAGATGGCAACCACATCTGGGGAACTTTATCCTGCCAAATCAGCCAGCAACACAGTCTTATCCGCTCCTCAATCAGACTCCACAGTAATTAAGGATCAGGTTCATGAAGCTACAGCAGATGGTGTCCTCAGTATCCATGCTCCATGGCAATGAAATCCAACCATGCAACTGTACCACAGTTCCTTCTGCACCCTCGTAAAATCAAAGGGGCACCATGAGTACTCGGGGGGGGGGGGTGTCACCAGCCCTTCTTGCACCAACAAGCCACAGAAAGACAGTCTGACCAAGCAGCAACACTGAAGGATCACTGGCCCTCTAGTCCAGTATTTTAAAAGGCACCAGCCTCACTCCGAGATCCCTGTTAGTGGCCACTCATTTCTGGCCCATTGGAAGAATAACACAGCTGAGCATCTCCTCCAAGAAGACCACTGATTCACTCGTCAGTCATTGCTGGCAGCAGGAAGCAGTTCCACCTTACAGTGGTCAACGGTGGATAGTCACCGAAGTCCTGACAGCCTCTCGGGGGAAACACCAGTAGCAGAAAAACTGCTTAAAGGTAAAAGGCCTGCAGGCCACTACAAAACTTGAAAACAAAAAAGCTGTCTCCTATCCTGACTTATTAAATGCCCTGCCTATAGCTATCAACCCTAGCTAAACACTCTCACCAAAAACCTTGCCGTAGTGTTTTAGGTACAGAGTCAGAACTACCAACCAGCACACACACACACACCAAATAGCTCTCCTGGCAAAAGTATCCCAATTGGAGTATAAGTTAAAACCTGAAGGCTAAAAAGTTGTTAACTTTAAGCTTAAAATAATAAGAAAGGGAGAGAAAGAAGCAGCTCTAGGCTCTCAACATATGGAAGCTAGCTAGCTAGCAGGCTGTTGGGCTAGAGACTAGCTGTTGTCCTCATTATAAAAGTAATCACAGAGAGGTGATACATTGGTTAATTTAGTCCTGAAGGCATTGGCTGTCTGTTAGGGGTCACTACATTCTTCCTCACTAATACTTGAACAGACCTTTTGAAAACAAGGATTTATAAAGAACACAGATTAAGTGATGGCAGTAAAACAGATCTTACTTATTAATGTCTGTTTATTTGTTCATCTGATCAAACTACTGAAAAAACAGTATAACAAATATTGGGTTCAAGACCCCGCCAGTGCAACACAACCTCTTACCTCTGACTATGTTTTCACATTTGAGCAATTCAGAAACAATAAACGTAATCAAAAAGTCCAGCCACTTTACAGTGTGGGAAATTTCTCTAACAAATTATCAAAAACAGGTACAAATGGTTAATGGAAATACTCCCACGTGTTTTTAAACTCTGTTTTTGGAGTCCGATGTATACGTAGCAAATTTAAAAATGCATAATTATACCTTGCCCATTCACTTGCACATGAAGTCATGTAATGCCATGTACTGAATGCCATCAGGTTCCACCTACTACCACCACCCCCACATAAAGGGGAAGGGCATTTGCCTACTCTTCCCTTTGACTAAATTAGTACCATGCCTTCCATGACTCCCACTCCCATGTGTAGCCTCCCAACTGAAATGATTCTGTGACAAGGCAGACAAGAAGATTTATAGCTGACTGAAGCCAAAGGTATCTCTTTTTGTCCAACTGATAGGAGGAGGAGGAGCTAAGGCTATATAGTGCTTTCCTTATGCCTTGTACTCCAGAGCACTTTACAAGCAATTAGAGACTGGTAGTGAAGTGACTGTATATGTGTAGTGGGAGCCATTCCTTTCATGAGCCTTGGGCAGCCAGAACTGCTTAGCTATACTTAATGGTCCTCTTGCCTAAACCATATGTACTATTGCTATCATGAATTATACCAGTATTAGCCTAAATGGGGAAGTGGAGTTCAAGTGCATAGAATGCACAATGTATATGTTTTAAAACATGAAGTCATCAAGAGTGAATTTGTGTGCAAGAAATATATCACTAATAAGAAACTTTCATCTGAATTAAAACAGATGGGCCCAAGACTTGATATATTAGAACAATCACAGGAGGAGATGGCAGTGAGGTTATGGGGAAATATCACAAATGCACTAAATGAGGGACACGTCAAAATAAAAAGACAAAGCAATAAAGGTAGTAAAAGAAACCATTCTGGAGAAGGTTCTGTACTGCACAATGAGTGGTGCATGGTGCAATCACTTAACAGAAAAAGAAGATATAATGTTACAATACCACTAAATGATGCAGTGTTGCTAACAGATAGATACACCATACCGAATAATTTGCAGGGTGATGAAAATGCTATCATTGATGTTGGTTCTACATTACAGACCAGGAGGTCTTGATAGACCTTGGTGGCAGACATCTAACCGAAGTAAAATATACTAACACACCTCTGACAAAAAATGTTCAAGTGCCTAGTCCAATGAAAACAAGCAGTAAAATCAAAAATAATGACACAAACCAAATGCAAATGATAGTTGTAGGGGATTCAGTGCTGAGGTACTGCACATTGACAAAACAATCTGTAAGCCAGCTAGAGAGAATATTCAGGTCTCCTGTTTGCCTGGGGCTCACCTATGCCATATTAAACTGAATCTAAAAAAATTGATATGCTCGAAAAAAATGGCCACTAGCTGTAATCCATGCTGGAACTAACAATATCTACAGAACCCTAGAATCCATGGTAGTGAAGGACATAAAAAACATAGAGAAATCCTTGGAAGAACTAGAAGAAGGAGGAAGTATAGCACAGTGGTTTAAGGCTTTCTGTAAACCTGGGTTTGAATCCCACAGACCCCGCTTGCATACTGTGTGACCCTGAGTCAAGTCACTTAACTTCCTTGTGCCCCCAGGTCGCACTTGTAAACAAGGTTCAGCTTAGTGTGTCTCTCCTAGTTAAAAAGTAAATAAAAAACTAAACTATCCTGCTATTTTTTCAGAAATTCTACCAAAACCAGGGGCTAGTGACTATGTTCAGAAAGAAATCTGTAGATATAACTACTGGCTTCGTACCTTCACATCTAAAGAAGGTTTTAAATTTGCAGACATCAGAACATGTTTTTTGGTAACAAAAATCTGTATGGCACAGACGGCATATATCTGAACAGGAGGGGGCAGCATCTTTAGGTAAAAGAATTTCAACAGTCATAGCATATAATTTAAACTGCATACTGGGGGGCGGGGGTAGCACATCAAATGAGCATAAATATTACTAACCAGGCTACCAAACATAAAAGGTCTCATGGAAATGATGAGTCCACCTGAATATTTTACTTCTGGACATAAAGGCCTCAATAACAAGATGGAGCAACTTTTGGTACAGTTACACAAACCACACTATGATATAATCACAATAACATAAACATGGTGGAAAGATTCTGAGGATTGAGGTTACCAACTGGAAGGATACAATCTGAATAATTTGAATTGTAAAGGTTGTAAGGGTGGTGGGGTGACATTATATGTCACCAATAAGCTAATTTGCAGACCATTAATAAGTGAACAAGAGGAGGGTAAGGTTAATCTAGAATGTCTATGGACTGAGATAGAAGGTAAATCCAGGTCTATTATTATCAGGATTTGTTATAGGCCTCCCAGTAGTGAACCAGCTTATAAATTAAAATTGCTTAATACTAGCTACAATCGATGCACGACAAAAAGGGACGTTATAATTTTGGCTGATTTTATATCGATACCATTGACTGGGAAAGAGGCATATCAACAGACAGCTTAGGTTCAGCCTTACTTGATATTATGATTGATTACATTCTACAGTAATTAGTATCCACACCTACAAGAAGGAGCAGTTTACTAGATCTAGTCCTACATTAAAAAAAGAGAAATCACTTGTAAGGTGTTGCATCCCCTGGCAGGTAGTGATCACTGCATGAGTCATGCAGTTCTCCATCGTAAGTTAAACAATATTTGTAGGTATCAGCTGGTTTATAACTATGGCAGGGCTGACCTTATATCAATGGCTAGGGAGTCAGCTGGTTGGGATTGGATAGCATCATTTGATAGAAAATCTATGATAGAAAATTGAACTCGATTTAAGAACAAACTGTTAGTCTCACAGGAAAATTGGGTCCCCAAAAGACAAAAGTATTCTGGACACAGGATTAGGCCCAAATGGCTCAATATGTGCATCAAAAGATTGATAAATAAACAAGATTATTCTTTAGGATTAAAAGTGATTCTAGCAGCATAAATCATTGCATTTATAAAAAAGATTAAAAAATGTAGGAATGCCATAAGAGGGAGAAAATGTCAATTTGAATCCAGTCTTGCCAGAAATAAAGCAAACCACAAAGCCTTCTTTGGGTATATAAACTGTTTAAAGGGCAGAGAGACAACAGTTGGCCCACTTATGACCCAAGGGAATTTAGTGGATAACCCAAAACAAATGGCAGAACATTTAAACAACTATTTTGGATACAACTATAATAAAAATTATATTGATCCAGTTAGTAACACAATCAGTGGTGTCTCAAGTGATGATCTAGGAAGTTACATTTTCACTCCTGAAAAAAATACTAAGGGTACTAAATAAGATAACCCCATGTAAAGCACCTGGACCCTTCCAAATCCACCCACTTACTATTAAGAATATGGCCCACCTGCAGCCAGCCCAGTGGTGCTGAGGGTTGAGGCACTGGACACCACACCTCACGTCATGCCACGATCTGGGGTCGGGACTGGCCTCGGGTTGCCAGGGGTCAGCAGGAGAGGGAGAGGATTGAGCATCTGATGGACTGTTTTCCTCTTCTGAGAAGGGGAGGGTTGTCATCTGCTCCTTGGCTGCCCCTAATGGAAGCTGAAGGGCAGCACTGGAGGCCAGGAGACACAGAAACACAGAGACGTGATGCACGCAGCATCCACACAGGCACATTCATGCCACGAGGGGGAAGGGGGTTTATGGGGGGAAAATGGAAAAAGCACAGAAAAAAGCAATATGGGAAAAAAAAAGAACATGGCCCACCCAATCATTGAACCTTTAAGTCAGATATATTCATCATCCTTCAAAACTGACTGGGTCCCAGGGGACTGGAAGACTGCTATTGTTATCCCAATATATAAAAAGGGAAACAAACATTTTTTTGTAAAGTATAGGCCAATTAGTCTAACCTCGATTCTGGGCAAAATTATAGAGAGTTTTTTAAAAGAGTTTATATTAGAAAACATAAACATGGGTGGCTACAATGATGAAACATAGCACGGTTTCATCAGAGGGGTTTCTTGTGTGACCAACCTGATATTGTTTTATGAGCCTATTAGTGAACAATTAGATAAGAATATACCATGTGATGTCATATGTTTGGATTTTAGTAAAGCTTTCTATCAGGTACATTATGAGTAGGGATGTTGTGAAGTTTTATTTCACCGGGGAAGTCACGGCAAAGCTGCAAAATTCACCTATGTGAATTACTTCACAAAATTCCCACTTCACAATTTTGCCTGTAATGGCAGCGAAGTTAGGCAAAGTTAGGTGAAGTTGGACAAATTTAAGTCAATTCACCCAGAAAAAGGGCAACTTCGCCTTGCAACAACTTTCACCAACTTCACAAATTAATTTGTGGAGTGAATTTTATCCATTTTGCCCATCTCTAATCGAATCAAGAGAAGTTGGTTAATAAATTGGAACATCTCAATAAAGATAGTGAAGTAAACCTATAGATTCAAAAATGGTATATGAATAGGACACAGTGCATTAGAATATGTGGTGCCATCTCTAGTTATATAAACATTACCAGTGGCATACCTCAGGGTTCCATCTTGGGTCTCATTCTATTTAATATATTCATAAGCGATCTACATTCGGGTCTCTGTGTATTTGTAAAAACATTTGCAGATTATATTAAAATAGAAGGCAAAGTACAAAATTCTGATGACATTGCCAAAATTCAGAAAGACCTTGATCTATTATTTCAGTGGTTTGTTAAGTGAAAGATGAAATTTAATTTAATGTAATTGAAGAAGAGATGCTGTCTTTGAATTTAAATGATATTACACAACATGGATTTAAAACAGGTCATTCTTGTACAACTAATCTGTTATCCTTCTATAACTCAGTCAGCATAAACTTCGATCTAAACATCCCAGTAGACGTAATTTTGCTTGACTATAGTAAAGCCTTTGACAAGGTTTCACACTCCATATTGATAAACAAGCTTGTAACCCTAGGATTTTCTAATTATATTGTGTCTTGGGTCCAGAGCTGGCTTTACAATAGATCCCAGGTTGTTAGGGTGAATGGAGAACTGTCTGATGAGGGGTTGGTGTCTAGAGGTGTGCCCCAGGGCTCAGTGTTGGGCCCCACACTGTTCGGTATCTTTATTAGCGACCTAACCATCTTATCCAATAACATCATATCTAAGTTTGCAGATGACACCAAGCTGGGGGGATGAGTTGATAGTGATATTAATAGGAATATCCTAAAAAAATATCTAAAAATAATTGAATCATGGGCAATAACCAATAAAATGTCATTTAATGCATCTAAATATTCGGTATTATATATGGGTAAAAATAATCATAAACAAACCTATTACCTTAACAATATTATGGTCAGGGAATCAACCATGGAAAAAGATTTGGGCATGTTGGTCAACAACAAGCTATCATCCACTGACCATTGTGATAAGGTTGCTAAACATGCTAACGCCCTTTTACATAGATTCAATAATACATTTGTCCTTAAATCTGAGGAGTGTATTATGGCCCTTTATAAAACTCTTATCAGACCTCATTTGGATTATGGTTCATCTTTTTGGAGTCCCTACCTGGTTGCGGACATAGCCAGAATTGAAAAGGTCCAGAGGAAGGCCACAAAAATTATTTCACATCTCTCATTACTTGATTATGAATCTAGATTACAGAAAACGGGGCTTTATTCACTTAAATTTAAAGAGTAAGGGGTGATCTCCTCCAGTTACACAAGATCTCTCATTCAGCAACATTGATGAATTCATGTGGACTATCTTTTACATCTAGAAAAACTGTAGCTAGGATTCACAGCAAGCAAATTGGAGTTGATAGAACAAGATCAAACAAAAGGCAACAATTTTTCACTGTTAGAACCCCTAGAATTTGGAATTTCCTGCCCCAGGATATCATTGATAGTCAGACCATAATTATTTTTAAAGCTAAACTTGACAAATGGCTTTTAAATAAGAACATAACTTAACAATGATCCACAATGTGTGGAGGACATCCTCGATGGGCTTCGGCCTTCTTTTGTCCATCAACCGAGTAACCGAGCAAATTCAGAAAGACCAAGAGAGAGGTGGATAGGGAAAATTGCCTAAGGTTGGCTAATGAGGCAAGTAAGGAAGTCCAGCAAGCAAAGGCACAGAAGGAGTTGCAGATAGCTGAAGGAATTAAGAAGGGGGAGAAGGCTTTCTTTTGCTATGTAAGTGAGAAAAGGGACAAGAAGGAAGGGATTGTTAGGCTTAAGAAAAGGGTGGAGTGGGTGTAAGATAATGGGGAAAAGCAGGGTTACTAAATGAATACTTCTGTTCTGTCTTCACCAGGGAGAAGGGCAGATTAGTGCCTTCAGGAGGGAAAAGAGGAGCGGGGGGGGAGCGGAGCACAGATCTACTGGAAAAGGAGGATAGAGTGAGGGAGGGGCTGCTAATATTGATGGTGGACAAATCACCAGGCCCAGACAGAGTATATCCAAGGGTACTAAAGGAACTGACTGAGGAGTTGGCAGGGCCACTGGCAGATTTTTTTAATAGTTCACTAGAGTCAGGTGTGGTACCGCAGGGCTGGAGAACAGCACACGTATTGCCCCTCCTCAAGAGTGGTCCCAAGGATGATCATGGGAATTACAGATCAATCAGTCTAACCTTCATTGTGGGCAAGTTCATGGAGACCTTACAAAAGGAAAGGTTGGTGGAATATCTAGAGGAACATGGCCCCCAGGATGCGAGTCAGCATGGGTTCATGGGGGGGGAGATTGTGTCAAATGAATCTAATTGATTTCTTTGACTGTGTCACTAAGACAGTAGACAGGGGCCAAGCAGTAGACATCCTCTGTCTCAATTTCAGCAAGGCCTTTAACTCTCTGCCCCACAAAAGGTTGATCAAGAAGTTGGTAGATCTCGGGAAAAGATGGCCAGATGGGTGGAAAACTGGCTGAGAGACAGAACCCAGAGGGTGGTTGTGGAAGGAGAGTTATCTGGCACCAGAGAGGTAACCAGTGAGGTCCTGCAGGGCTCAGTGCTGGGGCTGGTGTTGTTCAATGTCTTCATCAATGACATTGGGGATGGCATTAAGAGCAACTATTCGCAGATAACACCAAGCTCTGTGGGAGTGTGAACACAGCAGAAGGGATACAGGACCTACAGGAAGTTTTGGAAAAGCTGGGGAGGTGGTCCAGGATCTGGCAGCTTGGTTTCAATGCCAAGAAATGCAACGTTATGCATATTGGAGCCAAGAATCCAAGGACAGAGTACTACCTTGGTTGAGTCTGAGTATCTGCATCAGAGGAGGACCTGGGAGTAATGATCCCTAGTGACCTGAAGCACTCCATGCAGTGCAAGAAAGCAGCAGCAAAGACAAAGAAGATGCTGGGATGCATATCTAGGGGGATTAGTAATAGGAGAGAGGAGATTATACTACCCTTGTTCAGGTCACTGGAGAGGCCGCATCTAGAGTATGGAGTTTAGTACTGGTGCCCACACCTCAAAAAGGACATTAACTGTCTGGAGAAGGCCCAGAAGAGGGCTTCAAAGATTATAGCGGGTCAGCAGGGTAAGGCATATGAGGAGAGGTTGAGGGCATTGAACATGGACTTCCTGGAAGACAGGAGAGAGAGACAGGACATTATTGGGACCTTCAAGTACTTGAAAGGGATAAATAAGGTTGATAAGGAGAGTCTTTTTAAGCTGAGTGGCAACTATAACATGAGAGGGCACAGTCTTAAGCTGGAGGGTGGGAGGTTTAGGAGGGAGGTCAGGAAGCACTTCTTCACAGAGAGGGTGGTGGCCACTTGGAATGCACTGCCTGAAGAGGTTATCTTGTTGAAGACAGTGGGCAGCTTTAAGAGAGGCTGGTATAGGCATAGGGGGAAGGCAAGGATCATGGATAGGGAGGATGGGAGGAGTGTGGAGGGAAAGCAGGAACAGTAGCTCAAGCTGTTGACCCTGCAATTTGGGCATACTCAATAGACCAAATGGCCTTCTTCTGCTGGCTTCTTCATATGTTCATGTGTTTGTATGTTCAAATGTCAATAAATGTATTGTGCTAAACCTAGGGAAAAATAACATCCTTGCATCCTATAACCTGGGTGGCTCACTGTGAAGGGCAGTAGAAGAAAGAGATTTAGGGGTCATAATTCAACAGAACTTATCATTTATATCTAACAGCTCAGTTGCTACTGCAAGGCCAGAAAAATAATAGGTTGCATAAAAAGAAATATGATCAGTAAGCACAGAAATGTCATGGTACCTCTGTACAGAAGCTTGGTGCACCTACACCTATACTGCTGCTCACAGTTCTGGTCCCCACATCTCAAAACTAATACGACAAATATAGCAAAAGTGCAGAGAAGTTTCACCAAATATATTTATGCCATGGACAGACAATTATAATGACAGATTGAACTCATTAGGACTACACAGTTTAGAAAGAAGATGGCTAACATCCTAGTTTTCAAGGTAACAACCAACAGCGAGTTAATGGTTGACATGGGCCTGTAAGTCAAAGCATTGACATACAACACTAGGAATACAACACAATAATTATGACTGAGGCAAACTTTTTAAGACTAAAAAAACGAGTTCATCTTTTACTCAGAGAATAGTAAAATGTTGGAACACCCTTCCCCAATATACTGTGGACGCCCTGAGTATCGACTGCTTTAAAAGGGTAACCTGTGAACAAGGCAATGACAATAGATCGCTTACAAAAATGGTGACTCAGTTACAGTGCTTGTGTTCAGGGCTACCTCACAGGGTAGCAACCAGATACCTGGGTGGGCGAGGTAGGGTGACAGGAAGTACGCGCATATATACACAGGCACACATGCGCGGGGGGAGAGAGGAAAGGGAGGAAAGGTATGTGGGAGGGCGGTGTGGTGGGCAGCTGCTGAACTGGTCTGCTAACGTGAAGAGGAGGGTGATCGGTTGGGAGGTGCAGGGTTCTGATCCGGTGCTGTGTGGTGCGGTTCCTTTTTTGCCAGCAAGTGGCTTGTTTTTTTTTTTTAAGCCCCCTTTGATATGCATCCCTGAAGTTGAGAATTTTAGTAGGGGTGCAAGGAGAAGATTCCCCCGGCATGAGAAAGATCTTGGGTACCCTTTTCCCATTTGCCACGAGTGTGCATCGCCAAAATTCATTTTCGGTGATGTACACTCGCCCTAATAGTGATCGCTATTCTGCAATCGCCATTATGGCATAAAACCCTTTAAGAGGTATCTTGATGTCTCAATGGATTCCTGGGATACAAAGTGGATTACCACTGTATAGTGGGGGAGTAGACCGGAAGCACCTATGGTCTACTTCTACTCCTAGTTTATCAAAGTACAGTATATGCTCAGAGGCTCTTGTACCATAAGAGACACCCCATGTAGGCTGTATTAATTTATCGTATATTTTCTTCATTGTCTTAAAGGTCTTTAAGCATAACATAAAACACACAAACCTTAATATGAGAGACACATTTAATAAAGGAAATGTAACACTGCATATTAAGATTAATGATCAAAATACAAGCATATCTATAGCTTCAAACTCATATTCAAAATATCTGCAAGTACTCATTACTGTTATATTTTCAGCAATGCAGGTATGTTGTTCCTACCTAACATTGCATGTACTGCAATTACTACAAGGGATCCCATATGGTAGTATCTCAAAATTGATTAAACAATATTAGTTATTTGACTGAATGATCTGCAGTGGTAGCCAGTGAGAAGATTAGCTATATACTTGGATATACTACAGTTTGGGCAAATAGCTCACATATCCAATTGAAATTAATGGGAATTTCTTGTGATATAGCAAGAGATACACCTTTTGTCATGCAGTATTTCATGACACATCATTCACTGCAAAGTACTGGATTGCATCCTCGCTTGCCCATCTCTGATGTTTGAACGAACAGGTATGATGGTGATCTGGGGAAACATTCCCTGTTATATGTTGCATATTTATACATTTTTAGCCCTTGATATGCCTTTAGGTGCAACATTTTGCACTGGAGCAATCCACCACTATTTTGCTCCTAGAACTGAGACAGACTTTAAATTATCATACTTAGAACTGATTTCCCCTGGTCCCAACCACCCCAGTTTATTCCACTACTTGTCAGGGCCTTTCTGTGCTGCAATTTAGAAACATAGAAACATAGAAGTTGATGGCAGAACAAGACCGCTAGGTCCATCTAGTCAGCCCATTTGTTTTATACCTATTTTGACACTCTAGTTGCCCTTTGTAGTCAGGGCTTCCTTGTGTCTATCCCATGCCAATCTCAATTCGATGAGCTTCATAGGATAGTGCTGTTTTCCAAAGTATGGTTTTCAAATGGAATAGAACATATAAATCTGCAAACTGTAACATGGGCCAAACTGCATGGAAGGGTTGGAGACTCCCGATTTAATTTTAGAGCAAGGACGATGGAAACCTATCTGCAGTCCAACCACAGATGATCAACTTTTTTTAATAGTTCTGATCCAAGAACAATAACATAGATTCTGAGAGGCTTGAAGGAACATATTTCAGAAGTTGATTAGCCACTATGCTAAGAAACATCAGCTAATATACAAACATTATATGCCTCTAGGGACAAAGTAACCACTGCTACTCTCCACAAGCCCTCAGGTATGAAGTAGGAAACAAATACTTTTCTTGGGCATATGCATTTGTAAGGGTTCCAGGGATAAGTAGCCTTCTATTCCCTGGATCTCTGGCACAAACAGAATCCTGGTGAAAGCTGTTGTCTGCCCATTCTGTTGGACAGACTCACTCAGGGCCCTTGCTTTGTATCAAACCATGGACTCCAAGTCCTAAAGGCTACAATGCTAACCATCACGCTAAAGGATAATGGCAATTAAAAGGAAGGTTAAACTGTGCTTCTAATTTTCTGTTACTGTCAGCTTCACACAGATTTAGAAGGCTCTGTGATTACAATCCCTCAACATTATAGGATTGTAGGGCTATAGGACTTCTAGGTGCTCGACTGTTTTATTGCAACTTGAGGCATCTAGATGATGCTGCTCACAGAATATTTTGCACGTAGAAATGGTAATTATAGATATATAGAATTACATTGTTTGCAATTCTTGATGCAAACCTTAAGATCACACTAATGACATTTTAAGGCACCACATGTACGGTATGTGGCTGTTAATTACTCCAATTGTGTCATTTGCTGTTACACATCTATTATTTATTTATTGAAAGAGTTTTACCAGGACAGGCCTATTGAGCCATAATAGTTCATTTCCAGAGGCATTCTTGGGGAAGGGAGTACATGGGAAGATAATACAGTGGTAATAGTGCAGAGCCGGTAACAATTTACATCAATATACACAGTAGTAGGAATGGTATCGTATAAAGGTATATATACAAATTTCAGTCGCAATTAACAATTTGACTGTTGACTTTATATTATTATTATTATTTTTGATGATTAAAACATACAGTCTTCATTTTGTCCAGATTAATGTCTAAAGGCAACTCTAACCTGTCTTTCTCTTATTGCAATTGGAAATTTTATTACATGCATAATTTATTTAATTTCACTACTATACTGTTTGTTTGATTGTTTGTTTGCTTGTTTATTTTAAAATAGCTTTGTTGAAGTCTCTTGTAGATTCTGCCTTTCCTTCATATGCATTTTCATTTACTGATTGGCTATCTATGTTAGGGAGGAAATAAATAAAAGCTACACAAGTACAGGACATGAGGGAGGCAGGATAGGCACTGTAGGTCATGCTGGAAATGGGGAATGGTACTGCCATTCGAGTAGGTGTGATGCATAGACTTCCAGCACAGGGGGAGGATTTGGACAATGCACTAGTGGAAGTAATCCATGCCATGGCAGCAAAAGGAGAGATATTGCTGATTGTGGACTTAGTTTTCCAGATGGCAAATGGAGCACCCGTACTGCAGCCACAGCAAGGAGCAGAAACATCCTGGAAGTTCTTCAGAGGGCGGGACTCAGACAACAAGTGGTAGAACACACCTGTGAGGACCTGGTGTTCACCAATGGAGAAAAGGTGATGGATGTAGAAGTGGGGAGTCACCTGTGATCCAGCAATCACAGTACAGTATGGCTTAACATGAGGATAGTAGTGGAATCCAGCCAAACAAAGGCAAGGGTCATGGATTTCAGAAGGATTGATTTTGCAACGATGGAGGTATGTCTGAGAAAGCCCTAGGAGGTAGATTGGGAAAAAAGGATGTAGAGGAACAATGGGCATATCTTAAGGGAGCCATAATGGAAGCCACGAGCCTTTGCATTAGGTAAATAAGTAAATCAAAGAGGAAGAAAAAGACACTCTGGTTTTCACTGGAGGTGGCAAAGAGGGTGAGGGGGAAAAAGACAGCATTCAGAAACTACAAAGGAATACAGAGGGAGGAAGACAGAGGAATATATGTGGAAAAGCTAAAGGAGGCAGGAAAAGCAATGAGAAAGGCCCAGGAACAGACAGAGAAAAGAATAGCCAAGACTATTAGAAAAGGAGACAAGACCTTTTTTAGGTACATTAGAGAGAAGAGAAAAACCAGGGATGGGATTGAGAGACTAAAAAGGGAAGGGAGGGAGTCAGCAGAAGGGGACCAGGAAAAAGTAGAAATCCTGAACAAATATTTTTGTTCAGTGTTCACTGTAGAAGGGAATGGGATGGGACCACAGTGGCACTGGGTTGGAATAGTGCTGACAATAATAGCGTGGTCCAGAACCTCGCGGCAATAAAGGTGCTGATTTTGTTTTTGTGGGGGACTTTGCTCCCCACCCCCCCCGGATTGAAGGATTCTCACTTGGGAGATCATAGGAAAGTTGACATTCGAGGGCCGTGGAATACTGTTTCCACAACACCACGGAAAAAACGAAGTCCCGAGTGCACCAAAAAAGTTGGAGACCAGGATTAGAACCCTGTCTCCAGTGCCACTGGCTGAGCTGCTCAGTGCCCCAGCTAGCCACACCACGGGAGCAGCTCACCCAGCCTCCTGGATCCCAGTGCCCTTGTGTGCTTTAAGCACCATAGACAGCGGCCAGGAGACCGCTTACTGAAACACTGTAAATCCCCTCTCACTGTCCATGTTAGTGCTACAGGGACACTCTGTTGACTGGCACTATTCCTGTAGTGTTAATCTAACTGGATACTGACCACAGCTAGGTGTAATGAATACCAAAGGGAGAAGTGTAGATACCAGTCCATTCACAGTACAGGGAGTCCTAAAGGAATTAGAAAAACTGAAAATTGATAAAACAATGGGGCCAGATGAAATACATCTCAGAATTCTAAAGGAACTAAGAAAGGTGCTAGCAGGACCACTGACAGCCATGTTAAAAAAATCATTAGAAACGAGTGTGTTTCCAGCAGACTGGAAGAGGGCAAATGTTTCCCTCTCCATAAGACCGGGAGCAAGGAGGAAGCTGGTAACTATTGACCGGTCAGTCTAACCTCAGTGGTAGGAAAAATTGATGGAATCATTACTCAAGGAAAGGATTGTAACATACCTTCAGTCAAGCAGACAAAAGGATCCATGACAGCATGGTTTCACAGCAAGCAGGTCTTGACAAACAAACCTGATAGATTTCTTCGACTAGGTGACAAGGAAGAATGATCAGGGAGTGGCAGTAGATGTGGCCTACCTGGATTTTAGGAAGGCCTTCGATACCATCTGCATAAAAGGCTAATAAACAAATTGAGCAGTCTGGGAGTCAGATCTGGGGTGGTTAACTGGGTTAGAATTTGGCTGATCAGGAGGACACAAAGGGTGGTAGTAAACTGAGTTCAGTCCGTAGAAAGGGAGGTGACCAACGAGGTGCCTCAGGGATCAGTGCTAGGCCCAGTCCTCTTTAAAGTCTTCATAAGTGACATTGCAAAGGGGCTGGAGGGGAAGGTGTGTCTCCTTGCAGATGACAAAAAGATCTGCAATAGGGTAGACACACAAGGGGGGGTGGAAAGAGTGAGAATGGACCTGAGCAAGCTGGATGATTGGTAAAATGTATGTCACTTGGATGCAACGCAAAGAAGTACAAAATTATGCAATTAGGTCACTGGAACCTGAGAAAGGAGTACTCAGTGGGGGGTTACTGTCAGCCACCAAACAGGAGAGAGATCTAGCAATAATTATATCTGAAGACCTAAAGTTGGCCGGACAGTGCGAGAAGGTGGTTAGAATGGCCAGTGAGATGTTGGGGTGTATAAGGAGAGGCATCACAAGCAGAAAAAAGGTGGCGGTGATGCCATTATACAGATCATTAGTGAAACCTCATCTGGAGTACAGTGTCCAGTTTTGGATGTCACATCTCAGGAAGGACATAGACAGAGTGGAGGCAGTTCAAAGAAGGGCTACTAAAAGGTACGGGGGCTGCACCAGAAGTCATATGAAGAGAGGCTGAAAGTTCTCAATATGTATTCTCTAGAGATGCGAAGATAGAGGGGGGGGACATAATAGAGATGTATAAATATCTTAAAGGAATCAATAAGGTACTGGAGGGTAGCATCTTTCAGAAAAAAAGATGTACAACAACTAGGGGACATGAGATGAAATTGGAGGGAGGAAAAATCAGGGGTAATGTGAGGAAGTATTTCTTTACAGAGAGGGTGATGGATGCTTGGAACAGGCTCTTCACAGGGGTGATAGGGCAAATACAGTGAATGAATTAAAAAATACATGGGTCACACACAAGGGAACACTAGAAAAAAGGGAAGAGTAGGAAAGCTGCAGATCAACTACAGTCTGCAGCATAAGTTAAAGGTAGAAAAAATGGGCAGAATAGATGGGCTAGGCGGTCCTTATGTGCCGACCTTATTTGCATGAAAAGTGATATTGAACAATGTGCGTTCAAAAACGTACATTGAGAAAAACCTGGCCATGGCCATATTTATAATTTTAAATATAAAAATAATGCTAAAGCAAACTCAAAATGGGAGGAAAATTGCATCTTATAACATTTTATGAAACAGAAGGAAAGAGGCCTAAAATAGAAGTAAGAAAGTATAGGTACAAAATTTACACCCTAACATGCACTGCTAGTTTAAAGCAGCAGTGCATGTTACAGAGAAATATTTTGACATACACCTTTTTATTGTATTTCAATCAATCAATTAATTTTTATTTATATACTGGAGGGTATGTGAGCAAAAATGCCCATTTTCACAAACGTCCAGTGGGAGAAAGACAACAGATAAGGTACAAAACAGAGGAGAGCCAGCCCAGTGGTGCTGAGGGTTGAGGTGCTGGACAACACACCTCACATCATGATGGAGATGCGGGTTCAGCAACAAGATCGGGCTGTCGGGGGGGGAGAGAGAGGATTGAGCGTCCAGAGGACTGCTCTCCTCTCTCTGGGGAGGGATCCGGGGCTGCTCGGTGTCCTGGTGACCCCCGGTGGAGATCAGGGTAATGTAGGTAGGCCAATCAGAAGAAGGGGTGGGAATGCAGCAGATGTCAGCAGGGAAGCCGTGTGTAGACGTCATTGCATGCAGCACTCCCGAGGGGGACAAAGAAAAAGTAGAAAATCCCCTATCTCACTTGTGGAGATGAAGGGGATGCCAGGGACGCAGCCCACATCCTGACTGCCAGCCCATCGTCTGGAAGACTCCAAGGCCGACCCAACACATACCAGGTAGGATCTCCCTAATTTCAGACAGGCCATTGCGGGAGCATGGGCCTGCCCCGGGGTGGGGTGATCCAGGGGGTTAGATCTGCCTGGGTGGTCAGGGGTGTCTCTCCATTAATGAGGGTTCAGGCAAGGGAGTAGAGGCTTGGGGTCGAGTGCGTACCCTGGAAGGATGCCCAGGCAGGAAGGAGTATAAAGTGGAAAAAAACCAAAAACAGAGGAACATCCAAAAATTACAACAAGAATGCAATAGAAACAGAACATTACAAAAAATGGAAATGGTATGTTACAATTGATTGTTTAGGTATCAATACATGACAAAGAGTAAGATAGCAGATGTTGGGTTCAGAATCATTTCAGATGTATCAAAAACATTCCAGTGGTAATGTAAACATAGTCAAAAGCAATTCCAGGATAAGCAGTGAATAAAGTGGCAAGAGAATGTGTACTGAGAGAACAGAAAAGAGGAAGGTAATATTGAAAAGTGGGAGGACGAGAGGGGTGGTAACCCAGGAGTGCTGCATGCCAGGAGTGTTAGTTGACCTAGGTAGAAAGCATTAAGAGCCAAGACCAAGGCAGGGGAGAGAGGTTGGGGGAGGGGGGTGTCTGGGGAAAGAATAAGGTAAGACTTGGTTTGGTAGGAAGGTGGAAGCCAGGAGTTAGCATGGCAGCAGGTTGGTGCAAACGCAGACGGTTGAGTTGAAGATGTTAGCCATAAGGGAGGTAGTGAAGAGTTGATGGATCTTCAGGCCTGGATTACTGGGGGCAGTTTGTTGTACAACTTTATGCCCTTGCAGGAAACTGAGTTCTGTGCTTGCTTGGACCCACAGAGGGAGTGTCAAAAGCCAAGCTGGAGGCACTTCTGGTTGTTTGCCTTGGGACTGAGAGTGGGAAGAGGGAGTTGATGCTGGGTGGCATTAATTTAAGGAAAATCTTGTGGAGGAAGGAGAGCATTTGTAACTTGAACCTTCCTTCCAGGGTGGGCCAACTGAGTGTGGAGTATAGGGAGCAGTGGTGAGTATTCCAGGGGAGACTGGTGGCAAAATGGGCTATGCTGTTGTAGGTAGTTCTAAGTTTGGTGAAGAGGAGCAAGGAGGAGGGAGGGGAGTACATGATGAACCATAATCTAAGAGGGGAGGAGGAGAACTGAGCTTGCCATGTGAAGTCTGGATGCAGGGATCAGATACCTTCTGATCCTGTAGAGAAGACTGAGCCTAGCATGGATCTTCTTAATGAGGTTATTGATATGGAAATTGAAGGAGAGGCGAGGGTCCAAGTGAAGACCAAGGTATTTGAATTCAGACACCTGTTCGATGGGGTTACCAGAGTTGTTGAGAAGTGTAAAGCCAGTGATAGGGGTTTTCCTGGGGCCTGAGAAGATCATAAGCTTGATTTTATTGGAATTTAGGACCATTCCATTCCCAGAGAACCAGGAGTGAAATTTACTGAAGTCTGACTGCAGGTTGAGAAACATGACGGCAGATCTTCATTGCTACAGGATATGGCCATGTCATCCACAAATAGGACAAGTTCAGTGTCTCAGCAGATGGAGTGAAGATTATTAATAAAAAGTGAGAAAAGAAGAGGGCCCAGAATAGAGCCCTGGGGGACCCCATATTTTATTGGGCATTTGGCAGAGAGGTGACCATTAATGGAGGTTTGATGGGATCTACCAGTCAGGTAGTTTCCCACCCAATTTACATTTTCTGAAAGGTGTAGGCTTCTCAGTGTGTTGATGAGGAGGAGATTGTCCACAAGGTCGAACACCTTGGTTAAGTCTACAAAGACAGATCCAGTGTAGAGGCCTTTGTCGTTGGCCTTGATGATGTCCCTCGTGAACCTGACTAGAGCTGTTTTGGTACTGTGACCAGGTCTGAACCCATGCTGGGTACTAATGAGTAGGCTGTAGGATTTGAGGTAAGCTGTGAGTTGAGCGTGAACAACTTTCTCTAAGATTTTTGACAGGGGGGTGAGGAGGGAAATTGGGCAGTAGTTAAAGACCTCTTTTCTTGACCCAGACTTCAGTAGGGGTTTAATGGTGGCCGTTTTACAGGTATTAGGGAAAGAGCCGGAACAGAGTGAGTGGTTAAAAAGATTGGTGTTGGGAGCCACCAGTGTATCACTCGCCAGTTTGAGAAGTTTGTAATCAATACCGTTGGCCCCCTTGCTGGGTTTTGGGTTGTTCTTATGAATTGGTTTGATGGTGTCAGCAGGTTTCAGGGCCTTAAAGTAAAAATTGGGGAGTGGCCTGTCCGTAGCGTAGGGTGTGTGTGAGGAGGGACATGTTTGTCATGGGGAGAAGGATGTAGGTATTTACTTTTCAAGGTCGTAAAAAAAAAAAAAAAAAAAGTTAAAAATGTTCACCACTTCAGTTGGGTCATTGGTTTGATGACCGCTATGGAATAAGGTGATAGGTTCAGATGTTTTGGTTTTACCGAGTAGCAAGCTGAGGGTACCCCAAAACTGATAGGTGCATAAGGAGTCCCCAAGTTGTTTATTATGCAGGAAGTCTATTTTTGCTTTCCTAACCAAATATTTACATTTGTGCAGAGAGATTTGTAAACGGAGAGCAGAGCAGGGTCTTTGTACTTTGTGTACAGGGCCCAGGATTTGTCTCATGAATACCTTTGTTCTCCTATCTTGTAAGAATCCCTTTTCCCCCCATTTTGAATCTACTTCAGCATTGTTTGGCATTTAAAATAATAAAACAAGTGCTCATTGCAATATAGGATCTTTTTGGGGGATATATCTGTCATCAGGTCACACCTATGGAACTTAGCCATCAGATGCTAGGATCACATGGAAGCTTTTTTGCAGCAGTCTAGCAGGGGCCACTCAGGTCGACATCAGAATCCAGTGTCACAGCCCTATATAAGCATGGGTGGCCCTGCTCCCTCCTCAGTTCTTTCCCGCTGTTGACCATTCAGGCATGGACTCCATGGGAGCTTCGTCACTCAGTTCAACTTTAAAAATTCTACTTACCTTTTCTTTTGCTAAAGCCTGTGGATCACTTTATCTCACAGTGATTCCTTTTGTTTTTCTATCTTGAGAACTACTCCTTTGTTGGCTCTTTTCCATCGCTGCCACTGAAGATTTCTTCAACCAACGACTACAAACTGGCCTGGTCACAACACTCTTGCCTGCTAGCTTTGCCTGAAGTTCAATCTCTCCACCCAGCGATGATGTAAGAAAGCTCTGCAGTAATTCCTTATGGAGCAACAGACTGCCAGCAGAGAGCAAGGGTCTTCCAGGGTTCCCCCCTCTCCCAGTCGCCAATGTCCTCTTTGACCTCTCAGGCCACCAAGACCCAAGAAAAGTCCTTTGGGAAACATTCTCATCAGAATAAGGACTGTTCCCCCCCCCCCAAAGCAATTGTGATCCCTGTTGCAGTCTTCTTCTACTTCTTCTCCTGAGATCACACCATTGAATGCTTTGGCTTTAATGCCTCGCTCTGTGCAGGCCTTTGTTCTATCAGTCCCCCCATGGAGGAGAGTTCTCCCAGCCTTCTTAGGGCTGCAGAGGGGCTGTCAGGCTCTGGGTCATTAGCCCCAGCCCTGCAGTTGAGACATCTTGAACCATGAGGTTCACAGGTGCTGGGTCCAACCGTCTCTACTATGGCTGGTGATGGTTCTGCAGAGCTGGGCTCTTCACCCCTCTCCATTGATACCTGTGTTGATGATGCTTCCTTATTCTGCCATTAACCTCAAAGTGCTTTTTACTGCTATAACCTCAGCTCTCATACAGCAGTTTCTTCCATGGCCTGGGCCTTCATACCCTCACTGTCGGATGCTGCTTCAATGTCAATGCCAGTTTGACCTATCCACCCCGCATCCTCTAGAGAGCCGTCAGTACTCCAGATGTTGGTCCCTGCTGCAGAACAGGTCAATGTAGAGGAGGAATATCACCCTGATCTCATCCTCTCTGAGGAGGAAGAGGAGGAGGAGGAGGAAGATATTGCCGTTGACTCCTCTGACAGGTCTACTGTAGTGAGAACTTGATGAAACACACCCCAAGGTCCCGCCAGAGGACTCCTCTTTCTTTAATATTATGAAACAGCTCTCCTCGACCATGGAGTTCCAGACTGAGGAGTGGGACATCACAAGGAGGGACCTGATGGATTTCTTGGAGATCCCAGAATCCTTACCTAGGGTTATTTCCCCACTTATTCCAGCACTGCAGCATGCTGCCACTGCTGCCTGGCATAGGCCCCACTTGGTACCTGCCATGCACAAAATGACCAATAAGCTTTACCAGGTGCCACTGGGACTGCCTTTTTATGCTGCTCAGCCAGAAACTGACTCCATGATAATTAAGGCAACTCATGACAGGTCTCAGGCACCCAAGCACCTTAGCTCCCTTCCCCTGACTGGGAATCTGGGAGGACTGACCTGTGGGGCAAGAGGGCTTTTGTCTTAGCCACCTTGGGCCTTAGAATCACCAACTACTTGGCTCATATGATCAAATACCAGAATACCCTCTGGAGGAAGGGCAAGGTGACTGCTCAGGCCCTCCACTAGGGTTCCAAGAGACAGGAGATCTTAAAGCTCTCCAGGCTTGGGAAGACATCAGTAAGCTTCTCCTCAGAGCCACCTATGATATGGCTGATACTGCAGCCAGCGCAGTGCACCACTGACATTTGCCTTAGAAGGCACTCCTGGCTCAGAGTCTCTGGCTTTGCTACTGATGTCCAACGAAAGATGTTGAATGCCCCTTTTGTGGGTCACAAACTTTTTGATCCTGATGTGCAGGATATTGTTAATGACCTGCAGGCCTCTGGCATGGCTATTAGTGCTCTTTATCATACCAAGCCTAGGAGTAGGCCGAGGCCCTCCTTTCATAAGGTATATCACAAGTCTGGCTCTGGAACCAAACTGCAGGACAAGAGCAGGGCCAGCTCTGTTTTGCCTGCCCCCTCCTCCACCATGGATCCCTCTGCTAAGCACTCTAGAGGAGGAAGAGCAGCCCCAACCACTGGTTACACTCCAGCCTGACTCCTTGCCAGACTCCCCTCCTCTTGTTCCAAACCAGAAGGTGGCCATTGGAGGTTGCTTCTCCCTCCATCTGTCCCAGTAAAGAACCATTACCACAGATGCTTGGATCCTGCAGATAATCAAATAGGGCCATGATCTAGAACATCTGAAACAGCCTCCAGATGCTCCGCCAGTTCCCACCTCTTATCCTCCAGACCACAAAGAGGTGCTCCAGGAGAAGGTGTTCTCTTTGCTGCACAAAAGGACCATAGAGCCAGTACCCAGGTGGTAAAAGAACAGAGGGTTCTGCTTCCAGCTCTTCCTGTTTCCCAAAAGAACTGGGAACTTGAGGCCTATTCTAGACCTCAAGGAGCTGAATATTTACATCCAATACAGGATGTTCCGGATGGTAACTCTACATGGCCCTACTCCACAGCTCAAGCAGGGTGACTGGCTATGCTCCCTGGACATGTAGGATGTCTATCTGCATATCATGGTTTGCCCCCCCCACATATGGTACCTACGGTTCCTCTTTCAGGGGGAGTATTACCAGTTCAGAGTGTTACCCTTTGGCTTCTCCTCTGTGCCACGGGTATTTACTAAGTGCTCCGCAGCTGTAGCAGCAGCGCTCCGGTGTGAAGGCCTTTATGTGTTCCCATATCTGGATGACTGGTTACCGAATGCCCAGTCCAGAGAACTACTGTTGCTGGCTCTAGAACACACTATGCAGTTGTTTCCATCCTTGGGAATCACTGTCAACTTGCCGATGTCTGTGCTGACCCCATCCCAATGGTTACAGTACATGGGAGCAGTTCTGGACTCCACTCAGGGCAAGGCCTTCCTACCTCAAGACAGGGTGGACCACTTCATAGCTCAGGCCCAGGCTGTGGCTCAGTGCCGATATGTCTCAGCCCAGGAGTTCTTGAAGCTGCTAAGCCTAATGGCTGCAGCCATTGTCACAGTCCCTTTGGCCAGGTTGCATATGAGGATACAACAGTTGACCTTCAGGGTACAGTGGGACCAACAAGCTGATGATTTGGATCACCTGGTCCTTGTCTCCTCCCCTGTACGTAAGGTGCTGCAGTGGTGGATGGACCCAGACAATCTCTTAAAAGGGCTTTCCTTTCTAATCCCCACCCCTCATCAAATCCTCACCACAGATGCCTCAGGTCCAGGTTGGGGAGTGCACCTGGGCCCTTATCATACCAGGGGGATCTGGTCCCAGTGGGAGACACGCCTCCATATAAATATTCTAGAAATGTGGACAGTTTTCTATGCCTTCAAGGCCTTCCTGAACCACCTCTTTCCAGGACTACTGGCAGTGTAGTCGGACAACCTCAATATAGTCTACTACATCAAGCAAGGCGGCACACAATCTTACCCACTGTGCCAGGAGGCAATGACGGTCTGGGACTGGGCTCTAGATTACAATCTAGAACTGTTAGCCATCCATGTGCCAGGCACCAAATACACCTTGGCAGACAACCTCAGCTTTTCACAGTCCAGGATATAAGAGTGGGAGCTGCTGACCTTTGTCGTAGAAGATCTGTTCAACAAATGGGGTCATCTAGACTCGAATCTTTCTGCATCCCCACTCAATGCAAGACTGCCACATTTCTGCTCACTAGATCCAGGGACTGGAGTTTTCTGGCAAGACATGGTGTCCCTCTCCTGGAAAGGGAGGTTTTTGTATGCCTTCCCACCATTTCTCCTGATTCAGAGGGTGCTCGTCAAGCTACAGATGGTGGGTGCCACCATAATTATGATGGCTCCATTCTGGCCTCATTAGATATAG
The DNA here is from genome assembly GCA_016271365.2 of Neoceratodus forsteri. Taxonomy (NCBI): domain Eukaryota; kingdom Metazoa; phylum Chordata; order Ceratodontiformes; family Ceratodontidae; genus Neoceratodus; species Neoceratodus forsteri. Next base: position 880,861,203 of record CM028131.1, on the reverse strand, counting down.
TTTCCATTATTGCAACAATTGGCTGCAGAATCTCCAATATCCTTGCCTCTTTGCAGGGACCTGTTGACATAAACGCAGGGATCCTGGTCCATCCAGATCTCAAGTTCCTCCAGCTGCATGCCTGACTCCTGAAGACATAGCTATTGCTCACTTTGGAGTCTCCCAGAATGTGGCTGATGTCCTGGTGGCTACCAGGAAACCCTCCACCAGATGCACTTACTCAATAAAGTGGAAGCGCTTTGCTATATGAGCTGCTTCCCATCACTGGGATCCTTTCACTTGTCCAGTCAAACAAGTTCTAGAGTATCTCCTGTCCTTATCGGATGCAGGACTTCAACATTCCTTGATTAATGTACACCTGCCTGCTATTTCAGCCATTCATGTACCTATTGAGGGCCATACTGTGGCCCAATTGGATGTGGCCTATACTTTTCTGAGAGGCATTCTTCACTTGAAGCCTCCTGTCCATGATCCGGTGCCAGCTTGGGTCCTCAGTTTCATGCTAGAGAAGCAGACACTGCCTCCTTTCGAGCCAGCTGTGTCTTGCAAGCTATGCTTTCTGTCGTGGAAAGCATTATTTATAGATGCTATTACTTCTGCTCAAAGAATCTCAGAGCTACAGGCTCACGTGTGTGAGCAGCCTTATTTGATTTTTCGCAAGGACTGGATCTCTTTTCATACTAATCCCACTGTTCTTCCTAAGGTGGTGTTTGAGTTTACTTTAAATCAATCTATCCACCTGCCTGTTTATTTTCCAGAGCATGCCAATCCAGGGGAAGCATTGCTCCATACTTTAGATGTGCATAGAATTCTAAGGTACTATACACACAGTACTAAGGACTGCAGAAAGTCTTCCCATTTGTTTGTTTCTTTTGCCCTGGCAAAGAGGGCGGTCTAGTATCTAAGCAGTGCTTGTCCAAATGGTTGGCCAACTGTATTACTTTTTGTTATGGAAAGTACAGTAAGGAACTTCCTGATGTGGTTCATGGCCATTCAACCAGAGGCATGGCCACTTCTGTTGCTTGTTTCTGGAATGTGTCAGCTGTGGAAATTTGTGCTGCTGCCACTTGGAGTACTGTCCACACATTCACCAAGCACTACATTCAGGACATTGCCTCTAGAAGGAGGGTAGGCTTTGGCCTAGCTGTACTACAAGGCCTTCTTTCTTAGAATTTTGGCCTCCTGCCACCCAGACTGTTTTACTGTCAGAATTGCTTGGGACTCGTTCCATAGGTGTGATCTGATGACAGCGATATCCCCGAAGAAGATAGAACAGTTAAGTAAGAACTTACCATAACACTAGAGCTTCAAGGGAATCTGTCATCAGATCATGCCGTTCCTTCCTCCACCCCCTTTTCTCTCTCTTTCTCTCCAGCTTGGCTGCCCTGTTGCTACAGCTTTTTTGCTAGTTGGGCACCTTCTCTCTCGCTCCCCTTGGTTCCCTGGTGTGACTCCTATCTCTTATGTCCTCTGACTAGAGAAAGAGCTGAGGAGGGAGTGGGGCCTCCCATGCTTATATAAGCCTGTTACATCAGAGTCTGACATCAGCATGGGCAGCCACTGCTAGACTACTTCAGAAAAGCTTCTGTGTGATCCTAGCACCTGATAGATAAGTTTCGTAGGTGTGACCTGATGACAGAGAATCCTCAAAGATCTACTGTTACAGTAAGTTCTTATGTAACTGTTCTTTCCCACAGGCTTTCGTCAGTATTTGCTGCTATTGTTGAGCGCACACTGTCCCATAAGTTTAGTAAGCATTGTCTGTGCCATTATAGTTCACCTTAGTCACAAGAACTAATATGCAAGAGTTGTTCAAAAACAGCTAACAATAATGTAAACAATCCTAAGGAATAGTCATATTAAAAGGAATGCTCTTTTTAATAACTTCAAATGTCCAGAAATGCCAAAGCAGACTCAAAATGGGGAAACATTCCATCTTATAAGACAGGACAGCAAGAACAGTAAAAAAAAAAAAATGGTATACTGTAAGTCAAAATGTTCATTACATCCTCTGCTACTGCAAACAAATATTCAGGTTTAGTTTCCCTTTATTTCCAAGACACAGAAAGAAAGTGAAACGTGTTTTGGGCTTACTGTAACACACCATGGGTTTAATGAGATAGTAGCATCTATAAAATGTAGCATTAAGATGGATTTCCCTTATTCTGCAGAGGAAAAAAAGTGGTCAGCCTGGAAACCACAAGAAGGCCATTGATTTATTCTCCTAATATATGGAAAGGGTCCAGTTACCCCATTATCCAAGGCAACAAAGACCTGAATCCAGGTATCAGACTAAACAAACTATCAGACAGGCAGCAGTGGGGATCCTATCATTGCAATGTCTAGTTTTTTTAAACCACAGGAGTTTTCAATTCCAATGGTTGAGAGTTGCTTTGAAATTGATAAAAGCAGTATAAATGTTCTGCTTCTTGTTCAAGGCGTATTTTTGAGTTGAAGTAGGAATCAATCTTAAGTACAGTGAAACACATCTTATAGCTTCCACTCAATGTTATCCAGTTCTAACATGTTTTAACTGGTGTGTGATTCAGAAAAGACAGTCATTTGTAGAACATCTTAAATGTGAGAGTAAATTCGATTTCCATTCCTTGCTGGTTACTTATAACTGTCCAGTTCAGTGTTTCAGGGATATCCTGTCAGTTTCCACTGTTCCACTTTGATTATTTAACACTGTGGAATAGTATTTATTTATTTATGTATGTATGTATAGGGTAGCTGGTTCTTTCCACTGGGGTGTCACAAAGACAAGGCACACTGATGAGTCCTGTTAGGACGAAACACATGTACATGTATGTGTCTTCTGTTAGTACCCTTTGCAGACTGTGTGAGAGACCTTTTGGTACCATGCATTTCGGCTTAAAGTTGAACCAGCATAATATTCTATGGTGATTTGCATATACAGCCCATGGTGCTTTGCATTATGGGGGTATGTGTAATTTTGTATTTCTTTGAGACTTGGCTTCCTGGCCAGTGCCTTTGGGGGTAACCATTGCCTCAGTGCTTGTGCACTGAGTTCTTTGTCTTTCAGCTTGTTTTTGTTTTATTGGGTTCACCACAACATAACCCAGATAGACCATCTTAGGGTAGCTGGTTCATTCCACCGGGGTGTCACACAGACGAGGCACACTGATGAGTCCTGGTAGGATGAAACATGTGTATGTGTCTTCTGTTAGCACTCTTTGCAGACCGTGTTAGAGACCTTTTGGTACCATGCATTTCTGCTTAAAGTTGAACCAGCATCATATTCTGTGGTGAATTGCATATACATCCCATGGTACTTTGCATTATGGGGGTTTGTGTGATTTTGTATTTCTTTGAAACTTGGCTTCCTGGCCAGTGCCCTTTGGGGTAACCATTGCCTCATTGCTTGCATGCTGAGGTTCTTTGTCTTTATGTATGCATATATATATGTATGTATTTGTTTACCTGGCAAGTGCGCTGATCCCAGGGACCATTTTCAGGCATGACCCTGGCCATTAGAGATAGCACATAGGTATTATAATTCAACTACTATTGTATGCCTGTATTATGTTATGCCTATCTGCCTGTATTATTATTATTATTATTATTATTATTATATTATGTTCCTTATCCCCCTACCCCCAGGACGCATCTGGAATCGAGCGGCCCACCGCTCAGCATGCCTTCCTGGTTAAACTCTCAAATAAATAAATAAATAAAATACAGTTAGGAAAATACAGTTTCACAGGTACAAAACAGGTATAAGTGCATGTGCAATACAGCATACATTACAGAGAAGTAAAATGCAAAACATGCATTACAGAGAAGTAAAATACAAACAAGAAATCCAAACAGCAGGACTAATTAGTGCAGTATCACAGAATCACAATATTCACAGTGAACCTCAGGCTTAGGAGTTGAGGAGTCCACTTCAGGGAATGTGGAGACTAGATATTCACCCAGTGTGGCATGTACAGTGAAGCCTACCAGGATGAAGTGCAACACTGCAGAATTCTTCAATAGAGTTACTGCAGCAAACAATGCAGTTTCAATGGGAGTTAATTCCTTTCTTCATGCAGTACACCTATGACACTGCGCTTCATCCTGGTGGGCTTCACTGTACACATGGCAGAGGCCATTAAGGTATCTTTATAGTTTATTTTGAATGTTTGGTGTGAGTCTAGAAAGTGAAGAGGGGTAGGTAGACTCTTCCACAGTCTGGGAGCTACAGTGGAGAAAGTTTTGCTACCTAGGCAAATAGTATTCTGTGGGACCACTAAGGGGGGAATACTGGAGGTCTGAAGACTTCATGGGTAGGTATTTAGTTTGATCAAGGAAGAAAAGGGGGACAGACCACGACTTCTTATAGCATTGTCTATAGTGCAACCGAGGAAGTAATTATTTCTGGCCTGCAGGGGAGTCAGACTAGGGACTGGTAGAGGGAGCAATAGTGTGAGGAGTAGGGTGCCATTAGCACAGATCTACAAATGTTGTTGTAGGCAGCAGTTAGCCTTGCAAGTAGTTGGGAGGAGGTACTGTATGTGTGTAAACATGGGCACAGTAGTCCATAAGATGAAGGAAGTTGCCTTGGGCTATGGCAACCCTTGCTTCAGGGGATAAGTAGTGATTTAGATGGAATCCCACTGCTAGTTTTTGGTTGATCCTCTGCAGGGTGTTGTTGATATGTATAAAGAAAGTTAAGTAGGGGTAAATGGTGGCTCCCAGGTATTTGAAAAAGAGTATGTTGCCAAGGGTGAATCCATCTGGAGATAGGACTGTCAGAGTAGCTTGAGTATTTGTTATTTTAGTGGTCTTTGGTTTGGAGCCCAGGAGCATGGCCTTGTTCTTTTTGGAGTTTACTAGGAGTCTGTGCTCCTTGAACCAGTTGTGGGGTGCCCAATAGTTTAGGGTTAGTGCAGAGGAGAGGCAGATCAGTGATTTGGTGCTGTGGTACACTACCAGGTCTTCTGCGTAAAGGATGGCATTGCCTGAGAGGCTGTCTGCAGGTAGGGTGTTGATAAAAAGTGAAAAGAGGAACAGCCTCAAGATGGACCCCAGGGAAACACCAGTGGTTACAGTCTTAGCCAATGACATAGCGCCTCCAATGCTAACCATTTGGGATCGGGCCAATACAAAGCTCTGGAACCAAGCAGCCGACCCTGCTGCACAGCCAAGATTCCTTAACCTGTCAAGAAACAGAGTGTGATCAACCAGGTTGGAAGCCTGGGTCAGATTAACTAAGATGGTGCCTGTGAGGTTGCCTACATCCATGGTTATAAGAACATGGGTTGTGAAATTTGCAGAGGTGAATGAAGTGCTGTCATATTTCCTAAACCTGTGCTGGTGTGGGCAGAGAAGATTATATTTGTAGACATATTCCATGAGTTGGTGATGGACTACCTTTTCAAGGTGTATACTCAGGTGTGGAAGTAGAGAGATAGGCCTATAGTTATCTACGGACAGAGGGTCACCAGTTTTGAAAATGGGAATCACTTTGGCCTGCTTCCATATGTCAGGCATAGCTGAGGTATATGGGGTTAGATTGAAAATTGAAGTCAGTGGCTTGGCAATACAGGGGACTACAAGTTTAATGAAATGGGGATATAGGCCATCGCTACGAGGACTTCCCCAGTTTCGGAGATGTTTCAGTAATTTATAAGTGTCCTAAATATAAACTGAAATCATAGAATGTTCAGAAGTTCTAGAAACAGATTGTATAAACACTGACATGGCAAACAATGCAACATGGGCACTCTACAGTAGCAGTAAAGTAATACATATAATCTTGATGGAAAAACTATCAAAGCAAATCAGAATTTGAATAGAAAGAATGTGACTTAAAGAAAGAACAAATGAATGATTTGAATCTACACATTTTTAAAACAGTTTCCTGTTACCTTTAAATGCATCAAAATAAACACTCACTGATGGCAGCCCTTGTAGTTCTAAAGTCTTCCTGCTTTGCATGCATTAGTAAAATTTTTATTTTACCAATTTTTTAAGCAGCTCTAATGATAGCTTGTGTAACAAGCACCCTACAAAATCTTCGAGGCTTTTTGGAGAGTAAGTAGCAGTCTTCCCAGCCTCCATTTTTGAAAAATGGGAACTATAATATTGCATTCCAATCCCTCCGAAATTAATGGAAACAACTAATTGCATTAAATGGGGAGATCAAAATATACTAACCAGTGTCCAGACAATAATGTTCAGCTAGTACAGATGAAGATTAATATAGCTGTATGGCATGTAGTTGAATCCAAGTCCTCTGAATGTGTAGCCTTATCTGTAGTGAACACGTACGTGTTCCTTCCCTGGTAATATCAAAGTTAAGAAAAGTTCAGAGATTTTACTAGAGTATACAGTCTAATACTTAAAGCTCTGCAGAATAAACAGTTTTCTGTAGAAAATGTTCCAATGAAAGCTAAATAGTTTCAGAATTTCCTATGATTTTTTCAGCATTAATAAAAAAAAAGTTGGACACACATTGCAACTTGAAAATATTAAAAACATTCCATTAAAGCTTTAAAACACAAAGTGGCATTTTAAAGGATGAAACTTGCCTCTCACTTCTGTCAGGCAGTTGGCAAAAGCAAAAGAAAAGAAAAGAACTCACTTGGCTCTAGAAGTAGTTGATTGAATTTTAGAAGTTAAAATCTGTGAGCTGGAAGATGAAATCAAGAAGGAAAAACTGAAAGGCATTTGTCTAGAGGGCCAGTCTCCTGGGTGTTGACTTGGGTCACAGATAATATGACAAGTTTTCAAATAAGGCCAGTGGGTCAATGCTTGACAAAAACTAAAGTGAGAATTTAAAGACACAAGTTTTATAATTTACAATAACAATTTTAGCACAAACTAAATATTCATCTGTCATTCTCTTTATATGAGCATATGTGGTCAGCTAAGGAAAACAATGCTTTTTGGTTCTCATATTTTTGAAGAATTAAGTAATGGTAGGGAAGGACTACATTTTTTTTCTGCTAGTGAATTCTGCATTCATTTTACAAACAATGGTTTATTGTGGGATTTTATTTTTTTCTTTATTTACAGGAAAAAAAAATCTGCAAAACAATCACCTGGGTACTAGTGTCTTAAGTAGGGTCCCTATGGGCTGCTAACAGGCACGTAATAGATTAACTCAAAAAAGCCATTGTCCACTCTAATGTGTAGCATCAATCAGGCAACTTAAATTTATCGAGCTCCACAAAAATCCTAAATAGGGTCCCCAGGGGGTACATAACATATGCAGACACTATGACATGTATAGGTACTCTACAGAGTCACTGAATTAACAGCAGAAATCCCTCTACACGGTTGGTTCTTGCTCATATCTCCTTTTGCCTTTCTGCATTCTTCTCTTTCTGCACCCCAGATAATATGAGGTCTGAGGGGTCAGCATGAAGCCATAGAAATAAAACACTGTTCAGCCCTACTACTGGATCCTGCTGGGGGCAATGTGGTGAATATGCCACAGATGAAGTTCATGTTTTTTGGTCATGTCCTCATTTGGATCCATTTTGGTCAGGGATTTCCCGGGTAATAACTCATATTTTTAATGCTACTTCTGCATTAACCTCAGTATTGGTTTTTCTGTTACAGGGTAGGAAACTTAAACTTTTATTAATTCTGTTGATATGCCCCAAAAAGCGATTACTAAGTTATGGTGTCAATCTCACCCCCCAGGCGGCTCAATTGGAAACACTCATCGATACAATTTACAGGTAAGAGTGGTGTAGTTGTGCTTATTTAAATCATTTAACTGCTGTCGATGAACTTTGGAAATGATGGGTACTTTATAAAGTTAGTGATGATCTGGATTTTGTCCCTTAGAGGGTGTCATTTAATTTTCTTTGTTTGGAGAGGCTTCTTTTGGTGGCACCCCTGGTTCTTCTTCTGGGCTTCCCCCTTTTTCTTCTATATCATATTATAGGGCACTGATTTACTATATTGTACATTCCCTCCTGGATTTATTCTGAGTTTGACCCCTTGTATATAGTTAATCTTGCTTTTGATGTATGCGATCCCCTTTTGAGTATTTTTTTCTTTTTGTTTGTTTTAACTTATTATTGTCATCTTTCTTAGAGCCTAACGTCATTATTATTTTATTATCAGAATTGTACTAGTATAATTGTTCTGTGAAGATTATGTTTTTTTACTCATGTGTGTTTGTATGGCAGTAGTTGTATTTCTCTTTTGTACACTCTTTGAATATTAATAAAGATGTTATTATAAAAAAAACACTCTTCTCTGGGGTACAGTCATCTAGGATTTTGCTGTTATTCTTCCCTTGGAAAGCCTGATGTTACTGAGTACCTGTACCCAGGCTCCATTACATCCTAATCTTGACTCCAGCTCACAAGGGCCAAACTTTTGTGGGCTTCCTGAACTACAGACACACACATACCTGATGAGCAGAGTTTTGCACACATGTGTGACCTCCCATGTTAGAGAAACTTTATTGCTGTGACTTGAGGATTTCCCCTTTCCTCCCTCTCTGCTCTGTCTTATAGCCTATGATATCTCCTACTGTACCATGGAACCTGAAACAGGTCCTTACAGACCTTTGGCTACTCTCTGGTGGGGAGACCACCACAACTCCTCTGCTTTTTCCTTTGGACCAGTGAGACTAGTTGACCTAATTGTGCTCTCAGGCTTGCTTTTCTGTTAAGTTGCCTTACTTCTTTGGCTGTGATCCCCTCTTTATCCCATAGGGTGGGGAGAAGCTGCTGATCTCTTTTTGCTGTTTTACTGTTTTCCAGATACTCTGCACCAAGACCTACTAGCGCTGTGCTCACTCCACTATATTGCCAGTGTAAGGGCCAGGCAGCAGCACATAAGCATGACACTGAGCACATTTCAGCATGTACAGTGACTCAGGAGTGTAATCCACTTGAATTAGTTGATCTTGGAGTGTTGTAGGGCATGCTTATTTCTGTTACTACACATTAACTCTTAGGAACACAGACTGGAACAGGGGGAAGGTGAGTCGCTGACTACATATCCCCCGTTTAAATCTTGTAAGCCCTCTCAAGAACCCATGCCATCTGACTCTTCTTGCATAGGTAAATGCAAAAAGCACAGTGGCTAAAGAACCCAAAAGAGGAGCCAACAGTCACATCGAAGGCATTTCACACAAAACATCGACTGCACCTTTACCACAATCACAAGCCCAACTCTAGGGCACTTTAAAAATAAATTTTATTAAATACAGGTTTGTTGATAAAATCTCTAGGCATATGTTTGTTGTTTTCCATGTCTGTGCTATCCTGTCAGTAATGTCAGTTTAGTAATTTTATATTGTTGGCAGTGTCAGTGGCTCAGTAGGTAGCACACTCGCCTCTGAGGCCGGGAGATCAGAGGGCTGTGGGTTCAGTTCCCACATCTGGCACTTGGGTTAATATCCCAGTACTGACACTGTAGTGCAGCATGAGAGGGGTGCTGCACTTCTGAGGTGCCTTCTTTCGGATGAGACGTTAAACCGAGGTCCCATCTGCCTGGATTGGTGGTAGTTCAGGTGGATGTTAAAGATCCCATGGCACTTATCGAAAAGAGTAGGGGAATTTCCCAGGTGTCCTGGCCAAGTTTCCCTCATTCACTAAAAATACCACCAACAGCTTAATCTGGTTCAAGGTCAGTTGGCATTCATCTGTATCCCCCTCCCCCGGGTCGTGCCTGAAAATAGGCAGGATTTGTCTAGTGCACTTACCCGGTCAACAAAAGCTAAATAAATAAATATTTATAATTAAAATATATATGATATGTGTATTTATAGGATGTGGCTATTGGTATTTGTTTTTATTCATCTTTTAGGTGTAATATGGTTATTATTCTAATCCTATATATATATGGTATTGTGCTATGGTAACACTTGGTGGTGCCAGTGTCTTGATAAAGCATCTGTACAATGTGAAACGTATGTCGACGGGGGGAGGGGGGGTGTGCTATGTTTGTATTTAATAAAATATATTTTTAACATGCCCTAGAGTTGGGCTTGTGATTGTGGTAGAGGTACAGCTGATATTTTGTGTGAAGTGTCTTCTTGCATAGGGAATAAAGTACCAGACCCTCCCTGTGTGCCAGAGAGAACTAGTTAACCTGCCCTCTACTTCTGGCCAGTACAGCACTAAGGAAAAATAAGGTGGCACATGGTTGTCTTACATGGGACAAGGCAAAGTGACGAAAGGGTTACAGGACTGTCTGACAGTTCTTGATGAGTAAACATTGATAGAAGAACTTTCAGCAGAAAAAGACCAACAGTCCATCAGGTCTGCCCATTATCCCTACCGTAGACCTAACCTATCATCATAGAGGCTTAACTTCCGTTTTCTTCCTTCTTCTCCACCCTGTTTGTCACACACAGCTGTTAACTACTTCTACTCTCTTTGAACTTCCTTTTGACAGTGCTAGCTCCCTGTATTTGTCCCAACCACTCTTGAATACATTAACAGATTCCACATCAGCTGGCAGTGTGTTCAGTGGTTCTACTACCCTCTCTTTGAAGAACTTCCTTATATATCTCCTAAATCTTCCAACCACAAGTTTCCACTCATGGCCTCTCATCACTGTATTTCCACTTCTGTTGAACAGGTCCTCTATGCCCAATTTGTTTATTCCTTTCATGAATTTGAACATCTCTATCATGTCACCTCTCTTGTTTACTGTGTACAAATTCAGATCTGCCAGCCTTTCCTCAGATGATCTACTCTGCTGGTCATGTATCGTCTTGTGTACTCTAGGCTTCTCAGTCTCTAACCTCTTTTTTCAGACAAGGAACATTTCTTTTTTCTCTTGGCTACCAACACAGTCTTTTTCTGTTTGTTTGTTTCTCTTGGAGCTGGTTTACTTTGTTGGTATGATCCAGGCTGAACAGGAGCCAAATTCTTTTAGGAGCTTGATACACACAGTTTAAAAATGCACAGCTATATTTCTCTTGGACTTCTGCTGGTCAGAACTCCACACTCACAACTCTCAGCTTCAGAGTTTCTCTGCTTTACTTCAGGTTTTGCAGAATGCTTACTGCTGGTTGACTGACATGGCTGTCTGGTTAAAATAAAATTTGCTGCCACTTTTTTCCTGTCCTTGTCATGCACTTGATAACTTAACATTCTTTGCCACACTTCAGTTGCTTGCTGGTCCTTTCCCCCAATTTTCTGCAATATAAAGAATAATATGTGGGTGACCATACACAAGTCTGTGTTTTTGTCAATGGGTAGAGATAACAGTGCATAGACTATGAGAGTGAAGCTTAAGAGGTCCATGTTGTTATCTTAACCCCAAGTTAAAACACAAGGCGAATTTTGTATGTTCACCCATATTCTACTATAAAAGTTAAATACAACATCTCTGGTTGAGAAGGCTGGGCAGCTGTGTGATTCACAAGCTGTTCTGTGCAATTGGTGCTCATGGTAGTTGGCTGTCCCCTTCTCCTCTGCAGGTGGGTAGGGCACAGCACTCTGGACTCCTTCACTGATAGCAGTGGTGGCCATGGTGACTGCTCTCATCCAGTGATGATTTCTCATTCCTTGACATCGGAATGGGAACCAGACTGGCAGTTGCATGACTACCTCGAGTCTTGTCTGGACTGTTTCCTTATTGGGTGTCACTCCTAGACAACAATGCTGTTAAGGTGATCCTTTTCTCCTTCCTCTCCTATAAGTAGGCACCTCTCACAACATGCAGCCAGCATGCAGGCCTTCCTGAGCCTTCTGTTGGTCATATGCAAGTATGGCCTCTGCTGTGCTCCTTCCACCAGCCACATGATGGCACCCAAAATGAGGTGGGAGCTCAGCCATTTCCCCCCCCTTAGCTAATGATGATGAAGATGAAAGAAACAATAAACAGCAAATACCTGTGGGTCCCAAAATACACCAGGTCCCTATTCAGGTGCCATTTTGTAACTGGTCCCCTGGATGATAGATACTATAAGCCCCACCTACAGCTCTAGAAGTCCTCTGCAATTGTGTTTGTGACAAGGAAACACCGGCATTTAGGGGTTTTAAAATTCAGCTTCAAAGAGGAATTGTTGAATCCCTAGACACAAGTGTATCTCGAAAAATCACCTGCATCCAGCTGGCCCTGGTGCATCCAACACTCTCATGGATACAGTAGGCATGACTTTTAAAACTACAGTGAATTACAAAAAATGAGATTTGCTTTATTAGCAGCATGCATTCAACTTTGGATAAATTGGCCATTCCCAGCCTTAATCAACTAGGCAATATATTGATAGTCAAAGCTGACAAACATCAGCAGGTGTTGGTAAGGCCTGGGACAGGGAAGAAAAGGCTGATCATGGCCCTTGGACAGCCCCCAAAATGCAATGGAACACCATCAGATGCCTTAAAACTCCCAGAGTACACTGACAGGAGCATGGATCCCCACTACCTCGGCCTCCCCACAGCAAATAAGTGTTGATAGGAGGGTTGGAGGTAGCAATGGCACTGTTTCTACCCAGTCTGTGTTCCCTAGTGGATGCAAAAACCTTGGTTAGTTCAGGTCCTTATCAGCTGATTAAAATACCACCTGGGTATATCGCAGTCAGCACTGTCCTTTTGAAAATACACATTACCTGAACTTGATTAGGAGTCTCTGCATGGCAGAGGTGGGACAATTCTCAATGAAGTGGTGTTTGAAAGAGCCAGACATTTTGCATATTATGAAAACTCCTTTGAATTACATAAATGTAATTTTGGAGCATAGGGAGTGAAGTCCTCCACCCCCTCCCGACGAGGAGCCTGAGGTCGTGGGGGTTGCACCTTGGAGTGCCCTCCCTGCTGCCATGATTGCCGCTGCTGGTCGCCTGGAATCACCCTCGCCCCCCGAGGAGCTGACGATCATTGAGGGCCGCTGAAAATCACCCGCCCTGCCTCCCCACAGTGCTCAGATCCTCCCCCCCTCCCGCCGAGGAGCCTGAGGTCGTGAGGGCTGCACCTTGGAGTGCCCTCCCTGCCACCGTGATTGCCGCTGCTGGTCGCCTGGAATCAACCCCGAGGAGCCGACGATCATTGAGGGCCACTGAAAATCACCCGCCCTGCCTCCCCACAGTGCTCAGGTAATTTCAAGGCCTAAATCTACCGCCATGGCCCGCGAGTAACCTACCTGGGGACGCTGAAGCGGATCGCTGCTATTTTTGGTGCCTTTCTTCAGACTGGCGCACCCGCACCACCGTGACCTTGCTCTCGCTGTTTCAGCCGGTGCCCCGGAGCAGGACAGCATGTTTGATGTGGTCTTTGAGTTGATTTGAATTATTTTTAATGCGGGCAGGAGCTGGACAATGTAGGCAGTTTACAACTAGCAAAGGAGTTAACCGGAGACTCGTATGTGAGCAGAGGAAAACGTGGCACTTGCTTAAAATCTGAAGCTACATGTTTTGGTGCTATAATCCATGTGGTGTCTGGTGACTGGGATTGTGAAATGTCTGTAGCAACTCAGGCAACTTAAACAGTAGTTTTTTTTTTCTCTATGTCCCCAGATATCTATATTACAGTGAAACTCTAAGTAAAATTAATCTAATTGATCTATATTGTGGTTGTATAAGGGAGGCGCTGCCTCACGTCTGTGAGGGTAAACGATCAGGCTAATTTTAGGGACACGGACATTGCTCCTAATACCTTGTTGTACAGCCATTGTCTAGCCCTCGCGTGCTCCAGTACCGCCCACACCCCAACGCTACTCCCCCTACCTGCCTACTTAACCTCTTCTTTCTCTCCCTCTCCACAGATCCTCCCCCCCTCCCGCCAAGGAGCCTGAGGTCGTGAGGGCTGCACCTTGGAGTGCCCTCCCTGCCGCCGTGATTGCCGTTGCTGGTCGCCTGGAATCACCCCCGCCCCCCGAGGAGCCGACGATCGTTGAGGGCCGCTGAAAATCACCCACCCTGCCTCCCCACAGTGCTCAGGTAATTTCAAGGCCTAAATCTACCGCCATGGCCCGCGAGTAACCTACCTGGGGACGCTGAAGTGGATCGCTGCTATTTTTGGCGCCTTTCTTCAGACTGGCGCACCCGCACCACCGTGACCTTGCTCTCGCTGTTTCAGCCGGTGCCCCGGAGTAGCCCCGCCGCCCCCACCACCACCCTTGGTCGGCTGTCACTTATATTGAGTTTCTGTATCACATGACGCGCGCCAGAACCAATCAGCCTACTTTCCCATCTGCAGGTTATATCTTTCCAGCACTAGAGGGAGTCTGCCCTCACCTTCTACTTTTTCCTTGGGAAATGTCTCACGTAGCTTATATCTTGCTCACGCTGGCTCTCCTCCTATCCCCGCTGCTACCTGCTCCCCACCCCTATATCCCCCTCTACCTGCCATCGACTAAAACACCCTCCCTCCGCCTCAGTACTCTGCATTCCATCAGACTGCCCAACAACTATCTCCTGGCTGATCCCCCTATCCGCCCCTGCACTCTGGATCACCTCACTACCCCCACCCACCCACCACCTAAGTGCTACTCTCAGTATTGCATTTCTATCACAAGAGGTCCCTCTCCTCACTAGCGCCCGCTGGTTCTGTTCTCCTTCCCATCCCATGCACCTCCGGTACAGGTCTCGTCGACCACTTAGATACCTACCCCAGCAACCAGCACCTTGCAGGCGCCTAATTTTACTGCTGCTACTGCTCTCCGGCAATGTGCACCCAAACCCGGGGGCCGTCGCTTCTCCCATACCAGCTCTTACCGAGGCAAAGGCCTCCTCGTATCGCCTTTATCAATATATGCAGTCTCCCTAGAAAACTGCTGCCTCCAGTGCTGGGTCTCCCAACCGCCCTAACATTCTCATGCTTGCAGAAACCTGGCTCTCCTCCCGCCGCCTGACTCGCAACTCTCTCTTCCAGGCTTTTCCCCTGTTTGGGGCGATGGGATGGGCAGGCGTGGTGGGGGTGTGCTATTTACCTGTGCGACTCGCTCCTCGGTCATGCCCTCTCCAACCCCAAGCTTAGCTACGGGCGCAAGCCATTACTTTAAAATCTCCCCACCCAGGTCGTGGCCCCTTTATCTAACCGTGGCTTACCTACCCCGGGGCTCAAAAGATCTTGCGTCGCCTTCTTGACTACCTATCCACTCTACCGGAAGGCCAGACAACTAATCTTGGCGACCTCAAACACCAACTGGCTCAGCCCATCTTCATGACAATATTAAGAATGAGCTTGCAGCCCTCACCTGTCCCAATTGGTCACCCAGCCCACTAGGATTAACAAAGTAACAGGTACTAGTTCCCTTCTGGATGTAGTCCTCTCCAACCGCCTCATAAAATAGGGTTCGTGTAAGTCCTGCGACTCGCTTAGCGACCACTCTCCATCATCTGCTCTGGTCATCCCCACTTCCTCAGCCCGTGTACTGCAGGACCCCACGATGTCGTTTTCTCCCCAGAGGTCTTGTGAACCTCAAACGTCACCTGGCCAATGTCAACTGCACCCCAGTGGCCTGCGCACCTGACATCAACTCTGCCCTAACTTACCTCACCACAGTTTTTAACCATGCTTGTGATCTGTTTGCCCCTTTCTGCACTCGGAAGTTAAAAAAACGGACTGCTGCATGGATAACCCCTGCACTGATCCTACTACTAAAAAAAAGGGATGACCTCTGGCACATAGCTAATGACTCGGTAGATTGGGCGATAGGCAAACCTACAGGGCAGCCCACAATCAATGTACCTGGACCATCAGGCAGGCTAAAGCTAAATACTACCAGGCAGCCTTGACATCCTCCTGGGGCTCGTCCAGAGCTTTCTGGGACAACATAAAAGAACTGAATGGGAATGTCCGCCCCCCATCCCAGATTGTCATAAATGGGGCTGTCTCCACTGACCTGCCGTGTATCGCTGACTGTCTTAATAAGACTTTCACAGATTTAAGTGCTGTCCTTCCTGCCCACTTTTTTGACCCGGTTGCCACACCCTCTCCTACTCCAACTCCCTGGCCACAATTCCAATTCCAAATGATCTCTCCACATGATGCCAAATCTTTCCTACTAAGATCCCTTGCCTCTCAGAACCCAAGTGGTGACCTCTCGAGCTCCAAAATACTTAGCCTCACGCTCGATGTCATGCTTATCCCCCTGCGCTTATCATAAATAAATCCTTAGCCACCTAGGCCAATTCCCGAGGAGGCCTGGAGCATGCAAGAAATAACTCCCATCCACAAGTCTGGGGACCGTACTCTGCCAAACAACTACAGGCCCATCTCCATCCCCCCATCCAAAGCGTTAGAAAAATCGTAAACACGCAGCTCACGGAATACCTATCCAAACACAACCTCTTATGTCCGGAGCAATATGGGTTTCATCCTGGCCACAGCACCTCTACTGCCCTCCTGGATTTCTCCCACCACATACACTCCGCACTTGACAATGGCCTGCTCGCAGGGGCGGTTTTCATAGACCTTTCCAAGGCCTTTGACACGGTGTGCCACTCCCTGCTCTTACTCTCCCTGAGCAAACTGGGCCTCTCTCCCACCCCCCTTAAGTGGTTCACAAGCTACCTTCACGACAGGACCCACAGAGTAAAGCTAAATGGAACCCTCTCCCCCAACCTACCTGTACTCTCTGGGGTCCCTCAAGGCACCATTCTTGGACCGACTCTTTTCAGCCTATTCCTGAACACCCTCCCTAGTTCCTGTTCCAGCAAAATGCTACTCTATGCAGACGACTCCGTAGTCCTAGCTACTCACTCGGATCCTCTCTCTCTCCAAGGCATATTACAAAATGCATTCCTTCAAACTGAAAAATGGTTCAACAACCATCGTCTAGTCCTTAATCTGAAGAAAACAAAGTCCATGCTATTCTCACATAGGCAAAACAGCCAAGGACTTTCCATCCACATCACCACTAGCATGTCCTCCCAATTGAACAAGTATCATCCTATAAGTACCTGGGCATCACCTTTGACTCCGCCTTACCTTCCATGTCCACCTCAAAGCCTTGTCATCTGCCATGAACTCCAGGATCGGGCTTCTCTACCGCCACAAAGACTGCCTCCCTGAACCCGCTTGTAAATTAGCCATCGCCTCATCGGTATTATCGCTGGCCGACTACTGCTCCCAATTCATGCAGCTGCTGACACCACTGCCCTATCCAAGGTCCAGACCACTATTAACAAAGCCTGTAGGCTCCTTATCGGTGCCCACAGCAGAACCCACACCTGTCTGCTATACTCCAGCACAAATATACTCACTCTTGAGGAAAGACTGAAATATCAAACCTGCCTGCTGGCTAAAAAGTCTTTGTCAGGCCTTTGCCCTCCTGGGGTCTCTGGACCCTTGCAGCTGGCTACTAGGTCCATGCCCACCCGCAAGTTCTTCACTGCCACCTTCGTTGTTCCAAGGGCCAAGACCTCTCGCTGCCAAAGGTCCTTTCACCACTTGGCCCCGCGTTTGTTCAACTCCCTCCCTGAATCTATCTCCAAGATCCCGGGGATTGGCCATTTCAAAACCACCCTCCGTAAGCATATCATTGACAGCCGATGCTGTAGATGCCTGTAGCTAATCCCGTCCCGCCCCCACCGCTTTTTTAAGTCTAACCACTAGTTGTGTGATGTATCTATTTGCTTTGTTACAATGCGTAAACCTTCAAATGTTTGTACCAGTATAGCTGCTGCCTGTAATCTTTATTTTAAAGTGTGTCTATGTATTTTCCCCCGTGTGTTCATCCCTGTCTCTATTCACTTAATTGTTGTCTCCCCCCACCTTGTGACGAGGTACCTTTGTAAACGAGTCCATGACTCAAAGGTTGTAAAACTGATTGTCTCCAATAAATAAATAAATAAAAGTCAAAGCTGTCATATTAGAGACAGAACTGTGTCTTGTTCTGGTAATAGAGTTTGGTAAAGATAAGCAAAGCCGAGGGGAATTTTGTTTTGGATTGTGGTTTTGGTTTTGGATGCATGGCATATGGAAGCAAAGCATATTTTCATATGTGCAGTTTTCCTGCAATTTCTAAACAAAATACAGGGAGAAACAATGAAAATTATGTAAATGATAGTAATTTAAATCCCTATCCTCCCAACCGCAACCCAACAGTGGGCATCCAGTCACCTCATGTAAATTCTAGTGCCCCATGCATTGACAACCCAGTTGCTGACAGCCAGCCTCTAGTACCTTCCTATGCTCCCTCTTGGCCTCCTCCATCCAGTTGTTGACACAAACCCTCTCAAAAATCAATTTCCATTCCTCTGCCTTCCTCCACTAAGCTATTAACGCCCACCCTTTCATAAAGTGTTTCCAGCCTACTGATGTGGGCATTAGTTCATGACTTAAGGGACCTTGATTAATTTCCCGAACCTTGAATCAAAGTCAGGGATAGCAAAGGCTGCATACCTTCCCAAAGGGATATACATTGTTTCTGGGATAGGTCTGTGCCACCACCCTCTCCCTACTGCCCAATCACATGTGCCTTTACTAAGTTAGATATGTCCACAGATGAGTGCTTTTCAGCCTACTCTTGCAGAGCAAGATGTTCATCTATCAGTTTGGGTTGCATCTCTGCCATATAAATTTCTAACATGATATAACATGAGACCCACACTAGACATTCTCATGTTGTACATGCAGCACTGCATGAGAGGCAAATGGCCCTCGCTGAGACAACACCCTGAAGAGGATAAGCATATTTATATGGGGATATTCTAAGCTTATTAAAGAGTAGGTGCAAGAGCACAGTATTGGGTTTGGTAAGAATTAGTTGTCAACAACTGGGTAACACGGGGCAGGGAAAATGAAAACATTCAATGTGGGTCTATAAATTAGTTCCCAGCTACCTGGAAACCTTACATTTGCACCCCCTCCCCACACACACACAAATCCTAATCAATTTGAGTGAAGCCAGATTAGTTTCCCAGTTTAAACTGATTCAATTCTAAGGCAGCTGGTCTACCCATCCATACAGTTCAGTGCCAAGTACTGTAAAAATGTATTATCATAACACTAAAGGTATACAGTGTAAGGAAATCTGAAACCTAGAAAATGAATCAGTAATTTTCAGTGGCTGAGGATCCATTGTGGATATAAACCACTCATCATGGAAATAAATTATTTATTTTCCACTTGGATTGTTTTTTATTCATTTGAATACATTACTATTTAGTTCCTCTGCCAGTCAATGTTATTGATGTTTCCCATATCCTAATCGGTAAGGGAATCTCCTTGAGATTTTAACCAACCATGGCATACAGTGTTAAATGACACTCTGCCTCCACTGCCATGTTTGTGCCCCATATTTACATTGTTTACACCTTAATTCTCTGTTCCTCCCTCCATTTTCATGTTCCCAGCTCTGTTTTGTGTTTGAAAAACAAGGTACATTGGTTGACACATGGATATACAGTATATGCAGGTAAGTAGTAGGGTATGGTGAAGTGCGGAAATCACTAAAGAAAAAAATAAAATTGCCAACTGCAGGCAGGTGAACCAGAAGATAGAATAGAGCAGGAGATTCCCCCCCATAAGAAAAAAAGAATAAATAAATTAAAGAAACTCAAACTAAAACTAAATTACATTTTATACATTGCACATGCAATGTCCTCTCTTCAAATGTGTAAGCTCCTTGGAAGAAGTTCTGTGCACAACTCAAGTACTATGTAAACTGGCACAACTACCTCACTCCTGAGCAGCATGGCTTCAGCAAGGGGCACAGTACTAACATGGCTCTTACAGTGTTACTAGCCATACCCTCTCAGCCATGGACAATGGCAAACTCACAGGAGCAGTATCTGAGGGTCTGGCAAAGGCATTTGAACTCATTGACCAGAATCTTCCAAAACTAAACAACCAAATCTTGCTATATCCCCTAAAGCCACCTCCTAGATTGGTAACTATCTGTCAAGTAAATCCCAGCATGTTTTGCTTGGCAGTGTGTTCTCTGCTCCTCAATCCACAAAGTAGGAGGTACCCAAGGATCTATTCCAAGCCTTCTTCATATTTCCATATTTAGCAACAACCTCCCCCAAGCCTGCAACTACTGGAACACTCTCCTGCATGCTGATAATCTCATAATTTTCCATAGCTCAAAGTCACTGACCAATCCCTCTCAGAACTTGAATAATGACTGTCTCCTTATCCAAAGGTATTTCTGAAGAAATGGCAAATACTTAATGTCAAAAAGGTGAAATCCATGCTATTTGGCTGCAAGCCGGAACTCTCCAAACAGTCCTTCCACTAAATGTTGTTACTTTAATGGTCAGGTTATGATGCAGGTTCAACCCTTTAAATACGTAGGAGCACACTTGACTCCTTCCTCACCTACTCAAACCACACTGATTTTCTGAGTAAAAGAATTACTCAGAAATGTGGTTTACCATAAAGACTTAACTATTCAATGACACCTGAAGCTTGCCTCACTATTGACAAAAGTACTATGCAGGCTGATGCCTCTCTCTGTCTCCTGCTAACCACAGTTTACAACAGCATATGCCCATTTGCCTCATTTCAGACACACAACTGTGACCTTTACAGTAACACCACAGGCATGAAGGGACTTCTTCCTCTGCTGTCTGATTGACAAGTCACTATGCACCCCTAACCTCTCTCCTCTGTTGAGGTTCCTAAGGCACAAAACAAATTCACATGATACATGCTCCTCTGATCACTTCTGCTTTAAGTACACACATAGCTTCTAATATGGGCAAAATGACTTCTCCTCCATAGGCCCATCCCTCTGGAATGCCCTTCCAGTGGAAATTAGAACTGCCCCTCCCACCCACTCTTTAAATCACAGCTTCTGAGTCACATATAAAGTGCATCCCCCTGCAAGTGTGCTGCATAAGATACTAGCTACTGTGTTGTCAGTTAATACTGTTTACACTACAGTAGTACTGCTTGTACTCATTATGCAATATGAGTACTAGTATTTCAATCTCACAGAACTAATTGTTTAACTCCTTGTTTTGTGCCACTTTTTAAAATTGTTTGCAAATGGTTTACTTTGGTTTATCTATACTTTCAGTTACTCTTGAAAATGTATTCCCCAGCTTGTTTGTAACCATGTATCTCTCACCTAATAATGGGCTGGCAGTGTAGCCAAAAAGTTACAGCACTGAGCTGTGAATGAGCTTGATACATACGAGGGACCTGGATCTGAGTCCCACAACCTTCAACTGCACACTATGACACTGAGCAAGTCACTTAACCTCCCTAGTGCTCCTGAATTGCCCCTGTAAATGGGCCTTGTGCTCAGTGGGCCTTACCCATTTACAAAAGAGCAAAAAGAAAATGAAAATAAAATAAATCTCCACCCCATTTTTTGCTTACCTATGCCCAGGTGGTTCTTGAAAAAGGTCTCTTGGACCAGTTTACTTACCCAGTCAACAACTAACTAACTAACTAACTAACTACATGTGCCATTTACTGCAATTTTGGAAGGGGTAGAACTCTCAAAACTCACTCATGGCATTGTCAGTTGTAAGTTATGTTCCTACCCCCTCACTCATGGAAATAAGTGGCATATTTGGATACAGATCTTTGTATATCCTATAACTATTATATCTTTAATGACTATCACCAGAAAATAACTTTTTGGAAAAATGTTTGCACACTTATCTGCACCCAGCAGGTTAGATTAGCCCAACAGGGAGAATTGTATGTGAGTTTCCTGTCAACTTGTACAAGTGTATAAGATGATTAAATGAAACAGCAATCAGCAGAGGCCTGTAAGTATTGCTTTGCAAGAGATAATACTGTAGCTCACTAATTGGCTCTCTCTAAGCGTACAATATGACTGATTTCAGCTGTAACATTACCAGTCTTGCTTCCACCAGCACTATTATCTCAAAGTGACACTTCCATTACTCTGAATGGAGAAAGATGAACGTCACCTGTCAGTGGCTGGTTAATTGTGTTGCTAGATGTATGTTGCCAGGGCACAGGTTGGACATTTATGAACATAACTGCTTCCTCTGATGTCCGCCATCCTTCAACGATCGATACAACTCTTACAGTAAGCACATAATTGAGTGAAGGCACTTACCTCTGAGGGGCCAAAGATGAGCCCATTGTGTGAATTTCATTGTCCATACATTTGCCACAAATGAGCTAATATTTGCCCTTTATTGTGTGTTGCTTTGTGGAAATGGAAACTAATGTGCTGCTTTCATTTGTTTTCCAGATAAATGGCCAAGATGTCCAGAACCGAGAGGAAGCAGTGGCAGTGCTCTCTAATGAGGAATGCAAGAAAATTGTACTGCTGGTTGCTAGGCCAGAAATGCAGGTTAGAAAGAAGCCAGTGTTACAGTATACCTAATTTAGAAATGATATACAAAAGACTCATGAACACAAAATCATAGACAATGAAATAAAAATGTACAAATGAAAAACAAAACAGAACAGATATACTGTATCCTGTTAGCTGTTAAGGATACAAATACTGTGTTCAGTGCTTTTATCATTAGCAATAATATTTCTACAGTTACATCTTCTCATCCTTTTCCCCTGATATCACCCACTTAAGCTATCCTTTAGAGATCCTTTTGTACAAGCTCAGGCGATAGTGTCAGTTCAATTGAAAAGTAGGAGATATCAAAGGTTCAGAATAAGCCATTGGGAGGGACCCAGGGGAATTTTGATGAGATACTCATTACTTTTCAGAAAAAAAAAATGTTAAAAGAGAAGTATAGTTACAATTTTTATATGGTTTGCCAAGTAACTGAAATATCGAATTGCCTGAATTAATTGTGTGACATAAAAACAGCATTCTATTGAAAAGAAAATCCACATAGAATGATTTATTTTACTATCTGCTATTTACAAATAAAAAATATACACTATATAATGTGTTTTACAACATATTCAGTGTACTTGGTTTGTAGCTCTAATTTCTATGTGTTCTGTACTGTTGGTGGGTTTCAAAGCAGGGCTATTGGAAATGGTTCTGATAATTTCTTGGGACCATAGCCATACCACTGAACTGTCCAATAATTGCAGACAGATAATAAAATTGAAAATGTAACTACTGAATGTCAGTACTACAGAAAAGAAGCCAATTATGCTCCAGTCCCTAGCACCTCAATTAGGTTTATTTAGTGCAGCTGTTATTAACGTAATAGGATATAATAGGCATGGCAGTTTTAACCCTTTGAAGCCTATTTAAAAAAAGACTTGAATTAAGCAAGATATGAAACCCAAATTACGTTTGAGAGTCAGAAATTACTCAGAAAATGTAATAAAATACTTTGAAGAGTGTGGTCCACTCTGGTTGCCCAACCTGTTCCCTCTTCTAAGGGCTAATTCCCAGGGCACCCATAGAATCAGGTTGCTAATATCTATTATGAGGAAAATTGACTTGACATTCTTAGATGAGGCAATTCAGCATTATTTAAGAAAAAATAGCCATCACTTTTAATTGTGTTTCTTTGCAGCTTGATGAAGGGTGGTTAGATGATGACAGAAATGAATTCTTAGAGGAATTAAACATGGAAATGTTGGAGGAGCAACACAGTGAAGCAATGCAGTATACGGCCAATGAGATGGAGCAGGTATGGCTGAAATCAATGATTATTGCAATAGCCATCCTTCTTATAACTGTTTTTCCAATGTTTCTTTTTTTGCTCCCAAACTCACCCTCCCTTGCTGTCTATGAATGCCTGCCAAGGGACCCAAATCTGGGTCAAGGCTGACCAGTCAGATGTGGGTTGTCTTGTGTGAGAGAACTTGCAGGCAGGTTGGTCTGGACTTTCCACTCTGCAGCTGGCAGTATCACTTAATGAGACTGAGCAGCCTGAATGTGGTTGGCAACATCTGGTGAAAGATTTGAGGGGAATGGGCTCAGTATCAAGCAAAAAAGGTGACACTGACTTTGAAGCAGGCCCTTCATAGAGTTGCATGCTCCTATGTTGAAAATTGGGTCTGGTGTAAACATTTCTGTTTACTTCCACCAGTGGAATTCCTTCTAAGCTGACATAGAGTAAATGGAAGTGGGTCTAAGGATGTATTATTGTAGAACAACATTTTTCCCTCAGGTCACCAAGAAACAGCTGTTTTATGACCATTGCAAGGCTGCCCACCCCAGAAGAGAGAGCACCTTGACGGAAGGCATCAGTTCCTACTGCCACAACTCAGTTAGGGTCATGGGTTGGAACAAACCCCACCCCTTCAGTAGAAAGCAAGCACTTTAATTAGTATGGCCACAGCACTGTTTACGTAATCGCAGCATTCTTGATCACTCAAGTATTTACAAGACTAAATCTGTCACAATATGAATAATGGCACAATTTTTGTAGAAGGACCGCTGTCTTGAACAGGTACTCTGGAATTCTGTGATCTGAGCTCAGAACTTGCAGTCTGCACAAAAACTTATGTGATGCCATAAAATTTGCTATTTTGTGATTTAATCTTTTTACTCCCCCACATACCTAGGGTATAGGTGTCTGACAACTTCCCAACTCCAACATTCCATACTGTCTGTTGCTATTGAATCACACCTACAGCTTGATACCAAGGTAGGGTTTTCACAGTGGCACAACACCCTAAGAAATATCAGTTTGTACTCTATTGATGGAAGCATGTGGCTCAAGAGTACCAGCTGTTATGTATAGACCCTGGTATTTTCCTCTGCTGTGAGTCCTGCCCCCACCACCCAGATATTGGTAGCTTAATGTTTCCAAGCATGCAAACCTTGGTATGCCAGTGCAGAGCCCTGCCTGTATCTCCCCAGCCCTTGAAGGGTGTCATGCTTGCCAATGCAAGCCTGGGCCACAAAGGGAAGTGCTACGCTGAGATGGTGCATTCTCTGTGTATGACAACATAATCATTTCCACAGTGATATAGCATTTTATTTAACTGTATTTTTTTTAACATTAACATTTATTAGATTGTTATGCATAAACCAAGATTATTATGTCAGGTATAGACAAGCTACCTGAGCAGATGACATCTAAGGGCCAGTAATCCTGTTTTCAGGTTAATGTAAAGCAACAAGGATCTGAATACTTAAAATACAGTAAGTGAAATATTTGCTTAAATGTATCCAAACACAAGTTTTTTTTCACTTTATCCCTTGAGATGTCATGGGCTCTTTAAATTAAAAATGCATTTAAAGCCAGCCATCAGCACATCAGTAGGGCTATTGCTTGCAATACAGGTAAGTAAGTAAATAAGTATGTTTTTATTTATATGGAGCCTAATCCCAGAGGCTCTGAGCGTGTTACAAGTAGATGAGGAATGGGGTAAAACAGACAGCATACAAAGCATAAAATACAAATTAATAAAATAAATAACTCAGAATTATGTTAAAATTAGCAACAATCTTCAGGACATACTTTTTTAAATAAATAGTTATTCAGACCCCTCTTAAATGCCTCCACCGATATAGCCTCCTTCAGTGACTTGGGAAGTGAATTCCAGAGGGCCAGGTTGGCCACCCCCAAATGAGCGATCACCCAAGGTTTTCAGCCTGGCCCTTGGAACCACTAGCAGGCCATCAGTGGAGGAGCTGAGGGAAAGTAGCGGGATGGCAGGTGTAAGACGGTTTGACAGGTAGCCGGGGACTGAGCTGTATATGGCCTTTTACTGTATGTGAACAAGCCCACCTTGAAAGTGATCCTCCATCTGACTAGCAGCCAATGCAGATCTCGCAGGACCAAGCTCACATGACACGACCTGGGCAGGCCTGTCAGCAACCTGGCCACTGCATTCTGCACTAGCTGTGGCTGGCAAAGGTTCCCTCCACTGACCCCAAAGTGCAGAGCATTACAGTAGTCCAGCCTGGATGTAACAAAGGCATGCACCAGTGACTGCAGGTCCTCAGGTTGAATTAGGGTTTTAATCTGGGTGATGTTCCTTAAGTGGTAAAAACAACTTTTGACAACAGATGACACCTGATCAAGTGCCAATCTGTCATCAAGGACAATACCCAGATTCTTCACCCTAGGGGATGCCTTCACCTGCGTAGATCCCAGATCAGCCCTGTTACTGCCCTGGAGGCACCCCCATCACACCCGTGACCAGGCTCAATCATCAGTACATCTGTCTTGTCAGGGTTCAGTCTCAGACAGTTAGAGAACATCCATCCCTGGATTTCAGCCAGGTACTTATTCAGCACTTCGACGGTGCCATTTGTTCCAGGGGCAAACAACATGTACTGCTGGGTATTGTCTACATAACAGTGGAAACCCCACTGTAACATTTAATGAACTCCCCCAGGGGCACCATGTACACTGTGAGCAACATCGGCGAAAGGATTGAACCTTGAGGAAATCCACATGACAGGGGCTTCGGGAAGGAGGAGAAATTCCCCATCACCACCAGTTGCCTCCTGCGAGAGAGCTAGGACTCAAAGCAGTGGATAACAGTTCCGGTGAGTCCACAATACTCTCTAAGGTGATCCAATAAAATGATGAGGTCCACGGTGTCAAATGCTGATGAAAGATCGAGGAGGAGGAGAACTGACCAATCTCCTGTATCCCTCGCCCTGAGGAGGTCAGTCTGCACCCTAACCAGTGCTGTCTCAGTGCTATGCCTAGCCCTAAATCCAGACAGGAATGGCTCATAGATGTCAAAGTCCACAAGGTGTGTCTCAAGCTGCAGGGCCACCACTTTCTTGACAACCTTTCCTAGAAATGGGAGGGTCTATAATTTGCCAAGACGTCAGAGTTGAACAATGGTTTCTTCAGAATGGGCTTTACTAATGCTTCATTCAAGGCATCAGGGAAGACCCCCTCTGAAAGTAAACACAGGACTATTCTGATGAACACTGGACCAATAGCCTCAACACAGCTCACTAGAAGATGAGTTGGGCATGGATCCAGTTTGCAAAAGGTGGACCACAGTTTTGAAATCACCTCAGCCACCTCCTGGAACTCCACCCAGACAGTAAGAGTGCTCCCGTTCCTACCAGGTCCCCCACTATAGGGCAGATCTTGCCCCCATGGGGAGATCATGGGCCTAATAGGAGACACCCTGTCAGAGAAGGACAGAGCAAACTCATCACGCAATGTGGTTGAAAATGACTTTTTTGGCTGTAGACAGACCGGGTGAAGTAGTTTCTCCACAGTCTGAAAGAGCTGAGCTGGTCTGTTCCTCCCTGCAGTAATCCCCCCTGGACAGGAACTCTGCCTTCTTATGGTTGACTACCCTTTGATAATCATCATAATGATTCCTCAAAGCCAGTTTTTTCTCCATGGACCACGTCCTCCACCAGCAACACTCCAACTTCTGACCATTGGTCTTCATCTCCTTGAGAGTCCCATCAAACCATGGGGTCTCAAGTGAGAAGACCTGGGTCATATACAGATTGGTGCGATGGCGTAAAGCACCTTGGGGATGGAACCATTATAGGCCACTACCACCTTACCCAAGCAAATCTCACATGCAGTATTCACACCAGAAAAGTGAACTACTGACAGAAGTCCCTCTGGGGACAATCCCTTTAAAGAGCCACAGCTGACCATCTCAACAGTGGAGGGAATATCGGGGGGGGGGACCCCAAATGAGAACTCCCCCATGGAATGATAGGACCAAATGACCCGATCATCTTGAGGTCAATGACCTCAAGTCCCAGTGAGAATATCAAATCTAAGGTGTGGCCACGGTGGTGGGCAGCATGAGCAACTGCTTGCACCAGACCCAGAGA
This sequence comes from Neoceratodus forsteri, assembly GCA_016271365.2. NCBI lineage: Eukaryota > Metazoa > Chordata > Ceratodontiformes > Ceratodontidae > Neoceratodus > Neoceratodus forsteri. Next base: position 880,833,681 of record CM028131.1, on the reverse strand, counting down.
TGACATCAGCTGGAGAAGGTCACATCCAAACTACGAGGATTCGTCATTGATCTAGGCATTGAAGTACCCCAGAATCAATCATCTGGGTGACTCCAACACCCCATCAGTGATGAAGTTCATGACTTTCTGCAGGGATGCACCTCCCCATCCTGGAGGATGGTAAACAAGGGGAATCCTACAATCCACACCTGGACCACCACGCACAGCCACACTTTCAAATGATGAGGTGGAACCCACTGGGTACACAAAGAAGTTCAGGCTGGATGTAAAACAGATAACCACACCCCTGCCCCTCCATTCCCTCCTAAGATAGTGCACCACCAGTACTCAAGGGACTGATGTCTCAATTGACCTGCATTATCCTCAGCCAGGGCACAGTAATGCAAGCCAGATCGACCAATGAAATCAAGTCCACCATAATAGCGATCTTGTTCCTCATCGACCTGGCATTGCACTGCACCACCCGAAGGGGACTGGCGGATACTGCAGACCATCCAGCTACCTGCCCATGCAGTCTGCGGGAACCCTGGAGATGGAAGCAAAACACGTTGGGCCTCTCACATGGCTCCATTTAACAGCAGGGCACCTCTTGCTCCTAACCACCCTGATACTATTCACCTCTGCTATACACACAGCAAACTGCCACCAGCTCACCTACCCCCTATTAATACCCACCTCCCAACAATGTCTCACTGCTATTGCTGTGAGGGGGAAGTCAATAAAGGGGCAGAGGTCCTTCAGCTGGGACACTGTAGATGGTACTGAAGGATCTGGAACTCAAACACATCCTGCAGAATAACATTAAACACTTTCCTTAAAACAATTTGATTTAAAAAACCTACTCTGACTATACAGTCAACATTTACACAATGTAAAACATAAATAAATACCTAGCCACATACACACCACACCAACAAACTACCTAAACCAGCACAATCAACCGTTATCATAATCCTCCCCTCTCCCCATAAATATGAATAATACAATCATAAATAAAACTATAAAATTATGGGAGAATGCTGAGGTGGATTGTGAAGGAGGAGTCCTGAAAATTATCAAGGGTTTGAACTGCAGAGAGTTTAAACAGTTCCCTACATTTGAGTCTTGACCAGTTTATGAAGAGGCAACAGATAACAGTGCCATCACCACTGTATTAAGCTGTCAGGTGACCCAGTTTCATAAGTGAGCCTGGGTTGCTGGGGAGGCCAACCATGGGCATGAGACAGAGTGAGTGTCCCAGTGGGTGCTTTCCTCTGGGGGAGTGAGGGCTGCCAGCTCCACTGCAAGATTGCCATCTGGTTGGTAACAAGTGGCACTGCAGTTGGAGCTATGCTGGGGAGAAATGGACACCAGTGGGGGCTGTACTCCATATGTACATACTTGAGCTTGCATCACTACATACCAACATCATGTGAGCATGGAAACCAGAACAGGGAAAACAAACACCATGGCAGGATGAACTTCTGACCCCTCATAGACTCTGCACTGCTGACCCAGGTACTGCCCAGCTGGATCCATTCACAGCTGGTTGAGCAAGCTCCAGGCTACCCCTGCCACAGGTAGGGTGATGAGCCATGGGAAAGCGTGGGCAGGTATGACTGCTGGAAGCTGGGTGATAGGGCTGCGGCTTGACCTAAAAGGGGCCAGCTGGTTGGGGAGAATGAAGTACGTAACCAGAAAAAATGTATTTAAACTTTAGTGCTAAGAAGTGCTGGAATTGCTGAACAAGAGGAAGGTAAGCACCAAGCTCTAACCTAGAGGCATAGATATATACATATGTTCGCCGGACTGTAAACAGCAGTGGAAGAAATATATTTTTAGTCATTGTTTTGGACACTTTGAGTATTGTTTTTAAATTTGTAATAAGTAGTGTGGAGGACGTAGCTCAGGAAATTAATCTTGTGAGTGAGTAGATTAGGAAAGCCCTGTAAGTCAGGTGTGTTATTGGGGGTGGAGCTGCCAGAAGCTTAGTGCCATCTAACAAGAGCACTACAAAAGACTCTCTTGTCCAGCTTGTCCCATCATGCTTGTGTCCCTTTGTATTAGAAGAACAGTTGAGGAGTGGAGCATCTGCCTTAGGTGTCTGGAACAGCACATGAGCAGGGCTTCTGCCTCAGGTGTCAGGAACAGTGCAGGAGTACAGGCATCTGCAGAGAGTCTGCAGAATATTCTTAAGGGGGAACACCATGCCAAGGCAGGAGATAGCAGAGTTCTGTGTTCTTGTATACTGAAGCAGTCAGCTTCTGAGTAGGTAGCTACAGGTAGTGGGTAAACATCTAGTGGGTAATTAGTAGGAATCTTGATAAGGTACTTACAGGTAAGGGACTAAAAAGGGAAACTAAGAGACACCCTCTCCAAGATAGAGTAACAAACAAGTTCAGGCAAATGGATAAGGAGTAGTAGACAACCAGGACAAATTAGGAACAGGTAGGTGGGTTAAAAAAGAGAAAACAAGAAACAACCTATCCAGGGTAGGGTGCCAACTGCTTTTCAGACAAGCAAAGACAAAGGTAGGAATTCAACTGGCATAGAAAAGAGGCAATAAGGTATAGGGAAGTTTCAACAGGCACAAACATAAATAATAATAAAAAATAATAATAATTTTATTTATATAGCGCCTTTCACTATATCAAGGTGCTGAACAGATCAATAAAAACATCAACACACAATACAAACCACAAAACCATAAAAATGATAAAATATGTTCTAGAAGCATAATAAATTACAATAAAATTTCACACACTAAACAGTGCATTTAGCTTTCCGAGAAGGCCATTCTCCAGAGATAGGTTTTCAATTCCTTTTTAGAAATCTCCACGGAGGAGCATTCCCATAACCGGCATGGTAGAGAATTCCAAAGAGTGGGTGTGGCATGAGAAAATGCTCTACTGCCGGAGGATTTCAAACTCACTCTTGGAATCTCTAACAACCATGTCGGCCGAGGCGGGTGGTCGGCTAGGGCAGTAAGGAACCAGAAGGTCTTTCAGATGGGACGGACCTGATTGTGAAGGGCTTTGAAAGTCAATAAATGATTCTTGAAGGTGATCCGCCACCGTGAGTTGGGGAGCTAGTGCAGCTCACAGAGCACTCGCACTAATGTGACAGGACTTACTGTCCCAGTCTAAAACCGGCTGCCGATTCTGCATGAGCTGTAGGCAGCGGATTTCAACCCCAGAAAGCTCAAAGTAGAGGGCGCAGTAGTCGAGGCGCCGAGGACACAAAAAAGTGTGACCAAAGTTGCAGGAGTCAGAACAAGGTGCTTAACCCGGCAATATTCCTAAGATGGTAAAGAGGAAGTCTTGACGCATGGCTGACACCTGAGATTGAAAAGTCAGCCTATCGTCAAGAATCACCCGGGTTAGCATCTGCTCAGAGGCCGGAAGCCACACCGAGAAAAATTCCAGACAGCACACCAGCACACGACCTCTCAATCTGACCACCCGGGTCCACGATCAAAACCTCAGTTTTCTCCGAGTTCAACTTTAGCCAACTAGAATCCATCCAGTCTTGGATCTCCCCCAGACAGTTATTAAATACCGAGAGAGCTCCATCCTGGTCAGGTGCAAAAGACAGGTATAGCTGAGTATCATCTGCATAGCAGTGAAACCTTAGCCCATACCGTCTTATAATGTTTCCGAGGGGCAGCATGTACACTGCAAATAACATGGACGACAGCACGGAACCCTGAGGCATTTCCACACAACAAAGAGACTGGGCCGAGGAAAAAACCTCACACAACTCTTTGTGATCTCCCAGTGAGGAATGATTCGAACCATTTAAGAACGGTTCCAGACATTCCACAAATTTGCCCCAGGCGTGCAAGCAACACCATGTGATCCACAGTGTCAAAAGCTGAAGAGAGATCAAGGAGAACCAGGATAGAACATCTCCTTAGATCTCTCGCCCTCAGAAGGTCATTTAGCACCCGAACCAGCGCTGTCTTGGTACTGTGTCTTTTACGGAAACCAGACTGGAAGGATTCGTAGATATTGTGGATGGTTAAATGGTCATCCAGTTGAGCAGCCACTCTTCAACAACCTTCCCAATAAAGGGAAGGTTAGAGATGGGTCAATAGCTGGAAAAACAATCTGGGTCCAAGGAAGCTTTCTTCAAGAGAGGTGTCACCACCGCCTCTTTCAGGGAGCTAGAAAACTCACCCGACTCCAAGGAGCACCAGACAATTTGCACCAGTACTGGACCTATGATTTCTACACAATCCAGAATTAGGGTAGTAGGTCCAGGATCCAAGCTGCAGCTTGTAGGGTGCACACTGTGGATGATCCTCATAATATCCACAAACTCAGGTCGACAAAAGGAACTCCAGGAGAAGCGAGGTCTTGTGCCTCGCACACTCCCACCACATCACCCTTAGAGGTTGTTGGACACAAGTCCGCCCTGATGTCAGCCACCTTAGTTGCAAAGTATTGAGCAAGCTCATCACACTCAATTTGCGAAAAGGCTTTCCGAACTTGCAGACAGGCTGGGTTGTACAGTCTGTCTACAGTTCGGAACAGCTGAGCCAGTCGATTCTGAGCAACTGCAATCTCCCTGGACAGGAATTCTGCCTTCTTAAGGGTGATTGCAGATTGATAGCTAGTATAATGTTCAATCAATCTAAGACGGTCGGCATCAAGGGCGGACTTGCGCCAGCAATGCTCTAACCTTCGCCCTTGTCTCCACATCTCCATCAGAGTCCCATCAAACCAAGGGGCCCTGGGGTGACAGGAAAGAGGGCGCTCGCAAACAGGAGCAATAGAATCCAGGGCAACTGCAATGGCCTCATTATAGGCCCGTACGAGCGCCTCTGGACTACTGCCCACCAATACGAGGGATGATAGGTCAAGTACCGCCACCGGGCCTTGTGGGGTAACGTTCCATAATGGGCGGTACCTGACCATCTCCACAGGGGCTGGCCTTCTCAGGGGGGTGCAAAAATTGAACCTCACAATGTGGTGGTCAGACCAAGTGACTGGTTCCACCCCCATATTGGATGCATCAATCCCAAGAAGGAAGACCAAGTCGAGAGAGTGTCCAGATTTATGTGTAGCAGTGGAAACTACCTGTGTGAGGCCCAAAGAAGACATTAGTTGGAGGAAGTGTCTACCAAATTGTGAGAGTTCATCGTCGACCCAGGCGTTAAAGTCACCCAGCACCATCAATCTGGGTGACTCAAACGACATGTTGACAAGGAAGTCTGCCACTTCCTGTAAGAAACGTTTCCCATCTCCGGGTGGACGGTAGATGAGAACGATTCAAATGCCTACACCTGCTACAACTGTGCACTCAAAGGACTCGGCCTCACCCACTACCACATTCAAGAGGCCCAATTTGGTCTTAAAACAGACTGCAACCCCCCCGGCCCTGCAGTCCAATCTCGGGCAGTGTAACACTGAGTACCCAGCTGGAATAATGGCCTCCACTATAGGGCCAGAATTTTCATCCATCCAGGTCTCGGTGATGCAAGCCAGATCAGCCATGCCAATAAGGTTGGCAATAATAGCAGTTTTATTCCTAACAGATCTGACATTGCATAACACTGCCCGAGTTGGACAAACCTCGGAGGTTGTCGGGCCTGTCTTCCTACTGTAATCAGTAGTGCCCTTGGGTATGGAAACCAGACAGGGCAGACCCCGCTCTGGATTCCATTTCGCCCCAGGGTGCCTTCTGGACTTAATAACCCCAACACGGTGACTCCACTCGTTCCCCCACCCCTGTTCGAGCACCTCTGCCCCCCTCGCCCTCCGGTGGGCAATCCCCAATGCCCTACAATGCTGATACATCTCGAACTGCAAGGGAGGAGTGCAGAAGGGGTGGAGGGCACAAAGAGAGGAGGGGGAATAACGCAGCACCGTGGAGGAGGAAGGCCAGCACATGATGCTGCTACCCAGATTAAACAATAAAAATAAAAATAAACCCACCACCAAAATTATTCAAAACAAAGAACCTCACTAGCTACGTAAAACTAACAAATTAAATCAATAAATTACAAAACAAAACAGACCCTTCCTACCCCAGTCCTCTCACCACGGGGGCAAGGGTACAAAGGCACTCTCACTGCCTATTAAAAACATACAAATATTTAAATCCTCCCCCCCCAGTTCTCTCACAACAGGGGAGAAAATCAAATAAATAACAAATAAGTAAAAACAAAATTTTGGACCCAGGGTCCTCTCACCACCCCGAAGACCAGAACAAAGTCGACAGAAGACAAAAACAGCAGCTTCTCAAATACAATAAAAAAAATCCAAGACAATCCAGGACCATAAAAGAGGCAGTCACACAAGTCCGGAAGGAAAAATTAGTCCAAGGGAGATCCAAGAAGTTCAAAGCAATCCAGCAAGTTTATATCCAAGGAGGATCGAGCAAACTCCAATCTAATTTACTCCCAGCCGAAGCCCCCCCCCCGGGCAAAATACTGCCACTCACACTTAAGGGCCACACAAAGAGCCACTGCCATAGCCCCTTCCATGGTCCAAGGTGGTGGGGTGCCCCACTCAGCTCCCTGACTGGGAAAACGTCCCTACCCCCTGTGGAGTAGCAACACCCAGGAGAGTGCCGGCCAGAGCAAACAAAAGGCAGGCAAACCACCTAAAATTATAGAGCTCAAAGGGCTCACAGTCTCTAACAAAATCCCAGTCCAAGATCTTCGGTCTCCTCTTCAGCAAATCCGAATATCCAGAGCTCCTCCAAATGCCTTTAAAGCTAACTCCTCACATTCCCCTCAGCCAAAACACTTCTTCACAAAAAAGCAACATCGAATAATCCTCCAGACTATCCGAAAAAGAAAAAATGCCATCCAAGTTCCAAAAAGTCATCGATAACGTCACTCCCACATACAGCAACTCGCCAAGTGTCCCACAAAGCTGATGACCCACAAAGTGTAATCCTTGCACTAGAGTCACACCGGACTCTCGATTAGGACCACCGAGTGAAGAAAAAAGCCAGCTGGCGTCTCCCACAAAATGGCATCGGTCACTGCTACAATGAGTAGTCCGTATGCTCAGGGGATAGCAAAGTAACAGTGATGTTACACCCGGTAATCCATGTGCTCATAGGATAGCAATAACGCTAATGCTAAACTGGAACATAAACACGGGCGTACACCGGATCCGAGTCCAATCCGAGTCTTAGACACAAAATAAAAAATAAAGGATAAAAGTAAAAAGTAAAAAAAACAACTGATTCAGGGAAGCAGCGACGACACGCCCAGCCTGGCGGCCATCTTAACGTAACTTGTTGCTTAGACTTATTACTTACATAAAAGAAGCAAAATCAATGGCATGGTGCAGTGTAATGGGTGTGGAGCTGCAGTCATTTCAGAAGACATTTTGGAGCCTGAGGAGCTGCCCTATTTGTACTCACTTCACTGGGTAAAGGACAGAGGTTGTTGGACTCCAGGCAAAACTGGCAAGGGTGCAGAGTGTCTTCTGCCTCACCCAGGGGTTACAAATTCTGCCACCACTTCCCCAGAGGATGCTTAGGTAGAGGCAGAGCGGCTAAACTTTGGTGGGCTTTGGGATGGTGGGGAAAGCAGGAAGGGTACACACTTCTCAGCCTGTATCACTGTACAGTTCCTTCACCATATTGGCCGGACAGGGCAGCTGGGAGGAGGCAACCATAACAGTGGAAAGGGAGGAAGTGGGGATCCTCAGAAGGGGAGGCCTCAAGGAGGGAGGAAAAGGGCCCCAGCAGTGGAAGAAGCAGTTAATGGTCGGGGACTCTTTTGTTAGGGGCATAGACTTAGAAGTTAGGGAAAAAAAGGAGAGGGAGGTGAAGTGTCTGAGAGGTGCTTCAACTTGAAGGGATGAAGTGCAGATCTAGAGGATTACTAGGGCAGTCGGATATGGGAGAGAGTTAGATGTCATTGTGCACCTAGTAAAAAATGATGAGGCAAGAGTCAGGGTAGGGACACTGCAGGAAAATTTCAGGGAGTTGGGGAAGGGCCTCAAGCAGGTGCTATGAATGGTGGCTTTTGCTGAAATGTTATCTGTATACCACTAGGAAGAGGATAGGACAATCTGCACCAGGGCTTTTAATGGCTGATTGAAGCTATGGTGCATGGAGAAGGGCTTCAACTATATTGGGGACTGGGGGCAAACCTGTGAGGATATGTGCCTCTATGAGAAAGACAGAATCTTTTAATGAGGAGAAGCACAGTCCTTACTGGGAGGATTAAATAGTACTTGGATAGGCATTTAAGCTAACCGGGGCTATAACACAATCAGAGGCAACAATTGCCTATCACAGGTGATGAAGCAGCATGGAGGGAGAGTCCAAGTGGAGCAACCTTCCCCAGGGCAGCAGGCAAGAAGACAGGGGTCAGGACAATGCAGAGGACAAGGGTGGTATAATTCAGGAAAGCAAGGAGAAAGGCATTTAAGGAGAAGTTGGCAAGGGAATACTGGGGTCAGAGGGAACTACAGGAAGCAGCACAGCTGGGGTAAACAGGGAAGCAGGCCAGGAGGGAATAAGGTATAGGGAGCCATGTTCACCAATGCAAGGTGTGTGGAAAATAAAATTCTGGACATGGAGGCCAACATGGCAGAGGCTATCCTGGATTAGGTGGCAATAACAGAGTTATGGTTCACTGACAGCCATGACTGGGACATTAGGAGGAGTTGTACTATATTTGAGGGAGGGAATCAAGGCCACGGAAGTAGAAGGCCACCCAGTAGAAAAAGATGGGATGGAGATGCTGTGGATCATTCTGGAGAGAGGTACTGGGACTGCCATTCACACAGGGGTGGTATACAGACCTCCAGCACAGGGAAAGAAGTTGGATGAGGCACTTAAGGAAGCCATCATCAGGCTGGCAAGTAAGGGCGAGGTGCTGCTAGTTGGTGAGTTCAGTCTGCCAGATGTGGATTGGAGACTTCTGACTACAATTCAGCAAGGAGCAGGGCCATCCTTGACTCCCTACAAGGGCGTTTTCTTAGGGAGGTAGTCAAGGAACCCACTAGGGATGGGGCAGTACTAGACCTGGTGCTTACAAACAGGGATGGCATTGTAGACATCACAGTGAGCACTCCCTTAGGAATCCATGAGCACTGTATGGTGTAGTTTAACATTAAGACAGGATTAGAGGTAAATAACATAAGTATAAGGGTCCTGGATTTTAGGAAGGCTTGCTTTAAAGAAATGGGAGACTGCTTCAGAAACTACTTTGTAGGAAGCGATTGCCAGGGATAGGGAGATGTAGAGTCACGGGGGCGGGATAAGGGAGGGCATAATTAGGACAACTAACCACTGGGTGAAAGAACTGAGTAAAAGTAAAAAGGAAAAGAGACTGGTATGGTTCTTCAGAGAAGTGGCCAAGGTGGTGAGGGAAAAAAGTGTAGCATTCAGGAGGTATAAGGAAATGCAGAGGGAGGAAGACAGGGTGGTATGATAAGTTAAACAGAGGAAAGCAGGAAAGACAGTGAGGGGGCAAAGGTGCGGACAGAGGAAAGGATTGCCAAAAGGGTAGCTAAAGGATATAAGACTTTCTTCAGGTACATAACTGGGAAAAGGAAAGCAAGGGGAAGACAGTGAGGATAATGGGGGCAGTGGGAGAGACTGCAAAGAAGAGGATCAAGAAACAGCAGACATCCTGAACAGACTTCTTTTCAGTCTTCACAATGGAGAAGGGGGAGCAGACTCCAAAGGAGCAACAGGAACAAAGGGAGAGGAGGACACAAGTCCATTTTCAGAGAAAGAGTCCTAAAGAGACCTGCAGCTCTGAAAATGTACAAGGCTACGGAATTTGTCAGTATAAACCAAAGAGTACTAAAGGAACTCAGGGAGCTGCTAGCTGCCCCACTGATAGCCTTATTCAACAGATCACAGGTGGAGGCATGATTCTGAGGAACTGAAGGAGGGTGGACCTGGTCCTGCTTCATAAGACCAGCGGCAGGAAGGAGGCTAGCTAGTACAGGCTGGTCAGTCTCACATCAGTGGTGGGGGAAATTAATAGAAACCCTGTTACAAGAAAGGCTGGTAGAGTATTTTGAATACAATGGGATACAAGACCCTAAGCGGCATGAATTCACAGGGGAGAGGTCATGCCAAATGAAGCTGATTGATTTCTTTGACAGAATGATCAGGGAAATTAAATAGGGGAGGGCAATAGATGTAGCATATCTAGAATTTAGCATGGCCTTCAACACTATGCCACACAGAAGACTGACAGAGTAATTTAGCAGCCTAGGGGTGGGATCCAAAGTGGTGAATTGGGTAAAGAACTGGTTAATGGATAGGCAACAGAGGTGGTGGTTAGTGGCACTCAATCTAATGAAGGGAGATAGACCAGAGGGGTGATTCAGGCCTCAGTACTGGAACCAGTCCTCTTCAATGTCTTCATAAGTGATATAGCAAAAGGAGCTGAAGTGAACATATGCCTTTTTGCAAATGACACTAAAATCTGTAATGGGAGGACACTTAGGATGTGCTGGAGAGAATGTGTAAGTACCATGGGAAACTTGAGGAGTGGTCAAGAGTAAGACAATTGGGGCTCAATGCCAAAAAGTGAAAAATCACGCACCTAGGGCATAGAAACCTAGGAGCTAAGTATGGGATTGAAGTGAGATACTGGCAGTCATCAAGCAGGAAAGGGACCTTGGGATTATCATATCTGATGACCTCAGAGTGGCAGGACAGTGTGCCAAAGATGTGGGTAGTGCAGGTGGGATGCTGGAATGCATAAGGAGATGCATCTCCAGCTGAAGAAGGGAGGTGGTGTTGCCACTGTATTGATCATTTTTGAGACCCCACCTGGAGTATTGTGTCCAGTTTTGCAGGCCACACCTCCAAAAGGATATAGACAGGGTGGAGGTAGTCCAGAGGAGGGCAACTAAAATGGTGCTGGGGTTGCATCAAAAGCCCTACAAGGAGAGACTGAATGATCTTAACATGTACATCCCAGAGAAGAGGAAAACGGGAGGGGACATGATAGAGACCTACAAGTACCTCTCAGGGGTGAACATTGTGCAGGGAAGGAGTCTCTTTCAAATGAGAAAGAGCACCAGGAACAGACAGCATAAGATGAAGCTGGGGGGGTGAAGTTGTAGAAGGATGTTACGAAGCACTACTTCACTGAAAGTGTGGTGGACACTTGGAACAGACTGCCAGCAGAAGTGGTAGAGGAGAAAACAGTAGGGGGCTTCAAGCATGCATGGGAATGTTATTGTGGGTTGCCTATAATGAGTAGATAAGATGGGGATGATTTCTGTAATTTTGAAACCTTAATTTTTTAAGGCAGCTGGATAGTCAAGTGCTAAGCAGTACAGCATACCATGCTGACATCCCAGGTTTGTGTCACAGCCCTCATTGTTACATTTTGGGTGACAGAGGCATTACTGAGCATCCATCTCAATCACTTTCTGCCTCAGGGAGGGTGTGTCTCCAATGTTGGTATATGAATGACCTTTAGTGGATCAGGGGAAGGAGTCATTTGGGTGGGAATACCTGGCTCTAGACATTATGGAGCAATCATGTCACCAACATGAGGCAGCACGTTGATGCAGGATGTGATGGCATTGTACTTTCAGTATTGTGCCACTCATTATCTCTCAGTGTTATGTGGGTATCCCTAGTCTCTGTCCACTTCTTATCAACCAGAAAGGTCTCCTATCTCAGGTATGCACCAGCTGGGGGCAGATAGGATATGCTGTATGGGATGACAATAACTATAAATGTCAGTGGAGTTCGGCAGGGGAGGTGATGCAGCTAGAATCTCCTCTCTCAATTGTAGTACCCTGACATCTAGGTCCCAATCAGACTTTCTAGGAAAGTTCCATCCAACTTTCCTCCCAGACTGCTGGCACTGCCCATAGGGCTAAGTCCAGGATGTATATGAGGGTACAGGAAGTGGCTTTTTGGGGGCCAATTAGTGATTGCTCCTGTATGTGTGGGATCCAGAGTTTGTTGACTGGCTGTGTAGCAGCCTGGCCAACTGGGTAAAGATGAGTGGAAGCTAGAAAGGAACTAAAAACTTTAAAATTGTATTTGGGGAAGAGTGGTACTGCTATACCTTCTCCAGCCACACTAAATCTAGGACAATGTAGTCACATTCATGGTACATTTATTATTGAATTATTTATTGAATTTTGTTGACCGGGTAAGCCCACTGAGACTAGAAGTCCCTTTTTCAGGGGTGACCCGGGGTGGGGATACAGATGATAACAAACTAAAACTGAACCAGATTAAGCTGTTGGTGGTAATTCTAGTGAATGGAAGAAATTTGGCCAGGACACCGGGGAAATGCCCTGACTCGCCAGTAGGGGAAACTTTGGCTGTCATTCCAAGATGGCCACTTTGGGTGTTGCCTTGGTGAGGAAGGATGTCCTGGAGTTAGAGGAGCAGGCCTCCTCCCCTGTCTTGATTCCACAAGAGGCTGCTGAAATGGATATCAGTGTGGAGAAAAAATTGAAGGAAGGTATGTGCTCAGAGAGCCCATGACACTTTGGATATAACTTGATCTAATGGCTATGATCCTCCTTTAAACTTGCAAGAACAAGAACAATTTTAGTCACCCCCTCTGCAGTCAGAGTTTCTGTTGTCTCAGCTCAAGGAGAAAGAGCTGCAGCTAGTGCTAAAGCATAAAGATTTACACTCAAGAATAGCTTCCCTGAAAGCTACCATTGCTCATGTTGAAGGCCTGTCTGTGAGCAACAGCTGCCTGATGATGCTGCCACATCAAAGGAATTGGTGGCCCTACCCAAGGAAGCAAACACTGCCGCTGTCACAGAGGCAAGTGAGGAAAGCACTCTAGCAATTGCAACTGGCAGTTTAAATGCAACTCCATGCGTGAGCCAGAAGTCACAGGATGAAAAAAAGGATGGTGGTGATTTGAGGTAAAAATCCTCGGAAACAGCTAGGCCTGCAGAAATGCTCAGGTGGCTGCCAGGAGGATCATTGCATGTCATGCCTTGAGTCGGGAAACACCAATGCACAGGTGGAGCAGTTCAAAAGAGGACACCAAGAAAAACAGAAACAGCAGCATTTTCCAGATGGAGCTGCGTGAGAGGGCATGAATCAGCAGGTGGATCCCCAACAGAGTCTACCAGGGCATACACTGACAAAACAGCAGCTGGGTGGTGGCTGCTCAGGTGCTAAATTTTCAAATATTATTTCACAAACCCAGATTAATGCAATACAGCCTGAGAATGTGCAAGATGTCATACAGGACAAAGCGTTATGCAGCAGGGGAGTAGATCTTACAGTGACTGACCAGTATAATGCTGCTAACAATGAAAGAGAAGGGAAGTTAGGGACAGGGGGGAAACAGTGCAGTCAATAACAGGGGCTCTCACTCAGCTGAAGGAACAGGATCCCCTTCCCCAATTATGATGGAAATCTGTCAGTAACAGGGGTAACAGTTGCAGAAGCCCTAAGGGGGGTAGGATAGATAAAATCTCAAAATGATCAAATCTGGACCTCTCCAGCTCATACAGCCTCTAGCCTGGAAGAAAATTTGGTGAATATGGAATACCCTTTGGAAATTCCCCCTTCATTAAATCTTGCTCAAAACCCGGTATTGTCTATTGCTGTATTGTCTACTTCTGTGGCCCCTAACTCCTGCATTGACCCTCCTTCCCAGAATATAACTGAGGAGCAGGACCCCCTTCCCCAGATGCAAGGGGAGAGGGACAACAGGTAGATGGAACTCTCCACTCAATGCAAGATAACACCCTTCCTACTACCTTGGCTTCTAATACTCAGAATTAAGGCAATCTAGGACAAGATGATGGCCATCCTGGAAACCAAAGGGCCTGCCCCAACACCCAAACTTATGAAGGCTTATTTCATTCACCCCCCAAAGCAGGCTAAGCGTAGAAATGCAGTCCGCATCAGATACAGAGGGGATCTGGACATTTTTCTGAACTGGTTGTTTGTGGGCAAAAAAATGGTGAAAGACAGCTTACAGTTCCTACCTACAAATATTTATGCACTAATACATACATCTGGGGATTCCAGCTTTGATATTAGTTTTAAAACTGCAGCAGGCCTAGAAGCATTTTGGCATAGATACCAACAAATGAAATATACTTCTTTATGGTCACCTTTTTTGGCTATGCCCTTAACAAAAACGGCAGTCAAAACAATTACAGTGTTATTCAAAACTGAAGGGGTGGCAGTGGCAGACATTTTGAGATGGCTAAAAGCAAAATGCACAGTCTTGGGCTTTTGAGAGCCCATCATTGACTCTGAACAACTATGGACAGGGGGCTGGAGAAATCAAGTGAGGTTTTCCTGATGAACAGGGTAATTCAGCACTTGCCATGTTGCTTTCATCTCGGCAGAGACCGAGGTTTAATTTTCTACGCTGGCCAACCAAAGTCTTGTTTTAGACGTGGAGCCCAAATGCATTTGAATAGTGCATGTGACAAACTTAAGTGTTCTCTTTGTGCAGGTATTTGTCATTCAAGTATAGGCTGACAAAATCCAACGTAATGCAACCTGTGTGATGACACCTCTCATTCTTTCAAAATTTGTCCATGGGCATTTCATAACAATCCAGCCCATACCCAAGAGGAACAAGATCAAACTGTGTCCAGGGCACAAGAAGAAGCCAGCGCTTACCCTCCTTTTGCCCCCAGGCCTGAAGGTTCTACTAGTCAGACAAGCAGCTTGAGTGCCACAGTGTCATTGATGCAGGAAAGAGAGATTGCCCAGCCAGATAATCAAGCTCCTGATGAAGATCAGCCCACCCCTAAAGATCTCATTGGGGCAGACACGCCCTCCCCACATACATCGACCTCTCCATCTGCCCCCCTGGCAGGGGTGTTGGGTGCCACTATTTCCAGCTCGCAAACAGATGTTCCTCCTTCAACTACAGAGCACAGACAAGGCCAAGCTATGCCCCCACCAGAGGTAACCACCTGGACTCAAAAGGGATAAAGAAGAATGACTAGGAGTAGGGCAAACAAGAGGGGCCATGGAGGTAAAACTCCAGTCCAAGGAAGTGTTGCTATCAAGAAATAGATATGCACCTCTTTCAAAGAGGAAACAATGTGCTTATACAGAGGACGACTCTGATTCATCCTCAGTGACTTCCTTTCAGCCTCATCTCATGACAGATACTGAGCTGGTGTCAAGTTACTCAAGAACATCCAGCAAAAAGAGGTTCAAGCAAAAATCTTCAGGTAAGGGGAAAAAGACATGACATAGTCCTAAAAACATCTAGAAATGACTTATAACCTTGTTTGTGGTACTCTTAATGTGAACAGCATAAAAAAACCCAAGAAAAGACGTGCCACCTTCTCCATATTAAGAGACCTAAATGTGCAAGTGTATTTTTTACAGGATACTAGGATACAGTCTGTTAAAGAGGACAGCCAGGCAGTGCAGGAATGGCTAGGTGGGGTATCCTGTCAGTCCTTAGGGAAAGAAGCATGTGCAGAGGTTTGGGATACTATTTAACATGCAAGAGGCAGCAGTTACAAGACTAATTGATTTAATTCAGGGGAGAGTCTTAATACTAGATGTCACTATCCAAAATCAGGAATGGAGATTAATTAATATTTACATCCCTCAAATTAAAACACAAATGGTTGAGGTTTTGTAAACAGTTCAGCCATACTCTACTAAATCTGTAATTTTTTGGGGGGATTTTAATTACATTTTATCTCTCTCAGGTAAAACAGGTACAACACAAAAATAATATAGTGACTCTAATTATATTAAAGTCGTGCATAAAACAGCTAGACTGGTAGATGGGGCCTCATTTGGGCCTCAGACCCCTAAACATACATATCACAGAGGGTGATCAACCTCCAGGATTGATCACTTTTTCATTTCTGAATGGATAACTTGCAGTAAGTGTACTGTGTCTCCCATGGAAACATCAGACCATTGTCTATTAAAAATATATCTAGGGCTACCCAAAAACAAGCTAGGGTCATACAACCACTGGAAAATGAACATCACGGTATTGGAGGAAGAAAAAATGTGGAAGGAATTAAAAGAAGTGGTGGCCGCCAAATTATCTGTATTTGACTTTTATGAGAATCCAACTTCTTGGTGGCAGAAAACTAAACTAGAAATTAAAAATTACTGTAAACACAAGGCAAAAATAAAACACAAAGACAAAAACATTCTTTATTTGGAAAAATGAAGGCAACTGCAAAAACTAACTTCTTTAAAGGCAGAATATGGCCTAAACTATTACCTCCAAATCGCACAAATAAAAAAGGAAATGTACAGCTTTCAATATGATAGAGCAGCCTCCCTTTTTCTGAAGCAGAAATATGAGATGAAAGGTACAGCACAGGCGGTTAACCCCTATGACAGCTGCAGACAGCACATAGACACAAAATATATGCCCCATCTTAAAAATAGGGAGGGCGTACTTATTGATGACAACATTGGTATCCTGAATGCAGAGACAATTCACTCAAAAACCTTATTTGGGCAGCAAGTCCCTGTTCCCAATAACTTAGGACAATTTTTAAAACAGTAAGATATCCCTCAGCTAACCGCAGATATTAATGAGGAACTAGTATGTTGAATCACAGGCCCTGAAATAAATATGGCTGTGGGACATTTGAAAAATGATGTTTCCCCTGGACCTGATGGGATCCTGATTGAATTTTATAAAAAAATCAATAGAAATGATAAAAGATCATTTGTCCACCATATTTAATGAAATTCTCCAGGGACACTGCACCGTCCCACCAGTACTAGCTGACAGTATTTTAATTTATTTACACAAAAAAAAAGGAGAAAGATAATTTGGATAATTGGCGACCAGTAAGTATGATCAATAGAGATTGGAAAATCTTATGCAAAATTATTTGTACTAGGCTGGCTAGGGCAGCCTGTATTTTGATATATCCAACCCAAACATGTGCAGTTCCACAGAGATCAATGCTGGACAATTTAAGACTAATAAGGGACATTTTTGATAGTCCCATGGCGGGGCGGGGGGGTATGTTTTAAGTCTGGACCAAATGAAGGCCTTAGACTTGGTGTCACATGCATACCTGTTTGAAGTTCTGAACAATTATGGGATCCCTCAAGAATTCATTCAGTGAATACAGGTCCTATATAAAAATGCATAATTGGCTCTGTTAGTTAATTGACTTATGGGCCCACACATAGTGATAAAAAGAAGTGTCCGGCAGGGTTGCCCCCTGAGTCCTCTCCTATACATCTTTGCCATTGACCCGCTACCTAGGAAGCTAAATGGTGAACAAAGCATCAGACACATGATCAGTCCTGCAAATACAATGTTCCCTAGTGCAGTAGCTTATGCCAATGACATCTGCCTATTGCTGGCAGACCATCGGTCAGGTGCACAAGCACTAAGGATTATTCAATCCTTCTCACAGGTCTCAGGGTCAGTAGTGAACAAACAAAAAAGTATAGGTACAGTCATAGCGGTGCAACCACAGTTACAGGTTCCTGAAATTGAGGCCATAGAAATTCAATCTGATGAACTACAAATGTTAGGGGTCTCCTTTGGTGGCCCAGATGCAGCAACAAAAAATTGGACGGAAAAACTAGACACCACAGAGAAGAAAGTAAATAAGTGGAAATCATACCCTATGGCATGAACAGAAAGAATTTATATGTTGAAAACTTTTATCATCCCAATATTTTTAACATTAAGTTACATCTTCCCCTTCCTTTCAGACTGGAGGCCAGATTAAATAACTTTTGTTTCCAGTTACTTTGGGGTAGCAGACTGAACCCGGTTAAAAGATCAGTCACATATTGGCCTATAAAAGGGGGTGGGTTAAATATGATAATTCCGGTTCTATTTTTCTTTTCCATTTTTCTGTATTTAAACATTCTCCCCATCATAACAGGTAGCCAGCAGTCATGGCTGATACACCTTAGAGCAAGAAGTCAGTATTTTTTCAATAAATAGGATGCCCCTAAATGGAGTGTTTTTAAACAGATGCCTTATGGGACTTCTGTATACTTAATCACATCAATCACTTAATTACATCAGTCACCAATCTAGGTCCTTTTAAAACTGCCTTAAGGGCCCAAATTTATTTTATTTATTTATTTAGTTTTTGTTAACCGGGTTAGGTGCACTAGCCAAAGTTGACTATTGTCAGGCACGACCTGGGAGAATACATACATAAAATGAGATGAGATTATACAATACATAGTATATAGTACAGCTAGGTCAGAATACAGATCAAGTCAGACAGTACTCAAGATAATACATAAACAGCTATGCAGAGATGACAAAAGTGACATTAGTACATGCAAATAACAACTGAAACTGGGCTAAGTGGCAGCTATAAAGACATTTTATAGCAAAACTTGTTTAGAAGTGCAGCAGTGTCTTGGGTGAAATAGGGTGGTTAGCTGTGAGGCATTAAGTGGGATCAAAGCATGTGCAGGGGTCCCGGGATAGGTGGCGATATAGTTCCTTTTTGAAGATTGGGTGGGAGTTAGCCTGCCTCAGGGCAGGATGGAGGGAGTTCCAGGTGGCAGGGGTGGTGCATTGAAATGCTCCAGAGCCTTTTGAAGTAAGACACCTCAGTATGGTAAGTAGAAATTTGTTTGCCGAGCATAGTCCATGGGCAGGTGTCTGTGGTACAAGTAGAGCTGCAAGGGAAGAGGGGGTTTGGTTACAAATTACAGAGTCTGTGAGGGTTCCTAGTGAGTGTAGTCAGTAGGCAGTAGGGGAGAGCCAGCCTAGGTTGCTATGTAGTGTGCAGTGGTACTTGAGGCAATGGGAAGAGGAGGCATACCGACGTATGTTGTTATATGTGACATCCCATTTATGGAGAGCAGTCTTATGGGCATTAGCAAAAGTGGAGACACCATATGTCAGCACTGGAAGCAGAATACCCTTGTCAATTGCCAATTTGGCAGATGGTGTTAGCAGGTGACAAGTCTTATAGGTGATTCCAAGTTTGGCATTTGTTGCTTTACAGGTTGACTGGATGTGCAGACTGAAATCAAGGGATTTATCAAGGAGGACTCCCAGGTATTTGAAGGATGTGACACAGTCGATGAGAGACCCCCTCCAGAGTCATGGACTAGGAGGGGTTCCTTACAGGCCCTGAGTTTGGGGGCAGTGCCAAATTACATGGTCTGGGTCTTTTTTGTGTTGAGGATGAGCTTATTAGCATTTAGCCATGTCAGGACATTCCTGAAATCTGAGGAGAGGTTTTTGTTAATGCTGTTAACTTTGTTAGCACTGGAGTAGAGGATGAGATAATCAGAGTATAGGATAGCTGAGAAGGAGAGTATGGCATAATCTATGTTGTTGATGTATAGCGTGAAAAGAAGGGGTCGCAGGATGGAGCCCTGGGGTACTCCGATGTCAGTGCTGGTCACATCCGGGAGAGCAGAGTTGAATTTAACAAGTTGTAATCTGTTTGATAGGTAGTTGTTAAACCAGCCAACTATTGAGGATGAAAAGTTAAGTCTATGCAGGGTTGAGAGAAGCAGGGGATGATCAACAAGATTGAAAGCTTTGGTAAGATCGATAAATACTGTTCCAGTGAGTGGGTCTTTGTCCATGTTGCAGAGTATAACGGTGGAGAATTTGAGAGGAGCGGTTGAGGTACTGTGTCCTTTTCTGAAACCGTGCTGAGTGTCTGAAAGAAGGTTGTTCTTTGTGAGATAGTCAATGGTTTGGGTTGCAACAAGCTTCTCCAGTAGCTTGCTTAGCACAGAGAGGGTAGCTATGGGCCTGTAGTTGTTGATATCCTTTAGGTCTCCTTTTTTAAGGATAGGCGTAACTCGGGCAGTCTTCCAGAGATCTGGGACAATGCCAAGAGAGAGAGACAGAATGAAAATCTTGGCCAGTGCCTAGTCAATCAATGATGCCGCTAGCTTCAGGAGTTGTGGATCGAAGAAATCTGAGTTGGGGCTAGTGTTGTCGGATATGTTTTGCAATAGCCTTTGGACTTAGGATCTAGATATAGTTTTAAAGTGGAAAGGGGGGTAGTAGTTAGTTGGCAGTGGTCAGCACCAGATGCAGATCTCTGAGGTGTACAGTAAGGCTGAGATGCTGTGGGAGGTGAAGCGAAGGATGAGGTGTACTGAGACAGGTCCGTGAATAATCTGTTAAAGGCATTCGCTATAGTGTTCAAGTCGTTGGAATGCACACCATTTAGGATCATATCCCATGGGGTTTATGACTAGGCAGCCCCAAGAAAGGTCTTGATGTGTGTCCAGAATTTTCTAGGGTCACCAGCAGAGTTTGTGAGCAGTTCCTTGCAGTAGATGCTCTTTGCTGTTCTGACTTGTTATTTACAGGTGCTCCAAGAGGCCCTGTAGGTTTTGTAATCCTCCGGTAGTCTGGACACTTTATACTTCTTCCAGAGTTTGTCCTGTGTGCGCAGGTTAGCTAGCAGGTCCTTGTGTAGCCATCTTGTTTGTTTACCCCTGACCCTCTGGTGACCTTCGGGGTATGTTTATCCTGAAGTGCTGTGAAATTATCAATGAAGATATCAAGAGCTATTTGAACATCATGGGTGAGATAGATGTCAGACCAGTTGATACAGGATACATCATAGAGGAAAGCTTACAATTCCAGTTTGGCAAAGTTGGTAATTGTGATGTAGCATGGAGGGGGTGGGGGAGCAGTCTCCGGGCTCCATACACAGAAAGTGGGGGAGTGGTCTGTGATAGCATCTGCCAAGATGCCTTTAGTTTGCACATGGTCACAGTGATTCACCAGTACCCATGCTATGAGGGTGGAGGTAGCTAGAGAAGGGGTGGTTCTAGTGAGTTCAGTTAAGATCTGGTGCAGGTTATAGCTCTGCATTAGTGTCAGTAGTGTGCTGTGAGTTGATCTCAGCCAGTTTAGGTTAAAGTCACCTATGATTATGACCTCGTTTTGCTTGGCGTTTGTGACAGTTTGATTAATTAATCCTGAAGACCTGTGATACCTCCAGTGGGCGGGTTGTAGGCACACATAATGTGGAGTTTTTTTGCGCCAAAGGCAATGGTTGTGTGTATGGACTCACAGACTGAGGGGGAGCCGGTGGGTGGGCAGTCCATAACATCAAGATGTTTTTTTATAGAGGAGAGTGACCCTCCCTCCACGTTTTTGGGAAGGCCTATTTCTCCGTATCAAGGAGTAATTGGGCAAGGAACATAATGAGTCTGGAATGTGAGGCTTGAGTCATGTTTCAGATAGGCAGAGTAGGTCAAGATTGTACACTTTTGTCCATGTCTCGAGATCAGCAAAGTGCCTGGTAATGCTCCTAATATTTATATGGGCAATGAGAAGTCCTTTTCCTGAGACAGCCGATAGGTCAGTGGGAAAGTGTTGGACAGAGGGGCCAGGGTTAAGTTCTACGCCACCTGACAATAGGATGACGAGAGTAGGAGAAACCACAGTTTAATAGTGTGGAATTGGAGATGAACCAGTTGTGTCATTTTGTATTTTCTGAGCATACGAAATGAATTGTAGGTACAACCCTTCAGAAGGTGATGTAGGCACGCACATGTTGTGTTTCGGCAATTTGGTTGGAGAAAGTAAAGTCATTGTGTTGTGAGGTATTCTCTCCATGGTGGTTGTTGATTGGAACAGAGGTAGATACCCCATGTAAGCATAATAGCAGTATCAGAAGCAGGATTCGTCCTCCCAGTCTATGAGTTGCCAGTTTTGGCAGGAGACTGCAAATGTTTACTGTAGCAAGGGTGAGTGTTCCGGAGTGACTCATGGTGCACTACTGGGGACCAGAAAACTGTTGTTACTGTAGATCAAAGACCCACAATGTGTTAAATTCCTCAAGGTGATGAACATTGGCCTAGGGCATATGCAGGATGTAAAAATCCTTTGTTAGAATCTTCCCTTTGTTCTCCAAAACAGTCGTGAATAGACCTCATAGACAAGCACACATCCTTTAAGAACAAGTCAGATGGAAATGTGGATTCAAAGCAGCACTCCACAACCCAGAGACTGTATAAAAGATTTACTGACCTTACTTTTGCTTTTGATGTCTTCCAAAATAGTTGATTTATGATGAGAATGCCAATAACTGGTGGTGATGTTTTGCAGTTTCTTAGTCCAGGAAATGTTCATAGGTGTCATGTCCAAGTATGGTCCAGTTCCTCCTAGCAGAAACACATGAAAAACCATAAAAACTAAACTACTGACAGAGAGTAGACATATCCTCTCCTCACGTCAATGCCAGTGTAACTGGTAACCTTTGGATCCTGACACCACGTCGCTAGGCCTGGCAGTGGAGAGCCCTTACTATTTCTAGCCTGAAGGCTCCTCACCCCCCTTGGTTATCATATAGTTACACTGAAACATAGAAACATAGACTTTGATGGCAGATAAGGACCGCTTGGCCCACCAAGTCTGCCCATTTCCCTACCTACAGGATAAGCCGCAGATCCTAGTTAACCAACACCCTACTTCTTCCTACCCCCCACAAGAATTGCCTTATGTCTGTCCCATGCATTCTTGAATTCCCCCACTGTTTTAGACCCCACAACCTCCTCAGGAAGGCTGTTCCATGCATTTACTATCCTCTCTGTGAAAAATACTTCCTCATTGCCTAGACACCCCCCCATCTTAAATTGTGTCCCCTTGTTCTTGCATGTCTCTTTTCTGAAAGATGCTACCCTCTTGGACTTTGTTGACTCCACTGAGGTACTTAAATGTTTCTATCATGTTCCCCTCTCCTCCTTTCCTCAAGGGTATACATATTAAGCTCTTTTAGTCTCTCTTCGTATGGCTTCTCTTGCAGACTCTGCACAATTCAAGTTGCCCTCCTCTGGACTGCTTCTATCCTGTCTATATCCTTACGGAGATGGATTCTCCAGAACTGGACACAGTACTCCAGTTGGGGTCTCACCAACTGTCTGTACAGAGGGATAACAACTTCATGTTTTCTGTTGGTGATGCATTTCCCTATGCATCCCAGTATACACTCAGCTCTCCCTACTGCCTTCTCACATTGCTTGCTAACCTTAAGGTCATCTGATATGATTACCCCCCAGGTCCTTTTCCTTTTTTGTTTTTGTTACTACCTCCCTCCCACATTGTGTAATCTTCCCCTGGGTTTTTGTTTCCCAGGTGCATTATTTTTCACTTCTTCGCATTGAATCCTAGCTGCCATACTTCCAACCATTCCTCTAACCTTGCCAAGTCCCTTCTCATCCTTTCCATGCCTCCTTGTGTATCAACCCTGTTGCAGATCTTTGTGTCATCTGCAAAGAGGCATACTTTTCCTTCCAGTCCCTCTGCAATGTCACTTATAAAGACATTAAAAAGGACTGGACCCAGTACTGAACTCTGCAGTACCCACTAGTAACCCTCTTTCTTCAGAGTGGACTCCATTTACAATTATCTTCTGTGTCCTGTTGTCCAGCCAATGTTTTACCCAGGTTACCACCCTGGGACCCACTCCCAGGCTGGTTAATTTGACTACTAATCTTTTGTGTGGGACTGTGTCAAATGCCTTGCTAAAGTCTAGGTAGGCCGTGTCCACAGCCCCTCCCTGGTCTACTACTTTGGTCACCCAGTCAAAGAAATCAATTAGATTTGTCTGACATGACCTTCCCACTGCAAACCCATGCTGCCTTGAGTCCTGTGCCCCATTGGCCTCTAGGTACTCAACAATTCTTTCCTTCAGAAGTGATTCAATCACTTTCCCTACCACAGAGGTCAAACTGACAGGTCTGTAGTTTCCTGCCCCTGTCTTGGTCCCACTTTTGTGAAGGGGAATCACATCCACCTTCCTCCTGTCCTTGGGTACCACACCATCCTCCCATGATTTGTTAAACAGGGTAGTTAGTGGTTTCACTAGTTCTTCCCTTAATTCTTTTAGAATTCTGGGGTGAATTCCATCAGGCCCCATTGCTTTGTCCACCTTCAGTTTTAGGAGTTCTTTCAGAACCCTTTCTTCTGTGAAAGGACTGGGACTGAGCCCCCTATCCAGAGTGCTTCTGTTAATTGGATTAGGCACCTCCCCCTCCTCTTTTGTGAATACTGAGCAGAAATATTAGTTCAGTATCCCTGCTTTTCACTATCCCCTCTGCCCACCCACGTTCATTCTATTCAGCCTCACTATCCCTCCCTTTGTCTTTCTATGCTCCTGATGTACCTATAAAGGTTTTATCCCCCTTCTTAACTGAGTTGGCTATCCTTTCCTCAGTTTGGCCCTTTTTATTCTGACTTCCTTCCCCTTCCTTCTGCCTTAACTGGTACAGCTCTCTGTCCTGCTCCTTCTGTGTTTCCTTATACTTCCTGAATGCTATCTTTTTCTCCCTGACTTTCCCCGCCACCTCTTTTGAGAACCATAGTGGCTTTTTCTTTCATTTTGATTTGTTTATTTGCTTCACACAAAGATTTGCTGCCTCTGTGATGGCAGTTTGATGATTCCCATTGTTGCTCCACCTCCTTCTAGCCTGTTTGCTAGTGCTTTTCTGAGGCACTCTCCATCTTGCCAAAGTCAGCCCTGCGAAGTCCAGTACACTCACTTTTGTATGGCTTGACTCTGTAGCTGAGTTTAACGTGAACCACATTGTTTGAAGGTCACTTGTTCCCAGATGGCAACCCACTTCTAGATGTGAGATCTCTCACTATTCCCATTTGAGAGTAAGAGGTCTAAGATTGCTCCCTCATGAGTGGGTTCTGAAACTAGCTGTCTGAGGCATGCCACCTGTAAGGCATCGAGAATGGCCCTGCTCTTGAATGTGGCTGCAGCAAGTGTGCTTCAGTTAACATCTGGCATATTCAGGTCTCCTATCAACAGTATCTCCCCTTTCTCTGCCATCCTAAGAATGCTTTCTATGCTTTCGGGGCTGGATAAATTACATCCCAGAGTGCTGAAGGAACTTGCGGATGTCTGGCAAAACCCCTGGTGGAGCTTTCACCATCTCTGAGGACAGGGTGGGTGC
Organism: Neoceratodus forsteri; assembly: GCA_016271365.2. Classification (NCBI taxonomy): domain Eukaryota; kingdom Metazoa; phylum Chordata; order Ceratodontiformes; family Ceratodontidae; genus Neoceratodus; species Neoceratodus forsteri. The sequence goes on along the minus strand of CM028131.1, from coordinate 880,808,865 downwards.
CCCAAGACTGGAAGGTGGCGCATATAGTGCCTATCACAAGGGGGATCAAGGGAGGTGGCAGGGAACTACAGGCCTGTCAGCCTGACATCGGTGGTGGGCAAGGTGATGGAGGGCATTGTCAAGAGAGGCTGGGGGAACCTGGATAAGTCAGGGTGCCTGGACAATAGACAGCATGGATTCATCCGGAAATCGTGTCAGACAAACCTGGTGGAGTTCTATGAATGGGTGACTAGTGCCTTGGACCTGGGTAGACCAGTGGACGTCCTCTTTCTAGACTTCAGCAAGGCATTTGACTCTGTTCCTCACGTGGGCCTCTTGGATAAGCTGGGAGAAATGGGGTGGGGAACCAGATGATCAGATGGATAGGCAATTGGCTCCAGGACCGGACCCAGAGGGTCGTAGTTGGTAGGATAGTCTCATCCCAAGGAGGGTCGTGAGTGGGGTCCCAAGGATCAGTCCATGGGCCCCTTCTGTTCACGCCTCGTCTCAGACAGGACAGGAATCAGGAGTGAGATGAGTCTCTTTGCAGATGACTTGAAACTGGGGCGGTGGTGGATGGGAGGAGGGGACAGGGGACCTGGAGGCTCTGGAAAGATGGTCTAGAAAGTGGAGCTGAGGGTTCAATGCAGGGAAATGCAATTGCCTCCACCTGGGGCCAGAAACCTAGGCCAGTGTACACCCTGGGGGAAATGCTACAAGTCTCGATGGCTGAGGGGACCTGGGGTGGTGGTGGATGTCAAGATGAACAACTCTGAGACTTGTAGGAGGGCAGCAGCCAAGGCCAACAGGATGCTGGGATGCATCGCTAGAGGATCACCTCCAGAAGGAGGGAAGTGATACTCCTCTGTATAACTGCTTGGTGAGGCCGCACCTTGAGTACTCATGCGGTGTTTGAGGCCACACTTAGGGGACATTAACCTCCTGGAGAGGGTCCAGAGGAGGGCAAACCAAAATGATTTGGGGCTTGGGGACAGGACCTATGAGGAGAGGCTCAAGAGCTAAATATGTACACATTGGAAGAGAGAGAGAAGGGACCGGGGACATGATAGAGGTCCTCAGGTACATGAAGAGGGTAAATAGGGGAGGAACAGTCAGGGTGCTTTGAAGAAGGAGGAGGGGCCACTAGAGGGCATGGGTGGAAGCTGAAGGGGAAGATTCAGGGAGAAAGGAGGAGGTGCTACTTCACTGAGAGGTGGTGGAGCCATGGAATGCACTGCCTAGGGGGCTGGTGGAGGCAGAGACAGTGGAGGGGTTCAAGAGGGGGTGGGACAGGTACAGGGGAAGGGTTCTGGAAGCAAAATCCAATGCAGCAAGAATATCCGGAACTGGGAAGGGAGAAGCCAGAGAAGGTGAGGGGGACAGCAAGGTCAGCACCCAGGGTGGGGGCTGACCAAATGAGCAGACACGAAAGACCATTAGGCCTATTCTGCTGGCATTTTAGTATGTTAGTATATCCTTGTCCATTCCCTCCCCCTGACCTGGGGGTCTATATACAACCTTTGTGAGGATTGTGGTGCCACTTCCAGTCTCCAAGGTGACCCACAGTGCCTCCTCTCCTCCCTGTTTACTCTTTTGTTCATTTGCTTTTATCCCTTCCTTTACATAGAGAGCTACTCCTCCCCCTCTCTCCTGTAGGTTACGTACCCTGGTATGTTAACATCCCAGTCATGGTTCTCTGTGTACCATGTTTCTGTGACTGCTACGATATTCAGGCATCTCTCTTCCATCAAGGCCACCAGTTCAGGGAGCTTGTTGCCCAGGCTATGGGCATTGGTACTCATTATCCTCCATTTCCTGATGGTCTTACTTCTTTTTGCCCCATCCCTGTCCTTCTTGCCTTCGTCACTTTCTCCATTTACCCCTGCCCTTCTCCCTATTGACATCTCTATGTTGGTGTTTACTGCACTTACTACCATGACTTTTTTGGGGGGGCTAGGATTTCCCTGATCCTTTCCATTGCTTCCCACCTTGGCTAGTTTAAATACTTGCCAATAAAAGCATTTAAACCTATCACCTAGGATCCTGGTTCCCTCTGGACAGGCGCAGCCCATCATACCAGTATAGGCTTGCATCACTCCAGGTGGACCCCAGTCCCCAATGAAACATAATCCCTGAGCTCTGCATCAGTTTTTCAACCACTGATTGAATCCCATGGTGTGAAGCACCCTAGCCTCTCGTACGCCATAGACAGGCAGCACCTCCGAGAAGGTTATCATGCTTGCTACTTGTCTAAGTCTAAGTCCCTTGTATGTATATCCAGCCTGTATCATGTAACGTGCATTTCATGTATATACTGTTATTACCTATCTGTGTTTGTACTTTAAGTGTTTATGTCACAGGACCTCCTTGTGAATGAGCTTGCTCAATGGAGTTTTCCTGCAATAAACTTGAACTTGAACTAAGGCCCCTTCCCAATTCCACAAACTCTTCCTGCACTGCTCTGATCCCTTTCTTAGCCAGGTCATTTGTCCCTAGGAGGACAATGACATCCAGCTCCCTCCCTGTGCAGCTGCTCCAGCAATCCTGAGATTCACTCCCTGTTGCTCCAAGCCATGGTGCCAGGCAGGCACCTTACCTCCTCCCCCTTCCTCCCCAGTTCTACCTTCCTAACAATGGATTCCCCACCAGGAGTTGTTTCCTTCCACTGTGGGGTCCCATGCCATCCTTCTGTGGGTCTCTTTGTGAAGGTTCCCAGCATCCTCTTTGGTCTCCACTGTGAGTGCCTCCATAGAGGAACCACAATTTGCCAGAATGGCATAGGAATTAGAGAGGTACAACTGGAGGGATGCACCCTGTTCCACCACCCTCCCTCCCTGAGCCCACTGTGGTCCAACCGCCTCTTCTGGCAACCTCTGAGGCAACGGCAGTGACCTGGTGGTCCCTGAATGGAAGAAGAGGTCTCACAAACCTGGCCAACTCAGCCTGAGATGAGCAATCTCCCCCTCAGCCCAGAGAGGTGCCTGCAGATGGGACAACACCGCATCCTCCAGAATGTCTCCCAGAAGACTGCTGCTCCACAGCCACTGCACTGCACCATTCCCATCATGTCTTATTTCTGGCCCCTTCACTATTGTTTGGAATCCTTACTCTTTCCTCTGTTTTTTTCCTTCTCTCTCTACTTACTTACTGCCTCTGGAAGAGGAAGTTGCCTGTCTCTGAACAGAGTTGGTTAGGCAACAGGTGGCATGCACCCCCACCCAGAGACCACCGAGTTCACAACCTGAACCTCAGAGGATGCCAAGGAAGAAGAGTGATTGGACCACAGTGAGCTCAGGGAAGGTGAGGGGAGGGGGTCAGAAGCACATCCCCCAACCAGTCCAGCTTAATAACTCCTACACTGTGTTGGAGGAATGAGAAAGCCTCATACAGGCACCCACAGCTTGGGCCAGTGAGGATGGGTGGGTCCTCCAGAATGGAGACACAAGGATGGGGGCAGGGGACCCCAGAGGAGGGGGAACCTTCTTCTAGTGGGGGCTCCATTGCCTGGGGGATAGACTTAGGGACAACTAGCAGGGGGACAGGGAGGTCAACTGCCTTCCAGGAAGCACTGCATGAGGGATGGGAAGTGAATCCATAGGATCACTAGGGCAATAGCTAGGAGGGAGGAGCTGGATGTCATTGTCCATCTGGGGACTAATGACCTGGCAAGGAGAAGGGTGGAGTTAGCCAACATCCAGGAGGATTTCAGGAAGCTGGGGGCTGACCTGAAATGGAAAGCATGCTCTGTCACATTCTTGGAAGTGCTACCTGTCCATGGCATAGGGGATTCTGGGGCACACCACATCCAGACATTCAACTCCTTGTTGAGGATTGGTGCAGAAGGAAGGTTTTGGCTTCATGGGGGCTGGGGCCCAACCTGGGCAGATGCGAGTTTATACAATGACGATGGCCTGCATGTGTCCGAGAAGAGGACCTTAGTCCTTAGTGAGAAGTTTAAATGCTTCAGCAGTGAAAATTTCAACTGGCCAAGGGGAGAGCTAGGAAGGTTAAATGGCTTAGAAACATCCCCTATGGGAAGGTGCAGGAATACAAGTTGACAACAGTAACAGCTGAATCAGGCAGAGAGGGACATGCAGGTGAAGCATGTATAAGGGGTGATATGGGGTGGATCAGAGCACATAGGAAAGCAAACTGGGGTGGGGGAAGAGGCAAGAGAGTGAGAACAGGAACAGAAGGAGGGCAAACTGACATTGGAAGGTCATGTTAACAAATGCCCATAGCCTGGGAAATAAGGTTCCAGACCTGGCAGCCTTGTTGGTGGAAGCAGACCTTGACTTAGCAGTAATAACAGAGACATGGTACTCTGCTAATCATGGCTGGGATGTTAATGTACCAGGTTATTCACTACTCAGAAGGGATAGGGAGGGTAAGAAGGGTGGGGGTGGCCCTGTACATCAGAAATGGTATAAAAGCTACAGAAGCTCAGGGAAGGCAGGGAGGCAGAGGCAATGTGCATCACCCTTGAGCCATGTAATGGCACAGCAGTATGCACAGGGTGATCTACAGACCTCTAGCACAGAGGGAGGAGGTAGACAGGGAACTAGTGGAGGACATACATGACGTGGCAGCTAAAGGTGAAATCCTGCTACTAGGTGAATTCAATATGCCAGGCATGGATTGGACCACTCAGGTGGCTGCTTCAGTCAGAAGCCATCCTGGAATCCCTGCAGGGGGTTGGTCTCAGGCAGCTGGTGTATGAGTCAACCAGGGACAAGTCAATTCTGGACCTGGTATGGACCAATGGGAACAGAGTCAACAGAGTACAGGTGGAAGGGAAGCTGGGGTTTAGCAACCACCACATGGTGTCATTTAGCATGGATACAGGGACCCAAGTGAGCCACACAAGGGTAAAAGTTATAGAATTTAAGAGGGTAGAGTTCACAGAAATGGCTCGATGTATAAGAACAGTCTTGGGGAAGAGAAAGGTAATGGGGGGATGAAGGAACAATGGGGAAACAGCAGGAAGCCATAGTGGAGGTAACAAACCAATGTGTTAGGATAGTGGTCAAAGGGAAAAGAAGGAAACCACTGTGGTTTTTGAAAGAGGTTGGCTACAAAGTAAGGGCTAAAAGACTGAGTTTCAGAAAATATAAGGAGACCCAAAGGGAGGAGGACACGGAGGTGTACCTTGAATGTCCAAGGGAAGTGGGGAAAGCTGAAAGAAGAGTTGAGGCACAAACAGAGGAGGGTTTAGCATGGATGGTGAAAAAAGGGACAAGACAGTCTATAGGTACATCAGTGACAGAAGAAAAATTGGGGGGGGACAGTGAGGCTCAAAGGGGAAGATGGAGAGTCTAAGGAGGGAGATCTAGGCAAGGCAGAAGTACTGAACAAATACTTTTGCTCAGTATTCACTAAGGGGGGGAGGGTCAAGGTAAGGACCACAGTTGGGTGGCAGCAGAGGCAATGGATGGGGAGACATGGACACCAGTCCATTCACAGTGGAGAGAATTCTGGAAGAACTCACAAAGCTGAAGGTGGATAAATCCATAGGCCAGATGGAGTCCACCCAAGACATTAAGGGAGCTGCAAAGAGAACTTGCAGCACCCTCTGGTGGCCCTGTACACAGATTCACCCAACACAGGGGGCAGATCCAGAAGACTGGAGAGGGTGCATGTAGTACCACTGCACAAAAGTGGCCGTGAGGGAGGGACGGAGAACACGGGCTGGTCAGCGGTGGTGAAGATCATGGAGGCACTGCTGAAAGAAAGGATAATGGCACTCCTGGACTCCAGGGGAGCCCAGGACCTGAGGCAACATGGATTCACAACAGGGAGGTTGTGTCAAACAAATCTGATAGATTTTTTGATTGAGTGACTAGGGAAGTTAATCAGGGAGGGGTGGTAGACATCGCCTACCTAGATTTCAACAAAGCCTTCAACACCATCCCACAGAGAAGGGGCATTCATTGATGACAGTGATTCAAAATGAGTGACTGAAAAACAGCGACTCATTTTAGTACTATCATCATCACGCTACCTGCAAGGAGTAGTGATGGAACAACAGGAGAGTGATCAGAAGGGAGGTGTAGGGAGTAGGTGTGGAGAAATAGGAAGGAGGGTTTGGTAAGGGAGGAGAGCCTGCTGCAGCTGAGCCAGCCCTGTGGTGTGGTCATGAGGGTGGCTGGCTACGGTACAGTAGGCACTGGGTTCGGGCTGGACTGGGGGAGAAAAGTTTACCACTGCTTGTGGCTGCCATTTTTGTTCCCAGACCGAGTTGTGCCTCCTCCTCAACATGCACCCCTCTGGAGTTGGTAATCTAAAAGCAAGGGGGTGTGGTGGGGCAAAGTCCCCAATGAGAGGGGGTGCGGGGATGGGGTGCAGCCCCCCTTCCCGCAAAAGCACTAAGTGTTCCCGGGAGTGGGGTCACCAAGAATTGTATATCACTGATATGCTTTTTGGTGATATACACATGCCATAATAGCAATCACTGTTTTGCGATCACTATTATGACATAGAACCCATAGAAGGCTGGTTAACAAGATGGGAAGTTGGGGCATGGGACAAAAGGAGATACACTGGGTTAAAAACTGGCTTACAGACAGGAGGCAGAGGGTGCTGGTAAATGGGATCCAATCCAAGGAGAGAGGGGTGACGAGAGGAGCACCACAGGATCATTACTGGGACCAGTCCTGTTCAATGTCTTCATTAGTGACATTACAGAGGGGCTGGAAGGAAAGGTCTGCCTATTTGTGGATGACACCAAAATTAGCAACAGGGTGGATACACCAGAAGGGGTTCAGAAAATGAAGAGGAACCTGGAGAAGCTTGAAAGATGGTCGGAGACATGGCAACTGAGGTTTAACACTAAGAAGTGTAAAATATCGCACCTGGGTAGAGGGAACCCTGGGGAGGGCTACAGGATGGGTGGGGAGAGCAGACTGTCACTAAAGAGGCAAGGGACCTAGAGGTTATAATCTCTGATGACCTCAAGGTATCAAAGCAATGTGCAAAGGCTGCAGGGAGGGCCAGTAGCATACTGGGGTGCATAGACAGGGGTATCACTAGCAGGAGGAGGGAGGTGGTGACGTCCTTATCTAAAACATTGGTAAGGCCTCACCTGGAGTACTGCACACACTTCTGGAGGCCACACCTGCACAAGGACATAAACAAGGTGGAGGCTATCCAGAGAAGGGTGACAAAGATGGTGCAGGGCTTTCAACACAAAATATATGAGCAGAGACTAGGGGAACTCAATATGTACTCACTGGAAGAGAGGAGAGAGTGAGTGACATGATAAAAATGTTCAAATACCTCAAGGGCATAAACAAGGTACAGGTGGGGGACCTTTTCCAAGGGTGAAAAAGTACTAAAACAAGGGGGCACAATATGAAATTGGAGGTGGATAGATTAAGGGGTAATGTGAGGAAGTTTTTCTACACAAAGAGGGCAGTCAACACTTGGAGTAGCCTGCCACAAGAGGTAGTGGGGCAAGCACAGTGGAGGGGTTTAAGCATGCCTGGGACAGGCACAGGGGAACCTTGAGTGGGGAGGGAGTGATGAAAAGCCATTGATCACATAAGGTCAGTGGTCACATACACTACATAGGGCCTACAGGCAGACTGGATGGGCCTAGTGGTCCTTATCTATCAGCAGTTTCTATGTTTCTATTGTCCAAGTCAGCTGGGTAATTCCCTACTCAAAAAAAAAAAGTGCCAAGCAAATCTGGCAGTAACAGTCTTAGTTTAATATCCTATATAAGGACTGCACCTAAGGAAAGTCCACCAAAACCTTTAATCACACTGAGCATGGAATGATGTAAAACAAGACAACACTACCATTATTACCCAAGCGTTAGTATCAGAGAGTTGCGGAAATCCATATGAAGCATTTGAAAATAGATATGTTATTTATGACTGTGACTGTAACAAGCCAATTATGCCCAATTTACTTTTTGTGCTACATATTTGGCTTTTTGCAAAGTTCACCAGTAAGCGTATATAACATCAGCATTTGTAATGACCCTCCTTCATGCAAGCACTTTGATAGTATCAAGGGGTTCCTCCTCCAATGAAATAAAGGAGATGGTTCCAATTTACTCCATCTATGCTGATTTTTATGACCATAAATGCAAGTAAATTGTTTTTGTTTTTTTTAACTGTAGAAAGTATTGATTTCTTACAGTACATTGAACTAATGGGTATTGTGTAACAGTAACTGTCCATCTAAATTACGAAGCTGGTATTTAGTATTTAATATTTAGGTGAAACACTATTAGGCTTAGATATTTAATTCCCTACAGTATATGCCTCAGTTCTCTAAAAAATATTTTGTTAAAAAAACATAGAAACTATTTCTCACTTGTGAGATTTAATGATAATTAATGTGGGAAGTCAAAAGTATGGCACATCATAGCAAGAATAAAGTTTATCTCATGTAGATCTGTTTGAAAAATATGATTTATGATTGTGCGGTGGCATAGCAGCAGTAGCAATATGTTTTTCTGCAACCTGGAGAGGGGATATCTTGATTCTGGAGCTGACAGCCTCTCAGGATCATAGAAACTTAACATGCCTTGGAGGTATCATGCTTATTTTCTAGATGAGGAGGACAGCTAACCAGCACAAGAAATCCCCTGTTCATTGGTTATGGACTGATGCTGACATGAGGTATGATATGTGTCAGCAATTAGCTTGAAAATGGGTACAGTTACAGCAACATGTAAAAGAAGAAGGGATGCAACGGGGGTGGACTAAAAGAGGTACTTCACACACTGAAGAGCTCCCTTGATTGCAAAGGTTCTACAGATCCTAAAATCTATAATTTGTTTCTGAAATCTCTGTGCCACTGCTGAGTCCAGTAACTTTTTAATTTTTTCAGCCAAAGAAAAATGAAGAAGATGATGGCACAACAGACACAGCAACCTCCTCTTCAAATAACCATGAAAAGATAGTGGATTGGGCGTACAGATGAGAGTATCGTAATGATGAAAGTTGGAGCAGGAAAATGTGACACAGGAGCAGAATGGTGCTTCTCTGCAGAGCAAAGGGAGCTGGGACAGAGTCAGGATACCTTAAGGCTAATGAACTCCAGTGCAATGAAAGCTTTCTGTCTGGGGAGTACCTTGATTCAGATTTTGTTGGAACCCAGGATGATGAGTGTGACGATTCCGACAGTTGCTGGAGTTAAAGTGTAAGATAAGAAATCAGGGGTATGACCTTTACTATTCTAGCAGTACAATAGAATGCAGTAAGAGAGCAGGATGGTGTAGGCGGGAACTGCAGCTGCTTAATGAGGAACTAAGGAACATTGAACTTGAATGCCAGAACATTATGCAGGCCAAGCTTAAAAGGTGAGAGACCAGTATGGGGATATCTGGTCAATCCATGATGGTGGGTTTAGGAACTATAATACCAGCATTGACATGCAAAGAGGTAAGCTTGATGATATCATGGAGCACCCTGAAAAATCTGACAAGGACAGCTCCAGTGCTTAACACACAGCAGAAAGCTGCAGAGCACTCCACTGACTGTTGACCGTCACCTGATAGTTCTCTGCAGCGGATGATCAGCCTTACCAATAGGAAGAATCTGAGAAGCACCATTGTAGTCAATCAGCTATCATCTAGGCAGTGCAGTGGAGAAGCAAGTGCAGCTAAAACCAAAACTTTGGGACAAATAATATTGCAGACAACAAGGAAAAGGGGACTGAAAGCAGCAGCTCTGTAGAACAAGATAAACCAAACACTGAGCATATTCCTTATCTGTCTCCTCATCATAGTTCTAAGTACAGGTATGCCAACATACCTGCTCATACCTGACACTATCAGAGCTACATGCAACTCATCCAGCAGAAATCAGCAGTTGAATATGCACAAAGCCAATTAAGCCTTGTGAGCATGTGCAAAGACTCTCAGAAATATGCAGAACCCAAGATGGAATGGAAGGTGAAAATCCGCGAGTGATGGGACAAGGTACATCACTAAGAGACCTGTGCGAGACAGACTCCTTAAGGAACGTGCCTTAAAGATCAAGGAGGAGCGCAGTGGAATGACAACAGATGATGATACTATGAGCGAGCTGAAGATGGGTCGTTACTGGAGCAAGGAAGAGAGGAAGCAGCATCTGGTGCGAGCCAAGGAACAAAGGAGACGGCGAGAATTCATGATGCGTAGCAGACTAGAGTGTCTTAAGGAGAATCCTCAGAGTGGCAATGAGGGGAAAAAGGAAATAAACATTATTGAACTCAGTCACAAAAAAATGATGAAAAAAAGAAATAAGAAAATATTAGACAACTGGATGACAATCCAAGAACTGATGACACATGGTGCCAAATCTCCAGATGGCACAAGACTACATAATGCCTTTTTGTCAGTTACTACTGTATAAATTGAAAAATTTTTATTGGGATTCTACCAGTTTGGGTAGATTGCAACTGCCTCGTTCAATGTGGCATTTTTATATATTTTGAGACTGTTTATAATTTGACCTTTTTGCAATCAATTATTTGGTACATTTTTCATTTGAATTTCATATGACTCGTTCTTTAGATGGCAATGTTTCTCTATCTTGCATTATACTCCTAACATATTATAAAAACCAATCACTTTTACAATGGCATATCTATTATAACTTATAGATTGGATTTATTTCTTTACATTTTTAAAGGATTCACTGCTTTCTTTTTGATGTACCTTTTTTACATTGTTAATGCCAAAACAAATGCTTTGTATGCTCGCCTATTGATATAGCAAAACAATAAATAATCTAAACCTTTTTGTCTCTGCTAAAAGCAGAGTAAAAATCTTTTACTACAGCTCTTCCTATTACAGTTGCCCTTTCTCGTTCCAAAATGCATTGTACATTTAGACTGTAAATTGCAAATGTGTTTGTCCAAGTAAAAGTGTAGGTGGACAACTCCTCAGTAATATGTAGTGGCACATGATCATGTAGTCAGGTAAATATGTGGTAATTGTGAACATAAAAATAAATTATTGCTTATCTTTTGAGGAAAATATAAGAGTGCTCTTACTTCATGTGCTCATTAGTTGAAGTGCTTGAACATACTGCACATATATTATTCACTATGTTCCCTTCACAGAATCTCAAGATTGCTTCAATAATAATAGTGAAGAAGCTGGAGAGTATAGCTCTAAAATATTATAAGTTTATTACTATGGGAAAACCAAAATGACATCAAGACCTTTGCGACCATTATAGTGCCAGAAATAACCAATGCAAACTAGGAAACTGCAGGTTTGTTTTATTAATCCCAGTAGTGCTCTAGTGCTATGACTCAAATGGGCTACATCCAGTCAAGTTACAGTAGGATTACAAGCATATCACTCACATGTGTATTGTCTTTCTGAGCACACTTTGTAATAGTTTCATAAACTAACACAGATTATAAGCATGAGTTTCTCTTTAGGATTCAGTCTTTTAGCTTCCAATTCTTCATTTGGTTTACCTTCTCATTTCTTTGGGGCACCTCAGGACTGTATCTTGTCATCCAGCCAGAAGGATGAGCAAATAGCTGCCTTGTCAAGCAATACCAGTGCCTTTACTTAGCAGTGCTTGATCATCAGTCAGTGTCCTGTTCCCACAGACTGAAACCCAGCTCTACAACATGCTGAGCCTCTAGTAGCCTAAAGTGAGGTATCGGGTAATTGTTTTACCATATAAAACCATACCTTGAATTACCATATAAAACCATACTTTAAAGGGATTGTGGTCTAGTGTTTAGAGCACTGACTTGGAATCCAGGTGGCCCATGTGCAAATCACACCAGAGCCCCTTTTTCAGTGTGTGACTATGAGCAAGTCATTTAACTTTCCTGTTCTTTAGTTTTCCCTTCTGTAAAATTGTGTAGAAGAAGGACTACACTCAAAACAATATGTCGCATTTCAGTTGGGATATCCTGGACAAATATGTTCTAAAATAACTTATATATTCAGAAACAAGTATCATACAGATTATATTAATACAGAAGCCTGATTTCATGTAATGTCTGATCTTAAGACTTTGGGCTGGCCCAGTGTGTGGCTCCATCTGGGAGGCTATGGTTGACATTTGATCCTGGGATCCCCACTGAGGCCAGATTGTTGATCACAAAAATCATAGATGTGAGGGACTCAGCCCTCAGAGAGTTATGGGATTGGCTGCTTTGCATTGGTGCTCACCCTAGATCATCAAGCAGTGGCACTGGCATTAACTACTAAGTCAAGACAGCCACTTGCCACTCTTAGGGTCAGAGGAAGGGTGAAGCTGTGGCGACTGATCTTCAGCATGGGCGAGATGGAAAAAGGCTAACAAAAATTAATGGAAAATCCTACTAATCCTGTGTGAGTTTATACTACATTCAGTTCACATTATCTTCTCTATGATGCTTTATATTGGATTACTTTTTATAAATATGTATTGGATGACTTTGTAATATTTGTGATCTCAACATTACATAACTACTTGTTTCAAGATTTTTTTCCAGTGTTGATTCTTTCAAATTGATAGCTCAGTCACTGGTATACTATAGTTACAATCGAACATCAGGAATGAGGTGTGTGAACCCTTAGAAGGGCTAAGCATTTGTGACTGGTTCTGTACCTTGTCTGTTCAGTTAAGACTGTAAATTGCAAATGTGTTTGTCCAAGTAAAGTGTAGGTGGACAACTCTTCATTAATATGTCATGGCACATGAGCAGGGTGAGCCCATGCTCCACACTCCACCTCAGGACTCCTGATCACCAGCCCGATGGTGCTCCGCTAGCCGACGGCTGCCTCCTTGAACTCGGACCCAGCTTGCCACAAGCTGCTGCCCCTGAGCAGGGCGAGCCCATGCTCCACCTCAGGACTCCTGATCACCGCCCAACGGCGCCCTTCTAGCCGACGGCTGCCTCCTCAAACTCGGACCCAGCTTGCCACAAGGTACGGCTCCAAAGTCAGCCAACTGGATTACGGGCACCTTTTTGAAGAAAGCCCTGATTGGTTCAATCATCTACTCTATTGCTAACTGCTGCTGCATTTCTTTTCCTCTGTATGCTTTCTTCTCTACATTTTTGACCCACCCCCTCCTCCCCCTCCCAGGCCTCCTTTAAATACACTGTAGCCATGCCCTCCCTGTTTACTTTGCCATCCTATAGGCCCACGGTCTAGATTAAAAGAAAAAGAAAAAGAAAAAGAAGCGCTTTGACTCCCACACAAACACTCTCTTTATTATGCTATTAACTCTAAACTCTACCCCTCTGTGAGACATGGCACACTATACTGTTGCTTATCTGCTACTAATAATTTCTGTTCCTGACATATGCTACCCCAACAAAACTCAATATTCGAGCACCTGCCTTGGAAAACCCTACCTACTCTGTTTTCTATCATTATACTTCTCATCCTCTTTACACCCCCTCCCTTTACCCACTCTTCACCTTCTTCTTCTTCACTTTCCCATCTCCTTCTCCAATGTCTCTTAAAGTGTTCCTTCTTCTAGCTACAAATTGCCATGAAAGCAAGTTCCTAATTAATACACAGCTGTTATCTTCAATAACAATTAGCAGTCAGCCAGAAAGCTCTCAGGTCGCTTTGATCTCCTTAAAGAAATTATTACTACTGCTCTTCTTTGTTCAGGCAATGTTGAGCTAAACCCAGCCCTCCTTCAATGCTCCTCCCTACTGAATTTGCAGCTGCACCTGGATTGAAAACAATGATGGTTAACATACTGAGCCTTCCCAAAAACTAGCCCAGTTACAAGCATGGGCCATCCACACAGACCTAATCTCATCATTGTCACTGAGTCCTGGCTTAATAAAAACAACACTGATCTACAAATTAACTTGAGAGGGCTACATTCTGTATAGGGCAGATAGGGAATCGGAGGGTGGAGTAGTTGTTCACAATCTAAGTTCACAATTAGCAATATTTTTACCAAATCTAAACTGAAGGAATACAAGATTGTTTCACTGAAGCTCCATCTCCCTTCCTCTGAAAACGCTACTATTATTGGTAGCTATAGACCACCTGCTGGTGGAACTGATATCCTTAATGTCCTCAAATCCCTACCATTAATGCTACAATAATCCAAGTAAAGTAAAGAAACAGTAATCCTTGGGGACTTTAATCTGGATTGACTGTCAACAAAATCTCTTGGCCTGAAATCCTTTGTGATGAACTTGGCCTTGCCCAATTAATTAGTGAACCCACTAGGATCAATACCTTAAAAATAGCTAATAGTTCACTCCTAGATGTTATACTAACTACTCACCCACATAAAATCTTACATACAGTGGTCTTCCACAATGATATGAGTGACCATAGTATTGTAGTCTGCACTAGATCTCAAGCCAAAGTCCACTTCCCACCTAAATTCATCACCAAACAGTCATTCTGTAAATTCAACACTGCAAATTATTTGACCGACCTAAGTAAGATCAGAGGGCAAGACCTCTTCCCTGCAAGGTCAGTGGACGAAGCTGTTAATGTTCTGAATGACAACATTACGTCATTAGTTAATAGACATGCTCCCATTATCAAGGGTCAGATGCAAAAACCTCACACCATTGGTTCACACCAAAACTCAAGAATGCACTGACAAACCATGATAATTTATGGGCTCAGGCTAGGTGGACCAAGAGCCCTCTAGATTGGCAGGCATTTAGAGCAGCTAGGAATGCCTGTGTCAAATGTATTCACACAACCAAATCAAACTTCTATATTTCTACACTAGAGCAGGCTAAAGGGAACTCTTACAAAATCTGGAGGACCCTCAAGTCAATTGAAGGTCAATCAACTGCCCCCTCCATTCCACTTAAGATCCTCAGCAACGGCTCGGTTATGGAAAGTACTCATCAAATACTAGAAGAACTTCAAATCAAAATCAAATCAAATCAAACTTTATTTGACCAGGCATCAACACCATTGAGCAAGCTCATTTTCAAAGTGATCCTGAACAAGGGACAATACAAAACAAAGACAAGGCAAAACATAAATGTTGACATTAGTGAATTGCAGTATAAGGAAGGATACAAGATACTTAGATCCGTAGGAGAAATTCCACTTAGTTATTATCCGAAGAAACAATAAAAGTAAGAAAGCGGAAAAGGGAAGGTAGGGTAGAAAGCTTGAAAATTGGCTGGGGCCTGCAGATGGATAAGTAAGACAGGCAGGGGCCTGGAATGGATAAGTAAAGACAGGCAGGAGGAGTGAGGGTCAAAAAGAGGAAGGGGGAGTGTGTGTAATGGAATCCCTATGGGCAATGGGAGATGACATAATAACAAATAATTAGAGTAGGGACACCAATAAACTGAAAGGACAAATTACCTATAGCAGCTACAAGGTTCCTGCAGATACTGGACTAGCAAAGATTTGAAGGACAGAGGGCTTGTCGGTGAGGTAAGCTTGAGTGTGCTTTGCATAGTGTTCCAAATTGAAGGGAGTGCTGAAGTAATTGTGGTCAGTCCATGGTTAGTTTTCTCTCTAGGCATTTGGAAACAAAGAGCTGCATAACGTCTGAGACCATAGGAGCCATGGGCACATTTGAACAGACTAGAAATATATGCTGGGAGCTTGTCAATGAGAGCTCTATAGAACCGAGTGAGTACATTTCTTTTTCTCCTTGATGACAGTGAACGCCAGCCCACCATTTGGTACAGAAGACAATGATGGGTGCGAAACGGCAGGTTAAAGATGAATCTTAGAGCTTGGTTATATAGGGTGTCAGGTTTAATAAGCACTGAGAGAGGGCAGTGATTGTACAGGAAATCAGCATAATCAAGTACGGGTAGAAAAGTGGTTTGTACTAGTGTCTTTCTAGCATCTGTGGTAAGCAGATATTTCATACGATAGACAAGGCCAAGTCGCAGTCTTAACTTTTTCAAGACTTCATTTAGGTGGCATAGGAAGTTAAGTTTGTTGTCCAGCCAGAACCCTAGGTATTTAAAGGAATCTACTGAGTCCAGGGTTCACCCATAGCGTTAATAATGGTGGGATGGGTGGTGCCAAGGCTGCTTTGGGAGAGACAATCATGGATTTTGTCTTTTTGGCATTGAGAAGGAGTTTATGCTTGATGAGACTATGTTGTAAGGAGGTAAAGTCTCATTCTGAGGCTGTGAGAAGTGAGGAGTTTGAGGCGTATAGTACTGTGTCATTGCTAATAGATGCACGCGTTGCTACTTGTAGGTGAGAGTCCAGGTTGTTGATATAAATAGCGATAGGATAGGTCCCAGAATGGAGCCTTGGGGACCCTCGCAAAAGGATTTGAGGAGACAGGTCGCCTGCTAATTTAACTTGTTGCAATCTGTTAGAAAGGTAGCTAGAGAACCAGTTGATGGCAGGATGTCTAGGCCGATATTTCTCACTGATGTAAGCATGATGTTGTGATCCACGGTGTCGAAAGCCTTGCTGAGGTAGAAATAGAACAACTACATGTTTTTAGAGTCTAAGGCATTTTGCCAGTCTGCAGTTACTTTTGCAAGAGCAGAAATGGTACTGTAGCTTTGCCCAAAACCAGACTGTGCAGGGTTTAGGAGATTGTGCTGGTCCAAGTGATCTCTGATTTGAGTATTGACAACCTTTTCCAGGATTTTTGAGAGAGTGGAGAGTATAGAAATAGGGCTAGTAGTTATTCAGGTCACAAGGGTATCCTGACTTAAGAGAGGTAGAATATGGGCAGTCTTCCACAACACAGGTAATTCACCTTGACTCAAGGAGATGTTAAATAGATGGGTGACAGGGGCGGTTAGGTAGAAGTAGCCATGCTTTAAGAAGAATGGTGCAATGTTGTCCGCGCCGGCACTTCTTTTTGTGTCCAATGCCAAAAGGAGGGCCTCCACTTGCTTAAATGAAATTGTAGAAAAGCTGAACACAGGAGGGTTTGGTTGGTACAGATGAGGAATAGCATTTGTGTTAATTGAGCTATCACCTGCATGGCTAAGCTTACTGATGGGCGAGGTTTCGATGGCAAGTCCTGTCGTGGAGAAATGGTAGTTGAACTGCTCTAGAATAGCAGCTCTATCTGTATACGTAACTCCATTGGTCACGATTCTGGTTGGGAGAGAGGCAGCTGATTGTTGACCTTCAATTTCTTTGAGAATACTCCAGAATTTGGTAGAGTTGTTTTTGTTGACTTCAAGTTTTGCCTGGAAGTATCTGGCTTTTTCGGACCTAATTAATTTAGTGCAGGCATTCTGGAGATGCAGAAAGCAAGCCAATCATCTTTCTGTTGAGATTTCCTTGATCTTTTCCAACAGGTGTCCCTTTGTCTGAGTGCTTTCTTCAGACTGGGGGAGAACCATCCCGGAGATCGCTTTTTTGACCTAATCAGTCAAAATGGGGCGTGTTTGTCGATTAACCCTGTTAAAAGGTTATGGAAGACATTAAACGTCTCACTAATTGTTGGGGCTAGGTAGAAGTCCTGCCACCTGATACTGCTTAGATCTGTCAAGAAAGCATTCTGGCAGAAGTTCTTCAGGCATCTTTTAGTAAGAATTTGGTGGCCAGTTTTAGTGCAGTGGTCACTTATGTCATTGAAGAATACTCCGCTGTGCAGAAGTTATGAGGCTTGTTGACTAACATGAGGTCAAGAGGAGCTCCACTCAGGGTGCTTTCTGTTAGGTCTAGTAGGTGCATGTATTATTTGGGACTGGCTGTTAGCATCGCATGGGTCCTTTAATATCTTGGAGCTTTCATCATTCCAATTAAGGTTGAGATCCCCTATTAATATACATTCAGAATTAGAGGAATCGATTAACTTCTGGAGGTGCTGCAAGATGGCCAAGCCACCGGAGGGAGGTCGACAGCAAGCTGCAATAAGGAGGGATTTGTTGGTGGAGACAGCTAGTTTGAGTGCCAGGCATTCAAACCCCATGCATTTTGAAATACAGTCTATGACTGCGACATCATATTTGCATTTGACATAAATTGCTACTTCACCTCCTCTAGTTGGTCTGTTGCAGCAGTAAATATTGTAACCTGTTATATTAATGGATTTGTCAGGGGTTGAGGGTGAGAGCCAGGATTCTGAAATCAGAAAGAAATCAGGTGATGCGTGCAAGGCCCAGGCCTGAATAAGATCAGTCTTCTTCAGTAAGCTGCATACGTTGATGTGAAGGAAACTGATGCCTTTATGATCTGAAAGGTCAGCAGGGAAGACCAGGGGGGCAAGGGGGCCAGGGTTTAATTCGATGTTACCAGAGCAGAACAGAAGAAGCAGGATTAGTTTCTTGAGATACTGGCTTAGTCTGTTAAATACCCTCTTGTTGCGTTGTTTGACAGGTGTCCGTTTAGTAGTGGCATTAACATGGGCACTGTAAAATTTTGAAAGAGATGTGATATATTTGATGGTCAAGGCTGATAGATTCAAAGGGGTGCACGAGAGCACTTTGATCAGGTCATGGTGTTGGAAGGTGGGTGGCCATAGGGAGGTGCTCCCTGCTATGATATACCCTGTGTAATTGAGAGAGGGCAGTCCATGAGGGTCCTTAGGTGGGGGTTAGTGGCTCTGATCTAAGTTGGTAGCTGGAAGAATAGAGGAAGTGAGAGAGAAAATAAAGGCAACTAAACAGTATTGGTGTCGCAGAAGGCATTTTGAGAGAGGCTCACTTTGGATATGAACATCCTGCATGATGTAATCAAACAAGTAAGGCTGTTTAAGAGAGGAAGAGCCAGGGTAGAATCTAGTGGGATGGGTGTGGTAAGAGGCGTCAGAACCAATAGCTGTGAAGAGGGGTGGGCGCAGTTCTCATGGAAGAGCATTTAATAGAGGCTGGGGTCAGGGTGGGTGGTGCGGGAAGAAAATTCAAAAAGCACGCACAGTAACTAAGGGCAGAGAGCAAGTCCAAATTGGCCTTGGGAGCGGAGTTCCCTCTTGTGGCCAATCGCTGCCAGAGCCATAAAAGCGGCAGCCAATAGCGAGGCGTTCCCAGACAAAATTACCTAATTGCGCTCCGGCGCTTTTCCCGGTTGTGTAGGACAGGCTTACCCAGTTTTCAGAGCTCCAAGGCGGGCTGAGGTGTGGCGCACGGCCGGCTGGCTTCTCCAGCCACAGCCGTGATCAGGGTGGTGAGCGCCCGGTCAGGGATGTATTCAGAGCTGAAAACGAGCAGAGAAGGCAGGTTAGAAATAGCACTAAGGGACAAAAGGGTTTAAGGGATACAAAAGATTAGATCAGGGGTGGGGGTGTTAGGTTAGCAGAGAAAGGAGCAGATAGAGGAGGGCGGGTGCAGGCAAGAATAATTCCACTTCGTCACCGCCAGCTTAGCATTCGACTTCTTCTCCCTATGTCAAGTAAAGATCCAAGACAGCTTGAACGCATTGCCATTTCACCCCAGCCTGTTCATTTCAGCTGTTCCCCTTAGCTTTAAAGAAGTTGAAGATTCGCTTATTAACGACGACACCAAAAAACGTGATGGAGAAGATAGACTAGAACCATTATTCTTAAAACTTGGTTACGCTTACCTTACTGCCCCAATTCTCCATATATTCAACCTTCTATTTCCACTGCTACAGTTCCCTCATGTTGGAAATCTGCTCATATTCTTCCCTATTCAAGTCGGGTGATCCTGTGATCTCAATAATTATAGGCCCATCTCAATTTTGCCCATCCTATCAAAAGCCTTTGAAAACTGATCTATGCACAATTGAAAAATCACATTGAAACCCACTTTCTCTTAAACCCTTTTCAATCCAGCTTTACCCAACCACAGCACCACTACAGCTCTGGCCAAGGTTACTAATGACTGGGTCTCTGCAATGGATTCTAAGTAAACAACAGGAGCAGTATTCTTAGATCTTAGTAAAACCTTTGACACCATAGATCACAATTTATTAGTGAACAGCCTCATTAAATTAGGCTTTACCCCATCCACCACTCAGTGGTTCAACAGTTACTTAACCGGAAGGACTCAGAAAGTTAAAGCTGGAGATTTGTTTTCATCCTCTTTATATACTGCTATGGGAGTTCCACAGGGCTCCATCCTAGGCCCCATTCTTTTTTCTTTATATATAAACAATCTAGACCATCAGATTACCAAGTCACCTGCACTTCTTTGCAGATGACACAGTCCTATACACATCTGGCCCCTCATTGGCAGGAGTTAGGGACACTCTCCAAGTTGACTTTGCACAATTAGAAAATAATCTAATTAATGCAAAGCTTCTTCTAAATGCTGAGAAATGAAAGCCATGATTCTCTCCCCATGTACTTCCCCACTGCTACTCCTGTCTTACCTAAAGACTTTATTATTACCTCTAGGAGAACAGTTGGAAATCATCTCAAAGTTCAAATATCTTGGCTTCTGGCTCGATAACAAGATCTCTTTCAATGATCATCTTGATGACTCTGTCCAAGAGACTAAAAGCCAGGTTAGGCTTTTACTCTGTAACAGGTCCTTCTTTCCACAGAGATCGGAACCAGGCTGGTACAGGCCACATTCCTCCCCTTCTTGATTATGGTGATATAATCTACAACCTCTGCACTTACCAACCTTCATAAGCTAGACATCCTCTACCTGTGCCCTTCGCTTCATCAGAAACTCCCTACCCCGAACCCATCACTGTGCTCTATACGCCACAGTTCGCTGGTCCTCGTTGTCCACTAGATGGACACTCCATGCTGGTATCTGGACTCTAAAACTTCTTCTGAATAAACTTCTGCAATATCTAACCTCCCTAGTACACATATCCTGCAGTGTCTACTCCCTCAGGAATTCTGATTTTCTCCTCCTCGATGTACCCAGGACCCGTACCTCCTTTGACAAAGCCGCATCTCTCATGTTCCTTGCCAACTATTTGGAATCGGTTACAATCCTCACTGAAATTATCCAGTACTGTCCCCATTAACTTTTCTAAAAGGATAACTATTGATAAAATGAAAGACACTCGTAGCTGTCATTAAACTTGTCGCTTATATTGTGGTTCCCATGCAGCTACCACACGGTACCATACAGTAGATCCTTGCTGTCTATATCATTAGTGTTACTTTTCATCATGAACATTTTGTACTCGTGGAACTCTTTATGTATGCTATTTATTTTCTTTATGTATTGTATACTTGTCTGTATACCTGTCCCAGGACCTCTTGTGAATGAGCTTGCTCAACAGAGATTTCTGCAATAAACTTGAACTTCAACATGGCCATGTAGTCATGTACATATGTGGTAATTGTGAAGATAAAAACAAAATGTTTCTTATCTTTTGAGGAAAATATGAGTACTCTTACTTTATGTATTCATTAGTTGAGGTGCTTGTTGAACATATTACACATATTTCATTCCCTTTGTTCCCTTCACATAATCTCAGTATTGCTTCAACAATAATAATGAAGAAACTAGAGAGTACAGCTCTAAAATATTATGAGTTCATCGCTCCTGGAAAACCTAAATGACCTAGCATACAGGATGTCAAGCTCCTCATGACCTTATGAGTGATGGAAAAAAGGAATGCATGCTAAGGGTTCACATGGTTTGTTTTATTAATCCCAATAGTGCTCTAGTGCTAAGGCTCAAATGGGCTATGTCCAATCAAGTTTCAGTACTTAAAGGATAAAAAGCATATCACACAGCTATGTAATGTCTTTTCTGAGTACACTTTGTAAACGTTTCATGAACCAAAACAGATTATTAAGCATGATTTTCTCTTTAGGATTCAGTCTTTTAGCCTTCAATTTTTTTATTTCGTTTAACTCATTATTTCTTGGGGCCCTCATTACTTTATCTTTTCATCCAGAAGTAGGACCTCACTCAAAACAAGATGTTGCATTTGTTAGGCTATCCTGGACAAATGTTCTAATAAAAAAAATCAAAATAAGTTTTATACATATGAGATGACTACAGCCTGATTTCAGGTTATGTCTGATCTTAAAACCTTGGGATGGTCAGTGGGTAGGTGGTCACATTTGGGAGGCTATGGTTGATGTTTGGTCCCTGGAATCTAAGGGCAGTTTTTGATCATTAACATCAGAGATGTGATGGATGTAGCCCTCAAAGAGGGATGGGATTGGTTGTTCTGTATTGGTGTTCCCTCAAGTCATCTAAAACACTGGCATTTACTGTGAAGTCATCATGACAGTCCCTTGCTCACTCTCAGGATCAGAGGAAGGGTCAAGCTGATCCTCAGCATGGGAGACATGGGACAAAAGGCAGCAAAATGGAGGGACAGACCTACTAATCCTTTATGAGTTTACACAACATTATGATTCACCTTCTTTTATCTATGATGTTTTATATCGGGTTACTTTTTATTTTATTTTTATTGAGTTTTCGAAGACAACCTTTGAGCAAATGCTCATTACTTGGGTTCCACGTCAATTGGGTTACAGGAAGGAAGAAATTATGTAGCCAGCAGATCTCATATGTATAATACTTGCTTATAAACATGTATTGGATGACTTTGTAATAATTGAGATCCCAACTTTAGATGATATTACATAACAACTTGTTTCAAAGATTTTTATTTTTCAGTACTGATCCTTTTAAATTGATAGCTCATTTACTGGTATACTGTAGTTATAACATCAGGGAATGATAGGGATGTGAACCCCTTAGAGAGGCTAATTATTTGAGACTGGTTATGTACCTTGTCTGGTAAACACAATGTAATTAAAACAGAGATTTAATGGTATAAAGTGAATCTTTCCTTTTGTGTGCATGCCCTCTCCACAGTCCCATCACCCCATTTTCTGTTCCTTGTTTGATCTACAACTGGAGGCACTGCCTGAAGTCAGTTTATAACACACTCCTATATAAATTTACTACACCATAAACCTGTATTTGTTTGGGGGTAAAAGGCCAAATTAATGTAATATCATTTCCCACTGATTACAGGTTTTGGTATATCTGTGTAGTTTTTGACTCTATACAAGGCATACTATGCCAAGACTTTAAAATCCAGTCAGGTTTTTTTCACCCTCATCAGATTACTGAAGATGTTTCTCCAATACTTATTATTATAAGTGTAAGCCAATATTTGAATCCTTTGACCTGAAATAAATGCATTCACCTCCATTCCATTTGTAGTGTACACTAATTTACATCATTTAGTCTGAAAACACAGTTCCACACAGTGGCAACTTTGATAGTTGGTAACTTTTGATCCATGAGGTATACAAACAAATGGACATGAACCAGATAACATTTACCACACACCCAGACAGAGAGAAGAATGGTTTCTTTAACTCAGTTCTGCAGAGAGTTCCAAAGCAGTATGATGAGAGAGACAGCAGTGCCTGCATCCATCCATGCCTTATATGACCTGTGGGTAGATAATTAAGCAATAATTCATGAGACGACATGTGTCGAGCTGGGATAACATCATGTCTTGGGTGGCTGAACATGAGGCCACAGGCAGAGTGTGTCCAACACCTGAAAAATTACATCATCCCCACAACAAATGTCCTAGAGCATCATTATTATTTATTTATTAATTATTTGGAAGCAACCTTGAGCAGAAGCACTTTTACAAAGGTTCCATGTCAGAGAATAAAAACTAGGGGCCAGGCATTTGCCAACTACTGGTGCCTCCCTCCCCAGAGAAGGAGAGCAGTCTCTGGGATGCTCAATCCTTCTCCTCCCTGCCAAACCCTGGTGGCCCACACTATTCCCAAACATGGGTCGCCTGCATGGCACGAGGTGTGGCATCCAGCACCTCAACCCTCAGTGCCACCAGGCAGGCCCCAAATAGTAGTACACTTAATAAAACAATCCCCTACTATAAAGGTCAGAACAATAATCTGTCTGTGTCCAGTAGGGGAATATATATATATATATATAACTAAGTTAGAATGCAATGGAATTTTGCAGAAGGCCATAAGTGTACCACGACTAACTAAATGGAATGTTGTGATTTACATGATTTGTACTTTCATGGAAACCATGAAATTGCAACCAAAGAAGAACATACCCAGATTAGATACCTTGTTCCAATATATTGAGAAGGTAAATCGCCAAGAATTATATAAAATGCCACATATTTGCTTTATTCTTAATCAGACCTTTTTACTCCTTCCAAAAAGCACACAAAAGCATCCATAAAATGGTGATAATTACTGGTTAAGCCCAATTACAACTGAAATCAGTACCTACAATTTTCTGTTAGTTATAATTCATTAAAGTCACAGCACGGCTTCAGAGCCAAGCATGGGACTGATACTGCGCTAACAAAATTCTCGGCAGAAGTACTGAGCAATAATGACTCAGGGGTCAGCACAGGAGCGGTCTTTATGGACCTATCTAAAGCATTCGACTTGGTAAACCACAACCTCCTACTATAAAAAATGTGCTCACTTGGACTTGACACCCATACACTGGGATGGTTCATGAGTTATCTCTCTGGACACACCCAGAGGGTCAAGTGGAAGGACAAAGTCTCCAACCTAGCACCACTCAAAGAAGGGGTACCTCAAGGGTCAATTCTCAGCCCCCTTTCTCTTCACGCTGTTCATAAATGATCTGCACACACACTGCGGTGGCAGCAGCGTTATCCAGTATGCCGATGATGCAGTCATTTACAGAGCTTCCCCTAACTTACCAGAGCTGGAGACAGCCCTCCAAGAAGACATCCTTCAGATGGAGGACTGGCTGACTCTGAATAAAATGGTCTTAAACACCAACAAAATGAAGGTGATGCTGTTTGGTCCTAGATCCCTGGGACCCGAGAGGTCACTGCTCCTACAACTTCAGTCCAGGGGGGGTGCAAAACTTGAGGTGGCCACCTCCACCAAATACCTTGGCCTCACCCTGGGCCAAGGCTTCACACTAAAAAAACATGTAGACCAAATTACAAAAGCCATCCATGGGAAACTTGGAATCCTCTATAGATTAAAGGACCAGATTATCCCTGAAGCTAGGGTGGCTATTGCTGCTAGCGTACTCCTCCCAAAGCTCACCTACGTGGCCCCGGTTCTCCAGGGTGTGGCCGCTATGGAGTTAAGGAGGCTGCAGACCTTGTACAACAAGATAGTCCGCTTTGCCACTGTGTCGCGCCTGGGGACGCATCACTGCGAGGCCCAATCTAGGCTCAGGAGGCCGTCTCTGGAAGCTCGCCTCATCTACCCAACCCTCTGCCTTACATTCAAGTTACTGGGTCCTACATCTCCCCCTAGCCTGAATGGTCTTGTTAGGGTGAAACCTAACCCACGGACCCTACGCTCTTCAGGCCAAACTCTCCTCGTGGTTCCCAAGACTAGGACCAAAGCTGGGTCCAGGTCCTTCACGTACACCGCCCCTTCCATCTGGAACAACCTCCCCCTGGAGGTTCGGGAGGCAGTGTCCGTCACCAGCTTCCGGACAAAGCTCAAGGGACACCTGCTTGACAGGAGCACATGCCTTTGTTACAGGACCTGACCACGCATAGCCTGCCTGGCTGCCCTACAGACTGGACCACTTATAGCTATCCGGGTAGTACAACAGACCTCCTCCAAAGGATGGGGTGCACTTATGTCCCAATATATACCCCTTCCACCAAGTCTACAGAAGGTAACCTAGATCCTTAGCTTCTGCTTGCCATTACCAAAGCACTCTCTAACTAATTTTGCTCCCGTTACATAAAATGTTCTCTTCATGTGCAACTTCCATGTCCTACTTGCCTGTATGTTTTCCACTACCTGCCGCCTGTAATCCTATGAAGTCTTCTATTTGTAAAAACATTACTATCACCTGTCTGTACTGATCTGCTACCTGTATGTAATTGTTACACCCGGGTCGCCCCTGAAAAAGGGACCTCCGGGGCCCAGTGGGCCTACCCGGTCATCAAAATTCAATAAATAAATAAATAAAGTGAGTATAATAGAGACTTGTGTCTTTCTTGCACAGAGCATCATGAATTTTAACAGTGAACATGAGACACAACAGCTTTTGTTTTCAGTCTCCACTCCCATAACACTAGTTTCCACCAACAGCTAAACTGCTAGATTGTTTACTTGTCTCTTTATTCTGCAAGCCAGTAATTAAAAAAAAAGTACATATTTGTTCCTTGTCATTTTATTTTGGAAGTCAGTAATTATTCAAAAAAAAATAAAGCTATTTGCAGCAGCATAGTATGTTTTATTTACTCAGCATTGGTATGTGAAGTAAGCAATAAACTACAACAGGGCATGAATTTCTAGAGAATTAATGCATGCTCCAGGTGAATTGAAAGGCACAAGGCCAATGGGTGAGTGACTTTCAATGCACTCGGGAAGTACATTATTTCTCAAGTAGCACATGCCTTGGGTTAGTGCAAGTATAAAACTGAAACTTTTTTTAAAGGAAAAATGTGTTAGTTTCCTTTAGTTAGGGTGTCACTAGGTAAAATAGGTGAGTTTGGTAACAAAGTCACATGTCTTAGAATGAACCCATGAAATGCATTTATTTTGAAGAAACCTATGCCCTGCTGTGGATTTTTGTATTTAAAAAGTTGAAAACCATTTTGTTTTAAGGGAAAAAGGGTTTGGTTTCATTAAATCAGTTATAGCTGGGTAGATTAAGGCAGGTAAGTTATGAACTGTGATGTTTCTAGGTAAATAATCAATGGTCAAGTGCTGTGTTTTGATAAACGAAGCTGTTCAATTTGGTCAATTTTGTAAACCCATTTTATAAATCAGTATAAGCCACTCAAACTTCACTCTCTTGGTTTAAGTCAATCACACACCTTGGGTGTGTCTTCACTCTAGTGGTTTATGCGGTATTGCACACCTTGGGTGTATAATAATATACTTGTTACACACTGCTGTCCAAGCTTTACTCTTAATTTCCACTTTATGTGGTCTAAGGTTTTCAGGGCTTGCTCTAAAAGGGTTCATTCCTCTGTGGTGTCCTAACACACTGAGCTCTACAGTTCTATATACTGTATGTGGCCCCATGTCAGTCTTAAAGAGTCAGACACCACCCTTCCTCCACCCAGGAGCAGGGTTTCAATGGGACCTACCCTTTAAAGATTTATGCTCTACCCTGCCACTAGTTCACCCATGGTCTACCCATTTCAGGCAGGGTATAATGTGGTGGAATAGTGCTGTGCAACCACCCCATTGAGAAATTGCCATAGTGATCATTGCAGTTCTATTTAGAGTATCCCAGACTTTTAGTAAAACATTTTTTTCCTCATTACTGTAGTCTAAACCATCCTGTCTCTCACTGTTCTAGTTCTGTTTTGGTGAACCCTCAGGTCAGTTGAGTTGTCTCACTCTCTTAATGCTGATATCTATTGTTACAGCTATTCAAGGAAAACTTGTAGCCCACAACTTGCTTAGCCTCAAGTCCTTAATGGAATGTGTATGTTCCTGGTGGTCCAATTTACAGTTTCACACTGTATTTTGTGTACATGTTAATCCATTCTTAATATTCAGAGATTCTCTCTTGGATACCAGGATCCAAAATGTTGAGGTAGTAACATAATGCATTGCTACTGTCTATCTCTGCTTTGTCTCTCTCTCTCTGCCTTTCTCTCTATATAGGTAGGTAGGAAGATAGACAGACAGACAGACAGACAGACAGACCAGACAGACAGAAGGACAACAGACAGATAGACAGACAAGTTATACTGCCATTTGACTTTTCCTATTAATAGACACATACTAGCACATAGCAGAATGCTTTTTTTTGGATAGTGAGCAAGATTATGGTTAATCAGATCTGCTAGACAAGCTTTAAAAAGAAAGCATGTTGGTAACCCCCCCCCCCAATGTTTCTTAACTTTTCTTATAAGTCTGAGGACTACAAATAGTCTTGAACCCACCATTTCCCTTCCCACTGTGGCACCTGTCTGGAAACTCAGGAACATATCTTCAGGCTGAAGACCATAAAGTAAAACACTAGGGCCCGGATATTCAAAAGGGTTGTGCCAGCGCAAGTCCGAAAATGCACCATTCCGCGATATTCAGCGGGATGCAGTTGCGTCACTGAAAACATGCTGAGCAACAGCGCAATGCAAATGAAGGCATGCGCAACCGAAGGGGGTGAATCCATGCATAAAGAGCACAATGCAATATTCAAAGGCTTGTGCAATGTGCAACAGTGGAATAGCCGGAAATTGCGCTATGGCGGAAATGAGCCAAAATAAAAAGGCTCAAGGATGAGGCGCAAGAAAGACAGGTAATGCTCATGAGGCAGCAACAGGGAGCAGGCCACAGCAGCAACCAGTGCAGGCCAGGGAGTAGGCAGGACAGAATAGTGGCAGCCGAAGGCGTGTGGGGCCACAGAGTTTGGAGGCCAGTGGGTGTACCCGGTGCAGTGGAGGTAGCAGTCAGGACAGCGGGGGGAACAGAACAGCAACAACAGCCAGGGGGCACAAGCCAGGGAGATGGTTGCCACCTTCCACATGGAAGCTGTAGTGAGGGGTGAGAAGGCATGCTGCAGGGATGTGGCCGTGGAAGGCCCATCGGGCGGTCGCCCCCAACAGGCAGTACCGTGCCCACATCAGCTTTGAGCTGTATTCGGATGTTGAGATTGTGGGCCGGTACCACCTGAACAGGGCAATACTGAGGCGGCTCTGTGAGCTGTGCAGTGATGTGGTGCAGGCACCCTCACGACGGAGTCATGCTCTGTCAGTGGAGACAAAGGTAACAGCCTGCATGTGCTTGTTCACCACGGGTACCTTCCAGAGGCCAACAGGGGACACCACAGGCATAACACAGTCAGCCATGTCACGCATCCTCACCTAATTCCTCAGCGCACTGCTGCCACATGCTGCGGAGTACATCCATTTCCCCAGCACCGCGGCAGAGCGTACAGCAAACATACAGGAGTTCCACAGGGTAGCACGTATGCCTGACATGCTAGGGGTGATAGACTGCACCCATGTGGCTATTAGCACACCACCTGGCCCCGATGGGGCCGCATATCGAAACCGGAAGGGGTACTCCAGTGTCAGCTGCCAGGTGGGTGTGATGTCACTGGGCGCATCATCAATGTCTGTGCCACGCACCCTGGTGGAGCACATGATTCATTCATATGGTACCAGTCTGCACTGTGCCATCAATTCGAGATGGGACATCCCCACAGGACACCCTGAGTGGGTGAGTATGCATGTGGGATTGGCAAAGTTGGGGCGGGTGGGCAAGCCACAGGTGCCATGGGGGTGGCACAGGGCTAGGGACAATATGGACCTGAACATGACACTAACCTACATTATCTCCACACAGGTGACAGTGGATACCCACTCCGTCCCTGGCTGCTCACACCCTACCGGTGCCCCACAATCCCATCGCAGCAACGCTTCAATAAGGCACATGCCGCCACATGCAACATCATTGAGCGGGTGTTTGGGATGCTGAAGGCACATTTACGATGCCTAGACACCTCCGGTGGTGCTCTACAGTACAGCCCCTCAAAGGCCTGTGGGATATTCCTGGCCTGTTGTATCCTGCACAACATGGCCAAAGACTGTGGAATAGCCGTACAGGTCCAGGAGGAGGACAGCGATGGGGACGCCGGTGATGCCAGTGATGATGGGGATGAGCAGCCCCCCCTTGGACAACGTGACCCCCGACTGATCCAGCAGGCCCAGCTGCACCGGGACACCATCACAGAGGAGCATTTCACACAACACAGGTAAGTCAAGGGGCCATGTGCAACCAACACTGTCTAGGCGCAACCCACATACACACAGGGTAACACACACCAGGGATGCATGATGGCAAGAGAGTGGAAGGGTACAGGTGCACAAACACACCATCAGGGAGCGGTGAATAGTTACATGCTACATGGACACACACACACACACCAGGCACACAGTACACAGGGGCAGTTGCACAGCAGAGCAGGAACAGACATGTCAAACACACAGATCCACAGACCATCCCCACCACCTGTACTGTCCATGTATGTGTGTCAGATGCTGGGCACCCTTGCACCTTGGTGTACAGTACAATGCAGGCATCATCATGCACATGCACCTGTGGACAGCAGTCGGGTGGGTGTGCAGGTGGTCCATGTGTCGGCGGTAGGGGCACCCACTGGACACTGCGAGCAAGACACACATTGCACACAGGGCAGCAACAGACAGGGCTCGACTGGGAGACAGGTCAGGTCAGGGTGGCACTGAGCCACAGGCCACCACGGATGTGTGAGGGCCCTGCTGTGACCCAGCCACACTAGCAGACTGAGCATGGGCCACATGGGTGGCACCGATGGACCACCAGGGGTCCCACTGCACGAGCATGACCTTGTCCGCACAGGGGTCTGCAGCATGCCGAACATACCTGCACCAGGGGTGCTCAGGATGCCCACAGCAGAACCTGGCATCGACAGGCTGAGTGTCGCACGATGCCGGGAATGTGGAGTGGAGAGCATACTGCGTGGGGTGTGTGGTACAAGGGCACCTGACTGTGTGCCCAATGTGGCCACGACAGCGACCAATGCCTGAGTCAGCCTGACAATGGCTGCGGTCACATCCATCCGCATTTGAACTATCTCTGCCAGGATCATTGCATTGTCCCTGATGTGCCCTCCCAGCCACACAGTGCCTCCACTGACGCCAGCAACTCCACATCTGCTGCTGTACTGATGCCTACAGCAGGTGGGTGCTAGTCAAATGGGTCATCTGCCAAATCAGCAACCTGTCCCCCAGGGAATGGAAGGGCCTGATGCTCAACACCCCTTGAGGGTGGGCGCTGTTCACCAGGACCAGGTATGGGCAAGTCAAAAGGCGGTGTGCATACGCCACCGCTGAACCCTGTACCCCCAGACCCGGTGGGTGACTGCCGCTGCTGCCCCTCCGCCTGCTGTGCCCAAGGGACCAGTCCTTCCAATGCTGTGTCCACAACAGTGCCAGGGACCTGCACAGCCACCGGTGCTGCCCCACCGGTGCTGACAGGCAAGCCTGGGACTGTGCTGACGTGCTGGCACACACGTTGGAACCCTCTAGGTCCATGGGCATGGTGTCCTGCTGTGTGTCCATTCTGTGACACACACACATGTCACTGCCCATAGTGGCTGTTGCATCTTCAATGGTGCAGGTTCATGCCACAGCCTCAGCCACAGCATGCTGGCATACTTGCATGCCAGACTGCTGGGACACAGGAAGGGCACCCCCCACACCTGACTCACCGACATCGGAGATGGCAGCCAGGCGTGCACACTGGTGCAATGCACGCTGGCTACCAGTAGAGGTGGATGAACCCTCCTCCAACTCTGGCTGCACATTCACAGTGCATGGGCCCACCACCACTGTCCCCTGCAGGCGCACAGGATCTGTAAAAGAAAGTGAGAACATGTTAGTGCATGGGATCATTGTTCCCCCCACCCCCCACCATGTCATACTGTGCAGTGATGGGCTTCCACCTGTCTGGAAGCCACCACCTGGAATGCCCTCAATGGCACTGCACTGCATGGATGCAGCAAGACGGTCCTCTGTCGGGGTCAGCTGCGCCACCTCTGGCTGGCCCTCACCTGTGGCAGCACATGCCACCCTGAGTGCTGTCATCTTCTCCTTAACCCGTCTCCTGTCTGTCCCCACCTTCTTCTTACATTCCTGCACAGAGCACTGGTGGCTTCTGTGCAGGTTTACGGAGCGAGCTACACCCTCCCATGCAGCAGCACGGGCCTGAGGGGTGCCCCGCCGTCCACTGAGTAGTGGCTCCTCATCCAGGTAGGCCTCATAGAGTGCCTCTGTTTCAGCCTTTGTGAAGTTGAGCCTCCTCTTCCACCCACCATCATCCTCCTCATCCAGTCCTTGCTCAGCCATGTCACAGTCTGTATGGGTGGAAGTGGACACCTGTGACTGTGCAGTTCACAGCATTTTCCCATGACCATAGTCCATAACATCACACAGCATGCAACCCACCTATCACCTGCAGTAACCGAATATGGCCACTGCAGATCACTGTCACACATTTATAGTGCAATGCATGCAAATTAAGAGTGGAGAAACTTTAATGGGATGCAAATCACGCTGCTGCGCCATTTGAATGACTGATCAGCTGATTTGCATATGATGGCTGAATATCGCGCTGTTGTGCTTTGCGCAATACGGTTGAGCCGGCTGAGCCTATGGCGCAGTTCTGTGACTGTGTAGTACACCACACAAAGCATGCCCAGGTACCTTACGCAGGCATCTGCCATGCTGATTATGTGCTGTGCGTGGTCAGCTATTCATGACACGGCCACCATTGTGCCAGTGGCGCTACAGTGCTGGTCACCACATGGCACTGTAACACAACTGTGCAATTGTCCACTGTGGCACTGGCAAGCAGGCGACTGCTCGCGCTGGACTTGTAGACGTCCAATGGCGCTGTGTGTGGCCTTGCGCCAGAGACATGACCATGTGCCCGACCTTTGCCCCCTTGGCGCTGTACATCTGGCATATGTGCAGCTCTATCGCATTGTTCGGTAACAGCGCAATAGGGACCGACGGCGCTGCCTGAACAGCGTGATATGGACAGACGGGGTTGTATTGCACAACATTTCCACATGGGGTTGCCGCGCTGTGGAGCCATGTTGCCTACTATCAAGTTGCTAACATGGCATGCAGGAGAGCTCCCCAGTGGAGTAGCTTGAGGTGGCCAACCTAGTGGCCGTGGTTAGCCTCACTATGGGCCACTATTTGGTGGAGAACCCTAGACTTGGCCCACACCCAAGTGTGGCAGCAGGTGGCCACTGCACTGGAGCAGGTCACAGGGTGGCATAGGACAGTGGAGCAGTGCAGGCACTGCTACGGTGACCTGTGCAGGAGGGAGCAGGCACTGCTGGCACGCCTCAGGTCCTGTGCCAGGAGGGGCATTGTGCCTGGCTAGTTGAGTGACCCATCTATGCACCTGTATTGTCCACAGGGGTATGACTGTGTATTGGGGCCAGAGCATGGGGGAGGGTTGTTCCATGGTTGGCTGTGTCAGTGTTTGCAGGTGTGTGATGCATGGGTCTGGCTGTGTGGGCAGGCACACTCATTGGGGCAGGGGGCTGTCTGTGTTTGGATCTCACTAATGTGCTTCTCAACATTTGTTTACCACAGGCGTGGAGGAGCGGAGGAGGGCCCAGGCTGAGTCGCACAGGGGTGCTGCAGGGGTGGCCAGCAGAGGAGGCAGTGGTATGGGCCCGCAACAGCTGCAGCAGCATCTGCAGCAGCCGCCATAGCAGCAGCAGCGGCTGGATGAGGGTGAGTGTCATTACATCATGGATGCTATTGCGTGCAATGGGGGGGATAGGGCATGGCCACCATCCATGGACAACACTGCCATGCACGCCGATGTGTGACAGTCAGCACTGTCCAGTGGTGCTGCGTGGTCTGTGAGCAAGGCCACTGGTGGTCCATATACGCATCACTGCACATGGTTGTGGCACTACCTTCCCACCACGTAGACATGTCACTGTACTGCCTTGGTGCTGTGCTAAAGGCATGGTGTGTGTGTGTGTGTAGTGGCACACATGGCTGTTGCTGCCTGGTTGGGCTTGGCCTGCACGGTCACGTGAGTGTGTGCAGTCCATCACAGTGGCAGGGCACTTGGCTGTATGCCATGCATACTGGGTGGGCTTCAGGGTTGTGTACAGTCCCAGCCATTGATTCTGTTCTTCTTGCCCTAGGTGTATGGGTCCTGTGCAGCATAGAGCAGGCCATCCACCACCTGTTGGAGATTTCACAGGAATCAATCAGCATCCTCAGGAGATGAACCGGAGTGTGCGATGCCGAGAGGGACACGGGTCCGAGGCGCCCTGCAGATCTGCAGCCTGGGGCAGTAGCTGCCCTCAACTACACCCTTTACCCTTCCTCACACCCTGCCTTTCCTCGCAAGTTCTTCACTCTCACCCTACACCCACCCCTACCTTGTACCTGTACCCCACCCCTGTATTGTATATATATGTAAATAGTGTTATTGTTGTTCCTGTTGTTGTTGTTCTTCTGTTTTCATTGAATATATATATCTATTTTGTTATGAATACTGTAGTGGTCTCTGATTTGCAGCTGGCTATAGGTGCTCAGTTGCTGTGGTGTGCATGGCATCTGGTGTGGTGTGGTTCTGGGACTGTGTGTGTGTCTGTGTGCGGGGGTGTCCCTGGTGTGGTGGTGGCTGTCAGCCGGTCTGGCCGTGTGCTGCCCCACTCCACTGTGGGCTCCTGGTGGGTCTGGCTTGTATGGTTCTGTGGCACACATGGTTGCATTGTGCCAGGTGGGGGGGGCATGGTGGTTCCGGCAGTGCCAGTCACAGTCACTGCTCATGGGTGGTGTCTTGGGGTTCCAGAGCAAAGTGTGCTGTGCACAGTGGGGGCTGTGGTACCCCTGGGTTGTCTGGCCCCTTTGTGTGGCAGTATTTGCTTGCCAGTGGGTGTGCTGGGGCGCCGTGGCCCTGCTGTGCTTTGTAGGCTTGTCCCGATGGGCCAGTGGATTTTATGTCCCTCCACCGGTGATGCTGTGCTTCGGGTGTGAGGGTGTGTTGTTAGTTCTACACTGTGTTCCTGTGCCCATCTGTGGCATGGGTGGTGGGTCCCTGCCTACCTCCCTAGTTGTGCAGTTCCATTGCTCTGCTGCTGGGGGGGCTCCCTGCTTGTGCTATGGCACATCTCGACTGCTCAGCTGGGCTGGCCTCATTGTGTTATGGCGCGACATATGTGCTCAGCTTCCCCTACCTGGTTGCGCTATGGTGCAGGTTGTGTGATATTCAGACATTGGCTGGTTGCGCAATTTGACTTGCTCCACATTTGAGTATTGCATCTGTTGCGCATGTGTGCAATTGACCTGTGCTTGCTCCTGCTGTTGCACACATTTTGGGCGCAGTTTGAATATCTGGGCCGAGACCTACATCAGCCTGTCTTTTTGCCAAGTTTTGATGACCATATAATCCTATTAAATGTATGGGCTGTCAGCACCCAAGCTCTAAATGAGACCCACATTTACAATGTCCCCACTCCATAGAAGTTGATCTAGAGTGAAAAAGGACAGATCACACCAGTGCCTTATTTCACAAACACTGACATGAACACAGATTAAATTACTGTCTTGGTTCAAAAATATATTTTATGTTTTCCTGCCTCAAATATTCATAAAGAGAAGAATTGTCTCATAATGAGACTGAATTACATTTTAAGAAGATAAAAATTGGTGGCTTAAATCATGTGACCCAAAAACAAAATAAGAATGATAATATTTCTAGGGCAAATCTTTTTTGCTATCCCACATGATTTATTCAACCAATCAAGATGTATACGTTGTATAAGAATTTAACATAATCAATCAATCACTTGGAATCAGACAGGTGCTACATGCAAATTGTGATGATACTAATACCTTTTTGCCCACTGACAAAGTCACTTGCACTCTCTTTAAAGCCTAGTATTTATTTTGGACCTAATTCAACAATGAATGTCTTAAAGAGCCACCAGTGCCTCAAGAAGAGCTTCATAAAACATAATATCTGGACACAAAATAGCTTATATTTCTCTTTAGCGCCATATTTTTTATCAATATTATTTATTACTGAGGTTACTATATATGCATAAAAATAGGATAGTTGTTCCTTGAGGGTTCATAAGCTCCTATTGCTTCTTTCCAGTCTGATTTCATAATATTTTGCTTGTGAAATCACAATGATTCCCATGTCAACAGACTGTAATGTCACAACAATGCATTATAATTTCAAATAAGAAATAAGCTATAGAGACAGATGAACTCAAAGGGATAAAGGTCTTGTTTTGTAAGAATTTATTCAGTAATAAATAATGAAAAGGAGAAATCTATAGAAGATATATGAAATACAAACTGAATTGTGTCTAAACATTATGTTTTCCAAAGTTTTCCCAAAGGCACCAGCTACTCCTTAATGGCTTATAGGATCAGGCAGAGACCAGAATGGCTTGATAGTATCTCTTTTTCACAACTCTGTGTGGCACCCACACAGAGTGATATCCCACTTTAAGTACCTTGCTGTGTGATTGGACCAAAACCCATTTCACCACTCACATTAACACCATGTACAAGAACCTCTGCCCTAAACTCGGAACACAGTAGTTCAACAAATTCTGCCTTCCACTCCAGATTTGCCTGGGGGACAGCCTTAAGAAGATCATGCCAGTATTGGTTTACAAGGATGGGGTTTGTAGTGCTATATACAAGCCCACCCTTGCCAGACTGGATACTCTTTTCCACTCATTCTGTCATTTTGCTCATAATGTACCTCGTTTTACCAATCTCTGCTCACTTTGTGCTACTATAACCTCTCTGTCTCTCTCCCTCCCAGAGGCCTTGGTCCTTGCACTGCCTCTACCTTTCTGGATCAAAACTGGCTTGCTTCTGTTCCCCTGCATCTCGCCTCTTATTTTACTCCATTCTGTCTTTCCACCCCTTCGCTAATCTAACACTTGCACCTTCCTCATACCTAGCTGCAAATCTACAACTGATCAACAAGCCTTCTGTATTTACATTCCTACATTGTGAAACAATTTCCTGCCCCTATCTAGCTCCCATCCTGACTCCACCTTCTGAAGACTACAGTGCTGCCTCATCTGCACGCACCTGTCTGGGTTGAAAGAGGACTTCACTAGACTCCAGGCCAAGTTTGCTAGGATTTTGGGGACCTGTCCCCCCACCCAGGGGTCACTAAGTCTGCCATCATTACCTCAGAGGATGCAAGGGAAGAGGAATGGTTGGACTACTGTGGGCTCTGGAATGGTTGGGGTGGTGGAACAGAAGTACATTCTCAACCAGTACTACTGCATAATTATTACAGCACTGTGGTGGGGGCAGGACTGCCAGAAGGTGCCACCTATGGTAGAGACCAAGGGATTGTGGGGCCCATCATAGTGCAGACCCCAAGAAGGGTGGTAGAGGGCCCCAGAGGAGGAGAAAGCAACTTCAGGTGGGGGACTCAATTGTCAGGAGGACTGATTTGGGAATAGGAAAGGGGAGAGGAAGGTTAGGTGCCCTTCCAGTGCCATGGTGCAGATGGATAGGAGCTGATCCTGAGGACTGCTAGAGTAGAAGGACAGAAGGGAGACCTGGATGCCATTGTTTGCCTGGGGACTAATGATTGGCAAAGAACAGTGCTGAGAAAGTGCAGAGGGAGTTCAGGGAGCTGGGGAGGGATCTAGGACAGATAGTTCACTCAGTGGCTTTTGCTGAAGTGCTGCCTATCTACTACTGTGGATAGGAGAGGGATCTGTGCAACAGAAGCTTCAACTCATGGCTGAAGGAATGGTGTAGAAAGTAAGGGTTTCCCTACACAGGGGACTGGGGTCCAACCTGGGAAGATAGGGGCTTATGCAGAGGTGATGACCTTTATCCATCCGGGAAGGGAACTGCAGTCCTCAGTGGACAGTTTAAATGTTACTTGGATGAACATTTAAGCTAGGTAAGGGGGTGGCAGAAGGAATCGGGGAGTCAGAAACTGCCCCTCCCATAGGCTAAGGTAGAGGGTAAGGAGAACCTGAGGGGTGAGGAATCCCGAGGGTGCAATTTAATAAAGGAAACAGGGTATTAGAGATAAATGGGGAAAGGAACAGGAGCATTAAAAAGGGAGGTGGAAAGGATGGAGGGCAAACAGGAAAAAGGGACAAGCAGAGCGGAAACAAAATCTGGAAGGCCATGTGTGTGAGTACTAGAAGTCTAGAAAATGAGATTCTGGACCAAGAGACCACCATGGAAGAGGCCAACCTAGATATTTTGGCCATTACTGAGTCATGGTGCACTGAAAACTATGACTGGGACATGGCCATACTCAGCTATACTCTTCTCAGGAAGGACTGCGTGGGAAGGACAAGAGTTGGGTGGTGCTTTATGTGTGGGAAAGCTTTAAAATGATGAAGATACAGGGAATGTGGAGGAGACAGAGGTAATATGGGTCACCCTGGGATGAGGAATGGAGCCACTATGCACATTGAAGTTATCTAAAGACATCCAGCATGGGGGATTAGATAAGGTACTGGGGAAGCCATTGTGATGATGGCAGAAAGGGGAGGTGCTGCTGGTGGGGACTTCAATCTGCCAGATGTAGACTGATGCCTCCCAGCAGCAGCTTCAGTTAGAAACAGGGATGTCCTGACTCTCTGCAGGTGACATATGTCAGGCAACTAGTCAGTGAACCCACTCATGATGGATCAATACTGGACCTGGTACTCACTAACAGGGACAGTGTTGCAGACAGCAAGGTGGGAGGCCACTTGGGGATCAATGATCACTATATGGTGTAGTTCAATATAAGGATGGCTTAGGAATTAAACCACACAAGGGTGAGGGTCCTGGACTTCAGGAGGCAGATCTTTTAAAAATGGGTGAATGCCTCAGGGATTACCTCATGAGGGGCGACCTGGGTGGTGAGAAGGAACAGTGAATGAAGATAAAAGGGAGCATGAACTCATGCACTCATGGCAGCTCGCCACTACCACCTCAGATTTCTGCCTCATAAAAAGGAATATAATTAAAATAAAAAAGCAACAATTAACTGATTTAAAACTTTTAACAATTACATTAGATTATGTGTCTGTGTTGGAGGGGGTATATCCATGGTAACCAGTTAATAAATGTGTTTATGAGGGAGTTTTGTGCTGTTAAGTTTATCTCACTAAGACAGAAAAAAATGGTGGGATTTGAAATCCAGCATTCTAATGGCACACTGATTTGTTTTTGACAATTCAGTCCTGCTTTTTATGACTTGTTTTTACCTGAATATTGAATGGATTTGATGCACGGATAACAGCCAATCAGAAGACAGGATTTGCTTTCCCCATTTTATAATTTTATAAAGTAAAGGCAACAAACCGCTGCGTCAAACAAGTGAGCAAAAGCAAGAGGAAAACAAGACTGCTATGGTTCTTGAAAGAGGTGGCTGAAAAGGCAAAGGCTAAAATGATAGCATTCAGAAGGTATAAGGAGACACAGAGGGAACAGATCAAAGGGAATCAGGGAAAGCAGTAAGGAGTACAAAGGCAAAAATTGAAGAGAGAATATCCAAGGAGATAACAAAAGGGGATAAGACATTTTTAGGTATGTAAGTGAAAAGAGGAAGAACAGGGGTGGGATGATAAGGTTAAAAAAGGAAAGTGGGGACTCTACAGAGGGGGATTAGGAAAAGGCAGGTATACTGAACAAATACTTTTGTTCATTATTCGCAGAAGGAGAAGGGAAGGGGTCAAAAAAGTAACAAAAGCTTTGGAGGAGGTGGATACTAGTTCTTTTGGAGACGAGAGTCTTGAAGGGACTTGTGACTTGAAGGTGGACAAGTAATGGTGCCAGATGGGGTACATCCAAAGGTATTGAGGGAGCTCAGGAAAGTACTGGCTGCACCTCAGACACTGCCAAGTATGATCAGTTAGATTAATAGTTCATGTTAACGCCCCTAGGGTGTAATGTGGCACGAGGTGCAGCCGAAAGCCATTTTGGCTCTAGGGGTGATTGACTGTTAATCTAACTCCTGGGAGTGCCTTATTGCTATTATAAAATATTGTTCCAAAAGAAGATGGTTAAAAGAACACTTTTTGGATGTTTTTCTCATTTAGAGGGAGATTTTTAATAGAATAGTTCTTCCACCAACAGTTTAAGAATGCTGGTTCAAAATCAGAATGCATCATTCCAGTCATTCAGCAGTGCTAGAGGATGGAATGCTGACAGGAAGAATTCATGTGCCATTGTGGTCAGGCTGTACATGATAGTATAACATGGATTAATGTAAGGCTGCTGGAATCCTAACAGCCAATCAGATTGCAGCATTTCTGAGCACCTTTTTATAATTCTATTTAACAAACACTGGAAACAGGAGTGGTTTTGGAGGACTGGAGGAGGATGGATGTAATCTCAAGTGGTACCAGGAAGGAAGCTGGCAATTATAGGCCTGAGCCTGGCATCGTTGTGGGAAAGTTGATGGAGCCACTGCTGAAGGAAACAATTGGGGAATATCTTAAATCCAGTGGTTACAAGACCCAAGGCAGCATGGATTCAAGGGAGGTCATGTCAAATGAATCTGATAGATTTATTTGACTAGTTGACCAAAGAACTTGAACAGGGAGGAGAGGTGGATGTGGCTTACCTTGATTTCAGTAAGGCACTTAACATTGTTCCACGAGGGACCAGTAAGCAAACTGGGTAGCTTATGAGTGGGCCCAAAGGTAGTAAAGTGCATAAGAAATTGGTTAGGGATAGGCAACAGAGGGTGGTGGTAAAAGTTCACCCATGGAAGAGAGAGTGACCAGCAGGTTGCCCTCAGGGATCAGTACTGGGACTGGTCTTCTTAATGTCTTTATAAGTGACATTGCAGAGGAGCTGAAGGAAGGCCTGCCTCTTTGCAGATCACACCAAAATCTGCAATAGGGTGTACATTCCATAGGGGTGTGTGGAAAGGATATGCAGAGACCTGAGAAAACTTGAGGACTGGTCAAGGGTATCGCAGCTGGGTTTCATTGTGAAAAAGAACAAAATAATGCACTTAGGGCACAGAAACCCAGAGGTGGAGTACAAAATGTGTGGAGTGGTATTGACAACCAGCAAGCAGTAAAGAGATCTGGGGATAATCATACTGGATGACCTAAAGGTAGGCAGGCAGTGCAACGAGGCAGTAGGGAGGGCAAGTGTAATGTTGTAGTGCATAGGGAGGGGTATCACCAGCAGAAAGAGGGAGGTGGTGTTGCCTCTGTATAGATCACTGGTAAGACCCACCTAGAATACTGTGTCCAGTTCTGGAGACCACATCTCCGAAAAGACATAGACAGAATGGTGGCAGTCATGAGGAGAGCAAT
This sequence comes from Neoceratodus forsteri, assembly GCA_016271365.2. NCBI lineage: Eukaryota > Metazoa > Chordata > Ceratodontiformes > Ceratodontidae > Neoceratodus > Neoceratodus forsteri. The sequence goes on along the minus strand of CM028131.1, from coordinate 880,768,323 downwards.
TGAAATGGTACAGGTTCTGCATCAAAAGCCCTATAAGGAGAGACTAAAGTACCTCAGTATGTACACATTGGAACATAGGAGGGAGAGGGGGATATGAAAGAGGCCCTTAATACCTCAGGGGGTAAATAAGGTACAGGAGGGGACTATTTTTCAGAGGAAAAGGTGCTCAGGAACTAGAGGACATGCTATGAAGCTGGAGGGGTAGATTCAGAAGAGCTATGAAGAAGGACATCTTCACCAGAAAGAGAAGTGGATTCCTGAAACAGCCTTCCAGTAGAGGTGTTGGGGAGAAAACAGTGGTGAGCTTCAAAATGCATGGGACAAGTACAAGAGAATCATAGTGGAAAGTAAGTGTGGAGAAAGAGCTGTAGATCAGGCATGGTCTGTGGTGAATGGGTAGATAGGTAGGAGGAATGTACAGACTGGATGGCCAAGCAGTCATTATCTGCTGCCAAATTCTACATTTCTCTTTCACTTTGTCAAACAACTAGTACTGGCACACTTCTCAATACCATGCACTGGCAGCTAGCCACTTTCCTGGCACACACTGGTAATCTGCATCATTTCTCTACTACTCTCACAAACTTAACCCAGTTCCTCAGCAGTTGTTTGTAAAGTGTAGATTTTATAACACTTCAAATTGGTATATTTACATTCTTTTTGAGCTATTACAGTAATTATGCATGCACCTTGTGTCTGCCTCTTTATTATTGCTGTATTCTCCTCCACGTAACCCCTCCACTGGGTTTCCATGAAAAGAAACTCCAGCTCACTGCAAATTTCGCCCACCCAAATTTAAGTAAATAAGAGCAGTGGAAAGAATCAGATCATTTCAGGACCTATTGGGATCACACTGACACTGCAATTTTACACCACCCATCCGTCCATTGGCGCTAACATAATGCACTATTTTTAGAAGATGTACTCTGCTTTAATGAAGCTGGTTTACCAGGAGCAGGAATCTGGTAACTGGGTGCTCAATTAGAGATGGATGGGAAGGGGATATAAGAAGGGTAACAGAAAGTAATTTTTCAATGAGAGAGTGATGGATTAATGGAATAGGCTGTCTAATAGGATAATAGAGGCAGGGATGGTGAATGGGTTCACAGTCAGTTGGAACAGATACAGGAGTCTGGTGAATATGAAAACAAAAGTGTGGGGAAGGAGTAGATAAGCTAGATCTGTATGGTAGTAAGCCTTCAGGACAAATACTAACAACTGAAGGTCCGGCTGTAGGGACTGTAAGTCTTTTCTGCTGTCACCTTCTATGTATTGTTTCTATGTATCTATAAAAAGGTAAGTTAACTTTTAAGTGTTTTCCTTTGCAAGCGATAATGATGGCACAAACAGTGTTCAGCCTACTCATGCCTACTGCTGATCATTTTAATTGAGTGCATACGTCATGGACACTGCAGGGTCCAAATTGGGAACTAACTTTCTTTTGAATGAAGAAAGGTAATAACGGTCAAGTCAAATTTAAAAAATAGGGCATTTCAACAGGTAGCAATGACTGTGGCTAGACTGCAATGTGATCCCAATATATTTTACGATCCGGCCAAAAGTATTGTACTGATGCCTTGAGGGGAGGAGCAAGTAAAAATATTACACTCAAGAATGAAACTTTGAGCCAGCCCGGTGACCAGGGTTTGAGAACGAGCCAGGGCTGCTGGGGGTTGGTGGAGGGAGGAAGGAAGAGATCAAGTGTCCGGAGGACTGCTCTCTCTTCACAGGAAGGGTAGAGGAGAAGTAGTCGCTCCTGGAGCGGCCTCTGGTGGCAATCGGGGCACCCAGCGTGGCAACACAGCAGATGCAGGGGCAGAGTTGTGGCATAACATTGCCTTGCCAAGCCGCACTGAGAAGGGGAAAAGACCTACACAATAAGGAAAAAAAAATACTCTTGGGGATAGATGAAGTCACCTCGGCCTCCTCAGCCCACAATCCCAATCCTGGATTGACCTCATCTCCTTGGGTCCACTCGTGTGCCCCGCACCTTGCCCTTAGATAGAGTGCCCTGGCAGATAGGGCAGCCCTACCTCCAGAGGGTTCAACCGAGGTGGTGCTGGGGCACATGAGGAGGGGTGTAGAAGTCACAATGGGAAGTAGAGGCTGGCAGCTCCCAAGGATGCCAGAAGGAGTTCTCCAGGCACGTGGAGGTAAACAAAGTTTAAAAAAAAAAGAATGAAACTCTGGAGAATCCAAGGTACCTTTGTGTAGTACAATTCGTGATGAGCAATGATACAAAAAGATTCCCAGTACATATGTTCATGGTAAACTATTGATTATTTCGGATTCTGACATAAAAGATAAATAAAATGTGATCACTGGAATCTTCATTTCATTGGGTCCGGTGGCTCCTTTAATATACATTTTTACTGAAAAGATCATAATCAAATGTGTGCATATTTTACAATAGGTAAAGGAAATTGGAAAGAGCTAGGAAGAGAATATGCCAGAGTAGACAGTTTAATTTAGTTCCCTTCAAAATTATAATCTTTAATACAAAACTTATCAGTTCTCTGTTCTGCATTAACTTGTTAAATGAGTCTTAATCACATTTAAGCATTCGGAGATTTGAATTAAAATTACCTTACACTCGAGTGGCTTTAGTTCATTAAAATATATCTTCCTCTTAATCATTTAGTCAGTCTCATCATCTTTCATATAGAAAATTATTAAAGTATTTCAATTTCCATATTTCTTCAGATATATTCAATAATAGTCAGAAAAGAATATGCATTAGTGACTCTGAATAATTCATAAATAAGCTACCAAGCCTTTATTTATCTGAAACATGATACAATTAAGGAAGTGTTGTACTGTTTGGATTTTTCATTATATGCAATTCAAAATGTGTTTCTTCCAAAATTAGTCATTTTCTTGGTCATGTCCTACAAATATCATGTAGGACAAAGTGATTCTGTAAAACAGTGTATCAATAACATTGTTCATCAGTTATTTTTACTCCTGTAACTCATTACCTATAACTTCATGAGTGGGCAGACAGTCAACAGTTCAGTTCTATTCTATTATTTTAAGAACAAGTGAAGAGTAGGGCAGAAATCTTGAGTCTACCAGAGAATCAAACAGTTAAACTTGACCCATTTAATTCAGTGGACCAAAATTGAACTTTGCACAGAAATAGTCAGCAGTTGGTCACTGTTAGCTACCCATAAACCATCAGATGCAATAAAGGTCTGAAATGTGCAAAGAATGGAATGCTGGTTCAATTCACTAACCCAACACATTGTCATCAAGCAGGGATGCTCTCCCTTGATGCCCCGGCAACCATTTGCATATCTGCCATTGTGGTTAATGGATTGCTGTGACTTAGGCTGGTCTGTTGCTTAAGTTAGTTTAGATAAAGAAAAAATAAAATCAGTAACATTTGAGGCTAGGAAAAAATGATCTTGAACAGTGAGAGGGGGTCACTGCTGGAGAGCTCTGCAAGTGGCAGACATTGAAAGGATCTCTTTGAAGCTGAGCCCAGTCAGAGAACCTGAATAAGGGTTAAGCCAAGATGCCCAGGAGTAGTATATTTGAGCCACCCCCATCAGAGGTTCAATGCTGCTGTTTAATTGCTACTGTAGCTGGTGCAGACCTTTGCAATGCTAATCCATTGAACAGGAAGCATGTCTCATTTTTGTTCAGTTTGCTTGCAGAATTGTTAATCAACAGTTTTGTGAGAACTTTTATAAGACTGCTTTGGCATAATCAAAAGCAGTCTTTTTGTTATTCCTGAGGATTGGGTGGGTGTGGCCAAAACTGAAATTCAGGCAAAATGAACATATTTGTTGCCTTTGAGAGACAAAATCTTTGGGGTACTGACCTCACAACTGACTTAATGTAATCCTATAGATCACATAAGGAGTTGAAGAATTGCATAACAACAGGTCATGTTGTCAGTTCCAGTCATGCCATGATGATTGCTCTCTGGTATTTATCTAGTCCCTGCCATCTATAATGTCCTCTCTGATCCCACTGGAAGTTGTCCTTGGCATCTGGAGCTTTCCCCTTCCTTTCTCTGACCTCATGAATTTCAAGTCACAAGTGTCACACTACTTTTATAACTTAAAACACAGCTTCACTATATACTTAATCTTCAACTATATACTCGCCTGCCCACTTTTCCCCATCCACCACTCACACTTTATCCTTCCTTCTCATTACCCCCTACTATGTCCCCTCCCACTAAAACTCCAAAAAACCCTGTATTGCCCTCTTAGTCCCCACCCTCCCTTGACAATATTCTCCCTCCTGCTCCCTACTCTGCCTAAAACCTCCCCCTTCCCTCCATAGGTAACACCCCAACCCTACTGTTTCTGCAAATCTTCCTACTCCCTCCACCTGTCTGTCCCATCATGCTCACCTTATTATAGGCTACCACATTTCCTCTTACCCCTATGACCCCATCTTAAGCTACTTTCTGCTATCAGCCTACCCCACCTTGCAATCCCTCCTTTCTCTGCACCTAATTGCTGACAATGGGAACCTTGAGTCCGCTGATTCCCTGCCTGGACCTCTACTCCTACACTGACAAAGGTCATTTGGTCCCTCTGGCCTTCTGCCCTGAATCATACTGCTCCTTTTTTTCTCCTCTCTTTACCAAGCACTTTACTTTTACCTTGCCTTCTCACAACAGTATCTCTCTAATTAAAATTGGTAGCCTCCCATGTCTGTACCTTTAACTTGTCAGCTCAAATATTTGCCTACTACATGGTGTATGATTATAATGTATCTGTATTTGTTCTACCTTTGTACCATCAACTTGACTATATGTTAACTGTATGTATTAATCCCTCATGACATGGAACCTTTGCAAATGAGCTTCCAGCTCAAAGGTTGTAATCTGCGACTTGAATAAATAATTACTTTAACACTGTCTGGGGGAGGAGACTGGGATGGGTTGCTAAGTGGGCTGTGATGCCTTTGTCTTTTGGCTATGGGGAGAAGTGAGGAAAAGCTGCTGCAAGAGTTGGAGGAAGGTGTAACATGAAGTGACTGTCAAGGGTGCCGGAAGATGGTAAAAGCTGAGGGGGCTGAGAATCAAAAGGGCACTTATGAGGTTACAAAGGGCAGTTTTTCTATATTTGTTTTTACCATACAGAAATAAAAAGTGGAGGGGCTGCCACCCCTTTGGGCCCCCCCCCGCCCAGTTCCGACGCCTGTGGTGACTGTACTTCATGCTATGCTTGGTGGCACAGTGCGGTACTTCACAAAGTGCTGGACCTTGATGAAGAATTTCACAAAGTGAAGTTTTGGCACTTCACCAGTCTCTAGACTTGTGGCTTAATCTTCCCAATTCCATTTTAAATAGTCCGTGGTGCCTGTTTGCTCTCCCTCCTTCTTGACATTAAAGGGAGACAGTCATAATCCCAACCGCATGCCAACATGCCCATGATCCCAATTGCATTGGCAACCCCTGATTAGGATATTTTGGTAAGTAAATATTTTATTCATTTTTGAGACTTATAAAACTGGTTGATCTCATCACCCCATGCCCCAACACTGTAGGCATTATGCTGCTCCAGGTATATTCCAGAATCCTCCATAGCTGATGTAAGCCATGGGCTGCAACCATGGGCAATTCAACTGCTGTAAATTTGCACTGAGCTTTATAAAGCTTTGTTTTACTAGTTAATGGTTCAGTAGTGCTCCCCAAACCAAAAGGAGTTGGATATTACTTGCAAAACATATTTTTGCCTCTGTTACAGAAAGCTTCACTTTGCCAACTATTAGGCAAGGACATGGATAAACTGGGTAGACAAATTGGCCTTCTTCTGCTATCAGCTTCTATGTTTCTATGATAAAATACCAGAATAGCCTGTGGAAGTCTATGTCCACCATTGTAGATTGCACACCTAATGTTTCCTCCAAGATGGAACCTCTACAGTGTGTTAAATGTGGCTTGGAGGCTGGAAAGTATGCATTGCATTCTGCTTATTATGCCACTGATTCTTCCACTCACTAGACTGCCTCTGGTATCTGCTGTCATTGATGCTTCTGGCTGTGTTGCTGGATTTGCCACTGATTTGCAGCTATCAGTGTTTAATTCTTCCTTCAGTGGTTCTAAACTATTTAGCCATCAGATTGAGATAGCCCTCAGTGAATTTCAGTCATCCAAGATGTCTCTCAGCTACTTTAATACCCTTGGTCCACAGCCCTCTCATGGAAGGGATGACAGTTTATTTTGAAAGGGCTCCAATTCCCCCTGCTCCCAGAGTATGGAGAGATCAGCTGACCCCGTGGCCATTCAGTAGCAGTGATCCTTGGGTGCCCCTTCAAAGCCTTCAAAGGTAAGAAACAGTATGATTCTCCAAAAACCCCTCCTCCATCCTTCTGACTCCCTACCTCTAACTCCTGCCTCACAGCTGGGGATTCAGGTTGGGGGATGGGGGAAGATTCTCTATTCCTGCATAAGTTGTGAGAGATCACATCAGACTAGTGGGTCCTAATTTTATTCAGGAGGGCCATACTTGGCAGTTATTGATCTTCTTTGAGGATATCTCTCTCCATTGAGCCACATCATGGAACTGTAAGCTGCTGGCATCAGGACCACCCAGAAATTTTTGCTTGCTAGGGCTGCCCATGTCACCGTGCATTGTCGTCACTTGTATAACTTAGGTGGCCATGTCATCCCTCAGTTCTTTCTCCACCATCAACTGCTTGTTGGTCCCCACTGCTGAAGAATGCCATTGAACTTTACAAAGTATTTACAAATGTTGCTACTTTTGATTTTTATTTTAAATTGAATTAACATTTATGCCACTGATGAAGGAAAAGAAACGACTGTTGCACCACTAGCATTATGGTAAATGCTCACAACATGTGCATCCACTGTGTTGGCATCTTTCATGATGTGAAGACCTTCAGCATGTGCTACGGTTTTAACCAGGCTACACAGAAATATGAAAAAAAGGGCCTTAAAAGTTTCTTTAAAACTTAAGGTAATGGAGGACAAACAGCATGCATTGCAGACTGCATAGTCATAATCATCCACTCTTCCCCACTGCTCACTTTTATCCCACTGCTCCCCACAGTCAATGCTGCCACCTGCAGAGTTGGTCAAAAAAACACAAGATTGAGAAAGCTGCTAAGTTGATGGAAAAACACTGCCATGCTGAAAAAGAAAAGCTGTGGCTTCGTAAAAAGGATACCTCTCCTGCTAGATCTTGCTCTCCACTTAAAAGAGATAAGTCAGTTGGAAAAGACAGATCCAGGTAAAGTACTTGGGGTTTGCTGCCCCCCACCCCCGGCAGTCTCTCAGATGCGGTCTGGCAATAGCTCTAATCCCCTGCTGAAGGATTCACAGTCAATTTTTCTGCTGTTGTAAACTGTCCCGCTGATGAATCAGTCATCAGTGACCCCATCAGAACCCATCAATGTGCAGATGCTGTTTCAGACTATGCCTGAATTGTTTTGAAAGGCTTTTGACCATGGCTCCATTGTTGGCACTAAACTTAACATCACAGCCTGGTTTGATGGTGTTGATAGTGCTCACAGTGCATTTACCAAACCTGGCCCGGAACTTCCATAACTCACCCTTGGACTGTCAAAGATGCCTCCTGTGCAGTCTCCTCCTGCTGTCGACCCACTGCCTATTCCTTTCAAGGAGGAGGAGGAACTGGAATATAATCCAGATTTGATGGAGGAGGAGTAGTATAAGGAAGAGAAGAAATGGATGACCCCTCTGATGTGGTGGAGTCCAGCTCCAATCTATCTTCTTATAGTGAGGTCAGTGTATGTTGTACATCTAGATTCCCTGCTGAGGGTGCCTCTTTTCAGGCTTTCCTGTGGCAGTTACAGGCCAAGTTTGGCTTTACTGCTGAAGACCCTCTTTGAATTCTTCAGAGGTTTCTGCCCTGACTATGGTTATCATTCTTCCTATCCTTTTGGCTTTGGAGGATGCCACTAAAGCTGCTTGGCACAAAGCCAGTACTCTGCCTGCCATGACTCACATGGTAGATAACATCCTTCACCATCTTACAAGCCTTATTGTTCCATGCAACCTGAAATGGATTTGGTGGTTATTATGGCTGTACATGACCATTCTACAGCACCAAAGCACAATATGTCTCTGCCTCCTTCTCCTGATAAATAATTGAGGAAGTTAGATATAGTGGACAAGAGGATGTATGGTTCTGGGTCCCTTGACATTAGGATTGACAGTTACCAAACTTAAATGATTAAATACCAGAATAGCCTGTGGAAGTCTATGACTGCCATGGCTGACAACCTGTCTGATGGATCAGACAAAACTGAAGACCAACAGACTGTCACTCATGGTCTGGAGGTTGGTAAGCACCTCTTAACATTGGCTTATGATGCCTCTGATGTTACAGCTTGTGTGGCTGCTTCTGGAATTTGCCTACACCACCACTTGTGGTTATGTGTGGCTGGATTTGTTACAGATGTCCTGCAATCAGTCCTTAATGTTCTGTTTAGAGGGAAGCAGCTTTTTGGTTCCGATGTGGAGTCTGATTTGTGGGACCTGCAAATGTCTAAAATGACCTTGAGGTCCCTTTATATCCTCAATGCAAAGCAAAAGGGTGGGGCAGAGGTTCCTTTCATAGGCCCTAAGTCCATTGTGGTAGAGGCTATTCCAGAGGACTCAGCCATGGCTCCCAGTGGACCCAGGCCACCCCTCAGGTCCTTTTGCCTCCCAGTGCCCATACCAGGATCACCAAGGTACAGGTGTTAGTGGTATGACAACCACCCCATGAGCTCTCTGACTCACTTCTGACTCCATCCACCCTTGCAGATCAGGGGATCCTTGTGGAAGGCTGCATCGCCCTCTTGTTCCAAAGTGTAGGAGATCAAGACAGATGCTACAGTGCTGGAGGTAGTTCAGTTGAGGAAACACCTAGAACTCCTTTCTGTATCTCCCACACATCCTCCCTTGCCAAACTGTTACCCTGCAGGTCATCTCACCATCATGCTGATGGTGATCTAATCCCTCCTGTGCAAGAGAGCCATAGAACCTATCCTGACTGCATAAATAAATCATGGCTACTATTCCTGGTACTTTCTCATGCCAAGTTGGGCAAGGGATTTATGTCCCATCTTGGACCTTCAGGGCCCCAACCTGTTTATATAATACAAAAGGTTCTGCATGGTCTCTCTACAGTTCTTGCTTCCCTTGCTGCTACTAGGGGAATGGCTGAATGCCCTGGATATGAGAGATTCTTACCTATATATTAAGATCCTCAGGTCTCACGAAAAGTACCTGCAGGTTATGCTCCAGGGTTCTCACTGTCAGTTTTGTGTTGCCCTTTGTGTTATTATCTGCACTGTGTGCCTATCAAAAGCTTTGGAGTGGTTGCAGTTACTGTCTCAGGAGGGCCTTATGTGTTCTCGTACCTCAGTGACTGGCTTCTGAAGGTTCTGAAAGCAGAAGGAAAATTAGACTGTTATGGTTCTCTAAGGAAGTGGCAAAAGTGGTAAAGGAAAAAAGGGTGGCATTCAGGCAGTATAAGGAAACACAGAGGGAGGAGGACAATGAGGTATAATGTACCTGCTAAAGTAGAGGGAAGCAAACAGAGTGGTGAGGGGAGCAAAAGCACAGATAAAGGAAAGAATCACCAAAGGGGTCACTAAAGAGGAATAAGCCTTTCTAAAGATACATACATGTAAGTGAGAAGAGGAAAGCAAGGGGAGGGATAGTGAGGATTAGAAGTGTGGTGGGGTGTGGAGACTGTACAGAAGAGGACAAAAAAAGCAGACATCAAGAACAGCTACTTCCGCTCAGTCTTCACAGTAGATGGAGGGGGAATGAATCATCAGGGCATAGCTGAAACGGGGAGGAGTAGACACAAGTCCATTTTCAGAAAGAAGAGTCTGGAAGGGACTTGAAGCTCTGAAAGTGGACAAAGCTATGGAACCAGCTGAGATACATCCAAGGGTTCTAAAGGAATTCAGGGAGGTGCTACCTGCCCCACTAACAGCCTTGTATAACAGTTCACTGGAAATAGGTGTGACTCCAGAGGACTGGAGAAGGTCTGAAATGGTTACTCTATATAAGAGTGTCAGCAGGGGGAGGACAGCAACTACAGGCCAGACAGTCTTACACCAGTGGTGGGAAAAATAATTGAAATCCTGCTAAAGGAAAGAGTAATTGAGTATCTTGAATCCAGTGGGCTACAAGGCACAGGCAGCATGGATTCACGGGGGACAGTATGCAAAGCAAATCTTATAGATTTCTTTGACTGGGTGACTAGGGAAATAGATCAGAGGAAGGCAGTGGATGTGGGCCATCTGGACTTCAGAAAGGCCTTTGACATGTGCCACACAAGAAACTGATAAAGAAACTGAGCAGTTTGAGGGTGTGAACCCAAAAGGTGAATTGGATTAGAAACTGGTTAATGGATAGGAAGCAGAGGGTTTTGGTAAATGGCTGTCACTAAAATCAAGGAAGTGTAACCAGCAGGATGCCTTCAGGCTTGGTACTGGGATTGGTCCTCCTCAATGTCTTCATAAGTGACATTTTGCTGAGAAATTGGAAGGGAAGCTATGCCTTTTTGCAGGTGGTACCAAAATCTGCAATAAGGTTGGCACTCAGGGTGGGGAGCATTAGCAGGAATCTAGGAAAACTTGAGGAGTGGTCTAAAGCATGGCAGTTGGGGTTCAATGCCAAAAAGTGCAAGATTATGCACCTAGGACATAGGAACCCAGTTTCTGAGTATAAGATGAGAGGGAGGTATGGACAGTTGCTAAACAGGAGGGGAGTCATTAAACAGGAGAGGGGGCCTTGGAGTTATAATATATAATGACCTGAAGGTGGCAGGACACTGTAACAGAGTAGTGGGTTGAGCTAGCGGGATGTTGGGGTGCAACGAGAGGAGTATATCCAGCAGGAGGATGGAGGTGGTGTTTCCACTGTATCACTCACTGGTGAGACCCACCCTGGAGTTCTGTATAATGTTTTGGAGATCACACCTTGGAAAGAACATGGGCAGGGTGGAGGCTATCCAGAGGAGGGCATCTAAAATAGAGCTGGAGTTGCATGAGCAGCCCTATGAGAAGACGCTGAGAGATCTCATCTTGTACACCCTGGAAGAGAGGAGCATGAGAGAGACCTACAAGTACCTCATGGGTGAACAGGGTGCAGAAGAGAAGTCTCTCTTAAATGAGAAGGGGCATTAGGACAAGGGGGCATGTGATGAAGCTGGAGCGGGTGATTTTAAGAGAGATGTGAGGAAATATTTCTTTACTGAATGGGTGGCAGACACCTGGAAAAGACTGCCAGCAGAAGTAGTGGAGACAAAACATTGAGAAGCTTTAATTATGTGTGCGATAGACATAGGAATGTATTGGAAAACAGGCAGGGAGGTGGGAGAGTTGATGCAGACCAGTTAGGGTCTGTAGAGACAGATTAGGAAGGGAATATCTGTTGGTCTGATGGTCCAAATGGTCCTTTTTGTGCCAACAAATTTATGTTTTTATGAACACTTCGTTTACAGGAGACCATCATTTACACAGTGATCCATACCTGACAGCTGTTTGAGCAGTTGGGCATTTTGGTGAAAGAGCCAAAATGACTTGCTTACTCTGTGAAAGTGTCTCCAATAATAGGAATGGTTTTGGACACTGGGGTGGGCCAGGCATTTTTTCCCTCGGACAATGCTATGATTTTGGTTACCTAAGCTCAGCTGGTCTATTTCAGTGACTGTATCTTAGCCAAAATGTCTCCTATGATTTATATGTCTCATGGTTACTGCTATTCTGACTGTCCTGCTGGCAAACATGCATCTGAGAATTCCAAAAATGGTTCCTCCTTGTCCAGTGGGCTCAGAATTCAGATGACCTGGAGTATCTCATATAGATGACACCCCACTTTGCCACTCTCTAGTTTGATGGTTGGTCCACTCCAGCCAGGAGATGAGGTCCCACTTTCTCCAGCCATCTCCTCTTCAAGTGATAATAATGGACCTCCCCAGTTCTGGTTGGGGCACAGTCTGGGACTCTTTCTGGGCTTAAGGTCCCCCTTTGACATGATTCTAAGCAGCAACACTCTGGAGATGATTGCTGTACTATTTGGCCTAAGGGCCTTTGCTACTCTCCATCAAGGTCACCACTGTTGATCCTTATGGACAACATATCGGTGATGTATTACATCAACTGCCAAGATGAAGTCCACTCCTATCATCTTTATAAAGAGATGATGAGAGTCTGGTACTGTGCCATGGAACACGACATGTTCCTATCAGTTGTATTTTGCCTGGTGTGCTCAGTGCTCTTGAAGATTGTCTTAGCCAGTTATAGGCACTCTGACACAAATGGGAGTTGTTGGATTCCAACATGGGTGACCTCTTTGTAATGTAGAGTGGCCTACACATCAACCTCCACTGTCTCCGTACAATGCAAAACTGCCACTTTAGTGCTTGCTTGCTTGCTCCAGGGCCTCAAGTTTTTTTGAGAGATGTTTAGTTACTCTCTTACATGTATGCATTTCCTCCATTCCCTCTGATACAAAGGGTTGTGTTCAAGCTGTGGGCCAAAGGGAAGGGATCATCGGGGGTCGGCTGGAGGAGGGAGGGAAGGAACAGGACTGAGCAGCCAGAGTAGCAGCTCTCCTCTCCTGGGAAGGATCTTCATTTCCCCTCCCAGTAGTTCTGCTCCCATTGGGTAGAGGTCTGATGGGTTGCGCAGGCAGGTGGGGGCAAGCAAAGCATTGAGAGGGTGCCCTGGAGCTGTGGTATGCACATGCCTCCACACGTGCACGCATGGCCAGGCAGGGTGCAGGTACAAAACATGGAAAACAGCCTAATAAAATGTAAAATTAAAAAAAAAATCAACAACCCTAATCCTTGTGGCTCCATACTGGCCAAGACAAATTTGATTCCATCTGCTGAAGCAACTGGCTGTGGACCCCCTCCTGTACTGCTCCTGCTATGGGCCAGTTTTCTATCATGGGAGCAGGACTTTCTGGTAAATTTAGATCTTCAGTGCCTGCATCTCCATGCCTGGCTCCTAAGGATGCAGAATTCTCCTACTTCGGAGTGTCCACAGCCATTGCAGCTGTTCTACTGGTGCCATAAGCTGTTTACAAGATAAACCCTACTCCCAAACATGGAAACACTTTACAGATTGATGTGCTGCCCATTTTCTGAATCCCTTTATGTGTCCAGTCAGCCAAGTTATGGACGGATCCATGATGCCGTTGCGACAACAAAGTTGTCAAACCCGGCGTTACAGTGTTGAATTTATGTTGACTGCAATTGTGGTCAACATAAACCTGTCAAAAAGTTACTTTTCTTTTGGGGGCTTGCCGAACCCCCCATGTGGGGACTCTTCTCCACACGCCATAATGTGAGATAATGAACTCCAAGTCAAAGTAGCCGAGGGGTGTAAAACCCCAGACAGAAGTGCCAAGTTCCGTAGACATTACAGAGGCAAAAGTGGACTGTCGCTGTAATGTAATTCAGTCTGAATTGTCACTGTTTGAACGGCATACTGTTATGAACTACCACCTGTCCCTTATGACTGCACCACCTGTCCCTTATGACTGCATGCTTTGGGTATTCTTTGATAAAGGTTCACTTTGCTGAAGAGTCAACTTTTCATGCCCTCACTGACAGCAAAATGGTATGTCAACTTGAGGTTTCCCACAAGTCCTTAAGAGGTATTCTGCTTGTACCTCCCCTCCCTGAGATCCAGTTCCAGTGTGGGACTCTAATATGGTTCTGGAGACCCATACTGCACTTCCCTTTGAGTCTGCTGTTACTTGTGAGCTGTGCTTCCAATCTTAGGATACATTGTTCCTTATGCTACGATATCTGCTAGCTGTCTTTCTAAATTACAAGCTTTGCTTGTGGAGTCTCTTGTTTTTCCCAAGGATCAAATTACCAAGCATATCAAGCCTCGTTTTCTGCCAAAGATTTTTTCGGAGTATACACTAACTTATACTATTGACCTTCTGGTTTACTCCTCAACTTCCCAAGTCAGTTCTGCTGGGACAGTGTCTGCAGTTTATATCTCAGTCTTCAATTCCATAAGGCAACAGCATTCCTTCAAGGCAACTGCATTTGTTTTCTTGTCTGTATCACATCACAGTTATGGTACAATCTTTCTGGTAGCATGCCCACTCCTATCTCTTATGAGGACCCCATTCATCTGCCCTTTACCTCAGTTGATCCTCACCACAGATGACACTGGTGTGGGGGGTGAGGGCTCACCTGGAATCCTTTTGGACCCAGACTGCTTGGTTCCTAATCAACTCTACACATCAACATTCTAGAGGTGAGGGCTGTTCTTCTCAGCCTTCAGGGTTTCATCCCCTTTCTGGTGCAGATAAACAATGAATGTGTTAGAACCCCATTTATGGGTTTGACTCTAGTTCGCTGTCTCCTCCTGTTGTCAAGATATTGTTTTATATGTGCCCAGATTTCCTCATGAAGATGCTTCATTCCAGGCTCTGTAACCCTCATGCAGGACAAGCTAGGCTTGCTGCAGAGGAAGAGGACTGCAATAAAAGAAGTGTATGAGTTCCCAGAGGTCCCCATTTCCTTCCATGATTATTCCTCCTATATACTGTTCTCTGGAGGATGCTACCATGACTGCCTAGCACAGGCCCATTACATTATTTAATGTTCCTTACAAGATGCACAAACAATATCCAGTCCCTTCTACCGAGGCTTTTTATACCACCCAGTCTAAAACCAACTTTATGGTCATTATGGTTGATCATGACAGGTCTAGAGCATCCTGTCACATATGCTCTTTTCCTCCTGACAGGAGCAATCCAGAATATTGGAAGTTATGAGCAAAAGGACTTGTGCTTCTACCTCACTGGGACTCTGTATTACCAGTTACCCAGCTTACATGATTAAATATCTGAAAAGCCGCTGAAAATCATTATTTTCTATAGTGGATAAATTGATCAACAGCATATTTAAAAAGAATAACGATTTTGTCTTGGACTTGGCAGTTGTTTGACCAGTAAATTATCCTGGTCAATTAATCTTAATCAGTCCAGTCCCAAGCCAGCACATTCAGTTCACAGTTGTTATCCTGGACATGGATCAGATACATGCATTCTTTCCAGAACCCGACCTGACCATTTTAATTTCTTCAGTGACATTGATCATACTCAGAATCCAGGTTTTTAAGAGGTCCATACTTCTGTTCCTGAACCTCATGACTGCAGCCATCTTGAATGACCCCATGGCCTGCTTCTACATGTGTATTCCCCAGGGGATGCTTTGTACCCAGTGAACTCAGGCTAACCAATCCTTGTACCTCCCTATTATGGTCATGATTGTATTACAAAGAGCTCTCAGATGGTTGGGGAAAGACTGCTCCTATGAGCTGTGGGTTATTTCTGTTCCTTCATCCATCCTCTCCTGAGTTCCTACCATATATACAGGGCCCATATGGATTTTGTAAAACTCGGGTGTGTTGTCCTATTCAGACCACTCTCTCCACATTAACATTCTTAAGATGAGGGCTGTTCTTATTCTGAATGATTCACATCTCAGATTCTGGGCCATCCTCTGATGGTGTAGACAGACAGCCTTTGTGACATGCAGTACCTCAACAGACAAGTTTTCACACTCCTACCCCTTCTGCAAGGACAACATTTGGGTGTAGGAATATGCTCTGGCCACAACCTTACATTTGCTGTGTTTCTGTCCAGCTATCTGAACATCATGGCAGACTCTTTCTGCAGGTTGGTTGCTGTGTCCCATGAATGGAAAATCCTGGATGAGTTAATAATAATAGTAATAATAATAAACTTTATTTCTAGAATGCCATTTCAAAACCAAAGCACTGTACAGAATTATAGATAAAAACACATTAAAACAAATAAAAAGTAGAACAGTCCAATTTCAGATTAGATAATAATAAGCACAGATTTAATTAGTAAAATCCCTATAGGCAAGGCAAAATAGATGGGTATTTAAGGTCGTCTTGAAGCTCTCCATGGTCCGCACTCTCGAATCTGATGAGGTAGAGAATTCTACAGGGTAGGCTGCATACATAAAAGCTCAGGACCCAGAGGTTTTCAGCCATACCCTGGGAATCTCTAATAACCCCTCATCAGCTGAGCTAATCTGTCAGCTGGGACGGTAAGGTTCATGAGCTCTGCAGGTAGCCTGACCCTGTCTGTGTGGGGCCTTATAGATCAGGAAGACTGACCTTGAAGGTGATCCACCACTGTACAGGCAGCAAGTGCAGTTCGCACAGCATAGGATGTAGCTCAAATGAGGAGCCCCATCAGCAGCTGCACCATAGCGTTCTGCACCAGCTGCAGGCGGCAGATATCAACCCCCAGAAACTCTAGGTAGAGGAAGCTGCAGAGTCACAAGGCATGGATCAGCGCCGAAGGTCGCTGGACAGAACAAGGTGCTTGACCCAGGCAATGTTCTCAGATGATAAAATGAGGACTTGACTACTGCTGACACCTGCGAATGCAGTGTCAGCCCATCATCAAGAATCACCCCCAGGTTTCTCACTCATTCAGGAAAAGCAGCTGGTAACCCTCAAGCCAAAGTTCAGAGGGGAACCCTGTCACCGACCCCTCTATCCAGTGACCTGGATCCACCACCAATACCTCAGTCTTATTGGAATTCAACTTCAACCACCTGGATTTCATCCAGTCCTGGATTTCTACAAGGCAGCTATTAAAGACTGAGACCTCACTATGCTGGTCAGATACAAAAGACAGGCAGAGCTGGGTATTATCTGCATAATAGTGAAATCTCAGCCCATACCATCTCACAATGTCTCCCAAAGGCAGCATATACACTGTGAATAACATTAGGGACTGCTCTGAGACCTGAAGGACCCCACATGGCAAAGAGAATGAGTCTGAGGAAAACATCGCTGATACCACCCTCTGGAATCTGCCAGTGAGGAATGATTGAAACCACCTGAGGACTGAACCAGCCAAGCCACAGATGACCCTCAGGTACTCGAGCAGCACCACGTGGACCACGGTGTCAGAAGCAGAAGAGAGATCAAGAAGCACCAAGATGAAATGGCACTTCTGATCTCTTGCCATCAGGATATCATTGAGCACCCAAACCAGAGCAGTCTCAGTACTATGCCTCTTCTGGAATCCAGACTGGAGAGGATCATAGATATCATGGATGGTAAGATGGTTCTCCAGTTGCAGTGCAACTGCTTTCTCAATCACCTTCCCTACAAAGGGAAGGTAAGAGATAGGTCTGTAGTTAGCAATGCAGTTTGGGTTCAGAGTAGCTTTTTTAAGGAGCGGTGTCACCACCGCTTCCATTAGGGAGCTAGGGAACTCACCCGTCTCCAAGGAGCACCAGACAATCTTAGCAAGGACAGGGCTAATGGAATCAATACACCCCACTATAAGGAACTTGGGCCCGGGTACAAACTACATTACATCAGCCACATACTCTGAACAACCCTTACAGTATCAGTGATCTTCAGCCAGTCAAAGGATATCCAAGAAAATGGAGGAGAGGTGACCAAGCACCGACCACCACCAACCGACATAGAGTGAGCTGGTTGGATCCCAGCCCTAATGTTGGCCACCTTATTAGTAAAGAATCATTCAAAATCATCACTCTTAACTTGTGAAAACGCACTTGGAACCTGCAGACAGGTTGAGCTGCACAGACTATCCATGGTTCGAAAGAGCTGAGCTGGTCCATTCTGAGCTGCAGCAATCTCCCCAGACAGGAACTCTGCCTTCTTATGGGTGAATACTGTTTGATAGACTCGATAATGTTCCATCAATCTAGGGTGGTCAGCATACAGGGCTGATTTCCACCAGCATTGCTCTAAACTTCGTCTAACTCATCTCAACTCCCTCAAGTTCCTATCAAACCAAGGGAACCAAGGGAGAAAAGAGAGAGAGGGCGAACACGGACAGGAGTGATTGAGTCCAGAGTTTCCCATCACAGCCTTATTTTAAGCCTGAACCAAAGTCTCTGGGCCCCCACTTGCACCTAAAAGTCCTGATAGGTCCAATACCGCCAATAGGCCCTCAGAGGTCACATCTCTGAAAGGGCGGTATCAGAACATCTCCACAAGGGTAGGCCTATGGGAGCATGAAGATTGAACCTTATGTGTGGTGATAGGACCATCTGACTGGTTCCACCACCAAATCGGAGGTCTCCGTCCCCAGGAGGAAAACCAGGTCAAGTGGTGACCATGATTATGGGTTGCATAGGCAACTCCTGAGTGAAGCCCAACTAATTCATAAGTTGGAGGAAGACCTGGCCAAATTACAAGAATTGGCCATTGATCCAGGCATTGAAATCACCCAGGACCATCAACCTAGGTGACTGGAATGCCAGGTCAACAACGGTCTCATGACTTCCTGTAGGAACAATTTCTCACCCTCGGATGGAGGGTAGATGAGAATGATCCTACACCCCACACCTGCAACCACAGTACACTCAAACAATTTGGATTCCTCAACTGGCACACCCACAAGGTTCAATTCTGATCTAAAACAAAATGGCTACACCCCCACCCCTGCAGTCCAATCTCAAGTGGTGTATCATCAAAAACCTGTCCGGAAGAGCTGCCTCCAGAATGGGGCCAGCATTATCATCCAGCCAGGTCTCGGTGATGCAAGCCTTGTCTGTTGATCCAACAAGATCAGCAATAATGGCCGTCTTGTTCCTAATAGACCTGGCATTGCACAACACCACTCAAGTCGGACAGGGTTCCGGGGCCAGCTGGGCTACCGGCCCAGAAACACTGGAGCCCTTGGGTATGGAGACCAGATAAGAAGGACCATGTTCTGGAATCCATTTCTCCCCAGGGCATCTCCTGGTCCTAACTACCCCAATCCAACCACTCAGCTAACCCACTCTGAGGTCGGGACCCCAGCCCCCCACCTCACATACTGTAGCACTTCTCCCAATGGAGTCATCTTGAATTTGTACCTTTTGCATCCCCACAATACAAGGCTTTTTGTACCTTGTGTTTCACCAGGACTAAGTTTCACTATATACCCACCCTTGGTTCCTTACTAAGGTGGTTTCTGAGTTCACATTGAAACAAACTATCCACCTTCCTGTATTTTCTTTCCCTCTGAATGTGGGAGTGTTATTTTGTTGATATCCATAGAGCTTTAAGTTTCTATTTGGTCTGTGTTTCCCTAGCTGATTTGGATATTCTACTAGTGGCTTGAAGGCCTTCTACATGGCACACTTATTCCCTGAAATTGAAACATTTCAGAATCGATGTGCCTCTCACTCCCTTCTTGTGTCTGGTTTAGACCGTCATAAACCACTTCCTGTCTCTGTCAGACTCTGGCCTCCAGTACTTTTCTGTGAAGATAAATCATTTGGCCATTTCTACCTTTCTTGCCCTTTCTGGGGGCAAGCCTGTGGCCCAGTTGGAGGTAACCTGTAGGTTCCTTAAAGTCTCCTGCATCTGTCTCTCATCATCCATAGGTCAGCACCAGTGTGGGACCTTAACGTACGAACATACGAAATTGCCAGCAGATACAGGCCATATGGTCTACCTAGTCTGCTCGAGTGTGCAGCACTTCAGCCCATTAGACTGCAGTTGTCCCCCTTCCCATTAACTCTTCCCTCCCCCAACTGCCCCCCTGGTATGTACTTTTCCCTTGAACTTGTCCCACCCCTCTTGAAGTACCCCACAGTCTGCACTGATATGAGTTGCTCAGGCAATGCATTCCACATTGTTACCACTCTTTCAGTGAAGTAGTGCCTTCTTTCCTTCTCAATCTGCCCCCATTTAACTTCAGGGAGTGTCCTCTGGTATTTCTTCCATTCTAGAGAGTGAACCCCGAATCCTACTTTGTTCATCCACTTCAGATACTTGAAGGTCTCAGTCATGTCCCTCTCTCGTTTCTTTCCTCCAGGGTATACATGTTGAACTCTTTAGTCTTTCCTCTTAAGTTCTATCCCCAACCCCTAGATCATCTTTGTTGCTCTTTGCTGTGCTGCCTCCAGTAGTTTTACATCCCTTTTCAAGTACAAGTGCCAGAACTGCATACAATACTCTAAGTGCAGCCTCACCAGGGACCTGTACAGGGGCAATATGACTTTGCTACATCTGGATGTAATTCTCCTTGCTATACACCCTAACATCCTGTTAGCCATAGCCACTGCCTTCCTACGCTGGGCCGAGTAGTTTAATTCCCCAGTCACCAGCATCCCCAGATCCTTCTCCTCATTGGATGTGGACAGTTTGATAACATCCATCCAGTAGCTGTATCCTAGGTTTTTGGCTCTGAAATGCATCACCTTGCACTTCTTGGCGTTGAACCCAAGCTGCCAGGTGTGCGCCAATCCTTGAGTCTTGCCAAGTCCTTCTGAAGTAATCTGCCACCCTCCTCCCCATCCACCTCAGCACAGATCTTGGTGTCATCGGTGAAGAGGCTGATCTTATTCTTGATCCCAACCGCTATGTCTGCGATGAAAATGTTAAACAGGACTGGTCCCAATACTGATCCCTGTGGGATACCACTTGTCACTGCCCTGTATTCCGATGCTTCTCTCCCCACAACTACCCTCTGCTGCCTGTCCCTCAGCCAGTTTTCTACCCATCAGACTAGCTTCCACCCTATACAAAGACTCCTCTACTTGCAGGACAACCTTCCATGTGGCACTGAATCGAAGGCCTTGCTGAAATCCAGGTAGACTACATCTACTGTGTGGCCCTCGTCCAGTGCCCTTGTGACCCAGTCAAAAAAAATCAATCAGGTTTGTTTGACAGAATCTGCCAGTGATGAACCCATGCTGTCTGTCATCTTGCAGATCATTATCCACAAGAAACTGCACCAGCCTTTCTCTGAGGATAGATTCCATTAGTTTCCCCAGAATTGCGGTGAGGCCCACCGGTCTGTAGTTCCCTGGTTCATCCTTGGGCCCTCTTTTGTGGAGAGGTACCTTGTGTGCTTCCCTCCAATCTCTGGGCACACATCCCTTATTTAGTGAGGTGTTGAACAGATCCACCAGTAGCTGTGCCAGGACCTCTGCCAGCTACTTCAGCACCCTGGGATGTACCCCGTCTGGCCCAGGTCCCTTGTCTGCCCCTAGGGACCTAAGGTCCTCCAGCACCCTTTCCACTGTGAAAATCCATCTGTGGTCATCTCATCCTCCGTGCCTGTGCTCCTTTTCCCTGCAGGAATGGGCCCATCACTCTCCCTTGTGAACACTGAACAGAAATACTCAATAAGTACTTCTGTCTTTTCAACCCCTTGTCTACCCACCCACTGCCTTTCCTGAGCCTAACTATTTAATCCTTGCACTTCCTCTTTTCCCTGATATACCTGAAGAAATCCATTTCTCCTTCCTTAATCCCCTGTGCTAATTTCCTTTCCCTGGCTGTCTTTGCAGTGCTGACCACTCTGCTCACTTCCTGGATTTCTTCATATAGTTCTCCTTATCCTCTGCCCTCTTGGTTCTCTTGCAGGTTCAGAAGGCCCTTCTCTTACCCCTCACCTTCTCTGTTACCTCTCTGGTCATCCAGCTTGGATGCTTGGTCCTTGATTTCTTTTGTTTGGCTCGACACAAGCTTTAGTGGATTCAATCAGCCTAGTTTTATGATCGTCATTTCTCCTGTGTCCATGTCAGGGTGGATGCCATCTATGTATGTTCTCATTAATTGCCCCATCTTGCCAAAGTCTGCCTTTCTGAAGTCCAGGACCTTTGTTTATGTAATGTGGTCTCTACCCAAACTGATAGAGAACCACACTGTGTGTTTTGCTACCAGCCAGTGGTTCCTCCACCCCTCACATCTGTGACTTGTTCTCCTGTAGACCTGGTGCTGGAGAATATTTTCTTCCTTGTTGGTACTGTCACTCTTTGGGTCAGGAAGCCATCCTGGATTGCTTCCAGGAGGATCTGATCCTTGGCTCATGTGGTGGCTGGGATGCTCCAATCCACCCTGGTAAATTAGAGTCTCCACCACCACCACAGTGCTTCCTTTGCCACAGAGTCTCCATATCTGCTCCTCTAGCTCCATATCCATCCCTCTTTCTGGGTTGGGGACTATAAACAACCCCTAATCGGACCCTAGCCCCTTTGGGAGATGGAGTTGCATCCAAATGGCTTCTGACATACCTTCTACCCCCTCCTCTCTGACGCATCCAGTCCCTACCCTTATCTAAACGGTTACCCTCCCTTTACTTTTTTCTCTGTCCCTCCTGAATAATTTAAATTCAGGGATGGCCAAGTCCCAGTCATGGTTTTGGGTTGCCCACATCTCCGTGATGGCTGCTACGGCCACCTGTCCTTCTGCCAGTAGTGCCTGCAGTTCTGCCATTTTGTTCCCCAGGCTCCTAGCATTTAGTGATACCATTTTCCTACCTGACTTTCTCCCAGCTACCCCCTTACTCCCCCCCCGTCCTAGTCAAAGTAGGCCATTTCATTGTTATGGGGGGACGTCCTCTGTACCTCCTCTCCTGATTCACTCCACCTCCACAGCCCCACCGCAGCAAGTTTAAATTATACTTTGTGTTGATGAATTCCTCAGTCTCTGCTTTAATACCCCAAAACCTCCTTACTTAGATGTAGCCTGTCCCTGCATATAGATCTGGGTTCTCCCATGTGTTTCCCACTCTCCACCCAGCCATACCCCATGGACTAACACCATTCTCTCAGCCACTTGTTGAAGTCCATGATTCTGCTTTTCTATCCGTACTTGCCCTCTGGCACTGGCAGAACTTCTGAGAATGCCACTGTGCTTCCTTCCTCTCTGCATAGCTTCCCCACTTCTCTGAAGCTGTTCTGAACCTCCTCTATCTGCCTTCCTTCCAGATCATTTGTTCCCAGGTGAACAGTGATGTGTGCCCCCCCCACCTTCTGTACACACCTACCAATGTGCTTCTGCACCCTACCTGCTGTCATGCCAGGCATGCCCTCTAACCAGATGTTTCTTTTCTAGGCCCCCCCTTCCACCCCATCTGACTCCCTTAACTATGGAGTCCCCCAGAATTATGACTGACTCCTTTATGTGCTCTTTCTCTTTTTGTGGGCTCTTTTCCTTCCTCCCAAACAGCTCCCTTCCGCTATCCCCCCAGCTATTCCCCCCTTTGCCTCCTCCATTCTGTGTCCTGATTTCTCCCCTTTGCCAACTATGGCTGGTGCATCAGCTTCACTTACTGGATCATTCTCCTTGTTCCCCCTCTTATCTTCCTCCATGCAGTTTCCTCTGCCCCACATCCTGCAGCTCTCCCCACTCTGGTTTTCCTGTGTTTTCCTCCAGTAGTGTGTGCCCTCTCCCTAAGGTTCCTTCCTCAGCCTTGTTCCATTCTTATCCTTGCTGCCTCCTGCTTCTAGCTTCACTGCACCTCTCTGCTCCACTGTCCTTGGTTTTGCTTCCTTACCTCCTTTCTGCTGCCCCTTGTCTCTAGGGCTATAGGTAGTGTCTGCCACTTCTGTGATGCATCCTTTCTCCCTTGTAGCAACCCCCCCTTAATCTTCTCAGTAATTACACTACCTTTCCCCTCCTGCTTCTCCCAGTTAACCATACCATTGACGTGATTTGCTCTGGTGATCCCCTTTCCCTGTTTATTCCCAGCCCCCCATCCTGAGACTTATGAACTTGCACTGGTCCTGCTGTAGTCTTGTCTCTTCGACTACTCCAACCCCTGTCTCCATGTCTTGCATGTGACTGCACTGGATTCTGCAGCCCACATCCCAATTCCTCTGAAATTACCTTGTGCTGGCCTGCTGGTGGGTGTAGTGTATGTCCAAACAGGTTCCCCTTGCGACCCCAATCTTCCCTACCTCGGCCTCTCCATGCCAGCAGCACCCATCTCAGCCACCCAATTTCTTCCCTCATTTGCCCCATCTGCCAGCACACCAAGCATCCCCCTGCCCTCCATGCCACTGCCAGGAACATGGCTGCTCCATATCCTTGGCAACAAACTACCCTCCTTAGCCCCTGCTGACTGCCAGTCTCCTTCTTCCCTCCCTATTGAGTGGACCATCTCTTGCCCTGACCCTTCCCCCATGCTGGCCTCTTCAAATCGACATTGGTCATGTTTGCTCTTGTCACTCCCTGTACTTCCTACGTCATCTGTTCCCCTTCAACCTTCCATGCCCTTTGTCCTGCCTGCCCCCCCAGTTGAACACTACTAGTACCTGATATTGCCTATTTGAAGGCCCCCCCACCTATCACACCAATAAGCAATCCATTGTGGATGCTGTATCCTATTTGAGACTGACCTATGCTTTATCCCCGGCCTGTGATTGCACTATTGGATAGGAACTACATGATCCTTCAATTGCAGGGCAGGTGTTCCCCTATAAATGTGCTGTGTTCAGGGGAGGGTGGGCTTAGGGCCCACACCCAACTATCACAAGAGAGTATCAGCCCTGTGCCTGCCCCTCACTGCACCTTCAAGCACTGCACTTCCTCCGGAGGCTTTCCTAAGCATTTACCTTGCTAGACTAAAAACACTTCCCCAAGCTATAGGCCTAGACAAAATACAGTTCCTGACCTAGAAGTTAAACACACACACACACGCACACACGATAGGAAGAATGTTTCCCCAAGTAAAATATGTATAAAATAACTAAAAACAATAAAACTGTAAAAGAAACACTAACTACTGCAAAAATTCTGCCTAAAATCACACACACACCTCCCTGAAATGAACTGCTGCCTTCTGCTATCAGTCCCTTCTGCAGCTCCTACAGGTAAGCAGCTAGCTATACCACTTAGTGCTGGAATGTCTTATACAGATTTCTTTTGAACCAGCTGCCATCTGTGATATGCCTTTTCTTCCCTGGAAAATGCTTTTCTGGTGGCAATCACCTCATCTTGGAGGATTCTTAAGCTCCATGCTTTGGTTGCAAAGCTTCAATATCTTGTGTTTCACTGGGACTGAGTTTCACTATATGCCTATCCTAGGTTCTTTCCTAAGGTAGTTTCTGAGCTCATATTGAACCAAACAATCCACCTTCCAATATTTGTTCTTTCTTCTCCTAATGTGGGAGTAGTCATCCTGTATCCTCTTGATATCCATATAGCCTTAAGTTTTGTTTGCCATTATAAAGGTGGGCACCCTCTCTCTTAGCAGCGCCTTTTTAAATGATTGGCATCTTGCATTTCTCTTGTTACAAAGAGCACGTAAGGAGCATCCTTATTCTGCCTGTGTATGTGGACATGTTCACCCAAAGCATGGCTACATTTGTGGTATATTTCTGCTCAGTTTTGGCAGATAACATGTTCTGCTGCCACGTCATTCTGTATAGACTTTTATGAAGCACCACAGTCTGGATCTGGTGCCTGTTGATGGGATTGTTTTGGTCTTGCCATCTTTCATAGGCTGCTGTTACAGTTGTCTTCCAGGACTTCCACCTATTGTCTGGCCTTTTTCCCACTCTGCAGTTTTATACTGCCTGGGAATTGTTCCAAAGGAAAGGCTTTATGGAGGGAAACTAAGAATCATAAAATTTGTCAGCAGAAAATGACCGCTTGGTCCACCCACTCTGCCAGATGGTGCCTGCCTGGTCTGTCTCTGCAGACCTTAACTGATCTCTGGTGACCCTCCCACCTTCCTGCCTATTTACTAATATTCCACTATAATCCCATACATGTCTGAAGTTCCATAATATGTTCACCTCCACCACATCCACTGGCAGTTCTCACTCTTTCAATGATGTAGTACTTCCTCTTATACCTCTTAACCCCCCAACCTCATCACATGCCCTCTAGTCCTCTGTTGCTCTTCTTATCTGAAAGAGACTCCACTCCTGCAAGCTGCGCAACCCTGTGAGGTACATGTAGGTCTCTATTCTATCCCTTCTCACTCTCCTCTCTTCCAGGATGTACGTGTTAAGATCCCTCAGTCTCTCCTCATAGGTCTCTTTAAGTAACCCCTGCACCATATTAGTTGCCCTCCTCTGGGCTATCTCTACCCTATCTATGTCTTTTCTAAGGAGTGGCCTCCAGAACTGGATACAATACTCCTGGTCTTACCAGTCAGCAGTACAGTGGCAACACCATCTTCCTCCTCCTCCTGTTGGAGATATCTCTCCATATATATCCTAGTATCCCACAGGCCCTACCCACTGCTTTGTCACACTGCCCTGCCACTTTGAGGTCATCAGATATGATAATCCCAAGGTCTCTTCCTGCTTAGTGATATTCAGTACCTCCCCCACATCCTGTACTCCAGTTCAGGGTTTCTGTGTCCTAGGTACATGATTTTACACTTTTTCATTTTGAGCCCCAACTGCCATGCTCTTGACCACTACTTGAGTTTCCCAAGGTCCCTATGCATTCTCTCCACTTTTTCCTGAGTGTCCATCCTATTATACATTTTGGTGTCATCTGCAGAAAGGCATACCTGTCCTTCCAGTTCTTCTGCAATGACACTTATGAAGACATTGAAGAGGACTGTTTCCAGAAATTAACTGTGTGGCACTGCACTGGTCACACTTCTTACATTAGAGTGAGTACCATTAACCACCATCCTCTATCGCCTATCCATTAACCAGTTCCTCACCCAGTTCATCACTTTGAATCCTACCTGTTGGCTGCTCCTTTCTTTATCAATCTTTTCATGTGACACAGTGTTGAAGACCTTATTAAAGTCCAGGTAGGAGATACCCACTACTCTCCCCTGATTAATTTCCCTGGTCACCCATTCCAAGAAATCAATCAGATTCATACGGCATGGCCTCCAACCCACCCATGAATCTTTGCTGTCTTTAGTCTTCTATCCCACTGGATTCAAGATATTCTGCCAATCTTTTCTTCAACAGGATCTTCATTAATTTTCCCACTAGTG
The DNA here is from genome assembly GCA_016271365.2 of Neoceratodus forsteri. Taxonomy (NCBI): domain Eukaryota; kingdom Metazoa; phylum Chordata; order Ceratodontiformes; family Ceratodontidae; genus Neoceratodus; species Neoceratodus forsteri. The sequence goes on along the minus strand of CM028131.1, from coordinate 880,741,619 downwards.
ATATGAGACTGACTGGCCTATAGTTGGTAGCCTCTTCCCTGTTACTGCTGTTATGGAGATGATTCACATCTGTGTACCTCCAGTCCTCTGGAACCATGCCTATTTCCAGTGAGCTGTTGAATAAGATCATTTGTGGGGTGGATGGCACATCTCTGAGTTCCTTTAGCACACGTATGTGTATTCTGTTCTATCCCATAGCCTTGTACATTTTCAGAGCTGTAAGTCCCTTCAGGACTCTTTTCTCTGAAAATGGACTTGTATCTACCTCCCTTCTTCCCCATTGTTCCTGCTGGTGCCTGGTAGTCTGTAACCCCCTCTCTCCACTGTAAAGACTGAGCAGAAGTACCTGTTCAGGATGTCTGCTTTATCTTGATTCTCTTCTGTGCACTCTGCTTTGCTACCCTCCTTATCCTTACTATCTCTTCCCTTGCCTTCCTCATTTTACTTATGTATCTGAAGAAAGCCTTATCTCCTTTAGCTACCCCTTTGGCCATCCTTTCCTCTGTTTGCACCTTTACTTCCCTCACTTCCTTTCCTGATTTGCTCTGTTTTACTTGGTAATGGTATACCTTCCTGCCTTTCTCCCTCTGCATTTCCTTATACATCCTGAATGTCACCCTTTTTTACCTCATAGCCTTGGCCACTTCAATAGATATCCATAATGGTACCTTTTTCTATCACGTTTACAGACTCCCTTCACCCAGAGGTTGGTTTCCTTAATTATGACCACCTTTATTTTCCCCCACTGTTCCTGTACCCATCTCTGTCAGTCCCCCTATATAGGGCAGTTTCTGAGGTAGTCTCCCATTTGATTAAAATCTGTCCTCTTAATATCCAAAATATCAGAATCCTTATCCTTGTGTAGTTTGCCTCTGTTTCCATCTTAATGTTAAACCACACTGTACATTAATCACTGGTAGCTAGGGGGCATGCCACGGTGACATCTGCAATGCCATCCCTGTTTTTAAGCATCAGGTATAGCACTGCTTCATCACTTGTTGGTTCCTTGACTAGCTGCCTGAGAAAAGCCCCTTTTAGAAAGTTAAGGATGGCCTTGTTCCTTGACAAAGCTGCAGTTGGAAGGCACCAATCAGTTTCAGTTGGCAGACAGTGGGGCGGCAAGCAGGTGGGGAGCTGCCGCCCACCTCTGACCAGGGGGAGCGGGGTGGTGGAGCTCAGTGGGTGGGTGGGGAAGGGTTACCACTGGACCACCAGGGATATTGGACTACTTTTATTTTACTTATGCCCATGATTGGGCTGCGAGCGGTCCACTGGACCACCAGGGATATTGGACTTTACTGTTTTACTTATGTCCATGATCAGACATGGGGAGAACGCCGCCATGATGGTGCAGCCGGAGCTCGGGTGGCCACCCACAGGTGGCAGCTGCTGTGTTGCACCCTGCAATACAGCAGCTCACCTGTGGATGGGCAGCCATTGTTCCTTTTTTTTTGGCTCACCTGTATGCAGTGCAAGTAGGGGTTGCGCATGCATGGGCTCAGCGCATCCTGAATATCGGGACGTGCAAAGTATGCATGGGCATTCCCCCTCTACCTGCACCACTGCACCACATACATTACTGATGTGCTCCGGGCACATCAGGATTTGTACCAGGCACAATCCCCATTTGAATATCATGCCGGGGTGCATCAGTGGGTTGCACATGGTGCAACTGTGTTGCTCCATGCTCAACCCTTCTGAATATCTGAGCCAGGGTGTATTACACTGACCAGCAGATCTCTGTAATGTAATTAACTTCCTTGAGAAATTGTATTTTATGGCCTTTTTATGACCTCATGCTTTTGAAGTTGGAAACTAAATATACATTTTATTACATCAGGACAGGATGTCATTTAGCTGATTCCTGTTGGCTATCTCACACCTGGGTGATGGGCTGCAGGGTTGTAAACCTCAAAGGAACTGGTTGATCAGAGACTCATAATTATGAAATGGGTTTTTGCTTATGTCACATTATTTATTATACCTCCTGACAGGAAATCATATTTGTAATTTTTTGTCTCTGAAAGGAGGAGCTAGATGACTCACAGAAGGGGTGTGGAGACACAGAGTTTAAACTGATACCTGAGTCTGAAATGAATGTCATATTTTGTTGGTACTCTAAGAGAGAAACAGTTCTGTGATCTAACTTCTAACACACTTCCAGAGGTAATACCTTAGATAGAAAATATCTAAATGTATTGTGGTAGGAGTTTTGTTTCTATAATTTTCTCTTGTTTCTTTTACAGATTGTAAGCTCTTGATATTTGTTCTATATTTAATATTACTTATTTTACAATTTCTAGTAAACCAAATTTTTTCAGGATACTGCCTGTGTCTTCCCAGTTTTCTTTTTGCATGTGATGTATATGTGATTAAGTCTGACAGCTATTTTGAAGGGCTTGATGGTGTTACTAGGCTCAGAAAAGATAAGAATATATCTAAGGCCTCTTATTGAGTTTTAAGGGTTCATTTTGGATACCTGGCTTGGTGCCCCTGGTGAAAGATTGTACCACAATCCCTGAAGAGGGTATGTATCTGAACCTCTACATTGGATATGCTAGTGTAAGGTTCACAGTTTGAATCTGTCCAGAACTTGAGACAAAAAGGTGATTCAGACTCCAAAAGAAATAGGAGAGTTACCCTGTCGGTTACCTCTTTACACTATTGTGCTCTGATGTTAGCACTGTGGGAGTAGAGGGCTGCCTGCTGAGTGCATTTGTGATAGATTTGGTGTTAGTGGTGAGATAAAATTGGTAACACAAGCTTTAACTGATCACTGTGTCAGCTTACTACTGTACAGCTCACTTGCAAAATAAGGCAGTGATTTATTTTAAAAATAAAACAGAACTATATCATTTTGTTTACAGTCAAGTTCCTGTTTTATTTTTTTTCTAAAGTGCAAGTTAGAGTAGCCATGGTTAGGAAGAAGATGGCTTCCAACTACAGCAGGTACACTGCAGACTACTTGAGGCAGTTGTGCCAGGACAAAGTAGTCCAGGATGAGGGGAAGCCAACAAGCAGAACCTCATAGATGCCCTGATGGCAGCAGATGCCCAGAGCATTGAGTCACAGACTGTGGCTGTAGAGGACCAAACCTTGGGTGTGGAGGGGCCAGCAGCCAGTACAGTGTCCAGATCCGGTGAGGAGGACAGCAGGGCCAGTGCAAGTGAAGGGCCACAGCAGCAGTGGAGGGTCACCAGCATTCTGGCACCAGAAGCCATCAGGCTACAGATGGAATTACGGAGGATGGATCTGGAGTTCCAGAGTGAAGAGAAGTGAGAGCAGTGGGAAGCTGAACATGAACAGTGATAGGTGGACTGTGAAGAGCTTGAGTGCCAGAGGTGACAAGAACTGGAGAAGCTACGACTCAACCACCAGCACCAGAGCAGGTAAGTGGCTAGGATTTAACTGGAATGGCAGGACTGGGTTACAAATGAAATTCCAAATTGATAGCTGAATTTAAAGAGGGGGGATATGGATAATGGATGTCTTTTAAATTCCTTTGAAAAGTTTGTATTCAGGCAAAGATTCCTAGAGGGTCCTGGAGCTTCCAGCTATCCCCACTACTTACCAGGAAAGCTCGGGATGCAGGGGGTCAAATGGACAGTGAGAATAGTAATGATAACGGCAAACTTAAAGCTGCACTTTAAAAAAGTTTGATTTAACTGCAGAAGCATACAGAGCTAAATTCCATAAGCTCAGGTGAAGCCCCGTCGTGAGATGAGCTATGAGGAGCTGGCCACGAAACAACATCATTTTTCAAAACATTGGTGGGAAGGAATTGAAGCAAACTCTGTAGATAAAATTGAAAATGCTGTATTGTTAGAACAGTTTTTTGGGTCATGCCCTGCACAGCTGAAAACCTGGCTGGAAGACTGATATCCCAAAATAGTGCAAGAGGCTTCTGAACTCTCAGACCATTATGCCAAGAGCAGACCTACTCTGAGAGTGCATGGGGCAGGTGTGGCAGCACAGAAAGGGAAAAGTGCACCTTCAGGGCAGCTAAAACCCTCACTGCTGCCACCAAAACCAGTTAGCTCCAGGTTTCAAAGAAATGATTTCTCTGAGAAAAGAAACGAATGTTGGGTTTGAAAAGAAACTGGGCATATTGCCAGACAGTGTCCCAAAAAAGTGAGCAATACGCAAAATGGGGCTAGGAAAGAAGTGGGTTTTTTGTGTGTCCCTGGAAGCATGCCTGTGAACATGAAGGAATACATGCACCCAGGCATGGTGAATGTGTACAGACACAAGGGTTAAGAGACACAGGGGCATCCCAGACACTGGTAAAAGGGGATCTGGTAGAGTCCGGTCAGCTTATACCCAATAAATTTGTAACTGTACAAGGGTTCACTGGTGAGGAGAGAACATTGCCACTGCTAGTGTTCTCCTAGACTGGGGTGAAACAAGGGAACTGTGCAACAGGTGGCTGTAACCAAACCTTTAGCAGTTGACATCAACAACCTCAGTGGATGGTGTGTGCAGTTACCCATAGCCAAGCAGCAAGGGGAAATTTTAGTTCCTGGACCCCATAGAAGCCATTGTGGAAACCACTGGGAGGCTGGTTCCCAAGCCTGTGTCTCCTGATATTGAGACTAATGAAAAGGGGGTAGAAATTTCCCAGTAGCAGTTAACCACACAGCTACAGAGGGTTACTCTGAAGAAGGAGGGGTGACCCATTGTCAGAGGGTTAGGGATGACAGTGATCCAGAGTGGCCTGATGCTAGAGCTAGGAACCCAAGTTTAGATACTGATGGGGACCTGTCCCATGCCTTGGGAATGTGTAAGGAGTTTGCAGCTGCTCAGAAAAGTGACCCCAGTCTAGAGAAGCTGAGGGCTTGGGCAGACTCTGACGGAGCACAGGGAGGTGATGGAAAACATAAAGTTTATTGGGAAAATGGACCGATGTATACTAAGGATGCTAAGACAGAGGGAGGGGTGATACGCAAGTGGCTTGTAATTCCCCAAGGGTACTGTGAGCAGCTGCTCAAGATTGCACATGATATTCCCTTGTCTGTTCATCTGGGAATCACACTTGCTATGCAGTGGTTGGCCCAGAATTTCTATTGGCCCAACTTCACCTAGCAGGTGAAGGAGTATTGTAGGTCTTGTTACCGGTGCCAAGAAATAGGGAAAGCAGGGGCCTTTAAATACCCCCAGCTCCTCCGGGAAGAGGTTCATCCTGACTGTGGTGAATTATGCCACCCAGTATCCAAAGGCAGTCACCCTATCCTCACTGAGGACAGACAAAGTGGCAGATGCCTTACTTGGGATTTTCTCCCATGTTGGGTTTCCGCAGGAGGTTATCACCAATTGAGGGGGTTCCTTCATGTCAGACCTCATGAAGCCAATGGGCTTGTGGAAAGATTTAATGGTGCCCTGAAGTCAATGCTTCAAGCATTTTCTGAACAGCATGGGAGGGACTGGGAGAAATACCTTCTCCACCTGTTGTTTGCATACAGGGAGGTACCCCAATAGTCAACCTTTTTTTTTCTCCCTTTGAGATCCTATGTGGACACTGGGTACATGGGCCTCTAGACTTGATCTGTGAGGACTGGGAAGGTAAGCACACCACCCAGGGAATTCCCATAATGGATTATATCCTTAGGTTTAGGGAAAGGCTGAAGGAACTTATGGGGACAGCCCAGAGCAACTTGGCAGCTGCCCAACAGAAATAAAAAGTGTGGTAGAACCACAGAGCCAGACCTCATTCATACACGGTGGGTCAAGAAGTCATGGTCCTTATCCTGGTCCAGAAAGACAAGCTGCAGGCTGAGTGGACAGGACCGTACAAAGTAGTTAGAAAGGTAAATGATAGAAACTATATCATAGAGTTACCTGACAGAAAACATACAGAAAGAATGTACTATGTCAGCATGATGAAGCCATATGCTAATAGGGCTGACATGGTGTTTGCAGTATGTAGTCCTGTGGAGTGGACAGATGAAGGATACCCCATTCTGGACTTGCTGGAAGTAAACAAGCAGGAGTACTCTGTGGAGGCAGTTACATTGTCACCCCAGCTGGCCCCAGACAAGATCCAGGAAGTAAGGGAGGTTTTAGCAGACTTTGCCCCACAGATTAGAACCAAGCCTGGACTAACCCCCTTAGCAATGCATGATGTGGAGACAGAGACACACTGACGTCCATACAGGTGTCAGAGACTGTCCAAAAGGACATTAGGAGGGAGGTGGAGGAAATGCTGGATTTAGGGGTAATCCAGAGATCTCACAGCCCCTGGGCCTCACCTGTAGTCCTTGTGCCCAAGCCTGATGGCTCAGCTCATTTCTGTGTGGACTATCGTGGACTGAATGCAGTCATGAAGTCAGACACCCACCTGATGCCCCGGATGGGTGAACTCCTGGACAAGTTGGGAGGGGCAACATACCTTATGACTATCGACCAGACAAAGAGGTATTGGCAGGTAGAGTTAACTGACAGAGCTTGGGAGAGGTTGGCCTTCATCACTCCAATAGGCTTATTTGAATTTAAAGTAATGCTTTTCGGAATGAAGAAGGCCCCGTCCACTTTCCAGAGGTAGGTGAACCAGGTGTTAAATGGTGCTGAGGAGTATGCCATGGTGTACCTGGATGACATTACCATCTTTAGTGCCAGCTGCGAGGAACACCTGTCCCACCTTAGGGAAGTGCTGGGCTGGTTACAGAGGGCCGGGCTCACTGTCAAAGCTGAGAAGTGCCAGGTAGCCATGGTTGAAGTGGCATACCTCGGGCATGTTGTAGGCCAGGGACAGCTCCATCCCAACCAAGTGAAAATAGATGTGATCAAAGCATGGCCCAGACCAAAAACACAGAAGCAGGTCAGGAGTTTTTGAGGGACAGTGAGGTACTATAGGAAATTTTTACCCAGTTACAGTGCCCTGGCTGCTCCCCATCTAACCTGGTAAAGAAAAAGATGTGTAAGAAAATTACCTGGGAACCAGTCTGTGAAAAAGCCTTTACCAGACTGAAGAAGGCACTGTGCATTGCTCCTGTGTTGACAAGTCCTGACTATAGCAGACCCTTTATAGTCCAAACTGACACCTCAGACATAGGTATTGGGGCAGTACTGAGTCAGACATCCAACCAAGGGAAAGATCACCCCATAGTGTACGTGAGTAAAAAGTTACTTCCCAGGGAGCAGGCATACTCTACTGTGGAAAAAGAATGTCTTGCCATAGTGCGGGCCCTAAAGATGTTAGAGGCATACTTACATGGGCAGCATTTTGAGGTAAAAACTGGCCACATCCCCCTGGCTTGGCTATGGAGGGGGCTGGGAGGACTTTGTATAAAAGTAAGCACTGCCCACAAGCGGCAGCTTTCTATCTCCTGGATTTTCTTTCTGCACCACTCTCAAGTGGCAGCTTTTTATCTCCTGGACCTTTTCTCTGCTTCAGTGGGACGCTGCTCGTTAGCGGCTCAAATTCTGTTTGGAGCTCTAGCCGGGACTTGCCTGTTTGTTTTGGTGTTTGCTGCCCTCTCTTAGCCTACTAGCCCCTGAACTGGCCAAAAACAAGGCGTGAGAGGCCGTGCTGACTTTGCCTGATTCCAGCTGGAGCTGGAGGAGTGAGTGGGGGAGCATACATTGCTGTGGAGGGGGCGGGGAGGACTTTGTATAAAAGTAGGCGCAGCTCACAAGTGCAAGCATAGCGTGAGTGTTGTGAGTGGCACAAGCGCCACTCTGTGCTAGAATTTTTTCTGTTTGAGATGAAAGGAGGGAAACGGGTTTGTTTATTGAAGGTTTTTAACTGTGTTAGCTAGGTTATTTAAGGTAGGAATGTTTTAAATTGCTTGAGTCTGTTTAAATTAATTTTTGTTTGTTAGTTTGTTCAAACCAGAAATGTGTAGGGGGTCTGTAGGGCGACCTGCGGGGGCTAGGATTACCTATGGGAACTCACAGCTGCACGCTCTGCATCCCTTTATCCCTCTCCCTGTGTCTGAAGGAAGAAGGAGGCTACTGAAGAAGATAGGAAGTTGCTGTCCCAGAACAGGAAGGGTGAGAGTTGTAAGGAGAGGAGAGAATAAGCATCCAGAGAAACAGTAGAGAGGACACAAAATAAGACATGATAGGAGTGGTGCAGTGCAATGGCTGTGGGGCGGCAGCATTCTGGGAGACATTCTGGAGGCTGCGATGCTGCCCTATTTGCAGGCACCTCTCTGGTCTGAGAGAGGAGGTTGCCCATCTCCAGGCCGACCCGGCTAAGATTCGTGAAAACTCCTCCCCCACCCAGGGACCACCAGGGCCAATGCCACTACCTCAGAGGTTGCCAAGAAAGAGGAGAGGCTGGACCAGGGTGGGCTCAAGGAGGAGAGGGTGGTGGAATAGAGTTGCATCCCTGCAGCTGTACCCTCTCCACAATTATCTGGTCTTCTGGTGGATAGTGGTTCCTCTATGGAGGCACCTGCAGTGGAGACCAAGGAGGATGCTGGGAACTTCACAAAGGAGACCCACAGGAGGGTGGGCTGGGACCCCACAGGGAAGGAAACAACCCTGGTGGGGGACTCAGTCATTAGGTGGTAGAAATGGGGAGGAAGGGAGAGGGAGGTAAGGTGCCTCTCCTGCACGGCTTTGGAGGGACGAGGCTAACTCAGGACTGTGGAGGAGCTGCACGAGGTGGAGCTGGATGCCATTGTCCACCTAGGGACAAATGACCTGGCTAGGAATGGGATCAGAGCAGTGCAAGAGGAGTTTGCATAGCTGGTAAGGGGCCTTAGACAAGTAGGGCATACGGTAACCTTCTCAGAGGTGCTGCCTGTCTATGGCAAGGAAGATGCTAGGGCACTTCTCACCAGGGAATTCAATGAGTGGTTGAAAAACTGGTGTGCAGCTCAGGGTTTTGGCTTCATTGGGGACTGGGGAGCCACCTGGAGGGATGCAGACCTATACTGGTGCAATGGTCTGCATCTGTCCAGGGGAGGAACCAGGATCCTAGGTGAGAGGTTTAAATGCTTCATTGGCAGGCATTTAAACTAGCCAAGGGGGAGACACTGAAAAGGAGCAGGGAAATCCGAGCCTCCCCCCACAAAGCATAGTGATTAGTGAGGTAAACACCAAGGTACAGAAGTTATTAGGGAGCAGAACAGATTTAAATGTAAAAAAAGGAAAAGGCAATAAGGACAGAAATGGGGCTAAAAGGGGTAAGGCTATCAAAAAGTGGAGGGTGATGAGTACCAATGCCCGTAGTCTGTGTAACAAACTCCCTGAACCAGTTGCCTTGATGGAAGAGGGTTGCCTGGATATTGTGGCAGTCACAGAAACATGTACACAGAGAACCATGACTGGGATGTCAACATACCAGGATACACAATCTACAGGAGGGACAGGGAGGGTAAAAGAGGAGGAGGAGTAGCTCTCTATGTAAAGGAAGGGATCAAAGCAACAGAACTAAAGAGTAAACATGGAGCAGAGGAGGCACTTTGGGTCACCCTGGAGACAGGAAATGGCACCACAATCCGCATGGGGGTTGTATAGACCCCCATCTCAGGGAGAGGGAATGGACAAGGAAATGATAGAAGGCTTTCTTAGAATGGCAGAAAAAGGGGAGATATTGTTGATGGGGGACCTGAATATGCCAGATGTTAACTGGAGCACCTTTGCTGCAGGCACATCCAAGAGCAGGGTCATTCTTGATGCCCTACAGGGGGCATGCCTCAGACAGCTAGTATTGGAACCCACTCAGGAGGGAGCAATCTTAGACCTGGTACTTTCAAATGGGGATGGAGAAAAATCTCAGATTTAGAAGTGGGTAGCCATCTGGGAACAAGCGACCACCAAACAGTGTGGTTCACAATAAACTCAGCCATACAATCAAGCCATACAAAAGCAAGAGTACTAGACTTTAGGAGGGCTGACTTTGGGAAAATGAGAGAGTGCCTCAGAAAAGCACTAGCAAACAGGCAAGAAGGAGGGGTGGAGGAACAATGAGGAGTGATCAAAACAGCCATCACAGAGGCAACAATCCTTTGTGTAAAGCAAATCAATAAAACATAATGAAGGAAAAAAAACGTTATTATTCACAAAAGAGGTGGCAGAGAAGGTTAAGGAGAAAAGGACAGCATTCAGGAAATATAAGGAAACACAGAAGGAGCAGGACAGAGAACTTTATTAGTTAAAGCAGAAAGAGGCTGGGAAGGCAGTCAGAATAGCAAAGGCCCAAACTGAGGAAAGGATAGCCAATTCTGTTAAGAAGGGGGATAAGACCTTTTATAGGTACATTAGGGAGCAAAGAAAGACCAAAGGAGGGAAGCTGAAGCTTAATAAAGGGGAAGGAATGTGGGTAAAGGGTGACAGTGAAAAAGCAGAAATACTGAACGAATATTTCTGCTCAGTATTCACAAAGGAAGAGGAGGGGGAGTTACCTAAACCAAACAAGATAAACACTCTGAAGAGGGTGGTCGATACCAGTCCATTTACAGAAGAAAGAGTTCTGAAAGAACTAATAAAATTGAAGGTGGACAAAGCAATGGGGCCTGATGGGATTCACCTAAGAATTCTAAAAGAACTAAGGGTAGAACTAGTGACACCGCTGACTACTCTCTTTAACAAATCATGGGAGGATGGGGTGGTACCCGAGGACTGGAGGAGGGCAGATGTGATTCCTCTTCACAAAAGTGGGAGCAGGACAGAGGCAGTAAACTACAGACCAGTTAGTTTGACCTCAGTGGTAGGGAAAATGATGGAATCACTTCTGAAGAAAATAATTGTTGAGTATCTAGAGGCCAGTGGGGCACAGGACCCAAGGCAGCATGTATTCACAATGGGAAGGTCTTGTCAGATGAATTTAATAGATTTTATTGACTGGGTGACCAAAGTAGTAGACCAGAGAGGGGCTGTGGACATGGTCTACCTAGATTTTAGCAAGGCATTTGATACAGTCCCACACAAAAGATTAATACACAAGATAGCCAGCCTTGGAGTGGGTCCCAAGGTGGTAGCCTGGATAAAAAATTGGCTAGACAACAGGATGCAAAGGGTAGTAATAAATGGAGTACACAGTGAAGAAAGGAGGGTTACTAGCGGGGTACCGCAGGGTTCAGTACTGGGACCGGTCCTTTTTAATGTCTTTATAAGTGACATTGCAGAGGAACTGGAAGGAAAAGTATGTCTCTTTGCAGATGACACAAAGATCTGCAACAGGGTTGATACACAAGATGGAGAGGAAAGGATGAGAAGGGACTTGGCAAGGTTGGAGGAATGGTCAAATGTATGGCAGCTCAGATTCAATGCAAAGAAGTGCAAGGTAATGCACATGGGAAACAAAAACCAGGGAAGCGTACACAATGGGGGGTGAGATACTGACAACAGTAAAAATAGAAATGGACCTGGGGGTAATTATATCAGATGACCTAAAGGTGGGCAAGTAATGTGAGAAGGCAGTAAGGAAGGCTGGGGGGATACTGGGATGCATAGGAAGAGGCATCAATAGTAGAAAACAGGAAGTTGTTATCCCTCTGTACAGGCAGTTGGTGAGACCCCATCTGGAGTACTGTGTGCAGTTCTGGAGACCCCATCTCCACAAAAAACATAGACAGAGTGGAGGCTGTCCAGGGGAGGGCAACCAAAATGGTGCAGGGTCTGCACCAGAAGACATACAAAGAAAGACTAAAGGAGCTTAATATGCATACTCTTGAGGAAAGAAGGGACAGAGGGGACATGATAGAAACTTTCAAGTACATCAAGGGAATTAACAAAGTCCAAGAGGGTAGCATCTTCCAGAAAAAGAGATGTGCAAGAACAAGGGGGCACAATTTGAAGATAGAGGGGGGACAGCTCAGGGGTAATGTGAGGAAGTATTTTTTCACTGAGAGGGTTGTGGATGCATGGAACGGCCTCCCTGAGGAGGTCGTGGAGTCAAGAACAGTGGGGGACTTCAAGAATGCATGGGACAGGCATAAGGCAGTCCTAGTGGCGGGTAAGAGGAAGTAAGCTGTTGGTTAACTAGGATCTGCAGCTTATCTGTTAGGTAGGAAAATGGGCAGACTAGGTGGGCCAAGCGGTCCATATCTGCTGTCAAATTCTATGTTTCTATGTTTCTATACTACTATCAGGCGTTGCAGGGAAGTGGGGATTGTAAGGGATTGCTCTGCTTGTGGGCTGTGGGCTGACCAGGAGTGGGTTGATGGAAGGATAGAGGTGGTTAGGTCCAGGAGATGCCCTGGATTATTTAGGGCATCTAGGCAAAGCCAGACATGGTTGGTGCCCATTTCCAAGGAGACCACCAGACCGAGTGGTCAAGTAACCCAAGGGGCTACACCACCCTCTACATCTCTGACGGCAGTGCCGTGCGATGCCAGGTCGATCAGAAACAAGATGGCAATTATTGCTGCCTTGGTTTCATCGGTCAACCTGGCTTGCATTACAGAGACCTGGGTGGGGGATGATGCTGGCCCTGTTTTTGAAGCTGCAGTCCCCCCAGGATATACCGTTGTGCACTGCCCCAGAGAAAATCGCAGTGGTGGCGGTGTAGCCATCTGTTTTAGATCTAGCCTGACCTTCACCGTGCACCCGGTGGGAACCCCAGGTTCATTTGAGTGTGTGGCCATTCGTGGACGACTCGGCATTGGCTGCAGGATCCTCCTCATCTATCGCCCTCCTGGTCCGATGGGGGGTTTCCTGTAGGAATTTGCCGAGTTTGTTGCCGACGAGACATTGGATTCCCCCAGATGTGTTTTTCTGGGGGATTTCAATGTCTGGGCCGATGATAAAGCTCAAAGGTGCACCAGCGAATTTTTGCAAAACATGTCCTTGTTAGGGCTGTTGCAGTTTGTTGATACACCTACTCATTGGGATGGCCACACATTGGACCTGGTGTTCTCACTGGGGATTGAGATTGTAGATCTTATGATCGATCAGGTTCTTTGGTCTGATCATTGCACAGTGAAGTTCACGCTTGGGGCTCCCGCCGTAAGTTTCTCCCCTGCTGAGATGATTCGCTGCTGCCCTCTACACGATCTTAACCCTGAGGGTTTTATGGCGGCAGTCGATTTATCTAGTATGGTGGTGTATGCGTCGGAGCTGTTGGTGTCTGTGTGGACACCTATAATAAGGTGTTATCTGACACCATCAACTCCCTCACACCTATCCATATACGACCCAGAACTTCGGACCTGAAGTCTCCTTGGTATGATGGAGATCTCAGGGAAATGAAGAAGATGGGTTGGAGATTAGAATGCTGCTGGAGGAAGTCCCACCTGGAGACGGACAAACTGGTACTGCGTGTGCATTATTGCGCATATCAGGAGGCAATCAACCGAAAGAAGACAGCATTTCTGTCTCAGGAGATTGCTGCTGGGAGAAACTGACCAGCCTCACTCTTCCAGACTGTTGATAGACTTCTTCATCCTGTCTGCCTCCAGCCTGGAAGAGTTTCCTCAAATGAGGATTGTGAGAATTTTGCTCGTTTTTTCTCGGACAGGGTGTCTTTGATCCGGCGGGAGGTTTCTTCAGCCAGCAATACCATTGCTGACAGTGGTCGCCAGTTGTGTGCTGAGTGCACTCCACATAGTTGGGGAGAGTTTAGGCCAGTGGAGGTCCGTGAGGTTATTGAGGTGGCAGTCAATCTGAAGCACACCTTCTGTGAACTGGACCCAGTACCAACACGTTTCTTAATGAGATGCATTGACTCTGTTGGCCCGGTGTTTGCCCTGATTGTCTGGTGCTCCTTAAGTCAGGGTGTCTTTCAAGATGCCTTGAAGGAGGCTCTGGTGAGTCCCCTTTTAAAGAAATCTTCTTTGGACCCGGAGGTCAGGGCAAATTACCGTCCCATCTCCAATCTCCCATTTTTGGGGAAGATTGTTGAGAAGGTGGTGTCGCTTCAGTTGGAGGAACATCTCATGACTCACGAGTTGTACGATCCTTTCCAGTCGGCTTTTCAGGCCAGACATAGCACTGAAACTGCATTAGTTCGGGTGCAGAATGACCTCCTCAGGGCTAGAGACCAAGGGGACAGGACAATTCTTGTTCTCCTCGATCTCTATCTTCAGCATTTGATACTGTGGACCATTGTGTGTTGCTTCTCTGCCTGAGGGAGTTATGTGGACTCACCGGTACTATCATCAAGTGGTTTGATTCCTTTCTCACCAATAGGAGACAGCGGGTTGTGATGGGAAATTTCTCATCTACACCCTGTCTCCTTTTGTGTGGAGTCCCTCAGGGTTCGGTACTGGCCCCAATGTTGTTCGCAGTATATATGCTGCCCCTGGGGAGATCATTAGGAAGTATGGTCTGAGTTTTCATTGCTATGCTGATGATACTCCGCTATACTTATCCTTTGCCCCAGGAACATCAAACGTAGTGAATGTATTAAACATCTGTCTGGCTGAGATTAGTGACTGGATGACCTCCAGCTGGCTACGACTGAACCCTGACAAGACTGAGATACTGGTAGTGGAGTTGAACAGAGTTTGTGATGGGATGGCCTCTGACTCCACAACTGGACTTGTGCTAGGAGCTGCATCATTGATGGCCTCCCATTGGGTGCAAAATCTTGGTGTGATGTTTGACAGGAATTTGTCCATGGAGGTTCAAATATCTTCCATGGTCCATTCCTGTTTTTTCCATCTTAGAAACATTGCCAGGATTAAGCCCCTTGTTCTGTCTCTGGACCTCCCTACCTTGATACATGCTTGACTACTGTAATGCCCTCTATCTCAGGGTCTCTGGGGACTCTCTTCACAGACTGCAGCTAGTGAAAAACGCTGCTTCCCGGCTTTTGACTGGGCAAAGTAAATTTTGCCACATTACACCTGTGTTGCGCGAATTGCACTGGCTGCCTGTCAGGTGGAGAGTGCTCTTCAAGGTGGGTTTTCTCACCTATAAGGCCCTACATGGACAGGGCCCTGGTTACCTGTCAGTTCTCCTGGTACCCTCTTCCTCTACCCGTAATCTCCGCTCTTCTAGTGGTGGCCTCCTAACTGTTCCAAGAGCGAGATTAAAATCTGCTGGCGACCGAGCCTTTAGTGCCGCCGCCCCCGCTTTTTGGAACTCCTTACCAGCTGTAGTTAGGGAGGCCCCAACTATAACTGCCTTTAAGGTTCGCCTAAAGACCTTCCTATTTCTGCAAGCGCTTGGGGTGTAATTTTGATTATTTATATTTACTATAATTATTTTACATATTTATGTGGTATGAAATGCTGTAAAGTTTTGTGCGGCGCCCAGAGCCTTTGGAATTGGGCGTCTTTTTAAATAAACTTGCCTTTGCCTGACACAAATGGGAAAAACTAATTGTAGAATATTAAGATGGAGTCTTGCCTTGCAAGGGTATGACATGATGATCTTACATAGGGCTGGAGTGACCAATCAGAAGACAGATGGCTTGTCACGTCTGTATGAGGAGTGAACTGACTTAGGGAGCTCGTCCTATGCAGGGGATAGAGCCCCAAAATTCAGTCTAGGTGGGGAGGATTGTGATGCTTGGCCAGTTGGTTATGATTATTTTATGATATTGGTAGTATAAATAAATGGTCAGTGTATGAAATGCCAGCCTGTGAAATCTGGCTCTTTTAAATTACCAGGTGTCAGCAGCTGAAATCACAGGATGTATTACACTGAGCAGGAGATCTCTGTAATGTAATTAACATTCTTGAGAAATTGCATTTTATGGCCTTTTTATGACCTCATTCTTTTGAAGTTGGAAACTACCGTAGAATTGAAAATAAAAGCGATGAATAAAACTTTGCTATGTTCACGTTACTAAATGTAGCACTAAAATAATTAAACCACAATCATTAATGAAACATTGTAGAAAATTATTTTATTCAGTACAAAAAAAATACAGCTTGCGTTCGGCACTTATACTACAGTATTTAAAATATGTTCCCCTCCTGGTTCTTCTGGTTGATCTGTAGACAGCCTGTAAAAAAAAAAACATTAACAATCTGTCACTATTTACTTAAGTATGTTTAGATTTTGTAGTAAATGCCTCTTTTGTTTTTCTTACTGTGCTTTCATTGATTTGTTGCCCATATTTGCCTCAGTACAGTCTAACTGCGTTCATTACCCCATTTGTGGATGCATGCTTGCCCAGTTCACAGCTCAGTTCTGGTGAATAGTGAGTGTATTCGGTGTGGTGTCCTTTGGGGTATGGGGTAGCTCACTGAAGTTCCTGAACAACACTATCCACAGTTTTCAGAGAAACATCTTCACTCTGGCTCAGTGCTGTAGTGCTGAGATCGTCAGTTAGAGAAAACTCTCTTTTCTGCCACTTGTTTTTTTGCAACCACTGAACTAGTGACATACTTCAGTCTTGAAACTTGAGGCTGTATGTCAGTGAGAAGCTACAGGCATTCAGCACCAAATAGCAGCTAGTGTTTAAATACTGCTCTCACTTAATGATGTGAAATACGGTGTAAATGGATTGGTTAACATGATCACATTCTATCTGTGGTTGTTAATCACCTGCACTTCAGTGCTGTAGCACACAGATGAGGACTGTTATCAATGACTGTAAGTGCTGTGTAAGGGCTGTGAGTGCTGTGTCAAACAGATCATGCACCACAAACTTAAACTGCCACTAACAAGTGCTGCTTTGCAGATTGCGAAATTTAGCGAACGTGACAATTTTCAATTCTACAGTAAATATACATTTTATTACATCAGGACAGTACATCATTTAGCTGATTCCTGTTGGCTATCTCATACCTGGGTGATGGACTGCAGAGTTGCAAACCTCAAAGTAACTGGTTGATCAAAGACTCATAATTTGGGAAATGGGCTTTTGCTGATGTCACATTATTTAATATAACTCTTGATAGGAAATCATATTTGTATTTTTTTTATTCTAAAAGGAGGAGCTAGATGACTCACAGAAGGGGTGTGGAGATACAGGGCCTAATTCTAGAAGCTTGGCACAAGTCGCCACCAACAGCGACTTATGCCAAATGCTGTTGTGACATGGACCTTGCACCCCATTCAGAAGTGACAGTGTCTCCTTGGCTAAGTCCCGTGACTTGTGACATGCAGACAGGTACGCTAACCTAAGGGTGTACCCAAGGGGCATGTCACAAGTTGCACCCCCAACAAGCATAATGCCTCCAAAGCCCTGCAGGGTAGCTGTGCCTCTCATCTCAGTCCCCAACCTAAATGTATTGCCTCAAATTGCTAATTATGAAACCCCCAAGATTCCTGATAGTTAGTGGACCCCACCACCCCACTCAGTGGTGACAGTCCACCTGCATCCCCCACCATCCCAGCTGGTGGCACAGCCCACCTCTCACCTCCATAGGCAGCCACCCGACTGAGGCATCGCATGAGCGTACTGTATAGACACACTCGAAATCAATGAGTATTCATTCATTTCTGAGCACATCATACAGTAAGCACTCATGCATGCTCAGTCAGTGGCTGTGGAAGTGAGAGGGTGGCCGTGCCAGTTGCTGGGCTGGGGATGGGTGGGGGGATATGGGTGGACTGGCACGGCTGGGGGCAGGTGGGGCCACTAGACTACCAGAGATCTTATTTTTTTTTAATAATTAGCTATTTACGGCAATAAATTCAAGTTGGGAACTGGAATGGGGGCATAACTGCCTGCAGGGCTAATAGCAGTGTGGGGTTTGGGGCATGATGTGTGGGCTGTCCTGCAGGGCATTTATGGTGTGGGGGTTCTGGGGTCTGGGAGTATGAGATGCCCAGCTGGGCACCTCTGCTATGGGGGATCAGGGGCTAGGGGGTTGTGGGCTGCCCTGTGGGGTGATGACAGGGGTGTTCTGGGTGTGGCGGGGCACATCATGGAGTGGGTGCAGTGGGTCTACAGAACCCCTGGAGGGAGTATGTACAGTTATGCCAGCTCAATGCTGGTGTAACTTACGTTGACAGTTCTCCTCTGGGGATTCTTGTAAAATCCTGACATTGGGGACTTTGTTGCTGCTCTACTAGAACAGGGTGCAACTGCTGCCTTAAACCCCCTAGCACCATGTTGCAGGGGGTTTATGGTGCAACTGCTTGCGTAACTGCTCTTTGGCACTGTGGCATGTTACTGGCCACATTGTAGTGTTACACAAGGTCCTTGTACCCTTATTGGTACCCCCAAAAGTACACCATAGAGAGCTAGTGCTTAGGCATATGTTATACTAACATATAGGGCTATGGACATCTACCGTACAAGAGTAGATGTCAGGATATGTATGCATACTGTTGTAATACTCTTTGCTTTCTAATACATATATATGTTCTATGTATTTTGTCTGTATTTCTTACATATAAGATGTTAGGACATCTGTGTCCTTGAATGATTATGATATACAAGGCCCCTAGAATTCTGCGGCCACAGAATTTTGCACAGAACTTGCAATCTACCACAGAACTTCTGTGGTGCCACAGAATTCACTCTTCTTGGTGATTTTTTATTAATATTTCTGTTTATACATAGAATCTGGTTCCCTTCCCCTCTTTTTATATCCAGAACCCCCATATGTTCAGAATGTGATGTTATAATTGCTATAACGTCATACATTAGCTAATGAAATGGGCTGCATTCTGCAACAGAAATGAACAGTCACTTATCTACCACAGCTCCCAGTGCCAGAGACGGTGGCACAGCACATCATGCATGGTGATATTTGCTCAACCTGCACTACAGCCTAATACAGTTTTCAGTCTTACATTGTTGCACTAGGGCCAACTTAAACAAAACCTTGTCAATAGCACAGACCTCACTTTGTACAAACCTATTTGTGCCTTTAAGGTATAGAGATGCTATCTGAAATGAATAACTGGTAAAATGAATTTAACTGTCACAATTTTAAAGAAAAATAAAGTAATTATGCCCAGAAAAGTGAAATATAATAATGTGTAGACCTGTTGAAAGAATAGACCTGTTAAATAAATAATTGCACTGTACGCATTTTTGCCAGGGTTATTGATTACATATTGTTATTGGTTGATAGAATCACCTAAAAGTTATTGAGAAATGTTGTGTGCAGGGACAACTGTTGGGCCAGAGGGTAGCATGCTGTGTTTCCGTGCCGGCAACTCAGGTTCAGAGATTAGCTCTGGGAGCTGGCCGGGCAGCACAATGATTAGTGGAACACATCACTGCTCGGAGCCTGGGAAGGTATGGGGCAGTGTTCTGTCACATGGTGGACACATTGTGATAGGCCGGAGAGCTGTATCTCATAATTGGTTCACATGCATGTCATGGCCTGATGGTGTTACACAGTGAGTCAAGGAAAGCAGGTTGACATGAAAAATGAGTTTTGCAATAACTCCTGTATTCCATTTCCAATGGGACCTGTATGAATGAGGATGCAAGTTCATGGAAATTAATATATATATATATATATATATATATATATACACTACCGGTCAAAAGTTTTAGAACACCCCCATTTTTCCAGTTTTTATTGAAATTTACACAGGTTAATGTCTCAATGTACTCTGAAATTAAAGCATAGAACAAATAAACAATTGGAGATAAAAAAGAAATCATAGAATCATTTTGTTTAACAAAATTTAATCTAAATTTTTGACTCATCAAAGTAGCCACCTTTTGCAGATATACTGTAACCGCCGAACACACTCGTGGCATTCTTCCTACAATGGACATCAAATATTGTTCGGGAAGTTCTTCCCAACACTGTTGCAGAAGTTCCCACAAATGTGTTGCACTTGTAGGTTGCTTTGCTTTCACCCTTCTGTCCAGTTCATCCCAAACCAGCTCGATGGGGTTTAAGTCTGGAGACTGTGCTGGCCATTCCATGATTTGAAGCCTACCATCTTGTTCTTTTCCTCGAAGGTAGTTCTGACATAGCCTGAAGGTATGTTTTGGGTCATTATCTTGCTGTAGGATGAACCCCTGATCAACTAGGCGTAGACCAGAGAGTATTGCATGGCACTGCAAAATGCTGTGGTAGCCCTTTTGGTTCAGGGTGCCAGTCACTCTGTGCTGTTGTCCTGTGAGCCGCCTATCACGCAAGCTGTTGACTCTCAGAAACTTATCTTCTGATTCTGTTGTGGCTTTGGGTCTGCCAGACCTCTTCCTGTCAGAGTTTCCTCCAGTTTCCAAGTGCCTTTTGATGGTGTAGGAAACTGTATTCACTGACACCTTGGCTTCTTTGCAATTTCTCTACAGCAGTTTTTGCTAATCTAAACTTTTTTTTAACCTCTAGCAGTTTACCGCTTACCTTTGTACCATTTCAGGTTATTCACTGGACTTGAATTGCTTAAATTTCAATAAAAACTGGAAAAATGGGGGTGTTCTAAAACTTTTGACCGGTAGTGTATATATATATATTATGGTAACACGGTAGTGATACCATAGTTAGGGTTGAGGAGCCATTTGCATGGTAAACCCAAAATTTTGCACCTTAATAACTTTGCAACCATTTGTCAGATTTGCCTGAAATTTGGAATACGAGATCAAGACCCATGCACCTTGGGATCTGCCAAGTTTCGTACCAGTTGGATACACATCTTCAGAGTTATTAAGGTGATCTCGAGCATTGCGCTTTCTGGAATTCTATGGTCGCATACCACAGGTCGCTTGCGGTTTGTGATCTGGCCCAAAATCTTCAGGAAATGTGTGGCCAGGGTCCCGATGTGTCTTTCAAGATTTCGTGAAAAAATATTAACTGGTTCAAAAGTTATTCAAAAAACAATTTCCCATTATAAGTCAATGGGAAAAGTTAAAAAGTTTGACAGTGTCACAAATGCACTTTTTACTGTTGCAAATGGCCCTTTTACTGTCGCAAATCTGCCATTTTGTTTTCAGTTAGTGATCAGAAAAATGCATGGCATTTTAAAATTGAGACCCTCTAGCAACCTAATTCTTTTTGTATTCACCTAGTCGGGCCCTGAGGATGTTAGCCATGTCTTTATTTTGGGGTAAAACACCCCAGAAATATGTTTTTCAGATTTCTGGGAAAAGTACTTGCAAAGTAGTGTTGCACTCATGAAAGTGTTGCAAATGTTTGTGAAAGCTTTCGCAAATCACGACACTACTTTGCGACACTATGCCCAAAATAACACTAATTATTTGCACCCCGCTGCAAAAGAACAGTTTGGTGTTTTGGGCTGAAATTTGATGGGAACACAGCCAACATCTCACAGATGTGCCTTTCAGTATTTTGTTGAAAAAATATTACACGGTGGCAAAGTTACGGTACTCCAAAGTTGATGCTTTTTCCCATAGGATAACATTACGGCGTACGACGCATTGCAGCAATCGTTTGGCACCCTGCTGCAACATAACGGTTTGATCTTTTGGGCTGCAATTTGCAGAGAACACAGCCAACATCCCACAGATGTGCTTTTCAGTGGTTTGGTGAAAAGATATTACAGGGAGGCAAAGTTATGGTAGTCCGAACTTCTGTTTTTTTCCCATAGGATAACATTATGACATTCGCTGCTCCTTTCAGGGCCTGTATTTGAAAATGGTGCGAGATACAGACTTTTTGTCGAAAAACTTCTTAGCCCCCTTGCAGGAGCTAAGTACAAAACTAGCCAGGAAAATGATAATTCATATGACTTTTAAATTTTTTTTCTATGTTGTACGGTTACTGAGATATAAGCAATTTACTATTCCAAGTCCTCATTTTTGTGTTCCGAGAGTCATTATTTTGCATACATTCTTTGTACTCACTGTCTTTATCTGTACAGCTTTTGGGTAAAACCAGCCTATGCACTTACAATACTGTTACAATTACCATTTCTGCTTGAGGTTCCATACCCGTTTCACTTACCGTTCACATTTATGCCACCATGTGCGTTATCTTTTGCGTTTTCATTTGCAGTTGCGTTCGCGTTGTTCTTAACATTTCTGTCTACAGTACTGTTTCTCTTTCTGTTTCGCTTTGCGTCACCATGTGCATTATGATTTGTGTTTGAGGGCACAATGTCACTATGTAACAAGACATCATGTGGCGGGAGCACGGGCCTGCAGATTACGTGGCGGGGCGGCAGGCCCTCCCGCTGCCGCGTACCATTCACTATTTCTCATTATCATTCTCAAAAAGAAGGGAAATTAGACAAAAAGCTCTGTTTAATGCATCAGTTAGGGTTGTTCCACAGCGACAAAAGCGACGAAATTCAATGTTAGGGTTGAAACCCCCTTTGCACCCCTCCAGCCCACCCCTCAAACTGGAATCGGGGTGTGCATTGGGGTCATTGGTCCTAACTGTCACCCCATTCTCCTATTCCTCAGCTTCTTTCCACATGTGATGGGTGACATTTAGGGTAATGACCCAATGCACACCCCGCGATTCCAGTTAGGGACTGGGCTGAGGGTAAAGGAGATTTCCAACCCTAACATCAAATTTCTCGCTTTGTCGCTAGGAACAACCCTAACTGATGCATTAAATGGAGATTTTTGCCTCTAATATACATACACACACACACACACACACACACACACACACACACACACACACATATATACAGTATCTCTATCTTTCTCACCACACGCACACACACGCATATTTGTATGTATGTTACAGATTGCATATAAATATATAAGTGATACACAGTGAGAACCTCATGAGTGGTGTAGAAAGCACATACAAATATATAAGTGATAGACAGTGGAAGCCTCATTAGTGGGATAGCATGCATATAGAGATACCTTATTTATCACATAAGATCCCCTCTGCTTATGTCATTTATGCAACAGGCTAGGACCTTAAGGGAGAGACATTTGTTTTGCTTTTTTAGGCATAAAATTATTTTTATAAGTCTGTTATTTTTTTGAACTAGTGGTCCTGTGCTTTCCACCATCCTGATTGCTGTAACCACTTCCATGAAAGTGAAGTCAGGATGACAAGCTGACACTGTGATGTGGTATTTTGTTAGTGCTGCAGAACTTCCACAGAAATTACAAACCACCGCTGCAGAAGTTCTGTGGCAAAATGTAGTCTTGCCGCAGAACTTGGTCCCACTGTGCCACAGAAAAGTAGGGGCCCTGATGATATATAAGTCAGCATTGCCAACTTTTGGTGATTTGTACTACTACACTGAGTTATGTAAGACTGTACACTGTACTCTTTTGTTTTACAAACTAATGACTACTACAAAATTGTATAATGTTGTCTTGGACCATGGAGCTACCTTTAATTTAGCCAATAGGGCTCATCTCTGTAACTAGAAATGTTTCTATCTTACTGTAACCATAGTAATTATCATAGGTATATAATGTGAGACACTGAGTCTTATACCTCGGAGACCCCAAGAGACACGAAGAAACCTCAAGGTATAGGGAACGCTTAGCATTGGCTCCCGGTTTGAATTGGTAAGAACTGCTTAGGGCAACTGTGATTTATCCTTTTGGTAGTAATTAACAAGTTTATTACTCTTATGCAATGTGTTTGTGATTCCTTGCATCCCCAATATTGCCAAGAACCTGAGACTGAGGTTTAGACATCCTGACAATTGGCAACCACTTGCATGCAATATTTGGTGTTTGTAAGCTTTCACTTGTTGCTTAAAACTTTTCCCAATGGGGACTGTAGGTGTGCATTTCTGCAGCACCTCTCCCATTTTAGACCACTTTGTAGTCACTTGCAAAGTCTGGTTGATTTTCTTGGGTGTGGTCGATGCCGACTTGACCCATTCCACAGCAGCTTTGAATTACAAGCCTACGAAGTGTTCAGTAGCCTGACTGTGTACAAAGTGCTTCTGCTGTGGATCGATACACAGCACGGTGCCTTTTTCACAGTTTGATTTTTCGTTCCCTCCCACACAGTGGCCACTGTATCAAATATCTGCGCAGAACTGAGACTCAATGTCTCCAACTTCCTTGCCTCCCATGGTGGCTGTGCTGACTTTGCACGGGATGCAAGTCAATCTGAAAACCCTATACTGGGGATCTCAACCCAGTACTATGAGATGTGACAAATAGCCAATAAGCGTCATGCTAAAGGGCTGTTGGTCACGGCTCTCTGTGCTTCTCTGGAAGCCTCTGAAGTGAGGTTTCGAACCCTTGATCTGCAGATTTCATCTCTTAAGCAAGAGATTGGTTTACAGGAAATGGAATGTGTTAGACAGCAGCAGAATTTGGAGTCTGAACTTCAAACACTGTGCAATGAAAAGGATTCACTTTTGCATCATTCAGCACAGGGTGGAGAGCAAGAAATTTGTATGTTGAAGCAGGAGTGTGAAAGTTTGAGACAGGGCAAGGGGCAGGCTTTTAATATGAATGACTTGTTAAGTAGAGCGAATGAACAGTTGAATGACGATATGGGAGAGCTACAGGACGAGATAAACCAGGTATGTAATGACTTAGAAGTGGCTACTAGGGACAATCGCGAATTGAGCGTCGCGTATACAGTGTTGCAGAAAGAAATGCAAGATGAAGTTGATATGGATGCTGCAAATGTGAGTCATGCAGAATGTGAATCCAAGATGGCAAAACTGTGCCATCAGCGAGAGGTTCTGGCTGGACATGTTAAGGCAATGGCAGGTGTAGCCCCCGCCTTACATACGTCATCTGAAGGGGAGCTCTCAGATGATGACATCTCCCAGTACAACTGCCAGTCACACCCCTACTATGGCCCAGAGACTCCATCCAGCCATCCACAACATGGCAGGTCCCCACTCCACCCACACCATGTCATACATCGTCAACGTTGTGACGCCTATCATGGGAGATGTCAACGTGGCATCCCCCATGATGGGGGGGAGCAGGTCCAGGTCTGGTCCCAATGGCACCACTGGTAGCTGTAATTAATGTGGAAGACAGGCAGGAGATAGAAACAATGATTGAGAATGTAATAGGTAATGTACCTATCCCTGAGAGAAGTAAACGTGCCATTAAAACCCAAATTAGGTAGCTTCTACAAGAGGCTGGCACTCAGGAAGGCATAGTTCATACTGTGGCAGAGGCAGCAGCCCGGGCCTTCCTGGACAGTGCCCAAGGAAACCTACCTCCACCTGATTGTCCCAATAATTCCCTACAAATGGCTTACTCTGTTCAGCAAATTGCTGACAGTATTGGTCGGATGAGTCCGTCCGACAACCTCAGCTGCCATTTGGAAAAGGTGCATTCCAAATGTGAGATGCTCAGTCTCGCTGCAGACAATCAGGTCCAAATACTGCACCAGACCATCAAGCCTGGATTGTGGGCCAAACTCCCTGATGCCATCTGCCAGGACAGGAACACTACCTTTTGATGAGGTCGCAGCTGAACTCATTCTGCACACAACTCTGGTGTAGTAGGAGTAATGCTTGCATACCTTATGAAACAGAATGCGAAGGAAAATCCAGCGATTTACCACCAGAGACTCTGGATGGCCTACCAAGCAGGAAAACATCTTGCAAAAGAAGCTGCAGATATGGATCTTATTGAATACAAGACCCTGTTCCCTAGGAACATGATCCCTGCAGTGAGAGAAAAGGTAGAGCCAACTACTTACCCAACCATGGAAAGGTTTGCTGACATACTTCAGAAAACCAAGAGAGTTTACCAACTCTACATCCGTGATCTGGGCTCCGGTTTCAAGAAAGTAGCCACCGTGGTGCCTACTCAAGAGGCCGTAACGCACTACACAGTGGAAGGGCAGGTCCAACACAAACAACCCCTCCCTGCGGACAACAAACACCCCCAGGGGGCCCAACAACAACTGCAACAGCAACAATGGGGTGGGAATCAGATCTATTATAAGAATAAGAAGCACAAGAATCATAAGGGTAAACAACAACAACAAAGACCATGCCCTTTTTATAGGGAGATAGCCGAAGAAAATCAGAAGTTCAGAGAACTTCAGAGGCAAGTATGCTCTGCAGCGGATGCTGTTCCTGCTCAGTCCCTCGCAGCCATAGAACTGGGAACCCAGGCCGCAATGGGCCATGGTGACACCGGCAGTATAGGCCCTCAGGCCCATACAGGCCTGAACCCAGAAGCATCTCCCTATATAGCATTAGTGCAGCATGGTGAAGTGGTTCAGAGGAGCCAGACCCAACCTCTCCATGCTCCCTCCAACACAGATTGACAATTACAGGCCCCAGTCCAGTTTGTAAAAAAACTGGTCTTGGATACAAATGGAATGCCCTGCACTGAGGCCGAGGTTGGGGGCCGCCTACTTACAGTGTGACTGGATACAGGCACGGCTGTGTCTGTATTACATGATGACTATCCAGACACATCTCCTTGGTTCACTGGATGGAGGACCAACAAGTCAGGAGTAGATGGTACTAGGCTACCTGCATACTGCTCTCTACCTCTACCTGTAGAGTTGGGTCACTTGAAGGCCTCACACACCTTTCAACTGATGGTATTGCACGATCATCCGAGTATCATTGGAATTGATTTTCTTGCCCCACACAGCTGTGTGGTAGACCTAGCTAACTTGCTATTGATACATATTCAGTGTCAATATCACACCATCTTGATCCCTGATTCACATGTTGTGGCAACAATATCTGCCAACAATAAAGAGTATGACGTCATAGCTTTGCTCCAGAACCATGAGCTTTCCCGAAGCTCCTACCCATTTTTTAAAGGCATTTGGAAGCATTTGCTATCAACAAGCATGACTGGTAGCAGAATGTACCCTGTCATCAAAGTGCCAGGTCCAGCACATGAGAGGCAAAGGCAATATCCTTTCCCATCTGAGGCCTCGCCTTCACTTAGAGAAACAATAAAATCACTCCTCAACCAAGGGGTAATCAGAACATGTGTTTCCACTGCCAACTCCCCAGTGTGGCCCATGAAAAAACCTACAGGCACCTGGAGACTTACTATTGACTACAGGAAACTGAAACAGGTCACCCCCAGTTGTGTTCCAACAGTGGCCTCTGCACCTGATGTGCTATGACTTTTGACCCCTGACATAAAATGGTTCAGTGCCCTGAATATCTCCAATGGCTTCTGGTCACTGCCATTGTCCCCCAAAGTCAATATAAGTTCACCTTCACCATTGAAGGTAGGCAGTACACATGGACTTGCTTGCTACAGGGATTCCATAGCAGTCCTTCCCTGTTCCATCTGCACATGATGGATGCCCTTGAGGGTTTCTCTACTCCCCAGTGTCTCTTGCAGTATGTGGACAACCTGCTGTTGGCAACAGCCACACAGGAACAGCACTTGGATCTCTTGGATGAACTATTGACTCTCATCCAGAGAGCAGGCCTTAAATGTAACCCAGCAAAAGCACAGCTATGTCAGAAAAAGGTACTCTTTCTGGGCCTAAAAATAACTGACCAAGGCTGCAGCCCTACCTGGAAAAAGATACAAGGATTGCAAGACTTGCCATTGCCTACCAGCGTGGCAACTCTTAGAAGGTTTCTGGGTATGGTGAAGTACTCCAGAGATTTAATTTGTGATTTTGCTCAAAAGACTGCTTCTCTGTATGAGCTACTGAAAAAGGACATTCCTTGGACTTGGGGTCCCATACACACCCAGGCTGTGACATCAGTGAAACAGGTCTTGGCCTCTGCCCCAGCTCTGGTCAACTCCAATCCAACACTACCATTCCATCTGTTGTGTGCCATCTCTGACATTGCCATGTCAGCAGAGCTGGCCCAGAAGGTCCATGGTACTTTGAGATCCATTGCATATGCATCACAGCTCTTGACCCTAGTGGAACAGAAGTACAGCCTTTGTGAAAGGAACCCTCTGGCCACCTACTGGGCTGTCACACTTTTCCTGTCTATCATTGGGTACTCTCCACTGATTTTTAACACTAACCACACCCCAACTACTTTTCTGCTATCAGACAGAGTGAAGGATGGGTCAGTCTCTAACACCAGACTGACACACTGGTCACTTCTTCTCCAGGATTGGGACATACAGGTGCACCCAACCAAAATTCCATCTATACTGGCACATGGACTCCTTTTCCAAAGAGAACCCCATGACTGTACACTGTAACCACCTGATCTTCCAGAACCAGGTCCTTTCCTCCCTGCCGCACCACAAATACTTGAAAGCACCTCTTTGTGTCGTAGCTATACTGATGGTTCAGCTTCCTATTACCAGGGAGAACAAATTGCAGGGATGGGTATCTTAGTGATTTACCCCTATGGTAACACTGTTAAAATCTCTAAGCATTACAGTGTAGCATCATCACAGTATGCAGAGATGGCAGTGGTGGCCTCTGCCCTCGAGTTCATCCAGTATGGAACTGGGGATACCATCATCTTTGCAGACTCTAACCGGGTTTGTTGTCCTCTTTCAGAATTTCTTCCTTTCTGGCAGAAGAATTCCTTCCTCTCTTCTGATGACAGCCCAGTGAAATACAATGAACTGGTAATATACATACACTCACTGGCATAAAGGTTTGCACACAAACTCTATGTACACAAAGTTAAAGCTCATTCCCTACATGATCCCCGCCTTCCCTTCAATGACACAGCAGATACCCTTGCCAAGGAAGGGGCCCGAGGGAGGGAACACATGAATGATTGATCATCCAGATGCCAATGTGGCTGTACACATGCAGCAGTCAGGAAAAAACTTGAACCCTTTTCTCCCTTGGATCTCTCAGCAGCCCAACATGTTGATACTGAACTCAAGGAAGTGTTCAGATTCCTAGACAAGAGTACCGAAGAGAACTTCCCACACATAACTCTTACCAGAGGCATGAAGGTAAGTTACACTTGTCACCAGATGACAAGCTCATCTGGTACCAACTGGATGATTCCACCACCAAGTTGTGGGCGGTACCAAGACATCTTAGGTCTGAATTCTTGCACCAAGTGCATGACACACCCACTGGTGGACACCAGGGAGTGGAAAATACCCTCCAGAGGCTTAAGACCACCACCTGGTGGCCTGGTGTCACCAAACATGTTAAACAGTACATAGATAACTGCCTTGTTTGTGAGCAAATCAATCCCATTCCCACCAAACAAAATGCCAAACTTCTACCACAAAGGCACTCTGGCCCTTGGCATGCCATACAAATTGATTTTATTAGTCCCCTGACCAATACAAGCAGAAACAACTAGTATGCTGTTGTGGTAACTGATCTCTTTTCCAAGTGGGTTGAAGCTTTCCCCACTAAAACATGCACTGCTAACACCACTGCCAAAATGCTGGTGGAAAAAATTTTCTCCAGGTGGGGCCTATCTCTCAATGTAGACTCAGACAAAGGAAGCAGTTTTACAGGTGAGTTGATGAAAGAATCCCTTGAACTCCTTGGAGTTAAACAGAAGGTCCACATACCCTACCACCCTCAATCTTTAGGTCAAGTAGAGAGAGCCCACAGATGGATTAATCAAATGCTTTGCAGATTTATTGAGGACAATCCCAAAACATGGGATTCCCTATTGCCATTACTCTTTATGGCAATCAGGGGCACACCCTCAGCTACCACCCAGTTGACACCCTTCGAGGCGATGACTGGAAGACAGATGAGATTACCTGAACACCTGTTGTTTGACCTGCACAACCCACTGCAGACCATGTGTCTGTAGACCAATATGTGGAAAAACTCAGAAAAGACCTCATATACACACACACTTGCATACTGCCAATTGCATGGGCAAGGCCCAGCAGCAGTCCAAGATACAGACTGACAAGCATGCACAAGAAGTGGATTGGCACGGTGGAGATAAGATGATGGTCCTCCGATTTTCACATCCCACACACTCCTTCTCCAATAAATGGGAAGGCCCTCACCCCATTGTCAACAAGCTCAGTCCAGCAGTCTATCAAGTTAGACTCTTGTACAACAACAAATTGAGTAACAGATGGTTCCATGCAAACCAACTGAAACTGTATAAAGGAGCTTAATTACTTTTCCTCACCCCATTGGTCGGAATAGTACTAACCTACTAATGTTTGATTTTTCTTTGCAGATACACTGACACGATGACTATCTTGTTATATTTTCTCCTCATCTCAGGAGTTATCCCCGTATCCAAGGCACAGTACCGAACCTCCTACCTCACCTTGATCATCCAGCATCTGCTCCAGAGGGAGTATCCATCAAAATACCTGATAGTTTGATTACTATCCAGGGAGGTTCCGATGCTTACCTCACTGCCTCAGTTGTTGCTCCTAATAAATCTACCCTACAAATTGAGTGGCAAACCACGTTGCAAGGACAAATTCTCCCTGTGGCCAAACTCTCCAAGGGAACTTTCCAGGGTTGGCCTAATTCTAAATTATCCCCAAATGGTTCTCTGTCCTTGCTTCAAACTGCTCTTAGGCATTCTGGTTTATACAATATTACTGCTTTAATTGATCCCTCATATTGTAATTCTTTGTCTAAGGACTCTGCTCAAAAATGTTGTGCTGTACACAACATGGCCTCTGCTGCCGTGTACCTTTCTGTGTTACCACCCACTGATAAACTGCTTTTGGAGTGTCCAAAACACACCCCTGGTCCCTGTAGTGGTCTAACAGACACTTCCCTCCCTGGTTCACTGATTAACAATTTACAATTTATGCATATACCTGTGATGTTTAATCTTACTGGAATATGAAATAATTTGGTATGTGTCATAATACTAACACTTCCTCATTTTATAGTACATTATTGCTTGTTAGCTTAGCAGCATTTCAGATTTGTACTCAAGACCCTATTGCTGGGGTACACACCACCGAACATAGAGGCAACTTCAGAAGAAAACCCAATCCTGGTGATCAGAGTCACAAACGTAATACATGTGAATTTGACAGTTCTGATGTCACTGGTGCAACAGGTACTGTCACAGGTCTCTTTGGTACAGCAATGTCTATCTAGAATAAAGCAGACATTGCTGCTATTAAATCTCATTCAGCCAAATTTCAGACTGGTTTGGTGAATAACATACTACCCCCATTATTGCATGGTGTGGATGGCTTTAGTCAGGAAGAAAGATACACTGTTTATAATATGCATGACATTGCTAAGGCATTTACTGATTCTAAAGACAAGATTAACACACTCATTGCACAGAATAACAAAGAAGCAGATAAGCAATACATTGCTAGAGAAATCCTATGCTCAACCTATGGCTCATACATTATTACTACCATCAACAACCTCTTCCATGATCTAGAGTCTGGAAGAATCCCTGATATTGTACATAACAGACATATTTCCAAATGGTATTGTCCATGATGTAAAACCCCTGGCTGTATTGCTATGTGTATGCAACAATCTCTAAATATTCCTCTTTCTACAGCTAGGAATTTGGGTTTTGTGACCAGATACCCTAATACTGGTCCTTGTTTTACTGCAAAGAAATGTTCTACCAGAGATACAATGCGTGTTTCTTTTACTGTCTCTTTACCATGCTTTGATCCCACTATAGCTTTGTTCGACAAGCTAATTTCAGTCCCCTCCATCGGGCACCTTGTTGATGACACCTACAGAGAACGCTTGGACTTGCCTCCTCTTCTGGTCTTCCATCCTTTCCTGGACGCCTGTCACTCCACACACAGTCTGCTGTACGAAGAAACAGTATATCTACCTGTGTCAATGTGATGTATTTGATGTTATTAAACCTGTATGTGGTTATTCTCCCGACAGCATTGATTGGTCCTTTTCCATGGATGATGACATCAGCACAAATGACACTACCTTTGCAGACTCAACATTGGCTCCAGATAAACTTTATCAATCTTATCAAGAGGAGGTGCATCGCCTGTCAACACGGATTTCCAAGACAACCTACACCTGCCCGGTACAGTTGCAAAAATGGCATCTCCCCACTGTTAAAATGCAGTATAACTCTGATGGGGAATATTGTGTAGTGACTAACTACAAGTCATATATGTATGGTACACAAACATGTGTTATTGATTTCCCCAGTTTTTGCTTCATCCCACATCAGAAGTCTGTCATTGGACATACCATTATTACCCCTGTTCCCCTTATGGATGCGGACATCATTGATGGTAACCGCGATTATCTGCTCACCCTTTCTGAATATTTACCCTATTTTAATTTACACATAGATCCACTGTCACTTACGTTAAAATCACTTTTAGACAGAAAAGACACACACCTCATCCACATCAACAATAATATTACTAAGGCTATTGAAGCTATCCTTTCATTGATTAATGATGGTGATATGAATGATGCATTAACTAGCACTTAGTAAGAGATTACTTTTAAAGGTTGTGTTATTATACAAGCATTTTTGATGTTTTTTTGGTTATTATGCTATGCTACCTATGGCATATACTGCGCCAACACCATGAGCAGCTGGAGTTCCTTTACAAAGCTTGCATGTCGGATTTGTAAACGGCCCCTGCTCCCTGATCTTTCCCTAGATTTGTCTGTGTTGCCCTTGGAGCCAACATGGGGGGGAATGTTACACAAGGTCCTTGCACCCTTATTGGTACCCCCAGAGGTACACCGTATACAGCTAGTGCAAGGCATATGTTATACTGATATATAGGGCTATGGATATCTACCATAAAACAGTAGATGTCAGGACATGTACGCATATTATTGTAATACACTTTGCTTTCTAGTACATCTATATACTCTGTGTATTTTCTGTGTATTTCTTACTTTTAACATGTTAGAATATCTGTGTCCTTGGAATGATTATGATATATAAGTCGGCATTGCCACCTTTTGGTGATTTGTACTACTGCACTGAGTTATGTAAGACTCTGTACACTGTACTCTTTTGTTTTACAAACTGATGACTACTACAAAATTGTATAAAGTTATCTTGGACCATGGAGCCACGTCTAATTTAGCCAATAGGGCTCATCTCTGTAACTAGACATGTTTCTATCTTACAGTAACCATAGTAATGATCATAGGTATATAATGTGAGACACTGAATCTTATACCTTGGAGACCCCAAGAGACATGAAGAAACCTCAAGGTATAGGGAATGCTGAGCATTGGCTCCCGGTTCGAATTGGTAAGAACTGCTTAGGGTAACTGCGATTTATCCTTTTGGCAGTAATAAACAAGTTTATTACTCTTATGCAACGTGTTTGTGATTCTTTGCATCCCCAATATTGCAAAGAACCTGAGAGTGAGGTTTAGACCTCCTGACAATAGAATACCACAAGTCTCAACTGCTGGCATAAGTTGCTACTTGCACCATTCTTTTTGGAGCAAGTGCTGTTACGCCAGGTGCATCTCTTTTAGAATTTGGCCCACAGAATTTAAAATGATACTTGTGTCTGAAATGAATGTCATATCTTGTTGGGACTCTAAGAGAGAAACAATTCTCTGATCTAACTTATAACATACTTCCAGAGGTAATACCTTAGATAGCAAAAGATCTAAATGTATTGTGGTAGTTTTGTTTCTACAATGTTCTCTTGTTTTTTTTATAGATTGTAAGCTCTTGATATTTGTTCTGTATTTAATATTACTTATTTTACAATTTTTAGTAAACTACATTTTTTCAAGGTACTGCCTGCATCTTCCCAATTTTCTTTTTGCATGTGATGTATACGTGGCTAAGTCTGACAGCTGTGTTAAAGGGCTTGATGGTGTTACTAGGCTCAGAAAAGGTAAGAATATACCTAAGGTCTCTTATAGAGTTTTAAGGGTTCATTTTGGATAACTGTCTTAGTGCCCCTGGCGAAAGATTGTACCGCAATCCCTGAAGAGGGTATGTATCTGAGCCTCTACATTGGGTATGCTAGCATAAGGTTCACAGTTTGAATCCCTCCAGAACTTGAGGCAAAAAGGTGATTTGGACCCCAAAATAGATATGAGCGTTACCGTGTATGTTACCTCTTCACACTATTGCACTCTGAGTTTGGCATTGTGGGAGCAGAGAGTCTGACCTTCTGAGTGCATTTGTGACAGTATGTAGCCACACAAACTATAGAGGCACAAAATATGCATGGTGTCAGTATACTACATCATTGCTTTTCCTAGGCATTTTCTTTTCAGTGGTAACTGCAAATACTATCTTTAGCTAGTGGAACTTTACCAACACATTACAAAAATTAGTTAGACACATTCTTACTAGGGGTGTGAGAAAAATAAGCTTCTGTAGGCTGAATTTAAGAGGAAGACTAACTTCCAAGAAGGTTTGGAAATCAATTTCCAAACTTTCATGGAAATTTCACCTGGTATGCACCCCACTTTAGCAAGGAGATTAGGCTGATTGTACCACCCACCTGATTGTCCCCCATCGCCCAATTAACTAAAATTCTGCCGGCACATCAACCCTGTCATGGACCCCTGAACCCCCACTTCCAAATTGGCCACATCTCCTGATACCCCAGGCTTTCCCCCTCAGGGTGGGGTTGCAGCACATGAGCTCAGTGCCACAATTGTGGGACCAGTTCGGGAGCCGGCCTGGAAGCTGATCGGGGCCAGGGGTGGGCATCACTCATGGTGGCTGTGAGCAAGGATTTTCCTTATGTCCCCAGGGGCAGGGACATAAAATGATGGCCTGCATCTACCCCCCTCAATGGTTCCAGATGCCGGCGCTTGTGATTCCTCCCAGCCTCCACCAGAAGTCCTACACATACCCGGCATTCACCCCAACCCTCCCCTCAGAGAAGGAAAGCAGCTCTGAGGGCACTCAATCCTTCTCCCCCGGCTGGCCCTCCAGTTCCTCGGGTCCAGTCCTGAACCAGGGTCGCTGGCTTCACAAGCAGAAATCCAACCACTGTGCCAGCAGGCCAGCATCGATTGACTAAATTAAAGAAATAAATCCCTGCTGACTAACGGTCCCTTCCCTAACCCAATCACCCATCCTTTCCCCCCAAAGTATTTAAAAAAACATCAAACCCTGGTGGCTAGTGGTCCCTACCCCCAGCTGACTACCCACCAGTTTCCCTCCCAGTATTGTTAGTCAGTCCCGCCATCCTCATCCCCATCCCCCCGTATATTCAAATATTTATTTTCCCTGGTGGTCTAATGGTAGTTAGTGAATTCTCCTCCCTCCCTATCCCCAAATCCTGATCCCCAGCATTTTATTTTGTAAATGTATTTCCTGGTGGTCTAGTGGCCCCCCAAATCCCTCCCCACCCTGACAGGTAGTGTCCCACCTTGCTCTCCTATTCTGAAATGCAGTGAGCCACTGTCACAGCCCTCCACTCACCTCCATGGCCAGCAGCCCACTGATATTTCAATAAAAGAGCCTGTGCCTATACACGCATGCGCTCATTCATTGAAATCTCATTGGGCTGCTGGCCATGGAGGAGAGTGAAGGGCTGTGCAGGTGGTCTGCTCCATTTTGGGATGGGAGAGCATGATGGAACAATACCTGTCAGGGTGGGGAGGGGTGTGGGGGCCACTAGACCACCAGGAAATATGTTTACAAAATAAAATACTGGGGATCAGGATTTGGGGATAGGGAGTGAGGGAGGGTAATTCACTAACTACCACTCGACTACCAGGGGAAAAAATTATTTTGCTATATGGGGATGACGATGGAGGTGGGGTGGGGTAACTGACTAATAATTAGGAAGCTGTTGGGTGGTCAGGCAGGAGTTGGGATTCGGACCACTAGCCACCAGGGTTTGGTGTTTTTTTAAATATGTCAGGGCGGGTGATAGGGTGGGGGGAAGGACAGCCGGGGGTTACATTGGGTTGGGGAAGGGACTGTTAGCCATGGGGAGGACAGTGTTAACATTGGGCTGTGTGGAACAGGGTGAAATTTGTCCACAAAATTTGAAGTTTTCTGATTTGCCACAGGCAGAAGCTCGGAAACTTCCGCGAAAGTTGCCTCACTTCCGTGAAAGTTCTGCTCAGTCAGAAATGGCAACTTTCAATCAATAAATCAATCAATCAAATCTTTATTTATCCAGGTGAACAGCATTCAGCAAGCTCATTTGCAAGATGGACCTGGTTATTACTGGGTTAAAATACAATACAAAGAATTTGTTTATAGTCACAGTGACGATAACATCATCAAAACAACAAATAAATACAAAGAAGGTGCATAATACAGCATCAGCTACAGTACAAAGATGGGCATACAACAGCACAGCGGATAACTGTGGCATATATGTGAAATTTGGGAAGCCTAGATGGCTTTGGGGAAAATGACAATGGTTCGGCCAGATAACAGAGTGGCGAGTAATGTAGCAAGCACAATACCTAGTCCTGGCCAGGGATGTACAGCTAGGTTGAGGGGATGTATGTTGTTCCCAGAAAAACTGAAGCAGAGGAACAGAGAGGGGGAGGTATGGCAGGGGTGGGAAGATGTGGGGAAGAAACAAGGCAGGGAGAAGAAGAGCAGAGAGCAGCTTTCACACATCCCTAATTCTTACAGAGGTAACCCTGCAACATGCCAGATTGGACTTTACTTTTTCAGCAGCCATTGCTGTAGCCGAAAGGGTCAGCAGTCATTGCTGAGGGTAGGAGGGTCAGCGGCCATAGTCGCAGTTGTAGAAGATGCTGAACATAACAGGAGGGCTCCATGACTGAAGCTGGGAGCCAATCAGGGTGCATCTGCTAAGGTGTCAAAGTCAACTCGCTGGTGAGTGGGCTTTAAAAGCCAAGTCTGGTCCGCTGATACACAGATGAAAGCTGCTACTCACAGAAAGAAGCTGCTACTCACACGTGACTGTTTTGGGGTTGAAAAAGAAGCTGTTACTCATGAGTGACTGAAGCTGCTACTCACAAGTGACTGTTTTGGGGAAGAAAAATCTCCCGCCCCACCTCCACCTCCTCCATTAATTACTGTAGAACTAGAATGCATTTCTGTAAAAAAAAGATTGCTATATCATCGCGCTGTGTTTTTAAGGCACAACATTAGTTTGACAGCATTCATTCATTTATAGATTCCAAGCTACGACCATGTGGTGCTGGTGTAACATGGAAATGAGCTCTACTCTTGGTTCTAACACATTGAAAACAAACATGGATGCTAGTGCTTGTTCAGTATTTTTTTTTTAGCAGCACAAACAAAACCCCAAACAAAACCCTATAACCCTAAGTAATGCAAGTAACTAGTCAGGACGTCTTTATCTGATGCCATCACTTCTGTCATCGTCAGTGACATCATTTGCAATGACCACGACTATGACGTGGATGTTAACCATCGTTTGTAACAGGTACGGGGGTCTGAAATAGCAAAATAACATTGTTAAACTCTGTGATGTTTAAAAAGGTTTGCTAAAAATGTAGTGTGAGTAGTTTACCATCATCAAGTCATTGTTTTGCCATGGTGCTGGTAGCTGTCTTCTGATCCTCCCCGATCTCCTGGTTCTCAACATGGGGTTCTGTTGGAGAAAGGATCAGTGAATAGGGTTTCATGCAAAACATCTTTTAACTACAGTAGATGTCCCCCAGACTGGACACTTCAATTTGTTTCTTTCCAATCTTGTCCTTTGTCTATTGAGAGAAAGGGATCAAGTTTACAACTGTTTCATTGAGGTTAAGGATTAGTTCCTTTGGCTCTACTGTAGTTCTTGCATTGCTGCAGTTGAAATGCGCTTTGGAAACTGTGACTTTAAGTCAGGGAAGTCAATAGAGGTTTTTCTTGATGTTTTCTTTCCCTTCCCTTTCTTTTACTGAACCCCATGTGGTTCAGGAATAACCAGGACCACTGCCTTGAAAATGAAAGAGTGCCACCATTTTCCGTGAGCATATGAGGGCGTGTAGTCTTAACAAAGCAAGTCACTATTGCTGCCAAAACATGACCATTAACTACAGCCCCCACTGCTTAGAGAGACTAAATTATTGCTCTCAATTCTTTTTCCATGTCCTCCATAAAGAGTGGAGGATGACCTCTGGGTTTAATTGGCAGACTTTTTTCCTAACGTTTGAAGGCTTGGGTTTTTGTTTAACTATAGCAGGTAATCTCACTTAAAAGTTCTCACTGTACTTTCACTGATTTTAGATTTGTATTTGGTATCATAAACCCATATGACATTCATTACCCCATGCCGAACTGCGTGCTGGCCAATCTCAAATTTGACCTTCGCGTGGTACACACAGTGAACCACTTTTATTTTCTTTGGAGGAGGAGAGGAGCTCACAAGCTCCTCTATAACATTCTCAGCCATGAGCTTTGAGACACCAGCAGTAACACTCAGCAATTCAGCAACAATGTCATCTGTACACAGTGCTGAGTAGTCACACTTTGCTGTTTTTTTGCCCGGAGTGTGCAACCACTTAAACCGAGACAGGCTGAAGTGCTAGTCAGTACAACACAAAAAAGTGAAGCTCAGAGAAGAATTAGAGCTACGGCTGACCGCTGCATTTGTCTATGACAGCTATCAGGTGATGGCTAGTGGTCAGTCAGTGGCAGAGCATGATGCTAATGTATCATGCTGCTGAAAGTGAAAATCAGACTGCAATATAAACTTGACACAGTACTTAATAGTTCTACAGTAAATATGCTCCCTGTGCTCCTCCCAGAGGAGGCTACCAACATCAGAGGAGCAGGAGGAGGGGAGTTTTCTATTTGATTTTTTAGTAGAGGTACAGTGAAGCAAAGAAAAAGTGACTGTTTATATTTCTATTTGACTTTTATATTTCTATGGGACTTTTTAGTGTCTAGGTAACTTTCTATATTTCCATGTTATATGTTTTCTGTGCATATTATGACTACCTGAATTGATTTAAGTGGTAGTAACATCTGTGAGGTAGAATGTATAATGGGGTCAGATGGGGATAAGGAACTTAGTACATACTCAAAAAGGAATTGATTGCATAGGGCTGAAGTAAGTGGAACAGAAGGGTACAGTACTAGCTGTTTCTGTGTCTTTTATTTTTAAAGAGAGTATTCTTTCAATATTTTTTTAAGATTAAGGTAATCAAATGGAGAAGCAGTGAGGTTGGAGGGTAGCCTGAAATGGGATCAGGCAGGTCTTGAGGATGGACTCTGGGCAACTAGGGCATGGGAAGTCTTTGCAGGTAGTAGGGTGCTGTGGGTGTGGGGTGGCCATGGTGTTGGATATAGTATGGAGGCTGGAGGGCTGCATGGTGTGCAGACAGCTTACACAGCTAAGAGAGGAGGTGGAGTGGTTGAGGCTGGCACTAAGAAGGAGAGGGTAGGGTAGTGGGGAAGGGGTGAAGATTGCAGGAGGTCCAAAGAAAACATTAGTTGGGTGGGGGATAAAACAGTGAACATAGGAGGAGCTGCAGGGATATTAGGGACAGGTGTAGAGGTAGGTGCAAGAAGAAGGGGACAGGGCTGGAGGAGATCCAGAACATACACTACAGGGGCAAGAGGAGAAAAGGGGAGCACAAGGGAAGCTGCAGGAGACTTAGGCACCAGAGAAGTAGAGGACGAGAAGGCCCAGGGGAAGTGGCAAGTTGTAGAATCAAAAAAAGTACAGCAAGCACCATCAGAGAAGGGGCAGGAATTAGGGAGGGGAACATCAGGCAGTAGGCTGTGAAGCAAGGAGGCAGGGCAGGAAAGCAGATTTGCACCCCTTGGGGCACTTCTGGAGGAGGACATTAAGGAGTGTGGCAGCAACGAATCCATAGAAGATGGAGATGGGGCTAAGGTGATAGAAGGATCAGGAATGGGGGTGTACCTTTGGATGGAAACATGGAGGGAAGTAGCCAAAATGAGCAGGAGGAGGGGGTGAAAACAATCTCAAGAGGTACACAACACACAGAAGATACAGGGAGGGAGACTACAGTAAGCTCTGGAGGGAAAAAGAATAAAGGGGGGAGAAGGTACCCATACACAGAAGGATTTGGGCAGTAGAGAGGAAGTAAGGAGCAAAGGGAGGGAAAACCAGAGAAAAGGGAGGCTAGGATCGGGGGGGCTGTTGGGGACACCAGGGGGATAGGAGATTTAATCCAGAGGGAGAGCAAAACTTTGGGGAAGAGATGGATAAGGGAGAAAATGGGACCAGGGAGGGAAATGGAATTCCAGGAAAGGGGTGTAAGCTAGAAAATCAAAAGTACAAGCAGAAGAAGGGAGTAGCATGGTCATGCTAATAGGGAATTCAATGCTAAATGGAATCAGGTGGGGGAGAAATGAAGGCAGTAATAGCACCATTTGGGTTGAGTGTATGCCATGAATTATGGCGCTAAAGATAAAGCACAATATACCTTCATAGGGAAAGCAGCAAGATGAGAGGTCACACTTTGTGTTCCACCTAGGCACCAATGATCTGGTGGAGAGCAGTCTAATGGAGGTGCAGTCTAGGTTCAGGGAGCTTGCTAGGTTCTGTAGTAGTCAGGTGTTCCATTCAGTTGCTTTCTCAGAGGTATTGCCTGTGCCAAGAGCAATTACAGTAAGAAAGCAGAGGATTGAAGAATGTAATCAGTGTCTGGTGGGTTGGTGCAGACAAATGGGGTTTGGGTTAGT
Organism: Neoceratodus forsteri; assembly: GCA_016271365.2. Classification (NCBI taxonomy): domain Eukaryota; kingdom Metazoa; phylum Chordata; order Ceratodontiformes; family Ceratodontidae; genus Neoceratodus; species Neoceratodus forsteri. Next base: position 880,701,551 of record CM028131.1, on the reverse strand, counting down.
GGAGGACTGACGAGCAATGTGGGAGGATGAGAGCCTATTTCCCCCGGACAGGCTACACCTGAGGAGGGAGGGACAAGCAGTACTAAAGAGAAAGTTAAGGAACTTTATCAAAGGAAAGTATAATTTAAACTGATTGTGAGGGGGAGTCAAGGAAGGGGCCACTCAAAGGGGCAGACATGATGGGAGACTATCAGCCCCCCCCCCCGAGAGATGGAGATAAATTACTGGTAAAAAACAAGAACAAGAAAAGGTTAGTAGAAGAGAGCAGTGAGGGGAGGGGAAGGGGTCCAGGTGGAATTGATTATCAGCCAATGCCAGGAGTTTAGGGAACACAATGGTGGACTTGGAGGCCATCATGGTGGATGAGGGACTGGATATAGTAGCGGTAAGTGAGACATGTTGGACAGAACATCGTACCTGGGAGACAGTTATCCAGGGCTACAGACTGTTTAGGAAGGACACGGATGGTAAGGGGGTGGAGTGGCAATATAAGTCAAAGATGACATTAGGGCAATGGAAGGGCAGGAGGAGGTTGGGGAGACAGAGCTCATGTGGGTCACATTTGACAAATGGACTGGGGAATCATTGAGGATAGGGGTGGTCTACAGACCTCTGATGCAGGGGGTGGAATGGGATAGAAAGCTGATACAGGCAGTTACAAAGAGAACCAGGGATAAAGGACAACCAAGAAAGGGGCTGGAGTAGAACAGCGAAACAGTCTAGGGAGGTCAAATCATGGAAAGCCATGTGTGCAAATGCCAGGAGCCTTAGCAACAAGATAGAAGATCTGGAGGCTGTCATGGTGCAGTTGGACCTGAACATTGTGGCCATCACTGAAACCTGGTGTAATGATAATCATGACTGGGAGATGGCCATACCTGGCTACAACATATTCAGAAGAGACAGAGCAGGCAGGAAGGGAGGAGGAGTGGCACTGTATGTGAAAAATGACATAAGGGTCACAAAGATCCAGGAGGAACAAAATGGGGGACAGATACTGTAGGTTAAGCTGGAAAGGAAAATGGGGACAGCCATCCGCACAGGTGTGGTCTATAGACCACCAGCACAGGAAAAAGAAACAGATAGGGAGCTGATGCTAGCCATCCAAAGGATGGCAGACAAAGGTGAGGTAGTACTGGTTGGAGACTTCAATATTCCAGACGTGGACTGGTGCATCCCAGCAGCAGCATCAACTAGGAGCAGATTTATCCTGGACTCCCTTCAGGGTGCCTTCCTCAAGCAACTGGTCATGGAACCAACTCGGCAGATGGCAATACTGGACCTTGTGCTCACAAACAGGGACAGTGTGATGGGGGTAACAGTGGGGGAGCACCTGGGGAACAGTTACCACCAGTCATTGTGGTTTGAAATCACAGAAAGAGCAGAACCAAACCACACAAAAACACGTATCCTGGATTTTAGGGGGACAGAATTTGGGAAAACGGGGAGATACTTGAAAGAGGCATTAAGGGGAATGGGACAGGAATCAGGGGTTGAGGAACAGTGGGCGGTATTTAAAATGGGGATTACAAGAACAACAGAATTATGCATTAAGCAGGTTTGCAAGAGGAAAACGAAGAGGAGACCATTATGGTTTTCCAAAGAGGTAGCAAAGAAAGTGAAAGCCAAAAAGATTACATTCAGGCAATACAAAAAGACACAGGCAGAAAGGGATAGGGAGAAGTACCAGGAGAAGCAAGGGAGGCAGGAGGTCAGTAAGGGAAGCCAAAGCTCAGACAGAAGAACACTTGCAAAATCAGTGGGTAGAGGACAAAAACCTTTACAGGTACATAAGTGAAAAAAGAAAGACAAAGGGAGGGATAGTGAGACTGAAGGGGAGGATGGGGGCCGCGTGGAGGATGACAACAGTAAAGCTGACATATTGAACAGGTATTTCTGCTCAGTCTTTACTGAGGAAGAGGAGGGTAATGGGTCTGAAGGGAATACAAGGGGTGAGAACAGTGCAGAAATGGACACAAATCCCTTTACATGAGAAAGGGTCCTGAAGGAACTGGAAGTAATAAGAGTTGATAAAGCAATGGGGCCACATGGGGTGCACCCCAGGGTCCATAAAGAACTAAGAGAGGTGGTGGCTGAACCTCTGGCTATCCTGTTTAGCCGATCACTGGAAACAGGGAAGGTACCCAAAGACTGGAGGACAGCAGATGTAGTCCCTTATACAAAAGTGGGAACAAAGAGGAAGCAGGGTACTACAGACCAGTCAGCCTCACCTCGGTAGTGGGGAAGATCATGGAAGCACTACTGAAGGAGAGATTTGTGGAACATCTGGTTGTCAATGGACTACAGGACCCAAGGCAGCATGGTTTCACCAGGGGGAGGTCATGTCAGACCAACCTCGTTGAATTTTTTGACTGGGTGACTAGGGAGGTGGATCGGGGAGGGCAGTGGACATGGCCTATCCGGACTTCAGCAAGGCCTTTGACACTGTGCCACATAGAAGACTATTACACAAACTGGGGAATATGGGTGTGGGCAGGACAGTAATGTGGTGGGTAGGTAACTGGCTGGGTGGCAGGACACAGAGGGTGGTGGTAAATGGCTGTCACTCCACAGAGGGAAGAGTGACCAGTGGGGAACCACAGGGACCAGTGCTGGGACCGGTCCTATTCAACATCTTCATCAGTGACATTGCGCAGGACCTAGAAGGCAGAATGTCACTGTTCGCTGATGACACAAAGCTCTGTAACAGAGTAGACACACCAGAGGGAGTAGACAGAATTAGAAGGGACCTGCAGAAACTTGAAGAATGGTCAGGGGTTTGGCAGTTAAAATTCAATGCAAAAAAGTGCAAGATAATGCATATGGGGCACAAAAACCCTGGCACAATATATCAGTTGGGGGTGAGGATAACATGCACCAAGCAGGAAAGGGATCTTGGGGTTATCATCTCTGATGACCTCAAGGTAGAGAAACAGTGTGACAAGGCAGCAGGTAAGGCAAATAGGATGCTGGGATGTATAGGCAGGGGTATCACCAGCAGGAAAGGAGGTCATAATGCCACTATACAAGACACTAGTGAGGCCCCACCTGGAGTACAGTGTACAATTCTGGAGACCATACCTACTTAAGGACATAGACTGGGTAGAGAAGGTTTAGAGGAGGGCAACAAAGATGGTGCATGGATTGCATCACAAGTCCTATGAAGACAGGTTGAAGGAACTGAACATGTACTCCCTGGAGGAGAGGAGGGAGAGAGGGGATATGATAGAGACATACAAGTATCTTACAGGGAGGAACAGGGTGCAGGAATACACTATTTTTAAGCAAAAATATGTTCCAGGACTAGAGGGCATGGGATGAAGTTGGAGGAGGATGATTCAGAGGAACGTGAAGAAGAATTTCTTCACAGAACAGGTGGTGAACAAGTGGAACACCCTGCCAGAGGAAGTGGTGGGGGCTGAAACAATCATGGGATTTAAGAATGCATGGGATAGACATAAAGGAATTCTGGAGGTCAGGGGTAAGGGGCAACAGACCTAGGAAAACATAAACTGAACTTACAAGCTCAAATTGGCAGACTGGGTGGGCCATAGGCCCTTATCTGCCAACACTGTCTATGTATCTATGTAAGATGGCTCTCAAGGGGGAACAACTGCTATTTGGGGACCTAAACCTCCTTGACATGGACTGGGGGATCCCAGTTTCAGTATCAGCTAGGAGCAGGAGGATCCTAGAGGCACTACAAGAGGTATTCATGTAACAGATTGTCAGGAGCAAACTAGTGGAGAAAACCTGCTGGATGTGGTCTTTACAAATGGGGAGAGTGTGGAAGAGCTGGAGGTTGGTGAAAGACTGGGTACTAGTGACCACAGGACTGTGAGGTTCAGGGTAAAAATGGGAAGAGAGACAAATCAGACTACAATGAGGGTGATGGACTTCAGACAGACTTTAACAGAATGAGAAGGATATTTGAGGAAGAAATGGCAGGGTAGGGGAATATATGAGTAGAGATGCAGCAAATTTAAATTCTGCCAGTGAAGTGCCCGAAAAGTGGGCACTTCATGTTGCCATTCCGCTTCATGGAGTGGTCAACATGAAAGGCTCACTTCACCTTGTAATTATCACTTCACATTGTCATTCTGCCTTAATGCGAAGTACGGCTATAGCAGCCCCCACACATCACATGGCTTACAGTACTGTAAGTCACATGCTTTAGCCAGGTAGGAATTGATTGATTGATTTGATTGATTTTATTTGTATACAGGTTAGCATAACTGGGAAAAAAATAACTTTTACAGGTACGACCCATAGTCAGTAAGAATACAATAACTTCTAACATCAATACATCAACAGTAACAAATAATAATTATAAAATCACATAATTATGTAGGAAATAAACGTTTCATGTCATAAATAAGACATTCGTCTTAAAAACAATCACAACTGCACAGAGTTCAAAAATATGACTTTAAGGTTCTAGTAAATAGGGTGTAACTTGTAATATTCCTAATATAAAAGGGTAAGCTACTCCAAACCATAGGCGCACTATATAACCAAAGGTGCACTGGCCATTTACTGAACTTTTAAATGGAACTTTTAACAATGTTTTGTCACAGGATGATCTAGTATTAGATTCATTCTGTGCTGTCATAAGTTGAAATTTCAAGCTAATGAGTGTACCAGACTGAATAATTTTAAAAACAAACTTAGCTAGACCAAATGTATATGACAACTTTACAGTTAACCACCCTAGTTCATTAATAATGTCACAATGATGTGAAATATTTGATGCCAATTAAACAAATCTCCCTATTTTGTTTAATAACACTACTTTCCAGTGTAACATACTCTCAGAAGAGTTATCAACTATAATTGAGGCATATTGTAAAATAGGCAGCAGACATAAGGAAGGAAGTGACTTATACAATGAGACACTTTCACTTTCTCCTGTGCAGAGGGGAAAGAGAGGAGGCAGCAACATTGTTGTTAGAGAAGAGATGCCGCAAATTTAAATTCTACTGGTGAAGTGCCCGCGAAGTGGGCACTTCACGTTGCCATTCTGCTACGTGGAGTGGTCAACATGAAAGGCTCACTTCACCATGTGATTATCACTTTGCGTTGTTATTCCATCTTTTTTTTAATCATAGAAGATTTTATTAAGGTTTTCAAGTTTTACATCACACTTCCATATTCATTTCTCTCATAAGAAAAAGAAAAAAAAACACAGACATGTAAGTTGTCATTCCACCTTAATGTGAAGTAAGGCAGAGTGACAAGCCCCTGGGCCCACACACATCACATGGCTTACAGTATTGTAAGTGAAATGCTGTATGGAAACGTGAATGCCTATGACTGTACTTCCCTGATGATCTGTATCAAAAAACTGCCCTATTTAAAAACTCATATCAATGACTACAGTGGTGAAGCCTTGAGAGATACTACAAAACAGGCTTACATGCAACTAACTATTAAAAAAATTGATTTTGTGATTCGTGATGTGATCGTGACTCACAACCGCATTCGCGACTGTGATGATGAAGAACGTGAATTTATTTTTCTTGGAGTTGGAGTTGATGAGTATTTGGTGTGAGATAACCAATTATATTAAACTGTATGGGAACATGAATGCCTATGGCTGTACTTGCCTGACCTGTACTGTACAAAAACTACCCAATCTGAAAACTCATATTAATGAGTACAGTGATGAAGCCGAGACCTGAGATACTGCAAAACATACTTACATGCAACTAACAACAAAAAAAAGTACAGTTTTGTGATTTGTGACCATGAATCATGACCATGAAAATGAAGAACGTGATTTGTATCATGAGTGAGTCGTGATGATCGCCCTGACTTAAACATGCATATTAATTAGTACAATGTTCACACAAAGATTTGCACCGCACCAGTACTCTGAAGGGAAGCCAAACAAATAACTGTGACTTAAGTTACAGATGGAGAATGGGCCCTAAAGACATGCAAATGCACAGACAGATTAAGATTGCTCTGTGGTCTCAAAAGATGTAGACACAGAGGCACAACAACACATAACCAGTCTCACAAGTCACAGATCCAAATCTGGAAAAGAATACCATTGCCGGTTGGGCGGGGGGGCAGTGAACTGCAGTAACAGTCCACTACTACCAGTAAAGATGTCACAAAGCAGTACAAAAAATCATGCAGGTGCTGTGGATAGCAGATTCTCACTACTGCAATTACTGTGTGGCACAATAAAATGTGTCTGATGTGATGACACACGTCGCACCAGCCACACACACACACACACACACACACATTACAAGTAATGCGCAGCAAATTGAAAACTTCATTAATATAACCAAATCTTTTAAAAACACTGAAATTATGCACTTCTGCACCACAACAATTAACAAAAAATATGTAAAAAATTAATTAAAATATTACTGTGTGTACATTAACACAGTTATACAACAAAAATATAACCAAAACAAAAAGACTGCCTTTTTCTGCCAGATACTCTACCTACACCACGCATATGCCCTCCCCCAAAACACACTTCCAGTGTCTGTAAGTACACAGACTGAATGTTCAAAATTAACATTCAAAATCCACATACTAACAATAAACACTCGATGATATGAGCACAGGAGGGTTTCCTACAATCGGTGCACTAAATTATGAGCAAAAAAAATACTCAAAAAGGCTTTTTTAACAGCTTTTCGAGGGTTTGAATTGTAGAGAGCTCTAAGAGCAAACGATCTTCTACAGCTACCTACACACACTACCCAGAACTGAAGCTGTGCAGAACAGTCTAGAGCCCATGTGACCTGCAATCCCACTAACCACTGCAAAATTCACCTTGGAGCTCAATAACTAGGAGAAGTGATGAGAAATACATTGATCTCTATGTATTTTGCATTAAAATTGGTGGAGAAGTGGTTGGGGGAAGGCAGAGTAATGCAAAGTCATTGTTTTCAATGGACTTCACATTCCTCATTATGACGCGAAGTACTCCACTTCGCGTTGCGGATTACTCCTCGGATTCCACATTACTCCGTCAATCACTTCACAGAGTGAATTATGGCCACTTTGCCCACCACTATATATGAGATGTTGAGGAGCTATCAGGAGCTATCAAAGGAGGGGTATTGAAGGCCACTGAAATTTGCATTAAGAAGGTGAGGAAGAACAAAAAAGGAGGAGACTGCTCTGGTTTACAAGGGAGGTGGAAGGGGCAGTCAGGGAAAGGAAAAGAGCATTCAGGGAATATAAGAAGACACAAAGGGGGAGGACAGGGAGGCTTCTAGAGAAATGAGAAGGGTGGCAAGGCAGAAGATAAGGATGGCTAAAGTTGAAACCAAGGAGAGAATAGCTAAGTGGACCAAAAGGGGAGATAACACTTTTTTTTTATGTATGTAGGGGAAAGAATGATGGCAAGGCAGGGGATAGTAAGGTTGTGGGGGGAAGGAGGAATACAACTGGAAGGGGAGTTTGAGAAAGCAGAGGTGTTGAATAACTACTTCTGCTTGGTCTTCATTGAGGAGGGGGAGGGTAGGGGATCAGAGGTCAGGGGGAGGGGCAGGGAAGGCAAAAAGGTGTATCCTAGTATATTCAGCATTGACAGGGCAAGGGAGGAACTGGGCAGATTAAAGGTAGATGAGGCAATGGGGCCAGATGGCTTGCACTCAAGGGTATTCCGGGAACAGAGGGAGGAGCTGGCTGCCCCACTGACGAGACTGTTTAACTTGTCCATGGATACAGGGTGTGTGCCAAGGGACTGGAGGAGGGTGGATGTGTTGTTATTGCACAAGTGGGGCAGTAAGGAGGTGGCAGAAAATTATCGCCCGGTCAGCCTCATCTTGGTGGTGAGCAAGGTGATGGAGGCACTAATAAAGTAAAGGGTGGTGGACTACCTGGTGGACAGCATAGTGCAGGACAAAAGGCAGCATGGTTTCACAAATGGGAGGGCCTGCCAGATGAACCTGATAAGAGTTCTTCAATTGAGTAAAGCAGGTGGTTGATCGGGAGGGGGGGGCGGTGGACATGGCTTATTTGGATTTCAGTAAGGCCTTCAACACCATCCCTCACAAAAGGCTAGTAAATAAGCTTGAAAGCTTAGGGGTGGGACAGAAAATAACTAGGTGGTTGGAAAACTGGTTGGCAGGCAGAAGTCAGAGAGTGGTGATAAATGGGGTGTGTTTCTTGGTGAGGGGTGCCCCAGGGTTCAGTGCTGGGACCCCTCCTTTTTAATATATACATCAGTGATAAAGCAGAAGGTCTGGAGGGAAGAGTGTGCCTATTTGCGGATAATACAAAAATCTACAATAGGGTGGACACCTCAGGGAGGGGGGGCAGAGGCCATGAAGCATGACTTAAGGACTCTGGAGGAGTGGTCGAAAACTTGGCAACTGAAATTCAGTGCCAGAAAGTGTGCTGTGACGCATCTGGGGCACAAAAACCCATGAACAGCTTTTACTGTAGGGGGAGGAATTGATAAAAAAAAACAGAGCAGGAGAGGGAGCTGGTGGTTATAGTATCAAGTAACCTTAAGGTGGGTAGCCAGTTTAGCAAGGCAGTGGGGAAGGCTATTATCGGAATGTTGGCATGCATTTGGAGGGGCATAATTAGCAGAAGGAGGGAGGTGCTGATTCTTCTTTACAAGGCCATGGTGAGACCACACCTTGAGTATGGGGTCCAGTTCTGGAGACTGCACCTATACAAGGACATTGATGGAATGGGAAGGGTTCAGAGAAGAGCAACCAAAATGGTGCACGGTATGCAGTGGAAACCATTTGAACAGAGGTGTAGGGAATTGGATCTGTACCCATTGGATACTAGAAGGGTGAGGGGGTACATGACTGAAACTTTTAAATATGTGAAGGGGATCAATAAGTTGAAGGAGGGGAGCTTGCTCAGAAAGAAGGCGGGGGCTAAAACTAGAGTGCATAGCCTAAGATTGGAAGCATGGAGATATAGAGGCAATGTCAGGGCATGATTCTTCTTGGAGAGAGTGGTGGAGGCCTGGAATAAACTACCAGAAGAAGTGGTGGAGGCCAAAATGGTGGAGGGATTTAAGAGGGCAAGGAACAGACATTTGGGATTGGGAAGTGAGGGGAAGGGGAGGGCCAGTAAGAATAGAGAAGAGTAGTTGACAGGGAAAGGGCAGTTTTGAAGGGCCAATGAGGACCTTTTCTTCTGTCAGATTTCTGTGATTCTGTGATTTTATTATCTATCCTGTGGGCTATTGTGCCTGGTGTCTGTCTTATCCAGCCAGCAAAAATATGCCATATAGACATTTGGGAAACATGGATTGGTGGGTGGCATACTTTGTTGGTTGCTGCACCCGATGTCTACCTTCTCTTGCTACCAAAAATATGCTGCTACATTCTACATGGCTGTACTTTTTAACCACTTGTATGTGGCCTATTTGTGGGCTACTGTGTTTGCAATTACCACAAAAATATGCTGCCATATGCCATGAGTATAACAGAGAAATATCAAAACAGAGACATTGACGGCAGATGAGGATCACTTGGCCCACCCAGTCTGCCCATTTTCCTACCTATTGGATAAGCTACAGATTCTAGTTAACCAACAGACTACTTCCTCCTACCCACCTACTATCATTGCCTTATGTCTGTCCCATGTATTCTTGAATTCCTCCACTGTTTTTGACTCAACAATCTCCTTAGGAAGGCTGTTCCATGTGTCCACCATCATCTCTGTGAAAAAATACTTCCTCACATTGCCCCTGAGTCATCTCAACTCTTTCGTCAAATTGTGCCCCCTTGTTCTTGCACATCTCTTTTTCTGAAAGATGCTACTCTCTTGGACGTTGTTGATTCCCTTGAGGTACTTCAAAGTTTCTATTGTGTCCCAACTCTCCCTCCTTCCCTTGAGGGCATACATATTAAGCTCCTTTAGTCTCTCTTCTTATGGTTTCTGGTGCAGACCCTGCACAATTTTAGTTGCCCTCCTCTGGACTGCCTCCATACTGTCTATGTCCTTGTGGAGATGGGGTCTCCAGAACTGCACACAGTACTCCAGATGGGGTCTCACCAACTGTCTGTACAGAGGGATGGCAACTTCCTGTTTTCTACTGGTGATGTCTCTCCCTGTGTATCCCAATATCCCACAGCCCTCCTTACAGCCTTCTGACATTGCTTGCCTACCTGTGGGTCATCTGATATGACTACCCCCAGGTCCCTTTCCATTTCTGTTGTTAGCACCCCCCTTTCCCCCATTATGTACTCGTCCCCTGAGTTTTTGTTTCTCAGGTACATTACTTTGCAATTCTTTGCATTGAATCTCAACTGCCATGCTTCTGACCATTCCCCCAACCTTGCCAAGTCGCTTCTCATCCTTTCCACCCCCACATATGTCAATCCTGTTGCAGATCTTTGTGTCATCTGCAAAGAGGCATACTTTTTGTTCCAGCCCCTCTGCAATGTCACTTATAAAGACATTAAAGAGGACTGGCCCCAGTACTAAACCCTGTGGTACCCCTCTAGTAAACCCCCCCTTTCTTTGGAGTGGACTCCATTTACTATTATCCTCTGCATCCTGTTGTCCAGCCAATTGTTTACCCAGGTTATCACCCTGGGACCCACTCCCAGGCTGACTAACTTGTTTATTAATCTTTTGTGTGGGACTGTGTCAAATGCCTTGCTAAAGTCTAGGCAGGCCATGTCCACAGACCCTCCCTGGCCTACTACTTTGGTCACCTAGTCAAAGAAATCTATTAGATTTGTCTGACAAGACCTATCCAGTGTGAATCCATGCTGCCTTGGGTCCTGTGCCCTACTGGCCTCTAGGTACTCAACTATTCTTTCTTTCAGAAGTGATACCATCATTTCCCCTACTACTGAGGTCAAACTAACAGGTCTGTAGTTTCCTGCCTCTGCCTTTCTCCAGCTTTTCTGAAGGAGAATCACATCTGCCTTCCTCCAGTCCTCAAGTACCACACCATCATCCCATGATTTGTTAAAAAGGGTAGTCAGTGGTGTCACTAGTTCTCCCCTTAGTTCTTTTAGAATTTCAAGGTGAATCCCATCTTGCCCCATTGCCTTGTCCACCTTGAGCTTTATTAGTTCTTTCAGGACCCTTTGTTCTGTGAATGGACTGGTATCGAACCCCTATCTAGAGTGCTTCTATTGTTTGGTTGTTGGTGTTTTGGTCTTCTTTTGTGAATACTGAACAAAAATATTCATTTGGTATTCTGCCTTTTCTCCGTCACCCTCTGCCCACCCCACCCCACCCCTTTATTAAGCCTCACTATCCCTCCCTTGGTCTTTCTTCACTCACTAATGTACCTATAAGTTAGAGAATCATTGTTGTGTGACCTACCCAGTGGACTGCTGCACCTGATGTCAACCTCAGCCAACAAACAATATTCTGCTATAGTACATGCCCCATGTGCACAGTGTTTGGCAACGTTGACAGTATGCCATTACCATGGGCTGTTGTGCCTTCTGTGATGGGTTGGGATGGAGAATGCTCACAAATACTAGCCATAATCAAGCTGCAAAACTTTTAGGGTACCCCACCATAAGAAAGAAGACAAGTTTCAAATAAAATGTTTTAAATAGTTTATGTAATGTTTTGGGAAAGCCACAGTATGCAGTATACCTTACTGAAATAAAACAAAAAAAAAAGAAAAGAAAAAAACTTATTCAGGCTGCAGTAGTCTGCTGTTGCCATGGACAACATTTTGTTATCATGGTCAGATGCATTACCTTTATTAATAGAATTGTTCCACTGCAATGCAAGCCACAGGCTCCAACACCTGACACATGAATCATTCATTCAATCTGGAAAACAGGTACTTGATCTTGGTGTTGGTGGTAATGATTTTGAAGCAAACTGTGACAAGAATCTCAAATATATTACTTAACACAGTGATTAACAATTTTTAACCATTTGGGGATGGAGCTGAGCTTAGCCGAACCGAAGTTTTCAGACTTTGCATGGTCAGAGTGGAAATTTTAAATGTCAGACTTTGAGAGGTTCACACAGCTTTTGTCAAGGGAGGGCAACATATTACATGCTCAGAATACTGTACAAAGTCACTAAGGACCATGCTTACCAAGAGGGCCATTCTGACTCAGAGCAACCTAATTTTTACTCTTCCCCCTGCTACTCCAGGCCAACCATGCTCTCCATGTAAGCAGTAATACACAACAGGGTGGGTGATATTGGGCTATACTGGACTGTCCAGGGGCATAATGAGGCCTGACACTGCAGTCAGAAGGCCTTATAGCTGATGGAAGGTCTGGTATAGCCCATACCGCCCACACTGGAGGGCATTATTGTGCTTAGAAAATGAGTTCCATATGAAATTTTTAGGAACAGTTAAAACAAATTTTTAAAATATGAAAAATATGAGTGCAAATTAACTGAAAGTTCCTTTTTTTTTTTTGTTAAAATAGTCTCTCTGCTGGTATAGTTGGCAGTAAAAGGCAGTGCAGCATCTTAGAGGTGTTTTAAATGTTAGGCTGTTGTCTTTACCTCTCCCCACCCCCATTGCTTGGTAAACCTGAACATGATTCCCATCCTCCCAACCCACATTGTTTGGATTTAAATTTTGCAATAATATTTCAGCTACCATGGTGGGGAATGGATTTTGTTGTAGAATGATCAGGTGGGGAGATGGAAATAAAGATCAGCAGGATTGGGCATAGGAACATCTTTTCCTACTGCATGATCAGGTGGGGAGATTGAGGTGAAGTGCAGCGGAATCAGGCATAGCATCCAGGAGAAAATTTGGATGCAGTAGCTCTGCTACTAGTGAGGCTTAAATTTGGCATTTTCTCATTTTTGCTACTTTTGTACAGAAAGTGTGGAGGTAGGGCAAGCCTTGGAGGAAGTAAGGGAAAACAGTGTGATACTAGCACCAATCATGTTGTCATGATGGGTGACCCCTACTACATTACCCTCTGGCCACAGGTAGGACCATTCCACACAGTAGTAGGTGTCATCAAGGATTCTCTGTTCCTTCCCCTTTGACAAAACTTTTCCATTTGGGTACTACCTGAGAGCAGTATCTTACCTCCCCAAGTGGAGTAACTAAGAGCTGCCAAGGGTAGGGAATGCTTCACCAGACTGACCTAGAGACTTGCAGGAATGTAAGACACTGACTCTATAAGCAAGGACACTGACACTTGGATTGTTGGGGGAAAAAAAGTCAATTTTTAAGAAGAAAAACTGTTATTTTTTTCTCGCCACTGTGGGGGAACTTGTAACACAGGTTGACCATTTATTTTGCTTTTTTTAAATACAGTTAATGAGAACTTGCACTGTGGGGGTGTCTGGCCATCAGTCCCTCTGTTGCTTGGTAAGCGAGGAAAGAAATGGCAACCAATTCAAATGCAAATGTTCTAAAGCCCAATGATTCTGATGAAAAGGCAGGCAGGCACACGGATTAGTTCCTTCCTGGTCTCTGTTGCCTGATGCCTTCCCAGGTTGCTGGTTCTCTCAATCAATCAGAATGCAGGTTTTGTACAGACCATTTTCTAATGTATGTTAGACCCCAGAGTAATGTTGGACAGGATGAGGATTCTCAAAAAACAATAAAACATGGGGCGGGGGCAAATCACTATCAAAAGGCCCCATTGCACTTAGAGCTGAATCCAGATATACTAGAAAGGGGTGCAGTGAGTGTGCACCATAAGATTCCAGTGTTAACACTCCACTGCTGTAGTGCATGTCTACTTGTTGGTTTGTTTTTTTATTGAAAAGAAAAAGACATAAATGGCCTGAAAAAGGCATGTAATAATATGGAACATTTTATTTTCTTTGAAAGAACTTTTCCTTTCTCAAGTGCCCAATCCACAAAGACCTTCTGCAGCTGTGAAGTATACCCTCCACACATGCGGTGGACTCCACAGCAGGTACACATCTCAAATACAGTTATGTACATACTCCCCATACACTATCCCACTCAACCCAGGGAGTTATATAAATGTTCAGGTCAAGTGGGGAAGGAACCATGATCTGCATGACCCACAATATGGACATATGAAAAGTAGGTGGGCCAGAGCTATTTGGCCTATCTAGATCATCTCATGCATCTTGCAGTTGTGTGTGTGTGTATATATATATATATATATATATACACACACACACACACACACACACATAAGGAAGGGAAATATATATGTGTGTATATATATGAATGCATATATATATTTCCCTTCCTTATGTGTCTATCTGAATGTGCCAACTGGCTTTAGGTGCAGAGAGGGTACAGAGACAACATGCTGATCTGTGATTTATGTCCTCTATGTACCCCCACTGCCAGATACAACCATACTTTGGGCCCTAAACAACAACCCTCTAAAAAAGCATGTACAGCTGGGAGTGTTCTTCTTTTAACATTTTTGTTTGAAAATAAATAATACTCCCCTTTGGAACAGTGATACAGCAGTTCAGGCAGACTGTAATATCCCACTATCTCCTGTTTATGCAAGGGTACATTCTACAGCCTACTGGAAAGAACGTGTCTGGCCCATCTTTTACAAGTGGAGAAGGATGGCTGATGATAGGGGATGCCATCAGGTGAGTATCAGCATGTGGCTATGTGGAGCTGTGTGGACTTATTAAATGGGACATGCACTCACACCCCCCCCCCCCACAGTTAGCCTTAAAAGTAGGCACTACCTCCAAAAGTATTCAGGCCTTTGTAGGACCCTTCAAAATGTACACATTAAAAGGCCCCAACCTGCCCCTGCCCACCCTCTACTAAGCATGCATATGATACAATTACACAATAAACCACTGATCTCAACAGACCTTTCTGAATGCTACAGTTGTCAATGGGCAGCACAGGGCTGCTTATATGGCTCCAGCAGTGCTTACACAGCACATAAGCTGCTGTAAGCATCAGCAACAGGGTGTAAATATGTCACATTCACTCACCGTGCCAGACCAAGGCATTCAATATAAAGTATGCTCCCATGACTTTAAATCTCCATTCCCTTGGTTTGAAGCCTTTTATACATAAGCAGTTAAAAGGATGCCTATTACAGGACAACCAGACACAATATTCATGCTGACCTGACATAAGACTCTTCAAAATTAATTTATTAATTCATATGATCTCTATTGGTGGGATGAAAATGCCAGCTAAATGCTGTAAAGCTGCTTGGATTATTCAGGCCAGCCAAGATGCTGAACATCTTTTCTGCAACTAATTAAGTTTTCTGCTTGCCGCCACTCAAAGCCTCAGTCAAATATAATTAAAATGGAAGAGATGACAGCAGTGGCATTTGTCAGAATCATCCAGTGGTTCAAATACCAGTTCTGACAGAAATGTCAAACTGATAGCATTCCCATCTTTCTGGTGCATGGAAGGAAAAGCAAGAAGAACCTCTATTATAAATGACTGCTGATAACCTTTATGAATCCCTGAACACCAAATACTGAACATTAAATTTCATTATCCTGGAAGGGAATTCAATTCATGGGCACTTACTTTCCATAAAGTTAGAAAGGTATAATCCTCCCAGCTTCTTGTCTCTAGTTGTTCATTCACAGCTTTCTTAAAATCTACAGGTAACTAAGCAATGATTTGTTCTACCTGATCCCACTGATATTAATTTTCTGCGCCCTATTTCCTGATATTAAAATGCACCTGTCAGCCAGCCACTCATATGTCTCAAATCTTAATAATTTTCTCCTCTATATTTTATTTACAGATCGTATAATACATGAAGAATGATCTGCTTACTGGAAGTCATGCAAGTGAGTACCTTTTTCACGTTCCTGTATTTTTCTGTCTCATCATCTTAGAGGCAATTGTGTCCCTTTTTCAATTCTGGGCTCTAGGTCTAAGGACAGGTGAGTGGCTGCCTCTGCTGCAGATAGCAGTGCTACTCCTAGGGCCAGAGGCAGGCTACGCTTGTGCAACAAGTGATTGGTGTCTTCACGCAATGGTGATTGACAGTATTCCTTCCACAACTTTCTCTCAGCAACCAGCACGCAAGGGTATTGGAGCCTAAGTCCACCCCTGACCTTAAGTCACCCAGAAGAGAGTGCATTAAGACAAGTTTTTGGCTGTTTCTTAATTTATTAAAAGTATGCAGTTGAGGAGTTTTTAAGACAGCACTTTGAATATTAATAGCATATCTAAATAGCATTCAGCTTTGATGTGTTACAGATGTTTATGCTAAACAAGTTTCATTTTGTGACTAGCCAGATCACTTCCATAAGTCCCTATTCTGAACTCAGCAAGAGCAATCAGTTTGTAGGGTCATGGAGGGAAAATGGCTGCCAATGTAGCTAACCCCTGTGCTGTGTTTCACCTGCAGAATTTTGCACTACTTTGCAAGAAGGGTATTATGTCATTTTACTTTAAGCATTAAAATCATTTCATTTTTTCACTTACTTTTTATTTTTAACCAGGAAGTGAACTAGGCACAGCCTTTGTTCAGACATGCCTGACAATAAATAGCAATACTAGACATTACAATACACAGTACAATAAACAACAAACAAACAATACTGAACGGTACCAGACAAATCAGTGAACATTACAAGAACATGAGTTAGTATTCTCATTACATTAATTCAACACATTTTTAAATGCTTAATGTTGTTTGCTGATTTGACAAATCCTTGCTGTATTTGACGTGGGTGTGTAAATTACCCATTTCATTCCTTCAATACGTGGTTCATTGGTGATTCAGCCAGTTATGCCCACAGTCAGTTCTCTTTCCTCTCAAGAACATAACATATTTGTGTATCATTTGTGCTCCAGTCAGCAACATTACCAGAATCGTGCAGCAGCTACAGTACCGCTGGTATAATAGGTTCCATGATTCTATGGATTCTTCTATATTTTCAAATGTATAGTTACAGTGTCTCTTACAGTTATAAGAGTGCATTCCCGAGTTATTAGGGTGAGAGAACTACAAAGTGAAGCTGAACTGTTCTCACACATGAAGGACTTGAGAAGAAATTCTTGGAACCATAAGAGACACAAGAACACTGCATACAAACATATTATAAATTATGTTGAAGATTTATTTTTTAAATGGAATTTGAATCTAAAATTGAAATGTTTTACTTTGTAGAAAATTAGAGAACCCTATATGTGGGAAATGGACATGAGATTCCCTTTATGGTTATAAGGGTACCTGGAATGTTCAGAAGTAAACTATCTTAATTGACTAAGAATAATGTCACAATTTATTTTGTGGTTAAGGGTAGGCAACTATGAAAATTGCAATTTTGGTTCAGCTTTGAATCAGATACCTTTCCTTCAGATTGTCTTCAGCAGTTCAGTCAAACACATTTCTGGTCCTTGATACGAGGGTCTAGCAAGCTAAAACTCAGTCAACAACTAGCATTGTACAAGAAGCCAACATTTTCTTAATGAAAAATAACATTTCTGGGATGGGTGGAATAGGGTGGAAAGTGACTGGTGTGAGGGAATGGTGTGGCCATAGGACTAGCCCTGGCTACCTGGGAAGGGCTACAGTGTTGTTTTTTTAATTACCTGGCCAAAGGTCAAAGTGATCCAAAGTGGCCCAAAAGTTTGATTTGGTCAAATTGAAGGTAAATGTGCAGAATTCTGGCACATTCACTGCTTACAAATTTGACATTGTCTTGTCCTTAACTGTGGTGTGTAATGTACTGCATAAGGTGGAATAGGGCTCACAGTATTCATCTACCAACTGACTATATGGATAGTGGGAAAACAGTCCCCAGTTTAATGGTACACTCTTGTAAATCAAGTTATATCATCTGCCTGTAGCATACAATTTAAAATAATTTCTCTCAGGTATCTGACCATAGGCATGGACTGTGCAGACTGTTTTCACTAAAGGTGATGGTAAGAGAGATATCAGGGATGGTCATGTTTTTTACAGAAGATTGGAGTTTTATATGGTGGCTTTCATACACACTGCATATCAAAGTACTTTACAATCAATGAACAGTTGCAGCAGCAATTAGACACACACCAATCCATTGCAATAATTTTCCACACTCGCTGCAGAGCACAGTGACATACAGTATTTTGCATCTTTACTGCTTTTGTGTGCATGACTCTTTCACTGCTTTCCTCTACAGTTGTCTAACTAAGAAAATGAAATATCATCCTAGAGAAATATAAACTCCTTGTCAGGGTGAAGATGACCAGCTGGGTCTGAAATTCCTTGGGTTCCACAGAATACTAAGCACACATTCTGAAACACTGGATGTTTTTAAGATTATTGGCATTGGCAGTGGGACCATATGATAGCTTGCAGCAAGATTGTACTGTAATTGGATCCTGAATGTTTTCATCAAAACAAAAGGATTACAGTTCTGCATGGAAGTTCTATCTAACCTCCCGCTACTGCTGAGTCATAGACTAAAAGCTGTATTTCAATAATGCGTTTTTTCTCTCATGAAGGCTGTCAGTGAATTAACATAGTAATGATCTATTGTCACCTGTTACCATGCTAATCCTGAGCTGGTGTGAAATGACTTTGTAATAAACACTATGGAATTCAGAATTTCAATTAACTTTTAACATATTAAACTAAATCAGATTAACTATACTCCACCCTCTTGACCACAAATGCAATCCCTTCCTCATAATGAAATGGGGATTAATTTATATGAAGCATATCTGTACACATTTGCAAATAAATGTAAAGATAGACCTTGCAGCACATGTGCATTGCTCACAGTGTCAAGTTTAATTCACAGTCACAAAGATTATTAATTTTTGTGTTCACTGGAGTGAGAAAGGATATTGCTAGAATTTTTATTTTTTTCATTCTAAGTAAATGCTTGTACTAAGTAGGTATAGTAATACATGCCAGTCTGAGCTATGGAGTCTGTGGTTTTATTTTAGAAAGTCCAGGTCATTAGGTGAGGAAAACTGCACTTTTAACATTTACTCATTTCAAGTGAATGTTCCTCACTTGACATCTGTTTTCATTTGAATTCATCTCACAACCAGTTATTTTTTAGATGCCATTCTGTGCCAATCCCATCATAGCCATAGGGAGAAGACAGTACAGTACCTTGTTACCAATAACATAAAAACATAGCATTTGTTGTTAGATAAGGGACACTTGGCCCACCCAGTGTGCTAATTTTTTCCCTATCTACTCTATCACTGCACATCCTAAATGATCTGGGTTCTTTCTCCCTTCTCTCCAATACACTAAGATTTCATTATGCCTGTACCATACATTCCTGAACCCCAACACTGTGTTTGCCCCCAACCCCCACATTGGCTGGTAAACTATTCTAGGAATCCACCACTCTTTCAGAGAAGAATTACTGTACTTCCTGACATTTGTCCTGAATCTACCACCCTCCAGCTTCATAGCATGAGCTCTTGTTCACCTTTTTTCTGAAAAATACTTTCCTTGTTTACCTTATTTATCACACTGAGGTATTTAAAAATCTCTGTCATATCCCCCTGTGCCACCTCTCTTCCAGAGTGCACATACTGAGTTCCTTTAGTCTCTCTTCTTAGGGTCTTTGATGCAGACACTGCACATTTTTGTTGCCCTCCTCTGGGCCACCTCCATTCTGACTACGTCCTTCTGGAGATCTGGCCTACAGAACTGTACACAGTATTCTAAGTGAGGTCTTAACAGTGATCTATAGAGAGGTAACACTGTCTCCCTCCTTCTCCTGGTGATGCTTCTCCCAATGTACCACAGCATCCCACTGGCCCTCATAACTGCATTGTCACACTGCCTGGACACCTTAAGGTCGGTAAGTAGTACACTTGGAGAAGTATTCCTCTGATCTGTGAAAAGTTCCTTTTTTTTTCAGTTAACCCTTGCTGTGCTGTGGACTGATATACTGTATCAGTCAAAAATGGCTATGTGCTCTAATTCTGACTGCAGCACAAGGGTTAATAAGTCTTTTTTTAATCTAATTTTCCAATACAGAAATGTATTACACTGTAAATGCAGTACAACACATAGACTAAAGCAACAGTGTACAGTATTCCATAGAGAGTCATTCATTAAAATACACAGTACTTCACACCCTAGACTCAAACAATTTTCTGAAAAAAAGAGACAAGACCTATGACAGAGTGCCCTGCCGCACATATAGTTCCGTTCCACCACCAAAACTCTTGGACTAAAACTACAATATATTCCCCACTGTATTTCTATGGGGCAAGGGGTGCAGGAAGATCTTCAGAGTATAAGTTCAAGGTGGGCAAAGCATGTCCTTAGCTTTTTCTAAGAAAAGCAGGAGTCAAAAAAGCATATGGGGAAAAAGATGTATGCCTCCCAATATTTGTAGTATTTGTTAAGGGTATTCCTTGCTAGGTAAGACATTATAGTGAACACAATGAGAGATACTGCAGCATTCTTCCAATCCTGAGATGTGGACATTTCTGTAGTCCTCCATTTCCTAAGAAGAAAGCATTTAGCCCCTACTTCCACATTCGCCAGTCAGTGCAGGTTGGGGTCCAACTGGGTTACATCCCCGGGGGAGCTCCTTATAGAAATAATTGAATAGAAGAGAATAGGAGCCACCTACTATAGCCTGTGATTCTTTTTGGACCATGTCCGAAAATTCCCTAATAGCCAGGCAATTCCTAATAATATGATAGAATGTGCCCCCCAGGAAGACACATTTCCAGCATTTATCATTTGGCATAAACCCAAGACTGGCGTATGGAAGGTGTTCTATACCATGAGTGAAGAACCTTATTTTGTATTAATAGACTTCGGCTGTCTGGGCATACTTTTTTGCTAGGTGTGAGGATGCATCCAATGATTCCTCAGATATAGAACTGTTAATGGCAGTTTCCTACTGCTGGTGAATTTTCTGAGTTTGGTCTGGTGTACCTGCTATAATCCTATGGTAAATTCTACAGGCCCTCCTTTTATAACATTTATACCAGGAAAGGAGGGAGAACCCAATTTTGAGAGTATCGGGTTTGTGGCCTCTGATTTTAGGCATCAGAACACTACAGAGCAGCAAATACAGAGCTTCCAAAAATCCTGTTTGGGAGGTTGTATTAGACCCCCTAGTTGTCTTAGGAGTCCAGGTGACCCAACTCTTGTTCCAACAAATCCTGTAAACGGTGGTTGTCTTTGTTTCTCCACTGGTACCATACTACTAGACTTTTAGCAATACGGGTTACTGAATTGCCCCATGATGACAACAACTCCAGTGGGATAAGGGGCAGATTGGCAAGTTTGGCAATCTGATGCCATGCTTTTAAAGATGTTTAGAGGGTGGTGCAATGCTTCAGATGCAGTGGGGAGGGAGCATACAGCAGAGGAGATGAAGATTCACCTCCACATAATTCCCATGCCATCACTAGCCACAAAGGAGCTGCAGGTAGGGAACTCTGAAACCTTTTTATGGTTTGTGCCTCCAGAAGTGACAGATGGTACACACAAATCAAAGGCAGATTCCATCCCCCTCCAAACATGTCCAGCGTGAGTGCAACCTCACTTTACTGTATGGGGGGCCTCCCATAGAAATCTGCCCATGATGGAATCAATTTTACTGAACAGGATACTGGTATCTGTAGTGGCAGATGAGATAAACAATGAGTCAGTTTTGGGGTAATGATCATCTTTATGGCAGAGATTTTACAAGGTAAGGGGAGATTAAGCTTGGTCCGTCTTTGCATTTCCCATAGTAATGCCACCAGTATGGATGCCATATTAAACCTACAGATTTGGGATAGGTTTAGGGAAAGTTGGCTCCCCAGATATGTAATGGTATGTGGAGACCATCTGAAGCTCATGTGAGTAAAGGGGGTTGTGGACATTATGACATGAGCAGCAAAACCTCCATTTTGGGTGGATTGATCTTCAACCCTGAAATGTGGTAAAATGTATTGAGGTGGCCCAGAAGAGGTGAAATCCCCTTTAGATGCTCTTTCAAGAAACTAGCAGGTCAACCACTTAAAATTTACTGTTGTATTCAAGACACCCTATTTTTATGCCTGAGATGTCCTTCTTCTCCCTAATGGCAATAACCAGTGGTTTAATGGCCAACACAAAAAAGGAGGGGGTAGCTGGCACACCTGAGACATTCCTTTTTGAAGGGGAAAGGTGGTGAGACTATTGTTCTTCAGAACTCAAGCCAAGGGTTTGGCATATAATTTCTGGATCCAGTTTGAGAACTGTGAGCTGAAATTCCATCTTTCCTAGCACCTTAATGGGATTCCTGTACTCCACAGAATAAAATGCTTTTCTGAAATCAGTGGCAACAGCCGCTGCTGGAGCAGGGTAGGGCTCACTGCCTGAAAGATATTAATGAGGGATCATAAGTGGTCTGAGCTAAGTTGCTCCTTTACAAATTCCCCTAGAGAAGAGTTGATCGGGTCTGGGAGGTTCTCTTTCAGTCAAGCAGCTAGAGTCTTCACCAGTATTTTTGCATCCACATTTATAAGTGAGATAAGATGATAACTTACTAGTGACAGAGGATCTTTCCCCTCCTTAGTGAGAGTAGTAATCACTACCTCATTTAGTGTAGGGAAGAGCAGCTTTCAAGAGTGGGCCTTGGAAAACATTTACATAGAATAGGACTGAGCTGCTGGGCTAAGTGCTGGTATAAGTCAAAAGGAAGCCCATCGCCATCTGGTGCTTTATGCTTATTCATACCAAGAACTGCATTTTGTATTTCCTCTGGAGCGAGGGGAGCTTCCAACAACTGACACTGGGTTGGGGTAACCTGGGAAATCAGGATGGCAGCAAAAAGACTTTCATTAACTCTATATCTGTGGGTTCACTAGAAGTGTACAAGCATACATAGAATTTTCCCATAATACTGTTAGTATAACTTGGTATAACTTGGTGTTTTAAAACAAAGTAGGCCAAGTGCCCATTAAATTGTTTCCCACTCATAGTGGGTTTGTTTACCATCTTCATTTCACAGAAGGAATTCATCCAAACACTTTTTAAAAATTTCTAACGTAGGAGCATTGACTATTTGATTAGGCAATGCATTCCATATTCTTGCAGTACGTATGCTATAATGATTAAAATGTTTCACTTTGTGGACTCTAGATATCCCAGTCTGATTGCTATGAGATCTAAGGTTGTTACTCCTATGTAGTGTTTGTATACCACATTTATTTCCCAGGGCTTGATTTTGCATGACTTTGTACATAAATACAGTAGTAAGTCCCCTCTTGTTCTTCTGGTCTTCAAGGTGAAGAGATTTAGTTTGCTCAATCTATCCTTATAATTCAGATTTTTTAGTCCTTGGATGGATTTGGTTAATCTCCTCTGTATTTTCTCTATTAAGTTAATATCTTGTTTTAGATAGGGACTCCATAATGGTGAACCGTAATCAAGATGTGGTATAATGTAAGTTTTGTATAATTTAAGAATGCAGTCTTTATCCCTAAAAAAAAAAAAAAAAAAATATTTTTAAATCAAGCGAATAAGTCTGTTAATGGTCAAGGCAGTGTTATGACAGTGTGTCGATGCAGACAAATTGGAGTTCACCCATATCCCAATATCCTTTTCACTTGTAATGATCTGAGTATCTTTCCATTAAGATAATATTTATAACCTGTGCTATTTCTACCAAAATATAGAACAGAGCATTTCAGTTCATTAAATCTCATTTTGTTCTCTAAACCCCATTGTTCAATAGCTTGAAGATCTTGAGATAATAGTAGGTGTTTATAATAGGATGATATGTCACCTCCATTTTTTGAGTCATCAGCAAATTTAGACACAACACTACTAAGACCTTTTTCCATGTCACTAACATAGAGTCCAAACAATACAGGATCTAACACCAATCCCTGAGGTACTCCACTAGTAGCACTACTATCTTCAGAGCATACTATATTAATCCTTGCAGACTGCTTTCTATTAGTTAACCAATTGTTTGTCCATCTGATGATATGTTTGTTAATTCCCATGCTGGATAATTTCATAATGAGCTGGTCATGGGGAACTGAGGAGGCAGTATAGCGCAGTGGTCTAAGGCTCTGAGCTGCAAATCTGGTGACATCCAGCAGACCAGACCTGGGTTTGAATCCCACAGCTTCCACTTGCATACTGTGTGATCCTGAGCAAGTCACTTAACCTCCTTGTGCTTCCAGGTCGCTCCTGTAAAAAAGCTTCCAGCTTAGTGTGCTATACCTGGTTAAACAACTAAATAAAAAAAAAAAAAAAACTGTATGAAATGATTTTACGATGCTGAGAAATACTACATTAATGGGTAATCCCTTGTCAATGTGGTCTCTTACAAAATTATAAAAGGATACAAGATTAGTTACACAGGAAAGTCCTTTCTTAAAACCATGCTGTGTGAGATCTTGAAGCCCCAAACTTAATACCTCATTTTCAATAATCGTTTTTAATAAGCTTTCCAAAAGTTTGCAACAAATGGATGTAAGACTGGTTGGCCTATAGTTAGTGACATTGGTTCTGTTACTCTTCTTATGACTTGGAATAACTATAGCCTTTCTCCAGTCCAGTGGGACATGGCCAGCATCCAAGGACCTATTGAACAATAAGGTTAATGGATATACTAAAACATGAGCAAGTTTATTTATTTATTTATTTAAATGTTTTACCA
Source organism: Neoceratodus forsteri (assembly GCA_016271365.2). Lineage (NCBI taxonomy): Eukaryota > Metazoa > Chordata > Ceratodontiformes > Ceratodontidae > Neoceratodus > Neoceratodus forsteri. Next base: position 880,677,083 of record CM028131.1, on the reverse strand, counting down.
GGGAGGCATGCTGAGCAGACTACTGCTCGATTCCAGATGTGCCCTGGGGGTAGGGGAAAATGGGAGAACATACAAACATATACAGTAATGTCAATTACACAATATACATAATATACATATATACATAAGAGAATGGGAGAGCATACAAATATATACAGTAATGACAATTTACATGATTGCAAGAGAAACATTAGCAAGGCAGAGTACAAATTCACAGGCAGGTGCATAGCTATGGCTTCAATATGGTAATACATACAAGGTACATAGTTCATGGTGGTGAGCATTTATGATAGGAGGAAAATGAGACCCAGAGGACAGGAGACTTCTGGGAGGTTCCATCATCATGTAGGTGTATGGATCAGTGAAATTTGGGAGTGGTGTGTGTCAGTGGGAATTACCCTGATGCAGGAGTTTAAGGACTATCAGTTTGTGAGCTACCAGCGGTGCAAGTGCAGATAGGGTGGAAGTTTGTTTTGAGTAGGGAGTTAAGGTGCCTACCAGATGTGGCATGCTGGATGTCCAATGTGAGAGAGTTCCAGAGGATGGGCCAGCAGAAACTGAAAGCTGACTGGCCTGCCAAGGTTGACATGTGTGGGATGGCCAGCAGACATGAGTCTTTATTTCTCAGTGCATAGCACTGAAGGGTGTGGGCCAGGAGAACCATGGTAGGGTACATGGGGAGGGACTGTGACCAGTATTTGGCCATAAGGCTTGCACAATGGGCTAGGCACCAGCCCTGCAATGAGGGGAGGTCTAGGTTCCTGTACAGGATACAGTGATGAGTGCTAGAAGAACAGTCAAGAACAAAGCGACAGAAGAAATGGAAGAGGGGGTCCAGTCTTGCCAGGGTGGACTTTGGAGCAGCACTGTAGACTATGTCCCCATAGTCAAAGATGGAGAGGATCATTCTCTGCACAATGGCAAGTCTTGCTGGCAGAGGGATGTAGCCACGGTTTCAGTATAGTGCACCAAGCTTGGGGTGGAGCTTTTTGTGGATGGCATCAATGTGTGCAGAGAAGTCAAGGTGCTGGTCAAGCCAGACCCCAAGATACCTGAAGGTGGAGCATGATTCAATAGAAGTCCTGTCAAGGGTGTGGAAAGATGGGGTAGGGGTTTGCCTTGAAAGTCTCTGCCTTGTGCCGAATGTCATGGAGATAGTTTTCTTGGCATCAAGAAAAAGCTGATTTGAGCAAAACCAGTGCTGAACTTCTTTTGAAGTTCTGCTGGAATCTGGTTGCTACTTCAGAAGTCGAGGCTCTGGATGTGTACAACACTGTATCATCAACATACATGTCAATAGATGTACTTGGGCAGGCAGCCAGCAGGTCATTGAGGAATATGGAGAACAGGAGAGGGCCATGGACTGAGCATTGTGGGACCCCAGAGGTGACAGGAAATGAAGCAGAGGTGGCATTTCCAATTCTGATAGATTGGGATCTGTCTAGCAGGTAGGACTTGAACCACCTGGTGGTGAAGTCTGAGATCCCTGCATGAGATAGTTTAGATAGCAGAAGTGTATGGGAGACAGTGTTGAAGGTTTTAGCCTGGTCAACAAAAATGGTGGAGGTGATTTGGCCTTTGTCCATACCAGTGAGAATGGAGCCTGTGAGTCTTAGGAGGGAGGAGGTGGTGGAGTGGGTCTTCTGAAAGCCAGATTGATAAGGTATGAAAAAGGAAGAGTAATCAAGATAGGAGGACAGTTGATATAGAACTAATTTTTCCTGGATTTTGGCCAGGACAGGAAGCAGGGAAATCAGGCAGTAACTACCAGGTGTCAAGGGTTCACTGCCTTTTGGCAGCAGGATGATGGTAGTGTGTTTCCACTTGGTGGGGACTGCAGCAAGAAAGAAAGAGAGGTTGTAGAGATCTGCTAGGGGGATAGCGATGGCTGGGGCTGACAAGTAGCATCATTTGGAGTCATGGCCTGTAGGACATTTGCCCTTGTCAGGATTTAAGGCAAGTAAAGCTTTGTAAACTTCAACCAGGGTGGTCTGGCAGAAGCAAATGGGGTTCCTGCTGGGGGAATATTATGGGGGTGGGGTGGTTGGGAGGGTTGGGTGACTTGAGGGTTGGCACCCAAGAGAGACGAGGTACAGTCCATAATGAAGGAGTTGAAATTGGAGGCCACATCCAGGGGGTCAGTAATCATGGGGCCACCAATGTTAAGGGTAGGGGTAGGGGGTAGAGAGTGAGAGCCAAAGAGAGATTGAACCACCTTCCAAAATTTGGAGGGTTGGCTCAGGTTAGCTTTGAAGGTGTTGTTGAAGTATTTTGCCTTAGCCCTGCAGATCTGCCTAGTGCAGGCATTTAGAAGAGCTTGATATATTTATTCATGAACCTGAGAGCCAGAGACCTTAAAAGTCTTCCAAGCTGTGTCCCTGTCTTTGAGTAGTGACAAGATGTCCGTGAAAATCCATGGCATGTTGGTACCCCTCACCTGGACCCTTTTAACCGGGGCATGTGAGTTCCAGACTGCTAGAAACTGCAATTTAAAGTATTCCCAGGCTGAGTCAATAGAGGTGACCCTTTGGATGTAGGACCAGTCCAGCCTAGACAAGTCAGACAGGAGGGATGCAAGGTCCAGGGATTTGTATGATCTTGTGAGGATGGTTCTGAGTGGGTTAGCTTTGGGAAGGTGGATTTTTCTAATTGAGTATATCATGTTATGATTAATTATAGAGTCCAGTAGCAGACCAGAGGTGAGTATGCGAAGTGGGTGCGATGTAAGGGACCAGTCCAGGAGAGAGTGGTTTGAGGATTTGTGGTTGAGGCGGGTGGGCCCTGCTATTAATTGGGCTAGGTTTAGTGCTGCCACCTGGTGCCACAATCTGGAGCTGCTACTGGAGAGCAAGTTTTTGTTGAAATCATCGAGAATGTGCAACTTGCCCCCTGTGGCCTGCGAGGTGATGCTTTTTAGGTGTTCCAGGATGGAGGGTGGGGATATGTCTGGGGGACAATGGGACCTGGCCATGAAAATGGGGCAGGTGTGGGCTAAGGACAGTTTGATTAGTATGGCATCGATGGATTGCGCGGGTCTGGGTAACTGGACTGGAGTGAACTGCAGAGATGAGTTTATAAACGTGCCAATGCCACCCTCTCTTTTGGGGCCATGGCAGTCCTGGTGAATAATGGTGTAGCCTGGGATAGTGAACTCTGCATCGAGATTGTGTGGTTTTAGCCATGTTTTGGTAATGGTCAGTATGTCTCATTTTAGAGAGAGGGCAATGGGTTGCAGCAGGATGATTTTGTTTAGGATGCTGCAAATATTTAGGTGCATGAGTTCAAGGACCTGGGGCAGTGAGAGACAGGGGTGGGATTTGGACTGGGGAGAGGTTGGGTGAGGTCCTGGGTTGCATTCAATGTTACTGGCTAGCAGGAGCAGAATGGTTTGCAAGACCCTGCTGTAGGGAAATCCCCACAGGGCTTTCCGACTCGAGTGAGGTGAACTTCCTGGTGAAGTTGAGGAGGCTTTTGCCTGTACTTTTAGGGCAACTAAGCCAGCATGAAAGGAGGGAGGGAGGACTGAAAGGATGGCAATTAAATTTGGTTGCAGTGGCATAGGGGATAGCTGTTCAATAGAGGTATGGGGGGGGTTGTGGAGGATAGACTGTGAAATACAATCCATCACTCACTCGATAACAGTCATCTTACTGGTTCCACCTTCATTGACTTAACTAAAGCCTTTGATACTGTCAACCACAATCTCCTGCTTGCCCAGCTTCAACTAGCAGGGCTCTCACCTAACTCAGTGAACTGGTTCAAAAGCTACTTAGACAACTGCTCCCAAAGAGTGAGAATTGCTGGCACACTCTCAGACCAAAGACAAGTCCGGTCCAGTGTCCCACAGAGCTCAATCTTGGGCCCCCTCCTTTTCAGCCTTTTTCTGAACTCACTGCCAGAATCCTGCCCTGAACAGATCCTACCCTACCTGGATGATGCTGTCATCCTGGCATCCCACCATGATCCAGTCCATCTACAAGGTAACCTCCAACAGGCCTTCTCTGCAGTCGAAAACTTGTTCACAAAACACAGACTTATACTTAACCAGAAAAAAACAAAGACCATGATCTTCTGCAGCTTCCAAAACAAACACAAACAATATCAGCTCTCCATTAAAACCAAGCAAGGAATCACTGTCGAACAAGTTCATACCTTCAAATACCTCAGCCTCACCCTCGACTGTAATCTCTCCTATGTCCCACACATTAATAACGTGGCAAAAATAGCCAGCACCAGGATGGGCCTACTATTCCGACATAGGAAACATCTAACCCCAGAAGCTCTGTCCATAGCTGTCCAGAGCTCCATCATCAGCATCATTGGCTATGGTCTCATTATCTATGGATCTGCCACAACCTCATCTCTCAAGCGTGTTTCGACTTCCCTCAATCAAGCCTGCCGACTCATTACTGGTTCCCACCGTCTCACCCACGCCTGCGACCTCTACTCCAAAACAGGCTGGCTGCAACTGAACAACTGAATCAAATACCAAACCTGCATCACTGCTAAGAAAATCATGATGGGAAAGGCACCACCAGGAGTCAGCATCCTCCTCAAACCCAAAATCACCAACTGCAGCACCCGGAGCTCTAAGCCCCAAATCCTTCAAATCCCCCGCTGCCACACATCCCAAGGCCAAATGTTGTTTGCATACAGGCCTCTGAGTTGGCTTTATGAGCTGTCTAGTGACAGCTCATCCACAGCAATGCTTGGAGCGTTCAAAAAAAAGCTCCGCCACTCTATAACTGGCACCTCCACCTGTGCTTGCACCCCATAACATCTTCATTCCCTACGCTGCTTCTGACCTTATAGGTGTCAGTTTCTGCCCTCTCTTCTTGCACTTACCTGTCCAATGCAACTTCTAATGCACTTGTCCTGTGTCTGTCCCGACAAGGCCCCTCGGCTGCCTCATCCTGACCCTCTACATCTATGCCTTCCCCTACCCTCAGCCCTCTCCCCTTCTTGCCCTCTTCCTCCTATTGTTTCTTGAGTTACTCATCGCTCAGTCTGATTTTGTCAAGCAAAGTTACTGTCTAAAACCATGTACCTGTAACTGTTATATGTTTTAGTGTCTGTTATCCTGTAACCAGCATGACGTGGAACCTTTGTAAAAGAGCCATGGCTCAAAGGTACTTTGTAATCCTAGACACAAATAAATAAATAAATATGCATGCAAGGCTGTTTCTCTGGGAAGGAGGAAGGGGGGAACGAGAGTAAAGGGGCCATAAATTAAATTCCAGCTACTCCTGCAATCCAGGTTTTGGGCATGATTAGTAAGGTGCAGATCTCCGAATGACTGCTGCCTCTAGTGGAGGGTACCGATAACCAGCAAATGGAAAACTGGGCTAATAGGCTGAAACGCTCATGTGAGCAACAATGACAGCACTGTAAATAAGATAGTCGACCAAGGGTGGTGGTGGGGGTAGTGGGGAGCCAATGCAATGTGTCAGTGGGGACAAGCTGCACAAGATTTGAATTTGTCCGTTGAGCCCAGTAATACCTGCTTGCCTTGCTCCTATGGTGATGCAGCTCGGGGGAGGGCCGTGGCAGATCTGGCCCTCACGACCACTCAGTGGGAGGGGAGCTGTGAAGAAGGAGACAGAAGAAAGGATTTAAGTAAGGTGGGATGCAGGGGGGGCTGGGCAGACAATGGGGGCAGGGTTTCTAATATGCAAACAGGGATTTAAAATGGCTTTGGGGCTATGGTCTCTTCTGTAACACACAATTCAGTCTTAAATAAAACAGGCTGGTTTACATAGAATCAGGAGCAGGGTGTGGAGACGGAGACCCGTTTTAGAGAATTTGGCACAAGCATCAGCTAGGGAAATTATGCTCCTCTTTAACACAGAAAAAAGTAAACAGGCAGTAGAAATCGGAGCAGGATGTGGAGACGAAGTCCCATTTCAGCAAATTAAGCACAAAAACCAGCAATTAGATTTACAGCTAACATCTAGGTGAAAACACAGTGCTAGGCAAACTGCTAGCTTGATTTGGAAACCTAAACAGAATTGTGCAGACGACTAAAATTAGGCAGATAACAAACTCAGAAATCCTGTTTGGAAATTGGCGCCAAGCTGCACAAGATTTGAATTCATTTGTTGTGCTCAGTAATACCTGCTTGCCTTGCTCCTACAGTGATGCGGCTCGGGGGAAGGCCATGGCAGATCTGAACCTCATGACCACTCAGGGGGAGCTGCTTGCCTTGCTCCCATGGTGATGTGGCTCGGGGGAGGGCTGTGGCAGATCTTGCCCTCACAACCACTCGGGGGGAGCTGCTTGTCTTGCTCCTAGGATGATGCGGTTCAGGGGAAGGCCATGGCAGATATGGTGCTTACAACCACTCTGGGGGGAGCTGCTTGCCTTGCTCCTATGGCGATGCAGCTCAGGGGAGGACTATGGCAGATCTGGCCCTCACAACCACTCAGAGGGGGGCTGCTTGCCTTGCTCCTACAGTGATGCGGCCCGGGCGAGGGCTGTAGCAGATCTGGTCCTCACGACCACTCGGGGGGAGGGCTGCTTGCCTTGCTCCTATGGCGATGAGGCTCAGTGGAGGGCCATGGCAGATCTGGTCCTCATGACCACTCGGGCGGAGCTGCTTGCCTTGCTCCTATGGCGATGCAGCTTGGGGGAGGGCCGTGGCTAAATTTGTTTGAAGACAATGGGACTTATTTTATTAAGTCCTGGCTGAGAAGTTGTTTTTAATTTACATCATTCTTCTAATACCACATCAGGTTTTATTTTAATTTGTTGGATCCCATCCATACAGAAAGTTTGTGTAACTGGAGTTTTATAATTAACTACCAAAGTAAAATATTAATTAAAGCACTGAGCAATCTCCTTATTGCCAATGATTGAATTATCATTTTTTAGTACAGTGTTAATTTTGTCGGTTGCCTGTTTGTTGCTATTAACATAAGCATAAAAACTTTTATTTGTTTATTTATTTATTTATTGAATTTTGTTGACCAGGTAAGCCCACTGGGCCTAGAAGTCCCTTTCCCAGGGGTGACTGGGGGGGAGGGGGCATGAATCAGATTAAGTCCTTTTTAAGTGCCATTCTGAGTTCCAGCTTTAATTTCTCCTTTTTAATAAAGGATTTAAGCAGTCTTTGTTGTTTTCTATATATAAATTGATTGGTGGGGGAAGGATTTCTTTTATATCTCCTGAAGGCCTTTTGTTTTTTTCTCAGTTGTTTTCTAACAGTCTTGGAAAACCACAGAGGTATAATACCTTTACTGTTAACCATTTTTACACTTTGGAACATTGCTTTCCATTACTGTGTATAATCTGGCCTTAATTTATTCCACACTGATCAACCTCTAATCCTTTTAAGAAACAGTCCCAGTTGATATTTACCAGTTCATTAACAAGTTTAGACCAATCAGTACTTTTATAATCAGGTAAGGTAGTGCAATGTTTAGTTTTTGACTTGGAGATGTTAAGAACGCATTTGGCCATTTTGTGATCACTTGTTCCCATGTGTGTACCTACACTAATCTTAGAAATGTGATCTTTGCTATTAGTTATCACTAGGTCTAGGAAATTTCCACCTCTAGTTGGAGCAGTAACTAGCTGTTCACAGACACATAATACTATTGTTTCTAGTAGATCTTTTCAAAGACATTTTGCCCTTTCATCAAAATCCATGAAATTCCTGATATATTGAAATCACCTACCACCACAGTATCACATAAATTGGTGGCAGTGTTTATTTCATCAAACAAGGCACAATTATAACACTGATCACTGGATGGTGGTCTGTAACAGTTGCCAAAAATTAGTTTGGGAGAATGGGCAAAATGAAGATTTACCCACAGAATCTCGATATCCTTGTCATGGTTACAATTTAAACTTAATTCATTACAATGTATATGATTTGACATATAACAACATACCCCCCTCCTTTCCTACCTGTTATATTTTTATGGAACAGTTGGTAACCAGGGATATTGTTAGACCATTCACTAGCATCATTCCACCAAGTTTTGGTTGTACATACAATATCCACATTGTTATTGATCATGTATAATTTAAGTTCTGCTAACTTGATTTGATTTAGACTCCTAGCATTAATGATCAGTATTTTAATGTTTGATGGTTTATATACGTTAATTTTGATAACTGACAAATTGCCTTTGTCCCCCTTTGGAGTCAGTTTGAAGAGTGAGTAATGATGTTTTCAAAAGTTCTTTCCAATTTATTTGCACCTTGTTTACTCAGGTGCAAGCTGTCCCAGCAGTAGAGTGATTTGTTATTACAAAATGTTTCTCAATGGGTGACTGATGAGTAGCCCATTTTAAGGGTCCCTTTCCTTAACCATTCATTAATTATTTTGATCTTCCTCTCATTTGATAATTTGCTCTAGGGACTGGAAGTATTTCAGAGAAATAGATTTCACAATTCATGTTTTTCAGGATTCCCTCAAACTAATTAATTAATTCTTTATTTTATCAATTGAAAATGTATTTACATCAATAGTGCCAGCACGTATTATGACAAGTGGATTTTGATGTGAATGATGAAGAATGTTTTTACACATACTGTTAATGTCCTTAAGTGCCCCTAAAAGATGAGCTAGCAATGTTGTGTTTATCCTTCCTACAGACAACGTTATCTATATATTTCGTAATAGAATCACCAAGAACAAAGTACTGTCTAGGTGATTCATTGGTGATCTCAGTAACCATTGGCTGGGGGTTTTCAGTAGAAGAAATTGCAGATATAGACTCACTCCCTTTAGCTGAGACACCTGAGGATACTACATCTGTAGTATGCTCTGCAGTTGTTTCAATGTATTTAGCTTTGGCCTTATGTTTCTATCCCATGGTTACTTTGGTAGATAAACTTGTCATACTGGGTGGAGTACTGTGAGGTGAGCACTCTGTAGGGATGGGGCTATGGGGAACAGTGTTCATGGGGGGAGAAGGTGTAACCTCATTTTCTGAATTATTATCATTATGACCATTAATTCTGTTGTCTATTTTGTCCTCATTGGTGTTCATGTTTAGTACAGGTTTATAGCTATTGCTCAGTGCAACATTATTTCCCATAGCCCTTTGTCTAGTCTTTGATTTGTGTTCTAAATTAACCTCTGTCCAGTCATCTGGGTCAGAGACATTAAGATCAACTTCTCACACTGAGCGTTTCCTTTTTTCAGTGGGTTTGATCTTGCCCTGGTGATCATTTACAGGTAATAATGGAGATAAATCAGAATTACTGTTAGTATTGGCATTGCTACCCAAGTGTGATGTCAAGTTCATTTAATGTAACTTGGAAGTCATCACCTCCTGTTGTTTTTCTACCTGCGCTAATCTATTATAGAAGATTTCAATAATTTCTCTAAGTACACTGTTGTTAACACATTTGTCACAAATGTATAATGGACTCTGGCAGAGTGTAGTAAATAGGGCATACATGCCACAAGTTGAGCATTTTAATCCTGTCTCCCCAACCAGTGTCACAATGTCTCTCAAGTTTGAGATGGATGGGCCTGTAGTGTTTTTTCCAGGACTAGGGAATGATTACATGGCCATTCACCCCTTCTCAAAATCTAAATCCTGATCTCAACAGGGCCAACTCTGCACTACAGGAGAGCAAACTGTTGAGCTGTAGCCTAACCTTACCATGTCAGACATGATTAGCCTTTTCTGTGTTGGGGGGGTTCATGAATGCTTTGTTCAGTTCTTTACACCAGGAAGTCAGGGCTGTCATTTACTTCTCTCTGGCATTATGGTGTTTTGCTGCATACTGAATAATCTGGTCACATATTGTGGCCTTATACACCTCCTGTAATGTGACCATAAATACCTCACCCACACACTCCATTAAAATATCCCAGAGTTGTTTGGAAAAGCCATTTAAGAAAAGTTTTGTTGTGAAGCAGGAGGGGGTCCAATCTCCACTAGGTTGACTTCAGCATTTCATCTCCCCAGACAAGGAGAAGGGACACTGGGGCCTAGTCTGATAATACTGACAGTTAAATGGTGGATTTAATTGCAGCATGCATGATTTGAGGAGACCAATGATAAAAATCTATGTGATTGGCAGAGACATTGAGTGGAGATGTTGTAGAAGTAATTCCTATACCCAGGGTGAAGGGTACTGATACAGCTAGCTCAGACATCATGTTCCTCACCACCCTAGCAGCATTTGAATGTGCTTCTTCTCTAGAGGAAATATAATGTATTAAGATGTCCAATGTCCCCAACATATAAACTTAGAAACATAGACTTTGATGGCAGATAATGCCCGCTTGGCCCACCCAGTCTGCCCAGTTCCCTACCTATTGTATAAGCTGCAGATCCTAGTTAACCAGCAGACTACTTCCTCCTACAGCCACTATAATTGCTTTGTCTGTCCCATGCATTCTTGAATTCTCCCACTGTTTTTGACCCCACAACCTCCTTAAAGTAGGCCATTACCACCACCAATTGTCCACCACCCTCTCTGTGAAAAAATACTTCCTCACGTTGCCCCTGAGCCATCTCCCTTCTATCTTCAGATTGTGCCCTCTTATTCTTGCACATCTCTTTTTCTGAAAGATGCTACCCTCTTGGACTTTGTTGATTCCCTTGAGGTTCTTGAAAGTTTCTATCATGTCCCCCCTCTCCTTCCTTTCCTCGAGGGTATACATATTTTTAATCTGTCTTCATATGGTTTGTGGTGCAGAACCTCACTATTTTTGTACCCTCCTCTGGACTGCCTCCATCCTGTCTATGTCCTTGTGATGGGGTCTCCAGAACTGCATGCAGTACTCCAGATGGGCTCTACCATGCCAGTTCGACATCCTTTATGTTGACTGGCATCTCACCAACAGGAATCATGTCAATCACAAGTTGCAGTCTACATAATTCCTATGTGTCTCCCGGTCCTGTTTTCTCATCAAGGGGCCTCGCCCCAGAACCCCCCATGCAGGGGCCTCTGTCCCCCACCTCCCCATCTTTAGGATTCTCAGCTCCAGTCAGAGTTGTTTCAGGGTGGGGTACAGGACCGGGAGACAGCATGCCCCTGTGTCAGGCACACCAAAACAGTGACCTGTCAGCAAAGTGTCAATTTTGCTGACAGGTGAGTATTTTGCAGTGTTGGTGTCACTCTAAGAGTGGCATACCCTCCAGATGGGATCTCACCAACTGTCTGTAGAGAGGGATGACAAATTCCTGTTTTCTGCTGGTGATGCCTCTCCCTATGCATCCCAGTATACTCCAAGTCCTCCTTAATGCCTTCTCACATTGCCTGCCTACCATAAGGTAGTCTGATATGACTACCCACAGGTCCCTTTACATTTTTGAATTTGTTAGTACCCCCCCCCAACTGTGCACTATTCCACTGGGTTTTTGTTTCCCAGGTGTATTATTTTACACTTCTTTGAATTGAATCTAAGTTGCCATACTTTTGACCATTCCTCCAACATTGCCAAGTCCCTTCCCATCCTTTCTATCCCCCCTTGTGTTTCAACCCTGTTGCAGATCTTTGTGTCATCTGCAAAGAGGCATACTATTCCTTCCAGTCTCTCTGCAATGTCACTTATAAAGACATTAAAGAGGAATGACCCCAGTATAGAAACCTGTGATAACCCTGCTTACTTCGGAGTGGACTTTGTTTACTATTACCCTCTGTGTCCTGTTGTCCAGCCAATTTTTTACCCAGGCTACCACCCTGGAACCCACTCTTGGCTGGCTAACCTGTTTACTAATCTTTTATGTCAGACTGTGTCAAATGACTTGCAAAAGTCTAGGTTAGCCATGTTCACAGCCCCTCCCTGGTCTACTACTTTGGTCACCCAGTCAAAGAAATCTGTTAGATTCATCTGACATGAACTTCCCTATCTGATTCCATGCTGCCTTGGGTTCTATGCCCCACTGGCCTCTAGGTACTCAACTATTCTTTCTTTCAGAAGTGATTCCATCATTTTCCCTACCACTGAGGTCAAACTAACAGGTCTGTAGTTTCCTGTCTCTGCCTTGCTTCCACTTTTGTGAAGGGAAATCACATCCGGGTTCCTCCAGTCCTCAGGTACCACGCCCTCCTCCCATGATTTGTTAAAAAGGGTAGTCAGTGGTGTCACTAGTTCTCCACTTAGTTATTTTTGAATTCTAGGGTGAATCCCATCAGGCCCCATTGCCTTGTCCACCTTGAGTTTTAGGAGTTCTTTCAGGGCCCTTTCTTCTGTGACTGGACTGGTATTGATCGCCCTATCCATAGTACTTCTACTGTTTGGTTTAGGTACATCACCCTCCTCTTCTTTTCTGAATACTGAACAAAGTATTAATTCTGTATCTCTGCCTTTTCACTGTCACCCTCTTCTCACCCCCTTCCCTTTATTAAGCCTTACTATCCCTCCCTTGGTCTTTCTTCACTCACTACTGTACCTATAAAAGGTTTCATCCCCCTTCTTAACTGATTTGGCTATCTTTTCCTCAGTTTGGGCTTTGCTATTCTGGCTGCCTTCCCCGCTTCCTTCTTCTTTAACTGGTAAAGTTCTCTGTCATGCTCCTTCTGTGATTCCTTATACTTTCTGAATGCTATCTTTTTCTCCTTAACCTTCCCCACCACCTCTTTTGAGAACCATAGTGTTTTTTCCTTTGTTTTGCTTTGTTTATTTGCTTCACAAAAGGCTTGTTGCCTCTTTGATGGTAGTTTTGATGTTTCCCCATTGTTCTTCCACCCCTCCTTCCTGCCCTTTTGCTAGTGCATTCCTTAGGCACTCTCCCTTTCTGCCAAAGTCAGCCCCCCAAAAGTCCAGTACCCTTGCTTTTTTATGGCTTGACTATATGGCTATGTTTATTGTGAACCACACTGTTTGGTGGTCGCTTGTTCCCAGATGACTACCCACTTCAGAATCTGAGATCCTCTCACCGTCCCCATTTGAGAGTACTAGGTCAAGGACTGCTCCCTCCTGAGTGGGTCCCACCACTAACTGTCTGAGGCATGCCCCATGTTGGGCATCAAGAATGACTCTGCTCATTGATGTGGCTGTGGCAAATGTGCTCCAGTTAACATCTGACATATTCATGTCCCCATCAGCAATATCTCCCCTTTTTCTATCATTCTAAGGATGCCTCCTATCCTTTCCTTGATCATTTCCTCCCCCTGAGACAGGGCTCTGTATACAGCCTCTGTGCAGATTGTGGTGCCATTTCCTGTCTACAAGATGACCAACAGTGCCTCCTCTCCTCCCTGAATACCCTTTAGTTCCATTGCTTTGATCCTTCCTTTATGTAGAGAGCTACTCCATCTCCTCCTCTTTTACCTTCCTTATCCCTCCAGTAAACTGTGTACTCCAGAATGTTGAGATCCCAGTCATGGTTCTCTGTGAACCAGGTTTCTGTGACTGCCATGATATCCAGGTGTCCCTCTTCCATTAAGGTGACTAGTTCAGGATGCTTGTTACCCAGACTACTGGCATTGGTTCTCATTGCCCTCCATTTTGTGATGGCCTTACCCCTTTTAGCCCCATCCCTGTACTTACTCCATTTCTCTTTTTCTCCATTTACCCCTGCCCTGCCCCCTTTTGACCTCTCTACCCTGGTGTTAACCTTGCTAACTACCTTGTTTTGTGGGGGGAGGCTGGGAATTCCCTTCTCCTTTTAAGTGCCTCCCCCTTGGTTAGTTTAAAAGCTTGCCAATGAAGCATTTAAACCTATCAGCTAAGATTCTGCTTTCCCTCCTGCACAGATGCAGACCATCGTGCCAGTATAGGCCTGTATCCATCCAGATGGACCCCAGTCACCAAAGGAGGCCAAACCCTGTACTCTGAACCAGTTTTTCAACTATTCATTGAAGCCCAGGGTATGGAGTATACTAGCATCAGCCATGCCATAGACAGTCAGCACCTCCGAGAAGATTACTAATAGTGCTACTGGTCCAAGGCCCCTCCCCAACTTCAGAAACTCCTCCTGCACAGCTCTGATCCAATTCACAATTAGGTCATTCATCCCTAGGTGGAAAATGACATCCTACCGCCTCTCCTATGCAGCTTCTCTCATGATCCTGAGGATTCTTTCTTCCTGTCCCTCCATGCTATGGCACAAGGTAGGCATCTTACTTCTCTCTCCCCTCCCTTCCCCAGTTCTATCCCCCTAATGATTGAGTCCCCCAACAGGAGTTATTTCCTTCCCCTATGGGACCTATGCCACCCTTCTGTGGGTCTCTTTTGTGGAGATTCTCAGCATCCTCCTTGATCTCCACTGTGGCTGCCTCCATAGTGGAACAGCACTCTGACAGAAATGCATATGAATTGTGGAGAGGTACAACTGAAGGGATGTGCCTCTCTTCCACCACCATCACCCTCCTTGAGTCCACCATAGTCCAACCAGTCCTTATTCTTGGCAACCTCTGAGGTGGCAGCAGCAGCTGCAACCCTGGTGGTCCCTTGGTGGGGGAGGAGATTTCCCAATCTCCTGCCAGGGTCTCAGTGGGGGATGTTTCCCTACTCATTGCCAGGATGGCCTGGAGACAGGAAAACTCCTCCCTCAGAGCAAAGAGAGCAAAGAGGTGTCTGCAAATAGGGCAGCATCACGGCCTCCAGAATGTCTCCTGGAAGACTGCACCCCACAGCCAGTGCATTGCACCACTCTCTACATGTCTCTCTCCTGTCTTGTTGAAATTGTGCTTTTTTTGTTTTGCTATTAGGGAACCTCACTTCCCATTAGTAGTGTAACCCTTTTCCTAGGGTCTGTGTACTAGGAAACTCCAATTTTTTTTTTAACAATAGCAATCACAAGGACATATTCTCCCAGCTTATGCAACACTGCCTGGCTGCCTTCTGTGGGACACCCAACCCTGTTTTGTGTCTGAGCAGGAATTTGTCACGCCTTTCTGCCTAATCCCATAAAGCTAGTTTAGCAGGGCGAGGGTTAGAATGGGGGAGGGTAGAGTTTGGGCAATCCACCTGTTCTGTGCTGTGAAGACAATCAAAACAATCCAGTTTGAATCTTCTGAGGCTTTTACCCTTTAAGCGGCCTCCCTCTAATCTCATGCTGTGTCCCCTTGTCCTGATATTTTTCTTATATTGAAACATGTTAGACTCTTTCACCTTGTTAATGAACTTAAGATATTTGAATTTTTCAATCAGATCACCCCTCTCTTTCTTTATCGCTCCTTTGCTCTAGGGTACACATATTGAGCTCTGTTAATCTGTCCTCATATGTTTTCTAATGCAGTCCCTGCACTATTTTGGTTGCCCTTCTCTGGACTGCCTCCATTTTGTTGATGTCCTTGTGCAGGTGCTGCCTCCAGTACTGCACTCAGTACTCCAGATAGGACCTAACCAGTGTCGTGTAAAGAGGGATTATTACTTCCCTCTGATGACTTGTGATGCCCCTACTAATACATGCCAACAGCCCTCTAGCCTTACCCACTGCTTTAATGGTCTGCTTGGATGATTTCAGGTCATATGTGATGATGATGCCCAAATCTCCTTCTTCCCTTGTGATTGCCAGCAACTCCCCTCCCAACCTATTGGTAGCTTCGGAGTTTCTCTTCCCTATGTGCATGATCTTCCACTTCTTTGCATTAAACCCAGTTGCCAATTTTCAGACCATTTTTCCAGTTTTTCCAGATCTCTTCTCATTTTGCCCACCCCATCTGGATCATCTACTCTGTTGCAGATCTTGGCATCATCTGCAATTAGGCATCCCTTACCCTCCAATCCATCTGTAATGTCACTGATGACGATATTGAAGAGGACTGGCCTCAGGACTGATCCCTGAGGTACCCCACTTGTGACTTGCATCTCTTCTGACTGTATACCTGTAACCCCTACACCCCTGCCTTTTTGCAAATGACAGGTGGTATGGTGTTGAAGCTGACAGCAGTTCCAGGTGGGGGACTGGGTTCGGGGAGGACTAGGTTACTCAGCACAAGGGCTAGGTTTGGCTACTCTGCACAGGGGCACCCAAGTAAATCCGAACACAGGAAGCAATAACTGTAATGTCCAATACCAGGAATGGGATTCTAAAGTGTGGCTTTATTTACATCCAAACTGAACAAACAAAGCATAGACAGACCCCCACGGGGCTACATTCCAGGTAATGCAGATAAAAGAAACAGAACATTTCTTCAACACTTCAGCCCTCAGGCTCTGGACCCACCAGGCATACAGCCCAGACTTGCATGCTGCTTTAGGTACACAGCCCAACTTGTACACTATTTGGGTTTTCCCTGACTCGGCTCTCCTGCCGGCCACTCGAACCCCCTCCATGTGACATGGATACATTTTCCTGGTGGCTTCCTAAACCACCTTAGAGTCTTCGACTCCTTAAGGAAATTTTCCTTTCAATCCCACATCTGGGTACTTCCCTGAGTACTGGCCAAGTGCCTCAGGCAAACTAAAAGGGCCACAGAGCAAATCCGTAGAGGTGAACCTGGTTACTAATGATGGGGGGTCTCCCACCTCTAGCTTCCACAATCCATACCCGGCCATTTCTCTGGACATTAAACATCTCTTTCTGAAAAGCTTGGCAATGTAGATTAAAGGGTAAATGCATAGTACATTTCCTCTACATGTCTTGACTTTTCCCTTGTACTAGACTCGAACATACTTAAACATCTCTTCCTGAAAAGCTTGGCAGTGTAGATTAAAGGGTAAATGCATAGCACATTTCTTCAACATGTCTTGGCTTTCCCCTTGTGCTGGACTTGAACATACTTTTACTTTGGCTTAGCCTATTCCTCTAGGCCTCCCACTGATTAAGCAGTCCAATCCCCACTTTACAACAGTTCGGGTGAAACATAGGCCCCATGTAAGAGCAGAACTCACCCTTTGGTTGCAGGTGCCCCACAGGCGATTCTTGACAGCTTCTGGTGCCGCAGCACAACTTAGAAAAAATAAGGCAGCTTCTTCCCCAGCTGGAACCAGGAGGGTTGCCCCTGGAATAACAGGCAACCTTTTCAACCCTATATCTGCAGGGATAGGGCACAGAGATCAGTAACAGTGGTCTCCACCACTTCATGAACAGCTTACTGTGTTCCTCTTTTGGCAGAAACACACTTCTTTCCCTAAAAGTAGCTCTATATCAGAGCTTTAGGCTCTCAGAGCCTGTGCACAGTCTGCTGTGCTCCTCTCCTCAAGACTGCTCACACACAACTGCTGTTCACTGTTCAAAAACTCTCAACATTCTAACCTAACTCCCCACTGCAGATTCCAATGTGGCTCATGCAGCTGTGATAGTTCTATGGTGATGTCATCCCTCAGTCTCAGCTGAGACTGATAACAGAGTGAGACAGTGTGAAATCCATTTAACTGGAGTATCACAAGCTGCCTTCCCTGCCTACCACTAGGTCTTATTGGGATTCTAGTAACCCCGGGTAACAGGGGGTTACATACCGTTTACCAAAACTCTCTGTTTTCTGCCCGCCAACTAATTTGCCACTCAGTTGACCAACTTCTGACCCAGCCTGAGCCTTCCTAGCTTATTAATCAATCTTTTGTGTGGAACAGTATCTAAAGCTTTGCTGAGGTCAAGGTAGGAGACATCAACTGCACCCCCTTGGTTCACCACTCTGATTACCCAGTCAAAGAAATCTGTGAGATTAGATTGACAGGACCTACCTGTTGTAAACCCATGCTGTCTTGGATCCTGTGCTCCCATGGATTCCAGGTATTGCACTATCCTTTCCCTAAGGAGTACCTCCAAAATATTGCTCACTACTGAGGTAAGACTGACTTGTCTGTAGTTCTATGCCTCCTTCCTGCTGCCACTCTTATGGAGTGGGATCACATGAGCCCTTCTTCAGTCTTCTGGGACCTCTCCTGTGCACAGAGATTCACTAAGGAGTTCTGCTAATGGCTCTACTAGTTCCATTCTTAGCTCCTTTAGTACCCTAGGATGTATGCCATCAGGTCCCATTGCCTTGTCCACTCTGAGCTTAGTGAGCTCTTGTAGGACCCTTTCTTTTGTGAAGGGACTTGTGCACACCTTCCTGCCCCCTGTGTCCATGGTGCTGAGCTGTGGGCTCTCCCCTACCTTCTCTTCAGTAAATACTGAGCTGAAGTATCTATTTAGGATAGATGCTTTTCCTTGGTTCTCCTCCACACACTCCCCCTTATCCCCTTTGATCTTAGCAATACCCCCTTTGGACTTTCTCCTTTCACTAATGTATCTATAGAATGTCTTGTCCCCTTCTTTTACTGTTTGTGTGAGTGTTTCCTCTGTTCAGGCTTTTGCCTGCTTTACTGCCTTCCCTACTTCCCTTAGGGAAGTTTGGCATACTTCCCTATCTTCGTCCCACTGCATTCCCTTATAGTTCCTGAAGGCCAACCTTTTGGCTCTGACCATTTATGCTACTGTTTTTAAGAACCAAAGTGGTTTCCTCATTCTTTTGCACTTTCTTTTCTCCATAACACAATGGGATGTTACTTCAGGTATCACATATTTAATGCTTGCACACTTTGCCTGTACCACCTCATCTGTATTTCTTCTTGGAAGGGCTGGCTTAACTCTGTTGGTCATCTTATCAAATTCAGCTCCTCTGAAGTCCAATATTTTTGCCTTGGAATGGGATGATTTAGTTCTAGTGGCCAAATTGAACCATACCATGTGATGGTCACTGGCCCCCCCAGGTGACCTTCTACCTGAAGATCTGTGATCCTTTCCCTATTAGTCAGTACTAGATCCAAGATAGCCCTGTCTCTTGTGGGTTGTTGTACCACTTGTTTGAGGCCCTCCCCTGCAGGGAATCCATTATGTGCCTAGTTCTGGCAGATGATCCAGCTGGTACTGACCAATCTGTATCTGGCATGTTGAAGTCTCCCATTAGCAGAACCTTCCCTTTAGCTGTCATGCTTTGTGCAGTATATCTTCTAACAGTAATGTGTCTATGTCATCATCCTAGTCTGGAGGCCTGTAGATATCCCCCATTCTTATGGCTGTCCCATTTCCTGTTTTCAGGGTGACCCACAGTTCTTCTGGCCAGTGCGTCACATGGGGAGCCGGAACTTTTTCCTCACCTGGTGATGCAAATGAACTACAAACATGCTGAACTCCTGTTTGAACATTAGCTTGGGGGGAGGGGTGGTCTTCCCATTCAATGTATTGGGTGCTGCACTTCTCTCTCCATTTTCTAGTTTAAATATTCTGCAAAGACATCAAATGTCTGCCCCAATGCACTGACTCTCTCCTTAGTCAGATTCAGTCCATCGAATTTAAAGAACTTTTGCTCCCCAAACTGTTGCCAGTTACCTACAAATTTGTGTAATTTTCTCTGGCACCAGCCCTTGAGTCACATGTTTAGCTTCCTTGTTTCCCCTTCTCTGACCTTCTGCCTCTCTGCCCCCCTCTCCCAGACTGGCAGGACCTCAGAGAAGGCAAAGTCAGATGAAATGGATGACAGTTGTCTCCCAGCCTGGTCAGGTGTTCCTTGGTCTCCACAACTGGTCGGCTGGCTAGATCATTAGTCCCTATGTGTACCAGGACATTGATGTTCTCTTCTGCTTCCTGCATGATTTAAGCAATGTGGTCGGTGTCTGTCCAAGCTGATGTACCTGGGAGACATATGACCTTTACCCCTGGCTGGAGGTAGGTATCATCTCCCTGAATCATGGAGTCTTCTATGATCAGAAGTGTTTTGGATTTCCTTTTGCCATTTTTGTTTTGGTCCCTATTATGGATGAGTTTTGTAGTGCTAGCTCCTGTGCTACAGTGTCCCGCTCTGCAGTGTCCTCTGCCCCTTTGTTTGATTTTAGAGATAGAGGCAGATACCTGTTTGTAGTTTTTATATGGTTTGTGGAGGTGATACCTTGGTGAGCATTGAGTGATGGGGTACCTGATTTGCCCCCCTAACCACAAGCCAACCTTTCAGACCAACTACCCTCTCCAGTTGAGGTGCTTCATTTGAATGTTGTGGAAATGGCAGGTGGTTCTTGTAATACATTTCCTCCTGAATATGTGATTTGAGGTGTGCAATCTCTGCCCTTGCTGCCAGGAGCTCAGCCCTTAGATCTCCAATGGTCTAGTACGTAGGGCATTGTCCTAAATCCTGTGTAACTGCCCTTTTGAAAGTGTCCAGCAGTACCTGCAGTCATTAACATCTATTCCAGTTGAGTTGTTGAGTTTATTACCTGGTCTGAGTAATTAGAAGGAAAATGGATGCAAATGTGTGGTTTCTTTTATATACATATATATATATATATATTTATTTTATTTTGTTTGTTTATGTATAACTTTTTATAACAAGTTAAATTAATTGTGCTCCTTTAAGTGAAGTCACTCTGTGGAGACCCCTCTGATCCTCCCCGTCCTGCTTTGCTACAGGAAATGTCATGACTGTGCTACTCTATAAAAGGAGTGTAGCATGGAGTGGTTGGGGATGGGGTGGATGGTTGGGCCCTTTCCCTGCTGAAAAAGAAGAACTGTGAACAAAAGAAACAAGGAAGTAAGAACAGAAACAATCAAGCAACAACAAATGCAGACACTATCCCACAGTCTATATCTCATGGATGCCCCTGTAATTAGCCCTGAAAGCTTAGCATAATGATAGATAAAACTGTAAACCTGTCAGTACAAAAACTAACAACACCTGTAAGCACCTCCTGTAGCAATTTAACAGAAGATATACCCTGCAAAAACAGTTTGCTACAGTGAAAAATAGAGCAGTAATCTGCAAGCACAAAAAGTAATAAAACCTGGAAGCATGACCTACAGAACAATTTAACAGAAGATATATCTTGCAAAAAACATTATGAATCAGAGAAAAATAAAGCAGCAATCTGTAAGCACAAAAAGTAACAACTTGTAAGCACAACAGTAAGAACAATTTAACAGAAAATATACCTTGCAAAAAACAACAACCTTGAAACAGAGAAAAATAAAGAAGTAATCTGTAAGAATAACACAGTATCAACCTGCAAGCACACCCTGTAACAATTTAGCAGAAAATATACCCTACTAAAAAAAAAAAAACAATTTCAATCAGAGAAAAAATAAAGCAGTAAAGTGTAACACCTGTAGGCACAACACAGTAACAAAAACTTGTAGGCCCAACCCTGAACAATTCCACAGAAAATATACCCTGCAAAGAAACTATTTGAACCAGAGAAAATAAAAGAGTAATATGTAAGCACAAAACAGTAACAAACCTGTAGGCACATCCTGAAACAATGCAGCAGAAATTAAACCATGCAAAAACAATTTGAATCAAAGAACAATAAAGCAGTAATATGTAAGCAAAAAACAGTGACATGACCTGTAAGCAGAAAAGAAAATACTAACACACAGTAAATCTGCCTAGCCAAAAGAAGTCTTAATTATTTTCTCTGCTCTGATAATGTTGTTCCTTGCTCTGTCCTTACAAGCAAATCTAGAAGAAAAAAGCTTAGGTGAAGCAAGGTACCTTTGCCAGTGAACCAAGTCTTCCAACAGAGGAGTGGGCTACTGGTGAAGGAACATTACATTTGTAGCACTCCCTCAATGTGTGATTTGCAGGGGAAATCTTTTTTTTATGAAACTCCACCCCCATCCATAGGTTGGTACTCTAATCCCTACCTACACCACCAAGTCAGCATACCTCTTCCCCAGTGTCCTGGATGTGACCCACCTGAGTCATCTGGTCCACCAGTTAGCCAGGCCTCTACCTGCCTCCCTCACCAACTCAGGTCCATTATGTGCACCACTGCCATGGCCCTCATAGCAATGCTGATGATGGAAAGGGATTTACACTGTCAGGTGTGATTAACCAAACACTCTAGAAGCATCCCAGTGCTGCCAAGCTCTCATCACAATACTGGGGAATGAAACATACTCAGGCACTACATTCATAGCTAAGGAATACCTATTCTATGCCTGGTAAAAGACAGAGGTGGAGGAAAGACAGTCAGTTGCATGTTTGACTGAATAAGGAGACAAACCAGAAGCCCACAGTTATCCTGCAAGTAAAAGCAAAGTGAAATGGTGCGGGGGGGAGGGATGAGAGTGAGTAACTGTGCAGTTGTCCCCATTGTTATAAACAACCACAACCTGATCCACAGTACAGAAGGGCTTACATCTCAGAAAAGTATCATATGCCCTCCCTGAGACTAACTAGAAGGTTTGCCACCCGTACTGTCACTAGG
Organism: Neoceratodus forsteri; assembly: GCA_016271365.2. Taxonomy (NCBI): domain Eukaryota; kingdom Metazoa; phylum Chordata; order Ceratodontiformes; family Ceratodontidae; genus Neoceratodus; species Neoceratodus forsteri. Next base: position 880,655,035 of record CM028131.1, on the reverse strand, counting down.
TCTCCTTGTCAGCGATTAGAAAGAAAAACCCACCAGTCAGACATTTAAACTACCCACTGTAATGAAGCCTGAAAATGAGTTGCCTTTGGGGGGTGCAGTAGAACTGAAAAAATGGCACGATTTCCAATGATGCCCCTTCCTTTGGTGTGACCATGTCCAGAATAACCCCATCCCCCATAACAAGCAACAACCAACAGGGAAAAGTACTATGCAAGACCCACATTTATAACAGTTCCAAACTAGTTACATAATAAAGGATATATATTGCAGATCCACCCTCCACCAAAACATTCACAAGTTCAAAGCAGTTCTGTAAGTCAATACAAATGGAGGAGAATTTTGCAAGCTGTTGTTGGCCATTTGTGAGTCTTGTCCCTGGTAATCTGTAAGTAAGTCCCCTATAAAGAAAATGGAGACCTACTGTGGTGCCTAGGACACTCCAGATCTATGGCAGGTGTAGTATTTAACACTCTGAGCCAGGGCTCAACCTATGTCAAACAACACTAAGTTCAGCATCCCGGAAGCAAATCAGCCTGTACCAGTAATGACTTGTACCGTCTTCATCGATGAGCTCCCTCCATCTTTGGGCCCTGAGGAGAGGGTCACTGGGAAAGGTATGAGAGCAGCCATTGCTGCCCATGATTTTTTCGAGAGGGGGCTGTCATCCTGTGCCCTCTGTAGAAGGAGGCTGCATGATATGCCTGAGAGCTGGAGGCTTAGTATTTGTTTGGGATGGCTACAAAGAATTATAGAGGTTGATGGCAGAAGGAGACTGCTAGGTCCATCTAATCTGTCCATTTGTTTTTAACCTATTTTGACACTCTAGTTGCCCTTTGGTATCTCCACCTTGCTTGTAGACTTGGCCAAGGAGCATGAACTGTGGCTGTGGCTTCCTGAGTGGGTCTGTTGTGGGGTGTCATGCTTTTTCTGTGGAACTCTCTTCCTTTTCCAGCCTCCCATTCCTTAAACCATCATCCAGTCATCAGGGAAGATATGACCCTGCTGTGGATGCCATTATTGGACCCGGATGAGTTGGGTGGTGGTATCCATCAGTGTGGGAAGCATACCTTGGGGCCTGTCAAGACCAGCAGGCCACAACGCAGAGTCAGCCAGCCCATGTTGCAACTGTTCAATTAGAGCCATTGCTATTTCAGAGAATTGACAATCGTTGGGTACCCCATTCACCAGGACACATAAACACACAGGATAACTAAGGGAACCTAGATCTAAGTTGAGTGAGTTGTTTTTGGGTAGTAGTAAAGGCAAGTTGATGCTGGGGCAACTTCACCAAAAAGTCCTTTTATAGTATGATACTAAAGCTGTGCCAAGTGAAAGGACCCTCGAAACTAGTCAGACACATTAAGAGGGCATCATAGCAGTAGGATCCATCACAGTTTGGCTCCCAGTGGCTGGGAGCCAGTGACCTGTGGACCCTCTTAGTTTCCACTGGGAGGTCAGTCAGGCACATTTAACAGTTTCAGGATTGTTTTTTGTAGTAACCTAGTTAAATCAGGGCCTTTACCACTTACAAGAACCTGACACAACTTATATTATTTCCTCAGCCCAATTTTCTAGGTCGTCCACCTTCCAGAGTAGATACTGGCTCATTGAGACCTGTTCCAACAAAATGCCCTGTGTGTTCCCCTGCACTTGCTCCACCACTGTGAGCTGCATTTTATTGGCAGTTGCCCTGGTGTTGAGCATCGCTATGTTCTGGGCAGTTTAAGTGGCCGTGGCCTTTAACTCAATGATATCCTTAAGGATCAAAAGCAACATTGCTGTAACTTATAGCAGGCTTGCCTGTGTGGGTGCTGCTGTCACCATAAGGCAAGCTACATTGATTGTCCCTGAAGACCAGAAGCTGCAAATCATGCAGGTCACCATAATGAAGTGCAGGATCAACAAAGCAGAGCTAGCATCTATTGGCCAGTAAGAAAACAGTAATAACATAGTCACATGCACACTTGGGAAATCAGAGATAACATTTTCTTTTATGGAAACCATGTTTGATAGATGGATGCAGCACGATTTCTTAGAGGGAAGGCAGACCAAATAGATTTAAGCTACCATCTTGGCTGTTGCCAAGCCACACCCCTAAGATCCTGGGTTTTTAGTGAGAATAGACTTCACAGCAGTTACAGCACATCTGAATCCTCATTGTGAATATTCCTTTCTGACTACCTTGATTCAGTTCACTGTCCACACTAAGGCAGTTCCACTGGGCATAGCTCTGTCACCAGATGTCTTCAGGCTAGGATCTTCCCACCATTAATGATGTTATTCCTTGGCTATCCCCAGTTGATATCAGATCATTATTTCCACTGGAAGGGACAGATCCTTTCCTTTATAGCTCCTGCAGGGACTAGGGGATTTCAAGTTCAAGTTTATTTTATTAGAGTCACCCAAAAAGATACTGCCAAAGCACAAAAAATGAAATCTGCACATTCAGTTACATTATTTAATCCTAAGGCTGTGTGAAATATAACATTCTACCATTAGAATTGCTGCAGAATGGCAATTCCACTTCTGAAACACTTTGCAGAATTTCTTTTTAAATTTTGTAGAATTTCAAAAAGCCTTTCTATGCAAACTGCAGAATAATTTCCCATGGATCATGTGAACTGCAGAATAATTTTCCATGGTTTGCAGAAAAATAATTTATGATTTATGTGAACTGTGGATTATTATTCTGTGAAAAGCATTTTGCATGGAATGCCAAAATTCCACATACAATAAAAATCAGCAGAATTTTCTAAAATTTTGTAGAACTCTGTTCCATCAGAAACTCAACCTTCTGCATAGCCCTAAGTCCATAACAATAAAAAAGGATGACAAAGACAGTAGTTCTCTTCCATGATGATACATAGAGTTCTCAAAAGTGCCTAATAAACCAGGATCTTTCTTATATTAAATAGTTATTTGGAGCTATTATTTTTGCATAATTCTTCAGGTAACACATTATGCAACCCTTATATAATAAGTAGAATAAAGATAAAGCCCAGGAATAATTTGATATTTCATCAGTTAAAAATTTTTAATGTGCGGGTTATAAAAGATGCAAAGGCAAATATAACTACCCCATCTTGAGAAGACAGAAGCAAGATAAAGTTGTCTTCTTAATTTGCCAAATTTCTTAGTGGAAATTAAAAATTGAGTATCCACCTTTTTTCTTAAATTATGCAAATTAGGACAATCAAAAATTATCTGTAATAAACCTACAGAAGAATATGCAAGTTCACATTTGCAGAGATTTTGCATATTAGTGTGGCACCCCTTGTGTTCTCAAAAAAATTTAAATCTGAATGTTGCTAGATTTCTTCTATGTTCTGATGTAAGACAGTAACTGAGATAATTTTCTGTCTTCCAGTCTAATTCAACTAAAGCATATTGCCTCAACATTTGGGAACTCCCTTTTCTGGGCACATCTTGTTTCTATTTCAATATCAACAATACATCTATAGCTGAGGGTTGAGTTGCTAGATGCCACACCTCACACCACACTGGTGACCTGAGTTCAGAAATGTGCCTGGCCCATCAGGGGTCGGCAGGGGTGGGATAGGATTAAGCATCTGGAGGACTGCTGTCCTATCCTGGGATAGGCTGAGGGTTTCCACCACTCTGCAGTGCCCCCTGGTGATGACCAGGGGGAGCTACAGGGCTGCTGCAGTGTAGGGGTGGAGTGTGGCAGATGTCGGCACATCATGCCTTGGATGTCATTGCATGTCCACACTCCAGGGGCTTTACAGGAGGAAAATAGATGAGCATGACCATGCAACTTGATGGCCACTCTCTGCACTGCCTGGAGGACTGTCATGGAATCACACTGGGGGGTCAGGTGCCAGCCTGGGTTGGCAGGGCATGGGGGCCCTCCAACAGGTCAGCAGATGGCCACACCAGATCCCCCATCATGTGAGTGAGCCTGCTGCTCTCCAGGCAAGCAGAGACAGTGGCTGGATGCCCCCACTGGTAACCACTTCAGCAGGCTGGAAAACAGTAGTAATATAAAAAACAATACATCTATAAATGTTACTATACACATTTTTCCACTAAAGACGATTCTCAGTATTCTGACTGAATAAGTCAGGACAGCCCATAGGAGTTACTCTCTGGTTTAAATTATACAGCAACCTTTATAACTTTTACCTATAACTAAATGTATATATACTTCTAAAGGAATCTGTCTCAGGAATTTTTCAGGGGACAAGGAAACAAATTAAAAAAAAAGTTCAATGACAAGAAGTGCCATATTTTTTAAGACAGTTCCAGTTTCTGCCCTCATGTGTGTTGCTGTAACATGATCCCCCACACCTAACATGAATCTTAAAAATGTGTTTTCTAGAATTTCTACGTTTTCTGTTCTAGTATGTGTTTCCCATATCTCTGCCCCATAAAGAATTTTGCTTTATACTTTAGAATCAAACATTATTTTCATTGGCAAGTAGAACTCTCCATCATGTTTCAGTGAAAATATTTTAATGCCTGCAAACTCTTTGTTTTTTTTTATGTTTAACTAAGTGAAAATTCCAGTTTAAGTTGTTGGCTATTGTGACACCCAGGTATTTATACGTTTTTACTTTCTCAAGTTTTTTTATTGTTAGTATACCAAGAAATATTGTTAGAACTTTTGGAAGAGAACATTAGTAACTTAGTCTTTTTAAAGTTAACCTGTAGTTCCAGATTTTCTAACATTTGAGTAACAGCTTTTTTACAGCAAAAATAAATTTCGAGTATACTTTAGCTGCCAAAGTACATGATAATTATAAATCCTTCTGTACTTATGTAAATAGTAAAAAAGGTAAAAATCCATCTGTTGGACCCCTTAAAACCAACAATGGGGAAAGTATAACCGATAATGGGTCACTAGCTGAGGAATTTAATAATTACTTCTCTACAGTTTTTAATGTAAGTCAGCATTCTGCCAAATATGGGGTTGTCATATTGCAGCCAAATTCTAGTTATTTAATTGATAGAGCCAATGTACTTACAAGACTCAAGCAAGTCAAGCAAAACAAGGCACATGGAAGAAGAAGAAGAAGAAGAAGAAGAAGAATCAGCATTTATATAGCACTTTTCATACATCCAAAGCACTTTACAAGCAATGCTAGACTGGTAGTGAAGTGACTGAATGTGTGGTGGTGGCCATATCACACATCATCACCCACACACAGCCTGAATGATTGCATGAACCGGTTTATGGGAAGGGAAATGTTGGCCAGGACACCGGAAATGTTCCCTACTCTTTGCGAAGAGTGCCCTGGGTTTTTTCACTTCCACCTGGACACCCACCAGGACAACACCAGGATGGGCAGAAGGGACCTTGGTTTAATATCTCATCCAAAGGACAGCACACCCCAGCAGTACAGCACCCCCCCAATACTGCACTATGATGCCAGTGATTTTTAGGTGCAAGTCCAATCCCAGTGTGGGACGAGAAACCATGACCTTCTGGTCCACAGGCGGATGTGTTACCAACTGAGCCACGCTGACAGATAGTATTCATCCTAGGATGTTAAAGGAACTAGCAGAGATCTTGGTTGATCCCATAATGCACTTGTTCCAGACATCTATAGAAACAGGAGAGGTCCCGGAAGCCTGGTGACAGGCAACTGTGATCCCTATACATAAGAAAGGATCACGGCAATTGGTGTCCAATTATAGGCCCATAAGTTTGACCTCAGTGCTGGGTAAAATATCGGAAGCTATAATAAAGGATTTTATTGTAGACTTCATTGAAAAATCTGATGAGGAGGTGGATAAATCTCAGCATGGGTTTAGAAAAGGGAGATCATGCCAGACTAATTTATTGGAATTTTATGATAAGGTCAGCAAGACAATTGATAAAGGTATTCCAGTTGATGTCATCTACCTGGACTTTGCTAAAGCCTTTGATAAGGTCCCTCATGAGGAGTTAGTTAAAGTTATTCAACAACTTGATCTGCCAAATTGGACAGTGCTATGGATTAGGGCATGGTTGGCAGACCAGAAATAGAAAGTATGTGTTAGGGGTCAATTCTCTAGTGAATCCCGGGTGATTAGTGGTGTCCCGCAGGAATCCATGCTGGGACCCTGCCTTTTTAATCTTTACATATCAACAATGCAGGTAAATCAGAATGTATGGTTGTCAAAATTTGTGGATGACACAAGACTTGGTGACACAGTAAATAATATAGCTGAATATAATATTCTTCAATCAGCTCTAAATGAACTGGAAACTTGGGCATCCCAAAAACAATCTGTATTTAACATAGATAAATGTTCAGTTATTCATTTTGGAAATAATAATTTCTTTAAATATAATCTGGGAGGTAAAGTATTAAGGGTCTCAGCAGAAGAGTCAGATCTTGGGATTAATATTGGCAGCAACTTGGAATTTAGTACACACTGCAATAAGATAATGAAACAATCTAGTGGTATTGCACACTGTATAAATAGACATATAGGATGCAAGGAAAGTGAAGTTAAAGTCCCCTTGTATACTGCAATTGTGAGGCCCCATATGGAGTATTGCATGCAGTTTGGGGCACCTTATATTTATTTTATTTTTTTTTTTTTTTTTTTAAGAATCAGTTTACAACCTTTGAGCCAGAGGCTCGTTTCCAAAGGTACTTCGTCACATAAAGACATACATTGTGTTTTGGTTACATAGCAAAGATTTGCAAAACAATAGGCGTTCAACAGAGGCGCCACGTCACATTAATGGACAGACAAATACAAATTGGGTACAGGGTACATGTAATTGATAACAGGTGTTCCACAAGTTAGTATCAAGTGAGCATTCTGGTAGGTAAACACTGAAACAGCTGGCACTAGCCAGGTTAAACATAGGCATGGTGTACAGGAAGTGGTGGAGGATGGTTGGGTGGAGAGCTGCCGGGGGCATTGTCAAGAAGAAGCAGAGGTGGAGCTATGTTCAGAGACAGGAGCAGTTATGAGTGCTGAAGATGTGGTTCCAAGTGTGGTTTGAACTTGGAGATGGTGATGGCATTGGTGATGGTGGCAGGGAGAGAGTTAAACCAGGTTGGGGCTCTATGGCAGAAGGACCTCTGGCCACGGCTGGTTCTAGATCTGGGGACCTTTAGAGTGGTCTTGTGGGAAGACCATGTTGCAACAGTGGGAGGGCTCTGGTGGATGGATGCCGTTACCCCAGGGGGGGAAAGCCCGAGTAGGTTTTGAGTGAGGAGACAGGTTTGGTATTGGAGCCGTTCATCCAGGGGTAAGCAGGTTAGCATCCGACATACAGCTGACAGGTGTGTGTGAGCCTGGGGGCACCAGTAATCAATCTGCATGCTTTATTCAGGGTTAGGTGAATTTTGTTGAGTGCAGTGGTGTCGGCAGCACCATATACTGGTAGACCATAGTCTACAAGGGACAGCACGGATGATGTAACAGCTAGCCGGAGAGCATTTGGGGGAAGGCAGGTTTTATGGCAGAACAGGATGCCAAGCCGTGTGTTGGTGGCGGATGTTAGGGCGTCGATGTGGTTGTAAAATGTGAGGGCTGAATCGAAGGTAACCCCAAAGGTATTTGTAGGAACAGACTTGTTCCAGTGGCTGGTTGGTACTCGGAAGGATATAGAGTGGGTGGTTGCTAGCTTTGTTTGGGGGTGGGAAAAGAGCATAGTTTTGGTTTTCTTAAGATTGATGACGAGTCTGCGCTCCTTAAACCAAGCCTCAGCACTGTTGAAGACTGCTGTAGAGTCCTGTAGGGAGATGGGATTGCGGTGGGTGGCAAAAGGACAGCGTCGTCTGCATACAACAGAATTTTGCCAGGGCATGCACTGGGCAGGGTGTTCAGATACAGCGAGAAGAGAAGGGGCCCAGGATGGAGCCTTGGGGACCCCAGAGAATGGGACGGGTATCGGAGGTGTGCTAATATTTGACACACTGAGATCGGTGTCAAGATAGCTAGCGCACCATGCCAGGGGGCCAGCCGAGAGACCAGTGTGGCAGAGTGCATTCAGCAGAAGTGGATGGGAGACAGGTCGAAAGCCTTTGAGAGGTCAATGAACACTGCACCAGCTAGGGAGCTGGTATCCAGGAGGAGTGTAGAAAGTTGGAGAATTCAATAAGGGCAGTGCTGGTACTGTGACCATGGAAGCCATGTTGCTCTGGGCATAAAATGTTATGCTTAGCCAGATAATCAGTGATTTGAATGCACCACTTTCTCAGGGCTTTAGAGAGGGAGGGAGGATGGAGAATGGCGGTAGTTGTTGGCTAATGACCTGTCGCCCCCTTTATGAATAGAGTGTGATAATAGCGGTTTTCCAGGCTGTGGGGTGTCCCAGGCAGAGTGACTGGTTAATTAGGCTTGTGAGTGGTGCAAGGACTTCATCTAGCACCAGCCTGAGGATGCTGGGGTCAGTGAGTCACTGCGGGATTTTGCCATTGAGAGCTTTGATTAGGATGGGTCTGGCTTCCTGGGTGGAAATCTTTCACAGGAGGAAGCTGGGGTGCTGGAGGACAGGGGGAGGTTGGCTGGGGGGAGGGTCAAAGAAATTACTAGGGAGGACTGAGCTAAGGTCAGTGAAAGTGGTGTGGAACCAGTTAGCTATGGTGGCAGGCTCGGTGGAGGTGGTGCCATTTCTGGTGAGCTGGGATGGGGCAGGGGAGCAAGCTTTACCATTGAGTTGCTTAATATTATCCCAGAAGGTCCGGGCTGAGCCCCAGGAGGAGGTAAGGGAGGCCTGGTAATGGTCTGCCTTGGCCTTCCTGATGGCCCATGAGCACTTATTCTGGGCTGCATTGTATGCTTGCCTATCAGACAGATGACCTGTTTCAGTGGCAAGGTGCCAGAGGTTATCCTGGTTTCTAAGTAATTGTAGGAGGGCTGGGCTAACCCAGGGTGCGTTCCGTGTTTTGGACCCGGATTTTGGTTAAGGGTGCAAAAAGATCACAGGCCATGTTGAAGGTGTGAGTGAAGAAGGTGAGGGCAGTGTCAATGTTGATTGCCTGCTGAATGGGGGACCAGTCTATCTGGGTGAGGAGTGCTTTAAGTTTCTTCAGCCCACCAGGGCGGAGGTGCCTGTGGAGGGTGGTCTGGACTTTGGGTTTGGGATTGGGGGCTACCCAGTGGAATAGGATAGGGGAGAGACAGGATGTGGGATCACTTGAGAGGGGTCCAGATAATAGTTACAAAAACTATTCGAGGATTTAAAGGACAGAGCTACGAGCAGAGGTTAAGTGCATTGGGATTTTATACACTTGAATATAAAAGAATGAGAGGGGACATGTGCCTGATTTTTAAGGCTTATAAAGATTGTTTTCTTTGAGACTGTATAGGGTTGAAGCATAGCGACCATGGACATAATACAACAGCACATAGCCAGCAATTAGTTAAAGAGAAAACAAATACAAATAAGAGACAATTTTGGATAAATAATAGAGTAACACAAATATAGAATGCATTTCTCAGAGATGTAGTTGACATTAAAACAATATCTGAATTTAAAGCTAAATTGGATCAATATTGTACTAATAAAGGAATTAAGGGCTATTTATAGGCTTTAGTTGTGAGCTTATGGACTTCGGTCTCCAATTGCTCTGTTTTGTCAATGAAATCAATGAAAGGTGTTTAAAGCACACTGTAATCCAAACAGGGTATGTGACAACAAAATTACATTGTTTACATAAAAAAGTAAAGGAATTCCACTTTTCATAATTGTGGTTGCAAAACAATCTTTACATATTTCTGGATTTGCAATTGGTTTAATATACCTATTAAAAAGGAAAGGGATCAAAATACATCCCTGGCGAACACCATACTCAGTTCTTAAAGATTTTGATAAGTGGTGTTCTGGATTATATCATATCTGAATATTGTATCACTGTGTAAAGTTTTTAAGACTTCCAGCAATCTTTGTTCTTTATGATAATTCTTTAAGATTTTCCATAATATATTTCTGTTTACTTAATCAAACGCTTAACTAAGGTCAATAAAATATAGAATAATGCATGGAGAAGTGTGGTTTATGGGGATTTTATGCATCCCCGAGGTGTGTGATGCCCTATACACTCCAAGGGCAAAGCCTAAGGGCTTTATATGGGCATCACACACCGAGAAGGTGCATAAAATCCCCAGAGAACCACACCTCTCCATGTTTTATTTTTTATATTTACTGTTTGTGTTTTTTGGTTTAAATTGCCTTTTTGTCACTTTGCAAGGGTAACTGTCACCACCGACAAGCTTGTCTTATGCTGAGTGACTGATTGTGTAGCACTTGTTAATGTCCAGTGCAAGGACAGCTGGTTTGGTGTTTTTTATTTTTTCGGTGATGCTGCAGTACTGTTCTGCTCTTGGTTTATGGAGCTCCATAAACCACATATGTGGTTGATGGAGCGGTTGGACACTTGCTGGTTGTATTTATAACCACTAACTAATTTAACAGTGTTGTTGAGAACATTTTACAGCATTCTGTTTTGGAGCCCTAGCCAACTCTTGGTTAGGAGGAGGAGCTGTAGTCTTCAGGCTCACTTCCTGACTACACCTCAGAATCACTTTTAAAACAATTTATTTTACTTTTGGGGACTGTTCACCTGCAATACACCTTTAAGGGCACAGTCTAAATATTTTTTAAAAGGGTTACTAATTTCTAAGTAGAGTAGGTGTAGCGACCTGAGAATCTACTTCCGGGTCTCTCTGGGGCTATTTTAAGCTGCCCTGCTGTGAGTGCTCACTCCTTGCTCATTTTCTAAATGAAACATTTATGTGTTGAATGCTGATGCCTATTTAACAGTGTTGTTGAGAACATTTTACTGCATTCTGTTTTGGAGCCCTAGCCAACTCTTGGTTAGGAGGAGGAGCTGTAGTCTTCAGGCTCACTTCCTGTCTACACCTCAGAATCACTTTTAAAACAATTTATTTTACTTTTGGGGACTGTTCACCTGCAATACACCTTTAAGAGCACAGTCTAAATATTTTATAGCTTGACAGAAGACACCAGGAGAAAGGACTGCTGTGTGACTGAACTTCTCTGCTGGGACTAAAGTAGAAGAACTTTTGTACTTGGACCTCTAATTTAGGGTAAAAAAACTAACATACAAAACAAAAAAAAGTGTGTATTTGGGTTAACTGAACTGAATGGGTATCTGAAGAGTTATCTAGGTGTAAATCTCAGGTGACTGAAAGGACTTAACTGCTGTGAGGTTTAAATTATTTGTAGAAAGATCTGGTAAGTAGGGGGAGTGGCTTAGCTAGAAGGAAGCTTCATTTAAAGACTGCCTTAGAAAGATTCTGCTAATAGCTTGGCAGAAGACACCAGGAGAAAGGACTGCTGTGTGACTGAACTTCTCTGCTGGGACTATATTGCCTCCTTCCCCCCTCCACCCAAAGCTAGTTCTATTTTTATAGGCACAGGATTTGACTGACAACAGGAACTTCCTGTTTAGGGGCAGGAAGTGAGTGATCACAGAACCACTAAGGACCCACCATCCTAGAAGGGCAAGAGTAGCTCTCCAGCCCCCTCTAGCTGCTGGAGGTCTGCCTCTGAGCAAGTAAGTGGTCTACTGAGAAATATAGGATATTCTTGTCTCAGAACAGGACAATCAGGAGCTTAAAGGGCACACAGGCAGAAAGAAAGGAGAGAGAGAAAAAACAGAGGAAAGAGTAAGGATTGCAAACAGTTAAGGGGCCAGAAATAAGACATGATTGGAGTGGTGCAGTGCAGTGGCTGTGGAGCAGCAGTCTTCTGGGAGATGTTCTGGAGGATGCGGTGTTGTCCCATCTGCAGGCACCTCTCTGGGCTGAGGGAGGAGGTTGCTCATCTCCAGGCTGAGTTGGCCAGGATTTGTGGGACCTCCTCTTCCATCCAGGGACCATCAGTGCCACTGCCGTTGCCTCAGAGGTTGCCAAGAAAGAGGAGCGGCTCGACCACAGTGGGCTATGGGAGGGTGAGGGTGGTGGAACAGAGGTGCATCCCTCCAGTTGTACCTCTCCACAATTCCTATGCCATTCTGGCAAAGTGTGGTTCCTCTATGGAGGCACCCACAGTGGAGACCAAGGAGGATGCTGGGAACCTCCACAAAGGAGACCCACAGGAGGGAGGCAGGGGACCCTGCAGGGCAAGGAAACAACTCCTGGTGGGGGACTCCATTGTTGGGAAGGTAGAACTGGGGGAGGAAGGGGAGAGGGAGGTAAGGTGCCTGCCTGGCGTCATGGCTTGGAGGGACAGGGAGCGAATCCTCAGGATTGCCGGAGCAGCTGCACAGGGGAGGGAGCTGGATGTCATTGTCCACCTAGGGACAAATGACCTGGCTAAGAAAGGGATTAGAGAAGTGCAGGAAGAGTTTGTGGAATTGGGGAAGGGCCTTAGTCAAGTAGCACGCACGGTAACCTTCTCGGAGGTGCTACCCATCTATGGCATAGGAGAGGCTAGGGTGTTCCGCACTATGGGATTCAATCAGTGGTTGAAAAACTGGTGTGGAGCTCAGGGATTTGGCTTCATTGGGGACTGGGGGTCCACCTGGAGTGATGCAAGCCTATACTGGCATGATGGGCTGCATCTGTCTGGGAGGGGAACCAGGATCCTAGGTGATAGGTTTAAATTCTTCATTGGCAAGCTTTTAAACTAGCCAAGGGGGGGAGGCACTGGAAAGGAACAGGAAAATCCTATCCCCCAAATAATCACGGTAGTAAGTGTGGCAAACACCAACATAGAGGTGTCGATAGGGAGAAGGGCAGGGGTAAATGGAGAAAGTGACAAAGGCAAGAAGGACAGGGATGGGGCAAAAGGGAGTAAGGCCATCAGGAAATGGAGGTAATGAGTACTAATGCCCGTAGTCTGGGCAACAAGCTCCCTGAGCTGATGGCCTTAATGGAAGAGGGATGCCTGGATATCGTAGCAGTCACAGAAACATGGTACACAGAGAACCATGACTGGGATGTTAACATACCAGGGTACATAACCTACAGGAGAGACAGGCAGGGGAGAAGAGGGGGAGGAGTAGCTCTCTATGTAAAGGAAGGGATAAAAGCAACTGAACAAAAGAGTAAACAGGGAGGAGAGGAGGCACTGTGAGTCACCTTGGAGACTGGAAAGGGCACCACAATCCGCACAGGGGTTGTGTACAGATCCCCATGTCAGGGGGAAGGAATGGACAAGGATATGATAGAAGGCATTCTTAGAATGGCAGAGAAAGGGGAGATACTGTTGATGGGAGACCTGAATATGCCAGATGTTAACTGGAGCACATTTGCTGCAGCCACATCTAAGAGCAGGGCCATTCTTGATGCCCTACAGGTGGCAGGCATTAGACAGCTAGTTTGGAACCCACTCATGAGGGAGCAATCTTAGACCTCATATACTCAAGCGGAGGCAGTGAGGATCTCAGATCTAGAAGTGGGTTGCCATCTGGGGACAAGTGACCATCAAACAGTGTGGTTCCGTTAAACTCAGCTACACAGTCAAGCCATACAAAGTGAGGGTACTGGACTTTAGGAGGCTGACTTTGGCAAGATGGGAGAGTGCCTCAGAAAAGCACTAGCAAACAGGCTAGAAGGAGGTGTGGAGCAACAATGGGAATTATCAAACTGCCATCACAGAGGCAACAAGCCTATGTGTGAAGCAAATAAACAAATCAAAATGAAAGAAAAAGCCACTATGGTTCTCAAAGAGGTGGCTGTGAAAGTCAGGAAGAAAAGATAGCATTCCAGAGTATAAGGAAACACAGAAGGAGCAGGACAGAGAGCTGTACCAGTTAAGGCAGAAGGAAGCAGGGAGGGAAGTCAGAATAGCAAAGGCCCAAACTGAGGAAAAGATAGCCAACTCAGTTAAGAAGGGGGATAAAACCTTTTATAGGTACATCAGCGAGCGTAGAAAGACAAAGGGAGGGATAGTGAGGCTGAATAGAATGAATGGTGGGTGGGCAGAGGGGGACAGTGAAAAAGCAGGAATACTGAACGAATATTTCTGCTCAGTATTCACAAAAGAGGAGGGGGAAGTGCCTAATCCAATTAACAGAAGCACTCTTGATAGGGGGGTCGATCCCAGTCCTTTCACAGAAGAAAGGGTTCTGCAAGAACTCCTAAAACTGAAGGTGGACAAAGCAATGGGTCCTGATGGAATTCACCCCAGAATTCTAAAAGAATTAAGGGAGGAACTAGTGAAACCACTGGCTACTCTTTTTAATAAATCATGGGAGGATGGTGTGGTACCGAGGACTGGAGGAAGGCGGATGTGATTCCCCTTCACAAAAGTGGGACCAAGACAGAGGCAGAAAACTACAGACCTGTCAGTCTGACCTCTGTGGTAGGGAAAGTGATGGAGTCACTTCTGAAGGAAAGAATAGTTGAGTACCTAGAGGCCAGTGGGGCACAGGACCCAAGGCAGCATGGGTTTACAGCGGGAAGGTCATGTCAGATGAATCTAATAGATTCCTTTGACTGGGTGACCAAAGTAGTAGACCAGGGAAGGGCTGTGGACATGGCCTACCTAGACTTTAGCAAGGCATTTGACACAGTCCCACACAAAAGATTAATAGTCAAATTAACCAGCCTGGGAGTGGGACCCAGGGTGGTAGCCTGGGTAAAACATTGGCTGCACAATAGGACACAGAAGGCTAGGGCTAAGAAACTGAGCTGGTTGAGCAAGGAGGTCATGGAAAAGGTAAGGAGGAAAAGAGCTGCCTTTAGGAAATACAAGAAAACAGGGAAGGGGGAGGACAGAGAGGAGTACTTGACAGAATCGAAGGAGGTGACAAGGGCAGTAAGGGGAGCCAAAGCATCTACGGAACTCAGGCTGGCACAAGGCATTAAGAAGGGGAGAAGGACTTCTTTAAGTACATCAGGAGAAAAGGAGCTGTAAGGACCACATAAGTGAGATTAGGAAGGAGGAGTTGGGTGGAAGCAGAGATGCGATAAAGGCGGAAGCACTAAATGAGTACTTCTGCTCAGTATTCACTAAAGAAGGAGGGGTGACACCCAAGAAGAGTGAAATGGCAGACGTGGGGGGAAGTGGTGACAGGTGGGGAAATCATGGAGGCAGAGTTCGAGAGGTTTGAAGGCACTGAGGGTGGACAAGCACCAGGCCCAGATGGCATCCACCCAGGGTACTGAAGGAGCTGGCAGAGGTCCTTGCAGGACCTTGGCAGACCTATTTAATGCCTCACTACATTTGGGGTGTGTACCTCAGGACTGGAGGATGGCTCATGTGGTGCCCTCCACAAGAGTGGCCCCAAGGATGAACCAGGAAACTACAGACCAGTGAGCCTCACATCCATCGTGGGTAAGCTAATGGAGACTATCCTGAAGGAGAGGCTGGTGGCCCTCTTAGAGGCCAAAGGACTACAGGACAGCATACAGCATGGCTTCATATGTGGCTGATCCTGCCAAACCAACCTGGTCGGGTTCTATGACTGGGTAACTAGGCAACTGGACAGGGGACATGCAGTGGATGTCCTGTATCTGGACTTAAGTAAGGCAATTGACTCAGTGCCACATGGAAGGTTGGGAAGGAAGTTAGTAGGCACAGGGGCAGGTGCAATGCTGGTGAGATGGGTAGGAAACTGGCTGCAGGGAAGGCAACAGAGGATGGTGGTGGGTGGGGACTCACACCCAAGGGCAGTGACTGACGGTGTCCCACAGGGCTCTGTGTTGGGACCAGTGTTGTTTGGGATATTCATTGCAGACATATCATGGGACATCAAGAGCAAGATCAGTCTGTTTGCTGATGATACCAAGGTTGGGGCGGTGGTGGATGACCTAGGGGATGGCAGGGGTTGCAGGATGATCTGGCAAAGCTTGAAACCTGGTCAGACACCTGGCAACTGGCTTTAATGCAAAAAGTGCAAGGTGATGCATTTTGGGATGAAGAACCCAAGGAGGACTTACCAGCTAGGGGAGTGCAGCTAGCCCAGAAAGAGGAGGGAGAAGGATCTGGGTGTGCTCATCACAGGGTTAATGAACAACTCGGCACAGTGTAGGAAGGCAGCTGCAAGGGCCAACAAAATGCTGGGTTGTATTGCAAGGGTATATCCTCGAGGAGGGAGGAGGTGATTCTGCCACTGTATAGGTCATTAGTTAGACCACACCTGGGTACTGCGTGCAGTTCTGCGTCCGTATCTGAAGAGGGACATTAAGTTACTGGAGGGAGTGCAGTGCAGGCGACAAAGATGATCAAGGGTCTGGGGACTTATCATATGAGAGGAGGTTGAAGGAGTTGAACATGTACTCACTGGAGAGAGGAGAGACAGGGGGACATGATTGAAGCCTTTAAATACATGAAAGGAATAAACAAGACAGGTACAGAGGGCTGTTCAAAGTAAGGGAGGGAGGGCCACCAGGGGCCATGATATGAGACTGGGCGAGGAAGGTTCAGGAGGGAGATGAGGAGACACTTTTTACAGAGAGGTGGTGGCTGGGTGGAATGCGTTACCTGCAGAAGTAGTATGCAGTAGAACAGTGGACTGCTTCAAATGAGGATGGGACAGGACAAGGGGGAGGGTTAATGAAGGGGAAGGGTGGAAGGGAGGGGCAGCTGCAGAATAAGGGGTGCTAGCTGCACATTCGAGCAGACTTGATAGACCTCTAGGCCTTTATCTGCTGGCAAATTTCGTATGTTCGTATGTTCGTACAGAAGGTAATTGTAAATGGAGTCCACTCTGAAGAAAGGGGGGTTACTAGTGGGGTACCGCAGGTTGCAGTATTGGGTCCAGTCCTTTTTAATGTCTTCATCAGTGACATTGCAGAGGGACTGGAAGGAAAAGTATGCCTTTTTGCAGATGACACAAGGAGGTGTGGAAAGGATGAAAAGGGACTTGGTAAGGTTGGAGGAATGGTCAGAAGTATGGCAGCTAGGATTCAATGCAAAGAAGTGCAAAATAATGCACCTGGGAAACAAAAACCCAAGGGAAGATTACACAATGTGGGAGGGAGGTATACTGGGATGTATAGGGAGAGGCATCATCAGCAGAAAACAGGAAGTTGTTATCCCTCTGTACAGACAGTTGGTGAGACCCCATCTGGAGTACTGTGTCCAGTTCGGGAGACCCCATCTCCGCAAGGACATAGACAGGATAGAGGCAGTCCAGAGGAGGGCAACTAAAATGGTGCAGGGTCTGCAAGAGAAGCCGTATGAGGAGAGACTAAAGGAGCTTAATATGTATACCCTTGAGGAAAGAAGGAGAGGAGGACATGATAGAAACTTTAAGTACCTCAGTGGAATCAACGAAGTCCAAGAGGGTAGCATCTTTCAGAAAAAGAGACTTGCAAGAACAAGGGGACACAATTTAAAGATAGAAGGAGGGCGGTTCAGGGGCAATGTGAGGAAGTATTATTTCACAGAGAGGGTAGTGGATGCATGGAACAGCCTTCCTGAGGAGGTTATGGGGTCTAAAACTGTGGGAAAATTCAAGAATGCATGGGACAGACATAAGGCAATTCTTGTGTGGGGTAGGAAGAAATAGGCTGTTGGTTAACTAGGATCTGCGGCCTATCCTGTAGGTAGGGAAATGGGCAGACTAGGTGGGCCTAGCGGTCCTTATCTGCCGTCAAAGTCTATGTTTCTATGTTTCTATGTTTCAAAAGGGTTTCTAATTTCTAAGTAGAGTAGGTGTAGAGCGACCCTAGAATCTACTTCCGGGTCTCTCTGGGGCTATTTTAAGCTGCCCTGCTGCGAGCGCTCATTCCTTGCTCATTTTCTAAATGAAACATTTATGTGTTGAATGCTGATGCCTATTTAACAGTGTTGTTGAGAACATTTTACTGCATTCTGTTTTGGAACCCTAGCCAACTCTTGGTTAGGAGGAGGAGCTGTAGTCTTTAGGCTTACTTCCTGACTACACCTCAGAATTACTTTTAAAACAATTTATTTTACTTTTGGGGACTGTTCACCTGCAATACACCTTTAAGGGCACAGTCTAAATATTTTTTAAAAGGGAATCTACTTCTGGGTCTCTCTGGGGCTATTTTAAGCTGCCCTGCTGCGGCGGGAGGCGTTGCGGCGTCGAAGCCGAAGAGCTGCAAAGACACTACATCTGCAGGTTATCCATGTTGGGCATTTGGGAGGTTTACAAAGTTAAATCCTGAATGATTTTTAGTGTTCAAGAAATATATTAGGTAAGCAACAAGCTGTATTAAGCACTACTATAATAAAATAATAATAAACATGGCCAATAATACTGTGACTACGGACGGGAGAGTTGGAACTAAATGCCTATTATGCAATATGTTTGACATGGAAATAGGGACAGAAAACATTGAAGCCTTCATTTGTAATAAATATATAAGGATTAAAGAATTGGAGGAGGAAATTAAAATGTTTGATGAGAGATTAAGAATACTAGAATGTAGCCAAAGGGAAACAGCTAAAAGACTACACATAACAAAAGAGCAAAGTACATTGGAAGTACCTAGTGCAGAAGCCACTTATGTCATTACTCAGCCTGATATAGTGACCAGAAAGAGACCAAGACAAGAAGAAAATGTTTCTGACTCAGAAAATGATTGTGTTTCTTTCAATATAAAAAAAAAACTTCTAAAAGGGGAAGAAAAGCTGAAACTTTTCAGTTACCAATTCAGGACACATTTGATCCCTTGACAGATTCTGATATTTGGAGTGATTGTTGATGATGGAACTGATGTACCTCTATCTGTAAATGAGGTAGTAAATTCTGCAACACAAGCTAATAGTGCAGATAATCTTTTACATGAGAATCTTATTAATTTCACAGAGAACCACTTTAATAATGATGGAATTAAAGAAGAAAATATTGACATAAGACCTTTGAGTCAGGATGTCATTGAAGCACCACAAATTTTTGTGTTAGGGGATTCCATGGTATTTAACTTAGACAGAATAATTTATAACCCAAATAAAACCACTCGACCATTATCATGTTTCCGTAGGGCTCAGATTAGTGATATTAGCAGAATGAGTAAACAGATCTTACAAGGTTGTAGCAAAAAAGATCTAGTAATAATTCACATTGAGGTGAATAACATTTGGCATCAGAGTACTCAACATATTAAAGAAGCCTATGTTGGATTGGCAAACATTCTGGCTGATATTGGTATCAACACAGTGTTCTCGGAGATTCTCCCAGCACCTAGGGCTAACCATATTTTAATTAATAAAATCAAACACATAAATTGCTGGCTCAGAGCTTGGTGTCTCAAACAAAATATCGAGTGCCTAACCCATTGGGAACAGTTTCAGTGGAATAACACTTATTACGCAAAGGATGGTTTACATTTAAGTAGGTTAGGCAAGGAGACATTGGGTCATGTGTTTAATTCTGCAATAAAGGTTTTTAGGCAAAGCTCAGGGTAGGAATAGATAGGGTTAAAAACATGTGAACATATACTTTGAAACCTGTCAAAGCTATGTATGAAAAAGAACAAACAGCCAAATTAAATCTACTTCTACTAAATGCTAGGAGTCTGAGCAATAAAATTGAAGAACTCCAAGTAATTTTACATAATGAAGATATTGACATTTGTGGTGTCACAGAAACCTGGTTCAATGGAGACCAATGGGGACTTAATGTTAATGGTTATACCTTATTTAATAAAAATCATACTTATTCCAAGGGAGGTGGAGTTGCCTTTTATGTTAAAGAAAACATTATATGTACAGAAGTTGGTATAGATAATGACTCCTCCTTAGGTTTTGAAATATTATGGATTAAAATAAACAATAAACAACACCGTTTCTTTAGGGATATGCTATAGACCACCATCTATGGACACTGTTAATAATGAAAACATGTGTAATTATTTGGAGAATCTTAATTTAAATGGAGACATTATTCTAATGGGTGATTTCAATTATCCTGGAAAAAATTGGTCTACCGGGGTGGGTTTAAACAAACATGAAAATAGATTTATTAGTGCAATGTCCCATCGAGGACTAGACCAACTTGTTAAAAATACAACTAGAAACAACAATACTCTGGATTTGATATTTTCTAATATTAAAGTTGATACTGAGTTTATTGGCACTATGGCTCCTTTAGGTAATAGTGACCATCAAATAATTAAATGGTCAATTAACCTTTATATCAATAAATCTTGTGGTAAAACTGAATTCAGAAACTTTAATAAAGCAAATTATATGGCTATTAAAGAACATTGTTTGATGTGGAATTGGAAACAAGAACTAAATGGGTTATCTGTGGATATTTGGGCGCCCTCCCCTGCACATCACCCTCTCTCCCTCTCTATTTTTCACACCCATAGCTTCACTGTCCTGTTCCCCGACCTCTCCGTCTCTCTTGCCGACTCCCGGTTCCACCGTCCCAGCCACAGGTGGTAACCTTCTCCCGCTAATGCCGCACTTGGTGCCTTAACCTTCCTCCTGTCCTCCCCTTTTTTGCTATTCGCCTCACCACCCTGTCTCCGCTCTCCTGCCCTACCCTTACACCTGTCCCCTACCACCTCTCCCCTAGTTCTCAACAACTGAATACATGTAATTTTATCCTTATTGCTATGCTTGACTACACTGTGTGACTTTGTCCTTTGCAAATGTATCCTGCTCTATGTAATTTCTTATGTATCCTGCAAATGTATCCTGCTTTGTGTAATCTCTTATGTATCACTGTGTTCTGTAACTGTACCTCCCGGGTCGTGCCTGAAAATAGTCATTTGTTGGCTAGCGCACTTACCCGGTCAACAAAAACTAAATAAATAAAAATTAAAGAAGAAATTGAATACTGTATTTCTGAATGGGTACCAATCAGAGTTAAATATATAGGACATAAAAGATCACCACCCTGGTTTACTAACAAAATAAAAATGTTAGTCCTAGCAAAGAAAAAGTCATTTAACAAATATAAAAATAATAAATCGAAATCCAACTGGACTAAATTTGTCACCAAAGCTAAAAAAGCAAAATATGCAATTAGAAAGGCCAAGCAAGAATTAGAGTTACATTTAATTAGTATGCAAGGTGATAAGAAGAGGTTTTTCAATTATATTGGTTCCTTAAAATCATCTCCCATTTTAGTTGGACCATTAAGAATAAATTATGTTATTATTGATAATGAACAAATTAAGGCAAATAAATTTAATCTTTACTTTGCTAGTATATTTAAAAAAAGGATGATTTCACGGTTGTGAATCCTTCCAAATTGGATTCTATAATTCAATTCACTGTAGCAGAAACTTACAACATTATTGATTCCTTAAAATCTTCCACATCAGTAGGTCCAGATAATATTCCATCTATATTCTTAAAAATGTTTCTTAGGAACTGGCGGGTGTACTGACTTTTTTGTTTAATGAATCTTTAAAGAGGGGTATAGTGGTTAATGAATGGAGAGATGCTGTGGTCATCCCAATACATGAGACTGGCTCAAAGAAGGATTTAAAAAATTACAGACCTATAAGTTTAACATCTTCTATGTGTAAAATCATGGAAAGGCTTATTCTAAGTAAAATTAGTGCACACATATTAGAAAATGGTCAGACTGATATTTTCCAACATGGCTTTCAACCAGGTAGATCATGTCAGACTAATTTGATTGATTTTTTTGAACCAGTGAGTGAAGCTTTGGACATTGGTATGCCAGTGGATGTTATATACTTGGATTTTGAAAAGCCTTTGATTCCATTTCATATGGCATATTACTTGATTGTTTAATAAAATTAGATCTTAACAAATATTTGACTAAATGGATAATGCAATGGTTATCCAATAGAAGACAGCGAGTATCATTGAGGGGTTATTCTTCCCCATGGACATTAGTTAGCAGTGGAGTACCTCAGGGATCAGTTCTAGGCCCCATGTTATTTAACATCCTTGTAGCCAGTATGAATACCAGTAATGGTATTTGGATTATGCGATGATGCTAAACTGGGTGGGATTGTTAATAACTTGGAATCCATATCCATATTACAGGACAATTTAAATCTAATCTAATTTCTGAATGGGTTATCAGTCACAAATTAAACTTTAATATAAATAAATGTAAGGTTATGCATTTTGGTTGGAATAATAGATGTGCTAACTATTATGCAGGCAATAACACACTAAGTGTCATCACATCTGAGAGAGATCTAGGAGTTATTATTAATAATAATTTAAAATTCACAGATCACTTAAATTCTATAGTCAAAAAATGCTCCAGGTTTAGTAACTGCTTATTTAAGAATATAAAAAGTAGAGTACCATCAATAATAATTCCACTATATACCAGCATCATAAGATCAAACTTCGATTATTGTTCATCATTTTGTGCCCCAACTCAGAGGGGAGACAGATTATCCAGAGAGAAAGTTCAAAAAAGATTTGTTAAAAATATAACTGGAATGGGCCCCCTGACATATGAGGAAAGACTGAAGAAATTGAACTTGTATTGTGTGGAATATAGATCTATGCGAGGGGAATCTTTGTTTGCTTTATAAAGCAACTAAGGATGAATACTTATTTAATACATTACATTTGACATGGAATCCTGCTTCTGTCCATACTCGTTCACATAATTTAAAATTACTTTCATCTACTAACAGAACTATGAAAATAAATCAATTCTATACTCAGAGAATAGTTCCAATATGGAACTCACTCCCATATGAGGTTGTAAACTGTGAAAATTTGCCTCAATTTAAAGCTAAACTTGATATACATATGAATGATTTAAAATTTGTATCCCACCTAGCTTAGGTGGCATGATCCTAATGGGCTTGTCCCTTGATCGTGTAACTCACCTATGAACCTATAACCAGTAAATATTGCAGCATTCAATGCTTTCGTTCCACATTTTGCATATTTTTGACTTAAATAATCTAACATTGCAATGTGGTCTATTGTAAGCTCTCCCATGTCTGAATCCAGCTTGATATTTGTGATATACAGTAGTTGTCACATTTCCAGTCCTCAATATGATTCAAAATGAGTCTAGTAATATTTTTCTGAGGATTACTAAGAAGCGTAATAGACCTACAGTCAATAGGTTTAGACTTATCTCCCCTTTTAAATAATGGGTAAGTTATTCTTAGATTCCATTTATCAGGAAGCGATAAAGTTACATTAATCATCCTGAAGATTACTACAAAATGTTTGCCCGGAAACTAACATTCATGTGAAAGAGTTCAGCAGGCATCAGATCAGAACCTGGAGCGTTGTTTCTTTTCTGTTACAAAATTTGAGACTGTACCTCTGATGGCTGGATATAACACCACAGAGAGCAATTCTTTTGTATGATCACACATATATTAATACTGAGTAAATTCCTTACTGACATTACAGTTGACACTATGAACGTTGCATACAATGTTAAAATGCTGCAACTATTCTTGTTCCATAATAAAAGATTGTAAATTGGCATTGTCAGGTTTGATTCCATAGGCTACAAAGCTCCAGAAGCTCTAGGAGTTCTTTTAAGTTATAATAGTATTTAAATCCTGCCTCAAACTGTGCTGCAAACTTTGTCTTTTTTTTGACAAAACAACTTTATATAAATTTCTAAATGCACAAAATGACTTTCTATTCTGTGCCATCAGATTTGTAAAAATATCTTATATATTTTGGAAAGTAATGTCTTACCCTGCTTACATTCCTTATCATACTAGTTTTTTTTATTAATTATTCTGCCAACCTTGTTTCTATTGGTTGAACTAAGGTTATCCACTAAGTATTGAATCAAAGAATTATATGTAAACTGTATTTCTTCATGGTTAGATAAATCATTATTAGCACTACAACTCTCCTACAGCCTTTGGAATACAGCAGTTTTGTCCTCAGCTAACTGTTGTTTCAAGATTAGTTCCACATAGGGACATCATTCAGTTTTTTGTAGCATGGACTATTGCAAGATAGTTATGAGCATAACAATGAGCATTATTAGTTAGGCTTTTAATGTTATTGTCATGTATATTTAACCTTGATGGAAGTGGCATATGGTCGCTCTCTGTTCTAACAGTAACTCTAAAGTGTGCTATGTCTGAAAATTTGAATATATCCAGAAGGCAGATGTCTAGCACAATACCCCTTTTTATGGCAGGAAAAGTATCATTCTTCCTTGATCCCCTCTAGCTATTAAACATTGTCAAATTGAACTCCTCGGTCACAGCTAATAACCTTCTTCCAAGACAAGGGGCAAGATCCTTGCAGACAATCTCAAACAATTCTTCATCCATAACAGTTTAAACTAACTAAGATGGGGGAACCCAACAATCAAAAAAAATATCTAAACTTCAGCAACCTAAATAGACTAATGGATGACAACAGAAAGGAAAAACATATAAATTAAGAACCTTGCTTTTGAATGCAAGGAGTATGAATAATAAAACAAATTAACTACATGCACTAATAAGTATGAATCCAGTAGAAATAATTGGTATTACGGAAACTTGGTGGTCTGATGAGGTTGACCATTGGGATATATACTTGGAGGGATACCAACTATATAAAAGAAGTAGAACCAACAAAAAAGGGAGTCAGGTGGCAATCTATGTGAAGAACAATATTAAGTGTACTGAAATCTCAAATAAAATCAAGATGAACAACTTCACAGAAACAATATGGGTCAAAATAAGTTGGGGTTGTAAACCCTCTATGATAACAGAAATAGTATATTGTCCCCCCAACTCCAAGGCTGAAATAAATAATAACATTATGGAAGAACTTGATAAAGCTGTGGAATTAGGAGACCTGCTAATTATGGGAGATTTAGACATGAACCAGATTGATGGGAACAACACAGCAAAAACATCACAAGGAAAAAAGTTGTTGGAAACCTGTAACAGGAACTGCCTTATACAGTATGTGAAACATTCCACCAGGGAACAGCATATACTTGATGTTGTTCTATGTTCAGAACATGTCGGAATAGAAAAGTGTGAGGTTGGGCCTCCATTAGGAAATAGTGACCATGGGTCTGTCAGTTTTCAAATCAAATATGATTTTGTACCTCAAAATGGATGCACCAAAATATACATATTTATGAAAGCAAACCATCAACAAATAAAATACAGGTTGCAAAATAGTGACTGGGATAACCTATTAGTAAACAAATCTCCTTAGAAAATGTGTCAAATTATATAATCTGTCATACTGCAAACATTTAATGAAATTATCCCCAAGATAACGAAGTTAAAGAACAACAAAAAAATCCAAATGATTTAGTAAAACAATCAAAGGCCTGATTAAAGAAACATAAATTGTACAAACGTCAACTCATGACAGGGACAGATACTGCAATTGAAGCTTTTAAAAAAATCCAGAAAATGTATAATAGGGAAATTAGGAAGGCAAAGAAGGATATGGAACTATGCTTAGCATGCAGAGCAAAGAAATAACATTTTAAGGAGTTCTATGCCTATATAAACTCATTAAAAAACACAAAGTCAAGTGGGACCAATAATACAGGGAAACAAAATGATAAAAGAAAATGCTGAAATGGCTTAGGTTTTTAATGAATATTTCTGTGAGACCTACACACAAAGCACTAGACAAACAGAAACAAAAAAAGTCAGTGGGAACGAAAACATATATATCACCAAGGAGGACATACTAAATAAAAAAAAAAACAGTTAAAACCAAACTCCTCTCCTGGTCCTGATAAAATCTCAGGGAGGATGCTGCAAATGATGTTTGAATTTATAACAACACCCTTAAAAATCTTGTTTGAAGAATCCCTAAATACTGGTATAGTTCCCGATGACTGGAAGACTGCTTATGTTATTCCCATTTTTAGAAAAAGGGGAGAAAAACAAGTACAAAATTACAGGCCACTAAGTCTTACCAGTGTGTCATGTAAAATACTAAAGACTATTATATAAAATTCATTAATTCCCATGATGGAAAACTTTGACAGGGACCAACATTAATTTCGTAAAGGGAGAAGCTGTATTACTAATTTATGATGCTTCTATGAGAGAGTCAGCAAAACACTTGATCATAACACATCCTGTGACATAGTATTTTTAGATTTCGCAAAGGCGTTCAACCTCACACCCTATTGTGCCATTATTGAAAAATTTGGAAACATAGGAATGAATCCTTTCATTGTAAACTGGATTAGGGAGTGGCTGACTGAGAGATGTCATAGAGTGGTCATAAATGGACACCTCTCAGAGGAGGCAGGTGTGACAAGTAAAGTGCCCCAGGGGTCAGTGTTGGGTCCAGTACTGTTCCAGTTATTTATAGCTGATTTAACAACAGAACTATGCAGCTGGTTAATCAAATATGCAGACGATACAAAGATAGGTGATCCAACAAAAACCCTATTGGATGCAGAACTAATTCAGCATGATCTAGATATAACAGTTAACTTTGTACAGATATGGGAAATGAAACTAAACATGAGCAAGTGTAATGTAATGCATTTGGACAAGGGAAACTTAATGTATCAATATACCATATGAGGTATCTCCCTGGAAATATCTACTTGTGAAAAATATCTAGTAGTACAGGTAATGGGGGATCTGAGCACTTCAAAACATACAACTGACGCCATAGCCAAGGCAAATAAAATTATATAGGCTATAAAAAGGAATGTATCATCTCGGGATAGTGAGGTATTGCTCTCTTTGTATAGGTCATATGTGCACCCTCATTTGCATTATGTATCGCAGTTGTGGAATCATTGTAGAAGGGGAGAGAGAAAGAAATAGAGTGGAAAAGGTCCAGAGAAAATTTACAAAGACAATAAGTGGACATAGTGGAAAAGGATACAAAGAGAGACTTAAATCACTAGACTTAATGTCTCTAGAAACTCATCATTTAAGGGTAATGTCTTTTTTATGCATGATATTATGCAAGACCCCTATCTTTTAACTGAGTTAGAAAATGAATTCAAAACAGAGAGGATGGAAACCAGAGGACAGCTGCTTCAAATAATGGGATATAGATTCAGGAGTGATAGGAGGAAGTATTTCTATGCATTAAGAGTGGTGAATGTATGGAATGCCCTCCCCGTGGAGGTCATAATAAGTAAATCAAAGATGGAGTTTAAGAAAAGACTGGATAACCACATGCAATCGGGATGTGTTTTATGGTATTTTGAATGAGTTCCTATAGGACCGTACATGGGAATAGACCCTCTAGCTCCTTACATTCCTTAGTAAGACATGAACATTTTTTATCAAGAGACTTTCTTCTTGGAGTGTTAAGAATATCAAGTGTCCTAATGCATGAATTACATTCATTAAGTTCACCTAATCTAGCATTACCACCACCTGCTAGTAGCATAGAAATACATGGGAACATCTCATACATGAAAACTAATAAGTTGCAGAGTTGTTTTTCAACCTGATTTGCTTTTTCAAATTGATAGGAGGAGCAATATACATATTAATTATTCCAAAAATATCACTTATGGTCAATTTCAGAGTAACTCTCATGAAGTGGAGAGAGACTATTTTTAAAACTCACAATGCCAGCTCAGATCTGTAAACATCATGGTAATGAGTCCACCACTAACTCTACCATATTTATTAGTTTTATTCCCTGGAAACTCAAAAATGTTACATCCATTCAAGTAATAATTGTATTACGGTTCCATATTTCTTTCAATAAAATAACATGATGTTTTGTTAAGAAATTCAGCCAAGAACCATTATTCACCTTCTTAAACAGGCCTGCAATATTCCATGACAATAGTGATATGGTATCCCCTGAAGTAACATTACCCTGTTTAAGTTTCTGTTGGTGCCCATTTTCCCCCACTCATTACAGAGTATGGAATTGAAAATCTAATAACGATTGTCATCCTCCCCAACTTAATAGCTAGCCATTTCATCATCTCACTCAGATGATGATTCAAAAAGATTTCACTCTACAGAAAATTCTTCTAAGATAACACTGATAGATAGATAGATAGATAGATAGATAGATAGATAGATAGACAGACAGACAGACAGACAGACAGACAGACAGATAGATAGATAGATAGATAGATAGATAGATAGATAGATAGATAGATAGATAGATAGATAGATAGATACTTTATATAGCGCCCTATTCTGGACACTGAGAGTGTTTCACATATCAATTAAACACAGTGTACATACAAATAATAAACAATACCATAAACCAGATCCAAATAGAGCTAACAGCAGCAGACTTAAAATCTATCTATCTTATGCTTTAAAATAAATCACTAAAATATATTCATTTATAGGTTAAAAGTCTGGTTAAATAAAAAGGTCTTAAGACTCTTTTTAAATGTTTCCACTGAGGTGCCACCTGAAGATGGTTAGGCAGTGAGTTCCACAAGGTAAACATGGTAACAAAAAATGCACGGTCACCCAAATGCTGCAGCCTAACCCTGGTAACCCTAAGAAGGCAACCCTCAGCAGAAAGGAGTCGGGATGGGCGATGAGGAATGAACAGATCTTGCAGGTAGACTGGGCCCCTTTCATGTAGGGCCTTATAGGTCAGCAGACCAACCTTGAAGACAATTCTCCACCTAACTGGCAGAGAGTGTACTTTGTGGAAGACAGGTGTGATATGGTCACACCTTCGTATGCCCATCAATAACCTTGCCACCACATTCTACACCAGGTGCAGCTGGCAGAGATTGCCACCAGAATGATAGCCCTAGGTAGAAGGCATTACAGTAATCCAACCTGGACAAGACAAGAGCATGTACCAGTGTGGTCAGGTCCTCAGATGGTATAAGGTTCTGGATCTAAGTGATATTCATCAGATGATAAACTTAATCTTTTATGACATCAGACACCTGAGCATCCAGTGTTAAGTCAACATCAAGGATCATGCCCAGATCCTTCACCCATGTGGAGGGGGTCAATAGGACCCCTCCCAGTACAAGACCAGGGGGTTGCCCAAGTTCCCTCCCCTACCACGATGACCTGGGTCCACCACCAGTACCTCAGTCATGGCTGGGTTAAGTCATAGCCAATTGTGAGTCATCCAAGTCTGGATTTCCTTCAGGCAGTTATTAAATACAGAGGCCGCCATCTGGTTATCCGGTGCATAGGACAAGTAAATCTGGGTATTATCAGCATAGCAATGAAAACACAGCCCATACCACCTGATAATGTCCCCCACTGGCAGCATATACATGGTGAACAACCAGGGCAACAAGACCGATCCCTGCGGAACTCCACAATGCAGTGGCTTTGGGTTAGATAAGGCTAACCCCATCATCGCCCTCTGCACCCTGCCTGTCAAGTATGACCTGAACCATTTGATGATATTTCTGGACAGACCATACCAGTACCACAGTCTGTCAAGCAGCACCTCATGGTCCATGGTGTCAAATGCTGCTAAGAAATCCTGGAGGCCCAGGATGGTGTGCTCTCTTCTGTCTCTCACTATCAAGAGATCATTAATCACCTTCACCAAGGCAGTCTTCATACTGTGCCTGGCTCTACTCCCAGACCAGTGTAGTATTTAATTTTGTCACACTTTTCCTTCTATATGTGATCATATCTTCTGACTCCACTTCATCCCCTTCTAGTTCAGTTAGTTTCACCTGTTTTACCAAAAATGTTGTGAATTGGTGTTGCTTATGATTTTGTGTAGCAGTCATTTTTATATTTGCTTGCATGCATGTGCAAGAAACATAGTGCCATCATCTGAGTTTTTGTAGGTGTGGCACCCATCTTCCAATTCAGTCAGTGTGTTTTTCAGGTGCGGCCGCAGTTCTCCAATGAATGCAGCAGCTGTCTATGAGAGCAGTTGAAAATGCAGTGCCATACAGTTGAAAGGGAGAGCTCCATTTCAGTGAGCAACATCCCCCAAAATGCAGACACACATATTGCATGCTCATGCACCTCCCCATGCACACACTGTATGGCCGATGGGGGTGCCCAATCCCCGTCAGTTCTGCTGAGTTCCCCAAAAGCTTTCCAGGTGCCATGCTGGGAGCCCACCCCAGCATGGCAAAAGTGATCATGGCTGATGGGAATTTTAATCCCCATCAGCTCCAGACCCCCAATCAGTCTTCCAGCTGCCACACTGGGAGCCCACCCCAGCATGGCAAATGTCACGCATCGTCTTCCTAAAAAAAAAACCTGGAAACAAAAAAAATTCCCTCGGTGGTCTCCCGGTCCACCAGTGCCCACCCTCTGCACAATTCTGCCTCCCCACACCCCCACCCCACCTCACCCCATACTTACCTCAGGAGTCTGGTGTGATGATCTTCAAGGGACCAGGATCATGTCTGCACTCTTCAAAGCTAAACATGAATTGAGGAAATGCTGGTAAGCTGTATAATGCCATAAATAGTTTTTTTTCAACTTTGATGCATACCTCAGGCATTTTTTGGAATTTTGGCACCAAATTTTCAACATGGGTTTTTGGGACCCCTCCTCATGAATTCTGAACTGTCATGGTGTTAATTGGGCCCGAAGGGTGATTTTGCGGTCACTGCGTGAAATCACCTTTCAGGATTAATTAATGAAATGACAGTGCCAGTGTTCATAAGGTGGGCTCTCAAAAAGCCTATGTTGCAAATTTGGTGAAAAAATTCCTTAAAATTACCATTTTAATAGCGTGCATTGCGCAGTTCCTATGCACAATCGTAAGTTTGCGAATTTTTTATATTTGCACTCCAGATTTTCAACATTGCCATTTTACCACACCTCCTTATGAGCAGTACAGCTGTCATTTTTCACGTCACCCAAAATGTGTTTCCATGCATGTAGTACACAATGGCGCAGTCGGTGTGCGCAATCAATGTTTGGGACAGATTAAGAAAATCACAGTGACTCTGTTCATGTGCAGAGGTCTTAAAATGGCTACATTGAAAATTTGGTGAAATAATTCCAAAAATGACTGTCTTAGGAGTGCACATTGCGCAATTTCTACGTATGCTCACAGGTTTGTGAATTTTTAATATTTGCATGCCAAATTTTCAACATTGCCATTTTACCACACTTCCTTTTGAGCAGTACAACTGCCAGTTTTCACATCTCACCCAAAATGTGTTTCCACACATGTAGCAGACAATGGTGCAGTCGGTGTGTGAAAGCAATGTTTGGAACAGATTAAGAAAATTACAGTGACACTGTTCATGAGTAGAAATCTTAAAATGGCTATGTTGAAAATTTGGTGACAAAAGTCCATAAAATGACTGTGTTACAAGTGAGCATTGTGCAGTTTCCTCGTAATTTCATGAATTTGTAATATTTCTAGTCCAGATTTTCACCAGTGGTATTTTTACACTCTTCCTTATGAACAGCACAGCTGTCATTTTTCACAACATGGCCAAAATGTGTTTTCACACTTTCAGCACAAAAATGCATGGTCTCTGTGGGAAATCATTGTTCGGGACAGAGAAAGAAAATCACAGTGACATTGTTCATGATCGGAGGTCCCAAAATGCCTCTGTTGACAATCTGCTGTAAAAAATCCCCAAACTAATTACATTATGGGTGTGCGTTGCACAGTTTCTGTGCACACTCCTGACTTCACCATTTCATTAAATATTTTCACTGCAGATTTTCAACATTGCCATTTTTTACACCTCCCCATGAACAGTACTGCTGTCATTTTTCACATCCTGTTTGGAATGTGTTTTTGCACCTGTGGTGCCAACTACCATAGTCACTGTGCAAAAGTAGCTTTCAGCTAACAAACTGATATTGCCACTGTTCATGAGGTGGGGGTCACAAAAAAAACCATGTTGAAAATTTGGAGTGAAAATACCAACAAATGCCTGAGGCGTTAGGGTTTCCGACCATAACGCCCCACCCTGTTGAGAATGACAGGCATCAGGGCTGTGAATTGGGATTGTTGCCCGCAATGCTCATACCATTCCACCCCCACCCACACCCTGCAACCAGTGACAGGCATCAAGGTGTGCCTTGGACTCTTTGGCCCCAAAGTTCACCCCATTCTCCTATACCACACCCATCTCACCATATTTCCTGATGGAATGGGGTGAACATAAGGGCCAAAGACCCCAAGGCACACCGTGACATTGTCGGTGTCTGCAGGGTAGGGTGTGGTGAAATGGCATGGCCGTTATGCCTGACAACCCAAAGGCACACCCCAATGCCTGTCACTCTCTGCTGGGTGGTGATGGGGTTGGCTTCAGTTCAATACTTCACTGCCATTCCTATTATGCAGCTCTGTAACTCCTACACTATTAATGCCAATAACACAAGCAAACATTTGGCATTGACAAATGCTTGTTTTTGTTAGTGCTTGCTTTATCAACTAATTCTTTATTACTGCACTTGTCCTTTTTAATTTAATGTGTGTGTGTGGGGATTTATCAGTAATCCTAAATCCTCAAATGCTTTCTTAATTTAGAAAATTCACTCTTTACACTTGTGAGCTTTCACCATCAAACATATGCAGCCCTTGTCAGGTTTTATTTCATATCTGTAGACTGAGGAAATGGATTGCCAATTAAATGCATTTCTCAAGACAACCTTAACTATACTGTAAACAGTCAACATTACAGTCATCTGGTTTTCATTTTGAGATTTCAGAATATATCTGAACTATATAGTACGAAGTATATTCTTTGTTTCCAAGCTCTTTTAGCTGCCTGTACCCTGAAATGTTTTCTTTTGGGTTGTGTGTGTTGCTTTCACATTTGAGTTTTTGTTCTGCTTTTTGTTTATTTTCTTAAGCTTCTTCAAATCAGCTACTGATTTATTTCTTGTTCTTCATTAATTGCTATTTTATATGTGGTCTCATGAATTGTAGGTATTTTAGTTATTGCTGTGTTACCTTCAAGCTGATTTTTTTAATCTTTGATTGGTGTTCCTGAAGGTTATCAAGTTCTTCTCTTGAAGGATTTACAGCCAAATTCTGTGACAAGACAAATAGGATCTGTACCAAAAACATACTTGTTTACATGAGCAACAGCTCAATGCCGGAATTTGACTCTGGCAATTCAGTTTGATCTACAGGGTTATTTGTATGGTGATACTTCCATTTAACAAGGGAAGATGCAGCTACTGATGTGTTATCTGGCCCAATTAGGGGGATGTCCCCTTCTTTACTAGTGTCTACTTGTTTAACTTTTTCTAAAAATGGAGTTGCAATTTTTTCATAGTCTTCTAAATAATTGTCCATAATATTTAAGGTTTCAGAATCATCTCTAGTGAAAATTAACACCTCATCCCTCACATTAACTTTATGTACTTTTGGTTCTTTTTGAATGCCCTCAGGGTCTCCAGACCCTTTGTTAAGATCTTTTGAACCTAGCTTGCCTAAATAACAACTAACAGTATTTGCTACTATTGGAATGCTAACAGGATATTTGGTATTAAAAGCAGGGCCTTTACATTTAACCCTGTATGCTATGTCTATTAACTGTATCCAGTTCTTCTAATCTCTTAATTTTCTTCATGAACTCTGAACCAGCTACCTGATTTATAGTATTAGCTGTGGTTACACCTATTACTTCCACAGAACTATGGAACGTAATCCCTGTGCATTTAGTCAAGTTACCTCTAAACAAAATGTGTAATTCAGTTGTTTGAGTTTTATTTTCTGGTGTGTTTCTGTCTTGTTTTTCTTCAAGTGACCCATTTTAAATACTCTTTTGGTGAACTGTAAAAATATAGAGGTAAATCACTAAAAATCAACAAAATCTCTTTGTGGGCCAGCATATCCCTAACTAATGTGCTTAAAGTGCCTTTGTGACACAAATTGCTCTTGCAACACAAATCTAGGAGAGAACTATTGAGCAACAATTATCTTTCTGTTAATTTCCGTGAAATTGTATTTGGACCTTTCTCATTAATAAAACATGTAACTGCTTAGGAGCTGGGGTATCTTTTGTCTCTTTCATATTACTAGTAGCTTCTATATCTGGTCAGCATCCAGCTTTCAATACTGAATCCAAGTTTTTCTGTGTCAAAAAACTAAGAAAGGAAAATACAATACCTCTTCAGTACCCTTAGTATTAAAACTTTTCTAATCAAAAATAAATACTCAGATTTACTGTCTCTCATTACTCTGATGTCCAACTTTATGAAGTGTAATATTAGGGAGGCAAAAGCTAAAAACAGTACAAAATTTCAGGATCACTTACATGCATACAGGACATATTTCCTTCAGCAAAACATTCGGGACTATAGCTTTAGTTTTTGGCAAAGGTGGTACTGTATATCCATTTAAAGTATAAATAATTTAAATAAAACAGTTTTCTATCAGTAACATAAAAAGAAAGGCTCCTATCAACAGCTTCTAAAAATAATATAAAAGTAGGAGTCCTTCTAACCAGGCAAAAGGAGAACTCTCCAGTGTAACAGCATTTGCTTTGAATGTGCTTGTATCTCCTAGCTAATTGGTATCTGATATTACTAGCAGCAGAGAAAGGCAAGGGTTTTTTATAGTGAATTACCTGGATCATGTGACCAAAATCTTGCAACATTTTAAAAAAGGAAAAAATAAATCATTTTTAAGAAATCTTTACTTAAAAAATACAAAGCTAAAATACTTACTGTATAGTTGATATATAGTATAGCTACAACGCATAGCTACAAAGCAAGTGCAAATATTGCTATTACTCAAATGAGTTCTGTTAAAAGCTGAACTGAACCAAAGCCAGGATATTATGCCAGAATATAATATCTATCTGTATCTGTGCCAAAGATTCTATAATGATATAATACGATAAAATTCAGAAATGTTATTATGCCTGGAGAGAGAGAGAGAGAGAGAGAGAGAGAGAAAGATCTGACCCCAACCTTCACCACTTCTCCATCATCCTCAACAAGAACAAAACTGTCCTCCCACTGGATCAGGCTTCTTCGGCTCTCCTCTCATAGGAAAACTATCACTCTTCCTTATCCATCCCTGTGGTTTCTTCAGTTTTGATCTGCCATTTTTCAGGTTTGATCTGCCCTACTACTGTTAGCAATGATCCAGAGAGCCTACTACAAGTCTATAATAAGGCAGTGGGGTAGGCTCTGGATGTCATTGCACCAGTCTGTGTTCACCCACTCACCATTCGGCCTCGGTACCCATGGTTTGATGGGACCTTGAGGGAGCTGAGGAGAGTGAGTAGAAGGTAAGAGCATTGCTGGTGGAAATTAGGCCGGTATGGGGACAAACTTAGACTGATATCCTATTATAGGGAATATCAATCTGCGATATCACGAAAGAAGGCAGAATTCCTCTCCAGGGAGATTGCTGCTGCGTGAAATCGACCAGCCCAGTTCTTCTGTACTGTGGAAAGGTTGTGCAATCCAGCCTGACTTCAGAATTGGAGAGCCTTTTCTCAAGAGAAGTGTGAGGAGTTTGCTCAATTTTTCACAGATAATATTGTAAACATCAGGTCAAAGATCTGTGCAGCTTGCTTAAATGGGTAGAGTAATGATTGGAGTGAGTGCACTAGAACCTGGTTTGTCTGTTCGGACTTTGCCAGGTTGACGATAGAGTATGTCGTGAAGTTGGTCTAGGGCTTGTGACTGACTTACTGTAGTCAGGATCCAGGTCCGACATGCCTCCTTGTGGGGTGCGTGGAGACAACTGAACCAGTCCTGGCTGAGATAGTCAGGTGTTCTTTAGAGATCAGGGTATTTATGGACACCCTGAAGGAGGCAGTGACTCACCTCCTCCTGAAAAACCTTCTCTGGAATCGGACTGTCTCACAAACTACAGGCCAGTCTGTAACCTGCCTTTTGAAGGTAAGGTTATTGAGAAGGCAGTTGTGTTACAGCTTGAGGACCATCTGACCACCCATGACATCAATGATTGTCTCCAGTTCTCCAGTCCTGATTGTCTCCAGTTCTCCAGCCCAGTTTCAGAAAGAGATATGAGATTGCGTTGGTCTGAGTACTTAATGATTTCTTGATAGTGAGGGACAGGAGTACCTATATCATCTTGGCCCTCCTTGATCTCTCTGCAGCATTTGATACTGTAGATCATGGGATGTTGCTGGAGCACCTGCAGCTTTTCTGAAGACTGCGTGGCACAGTCCTCAGATGGTTCCATTCATTCTTCACTGGCAGGACTCAGAGAGTGGCTCCTGTCTCCCTGCCATGTGGGGTATCACAGGGCTCTGTGCTTCCCCCATGTTGTTTGTGGTATACATGCTGCCATTGGGAGACATTATTAGGTGGTATGGGTTGAGATTTCACTGCTATGCAGATGATACTCAACTGTACCTGTCCTTTGTGCCCAGACAAGATGATGCTGTTACAGTATTTAACAACTATCTCACTGAGATCCAGGAGTGGATGAATACCAGCTGGCTTAGACTGAATCCAGATAAGACTGAGGTGTTGGTTGTGGACCCAGGTCATCGGGTGGAGGGATCCTCGGAGGGTCAGCAATCTGGGCTTTGACTGGGGGGCAGCCAGCTGAGGACCTCTGACCGGTTGCAAAACTGGGTGTCATGCTTGATAGCAGACTGACACTTAAGACTCAGGTGTTGGCTATTGTCAAGTCCTCTTTTTATCATCTGAGGAATATCACCCAGATAAAGCATGTGGTACCACCTGATGACTTTCCTACACTGGTCTGCACCTCGGTGATCTAACGCCTTGATTACTGCAATGCCCCAATACCTAGGGCTACTGGGGGTGAACCTGCATCGCCTACAGCTGGTGCAGAGAGTGGCTGCCAG
Organism: Neoceratodus forsteri; assembly: GCA_016271365.2. Classification (NCBI taxonomy): domain Eukaryota; kingdom Metazoa; phylum Chordata; order Ceratodontiformes; family Ceratodontidae; genus Neoceratodus; species Neoceratodus forsteri. Next base: position 880,618,598 of record CM028131.1, on the reverse strand, counting down.
GTTATTGACTGGTTTACATAGATCTGACCATGTCACTCCTGTGCTCCACGCTCTGCACTGGCTGCCGGTGTGGTGGAGGATCACCTTCAAGGTCAGATTACTGACCTGTAAGCCCCTACTTGGACAGGGACTGGTGTATCTGCAAGAGCTCTATTGCCCCTATCACCCCTTCATCCTCTCCGTTCTGCCAATGAGGGATTGCTAGAGATTACCAGGGTCCATTTGACAACATCGGGAGCTAGGTCATTTTCTTTTGTGGCTCCAACCCTGTGGAATTCTCTACCTCATTGGATAAGGGATGGCCCATCCATTAAGGCCTTTAAATCTGCCCTGAAAACTCATTTATTTGAGCTTGCATATGTTGGGACTTAGATTATTGTTTTGTTTTAAAGTATCCTGCCGTATGATATGTTTTTAAATGTTGTAAAATGCTATGATCTATTTTGGAATAGCATTGGAAAAATAAAGTTTGGTTTGGTTTTGGTACTCCCTTCTATCCATACAGTCCTCCAGCTTCATGCCCTAGATTCCAGAACCACTTCACAACTTGCAGCCCTAAGTCCCTAGCTTGGGCTTTGGGCTCGAGGCCAATTGACAACCACATCACATTGCCTCACACAGTGAGTCTGTGGCATTCAATGAGGAGAGAAGAAAAAAGATAAAAAAAAGGAGCACTTCTTTAAGTACAGTAAATCAAGTAAAGAAAGCAGTCAAATATGCAAAAAGAAAACCCTAAGGGTATGCACATTCTTTCATACTGTATAATCTTAAAGAAGCTTCTGGCTTCAAACAGCCTTCCATCTGTGATCTTTCTTTATCCTCTCTCTGCATGCCAGAAGGCAGTGGATGTGGCCTATCTAGACTTCTGCTGGTTCAGTACAAAATCCTCTTTTTGATAAGGCTGGAAATTCTGATCAAAACTGGTTGCCTGCACTGTGATTCTTCCATGCACAGACCATTTGATAAAAAGATCGTCGATGTTTTGGCCCCATAGAAAGTGAAACATTTTCCCTGGAAGAGTGGTAAATGTAAAAGTTAGTTAAGGAATTTTCTATTTTTCAAGTGCTATTTTAGCTTTTTCTTTGGCTAAAAAGTTTGTTTTTTGACTCAATTTGTGGTATTCATTCTTTGGTTGCCATCCTGCCAATGATCCACAGAATCCAATACAAGAAACAAGGATTTGAAAGGTGTCTATTCTGCCAACAGAAAATGTCAGTAACAGATGGCCAAGATGCATGCATTTATTGCCTTGGCCTTCAGCAAGACATAGGCTACTGTACCTGGCCCATCCTGTACATTTATCTTTGCCTGACAAGCTAAGTGTATGCTTTCCATGAGGTTGACATCAGGATCAGAAGTTCTCTGTGCCCACAGGTTTGGCCATGCAGTTAAGGCCATGGAGTATGCTATGGTGGCCAGGGAATCTATAATGTTAATACTGCTTCCTGTCAGAAAGTCAACCATGGCACTGGCAACACTCATGGACCATGTGGAATTTCATTTCTTTTTCCTCTCACTTCATTCAAATGTTAACACTGATGACAATCCCCATGTTCTCCAAGATAAAAAGTGGCACTGTCATCAGTCATGGGAGAGAGAACATTCCTTCTCTTCATGTTTTCTTGGTTCCCTGAATACTCAATGCTGCTCAAGATTGATCCAGTTGAGGAACTGCTAACTCCAGTAAAACCTCAAAGGAGTTGCTGATTGAGCTGTTGAAGGTTGACAAACCTGATGTGGTCCCTGTTGAACCTACTGACAATCAATCAGTGAAGGATAAAATTTCATCCCTCACTTGGACACTGGTAGTGCCAGAGATCCCTCCACAGGAAAGTTCAGGTAAGACAGAGTCCCCAGTTGAGCACTCTCCATTGCAGCTGCCATCACTGCAGCTACAACCAGGATAGCCCCCACTGGTTGACCTGACTCCAGTTCAGATAGTGGTGGTACTGGACCCCAGCAAGTGGTATGCAAGGTGCCTCTGCCAGTGGGCATTAGTTAATCTCACAGTCAATACCCAAGGTCAAGTCTGAGGCCACATTCCAGGTCTTGATTTCTGTCTCAATGATGCCACCATCACTGCCATTGACAATCTTCACCAACCTCACCATCTTCTGACTACTGTTGGCATTGAGCCTGATACAAGTGGGAGAGTAAGGTCTGGCAACAATGGCCCTTAGGGGTATTCAGCCCAAAGTTGAGGTCTGCTAATTATTTCAGCTGCACCAACCCAGCCATGAACTCTTCTTCAGATGCCACCACTCATGCAGCATTCATGATCAATGAACTGGCACTGTCAACAGTACCACAGTGACCAATCAGGGTGGAGCTGTCCCCATATCAACCACAAGACGACATCCAATTTCCTGACTGAGACCATTAAAGTTAGAGTTAAATTGTTTGAAATAATTTCAATTCTCTTGTCCTTCTGTCCTGTGTGTTTCTGAAGTTGCCTGTTAGTATTAGAACAGATAGTTCTAAGAGGGAATAGTCTGTTTGGGCAACACAGTGTCCTGCTGGTGTGCTGATAATCTGGTATACTATTGCGTATCAGTAGTGGTTCATCCTGGTTTGTAGTGATTGCCTTGCTTCAACTATAGAGCATCCATGTGTGCCCTTTTTACATTGAACTCGGTAAACCACATTTCTGGATTGACGTATAGGATCCATTTATTTTTATTGTGTTGTTCTGGCTTGTTTAGATGGTGGTCTGTGTGTATATTTGGTTGCAGGTCTTACATTTTGCCATGTTGCATGGTGTTGTTCCTCTCATTTCCCTGTTATTTTGGTCTGCTAGGAGTTTGTTACAAATTATCTCAGAAGGGTTTGGGGGTTACTTGTAGGCAATGTCAGGTAGTCCAGGAAGATGTCCCTAAGTCTTTCATCTTCACTCAGCATGGCTTGCAGTTCTTTAATAATTTGCTGAAGGGGTGTTAGCATGGGAATGTACTTAACAACTAGGGGTGTGTGATCAGTTTGATTTTTTTTGTCTGTATTCCAGTAGATTTTCTTATGGTATTTCCGTAGCACATTCCATTTCTCTGTCAATTTGTCTTGGGGAGTAGCTCTACTGGATGAGGGAATTCCAGTGTGAGGAGAGCTGTCTGTTTCTTGTTATCTCATCAGAGCAGATTCAATGGTATCAAATTGTCTGACTGTAGATTATAGCTTTTTTTGTGTAGCTTGGATGGAAGCTGGATTTATGCAGGTACCGGAGTCTGTCAGTGGATTTTCTGTAAACAGCAGTTTGTATATGTCCATCATTAGTGATTGACTGTGGTATCCACAAAATCTGTGCTGGTAGCAGAGTATTTAACAGTGAGTTTTACAGTGATGAAAGTTATGAAAATCATGATGGAACTAGTCTTTACCTTCTATCCAAATCAGGAATATGTCATCTATCTATGTCAGCAATGTACTCCCTGCAGTCTGGAACAAACACCAGTCGTCGATAAAGCTACCAACCTTAATCCATTTAAATGTCAGTAAATGGAGGCATCTAATTTGGGGCTGTGTCCACTCCAAGGGGTCCAGTCTGATGAATTCTCTGTGCTGTCATACTGTATTGTTTGTGCTCTTGTTATCAGAAAAGTATTCCTTTAGGTGAAGTCATCAAAAGTATTCCTCCATCTCACCACAGAATCTAATGTTATCAAATTACAGTGTGGGGCAGAAAGTTAAGCCCTTGGATAATATAAATGTTTTGGCCAGTGTAAGTTCTTTATTTGATAGGTTGATCACTGATAGTTGTTGCAGTGTAGGATCCTGTTCCACACTGTTGGTGCTGTGGTTTACTTCTGTTGTAGCCTCTGTCTTGTAGTTCTCCAAGTTTTTTCCTCTTTTGTGATAGCGCTGCTTTGAGAGCTTTTTGATAATGTGTTTTGAGGTCACAACTGAATCATGGAAGCACATTGCTGTTTTCTTTGAGGGTGCAGAAGAGTTCAGAAATCTTATTTTTAAGAGAAAATGTACTTAGTAGAGCTGATGAATAAGGTGATTCATGAGTTTTTCAAATGACCTACTGTACAGCACAGTTGTTCTGCATACCTTGAACTGTATGTAGTTAGCAGTCGGTTGTAGATCTGAAGATCTTTAGATATAGGTCCAGATATTCAGAGCAGTTGTGCATGGTGCAACTAACTTGCACCAGCACAAGTGCGGTATTGTGCCAAGGGGCCATATTCAGTTGGAGCCAGTGCGCAGTGCAAAATCCATAGTGCCAAAGTGCAACTATAATGAATGCAGGTGCAAGTGCAGGGGGCATTCCCATGAACAGCCAGCACAGTGGAATATTCAACCATGAAACCATGGCGCAAGTGTGGAGCAAATCGAAGTTGCTCCAAGCAGACTTGTTTCTATAAATCCATGGCACAAACACACAGACAGCACTTGCGCCAGGGGTGAGAGCGAGAGGGACAGACAGAGAGAGACAGACACACACACACAGACACACACACACACACACACACACACACACACACACAGACAAGGCCATACACAGAGGGACAGGAGCAGAGAAGTGGCCTGGGAGAGGGAGAGAGGAGCAGAGAGAGAGAGAGACAACACACACACACACACACACACACACACACACACACACACACCATGTGCCAGAGTGCCACACAGCCAGCAGCCAACTGCCCAGGGAGACAGTGGACAGCAAGGGACATGGACAGTGCACCCTTCATGATGGAGGCCATAATGAAGGGTGTGAGGGGGCCAAAGGAATAGCAACATGGCCGAGGAAGGGTCTGTCGGTGGTATGCCTGACACATGTGGTACTATGCCCGCATCACCTTTGAGAACTACAGTGACATGGAGACTGTGGGCTGGTACCACCTGAACAGAGCCATTCTGAGGCAGCTCTGTGAGCTGTGCAGTGAGGAGATGCAGGCACCCACCAGACAGAGCCACGCCATGTCCGTGGAGACAAAGGTGACCACCGTCATGTGCTTGCTCACCGTGAGCACCTTCCAAAGACCAACAAGGGACACCACAGGCGTAACCCAGTCGGCCATGTCCTGCCTCCTCACACAGTTCCTCAATGCACTGCTGCCATGTGCTTCAGAATATATCCATTTCCCCAGCACGCAGGCGGAGTGTACAGCAACCATGCAGGACTTACACAGAGTAGCACGTATGCCTGGCATTATTGGAGCCATTGACTGCACCCACATGGGTATCAGCAGGCCATCTGGCCCTGAGGGTGTGGCATACATAAACAGGAAAGGGAGCCTGAGTGTCAACTGGCAGGTGGTGTGCGACACCATGGCGTGCATCACCAATATCTGTGCCACACACCCTAGGAGTGCACATGATGTGTTCATCTGGCACAGCTCTGCCCTGTGCCTCAGGTTTGAACATGGGGACATCCCCACGGCTAGTGGGTGAATATGCATGTGTGAGGGGTGATGGGTAGAGCAGACCGTGGGATGGGGGAGGGCAGGGTGTGCATAGTGGTGTAGGCACCAGGGACAGGCTAGGGGTGCACCATAGAACAGCTGAGGGCTAACCATGTTATTATCCACACAGGGAACAGCGCTTATCCACTGAGATCCTGGCTGCTCACCCCTACCAGCGCCCATCGTTCCCATCAGAGGAATGCTACAACGAGGCACAAGCCAGCATGTGCAACTTCATTGAGCATGTCTTTGGCATGCTGAAGGCACAGCTCCATTGCCTAGATAGGTCAGGCATTGCTCTACAGTACAGCCCCTCAAAAGCCTGTGACCTATTCCTAGCCTGCTGCATACTGCACAACATGACCATTGACTGTGGGATAGTTGTCAAGGCTGATGAGGGTGACAGTAGTGGGGACAACAGAGGCAATGGGCCAGAGGGTGGTGGACAGCCACCCCCTGGATGGAGGGACCACTGGCTGCTCCAGCAAGCATGACGCCACCGGGACACCATCTCACAGGAGCACTATGGTGTACACAGGTAGGTGGTGTAGTACATAAGCATGGGCCACACAACCAAGTACAGTATACATGCAGGGGCAGGCATGGCAATGGGCATGCACACACAGATGCATGCTGCAGGGGTAGGAGAGTCAATGGCACACAACCACACACAGCAATACACACACACACACACACACACACACACACACATGTAGCATGTGAGGTGGGTGCCTGAATCATGGCACTGTCTGAAATGATGACATGATATAGGCGAAAGCCCAAAAGGCAAGGGGGCAGGGAGGGTGACTGGATGTGGTGGGGTGGGCGACCCTAGCGACAGGATGTCGCTACGTGTACACGCGCATGAGGGAGAGTGAGCATGGTGAGCATGGCCTGGGAGGGGGCTGAGGGGATGTAGGGGGTGGTGCTGGGGATGGCTGCCGAGCTGCGCCATGGCATCAGGGCTTGGTCTCTGCTTGTGGTGATGGGGTTTCGGATTCAGGTCTGGGTCCAGGCGCTACTGTGCTTTTCTGGCACCCGACCCCAAAATCTTATCTTTTTTTTACTTTTGCACCCCCTCAACATGCACTCCCTGGAGTTGAGAATCCTTAAGTAGGGTGGTGTGGGGGCGATGCCTCCTGCATGGGGGTGTGTGGTGGAACACAGCCCCCCCACAGAAAGCAAGTATTTTTAGTCCCTGGTGCATTTTTTCCATGTGCTGAGGTTGTCAGAATTGTGAAATTGTTTTCGCTGCCCTGATTTCGCTCTTCTGTGGGTCGCCCCTCCATGGTAGCCCACATCACATAAAACTCACACACATACATGCACCCACCCACCCAGGCATTGGTATTTGGTGTAGGTCAGATGCATTGCACCAGTGCACAGGCACAACAGGTGCCAGAATGACCTCTTCATGCTAATGCTACATGGTCCAGTGGCTGGGCAAGCACACACACAGGCAGCATGTGCAGCACGACACCAGTGGTGGGCACACACACATCACCCATGTGTGCACAGGGCAGCGGCTGCAGACTGCTGTCAGGGCAGCCCGCAGATCAGGGCTGCTGCATGGTACCATGGTCATCATGGCCATGGGGGCGGCCTCGCTGGTGCCGATCAGCAGTCACAGGCTGCGCATCAGCCAGGGGGGGTTCCAACAGCCCTCCCAGGGGTGGAACCACAGGACTGTGACTGTGTCCACGTGAGGGTGTGCAGTTGCCAAAACAGGCCATCCCGGGAGTGCTTGGGATGCCTACATTACAGCCCAGCATCTACTGTGTTGGTGTTGCAAGATGCCAGGTCCACAGGGTGGACAGTGCACAGTGGGGGGGTCACCTGCACAAGGCCATGCCCTATGGCAGCCAGCAACGCAAACCCATCAGTGATCTCACTGGCAATGCTATCCAAGGATGCAGTTGTGGCCTCTTGCATGCATTGCATCCCTGCCAGGATCTGTGCAGTGCCCCTTTTCTGCTGCTTAGTCAACCGGCACACCTCTATGTGCAGTGCACACACCCCAGCATCAAGCAGCATCTATTGCTGTATGGATGCCCGCAGCAGCTGGGTGTGCTCAGCCAGATGTCTGGTGTCCTGGGGCTCCTGGGCAGGATGCCGATCCTCATGTGGTGACCAGCCATGCTGCACAGACCCCCTCTCCAGTGGATGCTGCACAGTGGTGTCTGCAGGGGGAATGGGCACAGCAGGTGCACCAGCAGCAGACCCTATGTCCAGCTGCCTGGTGGCACCCGCAGCCTGCTGCTGTCACACATCTGGCCGCTGTACGCCACCCTGCACCTGCATGGCTGTACCACCACCACCGCAGGGCACAGCCATGGCAGCGCACACCACGGCACATGCAGTGGTGACAGGCAGCTGTTCTGCCACTGGCTAGGTGCTAGGCGTGGTGCCTCTGTCAGATGCCAGCAGGGGGGACACACCCACAGTGTCGCCCATGCTGTCCAGGAGCCGAGAATAGTCCTTACTGGAGTCGGACCCTTCCCCAATCTGTGTGTCCACACACAGGACACCAAGGCTGGCATCCTGCAGAAACACATCCAGGGCCTCGTCTGACCCAAGGTCCAGGGCATTCACCTGCACCATGGTGCTGAGCTGCAGTCTGTTGGGCCCACGGATGCCAGTGGATGTGGATGGCTGGTCCTCCAAGGCAGTACCATCATCCACTGTTGCTGCCGATGTCTTATCTTCTGCACAGAGGTGTGCTGGTGCTGCAAGAGACAAATGGCATTTCAGTGATGCAATGCCCACATGTGCCCCCCCCCTTACACTGCTGCTGCATGTGTCCTGCAGCATGGTATGTGGGTGGGTGCATGCACATGTACATGGCATGCATGCCAGCTGTATGTGTGCCAGCATGCCCATGTACGCACCCTCCATGCCACCAGCTGCATGTGTCAGATATACGTACCATGCAGTGATGGGCTGCCACCCATCTGGAATCCTCCTCCAGGCACACCCTCCACCATAGTGCGGTGCATAGTGGCTTCCACCAACTCCTCCTGTGACGTTAGTGTGGGTGCATCCACAGGCTCTCCTCTGGTGGGAGGACGGGACTCCTGGATGGCTGTCACCTTCTCCTTCATCTGCCGCTTGTTTTTTCCCACCTTCTTTTCGGCACTCCTGTACCAACCACTGGTGGCTGCTGTGCTGGTTCATGTAGGTTGTCACCTCCTCCTATGCACCAGCCCTCACCTGTGGTATGTCTGTGGCACCACTCAACAGGGGCTCCCTGTCCAGGCAGGCCTCAAACAGGGCATCAGTCTCGGCCTTTGTGAAGTTGGGCCTGTGCTTCCGTGCAGGTCCCCGCTCCTTGCCCTCCTCATGTGCCGACATGCTGCTGCCTGTGGACATGGACAGCACAGTGTGTCAGTGGCAGCATCTCCCTGGTCTGTCCCACCATGCAGTGCTGTCTGCAGCAGCTTGCACAGCTTACCTATCAAGGTTGCAATAGTGGTCCAAGTCCTGTGCTGTTCTGTGGTGATTATAAGGTGCAATGCATGCAATGAGGTCAGGCGCAACAGTAATGACATGCTAATGCACACACTGAACCATGCATGAGCTCATCTGCATGTGGTGTCTGAATATCATGATATTGCACCGTGTGCAATGGGATTGCACCAGACCAAGCAGTGGCAGCACAATCCACATGCATGTGCAGTGCACATGCCTGCAGTGCACATGTGCATCATGGCATCATGGTGTCAATTACACACCATGCACGGACAGTGTGATGCAGTGGCATTGTGCATGTTGTGCTTGGCCAGCTATGTGCATGGCTGCGCATGGGGTGCCATGCCCTATTAGGCACGTGTGCAATGGCGGGTGACCACTGACCCCTGGGTCAGACTTCTGATCCTGTGACCCAATGTAGCCATGCCCATTCCATGCATCTCCAGCACTGTGTGATGGGCGGGCACTGAGCAGGCACTCATGCATCACGCATCGGGTGCATGTTGTGGACACATGCGCCTCCTTCCACCATTTTCACTGCCAATATCACATTCGACAACATGGTACAGGGATGAGTCAGATGTGCCCCCAATTGGACACAGGTTCACATTAGTTGGCAAACTTCATGGCCTGTGTTGAGCCTCATGCTCCCAAACTCTTTGGGCAGGTGCCCCTGCAGCATGTCAGGGGCACTTGCCATACCAAGGGATTGCTGCCAGGCTGGAGCAGAGGACAGGGGTGGTCAGGACTGGGGACCAGTGCAGACGCTGCTACTGTGACCTGATGCGGTGGGACCTGGACAGGCTTAGAAGGCTTCAGGCATGTGCCAGGCATGGGGCTGTGCCACAGCCAGGTAAGTCATCCCATGTTGCATGTCTGCCCTGGTACTGCACTGTGATGTTGGCCTGCCTGCCTGGCATGCCCTGCAGAGGGCAACACTGTCATTAGGCACATCACAGAGTGGCATTGCCAGCTTCTGTTTGCATTGTGATGCAGCAGTTCAGGCATGCAGGATGTGTCAGGCAGGGGCAAACCCTGTGCATAGGGGTTGGGGACAGCTGCAGTTGTCAGTTCCTGATGTGCACCTGTCTTCTTTCCATTCTCAGGACCAGTGTACCAATGGAAGGTACAAGCTGCAGCAGCGTAGCAGGGCAGAGCAGGATATGATGGCACAGGACAGGTACCAGCGGGGCCACAGAGGGCAGGTAGACACTGTCATGGTCCTTCGCACTGTACATGGGGGTGGTGGGGGAGTGGGTGTGGGCATGGCTGCCATGTGTCATGGCAGCTGTGTGTGTCACACTGTGCGTGGTGCATGCCACTGTGACACGTCCATTGGACATGTGTGCCAACTGTTGGTGGGGTGGGCATGCACCCTGTTGCCCCTGTTGTTGCTGTGGTGCTGCCAGTGCACTGTGCCATGTTACTGTCATTGCGCAGTCAGGTGGCCATTGTGCAGTGGGGACCATCTCTGTGCAATGTTGTGGTGCGCCAAGTTGCTGGCTGGCGTTGGCCCATCACCCTGCGGGTGGCCATTATGGGTCCTCCAGGGGTGTATGTTCCCACTGCCCATTGTGCACTGTGGGTGGGCATGGTTCCTTGGGCCTTTGCACTGATCACCTGTCCTGTCCCTTGTTACAGGTGTCCAGTGGTGACATCCACCTTGGGCGATGCTGAGCCGGCTGATGTGCTAGACACTACTGGTGGCTTCGTGTACTCTGGATGTGGTGGTGCAGATACGATGGATGCTGCAGGCCGAGATGAGGGAGTGTCAGCGTGCTGGGGTGCCGGGACAGGGCCACCATTAGCTTTGCCCCTATTTTCCCCTGCTTCCCCTGATTTACCTTCCCTATTACTTGGTTTACTTGGTTTCTAGGGACAAAAGAAGACTACTGCCCATTGAGATTGTCCCCCACCACATTGGTGGGACAATTATACCCCAGGGCTATTCCACTCCAACCAATAATCCAACCCTTTCTTAAAGGCAAGAATGGAGCTGCTGTCGACTAAATGCTGTGGAAGAATATTCCATAGTTTAGGGGGTTTTTACTGTGAAGTAATTTAACCTTTTTGTTGTTCTAGTTTTAGAAACAAACATCTGTTTGTTATGGTACTGTGGGGAATTCCAACTGGTTGAGAAATGTAAGCCACAGTGATGCATTAACTCCTTAGAATTCTGAATTTTATACAGGAGGAGAAGATCACCTCTTGTACGCATTGTATGTAAAGAATGTCACCCCCGTAACCTTTAACCTTTCCTCATAGTCTAGTTTAGATAAATATGACACCATTTTGGTGGCTCTTCTCTGCACCCTTTCAACTCTATCCACATCCTGCCTTAAGTAGGGATTCCAGCAGGGAGATCCATAGTCCAAGTGAGGCCTAATGAAAGCTCTATATAGTGGGATCACACATTCCTGAGTCCTAGACACAAATGAACGCTGGATTCGGGTGAGCAAGGCATTGGCTTTCCTGGCTATCATTGTACAGTGATCATTGGGAGATAATTTGTTGTTAATGTTTACTCCAAGATTTCGTTCCAGTGGTGACACATGAAGGGCCACATTATTCAATAAATAGGTCTGCCTCAGATTATTCTTACCAAAATGCATAACATGACACTTATCTGAGTTGAGTGTCATTTTGTTTGGAGCTGCATTTTGGCTCGGTGAATTTACAGCTCCCTGACATTATACCTGCGCAGTGTGAGAGACTGCAAGCAGGTTTTTCATTGATGAGCTTTGGTTCTGTGAACTGGGGGGAGCTAGGACCTTGGTGTCCTCCTTGAATTTCCCCTGTTAAAATCTCGCTGCGCTCGCAAGCAGTGCGTAGTATGTGTTGAACTGAGAGACCTGGAGGTCTGGTAAGAGGAAAGTGCTTCGTTTTGGCTCGGTGAATTTACAGCTCCCTGACATTATACCTGCGCAGTGTGAGAGACTGCAAGCAGGTTTTTCATTGATGAGTTTTGGTTCTGTGAACTGGGGGGAGCTAGGACCTCGGTGTCCTCCTTGAATTTCCCCTGTTGTAATCTCGCCTGGCCAAGAAGCTGAAGTTGCCAGGAGTGGCGAGCGCCTACTCGGGCACTGGAAATGCTTAGCTAATACAGGGTGGTGAGGCTATGTTTTAGTATGTGTATTTGGTAATCAAATGTTTATTTATATAGCCTTTATTATGTGTAGTTGTAGAACTAGTCTTTTTGAAGGCATGGTTATTAGTAGGTCTGTTATATTTTAGAAGTTAGGCTTGGTGGTCTATTTTATATATATTCTATATATAAGTTATTACCTTTTGTATTTGTTGTGCGTTGGAGATATATATGTGATATGGGAGGATCGAGAGGGGCTAGAATTGTGTATGATAACTTGATGCTGCGCGACCTGCGCCCTTTCACCCCCCTTCCGGTTTCTGATGTTACTACCAGACGTTGCCGGGAGGTGGGGATTGGCAGGGATAGTGTTGGTTGCGCATTATCAAGAAACTTTGATTTGGGTTATGCGAGGATTGAAGTTGTCAGGTCCAGGAGATGCCCTTGGTTGCAACGGGCACATGGGAGAGGCCAGTCATGTTTGGTGTCCATCCCCAGGGACCCTATTAGATCAAATGGCCAGGTAACCTCTGGGGCTGCATCACCCCCAAATCCCCTGATGGCAGTGCTTTGTAATGCCAGATCGATCAGAAATAAGACAGCAATTATTGCTGCCTTGGTTTCGTCAGTTGATCTGGCTTTTATCACGGAAACTTGGGTGGGAGACGATGCGGGCCCAATTTTTGAGGCTGCAGTCCACCTGGGTATACCGTGGTACACTGTCCCAGAGTGGAGCGCAGGGGTGGCGGTGTAGCCATCTGTTTTAGATCCAGCCTGAACTTTACCATGCACCAGGTGAGAGCCCCGGGTTCTTTTGAATGTGTGGCCATCCGGGGAGGACCTGATGCGGGCTGCAGGATCTTTCTCATTTATCGCCCTCCTGGGTTGATGGGGGAGTTCCTGCAGGAGGTCGCAGATTTCGTCACCGTTGGAATCCCCCAGATGTGTTTTTCTGGGGGATTTCAATGTTTGGTTCGACGATGTGAGTCATGGACATGGTTGTGAGCTTTCCCCGGATCATGTCCTCCCTTGGTTTGACGCAGGCAGTTACTTTACCAACTCATCGGGATGGCCACATGTTGGACCTGGTGTTCTCACTGGGACTTGATATTAGTGATCCTAAGATCGATCCAGTTCTCTGGTCTGATCATTGCACGGTCCAGTTCATGCTTGGGGCTCCCGCCATAAGCCCTTCCCCTGCTGAGATGATTCGCTGTCGCCCTTTACGGGGTTTGACCCCTGAGGGTTTTTTGGAGGCAGCGAATTTATCTAGAGTGGGTGATGCATGCGCGGGAGGTGTGGTGGTCGGAGTTGATGCCTATAATGAGGTGTTATCTGACACCATAAACTCCCTCGCACCTGTCCGTGTATGACCCAGGACTTCTTACCTGAGGTCACCATGGTTTGATGGTGAGCTCAGGAATATGAAGAAACTGGGTCGGAGACTGGAGCGCTGCTGGAGGAGATCCTGTCTGGATGCGGACAAACTGGCTCTGCGTGCCCACTATGTTGGGTACCAGGAGGCAATCAACCATAAGAAGACAGTGTTTCTGTCTGGGGAGATTGCTGCCAGAAGGAACCGACCAGCCTCACTTTTCCAGACCGTTTATAGACTTTTACATCCTGTCTGTCTACGGCCTGGGAAGGTTTTTTCCAATACTGACTGTGAGGAATTTGCTCGATTCTTTTCGGATAGGGTGTCTGCGATCCGGTGGGTGACTCCTTCAGCCAGAAATGATACAGCTGGCAGTGATCGCCTGATGTGTTCTGAGTGCACTCCACCTGGTTGGGGATAGTTTAGACCAGTGGAGGATAGTGAGGTCATTGAGGTAGCAACCAATGTGAGGCACACCTTTTGTGAACTGGACCCGGTGTCGACGCGTTTTTTAATGAGATGCGCTGACTCTGTTGGCCCAGTGTTTGCCATGATTGTACAGTGCTCCCTTCCGAGGGTGTCTTCCGGATGCCTTGAAGGAGGCTCTGGTGAGACACCTCTAAAGAAGCCATCTTTGGACCCGGAGATCAAGGCAAATTACCGTCCAATCTCTAACCTTCCATTTTTAGGAAAGGTTATTGAGAAAGTGATAGCGCTTCAGTTGGAAGAGCACCTCACATCTCATGAGTTATATGAACCCTTCCAGTCGACTTTTCGTGACAGTCATAGCACCGAAACTGCACTTGTTCAGGTGCAGAATGACCTTCTCAGGGCTAGAGACCGGGGAGATAAGACAATTCTGGTTCTCCTCGATCTCTCATCAGCATTTGACACTGTGGACCATTGTGTGCTGCTTGCTCGCCTTGTGACCTATGCGGACTCACCGGTAATGTCATCAAATGGTTCTAGTCCTTTCTTACTAACAGGAGGCAGCGGGTTGTGATGGGAAATTTCTCATCTACACCTAGTCTGCTTCTTTGCGGAGTTCCCCAGGGGTCAGTATTGGCTCCAATGTTGTTCGCAGTGTACATGCTGCCTCTGGGTGGGATCATTAGGAAATATGGCTTGGTTTTCATTGCTATGCTGATGATACTCAGCTATATTTTTCCTTTGCCCCAGGAACATCCAATGCAGTGGATGTGATTAATATCTGTCTGACCGAGATTAACGACTGGATGGCCTCCAGCTGGTTGTGGCTGAACCCCGATAAGACGGAGGTATTAGTAGTGGAGTCGAACAGAGTTCGTGATAGGATGGCCTCTGACACAGAAACTGGGCTTGTCCTAGCATCTGTGCCATTGAAGGCCTCCTCTTTGGTGCAAAATCTTGGCGTGATTCTGGACAGGGATTTAACCATGGAGGCTCAAATATCCTCTGTGGTTTGTACCTGTTTTTACCATCTCAGAAACATTGCCAGAATCAAATCCCTTGTTCCGCCTCTGGACCTCCCTACTTTGATACATGCTTTAGTCACATCTAGGCTTGATTACTGTAACGAGCTCTATCTTGGGGTCACGGGAGGGTCTCTCCGCAGATTGCAGCTGGTGCAAAACGCAGCTGCCCGGTTGTTGACCGGGCAGCAAAAGTTCTGTCATATTACACCGGTTCTGCGTGAATTGCACTGGCTGCCAGTCAGGTGGAGAGTCCTCTTTAAGGTAGGTCTTCTTACTTATAAGGCCCTACACGGACAGGGCCCTGGTTACCTGTTAGACCTTCTGTCACCTGCTCTCTCCGCGCGCCCTCTTCGCTCCTCTAATGAATGCCTCCTGACCATTCCCAGAACTAGGCTGAAATCAGCCGGCGATAGGGCATTTAGTGCCACGGCCCCTTTTCTGTGGAATTCCTTACCAACTATGGTCAGAGAGGCTTCATCGGTGGATGTTTTTAAGGCCCAGTTAAAGGCCTTTTTCTTCTCTAAGGCATTTAATTTAATCTAATTTAATTTAATGTTTGGATAAAGATTTATATTTAAATGTTTAGTTCTGTAATGATCTGTATTAATGTGTACATTTTTATATTTGTTATGTTAAATTGCCTGTTTTAATGGATTGTACGGCGCCCAGAGCCTCGGGGATTGGGCATCTTTTAAATAAATTTTGCCTTGCCTTGCCTTGCCTTGCCCATTCTTCAATAGATTTTAAATTGTTCCTCATAGATTCTCTGTCTGACACTGTTAGAACAGAACCACACAACTTTGTGTCGTCAGCAAATTTTGAAAGAACAGTTTCAGGGCCAACCTGCAAGTCACTAATAAAAATGTTAAACAGGGTTGGCCCCAACACAGATCCCTGTAGGACCCCACTGGTCACACTCAATGACTGGGAAAGTGTGCCGTTGATTCTGACTTCCTGATACCTATTATTTAACCAACCTGACACCCAATTAATTATGTAATGTGAGAAACCCTTCTGTTTCATTTTATCAAGTAGTATGTAGTGAGGAACTTTATCGAAGGCTCTACTATAATCGAGAAGTATTACATCCATAGGTGTACCTATGTCCATACCCATACTGACATGGTTATAAAAGGAAACCAAATTAGTAGTACAGGAATACCCCTGTCTAAAGCCATGTAATAAGCTATAATCCCCACTCCCACTGTACAGTCCCTGTTCCCTGTACCCTGCCCTCATTGTACCTACCCTTTCCCAGCCCCTGTTTGATGTAAATAGTTTTTTCAATATATATATACATATATATATATATATATATATATATATATATATATATTTTCTGACTTACCTGCCTGCTTCTGTGTCTGCTTTGCAGGTGGCGTGAGGAGCCATACTGCAGTGGTCCAGTGTCTGTCCTTGTGGTGTGCATGTGAAGGGGCTTGTGTTGTGCTTATGTGATTCACTGCTGTGTGCTGTGGTGTGTCCCATTGTGGTGGTGTCCATCCCCTGGGTCAGTGGCTGTGCCTTGGGGTGCCCATGGGGCAGCTGCCAGGGGTGTGTGGCGGGTATGTGTGGTGGTGGCACACAGCCATGTTCATTAGTTGGGTACTGTCTGCACACTGTGTTGAGGCCCCTGCTTGGAGTTGTGCGGCCTGTCCCATGTGGTCTGCCACACTGCCTGCCACCTGGCATGTTCAGTGCCTCCTGCGTTGGCTTCCTGTGTGTCTGTGTGGCATGTGTGTGCTTGGCTGCATGGTCTTGGGTGTGGCCTGCTATGGTCTGGGGGGTGGGTATGTCCAGGGGCCTGTGGGGGGGCTCCCTTGGTGGCCCTCTGGTGGCCATTGGCACCTCCTGTCACCTGCTATCTGTGCCACTGTTGTGCTCTGGGGTCAGGTATCTGGGTGCCTGTGTGTGCCCTGCTCAGCCCTGCTGATGGGTATCTCCTGTGGCCTGTCACTGTGCTTCAATGGCTCTGTCCCTGGGTCTGTTCTCTGTGCTGTGCCCCCCTCTGTTGCTCTACTGCTCTGCTCCCACAGTTGTGCTGGAGCATCTCTGTTTGCACCATGGTGCAAATCTGTTTGCGCTAAGGCACAACTCTGGTGCACTGGTGCAGTTCGACCTGTGCAAGCTCTGAATATGGCTCCTGTTGTGCCATGATGCATTGGATTTGCACTGCACCAGACTTGCACCGGCCTTTGGTGCATTTCTGAATATCCAGGCCAGTATTTTCTTTTTTTGCTGCAGGTAGGAAGTAGATGTCACTATCAAGTTTAGTTTCCTTTTTCTTTGTTTTGCAGAGTTCCCATTTCAGATGGTGAACTGAGAAGGAATGCATGAAAATTATATTCCACCCGCAGAATTTATGCGAGTATGGAATTTCCGCTTCCATGAAATGCTGCAAATAACTTGTAATTTTTCAAGAAAATCCACTGTTTTGAAGTACAGATTGTTTTTACGAATGTCTTATTTATATTGCAGAATGATTGATTCCGTGGAATATATATTCCACAATTTACATACACCGCTTGTAAAGTGATCCAAACCACGGAATTATGTTCCTGGGAATGTGTTGCTTCCATTCTGCATTGAATGTGCTAAACCATGGTTTATTTTTCTGTGGTTCACCTATCTGTGACTTATAATTCAGTCGCCTTGACTCACATCTTTAGAAATCTGCTGTTTACAGAGAACAGCAAATTGTTCTGTGAATTGCAGACTATAAAATCGTGGTTTATGCCACATGTAAATCTCCATTCTAACACCGCAGTGTGGAGCTTCAGACTACATTTTGCAGTTTGATAGCTTCTGTCATTGACACTGGATTCAGTTAACTTGTTGGCTAACCTTGTGGCTGTAGTGTTCACTGTTTTGTAGTGACTAAAATGTCATCACCAGGAAGAGGGGAGGATCAGGCTGCTGGACATGGTGTTAATGATCAGCAGCAGACCCAGCAGGAACAGCTTCAGCAATTTCCAGAACAGGGTGTCGAACAGCAGGAGCCACCACAACAGGTTTCACAGCAGCCAGTGAAGGAGTTGGATGTAAAGAAGCAGCATGACAGCAGCGTGCCCAGATGCATATTGTCCCCCCTCCTTTCCATAGCAAGGATGTCACCCTCCAAGTTAAGGAGATGATGAAACATGCTAAGGAATTGTTTGGTCCTGATAGACTTCCATTCAAACAATGGGAGGAACTGTGGGGACAAACAAAGGGTGAGATCGATGGACAGCAGGGAAGCATCCCATGTACTGTGAAACAATTAAAGCATAAATGGGATGACATCCAGTGACGGGAGCCTGAAGTTTTGGAGCTGCTAGGTGGATCATGTACCAGGCATGGGGGACCATTAAGGAAGAGGAAGGGAGAGGAGGGTCACTGCACCAGTACATACGAACATACAAAATTTTCCAGCAGATAAAGGCCTAGTGGTCTATCAAATCTGCTCAAATGTGCAGCTTGCACCCTTTATTCTGCAGCTGCCCCTCCTTCCCACCCTTATCCTCCCTTGACCCTCCCCCTTGCCCTGTCCCAGCCCCTTTTGAAGCAGTCCACTGTTCTACTCAATACCACTTTCACCAGTAATGCATTCCACCCAGCTACCATGCTCTCCGTAAAAAAATGTATCATCATCTTCTCCCTTCTGAACCTTCCTCCCTCCATTCTCATATCATGGCCCTGGGTGTCCCTCCCCTTCCCTCCCTTACTTTGAACAGTCCCTCCTTACATGTGTTGTTTATTCCTTTCATGTACTTGAAGGTTTCAGTCATATCCCCCTGTCCCTCGTCTCCTCCAGCAAGTACATGTTCAATTCCCTCAGCCTCCTCTCATATGGTAAGTCCCCCAGCCCGTTGATCATCTTTGTTACCCTTCGCTGTACCCCCTCCAGTAACTTAATGTCCTTTTTCAGATATAGGTGCCAGTACTGCACGCAGTAGCCCAGGTGCTGTCTAACTAATGATCTATATAGTGGTAGAATCACCTCCCCCTTCTTCAGGATATACATCTTGCAATGCAACCCATCATTTTTTTGGCCTTTGCAGCTGCCTTCCTACATTGTGCTGAGTTGTTCATTGACCCTGTAACCAGTGAGTAATGATATTTCATTATTTTTTCATTTTAATAGTCATATAAATGTTACAAATTTAGGATGTTCATACAATAGCCTTTGTTCAAACATGGTGTTGTCATAAGTGAATACTGAATGGCCAGCCCAGTGGCATAGAGGGATGAGGCATCAATGCCTTACCTTCTGCCATGCTGACTACCCATGTTCACTGTGTGAGCAGGTCACCAGGGGTTAGGCGTGGAGGGAGAGAATCAAGCATCCAAAGGACAGCTCTCCTCTCCATGGGGGGAGAGGGACCACAGACTGGTGCATGCCTGGCCCCTAGCAGTGGATGGAGGCTGGCACACTGGCTCCAAATACAGGGGAGAGGAGACTGAGCAGATGCTCAGTGTGCTGCATATGGAAGCATGTGCAGCTCAGCCATTGGTGTCATTGCACGCCATGGTTCTGCACTCGGGGATGGGACAAATGGATGCTGAAAATACCACCAACCAGCAGGATGATGCTGGCCCCCAGCAGGTGCCGCACCCAGCCAGCTGACACCTCAGTGCCAGAGGTATGTACCAGTGGACACCAGGGTGACAGGGCTGGGTGTCCAGCGGAAGGGGGCCAGTCAGTTGCAAAGACAAAGAAATTAAGTAATTAAAAAAAAAAAAGAAAGTGAATACTGAATAACATTAGATGACATACAACTTGGCATGTGGTACTGCTAAATGATCGCATGACTGCAGTGTGGTGTACTGTATGATGTATAGTTGAGTTCCATGCAAGCACCTGTGAAGTTTGGTACTGTAAGGCAGTAATGCACATCCTGTAGTGTATCCCTGCACTGGGTGAAAAAAAAAGGCTAAACTGTAGCTGTTACCCCAGGCTATTTGATATTAATGCATAGTTTGTAACAATCAGATAGATTGTGTCATGCAAGTGAACTTTGTGTCTGTGTCCAATTTTGCATGATTGTACCAGACTGCATTGGTGTATGTTTGCCCACTGTCATGAGTTAAGTCATGCATGAGGCGAGGCAAACTTCTGTGTCAAGAAGTACTTCCTTACCTCCCTTCTAAACCTCCCTCCACTGCATGTAAAAATGTTTTTTTATGCAGATTTGTTTGCTTGATTGAAATGTCCTGTTTTTTGTCACCTCCATAATATGTCTATAAAACATTTTTTTACCTCACTTTGTGAGTTAACATATGTGCTTATCCTCAGTTATGACTCTCACATTGCTCATTTTCCTGCATTGTAGAATGACCCTATTTTACAAGATCCAGAAGCATGGTCTTAATTCCTTGAGGTTCTTCGACTAGAGTTTTTTGTTTGACACTAATATTATCAATTTATATTTAAATGATCATTTATATAGTCCTGAGGTTTTTGAAATTTCTTGGGCCTTATATCTAGCTTGAGAATACAGCTGGGTGACAGGTCCAGCTAGGTTTTACACATCACATAGTGTGCACTGATGTTTTAAAGACAACTTTACTGGTGAATTCTTGTCCATAATGCTAACATTGAAATTTCATGAGCCCTATAACAATCTTAGTTTGTCTTTAATCTGGGTTGGGGTTGCCTTTCAGTAATCACATCCTTATACTAACTGTGACACTCATAGCTTGATTTAGGAGTTATCTGCTTCAGCAGTGTTTTCTTATGTCAATTAAATTTATATGCAGTAGGATTCTTTGTATGTGTGTTCCACCAAGCACATCTGACCCAAGGTTCTTTCTGGCTGAAGGCAGTATTGTACTGTTAAACTTCTCTGACATCATCTTCTGTTTTTTTTTTTCTTTTTTTTTAAATATTTTAAACCAATGGGGAATTTTTCTGTTTTTCTCTGCATTATCTAGCTGTTATAAGTATTGTATTTTCTAAACAACTGCCATGAGCTTCTGAAGAAGGACTGGTTGGTCGGAAAGCTAGAGCACTTTGTTCTTGTTGTTACATCTATGTTGGTCCATTAAAAGGTATCAAATCATTTGCTTCTGGATCCATTCTTGCAAGGACCAATACGGCAACTACTAAACCTTATTTTACATGCTGATTACTCTGTTATTCATTGTTGTTTTTGTGCTCTAAATGTTATTAATGTTATTAATGACCAACAGGTACTGAAAGAACACAAACTGACAGTGCCTCAAGTGCAGATGTACCAAAACCGCTAGAGTCGACCAGTTGCACAACTGTAGAGGGCAGCGTGTCATTTGTGTTGGGTAAGTACTTCATTATAACATAGAAACATAGACATTGATGGCAAATAAGGACCACTTGGCCCACACAGTCTGCCCATTTCCCTACTTATTGGATAAGCTGCAGATCCTAGTTAACCAACAGCCTACTTCCTGCTATCCCTCATTATAATTGCCTTATGTCTATACCATGTATTCTTGAATTCCCCCACTGGTTTTGACCCCATGACTTCTTCAGGAAGGCAGTTCTATGTGTCCACCATCCTCTCCATGAAAAAATACTTCCTCACATAGCTCCTGAGCCATCCCCCCCTCTATCTTCCAAATTCTGTTCCCTTGTTCTTGCACATCTCTTTTTCTGAAAGATACTATCCTCTTGGACTTTGTTGATTCCCTTGAGGTACTTGAAAGTTTCTGTCATGTCTCCCCTCTCCCTCCTTTCCTTGAGGGCATACATATTAAGTTTTATTTGACTCTCTTCATATAGTTTCTGGTGCAGACCCTGCACCATTTTAGTTGCCCTCCTCTGGACTGCCTCCATCCTATATATGTCTTTGCAGAGATGGGGTCTCCAGAACTGCACACAGTACTCCGGATAGGGTCTCACCAACTGTCTGTTTTCCTTCTAGTGATGCCTCTTCCTATGCATCCCAGCATCCCCCAGACTTCCTTACTGCCTTCTCATGTTGCCTACCTACCTTTAGGTTATCTGATATGACTACCCCTAGGTCCCTTTCCATTTTTGTTGCTGTTAGTATCTCCCCTGCCCCATTGTGTACTCTTCCCCCTTGGGTTTTGTTTCCCAGCTGCATTACTTTGCACTTATTTGCATTGAATCTAAGCTGCCATACTTTTGACCATTCCTCCGACCTTGCCAAGTCCCTTCTCATCCTTTCCACCCCCTTGTGTATCAACCCTGTTGAAGATCTTTGTGTCATCTGCAAAGAAGCACACTTTTCCTTCCAGTCCCTCTGCAATGTCACTCATCAAGACATTAAAGAGGACCAGCCTCAATACTGAACCCTGAGGTACCCCACTAGTAATCCCCCTTTCTTCAGAGTGGACTCTATTTATTATTACCCTCTGAGTCCTCTTGTCCAGCCAATTCTTTACCCAGGCTACCACCCTGGGACCCACTCCCAGGCAGGCTAACTTGTTTATTTATCTTTTGTGTGAGACTGTGTCAAATGCCTTGCTAAATTCTAGGTAGGCCATATCCACAACCCCTCCCTGGTATACTACTTTGGTCACCCAATCAAAGAAATCTGTTAAATTCATCTGACATGACCTTCCCACTGTGAATCCATGCTACCTTGGGTCCTGTGCCCTGCTGGCCTCTAGGTACTCAACAATTCTTTCTTTCAGAAGTGATTCCATTATTTTCCCTACCACTAAAGTCAAACTAACAGGTCTGTAGTTTCCTACCTCTGCCTTGCTCCCACTTTTGTGAAGGGGAATCACATCTGCCTTTCTCCAGTTCTCAGGTACCACACCATCCTCCCATGATTTGTTAAAAAGGGTAGTCAGTGGTGTCACTAGTTCTCCCCTTCGTTCTTTTATAATTCTTGTGTGAATCCCTTCAGGCCGCATTGCCTTGTCCACCTTGAGTTTTAGGAATACTTTCAGGACCCTTTGTTCTGTGAATGGACTGGTATTGACACTCCTATCCAGAGTGCTTCTATTGTTTGGTTTAGGTACCTCCCCCTCCTCTTCTTTTCTGAATACTGAACAAAGTATTAATTCTGTATCTCTGCCTTTTCACAGCCACCCTCTGCCACCCCCTCCTCTTTATTATCCCCTTCCTAGGTCTTTCTTTGCTCCCTTGGGTCCAGTGTTGTTTTGCATATTCATTGCAAATACCTTGCACAGGCTCAAGAATATAGGATAAACCTCTGGAGGAAAGACTGATAGCACTGAACATGTATTCCCTTGAACAAATGCGTAAAGTTATTCTTAAGAACACATTTTTTGTTTCTGTACATGCCAAATTCAGATTCATACACCAGCCAGTGGCAATGAAAAGTAGCAGTCTAGGCATTTGCAGAACCATACCGTATGCCTGCAAAAAAAGATGCTTAAACTGGCACAGAAAGAGCCTGACCAGACCCAGGAGGGACCTCAGACTGTTACTGTTAGAATAAGTGGTTAAAGTGGAACATCTCCACCACAACCAGCAAGTGCTGGGAAAGTGCCTTCAAAGGCCACAGCACCGACATCTCCTGGAGACTCAATAACAAAGGAGGACATTAGGGTACTGAGGGCTGAAATACAGTCTATAAAGGAAGCCTAGCCAGCATAAAAGCTGACATAAGTGAAATAAAATCACTAAAGGAAGATCTAGCCATCGTCAAAGCTGACGTATCAGAATTTAAAAGCTTTGTATGCAACCTGACAGCCTTTGTCAAGAAACAATGGTGCAGAGTGTTCAGAAGGGTGCTGCCACTGCCAACAGGGGCAAGCCCAGTACCTATGAGCACAAGCCAACAACATCTGCACATTAGTGACCGAAATTTTGCAAGTGTCTGTGTTAGTACTAGTAGTACTTAGCACACCTTTGTTCTACAATATTTTTTCCTTTTTGTTATTGTTTGAAAGGATTGCCTTCCTTGTTAATATTTTTGTGGTAGATGTAGATATTCATAATATGCGAAATGGTTAACTTATTTGTTTTGTTGTAGATGTTTCTATTGTTTTGAAGTTTCATAATTTATGGCTGTTGTCATATAAACACTTGTTCCAAAACAGTTTCAGTGTATTGTGTGTTACTTTTAAACTGTATAGTATAACAGAAGATCAAATATGTAGCAATGACTGTTGTTTTCTATGTATCTCTTGACATAAATATCTCCAATTTCCACATTAAGCAGGCTAGGATAGGAGACTGATGTTTCATCATGGCTAAGCAGTAATATAACACATGACCGCATATGTTCTAGCGATTTAATGAACACATTTTGAGCACTGTGAGTCATAATGCAAAGTCTATCACATCACACAAGGTGGGCATTAAATCCCAGAAACCACATACCCTTACATGGGTTATTTCAGTAATAAACCACATCAGGGTGTGGGTTATGCTGGGATTTACCCACACCTCATGTGTTGTGGTAACGAATCCACAGGATAAGTGAGTAAACAACACCAGAAGTGGGTAAATCACAGCATATCCCCCACCATGTCGTAATTAACTGCGATCATACCTGGTCCCCCATTTGGGTTAAAAAACATAACGATTGATTTAGAAAAAAGATGGCGGTTGTAGATGCTGATGCCTGGTACTTTTTCCAGTTTGTAATGACACTATTTACAAGGTGTAAATCATGCCAGTCAGCCAATCGGGTTTCAGTTTTTTAAAACCCAACATATGATGATGAGTTTATAACATGGGTCTTGCATAAAAAAAAAAGTCCAAACTTTTTTTTATTTTAAACCTTGGATAGGGAAATCTGATTTTATCCTGCCCAGTTTCAAAGTACTTATCACAACTCATGTCTCTCTCCCACTCTGTCTCTCTCTATGTCTCTCTTTCTCAATCTCACCCTCCATTAACCAAAAAAAAAGTTCACATTCAGGTAACATTTTACAGCATGAATCTACGATAGGGATGGGAGAACTTGGTGAAGTTCTGATCCATGTGAAATAAGAACCAGAACATGGTGAAGTTGTGATTTGTTCTGATTAGTGCTTATTTATATTGAGTGTTGACATCAGTTGTAGTGGGTGCAGGCAGTGAAGGTACAGCAGTAGTGGTGGTCAGCAGCAGCAAGAGCAGTTGCATCAGGACGAGGTAGAATACTTACTATTTCTGTCATCATTTGGTACAGCTTAATGACCAGAGGTCAGGAATACATGATTATTGATGATCCAGCAGCTGCAGCACTATATTAGTGGGATCATTTTGTCTGCAGACCTGAAAGACAAAAGAGGCACAGAGTTGCAGAGAAAAAACATGACAAGTAACATTGGTTTGATTAGGAAATGCTGATTGACTGGGCGCAGCTAAAACAACAATAATCCTAGGCAATCTCTAACCTGATTTCACATAATAAGCACAGCAGTGTTGTGAGGCTACATCACATAGATTGCTACCCTTGCCCAACAAGTGACACTTTCCTCCCAGCTGACCTCTCCATGCATGAAGGATGTGCAATCAATGTATAACAAGCTATCTGACTTACTTACTATGCTGTACATTGAAGGAGAAAAGGTCACAACATAACAGATAGAAATACTTACCTTACCAATAAGTGAAAAACACCATAGGTAGCCAGAGTCATGGTGCAGCACGTTGATTACAGACAGCAGGAGCAGCAGCATATGGGCTGAAGCATTTCACCTGTAAAAATCAGTAACAGAGTTGCAGAGAAAAAACATAGCAAATAACATTGATTTGACTAGGAAATGCTGATTGGTTGAGTGCATCTCAAACAACAATAATCCTTGCATATCTTTCTGATTGTTGTGGCCATTTCAGCAGTCATGGTCATGGAATTTGCAGGTGTGGACATCATGCACAGATTCAGCAGCAGCTGTGTGGGGCCTTGTAGTTCATCTTTATGTTGTTATGACACAGTGCAAGACAGAATAAAAAACTGAACATCTAAGTTTTATCTTAATGGAAAACATGCTATAAACCAATGTTATGTGGGGCATACTAGATGATGGTTGTTGTTATTACTGCATAAAGTAACAATACAACACAGCAACTGATGTCATTGGAGTCATCAATGCTTTCCCGAAAATTAATTACATATCCAATAAATAAAGTGTTACTTCTTCAAGGTCTGTTTGGGAGGACAACCGGGGTACTTTCTTCTGTGCTGAGCATCCAATCTGATTCAGGAATGTTTTACATGCATAATGATTAAATAAATTTTATGATTAAAGGAAAAGTAAACAAGGTTAGTTTTCTAAGGCATTATTTAATAATCTGAACTCGTAGTCAAGTAAAGGAAAGGTAGAGGCTATTGTTTACATTACTAATAAAATTGTAGTTATGTAATACGCATAATTTCATTTTTATATCATTTGAAAAATGTAAATCAAAGCATTCTCCCTTCAAAACTACCCCACTCTCTGTTATAACTTAATAAACAGCTGGCAGACATGACACGGAATGACTTCATCTAAACGAGAGCTACTGTAGATGGCTCTCTGTTCTGCTTAAATAATGATCAATTTTCCAAATCCTCTTACACAGTATATTGGATACCATTTTTTCAAAATAAGGACTTTGTTATTGCCTATATACATGTTAATCTATGACTTTGATCAGTTCTGTCATTTAACTTATTTTATTATTATTTTCATTGTTTTCAAATTTGAAACATGGCATAAGCTCCAGGAGCACAACAGCACGTCAGTGCAGGGTGTGCTGTAAAATGATTGAATCAGGTGGGCCAATTGTTGTAGATTTCTCCTCTGCATTCTCTTTAGTAAAACAATCACTTAAAGTAATCCAAAATCCATAGTTGGTGCTGTTCAGTGTAACTCTGTAAAATTTAAGATATACTCCCCATATGCCCGCTCAACCGACTGCACGCTTGCCAGTTGTTGCTGCTATTCTGCAGCACACGACTATCTGATTCAAAACCATTATGAGATATCTTTATTTCATTAATAAATATAACTGAGAAGCATACAATTGAAAATGAAGCAAAATCTGAAAGTTGCATGCAGAATCTTCAGCATTAATTCTTCAGTGTCACTGTTACATGACACATAGTAACTCTTCATTTAACAGTGCCAGTTATGCAGAAGGATGCATCCTGCATGCAGCTTTGAGTCTTAGGTTTGTTTTAGATAACATGCTTATTATTCTCAGGGATACTAGTGTGATAAATATATCTCATTACAGGTTCTAATAGGAGAGTCTGAAGCTGAGGGTGAGCAATGGCAGCTGGTGGGTGGACAGTAGGTCAAGCTGGCAGATGTACGGGCCTGTATCATAAATTCCACACACTTACATTTAAAAGCAACAACGATGTATTTTTGATTACTGGAATGGATTGTCTGAATACATAGCAAGCAGCGGGAAAGGATAAACAGCAGCTGTACCACATGGTAAATTATTTTGAACGCACATCCTATACTGCTGTTTTTCCCTGACCACACATGCTATGGTTCACATTACTTCCTACTGTTCTGCAATAATGAAAAACAGAACTGATCAACATCATAGCTTAACATGTATATTGGCAAAAAAATAATAAAGTCATAATTTTCAATAAATTTGTTTTGTCCAAGATACGCTGTAGAAGAGGATTTAGAAAATTGATTATTTAAGCAGCACACAGAGCCGTCTAGCTCTCGCTTAGCTTATGTCATTCCGTGTCAGGTCTGCCATCCATTTTATAAAGGAGATAGTGTGGTACTTTTGAAGGGAGAAGCCTTTGTTTTACATTTTTCAAATGATACGAAAATCCATTTATGCTTGTAACACAAATGCAATGCAGTTTTATCATTAATGTAAACAATACCCTTTACTGTATTTGACTATGGAGTAGGATTTTTAAATAAGGTCTGGCAAAAACATATTGCTTATTTGGACTTTAATTAAATTTGATAACTCAAAATAATATAAATAAGTGCTGTCATCATTGCTGTCATCAAAACCACTACAAAATTATGTAAAGATGTTTCCCTCTGCTGTACCCTCACCATCAGAACACATACCCTCTACCTGACTCATATAATTTTTAGCATCATCCATGCCTTCCTCATCATCACTAGGCATAACAATGCCAGACACAGGCCAGTGAGGTGGAATAAAATGCTCATTCATTTTTATGTATGTCAGTCGCTCAACATTTAAATCAGACAGACATGTGCAATGGTCTGACACAATTGCCCCAGTGGCACTAAACACCCTTTCAGATGTTACACCAGAACAAGGGCAACTTTAAAATTCCAGTGCAACTGATGCCAATGCAGGCCATACTGTAACCTTGTGTTGCCAGTATACCAACAAAGGTCATCCTCAACAGGAAACCTGATCTGGATCATCAAAGTATGCAGTCACCATGTTTGCCACTGTCATCTGCAGTCTGCTGCTGTATTCCTGCTTCTGGTGTTGAGAAACACCCACCTGTTGTAGTATTGACCACAGTGGATTTTGGCTCAGTTTGGAGACTGATGAAGATGATGACTGGGAAGACACAGGGTTTGGAACTGGTATGCACATGCTGCTGAGTACTTTGCTCATTATTTTTCATGACATCTGATTGAAGCATTTTGTTGTGCTTTTTCTCATGAAGAGCAAGTACACAATGGTCAACCTCTACACTACCCCCTGGCAGAAGTGCTGCAATGCCATGTTTGTAATGGGGATCGAGTAAAGTGGCTATCCTGTATGAATCACTGTCCACATGTCACACACATGATTATCCCTTTCTAAGATGTCCATCATGCAGTTCGACAGGTCAGTGCCAACCTCATATGCTGCACCATCAGACTGCTTACGCAAATTGAGCAATGCCTGCTTTAGTACCCACAACAAGGGAATGACCTGAATAAGACATGCAGATTCACCACTAACAATCTAAGTTGCATGCTCAAATGGGCACAGAACCTGTATGATACTGTCCATCACCCTCCACAACGATGGACTAAGGGATATTGACTTTTGAGTAAGGGGGTCACGAAGCTGCATGACATAGTCAATGTCATATTTACACTGCTCAAGCAGGCATTCCAATATATAAAGAGTGGATTTCCACCTTATGGGAACATCCTGCTTGAGATGATGCTGTGGAATACCGTATGAATGCTGCAAAGCATTAAGCTCAGACTGAGCTTTTGAAGAACGGCTGAAATGGCCACAAATTAGATGACTAATAGTCACCATACTGTCCACTGCCTCATGTTTCAAGAACTCATGTACAATCAGATGTAAAATATGGGCAAAGCACGGAATGCATTGAAAACCATCATCACTTATGGCTTTAACCACATTGGCACCATTGACACTTAAAATGAAACTCGCTGTGAGTCCATGTAGTTTCAGCCAATGAGAAATTGTCTCATTTAGACATTTCAGAATTCTTTCAGCTGTGTGCTAGCCATGCCACACTTTGCAAGCTTAGTGTCGCATGCTGATACACACCACCACTGCCACCATATGTGGCTGTGCAAGACAAGGTGAAGTACCATACACATCAGGGATGTGTGCCCAATGTGCTGTAACACTAATGAAGCTGACTGTGGATCCTGGACCACTGGTCCCCATATCAGTGGTCAGATGCACAGTGCTGACCACAGAGTGTGACAATGCATGAGAAACTTTACAACAAAGTGTGTTGTACAGCTCAGGGACACCTTTCATATAAAAGTATGTTCAGCTTTGCAGATCATATTGGGGTACTGCCTTACTCAAGAGCTACCAAAAAACAGATTTTTCTACAAATAAATAAGATAGAAGATCCATTGCAAGCATTTGGGCAACTGCTGCATTCAAGTGCTTTGCAACTGGATGATTGCAATGGTACTTGATATTCTTTGACAATGCCTCCTTAATGTTAGGTTGCCTCACAGTGACCCTCTCCTTGGAAATTGTCAATTGAGTATGGGTGACTTTGGAACTGAAAGGAGTTTGTGGCAGGATATTGCGTCAAGGGAAGTCTGAAAATACAGAGGATTATAAGGTAGAGGATGATGACTGACTTAGCACTACAGACCGCTTGAGAGTGGAGGTTAGTTGTGGTGGAGCAACACCACTGTCAGCGTGAACTGGATCCAATAAGTACTTGGGTAGGGGAACAGAATTGCTGCTTTCTACATTTGAGGCCTGGCATTTATGCTGCTGCCAGCAAATGGTGTGCTTGGTTTGCAAATGTGAATGCATTCCATTTGTGCCTAAGTGTGACATTGCCTTGCCATGACTCACTTTAGTTCTGCATATTTGGTAGATAGCTGTACTGTCATCATTTCCTTACAATGAAAGAATATCCCACACAAGTGATTTGCCCACTCTACACTGCTTTTTAGAAGGGAGACCACACTCTGGTTTAGTGCGGACTGGGTATGGCTGCTGTTCCTACTGCTGTGACTCATGCTTAACTTGCTGTGGGCACTTGTGCTGCATACTACTGACCCCAATACTTTTTTGTTATTGCATGTTAACAGTCACTGATCTTTCAGTTGGTGTTTTTGACACATTTACATTCTGGGGACTGGTAGAGGAATCCTTAACAGGAACATGGGGAGGTTGGTAATTAAGGTTTATAACAGGGTTATCTTCAACATCAACAAAATCCTCCACAGTAGCACTGTCACTGACAGTAATGTCTTACATCACATCCTCCTTTCTTCACTATTAATCTTCAGCAAAATGTCATAATTAGTCGAACTAATCAGTTTACTATCACTACACTCAATATTTGTACTGACCACCTTGTCTGTGGGAGCATTGTTCTGAGTATCACAGTCACAAGTTCTACTTAAACACTGTGGGCCAGATATTCAAAATGGTTGCGCCATGCACAATAGGGTTGCGCCTGCGCAAGTCCAAACTTGCTCCATTCTGCGATATTCAGCAGGAGGCAGTTACATCACAGAAAAAAATGCTGAGCAACAGCGCAATGCAAATGAATGCATGCTGAACTGGGAGAGGGAGGAACCATGCATAAACTGCACAGCCCAATATTCAGCTGGGCTGTGCAGAGTTGTGCAGGCGCAACCCCCAACCTGCGCCTGCACAGCTTTGAGCCAAAAAAATAAGGCTCAAGTCGAGGGCCACCCACAGGTGAGCTGCTGCATTGCAGGGTGCAACACAGCAGCTGCCACCTGTGGCTGGCCCCTACCTCACTCCCAGTGCCCCCTGCAGCCCGATCATGGGCAAAGGTGAAAATCCCCACCACCACCACCCACTGGCCTGATGTCGCAGGCAACCTAGTGAAATGTCGCCCCCCACCAGCCCGACCTGCGGGCTGCGTAATTCAAAACAACTCCCCCAATACATCCCTGGGGTCCATTGGACCAAAATCCTGATCGCGGGCTGTATCACTTTAAAATACAACCCCTCTCCTCCCGAACATAGCCCTGGTGGTCAGTGGACCCGAAACTCCCGATCGCGGGATGTATGCAGTAAATACCCCCCCAACACATCCCTGGTGCCTAGTGTCCCCACCTCATCCACCCATGAAGCCCCACCACCCCGCTTCCCCCCCCCGGCAGCCAGCAGGTGGCAACATCCCACCCACCTGCGCTCCGCCACCCGCCGACTGACTGCCCGGTAGGGCTGCCGCCCATTGGTGCAGAGCAAGAGCCAATGGCAGTCAGTCGGGCGGTGGCGGAGCGGCAGGTGGTGGATGCTGCCACCGCCGGGCCGCCGGGGAAGCGTGGTGGGGCTTCATGGGTGGGTGAGGTGGGGGACACTAGGCACCAGGGATGTGTTGGGGGTATTTACTGCATACATCCCGCGATCGGAGTTTCGTCCACTGACCACCAGGGCTATGTTCGGAGGAGGGGGTTGTATTTACACTGAGACAGCCCGCGATCAGGCTTTTCGGGTCCACTGGACCACGAGGGATATATTGGGGTTGTTTTGAATCTAATTCAGCCCGCGATCGGCTGCAGGGGTGTCGGTCCGCTGACGGCTGCTGCCTGGCAGGGTGCCAGGCGCAAGTCCTCGAGGATCGCGCACCTGCTACGCTAACGCATGCAAATGGGGCTGAGAATTCAGATGCAAATGGCCCCCAAGCCTTGCATGAATTATGGCCCCATTTGCATGTCACCTTTTGAATATCGGGATTTTGCGTATCACAATGGTACTGCGCCACCGCAAGTTGAATGCTCCACTCTGACAACTTGCGGTGGCGCAAGTTCCACTGCGCTACGCACAGTGGTTGTGGTTGGGTGACATTCAAAGAGCGTTGCCTTGGTAGCAACCCTTTGAATATCGCCCACACTCCCTGCGCAACTATTTTGCGCAGCGCAAGGGCTTGCGCCTAAGAATGGAGCAGTTTGAATATCCAGCCCTGTGAATCCATCCCAGATAACACCAAATTCTGACTTTCATGCTGAGAATCATCCTGTGAATCAATCATTAATGCAGCAACATCAGCTGCGCATTTCAGATCCCCCCTCCCCTTGTACTTAACTTGGCTGCTGCTGCATCCCTATTAGTATTACCAATTGTGTTGCTGTCAGTACTGGTAGTATTACCTGCACTCCAAAAAAAGTAACTGATACTGATTCTGTCCTTGTCGACTGCACCACCAGAAGAAGACTGAGCTATCGGAGACCATTTTGTACATAGCTTGCTAATACCTGCACCCACTGTACTGCCAACCACAGGACCTACAGTGCTGGTGCTGGAAGAGCCCTCACCAGAATCAAATTCCACATCCATATCATGAGAAATTTCAGCAGGAGCTTTAGGAGGAGAGATGCAAGTCAAAGGAATCACTGAACTACCAAGCCCACATCCATGTCCACCGTGCACACTACCTGCTTTCTTTCCTACCATTTTTTTTAACTCCAGCTTTCAGTAGCAGACAAAATATTCCAATAAGTGTATATACCAAAAGTGTATCACACCCAAATCAGCATATCAATCTAAGCAGATTATAATACTGTTCTGGAAAAATAAGAACAGCTTCTCACAGTATTTCCTGTCAAAAAAAAACAACTAAACTGTAGTTTAAAAGTAAAACTGCAGACACTATGCCCTGTATATACCTACATTAACTACTGAAGCAGTCAATCAATGTATCAGAAATCATATATCAGATTGCTGAAGGAGGATCCTACAACAACAAAAGGACTTCAAAGTATGTCAATCAAAGATTGAAATGCAAAGTTTTTTTTTTGCCTCTAGCAGAATGCAAAAAATGCAGACACACAGAACAACAGAACTTTCCACTTTACCAAACTCTAAAGAACTGCACTAGAAAGCAAGGAGCAGCAGTCACGTGACTGAGAGGGGGAGAGTGGTTGCTACAGTAACATGAACCTTTAACATTGAAGCCATGCCTAATGGAACCTAAATCAGCCAGTCATGTAAGTGCAGAATCTTTGAAGGGTGTTCCGCAGAATAAATTTAGGAACAGCAGAATTTCAGAATGAACTGCAGAATATTTTCCCCAAAATTTTGAAATCGGAATGTTATGAAAGAACTATAATGTTCAATAGGAAATCTGATTTAACACCACAAAAATTACAACACTTAACTGACAGACCATGACAGTAAAAAGGAGTACTTTTATAATTCATTTCCCACCTAAATTAATTGAATCACATGATCAAACAGCTCATGGAATATATTATTCCACAATTTCAGCAGCATGAACAGCAGATTCTTTCAGTAACAGCGAGTTCTGCGATTCGCTACATATTTTCCTCAGTACTACCATTACTTCTGCAGTTTGGTGATGAATTCTGTGAAGACTGTGAAATTTATTTATGGTGAATATAAGGCGAAATTCTGCAAAACCTGCGGAATTTCACAAACATTCCGCAGAAGCAAAATCTGTTAATTTCGCCCAGTCCTAGAACTGAGGTCTCTTCCATTATTTAGTAAAAAGAGATTTAGCCATATTCAACTACTCTTACAAACATCTTAGCACTTCCTGATCGTGGGTCACTTTTCTCTTCTTTTGCTCTGATCGAGGGCACTAGACAAGCCGTCCCTTTCTCCAGTTTTATAATTTTTTTTTTACATAGTGTAAATGTTATCCATCAAAATGTATTACCTTGTATCCTGTTTTATTTAAAAGCTTGTTTGCTTAGTCCAGATGGCACTTACTTTTGAGAGTGGAATAAACTTTTATCTAATTTTTTTTTGAGAAAAAAACAATCTATATTTTTCTTTTTAATGTATTTAACTCTCTTGTACCTGGTGTTTACCCAGTGTTGATAATGCTTATATGTACTTTTATACTTGTGTAAAATAAAATAAATCTTCACTATAAAAAAATAGAAAATGAGACTCAAGCACAAGGTTCCAGCAGAGCATGGGGCAGACATCCTTGTGCCACTCGATCCTGATGCCCTGGCAATGACAGGACTAATAAGTCCCATCAACAAACTGCAAGGATTGTGGGAGGTGATGCAGATGGACCCTCCCTAATGGAGTGAAGGCTTATGAGGGCGATAAGAAGACAGGACAAGGCAGAAGAACTGATGGACAGCCCTACTTGTCCAATGGGACACTGAATTTAAGAAAAAGGTTTCTGGACTCTCAAGGAGCGTGTGGCAGTCTCAGACAGACACTCAGGTGTTCAAATGTGCTACTGGTGAGACCAAGCGAGAGGCCTAGCCTAGCCAAGAATCCCATGAGCCTTCACCAAAGTTCATCTCTTACATTTACTGTGAGCCTTATCTTGCACTTACTCTGTTCAAAGACAGTGCCAGGGAAAGGCATCTGTTTAGTGAAGGCTGTGAAGTTATGCCAGATTAGCACCTGTTGGAAGAAACCACTTAGAGTTTGAGTCTGTGGGGCATTGCTGTATACCAAAGCCGCTGAACTGTACAGAGCAGAGACAGAGACCTGCATCCTACCCAGACTGCTCCAGAGCCATGTAAGGGGCCTTCTAGCCCTTATCTAATGAGGTGGATTGTGTAATATGCAGCCATGGGTTCATGCCCTGAGTATGCGGGTACTCTTGATCTGGTGGGGAATTGGAATGTGGGAATTGCTCCTGGGATCCGGTCTTCTTGGATACCAGGAAGCTGTTACATAGTGCTCATATTATTGAAAGCTTAGTCAGAAGGGTTGTGATGTTGCAGTACATCTGAGGGAATCTGAAGTGACTCATCCCCAAGCCACTGGGTACTGTTCCTAACAGCTGTTCACCCTACTGCTTTGTGCTGTCCCCTGCCTCCACTGACCTGCTGCATCCATGGGTCATGTGAGTGCTGGCATTGTTGGCTGGGGCCTTTTTTACTTTTCTACTTTTATATTAGAATTACTGCAATTGGATTATTAGTGGATTTCGAGTTGTCTAATTTGTGATAGCACCCGATGGCCTATTGATGGGTTAAAATGTAAGCTTGCAAATTTCATCAAGTACACCACTGAATGAACCCAGACAACATAGCTACCAGGCCTACACTGGGACTCTAGTGTAATTGCTGGGTACACAGAGTCATTGTTTTAGTGTCATAATTGAAACTGTAGTTTTACCACTGGTACCAGATGAAGAGGTACCGAACCCTGTGCTATATAATTCCTCTTTTAGTGCAACTTGATTGGGTCAGTGCTTCATAGACTGCATGGCATCTGAAAGGGTGATAGTGACCCACTGTGCAGTGGCTCTCAGAGGGAATTGTCATACGGTGGGAGTGTTAAAGTTGACTTGCAATTGTCTAACCCCCTCTTTTTCTTAAGTTTCCAGGCATGTGTTTATGTGCTCCCAGGTCGCTCCTGTAAAAAAGCTTTCAGCTTAGTGTGCTATACCTGGTTAAACAACTAAATAAAAAATAAATAAATAAATAAAAGCAATATTAATTTGTTGAATTTTACTTCTGTATGTGCACTCTGTTTCTTTAACCTGACTGAAGTGTTAATTGGCGAAGGTAACAGCTGCCTTATTTGTACCCAGGGTGAGATCTAGTCCAGTGTAGGAATGTGAGTAGGAACTGCATCCCAGGAAGTGGTACCGCATGCAACATTTGGCCCACTTATTCTCTTTGGGTGGAGGCACTGCACTATTTCTTATTTGTTCTGGGTTGAACCCCTACTGAAGGAGAAAGAATGAACCCAATCCCCTCAACCAGGTGAGCCCTATACAGTCACCACACAGGGGCATAAAACTGGACCCAGCAACCTGGGTGTCACACATTGGAGGCACCACTGGATTCGCCTGTTGAACTTCTGGACACATCTGGAGGCTTTTAGAGACTTTTTGTCATTGCTCCCTCCCAAAACTTTCAGTGACAACTGGTGTGTACGTGAGATGTGGACCCTCAGAAAGTACTCCTGGTAAAGAATGGAGCAGTGGAGCTGGACAAGGGTCCATCTTGGATGTACAGGAGGATAAGGCACTGAAAGATTGCTGAAACATAAAGATTCAGAGTGACTAAATAACACGGTAATGAGGCACCCAGTTTATAAACTTAACTGTGGAATCTGAGAAGGACTTAAGTGCCGTGAAACTGCCTGTCATGGTGACACCTGAGGAATCTCAAGAGATCTGGCTGGTGGTAAGGAAAGGGAGTCTTGTCAGCCTTAAACCTCCTTTCACCACCACTAAACTAGCTGGAGGTTTCAAGACCAAACTAGAACAATTGCTGGCTAGTGAAGGGAAGACCTATAAGGATGTGCAGAGCTTGTTATCTCTCCAGGCAACCTCTGAAGAATCTGGGCTAGCTCACCCTGCTGGTTCAGACTATTACAGATATCTAAGAAATTGTTCTGGCACCTTTCCCTCCTCTGCTGGAGAATATGTTTGTGGAACCTGGATCGAGTATACTATCCCAATGCTACATGAATGGCAATTCACTGAGATGGAAAAATGCAACAGACTGACAGAGTTCAAAGGGGTCAGTGTTGAATGCCATCTGGTCTTTGCATGCCACAGACTAAGAGGCCCAAGCAGATGAATACCTTCCCATGCTAGACAGTGTGTTTGGAAATACAAAATCCAGTGTGATGACTCATACTGGAAGTTGAAGACCACCAAACAACACTAGGGAAGCACCTCTCTGCCTGTCTACATAGACTCAAGAGGCCCTTATGGAAAGTGTACCACAGATGTGGAAGAGTCCAAAGACCCAAACAAGGTACAACTAGAACAAGTGCAGAAAGCTGCTTGATTTTCAGAATTACTGCTGTCAATGTTTTGCTTAAAAGAGGGACTTGCTGATATGCCTTCCCACAAGTCCTGCTGCTGGAGGTTAAAGAGGCTGAGGAACAAGATGAACAATGGAGACCCTTCCTGCTTCCACACCAGTGCCCAAGTGTTGGGCAGGAGGGGGTGCCTTCGTGTCACAGAGCTACAGAAACTGATTCAAGAAATTAAAAGTGTGCTAGTACAACCTGGCATGACCAACCCACCCCATTGTGGAGCCTGAATCTTTAGTCTACAGCATGACTCTGTCAAGTAGTTTTGTGTCAACTGCCTCAATCACAGGAGTGCAAACCTCAAATACAATCTCATTGGAGGAAGCACATACTAAACTGACTGAGCTAAAGAAAATGATAGGAGACTCAATGAACTTCCAGTTCATGCAATCACCTAGGAACCCTGCCCAGGAGGGGGTGGCACCCATGGAACTCTCCAGCTGAATCCTTTCAATAACCAGTGCATATAAGGGATGTTTATTGCTACCTCTGTGGTGAGGATGGGCATATCCAACTTCAGAGTTACCTAATGGTACAGCAGTAGTGCTACCACTCACAAAGCCAGTGACTTGTGTTTCAGAACAAGCACAGGTCATCAGTGGCCAGTCACTGGGGAGGAGGATCAAGCATCCAGAGGATGCCCTCCTCCAGTGAGGGAGGGATACCAGCTCCACTGCTATACTGCCACTTAGATGACCGCAGGTGATAGTGCAGTTGGAGGGGTGTAGGAGAGGTTTGAAGATTGGAAGCACTGAAGCCACAGTGTCCTTTGAACTTTTGTCATTACACTGAGTGCTGAGTCCTCTTGTTTTTATTTACAACTGATAGGACTTGTAAGCTCTACTGCGGAGGTGAGTGACCCCTCATTGATGCTCTGGTGCCCAGCTAAGCATGGTTGTGTGTGTGCACATGTTCACCCATGCTGCCTGCATCCCAAGGGATGGGACCACAAAAGTGAAAATCCCCAGCAGCAGCAGAATGAACAGTGGCTCCCTGCAGGCCCAGCTCTGGTGACATGGCTCTCCTCTGATCTGGGACCTGTGGCACCAGGCCTAGTGCACCTCCCCTGACATAAAGGTTCTACAAGTGGAGGACAGAGTTGAAAGGTAAACTCACAATAAGCTGGGTGGCAGAGTTATGGGAGCCGGTATGAAGGAGGGTCTGGCCAATGAAGGGGGAAAAAACATTTCAGTGGGCCCCAGTAAAGGAGAGATCTGTTGCCATGGGAAAAAGTTGCTTACCAGCAACTATTGCTAAAGCTGCAGTTCATGTCAAAACAGGTGCTTCAAATAGTAAAGTCAAAATGTCAAGGGACTGGGATGAAACTGTAAGTCCTACTGCAGAAGTGGAAGCTTGAGTTGAGGGACAGCCAACCTGAGTTCTCCTGGATAGTGGCTCCAAGGCCACTGTAATGTTCAAAGACTATTATGATACAGTGAAGCCCACCAGTATGAAGTCCAACTCTGCAGAATTCTGCAGTAGCGTTACTGTAGCAAGCAATGCATTTTCAAAGGGAGTTAATCCTTTTTTGAAATCAGTGATGCTACACTTCATCCTGGTGGGCTTCACTCTATGTATGTCACACATAATGTCTTCAAAAGGTTTGAAAAGTGATGACACAGTGAAGCCTTATACCCTATATGGGCTTGATTCATATCTGGAATTCCTTACCGCTGAACATTGCTGGAGCTCTTACTGCTGTGGAGATGGTGTCTTGGTGTGCCCATAGAAGAATATGTATGAAAACATTCCAATCATTGTATTAACCAATGCCCATATGTTCAACTGCCTGTATCAATTGTGCAAAGAGTTTGAGGACCAACGAGGAAAAGCTCCAGTGCCTGTCCATGGACTTGTCAGAAAAGCTTACACTTGCAAAGCCCCAGTCCTACCTGAGGATGAATCTGTGGGAACGGTTTAGTGCCAAGACTGAATTGATGCTTTGATACCCTCCAAAGCAGAGTGTGCCATAAAGGGAAAAGTGGCATCTCAAAGGATCTTGCCATAGTCAGCTGCTAATGTTGGATTGCCCAGAGGAAGCCAGCTTGCCAGAGGGACTTGTAGTCAGACCTAGCATACTGCTAGCTAAAGCTCATGCAAATATCAGACAAGTAACCATCTATGTGACAAATATAACAGTCAACCAATGACCATCTGAAGGGAGCAGACCCTTCCCAGGGTCTGTTGCGCTGATCTGGACATCCAGCCACTAAAGAGAGATAACCCAGCTCTAGTACAAATAGTCCTTTATTGTTCAAATCTGGAGATCCCTCTTTGCCCACTGAGTGGTGGAACAGAATCCAAATTAAGTTGGCACCACAAACAGAAATCTTCTCCCTGAAGTACAGTAATGGGATATAAGGTGTGTCAGTGGTGTACAACACCAAATTCAGTCACTGATGACAAATCTTTTCAGGAGAGGTTGAGACAACTGTCCCCTCATCAATACAGATAATGACCAGAAGTACTTGCAAAAGATGCTGGATGCAGGCATCATTCAGGAATCTAGGAGCCCCTATGTGTCACCAATGACAGCAGTTAGGAAGAAGAGTGAAGCAGTCAGAAACTGCATGGACTACTGACCCCATCTACTCAGGTCAGGGACCTGGGCATGGTTCTGGACGATGGGTTAACACTTGATGCTCAGGTGTTGGCCATCATTCAAAGTGCATTTTACCATTTTAGGAACATTGCCTGGGTCCAGGCTCTGATACCAGCTGATGACCTTTTCCACTCTAGTGC
The DNA here is from genome assembly GCA_016271365.2 of Neoceratodus forsteri. Lineage (NCBI taxonomy): Eukaryota > Metazoa > Chordata > Ceratodontiformes > Ceratodontidae > Neoceratodus > Neoceratodus forsteri. The sequence continues at coordinate 880,579,036 of CM028131.1, read as the reverse complement.
ATGCCTTTATCACATCTAGGTTGGATTACTGCAATGCTCTGTACCTTGGGTTATCTGGAGGCAATCTCCACCATCTGCAGCTGGAGCAGAACATGGTAGCCAGGCTGTTGACTTGGATTTCAAAATTTGAGCATGTCACGCTGTCTCTCCGAAAACTGCACTGGCTGCCGATTAGCTGGAAGATTGCCTTCAAGGTCAGATTACAGACTTACAAAGTCCTGCACATCCGGGGACCAGACTATCTGCAAGACCTCCTGGTTCCTCATCTCCTGGCCCACACTCTCCATTCCTCCAATGTTTGCCTCATGGTGGTTCCCAGGGCTAAGCTGCAGCAATCCAGGGATTGTGCGTTCTCTCTTGCCATACCAGTCCTGTCGAATTCACTACTAATCTTTCTAAAGGGAGGCACCCTCAGTGGAAACCTTTAAAAAAGTGCTAAAAACTTTCTTATTTAATCTAACCTATGATTTGGAATACTGACTGTCATTTTTAAGTTGCATGTGGCAGACAGATAGATTTTGAATACTGTAATTACTCTGCAGGGTGTTGCTGTAAAGTTTGATTTCAGTTTTTTTGAGGATGTTGTTTTAAATATGTTGTACGGTGCTCTGAGCCTTCAGGAAGGGGTGCTTTATAAATAAAGTTTTGGTCTAGCTTCTATCTATTGGACTCTAAACAAAATAACCATACCAACCAATACACCTTGTCATGAGTCCAAGATGCCCTAGATTTCCTGAATGGAAGTCAATGGTTTAGTGTGATGGATTTGAGATCCAGCTACTATCAAATCCCCATGGCTGAGCAAGATGGAGAAAAGACTGCATTCATCTGTTTCCAGGGGTTATACAAGTTCCTCCAAATGCTGTAAGGGCTCTCAGGGGCACCAGCCCCATTCCAGCAACTGATGGAAAGAATAGTGGGTGACATGAACCTGTTGGAATGCCATGTGTACATGGATGACATTTTTATATTTGAGAGAACCCTGGAAGACCAGAAAGCCAGACTGTTCAGAGTACTCAACAGACTGAAAGAGTATGGCCTCAAGCTGTCAGTTGAAAAGTACTAGTTCTTCAGGACCTTGGTCAAGTATGTGGGTCATATCATGTCCCAAGATGACATCTGTACCAGTCCTGACTATATCCAGGTTATCACAACCATGCCAAAATCTACCCAGCTGCAATAACTTCAGTTTCTTGGGCTTCTTCATCTATTACTGCAGGTTCTTTAGAGACTACATCAAGACTGACAAGCCTCTGCAGGACCTGACCCAAGGGTATCCTCCTGCCAACCAGGAAAAAAAGTGAGTGCTACAGTCAACTTCTAAAAAAGTTTACTACAGACTGCATGAAACGTTTGGTCCCACATGGGCCAAAGCTTGTAATGAAGCATTTGAAAAGATAATCAGACAGTTGATCAACACCCTCACTTTGGCCTATGCAGACCGGATAAAGCCATATGCATTGCATACAGCTGCCAGTTTCAGTGGATTGGGAGCAGCACAATATCAGGAATACCCACAAGGACCCCAGCCAATAGCTTACACCAGTTGCAGTTTGTTGCCATCAGAAATAAATTATTCCACCCATAAGCTGGAGTTTTTATCACTCAAATGGGCAATTGTTGATTAGTATCTGTATGGGGTTCACACCACAGTCCGCACTGATAACAACCCCCTCACCTATGTACATACACAGCAAAACTGGATGCTGCAGGCCATCATTGGTTGTCAGTCCTCTCAACATGCAATTACTGTGTGGAGTATTACTCCAGGAAAACCATAATTGATGCTGGCATGCTGTCCAGAAGACCCTACCCCAAGGAAGCCAGGGCCAGAAGGAATCCAAATCTTAAAGACTGCCATTAAAGAGCTTGGGCCAGATATTCAAAGCTTTGCACCCAGCACAAATCCATAGCACTTGAATAACAGAGAATTTGCACTGAACTGCAATATTGAAAAGCCCTGTTAGCACCAGCATTGTGTGATAGCTCCAGTGCTAAAAGTTAATGTATGCAGGGGAGGGTGGTCGGACAGTGGCCATGAATGCCAGTGCACCGTCCTATTAAAAATAGTAGCACCACGCTACAGATTGTTGTGCCACCAGTAGCACAGCACTAAATACTGCCTGCAAAAAGCATGCAGTAAGTGGTGGTGGAACCCAAAGTAATTCGAAGTGACACTTCGAATTACTACCAGAGTCAGTATCATGATCCCTCCCATACTAATGTGGCACACTGGGAGCCCACACCAGTGTGCCCAAATGTATTTTAATTTTCATACATGTAAAGTAAGAAAACTGCCCTCGATGTCTTGTTTCCATGATGTAGGATCCTGCATCAACATTTTTGATGCAGGATCCTGCATCGAACTTCCATAGTCTGCCTCAAAAAATCCTCTGACATTGGGGTGCCAATCCCGGTGTCAGCATCATGCTCCCTATCCCTCAAACTCATGTGGTACACTGGAAGCCTACCCCAGTGTGCTCAAAAGTTATATTATTTACCTTGCTGAAGGGGGTGCCCAGTCCCCCTATTGGCAGCATGTATCCCCCCAAACACATGTGGCACACTGGGAGCCCACTCCAGTATGCCCAAAGGTTATGTTATATTATATAATTTGCCTTGCCGATGGGGGTGCCTTATCCCCCTGTTGGCAGCATGTATCTCCGAACTCATGTGGCACACTAGGAGCCCACCCCAGTGTGACCAAATTAATTTATTTAGTTATTGTACTTATAAATAAAGAAAGCTATCCCCTGACATGTCATCTTTGTTTTTACCTGGAAAAAAGAAAACAGTTCCTCGTTGTCTCCCCAGTTCCCACTCCTCCATCCCAACCCTTCTACTGAGCACCCACCTCCCTGCACTCCATACTTACCTCTGGAGGTTGGCGCTGTCATCTTCTGAGAACCGGGACACATCTGCACTCTTCATAGCCAAACCGCATAATGAAGAATTAAAGGTAAGTGCTGTATAATGGCTGTCAATGGGGGTTTCAACTTATGATGATGTCTCAGCCATTTTTTGGAATTTTGACCCCAAATGTTCAACATGGGGTTCTTGGGACCCCACCTCATGAACACTGTCACTGTCATTTCATGGCACCCATTCCCAGGATGCAGCTCGTGCTGCACTACAGGCCCTGCAGGGGACCGTTACCACACGTCCACACTTCACCCGGTAACGTAACCGATTTCATAACCATTGTTGAAACCTCATATGTGGTTTCAACAACGGTTACGAAAACGCCTTCTGTAATGTTACAGGTATAAACCCAAACCATTGCAGTAATGGTTTGGGCACTCTGTAACATTACAGAGGCATAGTGTGGACAGGGCCTTAGGCCATCGACCCCAGCGCACACCCAGACACCTGTTGGTATGTGGAGGGTAGAGGTGTTGGGGTGGAGTGGTAGGGGTGGAAACCCTGGGGGTGGGATGTTAGGGTTAGAAACCCTAACACCTCATTTCTCTGCTTTTGTTGCTATATTATTCACCCTAGTTGATGCATTAATGTTTTTTTTCACGATGAATATATACTTGATGGGCAGGAGTGTGATATGGAAAATATCTTCACTACTGCAGAGTGAGATCTGGATACTCACAAGTGCAGAAGGCACGAGTGAGAGTATCCAGAGCTCATGATGCAGGAGTGAAGATATTTTCCATAGCACATGATCTGCACATCATGTGTTCGATTTATATAATAGGGGTATGAGTTTCAGAAGTATTGTTATGATTTTTTGTGTTCTGTTGCTGTTTCTGTGTTTGCTGTTTCTGTGTGTGAGATTTTCTGAATGGGCTGGCAGTGTTACAAACTCTGTGTGAAAAGCTGAGTGTGTTTTACAATGCTAAGTAAGTTAGGCCCTGTCCACACTACACCTGAAAATGCTGAAACAGTTCTGAACCATTACAGACTTGAAATGGAACAGCACGTCCACTCTGCCAGGGAACAGGTGTGAAAGAGGTCTAGAACAGTTACAGCCCATCCACATTGAGCTGCGAACAGGGAGTGGATACAAACCCAGGAATGGAGAGTGTATACTAGGGTGCACATGGGGAAGACAGCTGTAAAGACAGACACCCACCCACATGGCCATCCGGTGGACAGTGTACACAGAGCATGGCAGAACATGGTAAGGGGGCCAGCAGCAATGTGTGTCCTGTGGCAGCCATGGTGGACTGATGGTGTGGTGCAGCAGAAGGGGCGGACATGAAAGCAGAGAAGGGCCCTGATGCCTGGTATGGAGGAGGGACGTGGTGCACCCAAGGGAGCTGGGATCAGTGACTCAGGAGCATGCGATAGGCAGGTACGAGGTGCACCTCCTGGGCAAGGCATACCATGCACAACAGCCACCCTCTGGATGCAGGTTGCATGTACCCAGCACACAAGGCTGCCAGGCAGTACACACAGTCCCACCACACCAGTGACCCATGTCGGCGGAGTCTCAACAGTGCCCCCACATAGCAATGTGGGCATGCAAGCAACCTGCCCAAGCAAACGAGCAACACAGTATCGTGTCACATGTCAGTCTTTATTGCAACGCCACCATGGCCTCTGGTGGCTGTAACACATGGAAAGCAACATTAGACAACAGCATGAACAGGCAGCACACCTTGTGCATAGCTGCGGCACACAGAGTATATGAAAAGAACAAACAACATCCAACAGCAAAACCCCATGCAAGACCGAATCTATGGCATAAGGAACACTGTAATAACCTCATGACCACTGCAAACCTGCCAGTGGACACACAACGTAAGATTGAAACTGCACTACTCTCCGAGGCCCCCCTACAGTGATAGGCACTGTCCAGTGGATGCAGGACACCTACGGGACACAGACCCTGACATGTGACCCAGTCATGTAACACACTATGCAAGACAACAATACGGCCAACATTGAACAACCAGACAGTAACCAACCCAACATCCCCATGTCCCAACACAACACACCTGGATAACATACCCAGGATGGGCAAACACCCAGCCCCCCACATGGACCTCTCATGCCCGAACCCCTGTGGACCATGTAACAGAAACAACACGCATCACTTCAGAACACCTCAGTGGGAAAACACTAAACACAGGAGTGTCAATCTGAGCACAAAGCCCTGTGGCAAACGACACCAGGCATGGACAACACCGGTCCACCCCCAGTGTCATCACCATACCACTGTAGAGAATGCAATGGGTGACCTGGGGATGGCCCACGGGACACACTGTACAACAGTCCCCTGCAAGGGGGACCATGCCATCACAGTGTGGTCCACTGGAACTTGTCATCGTACAGGTCCTGCATGAAGCTTGGCATGCCCGCAGTGGGTGCCATGGGAGCAGCACTGAGCTGGTCAGCAGCACCATGCATCAGGGGTAGGGTAGTGGTGTGTGGCCCAGCTGTGGTGGTAACGCCACCTGTGGGGCACTGCTGTGCCATGCCAACAAGACATGGTGGTGCCTGGGATGTGGTGGCCAGGGCATCCCGGCTGGTGGCACCCCATGTGTATACACACCCCTGAACAGGGGATGCATGTCTGTGGGGCACAAGCATGGTTGAGGGCAGCACACCAGTGCAGTCAGCCAGTGCCCTGCTGCCTGTCTGGCTGTCATCGGTGGTGGACTGGTGCAGGATGTCCATGGCCTGCACACCAGTGGGGTTCCCAGTGGACATGAACATGGCGGGACAACAACCGGAGGGATGGGGTGAGTGGGGATGGGGTGGCAGTGGTGGGGGCATGTCAGTGTCACCCATACAATGCGGTGCACCCACAGGGTGTGGCTGGTGGCATTGCATGGCCAGGAACATGGCCTTCTATTGAAAGAACTGCTGTGTTTGTGCAGCCTCCTGTAGCTGCATACGCTCCTCCATAGCCCTCTCCTCCCTTGCCCATTCCCTTTCCAGCTCCAGAATCTCCCTATGGTGCTCCTGCAGCATTTTACGGGTTGGTTCCAGCACTGCCTCAAGCACATCAGCCATCCATGCCGCTTTGGACTTCCTCTTCCAGAGGTTCACCAGGGGTTCCTGGCCACTTTGCTGCCTCATAGCCCTTCCCCGTCCTGTGGTGGAGGTGTCACTGGAGGTACCCGGTATCTCATCCTGCATGTCCGAGGACAATGATGTTGCATCCGCTCCATCGGTGTCTGCAGATATACCTTCCCCTTGGTCTTGCCCTGCAATGGCAAAACACACAACTCTCCATCACACATTCAGTTGCCCCACCAACCCACCCACCCCACACCCAACCCCCATCCCCACACCACTGTCCCCCTTTGCACGCATGGCCAGTGCCACACCCCAGGTGCCACTGCCCTGTTGCATGCCCATGGGCCACAGCATGTGCGCTATGCATCACCATGCTCACCTGTGCTACCTCCTATCGCTGTGCAACACCCATCTGTGATTGACATCCACCCCATGCCCTGGCAGCACCACCATGCAGTGCCCTCCATGTCCCAGCCACCATATAGGTGCAGTGCACATTGTACATACCAGTGTCAGTTGTCTCCCAATGCACACCGTCTGCACCTCCAGGCCCATGGTGTGGGCGCGTGTTCCCGGTGGCATCCCCATCATCTGACTCCAGTTGTGGGCTGCCCACCTGTGAGCTCTCCAGGATGAACGCTGGTGCTGTGGTTGGCTGTGTGCCTAGTATGGTGTCCAGCTTGTTATAGAAGGGGCATACCACATGTGCACCCCCTGAGTGTCTGTTGCTGTCCTTGGTTTTGTGGTACCACACCTTCATCTACTTTATTTTGTCATGGCATTGCTTTGCCATCCTCTTCAAGCCATTCTCAAACAGGTAGTCCGATATCTTCTGGTAGACCTTGGTGTTGTGCCTGGCACTAGCTAGCTACACCTACACCATCTCCTGTGACCAGAACTCTACCAACAATGCATTGGCCTCGTCTGACCAGGTTTCACCACGGTCTGATATGGTTCAAGCTGGCATGCAGCACAGGGTGGGTGGTACTGTACTGCTGTGATCACCAGTGTCTGGGTAGCAGGGTGTATCAGTTGACCTCACTCACAGATTGTGCTTAGGAGTCAGGGTGGCTCTGCTGTGGTGCCAGGATGGTGTAGTCTGGCACTGTTGTACTGTGGGGGCAAGGCTGTGCCTCTGGTGGCAGTTGGTGGCCTACTTCCCACCTGTGGCACATGGGTCTGTTTGACTGCTGCCTTTACCCAGCTGTCATTATGCCTTCCAGCTGTGTCCCACTGTTTGCCCTGGAACCATCAGTGTCCTGCTGGCACATCCTGTTGATCGGCTGCCCTCCACTGGGCTCCCAGTGCTTCCACACTGCTCCACATTCCTGTGTGTGCCTTAGTTGCTTCGGGTGCTTGATTTCCCACCCTTGTGCTTGCTTTGCTCCCATATCACTGCAGCCTTCTGTGGGTGTTCACTGTCCACATGCGGTCTTCTTTCAAGTTCCTCGGCTCACGTCCCAGCTCTCCTGGCTTTTCTTGAGCTGCGCTATGCATGATGGTCTGTTGGATGACCGTTGGCTACACGGTGAAGTGTTTACATGCTCATAGGTAACGTTACAGTTCTGCAACCATTACAGAAACCATTGTAGAAACCACCTCCCAACAGGTTTCTGTAATGGTTAAGGAAGAAAGAGACTTGAGCATCATCATCACTGATGACCTGAAATCATCCAAGCAGACCTCTAAAGCAGTAGGTAAGGCTAGGGGGGTGCTAGGGTGTATTAGTAGGGGTATCACAAGTCATAAGAGGGAGGTAATAATCCCTTTTTACAAGACACTGGTTAGGCCCCATCTGGAGTACTGCATGCAGTATTGGAGGCCACACCTTCACAAGGACATTAACCAAATTGAGGCAGTCCAGAGAAGGGAAACCAAAATGGTGCAGGGACTGCATCAGAAGACATATGAAGACAGATTAACAGAGCTCAATATGTATACCCTTGAGCAAAGGAGGGAGAGAGGTGATATAATCGAGGCATTCAAACACCTTAAGGGCATTAACAAGGTGAAAGAGTCTAACATGTTTAAATATAAGAAAAATAGCAGGACAAGAGGACACAGCATGAGATTAGAAGTGGGCCGATTAAGGGGGAATGTGAGGAAATTCTTTTTCACAGAAAGGGTGGTGGATACATGGAATGGCTTACCACAAGAAGTGGTGGCTATGAATACAGTGCAGGGCTTCAAACAGGCATGGGATAGGCATAAGGGAGCAATACAAATGACTATGAATAGATAGGCCACTGACAGAGCAAAGGCCGATGGCACATTTATAATGTAGAAAAAGAAATGGGCAGACTGGATGGGCCTTGCGGTCCTTATCTGCCATCAACTTCTATGTTTCTATGGTTCAGAAATTGCCTCCTGTAACGTAACAGGTTTAAACGCAACCTGCTACGGTAACGTTTTACACCCTCTGTAATGTTACAGAGACATAGTTTGGACAGAGCCTTAGCTTCAGGCAGCAGTGAGAAAGAAACTGTTTTGTGAAGCTGTCTGTTTTAGAATTCTGGCTGAGATTATCACAGCAATGGGCTGGGAGTGAGTCAGAGTATAGGAAACACCTGAGAATGTTTTGCCATGGTAACTGAGTTGGCTGCAGGCAGCAGTAAGTCATCTCACTTTCAGCCATGAGATAAATGTCAGTTCTTACATTTATCACACTCTGAGCCATGATATAAATGTCAGCCCTTATATTTATCTCACTCTGGTGAAGATACATGTTTTTATCACACTCATTTATCCTTCACCCCATATATATATATAATAGGTAAACCACTCTGAGGTGTGCTATCGTGCTCTGATATATGCATGCCTTGATGTGCATTGTTAAGCACCAGACCACAGGCCAAGTGTGTCAACCACCCAAGGTATGTGTATATCAGAGCATGACCACACATCCTAGAGTGGGTTATTTATCTTATAAAATGGCAAAATTGTTTGGAGGGTGTGAAAGTGCAGGTGTTCAGTTGGGCTCGGAGATACGCACGGTCATGTGATGTGTTTCAACCAACCAATAGAGATAAGTTTTCCTACCCATTTTATAAATATATACATATAGATAGATAGATAGATAGATAGATAGATAGATAGATAGATAGATATGTATAGATAGATACATACTGTACACACAGTTCTCTATAGTGTTCCTCAGTACAGGGGACATCCCTCTGTGTTCCTTTCACTATAGCCCTGACCTGCATTCGTCCCTCCTGGAAACAGTGGTGCACACACAGAGTACTGTACATTTAGACTTTCAAGTAGAGAGTTATATTATTCTGTGATGCTACATAACTCTTATCCTGCGTACATACAAAGTTAATGGTTTCCACTGTGTTCTGAGTTTGTGTCTCCATGTTTGAGAATGTGCCTGTCATTATGGCGATCAGTATTCCTCTTTTTTTCCACATTCAGAGTGTTTGTGTCCTTCATTCCAGTGCTGACTGGGTGCGAGGCATGCACTGCATATGCCTGCCGACATTCATGGTCTGCAGCTAACAAATTGTTTCTCAAGGCCGGCATACAGGTGGAGCTGTGTGCACACCTCAGCCTACCACTTTTAGCTTGTACTTCCAGTCTGACCTACAGGTGGAGCTGTGGGCACCATCCAGCCTGAGGTTTTTGACCTGTAGTCCCAGTCTGACCTACAATTGGAGCTGTGTGCACCATGGAATAGCACTGGGCAATCTTCATGCTAATGTAGGCTAAGCAGGCCTTAATGAGATGCTAATGTGGCTGTTACACATGGATTGCCTAAGTAGGTTCATTTGCATAGGAACTTTGAATATAGCAAACTTTTGCCCCCGGGCTAATGTGTTTGCACGGGGCTAATGTGTTAGCACTGTGCAAGTGGGTTAGTCCTGGCCAATCCTCTCAAAAGCATATCACAGTTCTGTAGTGTGTGGCCTTCATTATTGTTTGCAGTTGTTGTGCAACACTTCATTTCTATCACACACATTGTCTGTTAACTTCAGCTCTGCCTTACTCCACCTCTGTGTCCACTGAGCTGCTGTTGCATTTTGCTCTTCCCTGTTGCTATATTCAGATCAGAGCTATCTTATTTCCAGGTTATTTTAGCACTGCACTGCCAGCACTGTTTGCACTGCTTTCTTTGCATGCTATATTCAGAAGGTTTAGCCCTGGGGCTATTCATTTGAATATAGCTTGCTATTGGTTCAGGGGTAATTTAGCATGCTAATTTTTGAATATCTGGCATCCAGTGTACTGCCTGGAATTAATAGTAGTTTTCAGATGCAGTCAGCTATCACTTCCTATAGCTGAAGTATTTTTTTTCTGTTTGTTAATTAGAAGATTTTCAACCTGGCAGTACTGGGCTGATGTGTGGAGCAGCACTCTGTTTGGATGCTAAAAAAAAGTCACTTTTGTTACTCCCACTACATCATCAGAAATGTGACTAAACACCCTGTGGCACCAGAATCCTTGCAATCTGAGCAGTGACTTTCATAAGTTACCAATTAAAATGCTGGAATTGATGACATCACTAGTAACCAAGAAGAGCCAGTCCCTGCTGCTTCATGTGAAACAGAATAATCTGGCAGTGAGAAATGGTTCTCCTTGGTTACCAGTGATGTCACAGTCAGTGTGTGGTCTAAGTGTTGATGTAGTGGAAGAAACAAAAATGACTTTTTAGCCTCCAAACAGAGTGCTGCTCCACACATCACCCTAGTATTGCTAGGTGGAAAAAACTTCTAATTAGGAAACACAAAAGGAAGAATACTTGAGATATATGAAGTGATAGCTGACTACCTCTGAAATTTACAATTAATTCATGTACAAGGTGGAGGGAAGATAGGGAGCTATATCTGAAAAAGCAGAGTGAGGCAGGGAATGCAGTCAGAAGCACAAAGGTGTGAACTGAGGAAAAAATAGCCCAGGCAATTAAGAAAGGAGACAAGATTTTTTTCAAGTACCTTAGTGATAGAAATAAGACGAGAGGTGGGAGTGTGAGGTTAAAAAGGGAGGAAGGTGTGTGTGTGTGTGTGTGGGGGGGGGACCTACAAAAAGCAACAATCCTGAACAAATATTTTTGTTTAGTATTCACAGAAGAACAGGAAAGGAGAAGTACCATTATTGAGGGAAAGGTGCACCAGTGGAAAAGAGGTGGATGCAAGCCTGTTTATGGAAGAAAGAGTCCTAAAGGAACTCAAGAGTCTGAAAGGAGGCAAGGCTATGGGGTTGGATGGGATACATCCCAGAATATTAAAAGAACTTAAAGAGGTGCTGGCAGCAACACTAACAGCTCTATTCAACAAATTGATAGAGACAGGGATGGTTCCAGGGGACTGGAGGAGGGCAAATGTAGTCCCTCTCCACAAAAGTGAGAACAGCAAGGAAGCTGGCAACTACAGGCCAGTCTGCCAGACCTCAATGGTGGGGAAATTAATGGAGTCACCGCTAAAGGAGAGGACTGTGATATTTCTTGAATCCAGCAGAGCACAGCATTCAAGGCAGCATGGATTCATGGGGGAAGAACTTGTCAAACAAATGTGATAGATTGCTTTGACTGGGTGACCAGGGTAGTGGATGGTGAGGGGCAGTGGATGTTGTCTACCAAGATTTCAGCAAGGCCTTTGACACCATCCCACTTAGGAGGTTGATAAATATGTTGGTCAGCCTGAGAGTGGGCCCCAAGGAGGTAAACAGGGTAAGAAACTGGTTGAGTGACAGGACACTGAGGGTGGTGGTAAATGGCATTCAATTTGAGGAGAGGGGGGTGTTACAGGGATCTGTGCTGGGGCCAGTCTTCTTGAATGTCCTCATAAGTGACATTGCAGAGGGGCTGGAGGGAATGGTATGTCTCTTTGCAGATGACACTAAGATCTGCAATAGAATCAACACTCCATGGTGGGTGGAAAAAAATGAGAAAGGACCTAAACATTCTTGAGGAGTGGTCAAGAGTGTGGCAGCTAAGATTCAATGCAAAGAAGTACAAAATCATGCACTTGGAGCACAGCAATCCAAGCGAGGAGTACAAGATGGGGGGAGGTACAGACAGCCACCAGTCAAAAAAGGGACCTGAGGTATTCATATCTGATGACCTAAAGGTAACCAAACAATGTGATATGGATGTGGGGAGAGCCAGTGGGATACTAGGATGCATAGAGAGAGGTATCACCAGCAGAAAAAAGAAGGTGGTTATGTCACTGTACAGATCACTAGTGAAACCTCATCTGGAGTACCGTGTCCAGTTATGGAGGCCCCATTTCAGAAAGGACATAGACAAAATAAAGGCAGTCCAGAGAAGGGAAACAAAAATGATACAAGGACTGCACCAAACGTCATATGGTGAAAGACTAGAGGACCTCAATATGTATTCCCTTGAGGAGAGGAGAGGAGAGCAAGGGGGTTATGATAGAGACATTCAAGTACATCAAGGGTATAAATAAGGTACAGAAGGGTAGCATCTTTCAGAAAAGAAGGTGTACAAGAACAAGGGGGCATTATTTGAGGCTAGTGGGGTAGAATAGGGGCAACATGAGGAAATACTTTGTCACAGAAAGAGTAGTGTATGCTTGGAACAGCCTCCCTGTAGAGGTGGTAGGGGCAAAAACAATAGGGGAATTCAAGAATCCATTGGATAGAGATAAGAATATGGTAGCAATGGTAGCAATGGGGAAGGGAGGGTAAGCCACAGATCAAACTAGGGTTTTCAGTAATACATTAGGAAGGGAAAGGGGGCAGACTAGGTGGGCCACATGGTCCTTATCTGCCATCACCTTCTGTGTATTAGTGTAATTCCAGGCAGTTTCCAGGCAATACACTAGCTCTTTAAGCTTTGTGCAAGAGATATGATCCTGAAGAACTGACAAACTCCAGTGAAGCATCTTGCCTGGCGGACAGATTGGGCACCTCATCAGACTGCCCACCTGTGACCTATCACAATGCTATGTCCCTAAAGAAACCCCATTTTCCACCTGGAGAAAAGAACAAACGAAGAATCCTGCAATCGGAGACATTGTTAAAATTCTCAAATGAGGGGAACACCCAGAATTTGTAAAAAAAAAAAAAATATCCTCACAGCTCCCGGTTACTGAAGGAGTGTAGTGAATTGAAAGTACATGAAGGCATGATTTACAGAGAGCCACAGAGCAATGATAGGCCAAAACAGTTGTTACTGTCAGTCAAGCTCAGAAAATGGACTCTCAAAGCCTTGTGTGATAAGTTATAACACTTGGACATTGAGAGAATGATGGACCAAGTTAGGAGAAGGATTTATTGTCCCTAGCTGAATACAGAGGTGGAGAACTATTAGAAACAGTGTATGAGATGCATGCAGTGGAAAATGCTGCCCACCCAAGCAGCCCCTTTGGTGAACATGACCACAACAGCCCCTATGGACTTGGTTTGCATTGACTTTTTTAGTTTGTAACCAGTCAAAAAGAACACTGCCAATATCCTAGTGGTGATGGATCACTACTCCTGGTATGCCCAAGCATTTCCCATAAAAGATGAAAAGACCACATCCATAGCCAAGATTCTGGATGAAAGGTATGTTGTTCATTATGAACTGCCAAAGTGAATTCACTCTGAGCAGAGTCGGGATTTTGATAGTCAACTGCTGAAGGAGTTGTTCCCTCTCTGGGGAATTAGGAAGTCATGGACCACTCCCTACCACCCTCAAGGCAATCCACAACCAGAAAGATTCAGTAGATCCTTGCTGGATATCTTGGGCACATTGGACTCTCATAAAAAATAAAATTGGAGTCAACAAGGGAGCATGCTCGTCCTTGCATACAGTCACACTCGTAACGATGCTATTCCCATCTTTGCTCATATTCGCAAAGGAGGCCAGTCTCCCAGTGTACCTTGCATTTGGATTTTCATTGATGGAGGCAATTTAGAGACTTACACCAAATGTGTTCAAAGACTAAAACAGCAGTTGGATGATGTCTACAGACTGGCTGCAGAATTGTCTACAAAGAGAAACTTGACAAAGAAAATTAGATATAACAAATGTATCAGAGCTCACAAGTTACTTCCTGGAGGCAGAGTCTGGTTTGGAACTTGGGGTCACCTGGAAAGCATAAAAATGCAGATCAGTGTTGCAACAGCCTGGATGTAGTCACAGAAAAAACTGTGTATTTGACCAGTTTACAGACTTTGCCCAGAGGGGGGATCCCAGTAGAGGTAAAACTGCACCACAACCATTTGCTCTCCATTGAACAGTTGGACATCAGTCTATCAGTCTATCAAAATCTTTCTCAAGGTGGACCTGGACATAGTTACATAGTCAAGCACAGAAGGGTTAAATACACAACAGAATCATAATGCAATATAAACTGAACATAGAACAATGTACAGAATTCAGATGGATAACAGTACTAATTCTTGGTAAAAATATATGTACAAAAATATACATGAGATTCTCTGGACTGTATGAAGGGAATAATAAATATGAGTTACAAGAAATATACAGGGTGCAAGAGAGAGGGCTCTTAGATTAGTTATGAAGTAGGATATAGCCATAAAGTGAAGGGGAAGTGGGGACGCCTAAAAGGGAAAAGATAGAGGGGTAGAAGACTAAATGGGCAGTGGCAGCCATACAATGGCTACTGATTGCAGAGTGCTGCTGAGACCACCAGTGGACTGAAGATGGGCCCCATGATGCTGGTCAAAGGCAATGGGAGGGAGGGGATTTGGGAATAGAAAGAATAGGGGTCAGTGGAGGACGGAGAGTTGGAGGCTCAATTCAAGTAATAAGGCAGGGTCAGGTAAAACAATTACAGGATTCCTTGAAGGAATGAGAGTAAGAGTTTTGAATGTTGATAGTGTGATAAGGTAGACCAATTTCAATGTTTTTTGTAGCTTGTTACAGAGTGAGGGTAACGCATAACTTAAGGATGTCTTACCAAAGCATGATCTGACCTTAGGTATAATAAAGGAGATGTAGGAGGCACTCCTCAAAGCATATTTGCCTGACACTGAGGGTTGAGGAGCTGGATGCCACACCTCACGCCACGCTGTCGACCTGGGTTCAGGAGCGAACTTGGGTGCCGGGGATCAGAAGTGGAGGGATTGGATTGAGCACCCACTGGGCTGCTCTCCTCTCTGGGGGGAGGGTACTGGGATGTTCGATGCTCCAGTGGCCCCTGATGGAGACCGGGGGGTGCTGCAGAGCACCGGACCTCATGTAGACAGCTTGGTCAGACCCAGGCAGGGTTGCCTTGCACTGCAATGTTGGGACATGCACCACACACAGGGGAAGGGAAGGAGGGCACATAAGGGATAAAAAGACCATCCTGCCAGATAGGTGATGGCTCCTCCAGTGCCACTGCCACATGCCCAGTGCTGCTTCTACACCTCTATCCCTTCGATCTCCCCACGGCTGTAGCCCCCTGAGTCCCCAGGGAATCGTAACAACTTTGAAGATGGCGGGGAACACAGCAGGTGGTAGAGCAGTTCAGGTGAGCAAGGTAGCATGAGAGAGTTCCAGACAGGAGGAGAGAAAGAGACTAGACAAAAAAAGGCATATTTGCCTACTGAGCTTAGGGGCAGACAATCCAAGACATATTGAGGCAACTTCTTAGTAATAGCTCTGAAGGTCCAAAAGGTGACATTCCTCTGTCTTCTATATTTGAGGAATGGCAATCCCACAGCAGCATATAGGGAGCAGTGATGTGTGGCAAAAGGGAGGCTGGTAATGTACTTTAAGGCTCCATGATGAAGCATATCCAGCTTGACCAGTGCAGAGGCTCTAAATGAAGTACACATAGTCCAACAATGTTAGGAAGGTCAATTAGACTAATCACTTCTTGGCCTCCCGAGTAAGCAGGTGATTAATCCTATAGAACAGACCAAGCGTCTGTCTAAGCTTTTTTATAAGTTCTTCAGTATGGTCATTGTAAGAAAGTTTATGGTATTTGAACTTAGTCACATATTCCAAAGGTTTGCCTAGGAGTGTGGAGATCTGAGGAAAGGTTCCTTGGGCAGTGGAGGTCATTATATGTGCAGAGGGTGAGAGGAGCATTGCCTTTGTTTTCTTAGTGTTCAGTAGAAGTTTCTGGTTCAAGAGCTGCAGTTGCAGCAGATTAAACTCATGCTGGAGATCACTACTTGCAGCTTCCGGGGAAGATCTGCTGATGTAAAGTAACATAACGTATGAATAGATGTATGTTTACAGTATTGAGTTTGGCATCAACTCTGTTTAAATATATTGAGAAGAGCAGGGGGCCCAATATTGAACCCTGCAATATGCCCCTTATCAGGGGTTTTAGGGGTGAGAATTCCCTGTCTGCTTTTACCTGCTAGAGATGGCCTGAAAGATAGTTGGGCAACCGTCTCAATGATAGAGAGTCCAGACCTATGTTTTGGAGGGATGTAAGGAGCAGATCATGATCAACAGTGTTAAATGCCTTACTTAGGTATAAAATTACTGCACAAACAAAATTCTTGGCATCCTGGCCACACTGCCAGTCATTAGTCATCTTTGCAAGTGCCGAGATCGTGCTATGGAGTGGTCTAAAGTCCAATTGTAGTGGGTTAAGCATTTTTGCAGATTCCAGGTAATTCCTGAGCTGTGCACTCACAATTTTCTCTAACAGTGTAGATAGGATGGGGAGTAGAGAGATAGGCCTGTAGTTGTTAAGGTCACTACGGTGACAAATTTGGGCAATGACCCAGTTCTTCCTTGGAGAACAGAAACCAAGGGTTCTCACAAACACAGAAGCAATCATAGTCAGTCTGCAATCAACCTAGAAAATTGTCCACTGAGGCCTCCAGAAAGTCCTTTACCTCAACCAGCACAAAATGCAATAAATTCATCTGATGAAGAGGATGACCTTGTTTAGTATTACTCCACTGTGGACTTTCTCCATGTGGTAAATGCTTCTGATGATTAGTAAATGCCAACTACTCCACCCTATTGGTGAATGACAACTACTCTGCCCATAGAGTTAAATCCAAATGCAGAGCCTTTGGAACCCTCAGTTAGACCAGCTACCCCTGAACTAGAGCATGTGGAAGATCAAATAGAATCTGACCGCCAGCCTGGTGGCACTGAGGGTTGAGGCACTGGACGCCACACCTCACGCCACACTGGCGACCCAGGTTCGGGAACGGACTCGGGTTGCCGGGGTCGGAGGGGAGGAGGAGGAGGATCGAGCGTCCCAATGGATGCTCTCCTCCTCCAGGCGTGGGTTCCCGTGGTGCTATATGCACCCGACGCTCTGGGGCCAGTGGAAGCACGGGCACCGGGGCACAGGCTGCCAAGAATGGGGGAGGGGAGGATGTCAGGGCACTTGACAATGGCGTGCATCAGCACGTCGTCTGTCTGGACATCAGTCCTGCGTGCCGACGTCCTCAGGGGGTTGAGGGAGAAAAACGGGAAAAAAACCCTCGGTGGTCCTAGATGAAGACAGCTCCACCCAAGACCACCGATCCCAGAACAGACCCCAATGTGCAGAAGGAAGGAGGAGAGAGGCACTCTAGGGGCAGATCCTGGGTAAGTGGTGTAAGGGGGATGAGCAGTCTGAAGGAGTGGACACCGGGGTAGGAAAGGAGGATAAGGAGGAGGAGGAGGGTTAAAAAAAAATAGAATCTGACCAAGAGCCATGTATTGTAATTGAACCAGGTAATTCTGAGGAACCATTTTCACTGTCCAGAGACTGAGTGTGTGTGGAGGGGGTGCACCCTCATTTGTACAGAAAGCAGAAGAAGCCCCATTGTGACTAACAAAAATGCATGTAAAACCCACTTTGGAGCTCAGTTGCAACATTTCTGGTGTCCCCACTGAACTGCCCCTTTGTGTTGTGCATTGTGGAATTTATATCACACCCTGATCCTATACCCTGTATTGTGTTAAACAGTCCTAGGTTATAATATAGGGATGCAGGGTACTGGAAATGTTAGTCGGATAAGAATCAATTGTGTTTAGAAATGTCTGGGAAACTGTTGCTAATTCTTAACCTGTTCATATTGTTATGTGTCTACAGATCCTGTGAACAGCCTAACTAGGAAGCATTTGTCTAGGTAGAACTGTTAGTTGCTTGTTTGTGTCTTTAAGATAAGCTCTGGATGGAACTAGTGAAACTGCTGGGATGACAGTTCTTGACCCAGTGGATATTGTGACCCCCTGACTGCTAAATGCAACCCTACTGAGGTCTGTGGAGCTCTTCTCTTGTTACTGGCTCCATCTAGCTTGACCACATGTGTGGTAGTGGGAGAGAGAGAGAGAGTGGCCACTAAAGTGTTCTTGATGCCTCCTTCACCTTTCCTTTTGGTGGCTGGGGTGTGCTGCTGTAATCCCCATCCCTTGATTTGGGCAGAAGGGTACAATAACAAGATGGGACAGCACTGATTCATGCCTCCTGTGCCACTGACTGCCACCGATAAAATTGAAAAAGAGAATGAGAGAGTGCATACTGTAAAGGGCTCCTCTTCTGAACTTTCTCTTCTTCTAACCCCAGTGCCAGACATGCCACACCCACAGCCACAATGGATAGACTAGGTAACAGCCCTAAAGGACTGCTACAATACTGGGGGACCAGCAAACTTATTGGGGAGCAAATAAACAGATGAAAAAGAGACTTTGGAGCACAAGGCTCAAGCAATGCATGGGGGCAGCCATTTTTCTGCCACTTGACCCCAGCACCTGGTCAATCAGATGGCTAGCAAACCCAGGCAACAAACAGCAAGGATTTAGTGAGAATGATATAATTAGACCCTCCCTAATGGACTAGCAGACTATGAGAGCCATTAAGATAGTAGGTCAGGGCAGAAAGACTGATAGACAGCCCTGTCTGTCTAATGGGATACTGAATTGAAGAAAGAAGTTTCTGAGCTCTCAAGGAGCTCATGATAGTCTCAGAAAGACATTGAGGTATACCGACCTGCTCCTGGTGAGATCAAGTGAGAAGACTAGCCAGGTCAACCATCCTGCAAGCCCTCACCAGGGTTCATCCTGAAAACTCACTGTGAGCCTTATACTGGGCTTATCCTTTTCAGAGACTGTGCCAAAAAAAAGCATCTGTGTAGTGAAAGGTGTGAAGCTGTGTCAGATGAGCACATGTAAAACCAGAGATAGTCTGAGCGCTTGATGCATTGCTGCATACTGAAGCTGTTGAGCTGTGCAGAGCAGAGACAGGGACCATCATCCAACCCAGGTTGTTCCAGAGTCAGGTAAGGAGCCTGCTAGCCCTTATCTGGTGGGGTGGATTGTGGAACAGAGAACAACAGGGTGCATGCCCTGAGTACATGGGTATGCTTGATTTGAAGAGGAGTAGGATCAAAGTGGGTGCTCCTGAGGTCTGGCTTCCTTGGAAACAAGAGTACTGCTGCATAGTGTTCCTGTGACTGAAAGCTCTGATTCAGAAGGACTGTGCCCTGAGAGGTGTGATCCAGAAAGGCTAACTAGGATCTGCAGTGTATCTAATAGGTAGGAAAATGGGCAGACTGGATGGGCCAAGCGGTCCTTATCTGCTGTCAAAGTCTATATTTCTATGTTTTGTTTCTATGCTGCTGCTGGATGTCTGAGGGAATCTGAAGAGCTTCAACCCCTGGCCACTGAGCACTGTTCCTGATGGATGTCCACCCTGTTACTGTATGATGTCTTTTGCCTTGACTAAACTGTTGCATCATGTGGTCATGTGTGTGCTGGCAATGCTGGCTGGGGTCTTTTCTGCTTTTCTGCTTTTGGGTTACAATTACTGTATTTGGATTACAAGTGAGTTTTCAAGTATTTTCTGTTTGGAGTTTTTTCAAGTTCTCTAATTTGTGCTATCACCCTGGCCTGTTGGGGGGTTGAACTGCAAGCTTGCTAATTTCATCAAGTGCACCACTGAAAAAAAACAGGCAATGTACTTTAGCTACCAGGTCTGCACTGGAGATCCAATGTAATTCCTTGGTACCCAGAGTAATTGGTTATTGTGTCATAGCTGAAATTGTGGTTTTACTACTGGTACCAGCTAAATAATTCTGTGAACTAAAATTCCTCCTTTTATGCCCTTTGGATGGTAGCTTTACAGACTCTGTAGAATCTGAGAGAGAGGTAGTTACCCACAGTACAGTGGCTCCCAGTGGGCATTGCTATACAGTGGAAGTGTTAAAGGTGGCTTGCAATTGGCAATGCCCCTCTTTTCCTCATTTTCAGGTCTGTCTTCTTAAATAAAAGCACTGTTAATGTGTTGAATTTTACTTCTGTGTGTGTGCCCAGATTGTTTAACTGATTAAAGTGTTAATCAGTGAAGGTAACAATGGTTTTATTGGTCCCTAAGGGGTGGTCCAATCCAGTTTAGGGAGGTGGGTATGTACTGCATCCTAGGGGGTAGAACTGCACGCAACATGTGGCCCACATACTCTTTCTCTCTCTCTAGGTGGAGGAAACCTGCTAGTTCTTATTTTTTTTATAAAAAGAGCCCCTCTGCACCACAGGAGAAAGAATGAACTCAATCCTCTCAACCAGTTGGGTTCTGTACAGTCACTAGGCAAGGGTGTGAACCCAGACATGGTGACCCAGGGTTCACATATGCAGTAATTCCACAGTTCACTAATCTTCTTCACTGATTTTCCTTCCACAGTGTAATACATTAACCCACAATCCATACATTCATTCCAACGTTCTAAGTCTGAATTTTGCGAAGGTTGCCAGCGCATTCCGAAATATGACTTTAGCAAAATTCTGACTTTCACTCTAATTCTACCTGTGGAATTTTATTTTCACACACCTCCCCCATGCACTTAGCATTCCAGACAATCCCCATGGTCACATATATAAAGCAAGATGTACCCCTCCGACTTGAACACACCAAGTACCTCATCTTGCCCCTCCCCCTTTATGTGCTGACCTTAGGGAAAGAAAGGAGATGGAGATGGCGACCACTGCAGCCCTTTTCTCACCCCACTGGCTGGCCCCATCTGAATGAATGAGAAAAAAGGGCACTTGTCGTACTTGGACTGAATGGCTTGCACTTTCCTTCTGCTGAGGTAGGTGGGAGCTGGGGTTCTAAGAGGGTCAGGGAATGTTTTTTATTATTGTGTCCATAGCAGAGGGAGGGTGGGAGCCAGGGTACCAAGTGAGTTGCAGAGAAAGGGATGTCTTTTTTTTTTTTCCAATTGTTTAACCAGGAATGGCACGCTAAGCTGAAAGCTTGTTTACAGGTGCGACCTAGGAGGACAGGGAAGAGTTAAGTGACTTGCTCAGGGTCACACAGTATGCAGGTGGGGGCTGTGGGATTTAAACCCACGTCTCCAGATTTGCAGCTCAGAGCCTTAAACCACTGTGCTATACTGCCTCCTTCATACTAGGTCCATGGGAAGAGGATGAGGAGGTCAGGAGTTGGGAATACTTCAATTGATTGGGTGAAGGGGAGTTTTTTTTTTAATTGAATCATGGAGAGTTGTGCTATAAAGGTGAGAGGAAAGTGTTTTTTCCATTAAAAAGACAAGTATTTACCCACAGGGTCAACTGCAGTTGGTAATACTCCCTGCATCTGAAATAAAGTACCACTTCGCAAAGGTTTTTTTTGGGAACCTGTTGAATTTGCCAGCACTTTGTTGAACTTTTGTGAAGGGCAAAGTGTGTCACTTTGCATCATCTTCGCCAGCAGTTATTTGCTTCACAACCTTTAAAGTGACCATGTACTGCATGTCAGCAGCAATCATCATTCTGCTGTAAATCTGGCCTACAGTTGCTCCTCACACAAATCTATCCTGAGCAAGCTTTCCTTCACATCCTCCCTCCCAATATTTTTCAGTGGTGCTTATTACTGCCCCGATTCCAGAGCTGATCCCATCTATAACCTTTTTATCTCATTTTCCCCTCTCTCTTCCACAAGTGAGAAATTAGACTGGGGGGGGGGGGTTAACTTCCCCTTGTCTTTTAGATGGGGTTGAACAGCATGGTTACTGATGTACTGAACTGTCAGTTCTAAGAATATAGCAACATACTACCCAAGAGATCTGACTGGATGGATTTACCAAACAATGTTGCACAAAGTGTTTTGATTTCTAGGTGTACTCCTAGTAAATCATTTTCTTTGTTTGCTAAAAGGAGTTTTTTTTTTCAAAATTTGCTTTTGAGTTTTATGACCCCTAGTGGGCTCCAAGTGAACATTTTTATGGTGCTTCATATTCCTACAGTGACTCCTATCTCATGTGACAGTGATGTGTCCAGGACCAGTAATTTAACAAGAGCTATTTTTTGCCACGTTCATAGTAATAGAACTGGGATTTTAAGTAACTCTCCTTTTCCAGGGAGCTCTAATGAAGGCAATATTTACAGATGGCAAATGCTTGAGGGATAACTGAGTGGGCTACTCTGTAAGGAAACAGAATCATCCCTAATCACAGGATGTGTGACCTTGGGTTATTTGTGTGCTCTTTTGATGGTTATGTGTAGTTTGATGAAACAAAGAGCTTTAAAAACAAAACATTCACATCTGCTGGCTTGACGTAGGCATATACATAGAACACAGAAAGTTTGGGTTAGGCAAAGTTATTTTAAAGCCAGAATATCAGGCTTCTAACAGAAGACTGCAGGTGCAGCAATTATTATTCTTAACATCAGATGCTCCTGGATGCATCACTGTCTCACGGGGCAAGTGGCATTGTGGGAACAAGAAAAGTCATAAACAATGCAAATATGGATATCCCCAAGGCCCATAAAACCAGCAAGCAAATTTCAAAAAAACTAATTTCAGCAAACATAGAGAAGGACTTACCAGAGGTACACCTACAAATCAAAACACACTCTGCATAACATTTTCTTTTGTAATTTTTGACTTTAGTTCCCCTTTAAAACAGCAGTACCAGCTAACAAAATTATGAGTAATTTGGCTAGCAGTTAATACAAACCAAAGCATCAATACATCTGATTTTTTTTCTTTATTTGACTCCTGAGGCAAGATAGAGGATTTTTAAGTTATTAAAAGTTTTTGGTCCTTTATCAGTTCTGCCATCATAGATGTGAGCAGATCAGTGTGGTATTGTACTACTGGCCATCAGAAACATATGCTAGCAACATCCTGAGATATCTGCATTATAAATACAGATGGTAAAATTAGTGTGTGACCTCTGGGGAGAAGATTTCTGAAAGTTGCTGGGGGCTGCCATCTTTTTTTAGATCCGCTCAAATTACAAATGTTGCAGTTAAACATGATCTTACAATAGCTGATTGCATTTAACATACCTGAATGAATAATCTAAGATTATCAGGAATACATTACTGCTTTAAAAAAAGTAGGATGACATTTTTTTGCTGGCTAACAAGTGCTGCTGATTTAAATACTAGACTGACCTTGTAACAAAGAATTCTATAATTTAATATTCAGTAAAATCTCTCCTTGCAATGATATTACTCACAGTTTGCACACAGAATATCCTTGATCATGCTCTGTAATACTGGATAACATCCTTCCCCTGAGAGGTGCCATTACTGTGTTAGACTTTGAAGATCTCTCCGGTGATCTCATGGAGGTGCAAAAAGCTTGTGTAGGTTTTATGGCTTCATTGCCTACTATCCAAGTAAACAGGAATTTGGTTTCCAGCATCTAAGTGTAAGATTTTGTTCTGCCATGGAAATAATTATTTTAGTTTATTTTCCTTTAGTGACCTATGTATGATGTACAACTATTAAAAAAGTATACACCTTTGATATCAGATATCAAATACATATTTCAACACATTGACCTACTAGAACGTTAGGATGGGGATTATGGATTGTCTCCTCCTTTATCAACCAGGATGACTAGACAGGATCATTGGACACGTAGACACAGTGACATGTTACTTCTGCACCTCTCTTCCCCTGCCATTGCCTCTCCTATTGCCTCCTTACTAAGTGTTTCCTTCCCTGTGGCCTCTGATCCATAATATTGGAAGCAAGCTACTGTCATCCCTCTCCATAAAGGTGGTCTACTCCTCCTCTCCTGGTAACATCTGACCTATATCCCTCCTCCCTACCCTCTCCAAATTCCAAGAACACATAGTGCTATCACAACTCTTTCCTTTGCTTAACTCCTCTTCCTTTTTCATCCCTTTCCAGTGTGGCTTTTGAAAATACTATTCCACTTCCTCCTCTGACTAACAGATGCCATCCATACAGCTATGGACCAGGGTCGTCTCACTGCCACCATTCTTGTCGATTTAGCAAAAGCATTCAGTACCATGTCTCAAATCTCCCCTACTTCACAAGCTCAGTTTATATGATCTTTCAGTCCCCGACACCCACTGGTTTGGCTCCCACTTCACCGGGAGATCTCAATCTGTGAGGCCAGGAGGTACCATATCCTTCCCTCTCCATTACCACCAAAGACCCCCCCAAGGCTCTGTACCTGGTCCATTTTTATTCTCCATATTACTAAATAACCTTCCCTCTGCCTGCTCATCTGCATCCATATACATATACATAGACAACACTGCTCTATTTGTCTCTGGTTCTTCACCAGCTGAGCTAGAATCCAAATTCCATCCTGATTTTGACTCAGTCCAGAAATGGTTTCTGTCAAACCAGTTATCTCTAAATGCCAAAAAGGTCTGTATGTGCTTTAGCACTAGAAAAAGGCTCTTTAAATTCCCATCCCTCCCTTCCTTCCATACCCTAAATGGTATCCCAATTGACAACATACCTGCCTTCAGATATCTTGGTGTCTGGCTTGACCATCACTTCCATTTCTCCCAGCACATATACGCCATTCATAAAAAGTTCCACCCTAAACTGGGTACCCTCCTTAGGCATAAGAGCTGTATCTCCCTCCCTGCTCACTGAGACATCCTTGCCAAGATGTATTTCCCCATCTTTGGTTATGGTCATATTGTCTATGGTGCTGCCTCTAAATCCACCCTACACTGCAGGATTTTGTGATATACAGTACAGTACTGCAGCATTACCATGTTGCATCTTGGCTGGTGCAGTAATGGGATCCACGAAAGGAGTCTGACAGAAATTCTGTCGAATGCCCTGTCAGTGACACTGGCAGTTTGACTGCATTCTGCAGTCGACTGCCGGTTTGCTACTGCACTCTTTGTTTTCTTTGGGGGGCTTCACCCCTGAACCACCCATGTGGGGGGCTGTGTCCCCCACACCCCCCACTGAAGGATTTTCAACTCCAGTCGGAGCTGATTGGGGGGGTGCAAGACCCCTGACAGGCAGCGCCGGGTTCCAGCGTAGGGAGTCGAGATATGGGGGTAGGGAGGATAGCCAAAGTTTGGAAGTAAAGGAGGCACAGAGGAACAGATGGCTATTCACCAGGGAAGGGAGGAATAGAGCAAAAGTAAAGAGTACAGTGGTGGGTGCAGGCAGGGCAGTTAAGGGCAAAGCGGCAGAAGGAATGGAAGAGGTGATCCAGTCTGGCCATGGTGGGAGGGTCTCCCACCGCGGCTAGGTGCTGTAGTCACTGTGGGGGACTTCACTGTCGAAATGTTGCTGCAAGGTGGGTAAATGCAGTAATGTACTTCTTTTTGCTTTTGTATTTCTTGTAATTGTACATCCTCCACATGTCACACTTGTAAATGAACATCTGATCAGTGTGCCTTTCCTGGCTAACAAATTTCAAATACACAAATTACAATACGCATGTATGTGATTGTAGGAAGACAGTATTTAAACAATTTTATTAGCCATTTTTAAAGCTGCTTAAGATAGTCAGCTGACTTATTGTAAGCACACAAAGGTAGGTCTACAGAAAGGAAGCAGGAAATTTACCCAGAGAATGATGAACTACTTTAAGACGTGTTTCCACTTGAATCTGCCTGCACAAGGATAATTACATAGAGCGTGCATGTAAGGACATACATCTTAAACCAGGTTACACACACACACAAATGAACACACATGCGTGCACACACTCACACACACCAGAAATGCAATAACTCATGAGATGTATATGCAAATCACCATGAGAGACACCATGCATTTCTGCTTAAAGCAGAAGCAGTTAAACTATCAGTGTGATTTGTGTATACATCTCAGGATGCTTTGCATCGTGGCGGTATGTGTGATTTCGTATTTCTTTTGTTTATTGCCAGTGCCCTTTTTGGGGTGATCCTTGCCTCAGTAATTTTGTGTTGAGGTTCTTTTTACTTTCAGCTTTTATTATTTAGGGATCACCATGACCAAAACTGTTAGAGCACACAACGACTGGTTCATTGTTCCACTAGGGTGAGATACAGATGAGTCACATTGATGAATCCTGACGCCTGCGTAGGACAAAACATACATAAGTTTCTTCTGTTTTCTACTTTTGCAGATTGTGTGAGAGGCCTTCTGGTGCCATACAGTCCTGCTTAAAGCAGAACCAGACCAAATTTTCATGGCGATTTGCATAATGGCGGTATGCATAATTTTTGTATGTACTTCCTGTATACCATTGTAACAGTGATGCTTTTACAGCAACATCCACCCATTGACACCAACACTGTTGTCTGGGTTGTTGGAGTGATGACTGTGTCATCAGCTCCAGAGTTTGGCCTCTCTCACCCAACATCCACCTCCCCCCCAGTGTTGGAATCTATAAATCGGGGGGGGAGGGGGGCGTCGGGGGGCAGAGCCCCCATATGAACATCAAACAGGTGTCAGTGTTATCTCCGGTCAGGGTCAGGACCTGGTGGTATCAGGGATGTCGGTGACTATGAGTCACTGTGGGGGAGGTCAGTGATATTCTTGTCACTTTGGCACCTATATTTCCAATCAGTGATGCTGTGCAATAATAAAGTATGTGTCATTTGTTATTTTTCTAAGCATGTTATCGTTGCCAGTGCTTTTCTGGGGGGGGGGCACTTGTTTCAGAGATTTTGCACTCAAGCTCTTCTCTATTAACTTACTTTTCTATTTTAGGCTTACCATGACTCAAATAAATTAATTCTAGAGGCAGATTCCTTCATCTCCTTGGCTTGGGCTAACGTAATAGGGTTCTAATTCACAGCTGCAGTGGTGGGTTGTGCTTTTTAGTTGCACATAGGGCTCCCTGTACTGGCACCTATGAAAACTGCAATAAATCACTGGCTGCTGCATGTAAATGTTGCCATTTCTCTCCTGTGAATGTTACACAGCATGCAATAAAGCAAAATGCCTCTACAGATGATAGTGGATGAACATAGGCTGTGTAACCCCTAATATGCTTAACTATGACAGCCACAGGGGTTGGTCCATGACATGGTCTTTGCCCTGTGAACATTGTGCTACCACTGAAGTTATCATTCCTTGCCCCATACCTTGATAGCCATGCAAATCTTCATACAGTATATACCATTACTTCCCATTTGTGTTGGTCCAATGGCTTTATAATCCTATGAAGTTGTTCTCCATGTCCCTAGACAGGAGGGCAATAATCCAAAATGGCTGATGGAATAGAACAGGTGAAGCTGATAATACAATGGCCTCATAATCCTGTGAAGTGGTTGTCCATGTTCCTCATCCCATTCCCTTTTGTTATTACTGCCTGCTGTCGTTTCCCCCTGCTGGACTGAACATACAGGCTCACAAGGCTATGAATCATGCAAAATGTGACAGGTGCAACTGTGCCTTGTGATGGGGGGGGTTAAGACACTGTGGAGCTGCTGTGCATAACACAGTGCCTCCATGTATACCAGTGTACTCAGTAAGGCAGGTTCTTCCTACCTCATTGCCTTTCAGGCACTTTCACCTGTGCATTATTTCAAGGAATTACTTGCAACAACTTTGTGAATAGCATAAATGAGCCCAGTACAGAAATGTACCACAAAGTGGTTGCATATTTACCCTTTTCTTTACGGACTATATTTGTGTGTGCCTCTGCCTAACCCTGCCTGCCCAAGGATATCACCATATAGACAGTGTATAATGACTTATATAGTATACCAAGTTGCACATCCCCACTATAGATAAGCATCATGGAAAGTACATGTAAATTGCTATACATAGACTTCCTGTGATGATTTGTAGTAGTGAGCATTGTCAAATTTGGTACTTCTGAAACATGGCTTTGTTGCCAGTTCCCTCCCAGGGTAAATCTTGATTCAGTGCATCCATGTTAAAGTTACTGTCTGTTAAGTTGCTTTTACATTTTGGGCTCACTATGTCTCAAATGAATACGATCATGAAATATAAAAGCAAGACCCATATATGCAGATGCAGGGTTGCCATTCTGAGACACAAAGGGTATCTTCTGCTACTGCCCATAAAGACTGCCAAACAAAAATGAGTACTGCTGTCTGCAGTGGGTGAATTTTCCACTATTACAGCAGGACATATATTATTTATATGCAAATTGCCTGTCCAGATGAAAAGGTAACATATAGGCTATGTGACCACTAAAATACTTACTGGACTGTGGCAGACATAGGAATCAGTGCATTGCACCCAGAGTGCTAACACCAAAGTTGTTACTCTAGCTCACTAATCCTGCACCTTTAATGCCATGCATGTATGTACAATACATACCATTCCATGCCTCTCTACCCTGGAAGTCCAGAGGCCCCAGAATCAGCTGTTTTTTTTTTTTTGCATCAGTGACATGCAGTGGTCCAGTGGATCACCCCTCTCTAGCTCCTTTCCCTTCTGTTACTGTTATTAATAGTTATGTGTGCACCCCCAACCTTCTCCCTGCAAGAAGAAACATTTCAACTGGCAAAGATATGACCCCCTGGAATGGCAGGGGCCTCTGTGCTTTGTGACTGAAGTGTAAGGGTGCCAGGGTGCCTCTGTGCATACCAATGATCTATTAGATTAGACTACCACACCACTTTCTCTGTTTTGAAACACTGGCCTGAGCATGGGAAACACTTGTGACCCATTTATATATATATGGAAAAAAGAGCATAATGGCAAAAATGTACCAAAAAGTGGTCACAAGTTTACCCTTTCTTCATGGTCTTTGTGTCTACCTCCACATAACTCTTCCTGCCCAAGAATATACCCATACAGATTGCATATAAGAACTAATATACTGTACCAAATAATATAAACCTGCTAATGCAATGCACCATAGGAAGTATATGCAAATAACAAGGCACATACTTTTCATGATGTTTTGCATCAATATGGAAAAAAGAATTTGGTATTTCTTTGAAATATGGTTTTGGGGCTAATGCCCTTCTGGCCTAATCTTGCTTCAGTGATTTTGCAGAGAAGGTCTTCATTTTTAATTTTCATTTCTCTTTTAGGCTCATTATCAGCCAATTAAATCAGATCATTAGGCAGTCTCCTTCTTCTCCCTGAGTTTCATCAGCAAGAGACCAGCACACAGTCATAATGGTGTGCGGTGCAATTGACAGGAATATTGACCACCCTGTATTGCTACCCATTAAAACTTCCATACACAAATGAGCAAAGCCGAGTTAATGAAAATTGCCCAGTCAGCTGTTAATAGCCTTTCATAGGCTGTACAACCATTAACATACTAGACTGTTCCCATGACAGCACCAAGTGTATGGTTCTACTACCAAAGCCACTCCCCTCACACCATACCTTGATGGATATACAAATATGTGTATATACCATTCCTTGCTAGTCTGGCCCAGAAACAAAATCAAATGACACCAGTGAGCAGTAGTTAGTCACATGACCCAGATGTAACACTGATAGACCAAGAGAAGGTATTTACTCTCTTCAGGAAATTTGAGCAGTTAAAAACTTCTGAATCAGCTATGTGGTACAGCAAAGATAACCTACAGTGAGTAAAAAGCAAGGGCCAGATTCATAAAACCCCCAAATCACCTGCAGCTGCATGAAAACTCCAGCAGAAGATGGTTGCCACTTGCAGAATCACAGTTTTTCCTGCAGCTGTAGTATTCACAAAGGCGGACCCAGTTTATGACTGGCTCCATGATTTATGGCAGCTTGCAGATGGTGTTGCGTAGAAATTCTCGCAGCTTTGGAAACATGTTACTGCCAGTGGGTTGAGCCATAACATCCTTCCGCAGCTGCAGCAGATGAGAATACTAATCTCTGCAGCTGCAGAGATTTTGGTCAACAAATGGAGTTATGGAGACAGTATAGTACAGTGGTTTAAGGCTCTGAGCTGCAAACCTGGATACCTGGATTTGAATCCCACAGGCCCCACTCGCATACTGTGTGACCCTGAGCAAGCCACTTAACTTCCTTGTGCTCCCAGGTTGCACCTGTAAACAAGCTTTCAGCTTAGTGTGTCTCTCCTGGTTAAAAAAATTAAAAAGCATGGGACTTAGTCTTATTTTGTTTTGTGAATCTAGGCCCAGGACTGTAAATGGCCAATAGCTATCTCAGAATGATTAAATTATCCACTGCTGGTTTAGACAATTTCTATCTAAACAGCTGAATGGGTAACAATCCTCTCTGAGTTCTTCCCCAAACTTGCTCATGTTACAATATGTGATGCTGAATTAAAAAAATAATTAGATTGTTGAAAGATGTAATGCAATATAGAAGGAATTGTAACAATTTAAAGAAATATCAATGCTTACGGTACGAAATGTAAAACTGCAGAAAAAAACTAATAAAACAAGAATTTGAAATAAAAGAAAAAGATGAATGAAACCTACTACAGATGAAAAGAACTATGCAGAGAACTGAATATTTAACTGTCCATGTAATGATATGTCATTTAGATCAAAAAGCTGACACAGATCAAGAGGCCACTCTCAATGGAGAACAGACAAAAATAATAGACATGCATCTGTAACAGTGATAAGTCTGATGCTGTGAGTGATCAGAAACTAAGTATGAATGTTACCTTTGTAATACCATCACATGATACAAATAAGGAGAGAGCCACTGCAGAGAGGGTAGAAATGGAAATCAACAAGTAGAAGAAAGCCAAGGAAAACCCAGGAAAACCAGGAAGGGGGGGGGCGCAAGAGCAGAAGAGCAACATGAAATAAACTCTGGAGGACAAAATGGAGCAATCAAAGAATGCAGTCATGATTCCAAACTTAGAGCACTCCCTCCCACTCAGAATAATATCTTGCAGAAAGGTTTGAATTGTATGATCACACTGATAATCAGTTTCAAGTGAAGATCAAACTGTAAACTATTTAGAGAAATCAGACTCAATATTTTTTTCTAACTAAAAATCAGAGTGCTGTTTGCTGGAAATGTAGAGAAAAGGATACTGTAGATAACCATGAAGTGACATGTGGGGTATAATTGAATTTAGTTGATGACTAATTGTATAATATCAGTGCCCCTCCTGAGCAACTAATGGAAAATGCATTACAAATACTGTAACTTAATGTGAAAAGGTGGTTGGATTGCTTAAATAAGAGACATCAAAGAAGTGCGTTTTGGTCAAACCCCATTTTTGAAGTGAATCAGAATAAAAGTCTAGCCATCTTAAAATTTAAAAAAGTAGTTTTAAATGAAATTAACAATGTGTGTTCTCCCAATCAGAATAAAATATGTCCTAGTGTCAGCAGGAAAGATCTGATTGCCTGGACTAGATTCAACCAAAGGATGATTTGTTCAATAAGAAATTGGACAAGGGATGAAACATTGTGTTAATACCTTTTGAGATGCCCAGAGAATAAGCTCTAAGGCAACTTTTAAATGGGGACTACTATGGAATGTAAAGAATCCCACAAGAAGTATTCCAACATGATTTAAATGTGTTACAGGACATGTCTTTCCAAAATGGTTGCATAAAACAAAATTAATTAGAATACCTTAGAAATCCCAATCCTGTAATAGCAACATTCTATTTGCTACCAAAGGTTCATAAAGGTAGAATTAACCCACAGCGGTGTCCAGTTATATCCAGGATCAATTCAGTAACAGACAAGCTATCAAAATTCCTAACCTATACAGCAGTAGGAACAGTTATTGTGACAGAAAGCTATTGGAAAGAGACAGTTGGCAATGCCATCTTGTCAGCTTTGAGTGCACATTGATGTAAATTGATATGAGGGATTCCATATGGACAGTTCTTGCATTTATGCAGGAACTGTTCCAGTATGGAAAAAAATACAGTTCAATTTCTAGCACTCACAAGGTTTCTAGAAAGAGGATATACACTAAAATTATTAGCTGAGCCATCTAAAAGGCAGACACATTAGCCTACAGTACTTTATTAACACTTACGAGCAAAGAAATTCAGGGGGAAATGTATTTGTTATCAGTTATAATTCAGCATCAAGATCAATAGTAAGATGTTTATGTGAAAACAGGAAAATCAAGGAGCCAGATACTGTAGCATTTTAAAGGAAAATTCAGGGATGGTACTTTCACTAGCCTATTTCACAGCTCTAGACCTCTTATATAAAATGTGTAGCAGCCACTTCACTGCTAAACATTATCCATCTTAATGTTTCCATTTACAATAGTTATTTGTTTAATATCTATTTTGGTCTACTGTATGGTGGCTTCCTACCTTACTGATCTCCTCCAACCCCCCACTTCAGCCCACCCCAACTATTACTAACACCTCAATCATATGGGAGGAGCAGCTGCACTCTGAATCTCAGGGAGACATCATCAGGGGTCTGGCAAGTGCTCTCACTACTTTGAACAGGTAAACCACCATTGACTGTCAGTTTCAGATTGTGCTCTTCCTTTGCATTATCATTGATGGACACAGTTTTTGAATGACATCTGTAGTGAATAAAAGCTGAACTATCAGCTTTTGGATTGGCATGGTCAGTCCCTTCCCAGGCTGACTTGTGCTGCAGACTTAATTTATCTCTTTTCTGCCCTTATGCTCTTCTCTTTGTAGTCATCGGGAGTCTGCAGTGGGGGGCCTGCGACCATGAAGACAACTGCAGCAATCCCATGGGGAGATGTATCAAGCATAGAAGAAGACAACAAACTATAGAGTGTGGAAACAAAGACGACCAGTGTTGTATGTTGGTCCTGGTCACTTTCAAGGCTAATGAAAACATAGAAGTTGAGGCAAAACAGCTCACACTAAACAACAAATAGCAAAAGGAGTAATATTGTTATAAAACTTTCTTCCCTCTCCGAATAGTTATTTTTGCTCCTATCTCCTTTTGTTGACATAGCTTTTGATTTTAATAATTCTTTCAGGTAAAGACTGATAAGTTAAGATAATCTCTGAAATTGAAGTTTACACCTATTATGCACGATGCGTGTGACATGTTATATTAGTTTATTTTTACAGAAATTGCATTAAAAGGTGGAAAAGTTTTATAAGGTTGTGTACATACTATTGGTATATATATTTTTTAAATTAAAAAAGTTTAGTCATTGGATTTTTTGATAGCTTGCACATGTGACTGCCCAACTTTGCACATAAGATGTGTGCATGGCATTCTAAACTCAGATGTGCCATTTTACTTCAGCTGGCCTAAGAGTGTGGAATGTGGAGGTTTTTGGCCATTGATTTTGCTAACTTTGCAGAATTTTATTTCTGTTGCAAGAGCTGTGCCTTTGTTGAATCTAGTGCCTTAAACTAATATAACTATGCAATGAATGTAAGTTGTATTTTGCATTACTTAAATATCTTGCAACTTCTTTCAGATACAGGAGATACATGCAAGGTAATAGTTGTAATAGGGGGCAAAGACGTTTGTCCCCCATATTGCAGCCTAACCTTATTTTGGTCTGAAAACATTCTGTGCATGCATAACAAATGCTGGCCTATAGAGCTAGGTTATGTAAAAGCTTATAAAGCCATGAGAAGAGCTAAGCTACAATTGCAATATTAATGTGCCTTTTATCATTGTAATTTTTCAGATATAAGTAATAGCACATATTTGGCCTATGTGATTGCAAGCAGGGATACAGGACAGTGTCCAAAATTCCCCTTTTAATTAATTTTAGTGTTTGTCTGCATATGAATAGTCCAAAATGCTTGTTAGCACATTCTTAAGTTAACTCTTATCTTTTCCTCCTAGGCTTTGGTGACTGGTAGTAGCAGTTGTTGCTAGCCGTAGGTAGTAATGGAATGTACACTATCTGTATTCTTGCTGACCAAGGGTGAGATCATACACATACCAAGAAAAAGTACCTTATTACCTTATAAGTTGGTGTTTGTGCTGTTTTAAACCAATCATAGAAAATTCTAAAAATAGACACACTGTCTTTTACTATATAAGTAAGCCTGTGTATCCTGTTATTTTGAAGAATGTACCACTTGTAATTTCTCGCTGTGATTACTATTATAATCATTAAATTCTTCCGCCATCAGTCTCATCTCCGTTCGTCTCCTTTCTAAGTATCTGTAATTGATAATTTACTAACTATAGTTTTTTCACAACGCTACAATAGTAGTTGCAAGCACTTTGCAGACACACTCTACTGTACTTTGCTTGATGATAATTGAGGTGACTGAGGCACTTGAATTAAGAATAAATTAATTAAATACATTTAGTGTAGCTATCACTGTGGAAGTGGCTTGCAAGTTACAGTATCCTAAAAAAGTGTGTCTTTTTACTAAATCTTTTGCCATATGGGACGCTTGGGAGAATATTCCCCTTTATTCTCAGTCTAGACTACTCACCACATTTTTTAAACTTTATCTTTATAACCTGTGGTTCAGATTTTGGCTCCCTTGAAGCACTTGTGCCTTCTCTTTTGAAGAACCACCATGAGAATTTAGAGTTTGCTGTTTCACCACTCAAGTAGATGCTGCTTATCTGAAACTTGATGCTCACCGATTTCACTGCTGAGATTTTGAAATAGACTGACTCAAGGAAGATCAGGTTGAATACCCAGTAAAAGAAATATTCTCTACTCTGCTTCAAACTTTAAACTGTATTGTGGACCTTTGACTCTGACACAAACTATGTAACCAACTTTATTTATTCATCTTTCATGCAAGGTTACTTGTATGAACATTAATTAAGACTGGTTTAATTATCTGCCTTTACTGACAAATATCTAATCCAAGGGTTACTATTTCTGGATATTTCTAAGAACAAGCAAAATTGTGCTGATTCAAGCTATGCTGTACTGTACTCTGCTGTATTTCTTTTTAAGTAACACAAGATGGTAAACACTAGGATGCAAAGACTATTTAATCCTAATTTGTCACCTCTATCTAATGAAGTCAGTACCCACACAAGGAAAAAGAATCTCTTTAAGACAGACAACAATTATTGATCATTTACAAGGTGAAACAGAAATGGGAAGTAAAACTTCAATACTGAAGAGTCCTAAAAAAGGAAACTTAAAGGAAACAAAAGTAAAATAGATCTACTTACCCCTTCAATTTCTAATGAAACTAATATAGAATATTCACTAATAAAAGACCAATAACAGAGCAAAGTAAGGGTGAGGTAAATAATTCTAAAATTTAAGGGATAAAAACCTACCCAATTTATGTGCACACTGATAATATTTTAACAGCAGAACTGGAATTAACTCCCAATTTATGGTCATCTCAAGGAACCAATAAGCAGGAATTAAGGGCAGGAGCAGTTAGATAAAGGATAGACTTAGAAGAAATTATGATAGCCATGCAGTATACTATCGATGGGCTTAAGCAGTATGAAAAACAACTGAAAATTTGAATATGAGCAAGAAGTGCTTTCAAGGGATCCACTACAAAAGTGCCCCCAGCTACTTACAATAGCCTAGAGTATATTCCAGACTGTTTGAGTGAGGATCTTATCCGTCTTATGAAAAATCAATAATGAGCCAATATTTACTAATGGAGCAGCTGGTGATTAACAAAAACATACTGGAACCTTTGAGGGAAGATGTAGCTAGGAACAGATTTAAAATTGATGAGGTATTACAAACCCTTAGTAATGTATTCTCCACTAATAATTCAGATACCTCTTCCAGATAGAGCAGGAAGATACTAAGAGTTCTAAGAGACCCAAGTTTAGCACAATTATTGTACCAGACAGCCCTAAGTTGGAAACAAAAACATCTTCAGGGGGAAATATAAGGAAAAGAAAGAAACAGAAGGCTAAAAAAATGAGGGAAAAATATAATCACTGTCACTAGTTGCAATGATAGAGACAACTCAAAAGAACATAACATGATTCTGGAGGATCAGTCTGAAATCCAGTCTGAACTCAGGCAGGAAAATTATGAATGGCAAATTAATACAAAAGGAATCACACAGGGTGGAAATACCTATACATGAGATCATGCTGTCCCATTAATATCAGGTTTAAATAAACTTGAAGATGAAATTAAGCAATTAAACAATTTAATTGGCATTCAAAATTCATAGGGACTGGACTGTGACATTGTTGAAATAGGATGCTCTCAGCTAAGAAGTATACAAGACATCCAAAAGGAAGATAGTTCCATACAAGCTTATTACAGTAATGATAGTAATATGGGAGGTCCAGTATATCCATTTGTAAGACCCTTGGGATGTAAAGACTGGGCTACTGTATACTGGACCCTGTGGAGTGAATTTTTCAGATGCTAGACTAAGATTTCTGTTGGATATTGAGAAAGGAGAAGAGGAAGTCGTAGATGTGAAGGTTACTGAAGTGGAATTTGCCACACTGATAGATGTTTTATATATCTCACCAAGAATGGCAAACTATGTTTGGTTGAATAAATTAGCCATTCAAGGAAAGACTTTAGTGTCACATTTCCTAACTGGCAAGATTTTAATGTGAAGGGAGAAAATCTACAATTAGCTATGAATCAACCTACATATCTATGTATGTTTGGCATTTCGAGATTGGAAAATGAAACAAACTATAAGCTAACTGGCACCATTTGTAAACATTTTGAAAACATGCAGATTCCACTTGGTAAGACAGGAAACATACTGTACATGCAGAGAGAGTAGGTGATGAGACGCAAATAGACTTACTCATTAGGAATGAGGAGCTGGCTGACAATATACTGCAAAAAGCAGCTCTGTTGAATAACTTAGGGATAGTCTTGGTGGATGCAGCAGTACTGGCAGGAACCAATGATACAGGAAAAATGCTGGAACAGGAAAGGGAAGAGCATGTTAATAATAATAAGTATCATACTTTGGCAGGTTATTATGATTGACAGACTAAAAACCTGAGTATCTCTTCAGACACTACATCCAGTATCCTAACCAAGAAAGTCAGTAATATTTCTTTGTTTCGTGGAATATTGCAGGATGGACTATCACATTTTCTGATAGTGACTGGAGTGCTTTTATTAAAGATTATGACATTACAGGCTTTCAAGAAACCTGGGATAACAAAGAGGATGACATAAATCTGAACAGTTATGAATGCTACCACTCCCCAGACAATAGGAAACAGAAGTTGGGGAGATGCTCAGGTGTAGTAGTTGTATTTGTAGAACTTGGTCTCTTTAAAAGGGTAAAATGTATACATGCAGAGAACAATTTTATTGTTATTCACTTGGAGGTGTATGGAAAGAAGTTCTTTTTTATAATTAATGGCTATATACCCCCTAAAAATTCTTGTTATTTTGATCCAAACTCATGGGACAAACTGGATACCTGTCTCAGAGAAGACAGACTTTCCCTGACACAGATATATCAGTAATTAGAGATCTTAATGCCAGAACTGGCAATTATGATGGATAAGTGGGGAGCCTATATTATGTCTATAACAATAATAATACAGTAGAATACTTGCATTTTAGGCTTTCCAAAGATATAAAGATGAACTCAGCTGGTACTAAACTAATTAAATGGAGGAACATAATCTTTATCCACTCAACAAGAGGTTGGAAGAGGATGCAGAAGGAGAATGGGCATATTCATCTCCAAGAGGGGTTCCAGTGCCCGCTGGCTAGGATTATATTTACCTTAGGAAAAACTACAGTTTATACAGCAACCATATTCCCCTGACCCTTACTTCCAGTCTGAGTTTATAGAACAATCAAGAAAGGAATAACTCTTTATTCCTTTTCACAGAGATCAGGACATGTAAATAAATTATATGGCAAAGAGAGTCAGGGAATAATGTGAGTAAAATTGTTAACAAATCCATTTTTTAACAAAAGTATAAACTATCTTCACTTATTAACACTCACTCAATTTAATGAAGCCCCATACACACTTTTTAGTACAATTAAAAAAGACTTGGAGGTTATTATTGATCCACCAAGGAAAGCAAACAAACTCTGTAACGGAAGGTATGATAATGAGTGTAAATCTATGAAAAGAGAAATAAGGAACATCTATAGGAATTATAAACTCAGCCGAAGTAGAGATATCATAAAAGAACTTGATCTGGCTAAAATAATGTACAAGGATTTAATTAAAGAAAAGAAAAACAACTATTATAAAAGGCAGTGGGAGCAAATGCTAGAAGCAGTAACT
Source organism: Neoceratodus forsteri (assembly GCA_016271365.2). Classification (NCBI taxonomy): domain Eukaryota; kingdom Metazoa; phylum Chordata; order Ceratodontiformes; family Ceratodontidae; genus Neoceratodus; species Neoceratodus forsteri. Next base: position 880,540,946 of record CM028131.1, on the reverse strand, counting down.
ACTAAAAACAGTACAACATTTTGGAGACTTATTGACAAAGGTACCAATGACCACAAACTAGCCATCGATACATATATTTCTGAAGAAAAATGGATTGCCTTTTTGAACAAAATATTTTGGGAGCATGATGTACAAGAAGTTTTTCCTAGTAAAGAGTTGACCAACCAAGAGTCAATAGTTATACAGTTTGCTGAGGTTCTTCTAGCAATAAACTCACTAAAATCATGTAAAGACCCTGGACCACATGGCATACCAGCTGAAGTGTATCAGTGTAACAAAAGGTTATGGGGAAGGTCAATGAAATTATTTTATAATAAATGTATCATAGAAGGCAAATATCCAGATTCCTGGAAAGGAGCTAACATTGTTTTGGTACATAAAAGGGTTGCACAGTGGACCCACTAATGTATTGCCCCATAAACCTTTTAGATACATACTTGAAAAATTTCTCCAGGATATTTCTGGAAAGATTGACTGTTGAAGTCAAACAAACTGGTAGAATATCTTAATTACAGGCAGGATTCAGGAAGAATTATTCAACACTAGATCATTTTTTTTTGTTTTAAGATACCGTGTAGAAAAATACATATTTCTCTGCAAACAAAGACCTGATATGGGCTTTATAGGCTCAGCAGTGTTTGATAAGGTGTCTAGAAACATAATGTGGCAAACACTTCTTGAAAGAGGCATAAATAAAAATTTGGTTTATATTATTGACAGCTTATATTCACAAATGTAGGCTAAAGTGAGACTGGGGGATACTGGAGAGCACTCAGCATATTTTAAGATAAATAGAGGTATAAGACAAGGATGTGTGCTTGCCTCTTTCTTGTTTTCCCTGTATGTCAATGCACTACTGACTGAATAAAATCTTGTTCCATCAGACTCTCCAAAGATAAATCAGCTTGTTTGCCCAGCACTTGTATATGTGGATGACTTTGTGCTTTTTTCACTAACAAAGTCACGACTTAAAAAAAAAACTGGATATATTACACACAAAGTCTCAAGAGTTATGACTCAAGATTAACGTACAGAAAATAAAGATCATAATATTCAGCACAAAACAATACATGTAAAGTGTCTTGGTATTTAGGTACGTAAAACAAAATTGAGGTTGTTCTGACTTATGCTTATTTAGGTATAGTTGTTAAGGCTAACTGATCGTGGACAGGCCACATTGATGTCACTTTGGAAAAACTGAACAAGGCTGTATGAGGATGGGGGACATTTAATTTTAGATATGGGGGTCAGACACCAAAATCATTAATACAAGTCATAAAAGCCAAAGACAAGCACAGCCACTGAATGGGGCAGAAATTCAGGTTAGTAAGTTAAAAGAAAAGCTAACAGTTCTCATTTTTAAACTACTTGTTAAAACATTAGGAGTGGGCTCAACATACCCATTTGCCTACATCAGAGCTGAGATTGGTGTTACCAATCATGAAGTCCTCTTTCACATAAGGAAAATTAGTTTTTGGCTTGGACTAACTAATCTGCCTCAAGCGGTCCCCTCGGCTCAATGCTTGAAAAAAAAAAGAAAGATGGTTGAATCTTGGATACACAGCAAATTCTTGTATCCCTCTGTGATCCAGTTGTTAAAAGAATATGGCTTAATAAACTTGATTAATCATGTTCAGAAAGGCATAATGATTAGTAACAAGTATGAAAAATACATTATAAAAGTTACAAATAACTGGAAGAAAAGAAACTTAGTAGCCATCCAAAGGTCTCATTATTCAAGATAATTTATGAAAAATAATCATACGTTTGGATAAGTCCTATCTTGATTTGCTCACTAAACCTAATCTTTGAAGAAACTTCATGAAATATAAATTTGAAAGATTCCCAAATAACATCCTGCAGGCAAGGTATAACAAGCTCCCTAAGGAGTCCAAAAAAATGTACATGTCTTGAGGGGGGCGCTGAAGACTTCAGTCATGTACTATGGAAATGTTCCTGGTACGTGAATGAGAGAAACTGCTGGCTGAGACCTTTTGTTGATCAAAAAAATCCTGTAAATGAGGAACTATTAACAATCATTTTAATGCATACAGCAGATGAGTGGGCCATTACCAGAGTGTACGAATATATTTGTGCAATTTATAACAAAACAAAAAAAAAGAGTAATATGTTGGCCACTCAAATCATGCTTTACTTGGAAGTAGGATGAAATGTAACAATGAGGACAATTTTAAGCTAAAAACTGTGCAATATGTATAGTCCACCACTTATTTCAGACTGTTTACATATCTTTATAGTGATTGTATCTTTCATGTTGTTTTTTATTATGTTTGTACATTTTTTATTTATTATTTGTGAATGGCCATTTAGCCCAACAATAAAGAAATGAATAAAAATACTAACACCTCACCCCACCCACCCCACCCTCCCCATCTTTCCCCTTGACCCCTCTAGATACTTGTCACTCCTCCATAACTCATCCCCTGCCCCCAGCAATTCATTCCAGATAACCATATCTATATTGACAGCAAGTGGCTAACCAATGTGAATTTAAAAATTATTCATGGATCTTAACAGAGATTCATTATTTATTTTGCTTAAATTAATCTCATGATTTTTTGGATCCTGCACTTTGGAATGGTCATTGACTTCCCCAGTAAAACTAATCACCTTTTGTATCTTTTAATTTCCTCATATTGTGCCTGATGAAAGCCTTGTACTTTTCTGTTTGTTATTTCTTGCATTGCCTGGGACTGCAAAGAAGTGACCTCCCTTGTGACCTTGTGCCATTTGAGAGTGACCTCCCACCATCCATTACTGGAAAATACTTACCTGTTTTATATAAAAAGCTTTAAACTAATTTTGAAATAAAACCTTATCAACTCTTTGTTCAAATAAACAGTATACTGCCAAGAGGTAGTGAAATGCAATGTCATTTTACCCCCCATAGATTGGAGACTTGAAACACTGTATCTACATTAGAACAATGAGCCACTCTGGTGTTATGGGAGGTTGTGACTGCTCCTTTCAGCCACCTACTGGTGCAGCATACTTAGGCAGAATGCACTGGGTGCCACTAAGTGATGTTTGATACCCATGCATGCATCTGAAATCACTGGGCCAGCATAAATGGCAGTATTGAAAATCATGAGGAGGAGAGACACAGACATGTGTGCCACACCAAACTGCAGCAAGAAGATCCAGCCTAATGATGGCATACTGGTCCCTTGGCAGGATGGTGGGGGTTGTACCATCTACCAAGGCCCCATATGTGGCAGCAGACATGGGAAGGGAGACATGTGGGGGCTGCCACTGAATTTCAGGTTTCAGCAGGTAGCCGTGCTGCTGACCAAGATCAGAAGCCACTACAGCAGCCTGTATGGCTGCAGGTCATTCAAGGCACCCATAGAGGTCAAGGGGTAGACCTGGCTGGACATACAGGCCACCATCAATGCATATGTATAATTTGTTATTTCTTTGCATCTTGGCTTTGTTGCAAGTGTCTTCCAGGGTTACTCATTTCTGTGTTTTGGCACTGAAGTTTTTTATTTTAAATTGCTTTTCTAGTTTTCATATACCATGACTCAAATAAATCAGACCATTAGATGGCTTTCTTTTTCTATCTGAGGTAAGACAACAGGAGACCTAAGCACAATTGCAGGGGTGGGTGGTGCTGTTCAAGGGAACGCTAAGCTGCCTTTATTACTACTACTAATACCCATCAAAACTGCTATACCTATTTTCTTAAATTTTTGCTGTTTCTAGGGAGTGTATTCTTCCCTGAGACAATGACATAGCTTAATTTATGGAGATTGTGGACCTGATTTTCAAAGGCATGTTAGAGTGATGAAACATTCTCTAAGGATTGCAGCAAACCCCAGTTGTGGCATGGACCTTACGTCAGATCTTATATCATAAGCTCCCCATGTTTGCTGCAGAATGCACGATGTGCCAAAGACCTAGCTGCGTCTGTCTGATTTGGCGCAGGTATCTGCCCCCTTCCCTGTGCAACACTAGAAGAGCTGGGATGGTGGGGAGTGGGGGAGAAACAGTAGGCTAAGAGGGTTCCAGGGGTGTACTGGGGCCAGGGAGTTGGCATTGTAGGCATTGGTGAGATTGTCAGATACAAAAGCATATGGTATTTGAGCACCCATCAGGGTGCTGGTGCCATATAGTAAAATACAGAAAAAAGCACTGTACATATGTCCACTCATCCCCGATGTCACCCATAATAAAGCAGACCTCCAGCCCTGATTGTGTAGGACCCCGATCCCTGATATTCCCCATGCTGCTGCAAATACCCTCAGAAGGGGTTTGGTGGACTGCCTCCCCAGCCACGATCACGCCTGTATAACATTTTAGAATTATGCCTGGTAGGCTCAGTAGACCCTCCCACCCCATCAGATATTATCCAACCACCCCCCCCAATCCCAAATAGAAGCTGGTGGCCAGCACAGCCCTCCTCAAACCACCATGGCTGGCCACTGACTGGGCTCGCACAGACTGCATACTGTATACAGTACACTCAGTGAATGACACCATAAAATGAATTTAGAATTTCAAAATATTGACAATATAATGATTACAATATAAATAAGATAAAATAAGTTATTCTGTACTACTACCTGGCAAAATCCTAATAGCAGCTACAGAATACCAACATTAAAACAAGATGCCATAAATGACTAAAATCATAGACTGCCAGTCCTACCTATCATATAGCTAGCATCATAAACAGATACAGTACATTTAAGCCCCCCAAACAGTTCCCTTTTGTAGTGTGTAGTTCCAAACTGCAAACTGTACAACTACTTGTCCCAGTAGCTCCAATACCTAATGCTGTAGTAACCTTCCACTCTCACTTCTATGCCAACTAGTATGTTTTCACAAAAATGCCTAAAGTTTTCTTTGGGATTCTTGAAGTCTCTGCAGATAATAAAATACTGCAGCTCCCATGCCAGTTAGCACCACTAGCTAGTGAGAAAGCTTTTCTGTCCCTTTTGCGGTTTGTATTTCAGCTTTATCATTTCCTCTTACCCCCTGAAATTTTGTCTTTCCAATGCCCAACTGCTTCTGACCCTCTGACAATGCTGCTATCCCAATCAAAGATCATTACCAGACAGTTTGTGAGATACTGCTGTTGAATTTCCTCAGCCACAACTATAATTCCTCATATATTACTAACAATTTGACCTAGAAGTTAAATACCTTCTCAGTATGTGGGATATACATGGTATAACTCACTCCCTCCCCTTCCTTGGCTGATGCTGGCAGATGCACTTGCCTCTGCCTGTGCATCACCTCCACCCTGCCTTTGCCTCTGCTCATTGCGGAGCCACCCTTTATGCACTGGGATCCAGAAGTGGAGGTCGGGGCAGGGTCCCATTCAAATTCCACTTGCATTTAACACAAAACTGAAACAAACAAGGGATTATTGCCTGCCTTTAAAAAGGCAAACAGTAGCCCCATGTTGCAATAACAATGTGTCTCCCCTTCTGTACACTGCTGCACCTTGTAAGAATTACTGTCTCATTGCTATTTAGAATGACTGACTACAGCTCTGTTAGCCCTGCTCCCTGCTCAATAAACACCCTTGTGACACTCATCTCATATACTAATCAAATGGATTCATTTTCTGGCCACTACCTAGTGCAGAACCAGTCAAAGAAATATAAGCAGTGTCCTCAAGGGAAAAGAATAAACTGTCCAAACTGTCAAACTGCTTATACTGTTATGCAAAAAGTTTTATTAGAGCCCAACTGTAGTTGCCAAGCAAATGCCATGAAGAGCATTTTCTTGCCAACTCCAGTTTGGCTGCAACAAAACTTCTTTCATTTACTGTATAAGTAATTTTTTTGTTTGTTTGCTTGCGCGCAGGCACAAGAAACATTATGTGACAGCTTAGGAGAGAAGTGTGTTGTGGCGATGCGGCACTGTAGCAGCCAATGGTGGCACTGGATTTGGGGGCATGGCACTGGTGGATCAATGCAGGCACACTGTGCTGACACTGGTTTCCAAAAGTGCCACCAGGTTAAAATGATTTTGCCACAGCAAGCAGGGGCCACCCCATCATCGCGGCATCAGCTTCTCATTCTGTCCTTGTTCACTTATGCAGTTTTCCAGAGAATCTGATGTTGCAATCTGAGGACAGCCCCTGACTGCTGTGGCAAATTGGCTTTTGTGACAGTGTGAGGCAGGGCTCTGGCAGAGAGGAGCAGGAAACATGCAGCTTGCAGCGCTATATTGGATGTCCCTCACTCCGAGCCAACTGAATGCTTCATTTAAGTAGCAGTGCTGCAAGGAATCAGCTCAGTCATTTATTATTAAAATTTCATAAATTGTAGTTTTTTTGTCAGTTTCTGTTAGTTTCAGTCATTCAGTAGTGGTGGCAGTGGGCAGTTGTGGTGTGCTGCTGCATTCATTTCTCTTGCTCTGCTGACTGTCACTTTCATCGAGGCCATGCTAGTGAGTTCATGGAGCAGAGCCTCATGAGGTGCTGCTAAGTGCTGCTGAGTGAGGTATAACTGGATCGTATCTACAGAAGGGACCAAGTCATCACCACCACTCAAGTCCAGTCCCAAGTCCCATCGTAAGACAGCAGCAGCCAGCAGAAGACATCTTTGCAACATAGGAGGTTGAAATGATTCAGTCAGGAGGAAAGGACTTAGGAGAAGGCATCTGTGGAGGGTAGCAGCTGTACTAGCGGGTGGCACAGTGGGAATGGGAATATTTATTATGACCTGAGTGACTGTCTGTCATCCAATCCCATGATGGGACATCGAGATCGGATGGATGTCAGTCAGACAGCCAGGTCATTGGCAGTGATAGCACAAACTGTATTTGCTGGCCATGTGTAATTGAACCTGTGTCCCGTAGCAAGGGGGGTAAAGGGAAATGTGCATACTTTTATTTGCTGTGCTCCAGGGCTCTTTATTATTAAATATTAAAGGGCTAGTGGAGTCTGGCTGTTGATTTTATTGAACTTTAATTAAACGTACGCTGTCAACCATGATATTATGTTTATCCATTTGCCTACAGTTTATGTTTCTTTGAAACAGGATTGCATTCTGTTCCCACCAGTATGTGTTCTTAGTAGGTCAGGTTGTCTGTAGGATGAAAATCCCTAGTCCCTTTTTGGTGTTTACATGCAATGCTGGCTCTGTAAGCAGTCCCCTTTTGTTGTCCCTGAGGTGAAAGCTTGTTTTCATTTTCAGACGGAGTCAGTACCATGAAGTGTGTTGACATACTCATGCACAGTAGTTTCAGTGTGCTCATGGACACTCAGTGTAGCGCGCACTCAGGAGCTGCCAGACTGCCACCTGCCCTATTGAGTGTAGTGTGATCCTGACAGTCATTGAAGATGTCCTTTTCTGATTTTTTCTTTTTTTTTACTGCAATCTTTTTCTGGTAGGGCTGGATAGTGTCATACCATCTGCGTTCTTAATAAACTTTGACATTGGTAGCCTGTAGATAACTGGGGTAGTGCATATAACCTCCGTCATGCTATGTACTCTCCTCACCTTTCAAGCACAGTGACTAAAACTTTTGCATGTGTGTGTTTTTGTTATGTTTCTTACCTCTGGCAGTAGGGCTGGTTTGTGAGCAAGGTGAATTATGGAGAGTGTCATTCCCGCTGTTGAAAGATATTTTAGAGTGCTCCATCATGAGCACCATCATCAACTGTCTCACAACCTGCTTGTATTAAAAATTAGACGCTGCCAGAAAAACAAAGAACAACTGGATAGATGGAGGTGCTAGATGTCCCAGGATGATGGGTTCAGGGGTGGATGCATGTAGCTGCGTGGGATGGGAGAAGGGGACATTGTATCAAAATTCCATTTGCACTACTAGCATCACATCATAACACTTCAATTTTTCTATTGAAAACCCCAATAACATTCAGGTCACCACCCTGATGGGGGCCACCACTTACCATCGTACTCATCATCAAATGGCAAAACCAGACGGATTGCAGCAGAGATACATGACTCTGCCAAAGCCAACATTTGAAGACAGAAAACCTTTCACAAACTATTCTGTCTCCACTGTACAACCAGCAGGAAAGGCAATGAAAGACAACCCGAAAAGACAAGGATGAACTTTACAATTACCTCAACAAAGAAATGCAAGTAACAGTGTGGGAAAAATAGCAGGTAACATTCAATGGCAAACAACAGACACTTCCTACATGGGAGCGCACATTACACCTGCAGTGCAACAAACCACTGAAAATATATACAAAACCAATTAGGAAGTGAGGTAACACCAATATGGTGGAATATGTTTTCTTCACTTAAAAAAGCATGCAAGGAATGCTCGTTCAGATAAAAAAAAACACCAGCAGATTCTGCACCTCACACCAAATAGACCACAATGGAAAAAAACAGTGTCCAAAAATTCCATAACACGGGGTTGACAGTGTCCCTTTAATATTATGTTGCATCATAGTGAAAGATTGAGTAGCGCTGGTGCTGGGTTTGCACACTCGCTCTCTACCCACCCGCAATCAATATTTACCTATTAAAATTATAGCTAACTTAATAGTGTGAGGTGATATTAAGTCAAATTTTGTTTTGGACCAATGAAGTGTAACACGATATATTTTGATATGTGTATTATCTTGAAATGGACATTTTACTGTCCTGTGGGGGGGACGGGGCTGGTAGCACAGCTCCATAGCAAATGCAGGTGATATCTATTTTATTTAAGCAGATTTTTTATCTATTTTATGGTAGGGGGAGTCTGCATTAGTGTTGCTCACATAGGGATTTAGTCCAGCAAAAAATAGGATTGGATTGCTACCCCCTAAACCCCCACAGTAAAATGTCTGTTTCAATTTAAGACACATGTCAAAATATATTTTGTTACATTTTGATGTTCCAAAACTAAATCTAACTAATAGTTGCAAGCTGTTACCTATAATTTATAGCTAAGTAAATGCTGTTTCAGTATTGTGCATGACAGTGTGCTAATGCAGTACAACAGAAACTGTGCCAGCTACACTATGTTGGTCTTATTTACAGTATGCCTCATAGAACTATATATCCCAGCAATACATCGCTCTCCTTTTATTTATTTTCCTTGGATGAGGTGATTATACTCATAGCCAAACAAATTGGCTTTTCCCACAAGATGTGCCTGTAAAATGTCAAACTTTCAAACTGTTTTCTTATTACCTGCTTAACAATGCATATAGCCTGGTGTAATGCAAACTTATTAATTTACTAATTTTACGTAATACCATGCTATATGTATTAGGTTGTTCTGAAATAGCTTGAATATTTAATGACACTCATTTCATTTTGATGGAGCACTAATTTACTTTGTGACATTTGCCCTATTTTTTTTTAACCAATTCTGGCCAATTACGGTGGAATTTATTATAAGCCTTGGTGCTTTTTTATCTGTTTTGGAGTTGTTAATACTGTTTATATTGATCAGTGATTAAGGTTAACAGTTAGATGTGTCAGCTTAGATTTGCTCATCTAGCCCTCTTAGACGTAACTTACTTTTACATTTCACAGCATGCAAACTTTTTTTAACCAGTACAAATTTAATCCTCAGTGTGAGGAATATTTGTTTTTGATTATTGATCTGTTGGCCTTGGCATTGTCTTTCAATCAGTTTAATACTAGAATACTGCAGGTACAAAACCTTAACACACTAAAAAGGCTCACAGTAATGCAGAAGCACAGAGCACTGCAAATGTTGGGGCACTGGCCAGGTTTCCCTAATCTGTTCTGGTTTCCGTGATACTGTAAATTCTGCAATAAATAAAATGTTGGATACTTACAGTATACTTGCTTAAACTCTACATTTTTCCTGTGCATTGTTTGTGCTATATAATTCAACAGGCAATGTAGTGTCTTATGACATTGTTGGCATATTTTCAATATTTTTTGTTTGTTTGTTTAGTTTTGTTTTGCTTGCTTACAATTTATTTATACTGGACAGCCCTGTGGAGTTGCATGGTGCTCTATACATCAAGCCTGCTGTACACACCTTAATATGGCAGTAAGTACTGTTGCTGGTAATGGTTTACTGCACCAGTTCAGGTGATGGCTTTTTGCCAGTGTTAACCTACCAAGTTTTGATACTGCTGAGACAGGCAGTATTCCCCACCCAGAGTAACATGGTCTGTGATTTCACGTGGGCCACGATCCTTCCATCCTTTCCATGGTATCAAATATTGAATACCACAGGGTAGCCAGAGCTTGCTATTACTGTACCACTAGAGATACAGTGAATTTAAAATTTAATGACAAAGTGAACACGAAGTGGCCACTTGACACTGGCACTGCGCTACGTGGAGTGCCCCATAGGAAAGGCTCACATCACCTTGTTATTATTAATTTGCATTGTCATTCCACCTTAATCATGAAGTAAGGTGGAGTGACAACAATATTAGCAGCATCCCACCCACACAGTCATCAGAATGAATGTGCATCCCCAAAGTGCTACTGTCTTGTGTCCAGAAAACTTCACAGTGCTGATGAAGTGAAATGAGAGTGTAACAAGAAATGCAAAGTCTACCAGAATTAATGGTGCACTCAATCATGCGCACAGTGGTCAGGTCACACGCAGAGTCACCAGAATTAATGTTCATTCACAAAATGCTACTGTCTTGTGTCCAGAAAATTCCCCAGTGCTGAGAAAGTGAAATGAGAGCGTAACAAGAAATGCAGTCTCCCAGAATTAATGGTGCCATGCAAAAGCACAGACAGATTAAGATTGTGCTGCACACTCAAGTGATGCATACAAAAAGGCACAGCAATGCCTAACCAGTGCTCACAAGTCACAAATTCAAATCTGGAAAGGAATATGTTTTGCCAGTTGGGAGATTAGTGCATGGCAGTAACAATCCACTACCAGTAAAGATACCACAAAGCAGTATAAAAAATTCATGCAGGTGTGGTGGGTAGCAGGTTTACACTGCTGCAACAACTCTGTAACACAACAAAAGGTGTCTGATTTAATGACACACATTGCACACATACTCAAACCCATGCTCAAGTAATGCATAGCAAATTGAAAACCTTAAGTAATATAACTAAATGTTTTAAACAAATTGTACACTGCTGCACCACAACAATCAGCAACAAAATTTCAAGAATTACTGAAAATATTACTGTGTGTACATTAACACAGTTATACAAGAAAAATATAACCAAAACAGAAAGACTGCCTTTTTCTGCCAGTTTATTTACATCACAATTACGTCCCTCTCCCAAAGCACACTTCACAGCACACAGACTGACTGTTCTAAATTAACATTCAAAATCCACACACAACAATCAACTCTCAATGATATGAGCACAGAAAGGTTTCCTACAATCACTGTACTAAATTTTGAGCAAAAAATGTTACTCAAAAAGGCATTTTAAACAGCTTTTAGAGGTTTTGAATTGTAGAGCTCTGAGAGCAAACTATCTCCAGCTACCACTGCACACACACTACCCAGGCCAGAACTGACAACTGAGACTGTGCCGAACATTCTAGAGCCCATGTGACCTGCAGTCCCATGAATAACTGCAGAATTTCATTTGGAGCACAATTACAGGGTAAAGTGAGGTGAATTACACTGATTTCAATGTAGTTTGCCTTAAAATTGGTGGAGAAGTGGTTTGGGGAAGGCGGAATAATGAAATAGTTGTTGGTTTCAATGGACTTCGTGTTCCTCATTATGAAGCAAAGTACTCCGCTTCTCATTGTGGAGTTCTCCACGGATTCCACATTACTCAGTGAATCACTTCACAGAGCAAATTGAGGCCACTTTGCCCACCACTACTTACAGTACTGTAACTCACATGCTGTACGGGAAGGAACGCGAATGTCTATGCCTGTACTTCTCCGATGGGCTGTAGCACAAAACTCCCTGACTTAAAAATGCTTATTAATGAGTACAACAGTGGAATGGTGAAGCCTAGAGAGATACTTCAAAACATACTTACAATACATCCAAGTAACTAGTAAAAAAATGAATGTTGTGATTTGTGACATGATCGTGAATCGTGACTTGTCACTGCATTTGTGACCGTGATGATGAAGAACATGATTCGGTGTTGATGGTGTGAGATAACCAATATGAAAATTGTACTGGGAACGTGAATGCCTATGACTACACTTCCCTGATGAGCTGTAGCACAAACTCCCCAGCTTAAAAATGCTCATTAATGAGTACAATGGTGAGGTGGTGAAGCCTGGAGAGATACTACAAAACATGCTCACAATACATCAAAGTAACTAATCAAAAAATTAGTGTTGTGATTTGTGACATGATCGTGAATTGTGATTTGTGACTGCATTTGTGACCATGATGATGAACATGATTTGTATCACAAGTGACTCGTGATGATGGTCCTGACTTAAAAAGACATAATAATGAGTACAATGTTCATGCAGAATTATGCACCACACCTGTCAGTACTATGGAGGGAAGCCAAAGAAACAGCTGTGACTTAAGTTACAGATGAAAATTGGGCCCTAAAGAAATGCAAATGCATAGACAGATTAAGATTGCGTTGCCCACTGAAGAGATGCAGATGCAAAGGCACAACACCTAACCAGTGCTCAATATCAGAAATTCTAATCTGGAAAAGAATACCTTTGCCAGTTGGGGTGGGCTGGGGGGGGGGGGCAGTATACTGCACCACTGCAGTAACAGTCAATAGTATTAGTACCAGTAAAGATATCACAAAGGAGTACAAAAATCACACAGCTGCAGTGGATAGCAGGTTCACATTGCTGAAATTATTATGTGGCACAATAAAAGGTGTCTGATTTGATGACACTTATCACACACATACTCACACACACACACTAAGTAATGCATAGCAAATTGAAAACTTCAGTAATATAACCACATATTTTAAACAAACTAAAATGATGCAATGCTGCACCACAAAAGTCAGCAAAAAAATGGCAAGAATTATTGAAAATATTACTGTGCATACATTAACACAGTTATACAAGAAAAATATCACCAAAACAGAAAGCACTGACTTTTTCTCCAAGTTAATCTACCTACACCACAGATACACCCTTTTCCAAAGCACACTTCCACTGTCTCTCAGTACACAGACTGAATGTTGTACATTAACATTCAAAATCCACGCACAAACAATAAACGCTTGATGATATGAGCACAGGAGGGTTTCCTATAATCGATTAACTAAAGTTTCAGCAAAAAAAAGACTCAAAAAGGCTTTTTAACAGCTTTTAGAAGGTTTGAATCGCAGAGAGCTCTCAGAGCAGATTGTCTCCTACAGTTTCCTACACACACACTACCCCAAACTAAGGCTGTGCAGAACTATCTAGAGCCCATGTGACCTGAAGTCCCATGAATCACTGCTAAATTTGCCTTTGGAGCTTAACAACAAGGCAGAGTATGGTGAAGTACATTGTTTTCAATGTACTTCGCCTTAAGAATTTGTGGAGCACTGGTTTGGGAAGGCAGAGTAACGCAAAGTCATTGTTTTCAATGGACTTCGCGTTACCCATTATAATGTGAAGTACTCCACTTCGCATTGCGGAGTACTCCGCAAATTTGCATTCACTCCGCAAATCACTTCGCCCATCTCTATGTACCACCATTCTGTAGAATGGTCTCAGGTTGGAGGGTGGAAGATATCAGAGAGAGATGAGGAGGCTTTTTATCACAGTAAGGGTGGTGGAAAAATGGAACACTCTACCCAAGAAGGTAGTATCCTGTAGCACAGTGGGCAGTTTTAAAAGGGCATGGGACAGGGTGCGAGGGGGGATAAAGGTGAGGGGGAAGAGGAGGGTGGGGCAACTGCAATATAAGAGTGCTAGCTGCACATTTGAGCAGACTAACTTGATAGATTGTAAGGCATGTTTCTGCTGGTAGATTTGCATGTTCATATGTTCTGGTCCCAGAATAGATTTAGGGGCCACATGCACCCATGATGGAAGCAGAGGGGCTTGCAGTTCCTGATGACACAATCCCCCACTGAAGACCCTATGTGGGTTAAAGTGGTGTGGTTCAGGGCTCTAGTCAGTCTGTGTTTCACTAGCTGCATGAATAAACTTCAGCTTCTGTGCCAGAATGTTTACTTGAACCCATGAGTGCAAATGTTTTTCTTTTGTTGTCTAGTAGACTGGCTGCTTTGCTCTGAACTGCCACCAGTATCCAGAACGCACCGTTGTTTGTTGTTTTTTGCAACTTTTGATGATAGTGTTTGCTTCCCCTCCTGCATGCCTTCCATTCTACACTGTACTTTGACCCCCATGCAGGATGCACCATTGTCTGCCTGGGTCAGTACAGTTCAAACTGATATCACCATCAGCGGCAAATGATCTGATGCACTGACACCAAATCATGGCATCGCCACTGCGCCTGATGCACCATATAGCACACTGTGAGTCAGTGACCGCTCCACAGTATATCCATCAGTCCAGGCAGCATGATAATTACTCAACACTCAGCCTGGCATCACAGATTTTTTTTACAGACAGTGGAGTCCATTATCTTGTTTTCTGTAGGTCTTGCTTTTGGCCATACTTCAGCTGGGTCAACTGAAGTATTTTGGTTAAGCGTGCATAGAGGTATGTACAGTAGATGGTTGGGGGCAGGGTACCTGGGTGTCTTACAGAGATATCTAACTTCTGAAAAATGTGCACATTTGTTCATGTTAGTGGACACCTGCAAGCAACATAATAACATAGACAGAGTATTTGCATAGAGACTTTCAGTTGCAGCAGCATGTTTTTTTTTATTTGGGGCAGAAGAAATTCTGCCCTGATTTTCTAGAAACATGGATATAATTGCGGACACTAATTCTGATGGTGTGTCTTGAGGCTGTGTTCAGCCCTCAACCCCCCCCCCCGCCATGTGCAGTGGTGACCAAAGTTACATTTGTATACTTCTTATCATGGAAACATAGAATTTGACGGCAGATAAGGACCGCTTGACCCACCTAGTCTGCCCATTTTCCTACCTAACAGATAAGCTGCAGATCCTAGTTAACCAACAGCTTACTTCCTCTTACCCGCCATTAGGACTGCCTTATGCCTGTCCCATGCACTCTTGAAGTCCTCCACTGTTCTTGACTCCACGACCTCCTCAGGAAGGCTGTTCTATTCATCCACAACCCTCTCAGTGAAAAAATACTTCCTCACATTACCCCTGAGCCGCCCCCCCATCTTCAAATTGTGCCCCCTTGTTCTTGCACATCTCTTTTTCTGGAAGATGCTACCCTCTTGGACTTTGTTAATTCCCTTGAGGTACTTGAAAGTTTCTATCATGTCCCCTCTGTCCCTTCTTTCCTCAAGAGTATACATATTAAGCTCCTTTAGTCTGTCTTCGTATGTCTTCTGGTGCAGACCCTGCACCATTTTGGTTGCCCTCCTCTGGACAGCCTCCACTCTGTCTATGTCTTTGCAGAGATGGGGTCTCCAGAACTGCACACAGTACTCCAGATGGGGTCTCACCAACTGTCTGTACTGAGGGATAACAACTTCCTATTTTCTACTATTGATGCCTCTTCCTATGCATCCCAGTATCCCCCCAGCCTTCCTTACTGCCTTCTCACATTGCTTGCCCACCTTTAGGTCATCTGATATAATTACCCCCAGGTCCCTTCTATTTTTACTGTTGTCAGTATCTCACCCCCCATTGTGTACGCTCCTGGGTTTTTGTTTCCCATGTGCATTACCTTGCACTTCTTTGCATTGAATCTGAGCTGCCATACATTTGACCATTCCTCCAACCTTGCCAAGTCCCTTCTCATCCTTTCCACTCCATCTTGTGTATCAACCCTGTTGCAGATCTTTGTGTCATCTGCAAAGAGACATACTTTTCCTTCCAGTTCCTCTGCAATGTCACTTATAAAGACATTAAAAAAGGACCGGTCATAGTACTGAGCCCTGCGGTACCCCGCTAGTAACCCTCCTTTCTTCACTGTGTACTCCATTTACTACTACCCTTTGTGTCCTGTTGTCTAGCCAATTTTTTATCCAGGCTACCACCTTGGGACCCACTCCAAGGCTGGCTATCTTGTGTACTAATCTTTTGTGTGGGACTGTATCAAATACCTTGCTAAAATCTAGGTAGGCCATGTCCACAGCCCCTCCCTGGTCTACTACTTTGGTCACCCAGTCAAAGAAATCTATTAGATTCATCTGACATGACCTTCCCATCGTGAATCCATGCTGCCTTGGGTCCTGTGCCTCTAGGTACTCAACAATTCTTTCCTTCAGAAGTGATTCCATAATTTTCCCTACCACTGAGGTCAAACTAACTGGTCTGTAGTTTCCTGCCTCAGTCCTGCTCCCACTTTTGTGGAGAGGGAATCACATCTGCTCTCCTCCAGTCCTCGGGTACCACCCCATCCTCCCATGATTTGTTAAAGAGAGTAGTCAGCGGTGTCACTAGTTCTACCCTTAGTTCTTTTAGAATTCTTGGGTGAATCCCATCAGGCCCCATTGCTCTGTCCACCTTCAATTTTATTAGTTCTTTCAGAACCCTTTCTTCTGTAAATGGACTGTTACGACCCCCGTCTTCAGAGTGTTTCTCTTGTTTGGTTTAGGTAACTCCCCCTTCTCTTCCTTTGTGAATACTGAGCAGAAATATTCATTCACTATCCCTGCTTTTTCACTGTCACCCTCTACCCACATTCCTTCCCCTTTATTAAGCTTCAGTATCCCTCCTTTGGTCTTTCTTTGCTCCCTAATGTACCTATCATGTACAGTACCATAGGATTAATCTCCACCACCCCATAAATTGACCAACTGACACAAATACCTGTACTCTGAAGGTGTAAAAATGCAAGACAGACCTTGTTCTATTACCCTCTAACTCAAATAAGCTCCCCCAAAAAACTGATTCCCAATGCTGCATCATTTCAAGATTACAGACATTTCTTTGAAATGAGGCCTCTTCATTTAATTTGGTTGGGGAAATCTGTTAATGTGAATAAGTAATCTAAATGGTGCTAGTATTTCTGTGTCTAGTTTGCATGTGTACGTTTTTATAAGCCACATGCATGACTTGAGGTGCATTCCAGTTATCTGCCTGTCTCATGAAAGCCTTTTTATGTTTTTCATGTTGGCTTCTTACAGTTTTATTTTCTAACTCTGACATTCTATTGACAGTTTAAGGAACACTCCCTGAATGGGTGTTTACTCACCTGGTAAAGATTGTGTTAGTTGACATCCATGGCACTCCAGACCTTTCATCATGGGTTTTAGCCCACCTGATAGGCTAGCTAGTGATGCACATGACCTCAGGATCAAATTTCTAGGTATACCTAGGTCCCAGAAGCCTCTGTTCTCCCATTTGAATCTTCCAAAGCTGAAATTCAAGGTTAGTAACATCGCCAAATATCTCCAATAACTCTATATCACAAACAGTAACACACTCTGAATACCTGATGTGCGTGTGGCCGAGTGGCCTATCTTTTATTTTTCTATCAATACAATCTAATTTGACTGTATAGAAGGTTGACAAGAGACACCCTGGGTGCCCTTAGTGATATCTATGAATATCCCTCCCGCCAGTTAGTGTATTTGGTAATGTCATCCTTGTCACTTCTGAGCACTGTACTGGGAGAGCTGTGGAGTGCCATGGATGTCAACCAACACAATCACCTTTACCAGGTGAGTTAGCACCCATTGTGATTGGTTGACCATCCATGGCACTCCAGACCTTACATCATGGGTAGATAAGCAGCAGTACTGTACCCTAGGGAGGGATGTAGAGTGGTCTAGGAGTGAGAGGATGAAATGGCTGCCACAAGGACTTTTGTGATGAAGGTGGACTGTAGTCTGTATAGGTGATCCAGTCTATAGTGTCTGGCAAAGGTGTGGATGGAAGTCCAGGTTGCAGCTTTGCAAATGTCCTCTGTAGACATGTTCTCCCTCTCTTCCCAAGAGGTGGACACCGCTCTCATGGAGTGAGCCATAATCCCCTTGGGAGGCATAAGTGACTTTGCTTTGTAAGCCTCTTGAATACTTCTCTTGAGCCAGCCAGCGATGGTAGTCTTGGAAACTGCCCTACCCTGCCACTGCCCTGATGTGACAATGAATAATCTTTCTGTCTTATGCAAAGGTTGTGTTCTAGTGATGTATGTGGCTAGGGTAGTCCCTACACCTAAGTGATGCAGAATAAGACTGTCACCCAGTTGTGTGTTCCCTGAAAAGGCTGGCAATTCTATGGGTTGTTCTCTATGGAATGTCGATGCGACCTTTGGTTGGAAGGCTGGGACTGTGAGCAAGTGTACCCCTTGAGGTGTAAAGACCATGTAGGACTCTCTGCATGACAATGCCCCAGTTCTCCAATCCTCCTGGTGGATCAGATGGCCACGAGGTAACAGGTCTTGAGACCTGCCCAGAACAGGTCCACTTCATGTAGCAGTTCAAAAGGGGCTGCGCTGAGGGAATCTAGTACTAATGACAGATCCCAAGGGGTGACAGCAGGTCTGACCCTGGGTCTCAGCACCTTCACTGCTTTGAGGAAGTGGATCACATCTGGGTGGGCCCCTGGGCTATGGCCACCTATGAGCCCAATGGCTGCTCTGATGGCAGACAGTTGTACCCTTAGGAAAGAGTGGGCTAGGCCTGTATCCACTCCCTGCTGTAGAAATAGGAGGATGGCAGACATGTCTGCGTGCTTGGGTTCCCTACCTCTTTCGTGGCACCACTTTGCGAATACCACCCACTGCCTACTGTAGGTAGAGGTGGTGGAGGATTGTCTGGATTGCAGTAATGTAGAGATGACTGTCTCATGGTAACCAGCTCTCATCAGTCTCTCCCTTTCAGGAGCCAGGCTATGAGTTTCAATGTCTCTGGAGCGGGGTGGACTATGGGTCCCTGTGTCAGCATGTTCAACTGGTATGGCAGCCTGTGTCTGTCCAGGGCCATGTCCATTATTTTTGTGAACCAGGCTCTCCATGGCCAATAAGGTGCCACTAGGATAATGGTTCTTTGTGATGCCCGTATCTTGGCTAACACTTGGGGTAGTAGGGGAATTGGAAGGAACACATATGCCCAATCCCAAAGCCAGGGCTGTGACAGAGCATCTATTCCCTGTGAGTGTTGTTCCCTGAATCTCAAGAAGAAACTGATGACCTGGGCATTCTCTGCTGTGGCCATGAGATCCATCAAAATGGGGTCCCATGCCCCTTGTATCAATTGGAACAGGTTGTGGTGGAGGTGCCATTCCCCTGGATGCACCTGTTGTTGGCTGAGCCAATCTGCTTGAAGGTTGAACCTGCCCATGAGATGAACTGTGCTGATGTGTGCCAGGTTGGTTTGGGCCCAGACCAGTACTCTCATAACCTCTCACTGCATAGCTCTGCTCCTGGTGCCTCCTTGCTTGGCAATATAGGCCACCATGACTTGATTGTCAGGGCAGATCAATATCGACTGACTAGTGATTGCTGATTTGAAGGCTCTGAGGGCATGAAACACTGCCCTCATTTCTAGCACATTGATGGACAATTTTCTGCCGAGGTTGTCCACTGGCCTTGGGCTGATAGGGAGCCCAGGATCACTCCCCAACCTAGTAGGCTTGTGTCCATCTAGATGGTGGAGTCGTAAGTCACCTCAAGCGGAACCCCTTGGATGAGGTTTGAGCACACTGTCCACCATGCTAGAGACTGTCTCACAGCAGGCAGTAGCAGAATTCTCTCATTTGGAGATCCCTGGGACAGTGCGTAATTCTGTAGTGATCTCATGTGCCACCTGGCCCAAGGGATCAGGTCGATGCAGGATGCCATGCAACCTAGCTGCTGAGCTATTTGGCGGATGGTAGGCTGATGGGAGGCCTTCAATCGAAGAGATAGGGTTATTAAGTTTTCCACCCTTTTCTGAGATGGCTTTGCCCACCCTTGAGATGTGTTGATTACTGCTCCCAGATGTTCCAACTCCTGTGCCGGCACTAGATGGCTCTTGGCCTCGTTCACTACCCATCTGTGCTCTTCGAGTGCCTGCAGAGCTAACTGGGTGCCTCAATGTGACCAGTCCCTGGACCAAACTCGGATCAGCCAGTCGTCGAGGAAGAGGATAATGTCTACCCCTCTCTCTTGGAGCCTGGCCACCAGAACTAATGACACCTTGGTGAACACCCTTGGTGCTGAGGTAAGACCAAAGGGTAAGGCCTGAGATTGGAAGTGCTAGCCTAGGATGTGGAAGTGAAGGTATTGCCTGTGTGCTGGCCTGATTGGGATGTGA
Organism: Neoceratodus forsteri; assembly: GCA_016271365.2. Classification (NCBI taxonomy): domain Eukaryota; kingdom Metazoa; phylum Chordata; order Ceratodontiformes; family Ceratodontidae; genus Neoceratodus; species Neoceratodus forsteri. The sequence goes on along the minus strand of CM028131.1, from coordinate 880,520,795 downwards.
AGGTATGTATCCCTCAGATCTATGGAGGTGAGGTAGTCGCCTACCCTAATACTGCGGAGTGTTGATTTTAGTGTTTCCATTTTGAACCTGTGGGAGACTACATGTTGATTGAGATGCTTGAGATCCAGAATGGGATGGAGTTCCCCTATTTTTTGGGGGTACGAGGAAGAAAGTGGAGAATACGCCCTTTTCCTGCTCGTGAGGGGGAACCATCTGAATAGCCCTGTTCTGCATTAGATCCAGCAAGATACATTGGACCTGATGAATGGAGGCCTTCCTCTTGGTAATGGGGGAACTTATGAACCTGTGTGTGACTGGGGACTGGGACAGCTATATGAAGTAACCCCTTGACACTACCTCTAGGACCCACCTGTTTGAGGTTGTGTTGTACCATTTTTTTTGAAAAGCCTTAACCCTCCCCCCCAGTGGAGGGCACTGTGTCCATCTGGGCGAAGACCTGGGAATGTAGTCATTGTGGCTTGCCTCTGTTTCCTCTTCCTCTGCCTCTGAACTTGGATCCGCAGCTTCTAAAGGAGGATGGTTGACAAGATTGGTTGAAGGAGTTGCAGTGTCCACCTTGGGTGCCTCTGCTATGAAAGAAATTATTTTGATACTGATTATCTCTGCGTGTCTGTTGAAATTTGTTCCCTTCCCTAAACCTTCGCTTGCCAGAAGGGAGATAGGTGGACCTGTACCTATTCTTGAGGAAGTCCTTGTCCTCCTCTTTTTGTTTGAGAAACTCTTGTAGTCCCTCACCAAAGACTTGCTTGCCCTTCATTGGCAAGTTCTGCAGCAGATCCTTAGATTCATTGTCGTCCTCCCATAGTTTCTGCCACAATGCTCTCCAGGTGCTGTTCATGAGGGCAGTAGCCCTGACGTTCAGTTTCAAAGAGTCCACTGCCATTTCTGCTAGGTATTTGGTGGCATCCAGTGGACACTCTAAAAGTTCCGCCTCTCTGGTCTTGGGATTTGCCTGCTCAAGGAGTTCCTTGAGCCACTGAATCTGGGCACGTGCGATATACATGGCAGTAGTAGATGCTTTGGCTGCCATTCCCCCAATTTCAAATACCTTTTTTAGCATATCCTCCACCTTCTTATCTGTGGGGTCTTTCAAGGATATGATGCCACAGGGTATCACTGTTTTCTTGCTGTGTGCCGTTACCTGAGGATCTATCATTGGGGCTGTGCACCAAGTGTTGGCTTTTTCCTCTTGGATCAGATACATGTGGTCCAATTTCCTTTTATCTGACATTCTTCCAGGTTCTGTGGGTTGCCACTCCTTGTTGAAGATGTCATCAATTGCTGGGCACATGGGAAATGTCTCCTTAATGGTGGCCTTTTGCTGGATCATGGGGTTGAGTTTTGACTCTGCTGTGCCCTCCTCGACCTCAAACCCCATAGTGACCTTCACTATTCTCATCAGCCCTGGAATCATGTCAAATGAGCATAGTTTTAGCATAAGGGATGGCACAGATTGTGGCTCCAATTCTCCGTCGTCGGATGCTGCCCCGTTCTCCTCATCTGGTAGCTCTTTGTCACCACTGTCATCTGCAGAGTCAGGGATGGGATTGTTCAGAGAAGGTTCAACTGGGTCTGTACGGTCCTCTGTGGTTCCCCTTTGATTCTCTGGTTCTAGAATTGGTGTGGGTGGAGCCTTGTGCTGAGTCAGGGACTCTAATTTCTCCATAACTTTCAACATAAAGTTCTGTTGGCTCTCCATCATGGCCTCCATGACCTGCTGGTTCTGTAGGAGGAGAGCCCCTGGGTCCATCAACTTAGAGCCACTGAGCCCAGGATTGCTGGAGCCCAAGACTGGGGATGGCTCCAGAGAGACATCATCATCGTCATGGAAACAGGCGGGGCAGAGTGGTCCTGAATTGTGGGGCACCAGTGTGGTGCTGCAGGATGTTCACCTCTTAGCCTTGATCATCTGGTGAAAGAGGAATGAGGGTAAGCATTAGGAGGGGTTGTAATGGGCCTCCAATGGACAGGAGGCCCCATAGCTAACTGGACTTTAAACAAACTCTGAATGCCTCTGACAGGAGAAAGGTTAACTCAAAGGTTCTAACACTGTACCCTGGTAGGGATCATAGATCTCCGCTAAGTATTCCTGAGTAGCAGGATTTTAGGCACTAATATGGTGGACAGAAAGGGTAGCAGGTAGCCTGGGTCACTGTAGGGAGGGACCCAGGTACGCTTATTGGGTCAGTAGCCAGGGACCCAAGTGAGTGACTAAGAGATCGCTAAGGAGAGGGACCCAAAGTGCCAGCCGAGGAGGGGGTGGGGGTGTTTGGAGGGTGCTAACACTAGGCCTGCCATTGTGTGAAGGAGCCTGCCTTGAGGACAGTTACATGACGAGGAGAAAAGGGGGAGGGTCTTGCTGAGATAGCTAGGTAAGGATGCCCCCTTGAGGCCACATGTCTCCACTTGGGAGGGGAGAGCTGTGGGATCCAGATGTAAACTCCCTTTATTCACTCTTTGTTGAAAGCAAATGCAATTCTGTTTAGAAAGGCCACTGATTTTCTGGTGAATTGTTTAGCCCTGATCTGAGGCCCCATCACTGGCATCTGATCTTGAGGCAGAGTGACACCAGCATGAAGATATAGGCAGGTGACTGCATGGTAGGCCTGGTGTCCAGCCTGAGACATGGCTGCAGACTGGGCTCCGTGAGTGTGAGAGGGTGAGTGTCCTAATGTGGCAATCACATGATTAGGAATCGTGAAGTCGTCCTCTGCCCTGAAGAAAGATGAGGAACCTCCACCCTAATGTTCCTGCTTAGCCAGGTGAGATGGAGGGGAGAAGGCATCAGTGGCCGCTGAAGGCCTGGTGTGCAGCCTGTGCTCCAATGAAAAACTCCCCCACCTAGAGAGAAAAAACATATCCTCTACCTGTAACATGGCTGGGTCAGGGAACTGGGAGTGAGAGAGAGACACTAAACCAAGCATAAAAGTGGAGCAAGTGGGGCAAGGGGGGCGCCATGCTGCTAGCGAGCTGAAGGCCTGAAGCACCACGCTACCCTCCTCAGCAAAACAAAGGCTTCAACTCTGCAAAAACTAATTTGGTTATCCTGCTGTAGTTTTAACTCCTAAATTGCACCCTAACAGTGATCAAGCGGCAGTCAGATATGCCGAAGCAGATACACTCGCTAACGCCCCAGAGCAGTCATCGCCATCTGGCTGAACTTGGTCTGGGGTCCTGGTAAAAGACAATCACATCTTCTTAAAATGAATTTAGTTACACAATCTAAAGTCGTAACTGCTGCAAGTAGCAAAAAATGGCCATTTCAAAACCCCTGTTTTTGGCAATCTTGATGAACAAACAAACAACTGCAGAGTCTGCTGAAAGATTAGGGAGAAAGTATAAGATTCCTTAGGGGATTCCTCGTGATAAACAAAAAAACATGCAACATGGGAACAAATATACCAGAATCTCTAGGCAGACTAGATGTATCATAATCTTGTAAAAAACAATTCAAATCTTTTACTTTTGGCCTACCTTCTATGCAGAACAACAAGGACTCCTGGTCTTAACTGGAGTGCAGTTGCAACAGCCACTTTGAAGAGTAGGGTTATTCTAGATGCCCTACAGGGGGCATGCCTTAGACAACTAGAATTGGAGCCCACTCGAGAGGGATCAATCTTAGACCTGGTTCTCTCAAATGGAGGTGAAGAGAGGATCACAGATATAGAAGTGGGTAGCCATCTGGGAACTAGCGACCATTGAACAGTATGGTTCACAATAAACACAGCAATAGAGTCAAGTCATACAAAGGCAAAAGTACTGGACTTTAGGAGGGCTGACTTTTGCCAAAATGGGTGAGTTCCTAAGGAATGCACTAGCAAATGGACAGGAAGGAGGGTGGAAGAACAGTGGGGAATAATAAAACTGCCATCACAGAGGTAACAAGCCTTTGTGTGAAGCAAATAAACAAAATGAAACGATGTAAGAAACCACTATGGTTCTCAAAGGAAGTGCAGTGATAGTTCAAGAGAAAAGAAAGCATTCAGGAAGTACAAGGAATCACAGAAGGAGCAGGACAGAGAACTGTATCAGTTAAAGCAAAAGGAAGCTGGGAAGGCAGTCAGAACAGCAAAGGCCCAAACCAAGGAAAAGATAGCCAACTCAGTTAAGAAGGGGATAACACCTTTTATAGGTACATCAGGGAACAAAGGAAGACCAAGGGAGGGATAGTGAGGCTAAATAAAGGGAGGAAGGGTGGGCAAGGGTGACTGTGAAAAGCAGAGATACTAAACAAATATTTTTGCTCAGTATTTACAAAGGAAGAGGGGAGTACCTAAAACAAACAGTAGAAACACTCTGGATACAGAAGTTGATACCATCCCATTTACAGAAGAAAAGGTTCTGAAAGAACTCTTAAAACTGAAGGTGGACAAAGCAATGGGGCCTGATGGGAGTCATCCCAGAATTCTAAAAGAACTAAGGGTCGAACTAGTGACATCACTGACTACCCTCTTTAACAAATCATGGGAGGATGGGGTGGTACCTGAGGACTGGAGGAGGGCAGATGTGATTCCCCTTCACAAAAGTGGGAGCAAGGCAGAAGCAGGAAACTACAGACCAGTTAGTTTAACCTCAGTGGTAGGGAAAATGATGGAATCACTTCGAAGGAAAGAATTGTCGATTATCTAGAGGCCAGAGGGCACAGGACCCAAGGCAGCATGGATTCACAGCGGGGATCATGCCAGATGAATCTGATAGATTTCTTTGACTGCGACCAAAGTAGTAGATCGGGGCTGTGGACATGGCCTACCTAGACTTTGAGCAAAGGCATTTGACACAGTGCCACACAAAGATTAATATACAAGTTAGCCAGCCTGGGAGTGGGTCCCAAGATGACAGCCTGGGTAAAGAGTGGCTGGAGACTAGGACACAGAGAGTAATAGTAATGGAGTCCACTCTGAAGAAAGGGGGGTCACTAGTGGGTACCACAGGGTTCAGAAGGACTAGTCCCTCTCTGGGCCCTATAAGCTTACATTGCAGAGGGACTGGAAGGAAAAGTATGTCTCTTTGCAGATGACACAAAGATCTGCAACAGAGTTGATGCACAAGGTGGGTGGAAAGGATGAGAAGAGACTTGGCAAGGTTAGAGGAATGGTCAGATGTATGGCAGCTTAGAGTCAATGCTAAGAAGTGCAGGTAATGCACCTGGGAAACAAAACCCAGGGAAGAAGATACACAATGGGGGTGAGATACTAACAACAACAAAAATGGAAAGGGACCTGGGGGTAGTCATATCAGATGACCTAAAGGTGGGCAAGCAATGTGAGAGGGCAGCAAGGAGGGCTGGGGGGATACTGGGATGCATAGGGAGAGGCATCACCAGTAGAAAACAGGAAGTTATTATCCCTCTGTACAGATTACTGGTCAGACCCCATCTGGAGTATTGCGTGCAGTTCTGGAGACCCAATCTCCGCAAAGACATAGACAGGATGGAAGCTGTCCAGAGGAAGGCAGCTAAAATGGTGCAGGGTCTGCACCGGAAGACATATGAAGAGAGACTTAAGGAGCTTAATATGTATAGCCTCGAGGAAAGGAGGGAGAGGGGGGACATGATAGAAACTTTCAAGTACCTCAAGGGAATCAACAAAGTCCAAGAGGGTAGCATCTTTCAAAACAAGAGGTGTGCAAGAACAAGAGGGCACAATTTGAAGATAGAGGGGGCTGCCTCAGAGGTACTTTAAGAAGTATTTTTTCACAGAGAGAGGTTGTGGATGCATGGAATGGCCTCCGGAGGAGGTTGTGGAGTCAAAAACAGTGGTGGAATTCAAGAATGCATGGGACAGTCACAAGGCAATTCTAGGGGGTGGGGGCAGAAAGAAGTAGGCTGCTGGTTAACTAGGATCTGCAGCTTATCCATTAGGTAGGGAAATGGGCAGACTGGGTGGGCCAAGCAGTCCTTATCTGCTGTCAAATTCTATGTTTCTATGTTTCTATGTTTCTTGTTGCCTTATCAGATGCACAATTTGAACTGGAGAACAGGTGCTTCTGGGACCTGGGTATACCTAGAAAATTGATCCTGCGGTCATGTGCATCACTAGCTAGCCTGTCAGGTGGGCTAAAACCCATGAGGTAAAGTCTGGAGTGCCATGGATGGTCAACCAATCACAATCTTAGGCTAGCAATGTGTGTTGTACACCACTGTGCTATCTGTTCTGTAGTTAGGGCAACACATTTGTGTTTGTTCAGAATTAAATGGAGTTTAACAGCTGAATTGGTATCCTTTAGGAAAAGACACACACACACACACACACACACACACACACACATCTATGTATTTATTTGCCTGTCTGTCTATTATTCTATCTGTCTTCTCTGTCTCTGTGATAGCCCATCATTGGCAGTTGATAGTCACACAAACATCCCTATTTTTTTATTTTATTTATTCAAACAGTTAATAACCAGGAAAGCCACACTGAGCTCAGGCTCATTTCCAGGTGTAGCCCGGGAAAGAGGATATAAAGCAAAAAATATATAATAGATACATAAGATAAATATACAGTTGCATAAGTTTCACAGTGAAGTATTGTTCATCCAGATGGACTACATACAAATAGTGTAATACAGTTCTGAGGATTAGATTACCATCCACAAAAACAATTATCATGTGAAAAGCTGCTGACAACCACCCTCCAGGCATGGCTCTCCCCTGCCCCGCATTTGCACTGTGTACTCATCCCCCATCCACCCTCTCCAATTTACAGTACTTGTGTTCCTTCTCCGTACATGTTTTGCTTTTGTATGTTTGCAAATGTATTTAACTTCTTGAACCTTATTGTAGTGTGTTTCTCCGCACCTGGCATTTGCTTCTTCTAGAGTTGTTATTGTTTTGTATTTATTGCACCTTGTTAGGTTGTACTGTTGGCTCCACCACCTCCCTACCCTCAAATAAATAGTAATAAGTAAGACGTAAATCAGTCAATAAGTAAATACATAAATAGAATAATAGGTTACAGTGAATTACAAGGCTGTAATTCCATCGAGAGGTTCTGGGGACATAGATAACCTCGAGGCGGAAGCTCGAGAAGTTTCTATGTCCCAGATTCAGATGGATTGCAACCGAGTAATTCACTGTAACCTATTTTTATTTTGTAATATATGGATCCGATTCGAAAAATGTGCTGCTTTAAAATTCTGTGAACTGGGCTGGCTGCCTGTTGCACTGAAGAAGTGCTCGCTCTCGGCTGACCCACGCACAGACAGTATTGAAGTTGTGCCCGGATTTGTGAGGAAAGCTTTTACTTTAATTTGGTAATCCTACCGTTTATTTTCTTTGTTCATCCGGCAGGTAATCCACTTTTCTGAGAAATAAATATAAAAAACAAACTGGGCATAACTGGAGCTGCTCTCGCTAAGCGAGTAGCGTCCGCCATGTTTCGCGTTTGGTTTGCCACTTCTCAGAAAATTGTGCCAATGGCATTGCTCGTTTTACATTGGGTGCACAGACTGGAGCGTGGCACCATGGCAACCACGTTTGTGTGGCAGGCAAACTGGCGCATGCGCTGTGGATTTCAGTGATAATACTATCGTTCAGAGCTGAAACGATAGTATTATCAGCAGTGAACGATAGTATTATCAACAACAACCAATAGTATTATCGCTTGAGGAAGGGTAGAATTATCAGAAAGGGAGTAGTGTATTATAGGGATATTTTTGTATGACTTTTGATAGTATTATTTTAACAATCCATATATTACAAATGAATAACTAAGAGTTCACTGTAGCTTTTTTCTTTGACTTAGAACCCCTCTGCTTTCATCCCAGATCGCACCAGGAAACGAGCTAAGGCTCAGTTTGTCTTTCCCAGTTCTGCTATACTCAAATTGGCAGTTTTTAGAAAATGCATTAAATGCCATGTAACACAAGGCTTTGCATTGTATGTTTATTTTTACTAAGTAAAATGGGCTACACACACAGGATTACTGTTTACTGCAGTGTGCCTTCCATATGACCCATTGGCGTGCATTATGCACCAATTTAAACACACAAAGAAGGTCCCTGATCCAAATTTTTTAGGGCCCTGGTAGCTCTGAATGTATAATTACTAACCCTGAAAGGGGCTGTAGCTCCCCCATCATAAATCACATAACCAGTGCCTGCAGCTAGTGAGGGTAAAGCTGCCAGAACTGCGCTGGTAATTAATACCAGAAGAGTGAGTCTGACCTTATTGTGCCAAGCTAACACCCCCTCCAGACCCAGTGGATATCGTACTGTAACTCATCTGACTCCCCCCCCCCCCAAGCACTGCAGCAGCTGTCTTCCATGTGGTGCTGTCCTCTCACTTGATTTTCACAGGGTCGGCACAGCTCCTTTGTTCATTGGACCAGGGGGTGGCTACTAGTAAAGTGGAGGTGGTCTGAGGCTGTTACTCTGCAGTTCTCACCAAGGGCTGCCTCCTGCTTCTGTCTCCTGACTGGCTGCCATGTTCGGTAGTGACTGTGGCCTGTCTGGGGCACCCTATTTAAATGTCCTAGCAGCAGAGTCTTAAAATTAACTATATTTCACTGAAGAGTTGCCAAGGTTCTGGAGAGAGACTGTGACAAGCTGAGGTAGGAATACTAGTATTGGCCGAGGACAGAGCGGAGGAGCCAGGCTGAGCATGGATTAAAGCTGAAGACCGAGAAGAAAAACCCAGGCAATGTTTCAGGACCGTGTGGCTGTCAGTGCATTGTACAGGAGCCTTGCTGGGTAACAGTCAGTCGGTAGTGCAGCAGTGGGTCTGTCGTTCACTGGCCCGAACTTGTACCTCTGCTAGGAGAAGTGACTTGGGTGATCGAGCTCAGTGAGTCCATTGTCTGCTGGTATGAACTAGTACCTCTGTTGGGAGCAGTGACTTGGGTGTTTGAGCTCAGAGTCTGGAGTTTCAGTTGCGACTGCAGCAAACAGGGAGGATCTGAGGCAGCAGTGACACTGTAGAACACGAAGAAGAGGATTCCGGTCCTTTTAGGCAGCTCCCATCCTTATTCCATCTTGTTCAGGTAATTTACTTCCCTTTGTGTGTATTATTTGGGCTCATATCCATGTTGTGATCTGTAGGCAGTTTGAGGACCTATCCTTTACAGAATGGTGTTGTCCCAGTGCCAGTGCCCAATCCAACCTTTTCTCTTCCTCTCAGCTGGGTGAGCTGGCATTTGTGAAGTCACCAAACCAGTATTCGATGTACCCTGAGAGGAGAGAGAACTTAAAGATGGGCACCCATGGCAGGAAACAAGCAAAGGCAGCTGTAATTGAGCAGCCTCCCTTCTGACAAGAACCTGCACAACATGAGCCTTAGTTTCATTCAGCTCCCTATGGTAACAGTCAGACTGCAGAATGCTCACACTTAATGTAACAGCCTGCTGAACTGAAAAAGCCATGAGTGCTACTTCAGGAAGTTGGGGGTATTATTACCTAAAGATACCAGGCAGCATCGAGTGTAATCTTTATTGATACCTGTGACTCATATAGATATTTTACATGATATGGCTCCTAAAAGAAGGTTTCTTGAAGTTTAAATATTACAATAAATTAGCTAGGTTTATTTTGGATGCAAAAATAGAGACACACCACTATTTACTACATAGGGAACTAGACTGGCTTTTGCTTGAGGAGAAAAGAATACGGTACAAACTGCCATTTGTGGCTAAATTCATGGCTGATAAAGTCCTAGACTATTTGACCAATAGGTTAAACAGGTGGTCACATGTCTAAGGGTGGCAGGACACATAGAACTTGTAGTACTGTACTCTAAAGTGAAGCAAAGAACTACAGGATTTAGTTACAGGGCTCCCACAGTGCAGAACTCTCTTTCCCCTTTCTTGCATAAGGACTCAGGAAGACCACTTTTGAGAAATCAAATCCACGCATGTTTACAGGATAATCATAGCATAAAGGATTGTGTAAAATGTATGAATGAAAACTGTACTTAAATGTGTGATGCTGAGTTTTTATATTGCTATTGTAACCTGTTGGATATTTTTTTAACAGTTTATTAAATTATCCACTAAGTGATGGTTGTCAGTGGAAGTGAATATTCCTCATTGGTTTTCCAAAATAAAACAAATTGATATGGGGTCAGCTCATGAAAATCCTGAACGACAACACTACACAGTGCTCTATCTAAACAAGCAAAGTGGTACGCACCCTGTGCCAGGAGTAGCTCTATACCTGGTCTATTGTATGTAGTGTGCAGACAGATCTCTTTGAGTTACACGTAGCGGGGGAGAACAACCAGCCAGATGCTTCTTATGTAGTCCTTACACCAGGATTTGTTAACACAGCTGTTTGCCGAGTGGGGCATACCTCTGATGGACCTGTTCATCTCTCAGAAAAACAGAAAGCTGAGGCTCTTTTGCACCCTCCCCCTTCATATGGGAACCCTAAAAAGGAAATGAGATGTGCTGCCCCTGAGCCCCGGGTTTTCAGTATGCCTTTTCTTCCTTTCCCATGATTCACAAAGTGGTACTCAAGGAATGTAGGGACAGGGGACCCTGATTCTGATTGTCCCTGACTGGCCCAGGCAGTTCTGGTACCAAAAGAGCCTCAGCCTCAGCAGCAGGCCCCTGTGGCAGCTTCTGCTCCGTCCAGACTGCTGATGAAATAAGGAGGAATGGAACTGCACCCACCTCTTCAGTTCATACACATCTCCGCCTAGTACCTGGGTGGCTAGAATTCTAGTCTTTGTGATTTTTGGAAGACGTTTTCCACATTGTGGAGGCATTCCATAAGGAGTCAGCTCATAAAACGTACATGTTAAAGGGGGAAGAGGTTCTCTTTCTCTGGTGCATTGGCAAGGATATTGTTCCCTTACCTGTGTAGTGGAGCAGAACACTGACTGCCTTTGGCCACTGTCTCAGTCAGGGCTGTATGAGCCACAATCTTTAAGGTGCACCTGGCAGCTATTTATATGTGGTAGGTGCAGGTCAGATTGCCCACAGTTGGGTAGGAGAAAATGATTCTGTCCTTCTTCAAAGGCCTGGACCACTTGTCCCCACCAGTATTAGAACCACTGCCTCCATGGGACATACTGATAGTGCTTAAAAAGCTAATGGACAAACCATTCAATCTGATCCATATGTGCGAGATATCACAAATTGTCATAGAAGACTGAGTTTTTGGTCACTATCCCCTCGTTTAGAAGGGTGAGTGAGCTCTAGATGGAGTTTACGTATTTGGGTATCCACAAGGAGAATGTAGTCCTTTGCCCCATGTGAAGTTCCTGCCCAAGGTGATCTCAGAGTTTTGACATAACCAGTTGTATCTCCAAGTCTTCTTTCCAAAGTCGGTGTTGCAGCCCTAGCATGGACTTCATACCTTGGATGTACACCAGGAGCTCCTTTACTATAAGGGCCACAACAAGGGTTTCTGGTGAGGCTCACCAGCTCTTGTGACAAGTGTTGGCAGTCTCTCTGGGTAGATCGGCAGCTAAGCAGATGACTGGCAGGTTGATCACATTCTGCACTGAACTGTGTTACTGGCTGGCTGGTAGTGAGCTGGTCAGGTAGTTAAAGGCTCATTCCATCATGCATACTGCTGCCTCTGTGGTTGAGGCAGGTACATCCCAATAGAAAAGATCTACAGGCTGCTACTGGGTTCAGTGTGCACATGTTCATATCCCACTACAGCATCAATGTGCTCTGTAATAGTGATACTGCATTTTAAGCCTCAGTCCTTCAGTCTCTGTTCACCAAATAGGGGTGTGCACCTTGATTCCTCCACCCAGAGTACTGCTAAAAGTTCGCATATGTGCGGATAACTAACTGAATCCCAACTGGTAGAAATATTGGTTACTGACCTGTAACTGTAGTTATTGTTCAAGTCACATCAACAAAACCCACCTCACAAGTGGTGCATAGATCTCTGCTTCTAGCATGCAAGATCTGACATAAGGGCTAAGCTGCATGATGACACCACAGGCAAGCCAAGTTTGCAGACATCTGGTGACTTAGCTATGCCCAGCAATTAGTCTAAGCTAAGGACTATGGTAACAGGTCAATAACCCACAGGATATATATATTAATATTTATGTACTGCTATGCATCAAATCCTGAAAACTCTATCACTAGAAATATTTGTGTTTAATTAAAAATAGGTTAAATTCCTAGTTCAAACAGTTTCTAAGTTAACCCCTTCTAAGCATTTTCTTGGAAAAAGGCTAATTTTGGAACCATTAAATCTAGGCACTTAAAAATAAATGAATCTAGGAATTATACTGATATGGAATCTATCTGCTGACACAGTTTCCATGTATCAGTACAGGGCTGTACACATTGCTATACATTAATACAAATCCTCCCACTCCCTGTCAGACCTTCAATCCTATAGGTACTTCCCTGCCACCTCTATCCAGCTCTCTTTGTCCTCATCTTCTATCTATTTAGCCCTTCATAATTTCTGTTCCCCTAACTGCACTTGTCCTTAGCCCCTCCTCCACCCTCCCTCAAAGCCTCTCCTTCCTTTGGCCTTAACCAACTCCTTTCCCCTAACTACGCCTGTTCCTTTGCCCCCTTCTCAAACCTTCCCCTGCCCTTAGTCCAATCCTCTATTCCTCTCATTCCACTCCTCTTTTTCCAACACTCCTCCTTGGTTCCCACTTTGTACACTTCCTCTCTCCCCTTCCTGTTCCCCATTCCTCCCTGTTCTTTCTGCCTGTGTCCTGGCCCCCCTTGCATGGTTCTCTGCATCCTGAAGGGGTGTTGGTCCTGGCCCCCCTCTCATCTCCCCTCATCCTCTCCTCCCAGTCCCTAATCCCGATCCCCTTGCAGGGTTCATTAGCATCCTGAAGGGGGTTACATTAGTTTAGACTGGATCTCTTTTCTACCCCTTTTCCTTTTACCCCCACTTTCTAATCCTTGCCTGCCCACCTCTCCACCTCCTCATCACCTACTATCCTCCTGCCCCTGCTTCCCAACCACCTCCCCTTCTGCCTTGTCCATATTCCCTTGCAGGTTTCTCAGCATCCTGAAGAGAAATTTGTTCTAGGTGGCTCCCTATCCCCACCACTTCCCTCTCCCACCCTCTAACTATTGCCCTCCATATTTCCTAATTGTTTGCATAAAACCTGCCCTCCCAAAGTCCTACTTAAGCGCTTCCTATCATATGTTTAGCCTAATTTCCATAGGACTTCACCTGTGTCTGCCTCCTCTAACCTATACCCTGTTGAGTTACCTTATATTTTGTCTGCTACATTATCTGTTACATCCAAACATGGTTTGCTCCCTGACCAATTGGTCTGGGTCTCCAGCTCTGTACTTTTATCACACTGTTATGTTTTGATAATCGCATGTCTATTGCTCCTGTATTGCTATGTGTTTGTTTGTTCTCCCAACTTTGTGACCTCCCTCCTGGATGCTTCTGGAAATTAGCTGTTTACAGCTCATGTTGTTTTTCACGGTGAAATATTTTCCAAATAAATAGGTCACGCAGGAATTCTTGCACTAAGGCTGACCATGCTACAGAGGCTCACTACTTCAGATCGACACTAAGTTAGAAACGCAAACTCAATAACAGAGCTGTCCAAAACAGTGCTGCAACAAGGGTGCCCACAATAAAAGTGCTTGCCGAGAAAACAGAAAAAGAGAACAAAATGCTCTGCCTCGCACCCCCCGCTACTAAAACAATCAACTCTGAGTCTTGGGACCCCACCTTGTGAACACTGGCACTGTCGTTTAATTTCTCAGTCTCGAAAGGTGATTTTGCAGTCACTACACGGTATCACCTTTTGGGACGATTTAGTGAAATGTCAGCACCACTGTTCGTGAGGTGGGGTCCCGAAAAGCCCTTGTTACAAATTTGGTGGAAAAACTCCAAAAAATGACTGCGTTACAAGTGTCCATTGTCTGGTTTCTACGCACACTCATAACTTCGTCACTTTATCATTTTTTCACTACAAATTTCCAACATTGCCATTTTTTTAACCCCCATTATGAACAGTACAGCTGTCATTTTTCGCATTCTCCTGAATTATGTTTTTGCACCAGAGATGCAGAATGGCACAGTCGATGTGTGAAATCAACTTTTGGGACAGATTAACGAAATTACAGTGCTACTGTTCATGAGTGGAGGTCGCAAAATGGCCATGTTGAAAATCTGGTAAAAACATTCCAAAAAATGACTGCTTTATGCATGTGCATTGCACAGTTTCTACGCACACTCGTAACTTCATCACTTTTTCATATTTTCACTCTGGAGTTTCATCATTGCCATTTCTTCACACTTCCTCATGAACAGTACAGCTGTTGTTTTTCACATCCTGTACTAAATGTGCCAGGATTGACTGCGGAGAATCTTTGCTGGAGTGGCGAGGGAGACCTCGCTGCAAGAGGCTCCCCCCACCCAGAACGGATAAGACATGTGGAGCAGAGGCACCGGGTAGACCTCCCACGCTAGCTGAAGCCCCTACCTCCCCTGCACTGGAGCAGGCGGACGACCTGCCAACTTGACTTTTGTTTTCTTTGTTTCCCGATTTAAATTCTGTGGGCTTACCGGATGGCGGAGCATCCTTCCCAGAATCGTCATCCACAACAGGTCAGCAAGCAGGCTGATACTGCGCCTGCAACATAGCAACAAAGGGTCTGAGTTTGGCGCCAATTTTAAAAATTCACAGAAGTGCCTGATTGGACTCCATGCCTGTGGTGATGCACTGACCCAGGTTACTCTCAAAAGCCTGATCACAGCTCCATGGTGCACAAGCTAGCACTGACCGCAGAGAATCTTTGCTTGGGTGGCGAGGGAGACCTCCTGCAAGAGGTCCCCCCACCCAGAACTGATGAGGAATGTGGAGCAGAGGCACTGGATGGACCTCCCATGCTAGCCGAAGCCCCTAACTCCCCCCTGCACCAGAACAGGCGGATGACCAGCCAACTTGACTTTTGTTTTTTTTCCCACCCAGCCGCCCCGTTCCCTCCTCCCATTAAATATGGGATTGCCACACCCACTTTAACAGCTCGGCCAATCAACAGAGAAGAAACATAGAATGTGATGGCAGATCAGGACCGCTTGGCCCACCTAGTCTGCCCATTTTCCTACCTAACAGATAAGCTGCAGATCCAAGTTAACCAACAGCTTATTTCCTCCTACCCCCTGCTAGGACTGCCTTATGTCTGTCCTGTGCATTCTTGAATTCCCCCACTGTTCTTGACTCCATGACCTCCTCAGGAAGGCTGTTCCATGCATCCACAACCCTCTCAGTGAAAAAATACTTCCTCACATTACCTCTGAGCCATCCCCCCTCTATCTTCAAATTGTGCCCCCTTGTTCTTGCACATCTCTCTTTCTGAAAGATGCTACCCTCTTGGACTTTGTTGATTTCCTTGAGGTACTTGAAAGTTTCTATCATGTCTCCTCTCTCCCTGCTTTCCTCAAGGGTATACATATTAAGCTCCTTTAGTCGTTCTTCATATGTCTTCTGGTGCAGACCCTGCATCATTTTGGTTGCCCTCCTCTGGACAGCCTCCACTCTGTCTATGTTTTTGCGGAGATGGGGTCTCCAGAACTGCACACAGTACCCCAGATGGGGTCTCACTAACTGTCTGTACAGAGGGGATAACAACTTCCTGTTTTCTACTATTGATGCCTCTCCCTATGCATCCCAGCCAGTATCCCCCCCCCCAGCCTTCCTTACTGCCTTCTCACATTGCTCGCCCACGTTTAGGTCATCTGATATAATTACCCCCAGGTATCTTTCCATTTTTAGTGTTGTCAGTATCTCACCCCCCATTGTGTACTCTTCCCCTGG
Source organism: Neoceratodus forsteri (assembly GCA_016271365.2). Classification (NCBI taxonomy): domain Eukaryota; kingdom Metazoa; phylum Chordata; order Ceratodontiformes; family Ceratodontidae; genus Neoceratodus; species Neoceratodus forsteri. The sequence continues at coordinate 880,505,062 of CM028131.1, read as the reverse complement.
GTTTTTTGTTTCCCAGGTGCATTACCTTACACTTCTTTGCATTGAATCTGAGCTGCCATACATCTGACCATTCCTCCAACCTTGCCAAGTCCCTTCTCATCCTTTCCACTCCATCTTGTGTATCAACCCTGTTGCAGATCTTTGTGTCATCTGCAAAGAGACATACTTTTCCTTCCAGTTCCTCTGTAATGTCACTTATAAAAACATTAAAAAGGACCGGTCATAGTACTGAACCCTGCGGTACCCCGCTAGTAATCCTCCTTTCATCAGTGTGGACTTCATTTACTACTACCCTTTGCCTCCTGTTGTCTAGCCAATTTTTTTATCCAGGCTACCACCTTGGGACCCACTCCAAGGCTGGCTAACGTGTGTGTTAATCTTTTGTGTGGGACTGTATCAAATGCCTTGCTAAAATCTAGGTAGGCCATGTCCACAGCCCCTCCTTGGTCTATTACTTTGGTCACCCAGTCAAAGAAATCTGTTAGATTCATCTGACATGACCTTCCTGCTGTGAATCCATGTTGCCTTGGGTTCTGTGCCCCACTGGCCTCTAGATACTCAACAATTCTTTCTTTCAGGAGTGATTCCATCATTTTCCCTACCACTGAGATCAAACTAACTGGTCTGTAGTTTCCTGCCTCTGTAATGCTCCCACTTTTGTGAAGAGGAATCACATTCACTCTCCTCCAGTCCTCAGGTACCACCCCATCCTCCCATGATTTGTTAAAGAGAGTTGTAAGCGGTGTCACAAGTTCTACCCTTAGTTCCTTTAGAATTTTTGGGTGAATCCCATCAGGCCCCATTGCTTTGTTCATCTTCAATTTTATTAGTTCTTTCAGAACCTTTTCTTCTGTAAATGGATTGGTATAGACCCCTGTCTTCAGAGTGTTTCTCTTGTTTGGTTTAGGTACCTCCCCCTCCTCTTCCTTTGTGAATACTGAGCAGAAATATTCGTTCAGTATCCCTGCTTTTTCACTGTCACCATCTACCCACATTCCCTCCCCTTTATTAAGCCTCAGTATCCCTCCTTTGGTCTTTCTTCACTCTCTAATGTACCTATAAAAGGTCTCATCCCCCTTCTTAACAGAGTTGGCTATCCTTTCCTCAGTTTGGGCCTTTGCTGTTCTGACTGCCTTCACAGCCTTTTTCTGCTTTAACTGATAAAGTTCTCTGTCCTGCTCCTTCTGTGTTTCCTTATATTTCCTGAATGCTATCCCTTTCTCCTTAACCTTCCCTGCCACCTCTTTTGAGAACCTTAGCAGTTTTTTCCTTTGTTGTGTTTTATTGATTTGTTTTACACAAAGGCTTGTTGCCTCTGTGGTGGCTGTTTTGATTACTCCCAATTGTTCCTCTACCCTTCTTTCTTGCCTGTTTGCTAGTGATTTTCTGAAGCACTCTCTCATTTTCCCAAAGTCAGCTCTCCTAAAGTCCAATACTCTTGCTTTTGTATGGCTTGATTGTATGGCTGTGTTTATCGTGAACCACATTGTTTGGTCGTCACTTGTTCCCAGATGGCTACCCACCTCTAAAACTGAGATTCTTTCTCCATCCCCATTTAAGAGTACCAGGTCTAAGATTCCTCCCTCCTGAGTGGGTTCCAATACTAGCTGTCTGAGACCTGCCCTCGTAGGGCATCAAGAATGGCCATGCTCTTGGATGTGCCTGCAGCAAAGGTGCTCCAGTTAACATCTGGCATATTCAGGTCTCCCATCAATATCTCCCCTTGTTCTGCCATTCTAAGGAAGCCTTCTATCATTTCCTTGTCCATTCCCTCCCTCTGAGATGGGGGTCTGTATGCTAACCTCATGTGGATTGTGGAGCCATTTCCTGTCTCCAGGGTGAACTAAAGTGCCTCATCTGCTCTCTGTTTACTCTTTAGTTCTGTTGCTTTGATCCCTTCCTTTACATAGAGAGCTACTTCACCTCCTCCTCCTTTTTTTTCCTCCCTGTCCCTCCTGTAGATTGTGTATCCTGGTATGTTGACATCCCAGTCATGGTTCTCTGTGTACCATGTTTCTGTGACTGCCACAATATCCAGGCAAACCTCTTCCATCAAAGCCACGAGTTCAGGGAGCTTGTTACACAGATTACGGGCACTGGTACTCATCGCCCTCCACTTTTTGATGGCCTTACCCCTTTTAGCCCCATTTCTGTCCTTTCTGTCGTTGCTTTTTTTTACATTTACCTCTGTCCTTCTCCCTAATGACTTCTCTACCTTGGTGTTTACCTCACTAAGGCGGTGATCGCTAGTCATCACAAGCCCACCCCTTCTAGGCGCTAGCCCAAAACACTCCATCTAACTGTAACTACGAAAAGAACTCTGACCCTCTGTGTAATGATCCAACTGAACCCCTCCTGGGCTGTGCCAATACCTTGATCCCAATGCACTGCTAGCTATGGACTAACAAATCTATTCCTCTAAATGCTTCATGATTTTGTATTTCTTTACTTTTCTTTCCATGATAAGGCACATATAAATAAGCTGCTAGCTGTCTGAAAGTGACCACATTAGCAGTTTTCTACACTTTTCATCTTCAGAAACTGTGATTAACTATAGCCAGTGAAAGTAAATAGCAACCTGTCATTTAGTGGGCTGAACTAGTCACTAGCCAAGACTACCTTTTTCTAAACTGTGTCTCCTCATAAGATTTAACTATCTATAGTCAGCACAAGTGGATAACTAGCAGTCTCTACAAAGATTCTAAACTGTACACTAGCTAATACAATTGCTTTACTGATACTAAAACTATTGTATTTTTGGGTTTGGAGTTACAACAGCTACAGCATAACGTAACTAGCCCAGGGTAGGTCCAGAGAAAGTGTTTCCCCTTCAGAAACCTCCCCTACCATCTAGCCAATTAGTCAATAATTCTTTAGCAAGCAAGGCAGTGGCCCTTCCCTAGAGAAAATTTAACTAAAACTGCTGCTGAAAGCTCTTCTAGAGCCAGGGACTGCTCTGTAACTGACAACCAGGGCTAATAGGTGGAAGCTGACCCCCAGATAAACCAAAAAGCAACTAGACTCACAGCACCCTACTCCAGCTGACCAGTATCGAGAGCATACAACTATGCCTTACCAAGCACATGCACCCCCCTAGCACCCCAATGTGCATGAAACCAAAGTACCCCTCTCCCAAACAGGGGGTACTTCTTGCTATAAACTACTCTCTGACTCTCCTTTGGGTGGACAGGCTCACCGACCCAGGTCACCTTGAATCAGGGGGCCATCAGCATAATGACCCCCCCCCTTGATTTCCACAATGGAAACCTCATCTCAACCACACTTGCTCTCTCATCAGCTCAGGAGATGGTAAAAAAGGGTATATGCTATGACCTGTTCTACTTTGTGAGCAGGTTGCATTGACAGAACCTCATCACCTCACCTAGTCCTAAATTACTCTGCCTACTAGCAGCACTACTACTCCTGGCAGGAGATATTCAACTCAATCCCGGCCCTAATGTCACCAATATCTCTGTGGCATCCCCTCAGGTCCCTAGCTGGGTGTCTGCAAAGGGTCTGAAGATAGCACATATGAATGTATGTAGCCTCAGACCCAAAATACATGAAGTCCAAGCCTGCCTAGACCTCTACAAGCCTGATGTCCTAGCCATCTCAGAAACCTGGCTAAAAGCCCACATCCTTGATTATGTGATACAGGCACTGGGCTACAGCACCTACCGTAAGGACAGGGAGTCCAAAAAAGGGGGCAGGTGCTAATCTATACAAAGACTGACCTCACTGTGTCACTCCTAAGCCTGCAGCAAAGTCCGCCACTGAGGGTGAAGCAATATTCATCCATATTACCCTTGGACAAACCAAGCAACTAACTATAGGCTGTGTCTACCATCCAACAAGACTTCCCTCCAATCCCTCAAAGCCATCACAAATGCTCTGGCCCTAGAAGTATCTACAGAGCTACTCATTTTGGGTGACTTCAACCTCAACTGGGCCCAGGATCCTGGCCATTCCTTGATGTCACTGACCCAAGAAGCAGGTCTGATGCAGGTCATCTTGAAACTGACCAGACTAAATTACAAAACAGGGAATCACACCACCCTTGACTGGGCTCTGGTGTCCAATCCAGCCAACATCTCGAGTAAAGGCACAATGGCAGACTCCTTGAGTGACCATTCCCCAACATTTTGTATCTGGAAGAACAGAGCACCCAAGGTCCAGCCCAGAATCCTTACTACTCGAGACTAAACCAAATTCTTGGGACTGCAATTCAGTGACTACCTAGGCAGCTGGGACTGGAGCCCCATAACACTCCTCCCTACTCTGGCTGAGGCCTTGGAATACTTCCAGGATGAACTAAGTACAGAGGCCAACCTCTTGCTCCTCTGAAAAAAATGAGAGTGAAAGGCAGCTGTTACAAGTGGATATCTCCATCCCTCAAATCTCTAATGATTACTCAGGACAAAGCCTGGAAGAAGTTCAAGCTCTCCTCCCTTCCAGCAGACCTAGTGGCATACAAAGTCCTAAGAAACAAAGCCAAGAGTGCCATTAAACTCACTAAAACATAGTACATCACACACATCCAGAAAACTAGCCTAGGTAACCCTAAGCAATATTGGAATCATGTCAATGACCTGATCAAGGGCAACAAAAAGACTGAACACAGCCCCATGGAGATCAATGGTCAGCTCATTAGTGACTCTTCACTAATAGCTGCTGCCCTCAACAACCACTTCACAGACCTTGAGGCCTACAATGCTGGCCAGTCCTCCCAGACTTTGGCCCCAAACACAAGTGAAGCAACACACTTTGAATGACCCTCTTTCCACCTGAAACTGATAAAGCGCACTGAGGTCCCAACCCTCCTAAAGGCACTGACACCTAAAGGCTCAGGGGGACCAGATGGGATCATTCCTCGGCTACTCAAGGCTGCAGCCGCCTCCTTATCCAGGCCATTGACCTTGCTCCTTAACAGATCACTATGGGAAAGAATTGATCCTAACCAGTGGAAACAGGCCAAAGTGGTCCCTATCCACAAAGGTGGTCTCAGGGAAAACCTAACCAATTATAGGCTGATCTCCCTACTCTGCACACTTGCCAAGATGCAAGAAAATCTAGTCTACAACCAACTTTGGGACTACCTGGAATCTCATCAGCTTCTTGCTCATTCTCAACATGGATTCAGACCAAACCACGGGACTGATACTGCCCTTATTAACTTCTCGGATGAAGTGCTCAGGGCAATGGACAAAGGGATACCCATGAGTGTGGTCTTTATAGACCTGTCCAAGGCATTTGACCTTGTTGATCACAATCTTCTGCTACAGAAGCTGAACAATGTGGGATTAGACCCCCATGTCCTCAAGTGGTTTGGGAGCTATTTATCAGGCTGGACACAGAGGGTCTCCTGGAAGGGGGCCAAATCAGGTCCACTACCTCTAAAACAGGGAGTACCTCAGGGCTCAATCCTTGGCCCCCTCCTATTCTCCCTATTTACCAATGAACTAAGTACTTACTGTGGGAAAAGCTTGGTTGTACAGTACACTGATGATACTGTCATCTACCGACCCTTGGACTATGTGGCCACTCTTGGTCCCCTCTTCCAAAAGGACCTCACATCCCTAGAGACATGGCTGTGAGAGAACAAAATGGTACTTAATGCAGACAAAACTAAGGCAATGCTATTTGGACCTAGATCATTGGGCCTCGACAGGACCGCATCCTTGCAACGTACCACACTCTCTGGCAAGAACATCAAAGTAGTTCTCTCCCTAAAATACTTAGGCCTAACTCTTGACGAGTCAGTCACCTTCAAGGACCATGTGAACCAGGTCACCAAGACCCTACACCCCAAACTTGGAACCTTGTACCTACTCAAGAACCAGCTCATCCCTGAGGCCAGGTTGTCCATTGCTACAAGTGTCTTGCTTCCTACCCCAACCTACGCAACTCTGATTATACAGGGCATGGCAAAACAGGAGGTATCCAGGATGCAAATCCTATACAACAAGATAGCTTGGTTCGCTACCCAAGACCACCCAAGACACCACCATTGTGACACACTGGCCCAGCTCCAGTGGCCCTCATTGGTTGCTCACCTTCAGTACCCCTTGCTTGTCCAGGCCTACAAGCTACTCAAACCCCCTGCTCCACCAAGCATAGCTGGAACCATAGCAATTAAACACAACCCCAGGAAACTACGGACGCCTGAATGTACACTACTGAAAGTCCCCAGAGTAAGGACCAATGCTGGTGGCAAATCTTTCTGTTGCCTAGCCCCCAGCCTGTGGAACAAGCTCCCTCCTCTGGTCCAGGATGCCTCCTCACTCATGAACTTCTGCACCAGGCTTAAGTCCCATATGCTGGACACAAGCACTTGCCACTGCCACGGCTCATAAGGTACCCCACTCTTTTGCATCAAACCCTCCCAAAAGTGAGCTGACCTATGAACCTCCGGCTAGATTCTGGACACCTAGGGATCAATACTACTTCATGTATAATACTATGCCATGTAGTACCAAGGCAAAACTGTGTCATGATGATAACCATGTCTGTAACCACCATATGCTTGTATAACCTCTGTGATCAAAAGTTGTTCTCCACTGTATTATACCTTGTATTTTTATCCCAAGTTGCCCCTGAAAAAGGGACCTTTGGGGCTCAGTGGGCCTACTCAGTCACCAAAATGTAATAAATAAATAAAATAAATAAATAAATTAATGTCTTTTCGCACCTGTGGTGCCACATGGCACACTCACTGTGTAAAATCACCTTTTGGGAATGAAGAACGAAATGATACTGCCACCCTTCATGTGGTGCATTAGAGTTTCCAAACTTAACTCCCACCCTCTAGAGACTGACAGATGTCAGGTGTGTGACTTGGGATCATCTGCCATAATGCTCACCCCATTCCAACCCTACTCCCACCTTGCAGTCACTGACAGACATTGAGGTGTACCTTGGGGTCTTTGGCTCTAACGTTCATCCCATTCTCCTATACTGCATCCATCTCAGTATATTTCCTTATGGAATGTGGTGAGCATAAGGGCTGAAGACCTTAAGGCACACTACAAAACCTGACTGTGTTTGCATGGTAGGGTGAGGTGGAATGGCGTGAGTGTTATGGCTGACGACCCAGAGGCACACCCCCAATGCATGTCAGTCTCTGCAGGGTAGGTGTTGGGCATTTGTTCAGTACTTCACTGCCATTTCTATTATGTATCTCTCTAACTCCTGCACTACCAATGCCAATACCAGCAAGTAAACATTCGGCATTGACAAATGGTTGTTATTTTTTTGGGGGGATGACTTATATGTTTTCCTGTAAGTGTACTGTTAGTGTTTCTTTGAGTGCCTCAGGGTGGCTACTTCATCTAGTTGCACCTGGTACTTGGTGAAGTGAAGCCCTGTGAATTAGATGGAATTTGTTGGCAGAAGAGGACCAGTAGGCCCTTCTAGTCTGCCCTATTTTTTATGTCTGTTACTACACCCTGGACCTTATTTGCTTTCCAGAATCCCTCCATCCACCCTGCCCCCTGCTTATTTGCCTATGTCCCTATGCCACACATGCTTGAAGCTCCCCACTGTCTTTGCCCCCACCACCTATTCTGGCAGGTTCTTCCAGGCATCCACCACCCTTTCTGTGAAGAAGAATTTCCTCACATCCCTCTTACCTCCCCCATCCCATCAAGCTTCATTGCATGCTCCCTTGTTCTGGTGATCCTCCTCTGAAAGAGACTACCTGCCTCCATCATGTTCACCCCAGTGAAATACTTGTAGGTCTCAATAATGTTCCCTCTCAGTCTCCTCTCCTCTCCTCTCCTCTCCTCTCCTCTCCTCCAGGGAGTACATGTTGAGCAACCATGGCCTCTCCTTAAATGGTCTCTCATGCAACCCCTGCACCATTTTGGTAGTCCTCCTCTGGACTGCTTCCACCCTGTCAATGTCCTTGCAGAGATGCAACCTCCAGAACTGAACATAGACTCTAGGTTGGATCTCACTAGTAAGTGATACAGTGTCATTGTCATTGCAGAAGTGAGGCTTCCAGAACTGGACACAGCACTCTTGGTGGCATCTCACTAATAAGTGATACAGTGGTAACACCACCTCTCTTCTTCTGCTAGAAATCCCCCTCCCTATGTACCCCAGCATCCTGCTGGCCTTACCTACTGCCTTGTCACACTGCCCTGCAACCTTGAGATATGATGTATCCCAATGTCTCTCTTGTAGGTGACTGTAAGTATCTGCTCCCCCATGTTATACACAGCCCCTGGGTTTCCCCACCCCAGGTGCATGACTTTACACTTTTTGGCATCGGAGCCCAGCTACTGCACTGTAGATCACTTCTCTAGTTTTCCCAGATCCCTTTGAATTCTCTTCATCCCCTACTCAGTGTCCACCCTGTTGCATAGTTCTGTGTCAGGAGCCAGTACCGATCCCTGTTGGACTCCACTGGTCACTCTTTCATTGTAAAAGAGACTGTCATTCACCATCACCCTCTGAATCCTATCCTTCAACTGGTTTGATTACTGGCTTACCACCTCCTTCCCAACATGCAAACATAGAAATTGATGGCAGATAAGGACCGCTAGGCCCACCCAGTCTTCCCATATTCCCCACCTGCATCAGTGGCCACTGACCCTATTTGATCATTAACATTAGTCTGTTCTTCCTACTGCTAGGGTTCTCTTATGTCTATCACTAGCATGTTAGAATCTCTCCGCTGTGCTATTTCTCGGCACCTCCTGTGGTAGGCTATTCCATGCATCCACTACCCTTTGCATGAAGAAAAACTTTTTCAAATTCCCCTTTATCCTGCCCCTTTAATTTCATATCATGCGCCCTCATCCTGTGACATCTCCTTTACTGTAAGATGTCATCCACTTGCACTTTGTTTGTGCCCTTAAGATACTTCAAGCTTTCTATTATATCTCCCCATTCCCACCTCTCTTCCAGTGTAAACATATAGAGGTCTTTTAATCTCTCCTCATATATCTTCCAGTGCAAGCCCTGCACCATCTTAGTCGGCCTTACTTGAACCACCTCCACCCGGTCTATGCTCTTACGAAGATGTGGCCTCCAGAACTGCCAACCATACTCCAGATGAGGACTCACAAGTGTTCTGTACACTGCCATCACCATCTCCCTCCTCCTGCTAGTGATATCCCTTCCAATGCACCCCAACGTGCTACTGGCCCTCCCCACAGCCTTTGAAACATAGAAACATAGAATTTAATGGCAGATAAGGACTGCTTGGCCCACCTAGTCTGCCCATTTTCCTACCTAACAGATAAGCTGCAGATCTTAGTTAACCAACCGCTTATTTCCTCCTACCCCTCCCCGCTAGGACTGCCTTATGTCTGTCCTGTGCATTCTTGAATTTCCCCACTGTTCTTGACTCCATGACCTCCTCAGGAAGGCTGTTCCATGCATCCACAACCCTCTCAGTGAAAAAATGCTTCCTCACTTTACCTCTAGAGCCATCCCCTCTATCTTCAAATTGTGCTCCTTTGTTCTTGCACATCTCTTTTTCTGAAAGATGCTGCCCTCTTAGACTTTGTTGATTCCCTTGAGGTACTTGAAAGTTTTTATCACATCTCTTCTCTCCCTTCTTTCCTCAAGGGTATAAATATTAAGCTCCTTTAGTCTTTCTTCATATGTCTTCTGGTGCAGACCCTCCACCATTTTGGTTGCCCTCCTCTGGACAACCTCCACTCTGTCTATGTCTTTGCAGAGATGGGGTCTCCAGAACTGCACACAGTACTCCAGATGGGGTCTCACCAATCACCAACTGTCTGTACAGAGGGATAACAACTTCCTGTTTTATTCTATTGATGCCTCCCACTATGCATCCCAATATTCCCCCAGCCATCCTTACTGCTTTCTCACACTGCTTGCCCACCTTTGTACACTGTTTGTCTACCTTTAGCTCATCTGAGATGATTATCCCTTAATCCCTTTCTTCCCTGGTGACTGTCAGCAACTCCCCCATCCTGTAACTCTCGGCAGGGTTCCTATGCCCCAGGTGCATAATTTTGCACTTTTTTGCATTAAATTTTAGTTGCTGTACTTTGGACTATTTTTCCAGCTTTCCCAGGTCCCTGCTCATTTCTCCATCACATCTGAAGTGTCTGCCCTGTTGCAGATCTTGGGGTCATCTGCAGAAAGGCAAACCTTGCCTTCCAGCCCTTCAGCAATGTCATTAATATAGACATTAAAAATGATAGGCCCCAGGACAGATCCTTGAGGCACCTCACTGGTCATTCCCCTTTCCTCAGATTGGATCCCATTTACAACCACCCTCTGCTTTCTGCCCCTCAACCAGTTTCTGACCCAGTTGCCCAACTTGTGGTTCACACCCAGGCTACCCAACCTGTTAACCAGTCTTTTATGTAGGATGGTGTCAAAGGCCTTGCTGAAACTGAGGTAGGGGCTATCCACCAACCCTCCCCCCGATCCACCACTGTCATCACCCAGCCACAAAAGTCTATCAGATTTGTTTGACATGATCTTCCTGCTGTGAATCAATGCTGCTTTCAGTCCTGTGCTCTGATGGATTCCAAATGTTCCACAATCCTTTTGTTAAGCAGCATCTCCATAATCTTGCCCACTACTGAGGTGAGGCTAACTGGCCTATACTTTCCTACTTCTTTCCTGCTTCCACTCTTGTGAAAAGGGACTGCATGTGCCCCCCTTCAGTCCTCTGGAACCACTCCTGTATTGAGCAACTCAGTAAACAAGGCTGCCAGTGGTGCAGCTAGTACTATCTGCAGTTCCTTTACTATCCTAGGGTGTATACCATCTGGCCCCATTGCTTTGTCCACCATTAGTTTTGTGAGTTCCTCTAGGACTCTCTGTAAATGCACTGGTGTTCACCTCCTTCCCCCCTTTGTTGCTGATGCCTTATTATGGTCCCTGTCCCTTCCCCTCTTCAGTGAATATTGAACAGAAGTATTTATTCAGTACTGCTGTTTTTTCTAGGTCAGCCTCCATACATTCCCCTTCATTCCCTCTGAGCCTTATGATCCCAGCCCTAGACTTCATTCTTTCATGACTGTACCTATAGAATGTCTTGTCCCTTTTCTTTACTATCTGTGCTAATCTTTCCCCCATCTGCACCTTTGCACTCCTAACTGCTTTCTCTGCTTCCCTCTGTCTGTTTAGGTACACCACCCTATCCTCTTCTTTCTGTGTCTCCTTGTATTTTCTGAAAGACACCTTTGTGGCTCTTACTTTCTTGGCCACCTCCTTTGAGAAGCATATGGGTTTATTTCTTCTCTTGCCCTTGTTTCTCAGCCTAATGCAATGATTTGTCACCTCCACTATGACTCTTTTTAGGTGTACCCACAGCTTCTCGACCCCCTCTCCCTTGCATCCCTTCTTCTCAGGACTTCTTTGATAAATATCCCTATCATAGCAAAGTCCACTCTCCTGAAATTCAAGACCCTCACCTTTGTGTGGCTCGAACTATGACATTATCTTTATTAAACCACACTGAGTGGTGGTTGCTGGATGCTAGATGACCATCCACCTGGACTTCCTTAATTCTGTCTCCATTGGTCTGTACTAGGTCCAGAATTGCATTGTCTCTAGTGGGCTCTAACACTAACTGCCTGAGGCCTGTCCCCTGCAAGGATTCCATGATGTCTCATCTCCTAGCTAACACAGTCACCAGGATGGTCTGGCATAACTTCCAGGTTGCTAAGTTTCTTTACCAGCCTCCTGTGTGGCACAGTGTTAAAGGCCTTACTAAAGTCGAGATAGATCTGATCCATTGCTTTTCCCTAATCCACCTCCCTAGTCACCAAGTCAAAGAAATCTATGAAATTTGTTTCACATGACCTCCTTTTTTGTGAAACCCTACTGTGGTGGTCCTGCAGCCCATTTTTTATCTGAGTTCTCCTTCAGCAGGGTCTTCATTAATTTCCCCACCATTTCTGTGAAAATGACTGGCCTGTAATTGCTGGCCTCCACATTGCTGCAGTTCATGTGCAGATGGACCACATCGGCCCTCCTGCAGTCCTCTGGAACTACTCCCATCTTTCAGTGAGGGGCTGAGTAGTGTTGCCAGAGGACAGTTAGCAACATGCTCAGTTCTTTTAGAACTCTTTTCTGAATTCCATCTGGCCACCTCACAGTGTTTTCCTTTAGGGCTTTTGCCTCCAAAAATGTACTTGAATCCACTCCCCCCAAGTGCCCCCTGTAAATGCTGGTCTGCTCTCCTCCCCCATGAAGACTGAGCAAAGTATTCATTTAAAATGTTAGCTTTTTCTCTGTCTTCCTCTGCACAATCACCCACTCTCCTGATCCTCACTATTACATGCCCTTTTTTCCTCTTTTCATTCACGCACATGAAAAAAGTCTTATCCCCTTTTTTTGACCTTCTTTGTGGTCCTCTCCTCTTTTTGTGCCTTAGCTGCACTCACCCTCCTTCCTGCCTCATTTTGTTTATCTAGATATACCTTCCTGGCCCCTTTTATCTGGGTCTTTATCCACTTCCTAAAAGTTGTTTTTTTTCTGCATTACCATCTTAGCCACCTCCTGTGAGAACCATAGTGGCCTCCCTCCACTCTTGCTTTCTGCCTTCAAACAGCTTGTCATTGAATTAGTTATCCCCTCACTGATCTTTTTTCATTGGGCATTCACTCCCCAAAAAATGCACTCTTCAAGGTATTTAATGAGGCAGTGTTCCATTTCTTTAAATCTGCCCTCCTGAAGTCCAGGACCCTTCTCCAAGTTTATTTTTTCTCTTGCCTAATCCATATGCCAAACCACACCATACAATGATTGCTTCTACCCAGGGGGCTACCCACTGTGATGCCTGCAATGCTGTCCCTGTCTGTAAGTACCAGGTCCAGCACTTCCCTGTCTCTAGTGGCTTCAAGTCCAATTGTCTGAGAAATGTACCCTGCAGGTATTCTTTGATGACCCTGCATGTTGTTGCAGTTGCAGTGCTTCAGTGTACATATGGCAGATTAAAGTCCCCCATAATCAGAACCTCCCCTTTGCTTGCCATTCTGCCAGTGGTCTCCACAAAAACCTTGCCATATTCCTTCCTCTGTGCTGGTGATCAGTACACCACCACCACCACATGGATAAAGGCCCCAGATCCTGTCTCTAAGCTCACCCAAAGAACCTCCATCCCTCTTTACACCCCCCTTGTGTCTCTGTAATTTTGTGGTCTTTATACCTTCCAACACATAAAGCAACAACCACCTTTCCATCCTGTCCTGCCCTTCCAGAGCATATTAAATTGTATGTTCTTGTACTATCACTCAACCTGAAGGAGGGTTGCCAGTCGATGAAACAATGGTTTTGATTCATTAGGTGATCCATGATACAAGGTGTGCACAACAAAGATTTGTAATCATGTTTGAGTGGATGGCTTCACTTTTCTTCTACAATATATGTCTACTGGAAATCCTCCTTAGAAACAGTTCCTCTTCACATTATTTTCTTTCTTTTATTCCATCAAGGGAACTTGCATCTCCATGGAATACACAGTCACTACTGTCAAACATTACCATCAGCCTTCTTATAAGTATGCTGCCTTTCTTTGAAAAATATTTATTGAGAAAGGGGCTTACTGTTCAGCATTACACCCCTCCTCCCTGTTTAGGCCTGGGTATCACAGAATGGAAGAGGATGGGCTAGCCTTACCTTCTTGATAATATCAGGGAGAACAAGGCAGATTGACCAACATAGGGGCCAGCTCTCTCTAGCTGCTGGCCTCTGTTCAGAGAACGGATCACATAACATTATTTTTAGGAGTTCTTGGTTGGCTGCAATCCAAATGATAGATTGGCATCAGGGTAATTTTAAAAGAAACAGAGAAACATTGACTCTGACAGCAGTAAAAGACCTAGAAATCCATACAGTCTTGCTGAGTCTACATGCTATGTAACACCAGATTGAAGTTATATATAGTTTTGTCCTGTAGTCACTGATTATCTAAGTTTGCTGATACTGATATCTCATTGGCACTAACTAGTTTGTCATCTATTGATTTGCCTGCGTCTTAAGGCTAACTCTTAGCCATGAATAGTTTTATCATTTAGAGTCATTTAAACACCGTGCCATATACCATACATCATCATCATCATCAAGGCAGTATAGAGCAGTGGTTTAGGGCTCTGAGCTACAAACCTGGAGACCTGGGTTTGAATCCCACAGCCCCTACTTTTCTACTGTGTGACTCTGAGCAAGTCACTTAACCTCCTTGTGCTCCCAGGTTGCACTTGGAAACAAGCTTTGGCTTAGTGTGCCTTTCCTGGTTAAACAATTTCCCCTTTCCCTTTCCTTTCATCATACCACTGTTTTTAAAATGCTGTATCAGCAGTCAAGCCACATCTCTGATAAAGAGGTTAACTCCTCGAAGTGCCAGGGCTCATCAGCAGGTCAGCTTGTTCTATCTTTTACACATGTTTGTACTTTTTGTGTTTGTTTGATGCACTGTGCAGTTTAGCAATGCACATTAGATAGCTACAGCCAGTGGAGTGCTCCATCTCTGTGTTTTTTCATGCACTATAATTTACCAGGCACTTGGTCCTACTGTACTTGGAACATAGTTGACACTGTTTATGTTTGATTACAAATTTTATGGCATGCTGCCCAGACACGTTGGTGACCATTCTGCCCAAGTAGTTAGTTGGTTGACATTTTGTGAATGCTTATTACAGAAAGCCACTTATAACATGACACAATGATAGGGCTGCACCAGCATTCAAACTCATGAGCAGGAATTTGGCTACCAGACATGGTGATATCAACCATGATTTACTTGTTGAAGTAACAGATATTCTGAAAATGGAGGGAGACAAAATCAGAGACCATTTTGCTAAGTTGGAAAAAGCAGTCACTATAGAAATTTGTTTACACTAAGACATCATTTCCTTAAAACAGCACCTGCAAAAAGGTTGGGTACCACCTACCCTTAGAGTATGGAAAGCACTAGCATGCAATTTGAAATAATCTCCATTACAGAGAATTATGGGAGAAAAACATGAGATTGAACTCAAATAAATTCATAGATCCTTATTAATGAAGACATATGGGCTGACTGAAAGGGCCAAGTGGTCCTTATCTGCTAACAAATTCTAGATTTCTATGTTATGATGAGCACAGGGGCACTGAAGTGCTTAAAGAAACTGAAAGTCTCAATACTGCCCAAACTTAAACCTTATAAGGGAATTAGACATGACTTTTACTGATAAGACCATGAAAATCAAGCAAGAAATCAAAGACAAGAAAAGGAAAATGCTTCAAAGGAATGAACAGGATTACCTAACCAATAACATTTACAGGTGGGAGAAGATAAGATTTAGGGAGAGGTTACAGTATAGCCTCTGAGGCTTTGCTTCAAACAATAGAAGCAGCATTCAAAATTCTAGTGATACCTCTGCCTTTCGCAACAACTTACAGGCATAGTGAGTTTTCTAAAAGGGCACAGTGAGTTTTTTTAGAAGGAAGACCGTTGGACAAGCAGAGCATCCCAAGCAACAGAAACCACTGTATAAACAAGCATTTGTCAATGCCGCACGTTCGCTTTCAGGTGTTTGCAGTGATGTTTGGCATGTATGGTGCTTTACCCTAATGCCCTGTGCGATTGCTGGTATTTGCACAATAAATTTTCAGCATGACCTTTTTGTTACCCCCATTGTGCACTACATAGGTGGAAACACGTTTTGGGCAGGATGTGAAAAATGACAGCTGTACTGCTCATAAGGAAGTGTGGTAAAATGGCAATGTTGAAAATCTGGAGTGGAAATATTGAAAATTCACAAACCTACGAGCGTGCATGGAAACTGTGCAACGTACGCTCGTAAAACAGTCATTGTTAGGAATTTTTTCACCAAATTTTCAACATTGGCATTTTAAAACCTTTGCTAATGAACAGTGTTACTGTAATTTTCTTACTGTGTCCCATACATTGATTTCGCACACCGACTGCGCCATTGTGCCTACATGGGCGGAAACACGTTTTGGGCAGGATGTGAAAAATGACAGCTGTACTGCTCATAAGGAGGTGTGGTAAAATGGCAATGTTGAAAATCTGGAGTGAAAATATTGAAAATTTGCAAACTTACGAGCGTGCGTAGGAACTGCACAGCACATCATAAAACAGTTATTTTTAGGAATTTGTTCACCAAATTTTCAACATAGCCATTTTAAGATCTCTGCTCATGAACAGTGACACTGTGATTTTCTTAATGTGTCCCATACACTGAGTTCGCACAGCGACTGTGCCATTGTGCGCTACATGGGCGGAAACACGTTTTGGGCAAGATGTGAAAAATGACAGCTGCACTGCTCATAAGGAGGTGTGGTAAAATGGCAATGTTGAAAATCTGGAGTGAAAATATTGAAAATTCGCAAACTTACGAGCATGCATAGGAACTGCGCAATGAACACTCGTAAAACAGTCATTTTTAGGAATTTTGTCACCAAATTTTCAACACAGCCATTTTAAGACCTCTGCTCATGATCAGTGTCACTGTGATTTTCTTAATGTGTCCCATACATTGATTTCACACACCGACTGCGCCATTAGAAACATAGAAACATAGACTTTGACAGCAGATAAGGACTGCTAGGCCCATCTTGTCTGCCCATTTCCCTACCCACAGGATAGGCCGCAGATCCTAGTTAACCAACAGCCTATTTCTTCCTACCCCCACAAGAATTGCCTTATGTCTGTCCATGCATTCTTGAATGTCCCTGAGTTTTAGACCCACAACCTCCTCAGGAAGGCTGTTCCATGCATCCACTACCCTCTCTGTGAAATAATACTTCCTCACATTGCCCCTGAACGCTCTCCTTCTATCTTTAAATTGTGTCCCCTTGTTCTTGCACGTCTCTTTTCTGAAAGATGCTACCCTCTTGGACTTTGTTGATTCCACTGAGGTACTTAAAGTTTCTATCATGTCCCCCTCTCCCTTCTTTCCTCAAGGTATACATATTAAGCTCCTTTAGTCTCTCCTCATATGGCTTCTCTTGCAGACCCTGCACCATTTTAGTTGCCCTCCTCTGGACTGCCTCTATCCTGTCTATGTCCTTGCGGAGATGGGTCTCCAGAACTGGACACAGTACTCCAGATGAGGTCTCACCAGCTGTCTGTACAGAGGGATAACAACTTCCTGTTTTCTGCTGGTGATGCCTCCCTACATCCCAGTATACCCCAGCCCTCCCTACTGCCTTCTCACATTGCTTGCTAACCTTAAGGTCATCTGATATGATTACCCCCAGGTCTCTTTCCTTTTTGTTGTTGTTACTACCTCCCACCAGTTGTGTATTCTTCCCTGGGTTCTTGTTTCCCAGGTGCATTATTTTGCACTTTTTGCATTGAATCCTAGCTGCCATGTCTGACCATTCCTCCAACCTTGCCAAATCCTTTTCATCCTTTCCGCCTCCTTGTGTATCAACCCTGTTGCAGATCTTTTGTCATCTGCAAAAGGCATACCTTTCCTTCAGTCCCTCTACAATGTCACTGATAAAGACATTAAAAGGACTGGACCCAATCTGAACCCTGCCTGTACCCACTAGTGACCCCCCTTTCTTCAGAGTGGACTCCATTTACAATTACCTTCTGTGTCCTGTTGTCCAGCCAATGTTTTACCCAGGCTACCACCCTGGGACCCACTCCCAGGCTGGTTAATTTGACTATTAATCTTTTGTGTGGGACTGTGTCAAATGCCTTGCTAAAGTCTTGGTAGGCCATGTCCACAGCCACCCCTGGTCTACTACTTTGGTCACCCAGTCAAAGAAATCTATTAGATTCATCTGACATGACCTTCCCGCTGTGAACCCATGCTGCCTTGGGTCCTGTGCTCCACTGGCCTCTAGGTACTCAACTATTCTTTCCTTCACAAGTGACTCCATCACTTTCCCTACCACAGAGGTCAGACTGACAGGTCTGTAGTTTCCTGCCTCTGTCTTGGTCCCACTTTTGTGAAGGGAATCACATCTACCTTCCTCCAGTCCTCGGGTACCACACCATCCTCCCATGATTTATTAAAAAGAGTAGCCAGTGGTTTCACTAGTTCCTCCCTTAATTCTTTTAGAATTCTGGGGTGAATTCCATCAGGACCCATTGCTTTGTCCACCTTCAGTTTTAGGAGTTCTTGCAGAACCCTTTCTTCTGTGAAAGGACTGGGATCGACCCCCTATCAAGAGTGCTTCTGTTAATTGGATTAGGCACTTCCTCCTCTTTTGTGAATACTGAGCAGAAATATTCATTCAGTATTCCTGCTTTTCACTGTCCCCTCTGCCCACCCACCGTTCATTCTATTCAGCCTCACTATCCCTCCTTTGTCTTTCTCGCTCGCTGATGTACCTATAAAGGTTTTATCCCCTTCTTAACTGGAGTTGGCTATCTTTTCCTCAGTTTGGGCCTTTGCTATTCTGACTTCCCTCCCTGCTTCCTTCTGCCTTAACTGGTACAGCTGTCTGTCCTGCTCCTTCTGTGTTTCCTTATACTTCCGGAATGCTATCTTTTTCTTCCTGACTTTCACAGCCACCTCTTTTGTGAACCATAGTGGCTTTTTCTTTCATTTTGATTTGTTTATTTGCTTCACACAAAGGCTTGCTGCCTCTGTGATGGCAGTTTTGATAATTCCCCATTGTTGCTCCACACCTCCTTCTAGCCTGTTTGCTAGTGCTTTTCTGAGGCACTCTCCCATCTTGCCAAAGTCAGCCCTCCTAAAGTCCAGTACCCTCACTTTTGTATGGCTTGACTCTGTAGTTGAGTTTAGCGTGAACCACACTGTTTGATGGTCACTTGTCCCAAGATGGCAACCCACTTCTAGATCTGAGATCCTCTCACTGCCTCCGTTTGAGAGAATGAGGTCTAAGATTGCTCCCTCACGAGTGGGTTCCGAAACTAGCTGTCTAATGCCTGCCACCTGTGGGCATCAAGAATGGCCCTGCTCTTGGATGTGGCTGCAGCAAATGTGCTCAGTTAACATCTGGCATATTCAGGTCTCCATCAACAGTATCTCCCCTTCTCTGCCTCTCTAAGAATGCCTTCTATCATATCCTTGTCCATTCCTTCCCCTGACATGGGGTCTGTACAACCCTGTGTGGATTGTGGTGCCCTTTCCAGTCTCCAAGGTGACCCACAGTGCCTCCTCTGCTGCTGTTTACTCTTTTGTTCAATTGCTTTTATCCCTTCCTTTACATGAGAGCTACTCCTCCCCTCTTCTCCCTGCCTGCTTGCTGCCTGTAGGTTATGTACCCTTAATATGTTAACATCCCAGTCATGGTTCTCTGTGTACCATGTTTCTGTGGCTCTCTGATCCAGGCACCCCTCTTCCATTAAGACCACCAGCTCAGGGAGCTTGTTGCCCAGACTACGGGCATTGGTACTCATTACCCTCCATTTCCTGATGGCCTTACTCCCTTTGCCCCATCCCTGTCCTTCTTGCCTTTGTCACTTTCTCCATTTATCCTGCCCTTCTCCTTATCGACACCTCTAAGTTGGTGTTTGACTTACTACCATGATTATTTGGGGCTAGGATTTTCCTGCTCCTTTCCAGTGCCTCCCCTTAAGCTAGTTTAAAAGCTTGCCAATGAAGCATTTAAACCTATCACCTAGGATCCTGGTTCCGCTCCTGGACAGATGCAGCCCATCATGCCAGTATAGGCTTGCATCACTCCAGGTGGACCCCCAGTCACCAGTGAAGCCAAATCCCTGAGCTCCACACCAGTTTTTCAACCACTGATTGAATCCCATGGTGCGGAACACCCTAGCCTCTCCTATGCCATAGATGGGTAGCACCTCCAAGAAGGTTACCGTGCATGCTACTTGACTAAGGCCCCTCCCCAATTCCACAAACTCTTCCTGCACTTCTCTAATCCCTTTCTTAGCCAGGTCATTTGTCCCTAGGTGAACAATGACATCCAGCTCCCTCCCCTGTGCAACTGCTCTGGCAATCCTGAGGATTTGCTCCCTGTCCCTCCAAGCCATGGCACCAGGCAGGCACCTTACCTCCCTCTCCCCTTCCTCCCCCAGTTCTACCTTCCTAACAATGAAGTCCCCCACCAGGAGTTGTTTCCTTCCCCTGCCACCCTCCTGTGGGTCTCCTTTGTGGAGGTTCCCAGCATCCTCCTTGGTCTCCACTCTGGGTGTCTCCATAGAGGAACCACACTTTGCCAGAATGGCATAGGAATTGTGGATAGGTACAACTGGAGGGATGCGCCTCTGTTCCACCACTCTCACCCATTGTGCGCTACATGGGCGGAAACACATTTTGGGCAGGATGTGAAAAATGACAGCTGTACTGCTTATGAGAAGGTGTGGTAAAATGCCAATGTTGAAAATCTGGAGTGGAAATATTGAAAATTAAGAAGCGTCTGCGAGGCGTGGAACTGCGCAGCCGCAGCTCATAAAACAGTCATTTTAGGAATTTTCACCAAATTTTCAACACAACCATTTTAAGACCTCTGCTCATGAGCAGTGTCACTGTGATTTTCTTAATTTGTCCCATACATTGATTTTGCACACCGACTGCGCCATTGTGCGCTACATGGATGGAAACATGTTTTGGGTGAGATGTGAAAAATGACAGCTGTACTACTCATAAGAAGGTGTGGTAAAATGGCAATGTTGAAAATCTGGAGTGAAAATATTGAAAATTCACGAACTTACGAGCCTGCGTAGGAACTGCGCACAGCCTGCGTTCATAAAACAATCATTTCTTTTGAATTTTTGCACAAATTTTCAACATGGGATTTTGGGACCCTTCTCATGAATGATGTCACTGTCATGGTGTTATTCAGGCCTGAAGGGTGATTTCACGCGGTGACTGTGCAGTGACTGCGAAATCACCCCGAGGACGGATACTCATGACAGTGACATCATGAAGAAGGTCCCAAAACCTTGTTGAAAATTTGGTGCAAAAATTCTAGAAAATGCCTGAGATATGCAATAAAGTAATGAAGTTGAAAACCCCCTATCTAGCCCATTATACAGCTTGCCGGCATTTCCTCAGTTCGCGGTCGGCTTTGAAGAGTGCAGACGTGTTCCCGGTCCACCGAAGATCGTCGTGCCGAGCTCTGGAGGTAAGTATGGGGTGGGGGGATGTGGGGAGGCTGGTTGCACAGTGGGTGGGTGCGGATTGTGGGAGGGGACTGGGGAAGCGCCGTGGGACTGTTTTTGCTTTACAGGTGAACAAAAAAGACTAGGTGGGATGTTTGCCGTGCTGGGATGGGCTCCCAGCATGGCGAAGGATGGCTTGGGGGGGCCGAGGAGCTGATGGGGAATTGGGCACCCCTGTCGGCAGATGACACGGGACATTTGCCATGCTGGGGTGGGCTCCCAGCATGGCACCAAAGCTTTGGGGGGGGCATGAGGCCTACCAGCACTGTGTATGACAGTGGTGGTTTTCTTTGAAGTGAAGACCACCGCTGTCATACACAGCTCCCACCCATTGGTGCAGGACCACCACGCCTGCTCAACAGAGCAGTGGATTGAAAGTGAGAGGCACACCTCCAAAGTGTGCTACTCTCCCAAAATGTTCCTTGTGCATGCGCGCAAGTGAACGTAAAAAAAGAAAGGAAAAAGGAAAACAAGCAGGGGCAGGGAGAAACAGCAGCAGACAACACCATATACAGTGCACACCATCTAACATGAATGCAGCAATCGTAGTCAATATTTCTGGAAAAAAACATTGACTCACTTTCAGCTGCAGGTGTTGTCTTATGGACATTCATTTATCCCCACTACCAAAGTAGAGAACTTTGAGATCCATGATACATTGTAATCTATTTAAATTATTCAGAAAAATACATTTAAATAAATTCTTCATGGAAGGGGACAATATGGGGGCAGTGGTCAAGCCCATGAGGCTGCACAGCTACTGGGTAAATTAACTGCAACACTGCCCACTAATGAGGGTGCCAGTATGGACAACTGCCCCACAATTCCAAACCGTTTTCTACCTAATGGATGACAACAATTTACAGCTGGTTGAAGAAGCAGTGTTAGAGCACATACAGAACCAGCATTTAAATTTCAAATTACAAAAAGCGATCAGACTAGAAATAAGTAGAAAATCTACATGCACTGTACATCTGGCAATGGTGGCAACACTGCTATTGTGATGTTCCAGATGATGGGTCTTAAGGAAACAGCACAGACAACACAAAGGAACAAAAAACAGCCACTGTCATGCAAATATCAATTTGGAATAGCAAAGAGCCTTTCAAAAACAAAAATCAATGCCAGACATAATTGTGAATGTCGTAGTAATGGGCAAAAACGTTTACCAGCAAGAAGCACTGTGACAACTGAATGACAGAACTAATTACAGACTGTGACCATGCAACTCTACAAAGCTGTAGGTTTGCTAAATGAAACACTAGAGGTGGATTGGACCAACAAAGTTAAATAACAGCTTTTACTTTGTGATGACACTGTTATCCCTCTATTTTGCCATCTGCCCAAACTCAAACAAGCTCCCTTGTAGACCTATCATATGGAGAATGCCTTCCTCATAGAAAAACTCCTGCTTTGTGGATAGACTCTTACAGCATTAGGTAATACACCTCCCTTCATACCTGACAGACACCGAACTCAACTGCAACACTTTAATAACTTTGTCTGGAATAATGGGTACACCGCATCTTGGTAGATGTGACATTGTATACTGCAGTAGATCACAATCAGCGCTTCTTTGTGGTGAAAAATATGTTAGAAACTTCATCCATTAATTTCCCTGCTATCTTTATGGTTGGTGCTGCCAAACTTATTATAACCAGCAACTACTTCTCATTTGATGATAACTATTTTTTGCAGGTTAGAGGCACTACCACTGGTACATCGATGACCCCTCTTACAGCAACCTTTTATGGGTTGGTGGGAGGCAGGGGCCATTTGTGACCCTGAAAAAAATCTGATTCTTGGCAGTATAGTAACTTGGGTCCAGTGTATTGATGGCCTTTTATGCATCTGGGCTTTTACAAATGGTGAACCAGACAGGTTTTCTCAATATCTTAACAATTATCTTGTGCATAAATTTATAGTGATCAGTGATATTAATAAAATCAACTTCCTTACTGTACTCTTATATGGGGTTGACAGCCAGCCAGTTTATACAACTGGCTATCAAAGAGTAACTGCTCTTAACAGTTTCTTACACATATGCATCTTCCATTCGTCACATTTGATAAATATTTTGTATGGGCAGTTAGTTAGACTCAGACAGAACTGTACAAAAATGGAGAACTTTGAAAGGGAAGCAGCTGAACTGCTAGATAGATTTAGGTTTAGATGGTACAATGAAGATATCTTACAGCAGGCACTGACCAGAACATGTGGTCTTAGAAGAGATTCTCTGTTGGTTCCCAAAAATAATGCCTCAGAAAATGACAAGGTGACATTTGTAACCACCTACAGCTTGGCTGCCATGTACCTTAGGTTAATTATACACATAAAACTAAAGTATTTTAGAATTGGATCCTGACTTGAAAAAAGTGACTAGAAATGTACCTATGGTGACATTCAGAAAAGAAACAAGCACTTGTCAATGTCGAATTTTTGCTTGCATTTATGTGCTGTGCAGGTGTTTGGTACTGACAGTGCAGAGATGCAGATGCCCTGCACCTAGGAAAGACTCTGTCCAAGGGCTCTGCACTTCTATGCAGCAACGGATGTGAAGAATTCAAGGATCTGTCTGGTGGCTTGTGGAACCACAGGACCTGTGGTTACTATGCTTTCATGTGGCTGCAGATACAGATGAACAAGATAAAGAGTACATCTGTCAGCCAATGCACAAGGCACTTTGCCACCCACTGGTGGACAGGTGCAGGGCCCTATGTCAAGAAGACAGTTGACAGTTCACTATATGGTAACTGGGACCATGTGAATAATGCTGCACCTTTCATTCCCTAGCTGTGTGTGTATGTGTGTCCCACAACAGCACCAGTCCCCCAACCTCACCCCATCTAGCTAGGTCACTGAGCTTGCCTGGAGGGGAGGGGGTAAAAGAAGCAGTACCAAAGTTGGCACACCAGTCCACTTAATAGACAGATAGACAGGCAGGCAAAACCGCAGACAGACAGAAAAGAGAGAGAGAGAGAGAGAGAGAGAGAGAGTGAGTGAGAGATAGATAGATAGATAGATAGATAGATAGACAGACAGACAGACAGACAGACAGACAGACAGATAGATAGATAGATAGATAGATAGATAGATAGATTGCAGAGCCATTGTGGAGCCAAAGGGGATACCAAAACCCAAGACAGAAAGGCAGCATTCTTGCATATGCTAAAAGTAGATCAGCTACTTGCTGACTGGTTTCATGCAAATTAATGGACCAAAGTCCCCTCTAGTAGGAGAGGCTTCAGTCCTTTCAACTACACAAAGTTTCCTGCCAGCAAGCAATCAGTGGTGTAATGACCACAGTGCGTGGTCACTGGATTGGACTGCTGAGCCTCCCTATAGTTTGAGCTGCAATGGGCTTGGCAGTGACACACCTCAGAAATGCCATTTAGTGTAACAAAATGTTTCTTGCACCTGTGCAAGCAAACAACAAAGTACAGTATAAGTGATACCCTTGTGAATAATAACTACAGTCCCTTGTTATGCATCAGGAACTGGCAGCCTCTTAAACCACACTGTTTCTGTCACTGTAAGGACTGTGTGATGTAATTATGCAAGGCAGTAGTTTTTGTTATCCAGTGAAATTAGAAATCAATAGAAATATGCCAGCTCATGTGCTCCTGTTGCAAGACTGTACAGGTAGAACTATTAGATTACTTAAAGATAGAATCCTGGACTACAGTGCAATAAGCAAAATCTCAGGAACCTGAAACTGAGTGGGTTTAATGACCTTATGGATTAGATCCTATTTTGTAGCTACAGTTCTATGGGATTTCTTGCATCAGTGTGAGGCTGTCTTTACCTTTTCATATAGTTGTGCACATGTAAGCAATAAGACATGGGGGGTGTGCATTAGACATTTCTAACACACAGCCATAGTGATGCATAAGGCCACAGGCCAAGTGCCTTCAGCCCCTGGCCGTGCATTAGAAATATCTAATGCACACACCCTGAGTGTCTTATTGTGCTTGTAAAATAGGGTTGTGTGTTTTACATGGATATAACAATTTCTATACATATGTTAAAACAGAAGTAAAAATTTGCTTCGGTTTTAATGTAAAATAGTTCCTCAGCCTGAATTAGCTTGGTCTGATTTTTTTCCTTTTTTGAGATTGGTAAGTTTGTTCTACCGTGAGTTCCCTAGCATTAGCTCCCCAGAACCCCTTTTCTGCAAACACTATATACAGATTTAAAAAAAAGGAAAAATAGATTTTCTCTGGACTCGGTCTTTCAACATTTAGTTATTGTCAGTCACTACTAAGATTTAGAGTGGGAGGAAAGATGCAAGTGCAATATTCAGAGTGCTGGCAAGTGCATGTTTTGTCTGGGGAAAGAGGCGTCTGAAGGGATAGTGGGGGGGGCAGAAAACAACATTGAGGAAGAAGCACAGAAAGTGTTAACCACTTCTGGTATTTTTTCTTTTTTAAAAAACCTTCGTTGATGCAGGGCAAATGGAGAACAGCATCTGGGTACTGTGGAGGAGGGAGAAACTGTGAGCATGATGTTTTAAAAAGTGAGTAACTAAACTGCAACTTGCTCAGTCTGAGCAAGAAAGAATCAGGCGAGTAGGAGTGACTAGCAGAAGAGATGATTTTATAAGGACTGACAAGTCTTTCTTTAGTTTTGGACAGCTTTAGATTTTTTGTTTTTTGTTTTTTTAGCAAAATAGCAGGAGTACGCGAGAGAGAGAGAGAGAGACACAGCAGTACTGAGAGTGGAAATGCTGTCACAAAGAAAATAATCTCTTACAGTGCAGAGGAGAAAATGGAAGGTGTAGGCCTCTAATGAGCTTTTAAGAGAAGCACATAAAGGAATGCCTTTTTTTTTTAATCGAGTGGTACTGAAAACTGAGTCAGTGTCAGGTAGTGAAACACAGAGTGAGCCTGTGAGACAGCGTGGCGTGACTAAAATGGGCATTACTGAAGATGTAAGGGTGCCATTGTGCTTCAGAATTATTTTCTGATCAAATACAGTATCTTCACGAACATCAGGCACATGCTGCTACCAACAAGCCTTACAGTTCATTCAGCAGCAAAAGAAAGCAACCAAAACCAGTGCTATTCTAAATAAAAAAAAAGATTTATTGCACACAAACCGAATTAAAGAAAATTATTATTGCACACATAGCTTGCATCAGAGTGGATTGATAGTCTTTTGACAGCAATTGCTGGTAAGGCAGTCTTATTATAAAAGTTCTGTTTTTTGGTAGGAAGTTCCAATATTGTACACCTGAGATCCACATATTTAACAACAGACTACGTCTTTGATAGAGGCAAACTCACATTCTGCAAATTAAACAAACAAAAAAGAATACTGAGTTTTTTTCAGTTTAAGCTTTTCTGTTGGGGTGCTCGACCCCCCCACCCCGGTGCTGAAGTTGTAATTTCTCAAGTGACTCTTTTCTTCTTTTTGATTTTTTCATGTATTTATCTATTTTTCAGTTTAAGCTTTGCTGTGGGAGCACTCTGCCCCCCACAACCCCTGCATGCTTAAGTTGTCATTTCTCAAATTATTTCTTTCCTTTTTACTTTTTTATGTATTTATTTATATTTCAGTTTTAAGCTTTTCTGCGGGAACGCTCTGTCCCGACACCCTTGGGTGCTTAGGTTGTGATTTCTCAAGTAATTTTGTCCCTTCTTTGTATTTATCATTTCAAGTGATAAATGTTTGTTCTATTCATTTATTTTCATTTACTTGGCTGCCAATCAAGAAATATTGTAAAAGCATTCATCCACATATGTGATGATGCACAGTGCTAGAACATGCATGTGGATGTATCCTGATTCACCGAGTCACAAAGGAAGTGCACTGGGGGCCCTTAGATCTCCGGTATTGCCCTAAGAGGAATGTAAGTGGATTTGTGAGGAACTTCAGTCTGAATATCATGTGTGGCTAACCTCCCCCCCCCCACAAAAAATGAAAGTGACAGTGAAGGGAGAACAGATGGAACATTGGGGAAACTGCTGAGAGGTTCAGCTCGACTCTCTTCTGTCTGAGAAAAAACTGGCAGCTGTTCAAATATCAAGAATCTATTTGGAACAATGATTTTTTTGTGGTTCTGCATCCCCCTTGGCAGCACTTGTTTTTACCTGTGTGTTATACAGATCTAATGCACAGGTAACAGCCTATCAGAATGTAGGATTTTTCCCCCCCATTTTATAAGCATTGCATAATCTCTTATTTTCAGGTTTTATAAGAGGTGCTCCATCCAGAATTATGTGATAGATATATATTCCTTAGAACTATTACCAGTTTTAGGACATTGTTTTTTGCTTACAAGACTTTATGCCTCCCAATCCTACATTTATTGACTACAAGTCCAGTTGTGCTTTACATAATTATATTTGATTATGTTACTCACATGTATTATGTAGGTCTCTGTGCTCAGCACTTCAGTTATTATCTGTTCACTCAAGTTGTCACTATTTTGCTGTATGCATTTATAACTCTGAAAACTCACAAATCATTTGTCAGTGTTTTGGATACAGTTTACAGTATAATCAGAACAACTGGTAGTATTTAGGTACATTTAAACCCTGTGATGTGTACCACATGTCATCACAGCACTGCTCTTAAGAAGGCTGCATCAGCAGTCAGGCTGCACCCCCTGATGAAGAGGTTAACTCCTCGAAGTGCCAGGGCTAATCACCAGGTCAGCTTGTTCTAATATTTAAAGATTTTGGTACCCTTTTATATTTCTTTGATACACTATACACTTTAGTAATGCACATTAAATAACTACAGTGAATGGAGTGCTCAGTGTCTAGTGTTTTTTCTTGGACTATTAACAGAGTACCCGGTCTTACCTGAAGTGCGTATGTCTCTTTTTGTGTGTTCAGAGTTATTTATTCAGCTGATAGTTCTGGTGGTGTCTTGGGACAGCCTTCCCAAGATTGCCCACCCTTCCAATTTCCTATAGGTTGCACTATTCTATTGTTATCTATCCCACCCATGTTTGAACCCAGTCACAAGCTTTTCATTTGCCACATCATTGAGCAATTAATTCAACTTGTCCACATGCTGTTTTGTGAATTACAGATCAAGGGAGCACTTCTGACCAATTGAAGCACTCCTTTCCCCTGTGCATGAGATATTCTTATTCTGTGAAGAGCATGTCACACTCATATGCCCTGGAGATGGGAACATTCTGGGAATGGGTTTTGTTTTGTATATATTATTGATCGCTCTCAATCAATAATATATTAATATATCCCTTGTTGCCACTCATTCTTGTATTAGAGTGGTTTCACTTGCCTTCAGCTTGAGCCAGAATAGCTCAGCTTCACTTCACTGTTCTCACTCCAGACGAAGGCACGTGAAACTTGCAGTATAGCCTAGAGGTTAGAGTAATGACTGTGAACGAGCTTGATACATCCAGCAGACCAGACCTTGGTTTGATTCTCACAGCCTCCACTTGCATACTGTGTGACTCTGAGCAAGTCACTTAACCACCCAGTGCTCCCAGGTCACCCCTGAAAACAGGCACTTGTGCCTAGTGGGCCTTACCCAGTCACCAAAGACTAAAATAAAAAAATGAATAAAACCACTCTTATACAGCAACAAGTAGCTCTGGGGGATGTATTAACATAGCCAAGAACATATTCATGTCCTCAAATCCCCCACAACTTCCTTTCATGCCTTCTAGTCACAGTATTTTCATTCCAAGTAAACAGTTCCTCACAATCCATCCTATTTATTTCTACAGGAACTTGTAAGTCTCTGTCATGCACCCATCCTCCTAGTCGTAAGTATGCACAATATATGTTGAAACTGTCCAGCCTCTCTCATACATTTTCTGCTGTTCTCTGCAGATTATTTTTGCAGTCCTTTTCTGGATTGTCTCCAGTTATTCCTAGTCCTTGTTTATATGCAAACTTCAGAAATGTGCACAGTATTCTAGGTGTGCCGTTACCAGGGACCTGTACAGGGGCAGTACCACCATATTCCTGCTGCTAAAGAGTCCATTCCCATACAAGTTACAAGTATTCTTTTAGCTTTGCCAAATACCTTGTTGAATTGGCCAGTAGACTAGAGGCTGCCAGTGATGATAACTCCAAGGTCCCATTCCTCTGAGTTCTGTGCAACTCTCAACACCATCCAATAATCTGTTCAACTTTTTTTGCCAATGTGAATCACTTTTCACTTCACATAATTAAATTTATGATGCCATACCCAGAACCATCTCTCTAAATGTTCCACATCTTATTTTTATGTCCCGTATTCCTATTCAGAGTCCACTGTGCTATAGCTCTTGGTGTCCTCTGCAAAGAGACATATCTTACCTTGGACACCCTCTTCTGTATCAAAAAATGAAAATATTAAACAGTACTGTTCCCAGGACTGATCCCTGTGTTCTTTCACTTGTGATGTTCCCAGCCCCTTAATATTTATCGTGACTTCCACCCTCAGTGTCCTGCCACCCATCCAGTTCTCTAGTCACATAGTCCTAATAATACCTTGTAATAATAACATACAAAAGGCTGTACGCTTAGTACTCCACTCCATTTCTGATTCCCTCTTGCCCACCAAAGAGTAGAAGTCACCAGAGCAGGGAATGCTGTGACTGCCACTGCCTTGCCTAAAGTGAGTGGAAGGTCAGACTTTTATGGTGGCTCACCCCTCTTTCTGGAAGTCACTCTGTGTGTAGATTCATTTTGCTGGTTGTCTTGCCTCTTTCAAATTTTAACTGAAATACCATCTTATGCAGCAGGAATTTACGTAGTTTGGTAGACATGCATTAGACTGTGCCTTATGCATATTTGACATTGTAATCATGTATAATGTATATTTTGTACTGTAGTGTGTTGTATGGCTCTATGATTTATTATTGCCTTTTATGGTGGTCATATCGTATAGTCACTCTGAGCACTGGAGGGGTGTCTCTTTTACAAATACATGTTACTAATTCTTCTTCTACTTCTGTTACATTTTGTTTACTTTCACTTAGAAAAAAACTGATGTATTATGGAAAGCTAAGTGATATTTGAAACATGGTGGCATACAGCTGGTTCTGGTGTTTATAAATATTTTACTGCTTTTGGTTTAAAACATAAAGCAAGATTTATTACATGTGAATAAGGGTTTGTCATCTTGACACCACTCCAAGCTGACTATATAAGCAAATAGATTAAAACCTAACTTCTTCAAGAAATGCAGTAGAAGTGGAGTACATAGGCACCATGTTAGGCCAACATTAAGGTGCTTTTAATCTTTTCCAAAAAAGGCAATGTGAAAGTATTATATTGCCAATGCTCTAATGCTTTTTTCCACAGGTGATGTTTCATCAACATGGATTTCTGTTCCCATGATACATTTTGCATTGACTGACATTTCTCAGTGTATGACTTAACTGTAGGCCACCGACATCATTGCTTGCTAACACAACTGATTCTACTCCTACAGTGAAGCCCACCAGAATGAACCCCGGTGTCACAGTTTCCTTCATGACAAAAGGGATTAACTGTCATTGAAACTTTCTCATTTCCTGCATCAACTCCATTGCAGAATTCTGTAGAATTGGGTTGCATCCTGTGGGCTTCACAGTACATTTCCATCCACTTTCACTCTGCCCTGGTGAGTGATGCCTCATTATTCCTTTCCACATCCACTCTAGGGTCCCTCACAGGGCTTCATTCTGGGGCCTATCCTCTTCTCTGTCTTTCTCAATGATCTCCTAACTGTTTGCGTACACTTGCACATTCACATGTACACAGATGACACAGGTGTGTTGTTTCTTCTTGCCTCTGGTGCCTCAGTCCCGTGCTGGAATTCTCACCCCAGCAGGGCTATATCAGCAGCCAGTGTTGGTTCCAATAAAATAAGCTCTTGTTTAATGCTAAGAAAACAGTTTCTATGACCACTGAAACTAATCAGAGGCTCACTAGTCTCCTTGCTTTACTAGTCTTCACAACTGTAGATAATTTCATTTAGTGGCATTACATTAACCGGCAAATACGAACATACGAAATTCGCGAGCAAAAACAGGCCTCATGGTCTATCAAATCTGCTCGTATGAGCAGCTAGCACCCCTGTAATGCAGCTGCCCCCCCCCCCCATTCACTTCCTGGAACTGCTCAGTGTCTTTTACCTAGCCTCCCTTCCTTGCCCTGTCCCATGCCCTCTTGAAACTCCCCACCATCCTGCATTCCACCACCTCCTCTCAAAGTGTTACATTTCAACACTACCCTCTCAGTGAAATAATGCCTTCTCATCTCCCTCCTGAACCTGCCTCCCTCCAATCTTAGCCCATGCCCCCTCGTGTCCCTTCCTTTCCTCAGCTTAAACTGCCCCTCTGTGCCAGATTTGTTGATCCCCTCAAGTATTTGAAAGTTTCAATCATGCCACTGGACATTTTTGCTGCAGTCGGAGGGGGGTCATGAGGGCTTCAGCCTGTTCCAGCCCTCCTCCAATGGACTATTGCCAACCCCTCAGCCTCTCTGGGGAGTACAGCAGAGTGCAGAATCACCATGCCTCCTTTCTCCCAGCTAGCCTATTAGAGGAGGACAGCGGACAGAGGCAGGAAAGCCTGCTAACATTTAAATTTGAACTTGGACCATTTGGTGGCATTCCAACAACTGCCATTGGACATTGTTGCTGCAGTCAGGGGTCAGGAGGGCTTCAACATGTTTTAGCCCTCCCCTAACAGACTATCATCAACCCTTCAGCCTCTCCAGGGAGCACAGGAGAGTGCAGAATCACCATGCCTTCCCTTTGCCAGCCAGCCTATCAACTTTCAGGATCCAGTATTTCTTTAACTCCTCTACTAGTGGCTCATCTGTACAAAGGACCATAACTCCTATGGACATTCATCTGCCTTGAGTCTACTGGAGTCAGCCGGTCTGCCAGCCACTCTGCTCTCTGCTCAACAGGTCGTATGCCACCATTCTTCAGTGCTGATAGGCCACTACCTGCATGTCTGACTAAGCCTCTATTTTCTGCCCTTCTGTTGTATGTTCTCACTGCAATTTTTGGTCTTCTTGTTTCCCATCCCGTTTTCTAAGTCAGCAACTGTCACAGTTTGGTTCCCACATCACCTAAGTTGACATTTTTTGTAAATTGCATAATTCTGCTGCTACCTCAGACTGTTGCTCACTATACATTTAGATTGCTTACTTGTTGTGAGTGCTTTATAACTGACCATTTGTTTGCTGCTAAAACTTTGTTAATCTGTGTTGCTTGTACCTTTGCACAGTCCAGCAGCTACCTTGGTCTGTTATCCACCATACGTTTAGAGTGCTTATTTCATTGTGAATGCTGCATGTTTTACCATTTGTTTGCTGTTAAAACTTTGTTAATCCGTTTTGCTTGTTCCGTTGTACAATCCAGTAGCTAGAGCAGACAGTTACCCACAATACATTTAGATTTCTTATTTGTTGTGGTTTCCTTAAGATTTTTCGAGGGAGTCACGTGATGCAGTGGTGCTGAATAGCTGCTTACTGTGGAGCTCCCGCTCTTCTCCTCCTAAAATAGCTTTTTCTCGTCCCTAAATTCACGCTATCGACCCTGAGGCGAGCTGAGAAGGTTTCTTACCACTGCAGGACCCCTCGAGGATGGGACTGGCACTGACTGCTTTTTTATACCAAACGCGATGGCTGAATCAGAGATGAAGGCCACGGGAGTTAAACACACTCCCCCAACCTCACCAGAGAAGGCCTCCAAAAAGGCCAGGAATACCAGTGCTAGCACCACTTCAACATCCAAGCAGCATCCCAGTGGGACATCAGCTACTACACAGGGCACTGTGTTAACAGAAGAGCGCTTCTTAGAAGAACTATCTCCTTTTAGAGAGACCCTGCAGGAAATCTCAAAAGAGATAAGATCGCTAAGGCTGGATTTCACTGATCTCTCGAGGAGACTAAGCGATTCAGAGGCCAGACTCTCTTCAATTGAGCAGTGGGAGCACAAAATTGACCCTGAGATTATCAAGCTGAGACAACAGATCCAGAAACTCCAGACAAAAACAGAAGACCTAGAGGGTAGGAGTCGGCGGAACAATGTGCTGATCCTTGGCCTCCCGGAGTCAGAGGAGGGGGGTGACACCCTACGCTTTATCCAGCAGTTTTTTAATAAAATCTTGGGCCCTTCGCCTATCCATCAACAGTATCACATAGAAAGGGCCCACAGATCTCTTAAACCTAAGCCACCTCCGGATGCTCCTCCCAGGCCTATAATTGTTAGACTCTTAAGCTACCTGGAACGTCAGCATATTTTAGAGAAGGCTAAACAACTGGACTCTATCCTCTGGGGTAATAGCAAACTCAGGATCACCCAGGATCTTCCCTACGAGGTCCGACAGAGAAGAGCTGCCTTTCATCCGGTTGTCAAGAAACTCATAGCGGCCGGGAGAGCCTTCAAGAAGATCTACCCTGCTAAATTGCTTGTTCAGGTGGAAGGCACATGGCGTGCTTACGAGAAGCCGGATGATGCGCTAACTGAGTTGAAGAAATTGCTCCCGGACTTATTCAAGTGACTCTCTCATTACTTAGTGTAGCTGGGCCTTTTTCCCAGTAGCTCCAGTGTCAATGTTTAGTTTTTTTTCTGTCTAGCTAGCCCGATCAGTTTTTCTGCCTTAATTGGCCCCTACTAGCATTCCTGCCTTGCACAATTCAAGATGAGCAGAGTACCTGATTATCCCTGTAGAGAGGCTTTCTGTGGCGGGGGTCCGGGTTGGAGTAGGCCTCGGGGAGAAGTAGGCCGCGAGACCTGTTTGTCCTGCATTTGATTCCCGACGCACCTGGTCCTCTCTGCTGCTCTTTGGGTACTGCTGAGCAGGGGATGTGTTTCCGGGGGATGCTTTTCGCGGTCGGACCGGTTGGTCCGTCAGTGGAGCTTCTCCTACACTTCCTTACCCCCTGCATTTCCGGTTGGGCCTTGAGCAGCTTTGTTTTTGGGAAGTGGACCTTCTTCTCGATGGGGCTTCTTCCAGGTACCTTTTTTCTTTCCTTTCATGACCAGACATGTGGTTTTCAGGTACTGTTGTGCTACTTTTCTTACTCGCCCGGAAGGGGGGCTGGGGGCCTGCGTCTAGTTGCCCTCAGAGCCCTGCTTACGACTTAAAATGATTTGGTGGGTACCTGTAGGGGGCATTTAATTGTTTTTTTCTCTACCGGGCATGCTTGTTTCATATTTTGGATTGGTGGGTGAATAGTATTATGGTCATTTTGACATCTTGGGTGTTTTTACAGTACCATGGGGTGGGGAGGTGGTTCTGTTCAGTCTGTTTCTCTTGCTATTCTGGTTTTGGGAACTGGTTTGTAAATAGGGGGTTAAACTCAAGCTGTTGTAAGTATTCGCTGTTTTTGGGGTGTTGTAGTTGGGTATTGGTATGGGGGTGGAGTAGCCGCCTATTGTCATTTTTCTCTGAAATTGTGGGGTTTTATACCCGCTTCAGTTCTGTTTATAATGAAGTGGTATTTCTCTGTTCTTCAGCTGAAAGCTGTTCATTTTTGTTATTACAGAGGCGGCAGGGTTGGGGTGGTGGGGGGGCATGAGAGGGTGTCACCACTGATTGGATTAAGTTGGGGGATCCCTATGCAGTTCATCTTAACCATACTACCGTCCCTTGAGGATGGCTATGGGCCATGTTAAATTAGCCAGTTGGAACATAAGGGGCATTAGGGAGACTAAGGAAAGGACCTGTATACTGTTTAACTGTTCCCTGTTGGGGGTTGACATTTTGCTTCTACAAGAGACCCACATAACAGTGGCGGAAATTAATATGTTAAAGCTTAAAGGTTTCTCTCAAGTTTTTGTTGCTGGTGTTTCCTCCGAAGCCAAGGGAATAGCAATCATGATTAAAAAAAGCATACCTTTTATCCCGGAGAAAGTTACTCAAGATCCCGAGGGCAGATATATTTTTGTGCAGGGTTCCCTTTATAACTCCGCTATAATTCTAGGTTCTGTCTATGGCCCGGTTGGGGGAGATGCCGGTTTTTTAATGCAATTAATAGATAAATTAAGTGCGTATTTGCCAACTCCCCTTATTCTGGGAGGAGATTGGAATATAGCCCCATCACAAGAACTAGACAAAACCTATAGGCCTCTGAAGCCTCCATCCCCAGCGCAGCTGGTGTTGCGTGACTTAGGCAGCATGCTAGGATTGGTGGATCCTTGGAGGACTCTGCATCCTTTTAATAAGAGCTACACCTTCTTTTCCCCGCTTCATAACTCTTGGTCCAGGTTGGATTATTTTTTAGTAAGCACCTCCCTTATGGCTAACATTACCCTGGTAGGCATTGAGCCTATTGTAATTTCTGACCATGCTCTAGTATGGCTTCAATTCAACCCCTCCTCTTTGGCACAGCGCGACACAATATGGAAGCTCAATACTCAGGTTTTAAAGGATGAGCACTCCCACGCTCAGATTAAATCCCTAATTAAAGAATACCTGGACATTAACCAGGGTTCAATGGCCAGGTATGACATCCTATGGTGCTCTTTAAAATGCTTTTTAAGGGGAGAATTCATTAAAATCTCCGCTAGGAGGAAAAAACTCAGGACTCAAAAATTTCTTCTCTTATCTGGTTAGATTAAGGCGGCAGAAGACTCCCTTGCCTCTTCTAGGTCCCTAAAGAGTTTGGAGCAGCTATATAAACTTAAAAATGAATATGAGGGGCTGGTCGGAGAAAAAACTGAATTTGCGTTGTTGAGATCCAAAGCTAAATACTTAGACCAAGGGGAGAAGCCGAGTAGGCTTTTGGCCCTAAAACTCAAGGAAGTAGAAAATTCAAGGTTGGTCCCAGCTTTAGAGGCACAAGATGGCTCCATCAAGACAGGGCCCAGGGATATTGTGGAGGTTTTCAGATTATTTTACCAAAATCTTTACAGTGCTATACCAGTCCCTCCTTCCCTGCCTGCAATTGAGACCTTCTTTAAACCAATTTCCCCACCTTGCCTCTCCGAGGACCAAGCATCTTTCCTCTCAACTCCCCTATCCCTGAAAGAGATTGAGGAAGCCATTCATAATCTTCCGTCAGACAAAGCCCCGGCCCGATGGCTTACCTCCAATTTTATAAAAGCCTTTTGCAAGGAATTAGCTCCTACACTTTTGGAATTTTATAACTATCTTCTCTCTCTGACTCACTGGACCCAACCTTATTAGAAGCCATTATAATCCTGATTCCCAAAACAGATAAAGCCTCTCTGGATCCGACTAACTATAGACCCATCTCACTGCTCAATTGTGATATCAAAATCCTGTCTAAAATTCTGGCTTCACGTATTAAGCAAGTATGGCAATCACTTTTGAGCAGGGAGCAAGTAGGCTTCGTGCAAGGCAAGTCAGCTGCCGATCATATGAGAGTCCTTTCCTATGTCTTCCAAACAGCCCAGGCCTCTCAGGCTCCCATGGCACTGGTGGCTTTAGATGCCGAGAAGGCATTTGATCGTGTCAATTGGGATTTCTTATGGAGTGCTTTGGCTAAGTTTGGTTTCCCGGAGAAATTTATCCAGTGGATAAAGGTTCTATATAAAGATCCCTCGGCAAAAATCTACTGTAATGGGGCTTTCTCATCCTGCATTCGGTTATTTTCAGGCACCCGTCAGGGCTGCCCCCTCTCGCCATACCTTTTCAACCTTTATTTGGAACCCCTGTTGCTTAATCTTAAGGCAGCTCCCGGGATCCAAGGCTGTGCCATCTTTCAACAAACCTCCACAATATCCGTCTTTGCAGATGATATCCTATTACAGCTAACCAATCTGGCAGACTCCCTACGGGTAGTCCTAAATATAATAGAGCAATTTGGCGCTGTATCCAATTACAAACTTAATCTGGCCAAGTCTGAGATTTTCCCTCTTAATTTGTATACATCTCAATCTAGTATGTCTCACTTTGGTATGAAATGGGCCTCATCCCATCTTAAATATCTCGGTATTTATTTGGCTCGTGACCCAAATCTGGTTAGGAAATTAAACCTGGATGATCTAGTGGACAAAATTTACTCTGACCTGCAAAGATGGGACAAGCTCCCACTATCAGTAGAGGCCCGAATCAGCATTATTAAAATGAATATTCTGCCTCGTCTGTTTTATCCCCTGAGTCTTTTGGATATTTGGTTACCCAAAACTTTCTTCAAGAGAGTACATTCAATCCTGACTTGTTTTATCTGGAATCACAAATCTCCCAGATGAGCCTTTTATAAACTTTGCCTACCCAAAGATATGGGGGGCCTCCGTCTCCCTAATTTTGAATATTACTACTGGGCTAGCCATCTAGTTAAAGCCGGCAAGTGGCTTGGGGGAAAGGATGCAACATCCTCACCTTTATGGTTAAGTTTAGATCTTGATCTTATCAAGCAATGCAACATAGATCCTCTAGTTTGTTTACTGTCATTTTCAACTTTGCCCACTGTATTCAAGACTCGGCAGTGGGCATTTCGATCAGGTGCTGAACCAATTTTATGCCACTGCCAAAATCCGAAACGTTAAGGATCCTGGGCAACCACTGCTTTCCAACCCTAATATTAAAATGGGGACCAAATTGTTATCTCAAGTGGCTGCCCCAAATTCAGGGACTCTCGGTGGAAGATTTATTTGTGCAAGGGGGTCCTGGGTTAATAGATGACCTTCTATTAGTCCTAAGTATCCCCCCCGAATGATTTTCAAGGTATATCAATTAAAACACCTCGTCAATAAGGAATTTGGCAACACTGTACCGGTGTCGGTTGTCAAGCCCCTTCTTAGGGTGGTTAAAGAATACGCGGCCAAGCCTCATGGTGTATCTAAATTATATTTACATCTTATGAAGGTTAACTTCCCCGACCCCTTAGCTGGTTCCAAATCTTGGTTTCCACTCCTCTTAGACCCTTCTTTCACATGGAGCCAGGTTTGGAGAGATTTGCACACATATAATACTCTGGATAAGAATAGGCTTATTCAATATTTTATTGTTAATAATATGTATATTACACCCGTTAAAAAATCGAAATTTGATCATTCCAGCTCTCCCAATTGTCTCAGATGTGGTGAGGACCTGGGTAGTGCCCCTCATATTTTCTGGTACTGTTCCAAGGTAGCCCCATTATGGAGGGCTATTCGGGACAACTTAGACCCCATTCTAGGCCTGCAAAACCTCTTTACATTAGAGATTTGTATTCTGGGCATCTATTCAGGTATTAACGTCAGAGAGAGAAGATATCATATGGCTCTTATCTCAATGGCGGTTAAGAGATTAGTGCTTCTTCACTGGTCAGATAATTTAGAACTCTCATACATGGACTGGGTAGAAGAAATGTCTTTGTGTTTTAAAGTTGAGAAGCTGATTGCCAGCTCCAGATTTTCTCCCTTGGTCTTCCAGAAAAAGTGGGGTAAACTTTATGCCCTATACCTACACTGATTAATAGGTCCAGGTTCATTTTGAGCTATTTGATCCCTGACGGTACTCCCCTTTATGGACTCCCTGATGCACCCTCTTTCTATCCATGAATCAATTGTCAGTGGAGCTGCGTCTCCCTCTGGGTTTAAAGGACAGGTTGTTATCTCACCTTCTTTTCTAGACTCGGCAATCTCCCTTTCCCTCACTTATGAATCTTCTAGGTTTCCCTTTCCTTTTCAGTGGTGACACCTTCTGGGGGGGAGGGGGGAGGAGAGGGGTTTTAGTTTATCCCATGTTTATCATTCTATATCTTGTTGCTGGAAATTGTTACAGTGTTGTATCATACCTGTATTTACTAGTCTGATTTTACTGTTATTGAAATTAAATAAAAAGAGAATTACAAAGATTTTCCATTTGATGCTAAAACTTTGCTAATCCATTTTATCATGTACCCTCACTTCTGTACATCACATCTATATTGCCTTCTAATACTCCTCTCACTGCATTGCTCCTCTCTCAGGTCCTTCCCTGCCTAAACTCTACCTGTACTGCTTTTGTTTGCACTTACTGTTTCCTCCCCCCCCCCCAGTAGCACTCACTCTACTTCCCCCTACCTTTCCTGGTAACTGCCTAGACTTTCTGTCTAAGGTTCTTGTACCTCCCACTTGCTGAACCCCCTCCACCTGACTCGCTTGCTCTCTGTGGCTACTTTCTCCCCTTGGTTACCATCTGGACTCCCAATCTAGGATTCCCCTTCCCTTTTCTTGATGAATTATCTTCTCTCAGCTCTTTTAATTCCCCGGGCTTATTCTCTTCCTCTCCCTTCCTCATAAACCACCAGGACACCCTGTGTAGGGTCCCCCTAATTTTCTCTTGTTGGACTCCCTTCAGCTCCCTTACTCCCCAAGCCTATTTTTCTTCCTTTCTTGTCCTCATAACTGCCTGAACTCCACATCTTGGGTCCCCTGTCTTTCTTTTGCTGTGTTCCCTCAGCCTTGCTCCCCTGCTCCCTGAGCTTGCAACTAACTCCTGACTGCCCACTCCTTCCCCCCTCTCTCCCCCAATCTATTCATCTCCTCCCTCCTCACTCCCTTCCTCCCTTAGCCAAACCTTCTACCTACAATCCTCTACCTCTCTTTTTACCCCATCTCAACCTCCTTTTCTCTCTCCCCATCCACTAATAGATCTTACTCTTCCCCTCCTCCTCTTAGTCTTCTTCCTTCCTATTCTACCCCTACCCTTCCTCCACTATGCCCTTCCTGATGTCACCAATACACACCACCCCAAACTGGTCACTCCCCAAGTCTCCTTCTATCTCACCCCTCTCATCTCACACCTACCTCCCCCCTTTCCTCCTTCAACTCACCTCTCTCATTTTTCACCCTGGTTTTCTTCCCTCCCTTTCACTTAACTTAGAGTTACTCCACAGGCTCCATCTCTACTCTGCTCCACCACCCAATCCTAAGCCTACTTGCTATAGTAGAATGTGTAGGTCTATGCATTATCTCCTCATCCTCTTCCTCCTAGCAGGAAACATTCAACCAAACCCTGGACCCTCCTCCCCCTCTTCTCCCCCTCCCTTATCTAAGGGTCTTAGACTCTGCCACCTCAATGCTAGGAGTATACTTCCTAAACTAGACACCCTGAAAGTTTGGCTCACCCAGTACTCCCCGGACCATCCGTGTATATCAGAAATAGGGGATATGGTATATGTGAGCATGTCATATGTAGGGTTACCACCTTTCAAGAAGCCCAAAGTGGGACATTTCTTACTGAAACATGATTTTTCGCAGGACAGTACGTAACCTCGACCAATGCAACAGACTTGTTTTCACTATATAATCAGAATTAAGGCTAAGTATTGTAGTTTCTTAGTTGCTTATATTGTTTATTATAATTTTAAGGTAGTTTAGTTAAGGTTTTGTAGTTTTCTGTAACATTTAGTGGAAAGTTAGAAAATATTTTTTCTTCTATAAAGTCAGGACATTTAATATATTTTTCATGTTTTTTTTGCAGGACACAGCTGTCCAAATCAGGACTGTCCCGCGAAAATCAGGACAGGTAGTAACCCTAGTCATATGTTTTTTATCCTCATGAAACGTCTGTGACCTTTTGACCCCTCATGAGTGGTGTAGCCATGAGTGAGGGATCAAGAGGTTGCAGATCTCTCATGAATATAAAAACCATATGACACACTCACCCATACCATTTCTGGTTTATACAAGGATCGTGTTGCCAAAATGACCGAGTAAGCAGTGGAATGAAAATCAAAATGGTCGAGATACAAATGGCATGTCATGAGTAAGTGAAAGGTGATCCATGATTATGATGAACTAGAGTGTGGAGATAGCTGGTGTGACAAACCCGATTAATAAATTATAATCAACAAACATTGGAATGTACTAGTGAGTGACAGAGGACTTCACTCTGTGACTGGTCCCCCCCATTATGTCTTATAAACGAGCGCCATCCATTAAAGACAGTCTGACCCATAACCATTTTACAACTAAACAGAGGGAAACATGGCTAAACAAATCAAAAGGGTGTTTTAAGTGTCAAAACTGTGTGAAATGCCAGTTTGTGAATCAGAGTAAAGAATTTATATGTCAAACCAGTCACCGTACTTTTGAAATTCGGCAGCTTATGCATATCCTGTAGCACCTCGTTTTTTTTTTTTACAAAACCGACTGTTAGTGCGGCGCATTTCATATTGGAAAAACTGAAAGGCAGTTTAAAATGAGGGTTGGTGAGCATTTAAGGGCAATAGAAAGGCCAGACCCTTCATATGCCACCGCACAGCATGTTATGAATTTCTTGAACCCTCGCGAGCATTTTTTCAGCTTTACAGTTATTGGAAAGGTTTTTCCAACTCCCCGAGGTGATAATTACAGGACCAAAATTCTAAAAAAAGAAACAGAGTGGATCATTAGGCTGCATGCGAATAAGATGCCAGGTCTGAGTGTGGGTATTGAACTTAAGCCCTATTTGGAAGAATGATGAAGCTTTAAACTGTATACCACTTAAGGATATTGTGTCTGTAAAAGAAAATTAGTGCTCAAGTAAGCTTTAATATGGTTTAACATAGATACAGAGTTCAGCTATGTATGCCACCATTATAGAGAAGCTTTATAAAAAACCTATGCACTTTGGAAGTTTGCAGCTTTTTATTAAGTGCAATCTGAACTTAATTTCCTGGGGGTCCTGACATACTGTTGCACTTTCTTGCTTTAATATGGTTCAACATAGTTATAGAGTTCAGCTATTTATAGTACCATTATAGAGAAGCTTCATAAAAAAATATTTGCACTTTAAAAGTTTGCAACTTTCTATTGAA
This sequence comes from Neoceratodus forsteri, assembly GCA_016271365.2. Lineage (NCBI taxonomy): Eukaryota > Metazoa > Chordata > Ceratodontiformes > Ceratodontidae > Neoceratodus > Neoceratodus forsteri. The sequence goes on along the minus strand of CM028131.1, from coordinate 880,463,365 downwards.
GTGCAATTTGAACTCAATTTCTCAGGGATCCTGAGACACTGTTGCTTTTATTAAGTTATAGATCACTTTTGCACTTTGTTTTTGCTGTGTTGCTCATGTTTACACTCTTTGGCATGGTGACTAATCATTTTTGATCAACCAATGATTTGAAAGACTCATTAGTGATGTCACTGTGACATCATCATTTGTCTGTATATAATGGTGTTGGTTTCATTGTGTTTTTAGCCTTTGAAAAAGGATTTTACTATCCAAAACACATCAGGCATTCATATCGTTTTACATGTAATAAAGTATATTTTTAGCATTATTGGAGAGCCTCAGTGGTATTTGAAAAATGTGTGTGTGTGCTCCAGTCTTTTTGGACTTGATTGCTATCTGTTTGACTGTCTGAGCACCAGTTACCTTGTGCACACTTTTTTGGGAGCAGTAAGATATAATTGCTATCTTATGAGTCAGGTTTGTCATCAGCTGAAATATTGCCTTTATCTCAATTGTTTTGGCAACATGCTCATCGTATAAACATGGCTGTCCTCCAGAGTTCCTGATTCCCAATTATCCCTCCATGATTTCCAGCTCTTTCATTAAGACAATGGCACATGAGGTGGTGGCATAGCCATCTATGCTCACCAAAATCTATCCTGCCCTGTCTCTCTATGTGAATCTACCCCATCCTTGCATGAGCTCCTTCTAATTAACCTAAAGTACCCTTCCTCCTTCCCCATCTTTGTAGCTATGCTACATGACTCTGCAAAAAATCTCTCCCTCCTCACTTGTTGAGATCATCTCTTCTCTTGTCTCCCTAGCCTCCACTGGTGAGCTTATTATGCTCAGAGACTTCAATCTAAATTGGTCCTCCCCCAACCTTAAGCCCGTCATTGTAAAGATCGAATCTCTGAACCTCCACCCACTAATAAATGAGCCCACCAGGCCAAACCCACTCTCCCACAACCACTCTTTCCTCAACTGGGTGCTCTCCTTCCACCCCTATCACATTGCTGCTGCTGACATTCTCCCAGTTTCCTTTAGTGACTACTACATGACCTACTGTGTCGGTAAGCTATGCATGCCCCAAGTCCCTTTCAATTACCATTAGCTTAGGTTGTAGGGCTACTAAATACTCCCTCCTCCTTGACTCTTCTTCCTCTGATTGGTCCCACATATACTCTGCCTCTGACATTGATTCTGCTCTTTCCCTCTTGTGTTACTTTCTAAACAGGGCATGGAATACTCACACCACTCCCAGAAGGTGCAGAGTCAGATGCTCCCACCACCCCTGGATCTCTTCTGACACCATTCAGCTATGTAAATTCCATGAACTTGCCTAGGCAAGGTACAAATCCTTCCTCTCCACCTCTGGCCATCACCTATCCAGGTCCCTCACAAATGCCTTTACTAAGGCAATAAGAGTGGCAAAAACACAATACTTAAAATCAACCCTGCAACAAAACCTTAACTCTCCTTCTAAATTCTGGCAGACCCTTTACTCCCTCTTTAATCGCCCTCTCAAGCCCCACCGATGGTTGATGGCTCACCTGTCTCAGATCCCTCCTCCATTACCTCGATTCTCAATTCCTTTTTCACTACCTATGCCCTCTGATCAAGCCTGGTAAATGTCTCTTCAGCCTCCCCTGCCGCTTCCCCATCTCAACGCTCTTGCCTCTCACCTATTGTCTGTGCATGATCTCCATATTCTAATTTCTCCTAATCCTCACAAATCCAGCCCAGATGGCCTCACCCTTCGTATTCTCTGGATCTCGGCCCTGCTATAGCTCTTCCTCTTTCCCACCTGCTGAACCTTTCCTTCACTCTTTGTATGGTACATTAGGAATGGAAAGTTGCCAGGGTGCTACCTTTTCACAAAGGGAAAGATCCCTCTACTCCTGGCAATTACAAGCCTATATCCCTTCTCCCCTCCCTGGCTAAACTGCAGGGACCTGATTTTCAAATGGGCTGCATCACCGCAATGGACCTGCAGCAGAAGGGTTTGATGCAAATGGTGATTTGTGGCAAACTATGTGGCAAGTGCAATTTTGAAAGCTGCTTTCCTTGACCCCCCCCCTTGCTGCAAGTCTCTTGTGGTGATGCAGCACAGGTACATCAGCTACCCCGTGGCATACATTTGCATCTGTGGGGGTTCCATTTTATGAGGCTTGCTCAAAAGTTTGATGCAAGCTGCCATAAAATGAGGAAATTATCACAACTTGTGTCCTTGTTATAAAATTGGCCACAAGTTGTGCAAACAATGGGACGCAGTTGCACAAAATGTCATGAGGACGCAGGGCTTGGTCGCATGCCCTGTGTCCCCATTTGAAAATTGGACTCCAGGAGTCCCTTGTCTTCTCTAGACTTTCTAACTTTCTTAACTCCTCAGGCTTCCTCTCTCCATTTCAATCAGGCTTCAGGGAAAATCGCTCCACCATCATGTCCCTCCTCTGTGTCGCTAACACAGTTCTCACCAGTATAGAACATGGTCACATCACTGTTGCTGCATTTATTGACCTAGCCAAAGCTTTTGACTCCACGTCCCATACTCTTCTTCTATCCAAACTCTTCTAAGCTGGTCTCCCCACCCATGCCGTGGAATGGTTTAACTCCTATCTCATGGCGGCAAACACTGTGTTCAAGCAGGTGATGCCCTGTCCCCCCCTCCCTTTCCCATTCAAGCAGGTGCCCTCATGGCTATATACTGGGCTCTGTACTTTTTTCATTCTTTATTAATGACCTTCCATCTGTCTGTGTCTCTTCCCATATTCATATGTATGTGGACGACACGGTACTCTACGTCTCCGGTCCCTCAACCCCCAAGGTGGGATCTCAGCTGCAGAGTTGCTTATTGAGGGTGTTACACAAGTTCCAGGCAAATCAGCTTAAGGTAAACACCTAGAAAACCGTGTCCATGACATTCAGTATTGCTCAAAAATTGTCCAAACTCTCCTCCTCCCCTCCTTTTCTACCTTTGATGGCACCTCTCTTGATGTAGTCCCCCGCCTTCAAAAATCTTGGCATCTGGCTGGACAGTCATCTTGACTTCTCTTCACAGATCAACTAGAGCCACACCAAACTCCACCCTAAGCTAGGATCCACATATAGGAACGAAGACTCCCTCTCTCCTGTTGTCCATCGAGAGCTCCTTACCAAAATATCCTACCTGTTTTTGATTATGCTGATGTGGTCTTCTGGTCTGCCCCTGTTTCATCCCTACCATCTCCAGACTAGAGTATATTTTTAATGCATTTTGCCACTTTGCCTGCAATGCTCCCCCATGCATGCACCATTGTTCCCTCTACTCTTCCCTCTCCCTTCCCTCTCTTCACTTACGCTGCCAGCACCACACCAGCAAACTTATTTCCAAATTCTGGTTTGGGTCTCTCCCCTCCTACCTCTCCTCTCTTCTCCCCATCATCCTCCTCCTCCTATCAGCTATGCTCCAGATACCCCCCATACCTTCTCTCTACCCATCCTCATTCCAATCTGGGGCAGGCAGCCTACTCTTGCTGTCTCCCCTCTCTATGGAACTCTCTTCCAAGCTTCCATTGTTTATCTCCTTCTCTACACTCTTGAAAATATATCCTTTCCCAATCTCTCCCTCCCTTCCTCTTGCTTCAGTCCTTCCTCCTCCAAGCAACTGGGGTGAGTCTCTCTCTCACCACACATTCTTAACTTGCATCCTTTTGAGCTCCACTCTTACTCACTCCTCTGTTTCCATCTGATTCCTAATGCCTACAGCAATCTTTACCTTGTCCCCCTATGATTTTTCCCTTCTTTCCTGCATCCCACAGTTTCTCCATTACAGCTTGCTTCATATGCTAATTTTGTGTTACAAATGTCTAACCTTATTGCCAATCCATCATTGTTAATTTATTATTTTTTATTTTTATTACCAATATACCATAGGTATATTGTAATCTGTATGTTTACTTGTTTCAACCCCCCTTTTCCCTTTCCACCAAGTCGCACCTGGAAAGGAGATTCGGCTCAGTGTGCCTCTCCCACTTACCAAAATTTTAAATAAAATTAACAAAATAAAATTCTCTTAAAGATGCACTCCATCTTCAATACCTAGGTGTGTATTCAGATCAAAATCTTGATTTCTTCTGCCAGAGTGACACCATACATATGAAACACCGCAGCAAGCTTGGTACTGTATAATGCTGCAGTTCCTGCCTGCTACTCCTGGTGTCCAGCACTGACCTTCAAACTAAGTAAAAAAGCAACAGTTTTGATTTTAATTGGAAAGCAGGCATAAAGCAAGCATGCTATACAAAAAATTCAGAGTTGATGCATCTGTAGCTGAGGTGGAAGCAAGAGAGCATCAAGTGGTTCTTCACCTGACAATGACATATCCTACACATGACATATCCAGTATGGGTAGTACTAATTTGGAGGGGCAGCATGACAGTAGTGATGGAGATGACACTAATGTGGCAATTTATATTTCAGAACCTCCACTTGTTCAAAGGAGGGGGGATATCACTCACATTCACAACTTCATAAATTGTGTTTAGTTTCAGGGCACCTGTTTGGATCACATACAATGTGAACATCAATCTGGAATTGATGAAATTGTCTCAAGGTGGGAGGCAGCGATTCCTCATATATTACCCTCCTCATTTTTTACTTCAAACTTGGAGTCTCATAGCTCATATAGGTCATCCACTTTTTGGCAAAAAACTGAGTGGGAGAATCAATGATGTCATCAGCCATCAGCTCATGATGGGAGTGGGGACTGACCTGGTAAATTTTCATTCTTTTTTTCTTTTGACAGTTTCTGGTCTGGTCAGTGGCCTCTGTACTATGTCATTCTTCAGGATGGTTCCATGTGATAATAGCAAAGATTTTATCACGACTTGCAAAGCAGCGAATGCAAATCACCAAATACAAATTCAACGATCAGCACCACAGCGACTGAACAAATAAAGTGACATAAATCCAGAAAACTGATGAGGTAGAGATCTAAATTCACTTTTTATGTGGGGGGCTAGGCTCCTCACACCCCCATCTCTAAATAATCAACTACAGGTGGATGGACACTGGGGGAAAGAGACAACCATGGCAGGGGGTTCTTATGGAGTAGCAGTGTGCAGGGGGAGAACGCTGGCGGGGGAGCAACCTGTAGGCAGGGTGGCAAACAAAGTTGGGGATAAACCCCCCCAAATTAACAAAATCACAACAGCGCAACAATGTCCAAAATAAAAATATACCTTACACCAGTTCCGAACCCTGGACCTCCACTGTCATAGACCGTACCCTTAACCGCCACACCAGATGGATAACTTGGAGAAGCCCTCCCAAACAAAACCCTAGATTCTCCTCTTGCTAATCCTCCCTCGCCATACAGTACCTTGCCATGTTCTCCAGTAGCTCTTATTCCTCCTCATTATTCTCTGACACTCGCTCTTAACCCAGGCACTCAAATGTAGTCCCTCAATCTGAGTCACCCATATCACTGGATACCCTTCAGGTTTTTAATTGGTTAAACTGCCAAATACTGTCACCATCAATGTACACTTGTTTTATTTATTATACAAAATTGTTCTACTTGTATAGCCTCATTATTTGTGTAACCCGGGGGCTGTGTATCAATGGGTTACAACCCCTGCCTTTCAGGATTAATAAGGTTGAGGGGCCTGGATCCTTGTTCAGGTGGAAAAGGGGGGTCCTTTCTCAAGGATAACATTAAATAGCATGGTGCCTCCACCCAGAGTTAAAATATAGTGGGCAAAATATTTGAATAGAACAACTCCCGGGATGCTGTACTTAACCACCTCCCCTTACAGTCACTCCACACATGGATTATCATATACCAAAAGTGCATTACAACATACCTGCAATTATTGATGTAAGCTAATAATATGCTCACTAATAAAATGCTCATGGGACATTTGTAAAAAGGTAAACCAACCATTTATTTTACATGCGATAGGGTTAGCAAAAGGGAAATAGATGTAGAAGTTAAACAACGTACTGAGCACCGGAGCACTGATCCTGACAGCTAAGCTGAGCCGCCAACTTGCACACTTGAGCTGTGCAATGATCTGCTAACTGCCAAGCAGGCAGTTTCACTTTTTACTTTGCTCTGCCAGTCCCCTACTTAGCTTCTGAACCTTGGGGGTCTGCAGGAGCATGCAGGGGCACCAGAACAGATCAGAACTGGTAGGACAAGTGGAAGGGAGGTGGTAAGGTAGATCCCACCCATGGGGGATTACATTTGCAAGATTTGGTTACAAAGGACACAGTCACACAACTACAACCCATATCTTTGCAACACTACTTTATTTGGTCCACCTCCTATCACAACATTCTTCAGTCACCTGTCCCTTTTAGTTTTTTTGGAGACTTCATTAAGCCACAGTCCATATATTCCTCACTGTGATACTGTACTTCACTTTGCCCAACTACTTTGCATTACATCTGATCTGTATAGCATTATCACATAGAAAGAAAGTGAGAGTGGTGTTTCTGCTACTGTACAAAGCTTATGGTCGTGTTGACCATTCTCTTCCAGTGAGTAAATTAAGGAGGATAGGAGAATTATCAAGTAATGTCTTATGTTTTCAATCTTACTTAAGTGGACAAAGCCAAAGGGTTTAAATGTATAATTTATTGTCAGACTTTTCACCAGAGGAGTCCAACAATAATCAGGTTTTGGTTCTTCTTCTATTTAGGTGTTTGTAAATAATTTGCTGTTTAATCAATTAATCAATCACTTAATCAATGACTCTGTCCAACTAATTGAAATGGAAACACCACTGAGCAGTGTTCATTTACAGTGGTATCCCTTGAGCTAGCTGATGACAAGAACAGCACTCATAATTTTAAATTAAACTGAAATTAGGTTTTATGCAGATGATACCATCCTAATAGCAGCAACAAACATGTAACATCAGCTGGAGGCTATGCACCAAGAAGATTTTAAACAAATGCATTGCTGAGTTATGAGCTCAGCACTAGTAATCAAAAAGGAAAAGGAAGAATATAAATCAATATCATTATTTGAAAATGAACTCTCAGAAAAAGAAACATTAGCAGTAACCATTCTGGCCAGCCCAGTGGTGCTGAGGGTTGAGGTGCTGGATGCCACACCTCGTGACACACCGGTGACCTGAATTTGGGAATGGACACTGGGGGTCGGCTGTGGAGTGAGTGGATTGAGCATCCGGAGGACTGCTCTCCTCTCCTGGGGTTGGTAGTGGGTTTTGCTTCACTCACAGTGGCCCCTGATGGAGATCGGGGCACTGCAGTTAGCAATGCCATACTTAGGAGTGGAGCAGCAGTGGGCATTAGCACATTTGATGTGCAGATGCCATTGCACATTCATGCACCAGGGGCAATGTACACACCAGGAAAAACCCAGCTCCTCAGATAGGTGATGGCACCCATCACTGCCCCACCACCACACACCCAATACTCCTACCCACTGGCTCTCCTGATAACCCTGCTGTGCCGGTGTTCCAGCAATGAGGGGCCAGCCAATGGACCAGGTAGGTGGGGGAGTGCCTGTCCCCAATTTCCTGGTAGAGAAGGGGCTTCAGGTGGGTGGTAGCATGGTGGTGGTGAGTGTGTATCACCAGAGAGAATTCTGAGGGGGCGGTGATAAAAAAGAGTTAACAAAAAAATCTTACCAATTTGAAAATACAAGACAATATAAACTCACCATTAAGGTATGAACTGCACATTTTTGAAAATTAATGCAAAAACATGAATACTAGAATTAGGGAATAAAGAAGAATGCAAAGTGCATTAGCAAGGACAGTGGATTTACATCTGCAACACAAATTCACCCACCTGTAACTAACTATGGCATAGTAGTATCATCCATACAGTAAACAAACTCTGGAGCAATTACTTACTAAGTTGGATGTATCGTATACTAAATCAAGATTTGCTTTGTTGTGACCATATCTTACTTACTCCTTCCAATTCGTTTTAGAATACCGCTGATTACCTTTAGAATTAAAAAAAGAAATGAGAACATTTGGCTATCCCTGTGATTTAGGAGTACTAAATTAGAGGCTCTTATCAATATGAAACCCTTTTTGCACAGCCTGTGCATTGTTATGCATTAAGAGATGTATATCATTGGGACCTTACTGTCCCTAAACTGAGAACATTTGAACCACATGGACCTATGACAGTTAATTAAGTGGTAGTAGTGCAAAAGTTAACCAGTAGTGTGCTATACCATGCGGTGTGGCAACCATTGAATAACCCATATTGCACCACTGCAAGTATCATGCTATACTGTGCTACCAGTCAACTTTTGCATGACTACCACTGTATAATGTGACTAGATCTTGGAATAAAGCATCCTTAGAAATCAGAAGTTTGTGGAGTTGGGTAACTTTCTCAGAAGTGCTACCTGTCTATGGCATGGATGAGGCTAGGGCACTCCGCACCATGGGATTCAATGATTGGTTGAAGAACTGTTGCAGAGATCAAGGATTTGACTTCATTGGGGACTGGGACTCCACCTGGAGGGATGCAGGCCTATACCGGCTCGATGGTCTGTATCTATCCTGGAGGGGAACCAGGATCCTAGGTGATAGGTTTAAATGCTTCAGTGGCAAGCATTTAAACTAGCCGGGGGACTGAAGAGGAGAAGGGAAATCCTAGCACCCCCCAAAAATCAGGGTAATTAGTGAGGTAAACACCAAAATAGAGCAGTTGATAGGGAGAAGGGCTGGGGTAAATGGAGAACAATATTAAAGCAGTAGGGACAGGGATGGGGCAAAAAGAAATAAAGCCATAAAAAAATGGAGATTAATGAGTATCAATGCCAGTAGCCTAGGTAAAAAGATCCCTGAAATGGTGGCCTTGATGGAAGAGGGATGCCTGGATACTGTGGCAGTCCAAAAAACATAATACACAGAGAACCATGACTGGGATGTCAACATACCAGGGTACACAATCTACAGGAGGGACAGGGAAGGAAGAAGAGGAGGAGGAGGAGTAGCTCTCTGTGTAGGGAAGGATTAAAACAACAGAACTAAAGGTAAACAGGAGGAGAGGAGGCACTGTGGGTCACCCTGGAGACTGGAAATGGCTCCACAATCCGCACAGGGTTGAATACAGACCCCTGTCTCAGGGGGAGGAAATGGACAAGAAAATGATAGAAGGCATCCTTGGGATGGCAGAGAAAGGGGAGATATTGCTGATGGGGGACCGGAATATGCCAGATATTGACTGGAGCACCATTGCTGCAGCCACATCCAAGAGCAGGGCCACTCTCGATGCCCTACAGGGGACATACCTCAGACAACTAGTTCTGGAACCCACTCAGGAGAGAGCAATCTTAGACCTGGTACTCTCAAATGGGGATGGAGAGACGATCTCTGATCTTGAAGTGGGTAGCCATCTGGGAACAAACGACCACCAAACAGTGTGGTTCATGATAAACTTAGCTGTAGAGTCAAGCCACACAAAAGTGAAGGTACTGGACTTCAGGAGGGCTGATTTTGTCAAATGGGAAAGTGCCTCAGAAAAGCACTAGCAAACAGGTAAGAAGGTGGGTGGAGCAACAATGGGGAAACATCCAAACTGCCATCACAGAGGCAACAAGCCTTGTGTGAAGCAACAAATCAAATGAAAGAAAAACACTATGGTTCTCAAAAGAAATAGCGGGGAAGGTAAGGGAGAAAAAGATAGCATTCAGGAAGCATATAAGGAAACACAGAAGGAGCAGGACAGAGAACTGTACCAGTTAAAGCAGAAGGAAGTGGGTAAGGCAGTCAGAATAGCAAAGGCCCAAACTGAGGAAAAGATAGCCAACTCAGTTAAGAAGGGGGATAAAATCTTTTATAGGTACATTAGGGAGCAAAGAAAGACTAAGGCAGGGATACTGAGGCTGAAGAAAGAGGAAGGTGGTTGGGCAGAGAGCAACAGTGAAAAAGCAGGGATACTGAACGAATACTTCTGCTCAGTATTCACAATGTTAAAGCAGAGGGAAATACCTAATCTGGTCAATAGAAGAACTCTGGATAGGGGGGTTGATATTAGTCCTTTCACAGAAGAAAGGGTTCTGAAAGAACTCTTAAAACTGAAGGTGGATAAAGCAATGGAGCCTGATGGGATTCACCCCAGAATTCTAAAAGAACTAAGGGAAGAACTAGTAACACCACTGACTACCCCTTTTTAATAAATCCTGGGAGGATGGGGTGGTACCTGAGGACTGGAGGAGGGTGGATGTGATTCCCCTTCACAAAAGTGGGAGCAAGACAGAGGCAGAAAACTACAGACCTGTCAGTTTGACCTCAGTGGTAAGGAAAATGATGGAATCACTTCTGAAGGAAAGAATTGTTGAGTACCTAGAGGCCAGTGGGGCACAGGACCCAAGGCAGCATGGATTCACAGTGGGAAGGTCATGTCAGACAAATCTAATTGATTTCTTTGACTGGGTGACCAAAGCAGTAGACCAAGGAGGGGCTGAGGACATGGCCTACCTAGACTTTAGCAAGGCATTTGACACAGTCCCACACAAAAGATTAATAAAGAAATTAGCCAGCCTGGGAGTGGGTCCCAGGGTGGTAGCCTGGGTAAAACATTGGTTGGACAACAGGACACAGTGGGTAATAGTAAATGGAGTCCACAGTGAAGAAAGGAGGGTTACAAGTGGGGTACCACAGGGTTCAGTACTGGGGCCGGTCCCTTTTTAATGTCTTTATAAGTGACATTGCAGAGGCACTGGAAGGGAAAGTATTAATTCTTTGCAGATGACACAAAGATCTGCAACAGGGTCGATACACAAGGTGGGGTGGAAAGAATGAAAAGGGACTTGGCAAGGGTGGAGGAATGGTCAAATGTATGGCAGCTTGATTCAATGCAAAGAAGTGCAAAGTAATGTACCTGGGAAACAAAAACCCAGGGGAAGAGTACACAGTGGGGGGTGAGATACTGACAACAACAAAAATGGAAAGGGACCTGGGTGTAGTCATATCAGATGACCTAAAGGTGGGCCAGCAATGTGAGAAGGCAGTAAGGAGGGCTGGGGGGATACTGGGATGCATAGGGAGAGGCATCACCAGTAGAAAACAGGAAGTTGTGTGCCCTCTGTACAGACAGTTGGTAAGACCACATCTGGAGTACTTTGTAAAGTTCTGGAGACCCCATCTCCACAAAGACATAGACAGGGTGGAGGCTGTCCATAGGAGGGCAACCAACATGATGCACGGTGTGCATCAGAAGACATATGAAGAAAGGCTAAAGGAACTAAAGATGTGTAGCCTCAAGGAAAGGGGGAGCATGATAGAAACTTTCAAATACCTCAAGGGAATCAACAAAGTCCAAGAGGGTAGCATCTTTCAGAAAAAGAAATGTGCAAAAACAAGGGGGCACAATTTGAAGAAAGAGGGGGGACGGCTCAGAGGTAATGTGAGGAAGTATTTCTTCATGAAGAGGGTTGTGGATACATGGAACAGCCTTCCTGAGGAGGTTGTAGAGTCAAAAACATTGGGGGAATTCAAGAATGCATGGGACAGACATAAAGCAATTCTAGTGGGGGGTAGGAGGAAGTAGGCTGTTGGTTAAATAGGATTGGCAGCTTATCTGTTAGGTAGGGAAATGGACAGACTAGGTGGGCCAAGCCGTCCTTATCTGCCATCAAATTCTATGTTTCTATGTTTCAGAACAAAAACTTATCTGAAAGAAAGTTCTGCATGGACATAAGGAGTTTATATTTAATTGCAAGTATTCTTCAGTGCTTTGTATGTAAGCTTTGTAAGTTTATTTTTTGTTTAATATTGTGTGATTAATTTAAGCTGCAAAAAAATCAGAATGACTTTGAAAACTGGACTTGCTGTATGTCCTAATAGTCCTATTCCATATACAAATACACCTTTTAGTACTACTACTACTTTGCTCAGTCACCTGTGATTATCAATTACAGTATCCGGACGTATTTACCTACCATAACCCATGTCTTTGCTGTGACACCAACTTCACTGGGCCCACTCCCATCAATATAGTAATGTGGTAATACCACTATAGTTTAAAATGAGTAGGTACTTACTGTTAAAACCATTAACTTCAACATTTCTATCTCCTGCATCCTTAGATCTAAGGGCCTGGAAATTAACATGCACAACCTTTGTGGCATCATCTCATAACCTGCAAAATTTGGTAATATTCAGTTTGCCATTTATTAGTTTTAGGGTGTTACAAATGCACCAAAATACGTTTTTAAGACTTTTTCTTTCATACCAGTAACTACAAATGGCTGAGATTTGAATCCTGAATCTTTCAAGATTGTTAGATCCTGGCACAAATTTTGTAAATGAAATGCTAAAATTAAAAAGTTATAAACAAAGCAAAATGCACTAGCTAACCATTCACAAAATAAAACAAAAATAGACATTTCTGTAAGATTTTCTTGTGCCAGCCTGAAACTGTAGGCCTGTGAGTTTAACAAGATTTTCACAAGCCCCTTAAAACTGGTTTTCAGAAAACATCTTATCCCCCTTGCCTTCATTTGCAGGCAGACATGTGAAAACTTTTCTTGTAGTATCTTAAAGCTGCCACTTGGAGCTCATCCTCTTTGGCTTCAGTTTTCTACCCACAAAGTTATAGTTGACCACCAGAAACCCATTCTCAGTGGATTGTCCTTTCTAGCCATTCCCAAGAAAGTTGAATGGGGCTGGAAGAATAGCCTAGATGTTAGAGTAATGATCTGTGAATGAGCTTGGTACTTCCAGCAGATAAACCTGAGTTTGATCCCTGCACTTGTAAACTTTCTAAGCAAATCACTTAACCTGCCCAGTGCTCCCAGGTCACCTTGGAGAGAGGCACTTGTGCCTAGTGGGTCTTACCTGGTTACCAAAGAATAAAATAAAAATAAATAAAATTCAACCACCTGAAGCCCATCCCTGCTGGAATGCTACTGCCCCTTCAAGCCACTTCTGATGCCAAGAGTCCACCTGGTGTCAGAGAACTCTTAGTTTTAAAAAAATGCAGTTACCTGGAGCATAACACCAGTGACATGCTGCTCCCTCTAATTGGATTCTGGCACCAGGAGCCCAACCTGTTGTCAAACAAATCTTCCTAGTACAGAAGAGTCACTGCACCCCCAACATCCTTAATGTCAATGGAGTGAATGAGGCATTTATCTCTTTCTTTGTTAACTTGAGGAAAGACCTGCCTACATGCACGCAACCTACTACAGTCTTCCTCTATAGTCTAGCACTCTCCTCTAGCACAAATAGGCCCCATTACTATTTTAAGTGGGTAAGCACCAGTGCAGTTAAAACAATGTATGCTAAGCTCAGCAACTAAAACAAGAATTGGCCTCAACTCCCTTGACATCAAGATACTTAAAATGGCTATTGAGGAACTGACTGTACTTATCCCCCAAATATTAAACTTTTTCCTCCAATTTGGCTTCTTCACTGACATCTGGAAACAAGTCAACATACAGTCATTGTCTTTAAATCCAGTAACAGCACAACTGTCTCTACTATAGGCCAATCTCTATCCCCTTCCCACTCTCTAAGGCCTTTGAAAGGATTGTCAGAAACCAGCTGATGTCCTACATTATATCTCCTATTGCAACCTCCTTTGCTGAACAACGCAGCATCAAGCATGACAACTGCCCTGACTGATATATCTGAAGAACTTCACAAGGCCCTAGACAAAGGTAAATACATTGTCACAACATTTCTTGATCGCTCCATGGTGTTTAACTTAATTAGTCATGACCTCCTAGTCATAAAGCTCTGGGAGTTTGCTGTTGGATGATGCCAGAGCATTGTTCTCTGACTACTTAGCCCACAGATCACAAAAGGTTAGATGTGGAGAGATGTTCTACAGCTTGCAACCACAAACCTCTGACCTCTCACAAGGCTCAATTCTCAGCCCCTTGCTATTCAGCCTGTTCATCAACAATGTCATAGAAGTTTGTGTTTACTCCAAAGCATTACTATATACTGATGACACAGTCATCTACAGCTCACACTGCAACCTGGGGACACTGAAATGCAACCTACAATCTGACTTCAGCAAGATCTGCAACTGATCCACATTCAAAAGGCTTGTCATTAACACAAAGAAAACCAAATCTCTTCTCTTCAGGAGCACCCATGCCCTGAATGGTGGCACTGAGCTTCACATCACAATGCCACCTGGTGACCACATTGAACAGGTCTAGGTCTTCAAGTACCTGGACATGCAACTTGATCCAGCCCTACCCAGCACAAACTGACTTCCTGATTAAATATATCCATCAATGCCTTAAGTTGCTATACAGAAACAAGCACAACCTCATTCCTGAAGTAAAACAACTCCTAGTATCTAGCCTCATCATCATGTTGCAGTCATCTACTCTGCAGCCAATAACACTGCGCTTGAAAGAATTGCAGTAGTGTTCCACTGAACCTGCAGATTTGCACACAATATGAAGTTAGACTCCCACCACTGTTATCTATACCTCTCCACAAACTGGCTTCCTTTCCACCTCTGAGTTAACCCCAGTGAAGCCCTTCAATGCAAGGCGGCACTTCTTCAAGTGATGCCAGATGTCTGCAACCTCTTTTCCCCAGTCATGAACAAATGCGGAACTCAGTTGATGGGGGATCAAAAACTCCTCCTGCCCTTCAGAAAAACTACACTTGGCCAATACTCCTTTGCAACTAAAGCATTCAAAGCCTGGAACTTTCTGCCCACAACCATCACTGCTCTTCTCCATATCTCCCCATTTAAGGCCCAAGTCACCAACCATCTTTTCCTGAAACTGCACTGCATGTGTACCTAGACCACATCTGCCAGCTGCATTAGCCTCTATGCTTGTTGATGCCTCCTGCAACTGCATATAGCCTGCACCCCTTGTTAATGCTTCCTGCAACTTGAGAAATCTGTTGTTAACTCACTGCTCCATATAATATGATAATTCTTGTTATACCTTTTGTTTATTGTATTGGTCTGCTGTTGAATTTAACTTGTTATGCTGTTGTATACAACTTAATAAATTTGGACAACTTTAAATAGGGGCTGTTCAGCTCAAAGTTCCTTAAAAAAAAGGAATTCAAATAAATACATACATACATAAAATTTGCCAGCAGATAAAGGCCCAAAAGTCTATCAAGTCTGCTCAATTTTGCAACTAACCCCCTACTCAGCAGCTGCCCCTCCCTCCCTTCCACCCTCCCTTAACCCTTCCCCTTGCCTGTCCCAGTCCCTTTTGAAGCAGCTCACTGTCCTGCTGGATACCATTTCCATCTGCAAAACATTCCACTGGGCCAAGACCCTCTCAATAAAAAAGTGTCTTATCATCTCACTCCTGAACCTGCCCCTCTCCAATCTCATAGCATAAGCTTGAGTATCTCTCCCTTCCCTCACCTTGAAAAGTCCCTCCTTCCCAGTCCTGTTTATGCTGATCATGTACTTGAAGGTTTCAAGTCATATCTCCCCTATCCATCCTCTCCTCAAGTGAGTACATGTTCATTTCCCTCAGTCTGCTCTCATACGTTAAAATCCCCCAGACCCTGGATCATCTTTGTTGCCCTACATTGCACCTCCTCCAGCAACTTAATGTCTTTCTTCAGGCACAGTCACCAATACTGCACAAATTATTCCAGGTGTGGGCTTAGTAGCAATCTGTACAATGGCAGAATAGCCTCCCCCTTCCTGAGGTTATACCCCTGGCAAGACAACCCTGCATCTTATTGGCCTTTGTGGCCACTTTCCTACATTGTGCTAAGTTTTTCATTGAACCCATAGTGGTTACCCCCAGATCCTTTTCTTTTTCAATCACAGCAAGCTGTACCCCACCCAGCTGGTATCTACTTTTTGGGTTCTTTGTCCCAAAATGCATCACGTTGCACATTTTGCCATGGAGCCCCAGTTGCCAGGTGTCCAACCCGGTCTCCAGTTTTGTCAGATCCTCCTGCATCCCCTGTCATCCTTCTTGGTCATCCACCACCACTTCCATCTTGGAGTCATCAGCAAACAAACTGATCTTGCTATTGATACCCACTGAAATGTCAGCAATGAATATCCTGATTAACACTGGTCCCAGCACCGAGCCCTGTGAAACATGGCTTATCACTTCCCTTGGGGATGAGAGCTCCCACCCACCCACCCACCACCAGTCTCTGTTGCCTTCCACTCAGCCAGTTCCTTACCATCCCACCAAATTGGCACACACCTGTGCCTTCAAGCTTACTTCCTAGTCTCCCATGTGGCACCGAGTCAAATGCCTTGCTGGAGTCCAGATACAGGACATCCACTGCATGGCCAAATTCAAACTGTCTAGTTACCCAGTTGTAGTATTCTACCAGGATGGTCTGATGGGATCTGCCAATGACAAAGCCATGCTGTCTGCTGTCCTGCATCCCATTGGCCTCCAGAAGAGCCATCAGCCTCTCCTTCAGGATTGTCTCCATCAGCTTCCCCACGATGGATGTGAGGCTCACAGGCCTATAGTTCCCTGGTTTATTCTTGGGGCCACTCTTATACAGGGGTATCATGTGAGTCATCCTCCAATACTGAGGTACACACCCCACATCCAATGAAGCACTGAACCAGTTTGCCAAGGGGCCAGCAAGGACCTCTGTCAGCTCTTTCAGTATCCTGGTATGGACACCATCTGGCCCTGGCACCTTGTCCACCCTCAGTGTCCCCAATCCCTCCAGCACCATACTCTTTGTGATTACCCTGTCTGCCACCACTGCCCCCCCATTCCTGCCCTTCCCCTACCATTGGGTATCTCCCCCTTTCTCCTTAGTAAATGCCAAGCAGAAGTAGTCATTAAGTGTTTCTGCCTTTTCTCACCCCTTTTCCATCCATCCCCCTTCATCCTAATCCTCACTATTTGTTCCTTGCAGCTTCTTTTCTCCCCAATGTACTTGAAGAAATCCTTTTCTCCCTTCTTAATGCCTTGTGCCAGCCTGAGCTCCTTTGATGCCTTTGCTGCTCTTACTACCTTTGTCACCTCCCTTGTTACTTTCAGGTACTCCTCTCTGTCCTCTCCCTCCCTGTTTTCTTGTATCTCCTAAAGGTCTTTCTTTTCCCCCTTACCTGTTCCATAACATCCCTGCTCATCCAACTTGGCCTTTTCACCCTAGACTTCTTACTCTGAGCCTTACTGCAGGATTTGGTTGCCTCTACTATCCACATCTTTATGAGCTCCCATCTCTGACTGGTGTTCATACTGGGCAGGATTCTGGCGAGGTACCTTCTTACTACTTCCCTCATCCTTGCAAATTCAGCCCTCCTGAGTCCAGTACCTTCGTGTTGGACACTGCTCCCTCTTTACCCATCTTCAACGTGAACCATACTGAATGGTGGTTGCTCCCTGCCAGTGGTTCATCCACCCTCAGATCCCTCACATAATCACCATTAGTCAACACAAGGTCCAGGGTGCTCTCCCCCTTGGTTGGTTCACTGACCATCTGTTCCAGGAAGCTTTCCTGGAAAGCATCCAGCAGTACCTGTTCCCATCTATTGCTTGTGGCTGGGGTACCCCAATCTACTCCTGGTAGGTTGAAGTCCACTGCAACCCCCACACTCCACTTCCTGTATGTCCTTCTAATCTATTCTGATTTTTCCCTGTCCAACTCCTCTATCTGAGAGGGTGGCCTGTACATCACTGCCATCTGGAGAGTCCTATACTTGGAATCTTGGATTAGCAACCATTAGGATTCCGTATTGCCCTCCTCTCCTTCCTCCCTTACACAAAGTCAGTCCTTTCCTTACATATAGCCACACACCCCCTCCCGTTTATCCCATCCTTGCGCAATATCCTGTACCCTGATACTGCCAGGTCCCAGTCATGGTGTTGGATGGCCCATGTTTCTGTGAAGGCTGCCATGTCCACCCCCCCTTTACCATGAGGGTCTGTAACTCTGTCATTTTATTCCCCAGGCTTCTAGCATTTAAGGTGACCATCCTGCATCCCTCTCCTTTCCCCCCTTCCACCTGCCCTTCCCTTCTAGCTTCCCCTTTAGTACCGTCTCCCAGTCCCTTGCTCCTGTTTTGTGGGGTAAGCCCGTGTGACTTCCCATCTTGTGGCCTTTGCCTGCCCACTCTCCTCCTGCTCCTAGATTAAATTCTTAGCTACCTCAATGCACTCTCTGAT
Organism: Neoceratodus forsteri; assembly: GCA_016271365.2. Lineage (NCBI taxonomy): Eukaryota > Metazoa > Chordata > Ceratodontiformes > Ceratodontidae > Neoceratodus > Neoceratodus forsteri. Next base: position 880,445,304 of record CM028131.1, on the reverse strand, counting down.
CCTCTGTTTCAACACCTTCTTGCCCTTTTCACTTAAGTGCAGTCTATTCCCAGTGAATAGACTACTGTCCTTCCAGATCCTACCCAATCCTCCCACCAACCCATATCCTTAGGCCTGACACCATGCCCCTAACCATTTGTTAAAATCCTCAATCCTCAGTTTTCTAGCTGTGCTCACTTTGAGGAGTGGTAGAATCTCTGAAAAAGTTACTGAACTTCTAGCCCCCTTGCATAATGTTCCAAGCTCTTCAAACCTCTTCTGAACCACATCTATTGTCCTTTCAGCCAGGTCATTTGTCCCCAAATGTAGAATTAGATGGGGCTTCTCTCTTACCCTTCTAGCAAACTTCGGGACTGACTGCCCTACCCTTTCAGCTGTCATTCCTGGCATGGCTTCCACCCAAATGTGACTATGCCTCTCTCCCTTGCTATTCTACCTGATGCCTCTTAGTATTGAATCACCTAATATTAAGATTCCCCCTTACTTCCATCTGCCTGCTTCCCTACCACCATCCCCTGCCTCTCCTCCTCCTCCTCCTTTACAATATTCCCCATCCCTGTTGCAATTTCCCCATCAGTATTTCCTCCCTCTGCCACCCTCCCCTGTCTCACTGACTCCTCCTCCTGCACAATATGCCCTCCTTCTGTCCCTGTTGCAATTTCCCCATCAGCATTTCCCCCCCCCAATTTCGTTCCCTGCTTCCGTCCCTGTTGCAATTTCCTCATCAGCATTTTCTTCCTCTCCATTTTCATTCAGGTTACACCCTTCCCCACTGTACACATCCTTCCCCCCACAATTTTGAATTTGTTGCCTGAAGACCGTACTCCTTTTCCTTCTTCTACATTCCCCCTGCCTTCCCTTCCTTCCATTCCAACTACCTGTCCTGTGCCTCTTCCCCTTCTCCCCAACCCTGCTTCCTCCTTTCCCCTATAATCCACCCCCCCACTATAGTTCTTCTTACTTAGTGACAGTAGGCCTGAGTCCCCCTGGCTCATAGTCCTCTCTGATTACCTGTAAGCTACCCCTCTCCCTGACTGCACCCATTTACCCTCCTCCCGTGCACCCTCCCACCTCCCTCTTTTTTTGGAACCACAACCACCTATAACCTTTCCTACCAGTTTCATCTTCTGCAGGCTCTGTCTCCTGGTCCATTGTCCCATCTGCTACAACCCGTAACTTATCCCTGACAGTATTTAAGGACCTCTCTTTGTTCTCCTCCTTCCTCCTCTCTCCTCTATTGAACCACAACCTCCCGTATCCTGCCTTGCCTGCCTTAGTGTTCCTGCAGACCATTGATCACTTTTATGAGTTCCCTGTTTGCTACACACTTGACATCCCCCTTTCTCCATGCAAGATTAAGAAATATCGTTGTTCCATAGTTATTGCATCCAACTATCCATCCCATTCCACAATGTGCACACCAGTGCCTCCCCTTTCTTATGCATTGAAGGATATCCTTTTCTCCCCATGCCTGCCCACACCCTACTCTAGTCCCACTAAACATGTTCGAAACTGGCACTTTGCCTATACTAGTGACCAATGAATACTACCTGTAGTTACTCTTCCAATGCACAGTATTCCCAATTGAATTTTCCCCTCCAGCCCACTTACCCTTTCACATACAGCCCACCGGCAATCCCCTTCAAAGACCTGCTTAGGTACTGCCTTATACACTTTATGTAAGCCTTACACACGATATGCTACCTTAGCTGCTCACACCCATAGCAATACATATACTTGTATGGCACACTAACATAGAGCTGCCTTACTTAGCTGTTCACACATATACCCTACATAAATAAATAAATGTGGCAACTTTCCATCACTAGTGCTGTGCAACTCCCCCAAAGAATTGCACAACTTGCAGCTATCTGAATAACATAACCATGAACATGATTATGCAATAGATGACTTGTCTATGGTACCGTATTGTTGTGGACTAAAGTGATGAAAGAGACACATTGTATCTATTTTATAATCCTGATTGTGGTTATGTTATTTTGATGATTACCAGCTTATGAGGTGAAAGGAGGGCTATTGTCCTCCAAAGTCTGGTAGGGAAAGTGACAGAGAAACCGCAGGACAGCAGGGTTTAATAGTTTGGAGCAGGGTAAGGGAGAGAGATATACTGCTGGGTGGCAGAGACAAAGATAAAAAAAGTTTTGGTCAGGTTGAGAGGGGGTTGCCTCTGGTCACCAGGGACTTATGATTTGTAGCAGAGTGGGGGAGGGAGTTCCACTGGCTGCTAGGAACCAATGTTTGTGGGCAGGGTGAAGGAGGGGGTACCACTGGACAACAAGAAATGATGGTTAGGGGAAAAGTGAGGGTAGGTTATCACTTAGGGACTGATTAATTTGGGGTAGAGTGAGAGGGTGGTAAATCAGGGAATGCTTAGATTTGGTTATGGTGAGGGACTTGAGTGCTACTGGATGCCAAGGACAAATTGGTACTGTGACAGGGTGAGAGGGTGCCATTGATGTCAGGGACTGCTTGAAACTGGTATTGGGTGAAGAAGGTAGTGCAAATGAATACAGGGAAGGTCTTGGATTGTGATAGGGTGAGGAATAAGGTGTCACAGGATGCTAGGAACTAATCTGATTAAAAGACATTGAGGGGAAGGGTGGAGCTGGGCAGTAGGGACTGCTTAGAACTGGTGTGAGATGAAACTGGGGTGCTGCTTTACTCTAGGAATTGTTTGGCACAGGGCTGGGTTGGAGGAAGTGCCACTGGACACCAGGTACTATCTGTCAATACAAAGTAGTGTGCATCTGTTAATAAATGTCCTTTTAATAAGCAAGGGCATTTATTGCAAAAACTGGAAGTTCTGGCATTAGTTAGAGTTGAAATAAAAGGCCTTAATATAGTGAAATTACATTTATTTATTTATTTCTGTATTTCAAAGTTTAACCAGAAAGGTGCACTGAGCTGGAATGTTCATTTCCAGGTGCATCCTGAGGGAGAGAGAAGGGAATAATAATACAAAATATAACATTACAATTATTGGAGCATGCAATACGTAAGTAGATTTCATGCAACACTAGCACATGCTAGTGTGACTAGAACATATTACTTTGATTATGTAAAGTAAACATAACTAATATACAAGTCACATACAGTAATCATAGTAGCACTATTATGTACAGCTGGGAGGATATAAAGGAGTGAACTTGCTGTGTGAGCCCAAAGCTAAGTGCAGATGGCAGTGGCTGTGATAGAAACAAAGAAACAGAATTTGATGGCACATAAGGACCGCTTGGCCCACCTAGTCTGCCCATTTCCCTACCTGATGGATAAGCTGCAGATCCTAGTTAACCAACAGCTTACTTCCTCCTACCCCCCACTAGAATTGCTTTTGTCTGTACCATGCATTCTTGAATTCTCCCACTGTTCTTGACTCCACAACCTTTTCAGGAAGGTTATTACATGCATCCACAACCCTCTCCATGAAAAAATACTTTCTAACTTAACCTCTGAGCTATCCCACCTCTATCTTCAAATTGTGCCCACTTGTTCTTGCACATCTCTTTTTCTGAAAGATGCTACCCTCTTGGACTTTGTTAATTCCCTTGAGGTACTTAAAGGTTTCTATCATGTCCCCTCCCGCCCTCCTTTCCTTGAGGGTATACATATTAAGCTGCTTTAGTCTCTCTTCATATGACTTCTGGTGCAGACCCTGCACAATTTTGGTTGCCCTCCACTGAACAGCCTCCACTCTGTCTGTCTTTACAGAGATGGGGTCTCCAGAACTACATGCAGTACTCCAGATGGGGTTTCACCAACTGTCTGTACAGAGGGATAACAACTTCCTGTTTTCTACCGATGATGCCTCTCCTTATGCATCCCAGTAACCCCCCAGCCATCCTTACTGCCTTCTTACATTGCTTGCCCACATTTAGGTCCTCTGATATAATTACTTCCAGGTCCCTTTCGATTTTTGTTGTTGTTAGTAACTCACCCCCATTGTACACACTTCCCCTGGGTTTTTGTTTCCCAGGTGCATTATCTTGCACTTCTTTGCACTGAATCTGAGCTGCCATACATTTGACTATTCCTCCAACCTTGTCAAGTCCCTTTTCATCCTTTCCATCCCAACCTGTGTATCAACCCTGTTGCAGATCTTTGTGTCATCTGCAAAGAGACATAATTTTCCTTCCAGGTGCTCTCCAATGTCACTTATAATGACATTAAAGAGGGCCGGTCCCAGTACTGAACCCTGCTGTACCCTACTAGTTACCCTCCTTTCTTCACTGTGGACTCTGTTTACTGTTACTCTCTGCATCCTGTTGTACAGCCAATTTTTTATCCAGTCTACCACTTTGGGACCCACTCCAAGGCTGGCTAACTTGTATATTAATCTTTTGTGTGGAACTGTGTCAAATGCCTTGCTAAAATCTAGGTAGGCCATATCCACAGCCCCTCCCTGGTCTACTACTTCAGTCACCTAGTCCAAGAAATCTATTAGATTCATCTGACATGACCTTCCCACTGTGAATCCATGCTGCCTTGGGTCCTGTGCCCCACTGGCCTCTAGGTACTCAATAATTCTTTCCTTCAGAAGTGATTCCATCATTTTCCCTACCACTGAGGTCAAATTAACTGGTCTATAGTTTCCTGCCTCTGCCCTGCTCCCACTTTTGTGAAGTGGAATCACATCTGCCCTCCTCCAGTCCTCAGGTACCACCCCATCCTCCCATGATTTGTTAAAAAGGGGTAGTCAGTGGTGTTACTAGTTCTTCCCTTAGTTCTTTTAGAATTCTAGGGTGAATCCCATCAGGCCCCATTGCTTTGTCCATCCTCAGTTTCAAGAGTTCTTTCAAGACCCTTTTTTCTGTGAATGGACTGGTATCGACCCCCATACAGAGTGTTACTCTTGTTTGTTTTAGGTACCTCAACCTCCTCTTCCATTGTGAATACTGAGCAGAAATATTTTTTCAGTATCCCTGCTTTTTCACTATCATATTCTGCTCACGTTCCCTCTCCTTTATTAAGTCTCTGTATTCCTCCCTTAGTCTTTCTTTACTCCCTAATGTACCTATAAAAGTGTTTATCCCCCCTTCATAACAGAATTGGCTATCTTTTCCTCAGTTTGGGCCTTTGCTATTCTGACTGCTTTCCCTGCCTCCTTCTGCTTTAACTGATAAAGTTCTCTGTCCTGCTCCTTCTGTGTTTCCTTACATTTCCTGTATGCTATCCTTTTCTCCCTAACCTTCCCTGCCACCTCTTTTGAGAACCATAGTATTTTTTTCCTTCATTTTGTTTTATTGATTCACTTCACACAAAGGCTTGTTGCCTCTGTGATGGCTGTTTTGATTATTCCCCATTGTTCCTCCACCCCTCCTTCTAGCCTGTTTGCTAGTGCTTTTCTGAGATGCTCTCTCAATTTCCCAAAGTCAGCCCTCCTAAAGTCCAATAATCTTGCTTTTGTATGTCTGGACTCTATGCCTGTGTTAATTGTGAACCACACAGTTTGGTGGTCGCTTGTTCCCAGATGGCTACCTGCTTCTAAATCCCAGATCCTTTCTCCATCCCCATTTGAGAGTACCAGGTACAAGATCATTCCCTCTCAAGTGGGTTCCAACACTAGCTGTCTGAGGCAAGCCCATTGTAGGGCATCAGGAATGACTCTGCTCCTGGATGTGCCTGCAGCAAAGGTGCTCCAGTTAACATCTGGCATATTCAGATCCCCCATCAACAATATCTCCCCTTTTTCTGCCATTTTAAGGATGCCTTCTATCATTTCCTTGTCCATTCCCTTCCCCTGAGATGGGGATCTGAATGCAACTCCCCTGTGGATTGTGGTGCCATTTCCTGTCTCCAGGGTGACCTATAGTGATTCATCTACTTCATGTTTACTCTTTAGTTCTGCTGCTTTAATCCCTTCCCTTACATAGAGAGCTACTCCTCCTCCTCTTTTACCCTCCCTGTCCCTCCTGTAGATTGTGTATCCTAGTATGCTGACATCCCAGTCATGGTTCTCTGTATACCATGTTTCAGTGACTGCCACAATATGCAGGCATCCTTCTCCATCAAGGCCACTTGTTCAGGGAGCTTGTTACACAGACTACGGGCATTGGTACTTATCACCCTCCATTTTTTGAAGGCCTTAACCCTTTATCCCCATCTCTGTCTTTACTGCCTTTGCCTTTTTTGTATTTACCCCATTCTGCTCCTGAATGACTTCTCTATCTTGGTGTTTACCTCATTAATTACTGTGTTATGTGGGGGAAGGCTGGAATTTCTCTGCTCCTTTTCAGTGCCTCCCCCCTTGGCTAGTTTAAATGCTTGCAATGAAGCATTTAAACCTACCACCTAGGATCCTGATTCCCCCCCTGGACAGATGCAGACCATCGCCCCAGTATAGGCCTGCATCCCTCAAGGTAGTTCCCCAGTCCCCAGTCCCCAATGAAGCCAAAATCCTGAGCTCCACACCAATTTTTTAACCATTCATTGAATTCTATGGTGCAGACTACCATACCATCATCCTTATGATACACAGCTAGCACCTCTGATAAGGCTACCATATGTGATACTTATCGAAGACCCCTCCCCAACTCTACAGACTCCTCTTGCACTGCTCTGATCCCATTCCCAGACAGGTCATTTGTCCCTAGGTGGACAATGACATCCAGCTCCCTCCCTCATGCAGCTGCTCCTGTGATCCTAAGGATTCACTTCCTGTTCCTCCAAGCAGTGGCACCAGGTAGGCACTTTTCCTCCCTCTCCCCTTCCTCCCCCACTTCTACCCCCTAATGACTGAGTCCCCCACCAGGAGTTGTGTCCTTCTCCTGTGGAGTCTTGTGCCCTCCTCCTGTGGCTCCCAGCATCCTCCTTGGTCTCAACTGTAAGTGCCTCCATAGAGGAACCACTCTTCACAAGAACAACATATGAATTGTGAAGAGGTACAGCTGGAGGGATGCACCTCTGTTCCACCACCCTCTCCCTCCCTGAGCCCACATTGGTCCAATCACTCCTCTTTTTTGGCAACTTCTGAGGTAGCGGTGGTGTACCTGGTGATGTCTGGGTGGAGGAAGAGGTTTCATGAATCCTAGCCAGGTCAGTCTGCAGACAGGCAACCAGCTCCCTCAGACCAGAGAGGTGCCTGCAAATAGGGCAGCATCATAGCCTCCATAATGTCTCCCAGAACACTGCCACCCCACAGCCATTGCACTGTATCACTCCCATCATGACTTATTTTGTGTCCCCTCTCCTGTTACTTTGTATGTTTAATCTCTCCTCCCTCTACATATTTTTCCACCTACTTTCCTATGTTTATGTGCCCTTATAACTCTCCCCCTTCCTGTTCTGGGACAGGAACGTCCTGTAGTCTTCAGTAGTCTCCTTCTTCCTTGCTTGGACTCAGACCTCCAACAGCTGTGGTGGGGGAAGAGTTATTTTTTTTCCTTCGAGGTTTATGAGACATATGTGTCTCAGTGATCCTTCCTTTCCTACTGCCAAACAGGAAGTTTCTGTTGTCAGTCAAATCTAGTTGCTATAAAAGTCGAACTGGCTTGGGGTGGGAAGGAGGACAGTTAGTAAGAAACTCTGTAGCTTTTTTAGTCAGCTTCTACTTGCTATGATAGCCAAGATTCCTTCTGCCAGAAACTAGCTGCAGGAAGCTATAATTGGAGACCGCTGCTTTTCTACTGCTTAAGCCACACCCCCAATTAACTTCTCTCCTCTAATCCTGATTTAGCAAACTAAGTTGATACAGCCCCCTCCACCAAACAGAGAAACACACAGTGGCTTCCCTCTTTTTTACTTAAATGAGACCCCTGCTTCTAATAAAGTATCTGTTTGCTTAATCCCAACAGGCACTGACTCCTGCTGAGATAGAAGTGATTTATCAGTAAGAAACTCTGTAGCTTTTTTAGTCAACTTCTACTTGCTCAGAAAGCCAAGATTCCTTCTCTAAAGTAGAGGAAGTTGATAAAGAAAGAAGTAAAGACAAGATTTAAAGCAGGCTTGTGGGGGAATAGACATAGCTAGAGGTGAAATACAATGAGAGGAATCAAGGTAGAGTTGGGGAGGTAGGTTGGAGTTAGATCATACTGGTGGACTGAGTTTATAAAGTCAATATTAGGCTGTGTGTGGCAGATCCACTTTGAGGTGAAAATTTACCTGGGGTGTAGCTGATAAATATAAGGGAATTAAGGTCAGGTACAGACTGGGGAGGTGTGTGCTTGGAGTGAGTAAGAAAGGGAAGCAGGGGTTGGGGCTTCTCAAATGGTAGAGGGGAGGGCATTTCATAGTTTAGTGCAGCAGTATGAGAATGCAGCTCGACCAGCAGTGGAGGTCTTGTGGGGGAGAGCCAGGGATTTGCTTCCATTGTTGCTGAAGGAGCAGGTGGCGAGAATAAGAGTAGAAATAATATTTGTTAGGTAGGAGGGGAGAGATCTGAACCAGAATTTAGCCATAAAGGAGGCAGAATGGAGGAGGCATCGGGATTCAAGGGAAGGGGGAGAGAGAGAGGGCTTTGTATAGATCACAGTGATGGGTCATGTGGGGAGGAGGACAGGGCAAAGTGACAGAAGGAGTTAAATAGAGAGTCCAGTCTTGCAAGGGTGGACTTGGAGGCAGCACTGTAGACTATGTCAGCATAGTCAAAAGTGGGGAGAATCCTTTTCTTTACTATAGCGCATCACACTGGTAGAGAAATGCAGTCCCAGTTTCTGTATAGAGCACCAAGCTTGGTGTGTAGTTTCTTTTGGCTAGCATTCACATGTACTGAAAAGTCCAAGTGCTGGTCTAGCCAGGTCCCAAGGTAGCTAAAGGAGGTGATGTTTTCTAAATCCATCCCATTCAGGGTACAGAATATAGGGGGAGAGTAGGTTCTAGAGAGTCTGTGCCTTGTTCCAAAGGTCATGGAGACAGTCTTTTTGGCATTTTGGAAAAGCTGGTTGGTGTGGAACCAATGTTGAATGTCGTCAGAATCCTGCTGGAGTCTTGCTGCCACTTCAGCTTGGGAGACACCAGAGGTCAATAGGTCAGTATCATCCACATACATGTTGATGGCTGTTATAGAGCAAGCAGCTGGTAGATCATTCAGGAATACCAAAAATAAGATTGGGCCAAGTACTGATCTCTGAGGGACCCCAGTGTTGATGGGAAGGAGAGGAGGAAAGGGAGTCACCAGTCTTGACAAATAGCGATTTACCTTCAAGGTAGGAGCAGAACCAGGTGGTGGCAGAAATTGATAGTCCAGTGGCATTCAGTTTGTGTAGGAGGAGAGAGTGTGATACTGTGTGAAAGGCCTCAGAAAAATCGATGAATATTGCTGAAGTTAGCTGCCTTTAGTCCATACTAGTGAGTATGGAATCTGTTAGCCACAAAAGGCAAGCAGTGGTTGAGTGGGATTTGTGGAAGTCTGACTGGAAGGGGATGAAAAAGGAGGAGTCTGTAGGTGAGAGCCAGTTCAAGTTAAAATCATCAAGTATGTATAGCTCTCCTGAGGAGGCATGTGTAGTTACGGACTTGATGAGCTCAGAAATTGTAGAGAAGAGAAATATTAAAGGGAAGAAAAAGTCCTCACCCCTTGATGAGTCTGTTGCATGGTGTTCCTCAGGGTTTGACCAGCCAGTCAATGCAACATTGGTGTTGCCCTTACTTTGGCACCCTCTGTCAAAGAATTCATGTTTGAGTACATTTCTGTACCTTGAAAGAAAGTACCAAAGTTAAGGTAATGCCAACACTGCATTGAGTAATCATTCAAACTTGGAGGTACACCACACTACAGAGATACCAAGGGTTAGCAGATTTTTTCTTTACCCTAATGTCACATTTTCTTACTTTTGAGGCTCTCTGTTTCAGTTCTGAGTCCTAAGCGCATATTTTTGAATTAATTACATTTAATAAATAATATAATGCTCACAATCATTAGTCAGTGTTTGACACTGCACAGTAAGTAACATTTTCTTGGGGGAGAATGTTAGTCTCTTTTCCTTTGTCTCTAAGGAGGCAATTTATGAGCACATGGCTTGCACACTGTCCTAATTTGTTAGAATGCATACTGTACTTTCCTGTGTACCATAGCTGTCTCATTGACTTTATTTTTGAAGCCCTCTGAGCACTACCATCACTGTGTCCAACAAACAATTTTCACCCTTCTATTTGTAAACTTTAATACACTTTTATTTTCTAATGCTGCTTCCTATGGTCACCCAGAAAGGCCATTGGTAACAAAGCAAAGTTCTAAAGAAATACATATCACACATACCCACACATACCCCATTACCATTGCCTCAGTGCTTCTGTGCTGATGTTCTTTGTCTTTCAGATTGCTTTCCTATTTTGGGCTCACACCGTACCCCAAACCTGTAAGATCCCTGTAGAGCTGGTTCATTCTTCCCCTAGGCTGAGATGCAGATGAGTTACAGTATACTGATGGGTCCTGAGAACAAAACACATGACTGTGTCTTCAGTTCTCTTCCTTTGCAGAGTATCAAGTTCAAGTTTATTGAGGAAAGAGTGTAAAAATGCCACTTTAACTCATTGTATGTAAAGCACTTTACCTTGTATGTTCTGATATATTGTATCATCTTTAACTCATTGTATGTAAAGCACTTATAATTTGTTATCCTGTTAAGTTTCTGCATGTCTGTACTCTCTCGGGTCATGCCTGAAAATAGTCATGTTATGGCTAGTGCACTTACCCGGTTAACAAATGCTAAATAAATAAATAAATAAATAAAATATGTATACTCCAAGTCAAAAACAGGTTGTATCACAATATCATAGCAAAATACATGCATAAAGAATTGCACAGATAATTTGTAATATGATAACATGCGTCATAATCAGCATTTTACACAACACAATTTCACATCAGAATATTGCAAAACACCCTCTGCCAACATAGTATAGTAATGTATTTACATAGTGGCATATTTGCGAAAGAGATGGAGCTGTTGTATAGAACATTTACAGTTTTAAAATGTTACAGACTTTCAGATAAAATCTGATTGCAGTGTATGTGATGACATTGTTACTACCATCCAACTAGAAGCAAAGTTTTTTCCATTATATTCAATCCAGTCACTAATTCTAGATGTTTAGCTAACCATTTCATTCTTAAAATCCAAAATTGCATGTTCTGTTGAAATCTGAGACATACTGTTGCAAGTAGATATTTTTCCCCTATATTCTGCCATGTAATGAACATGGTTCTATAATGAAAATGAATACCGAGTCTAATCCTGGCCATTGCTTTCTATGTAAAGTGTTTTCATACTCCTACAAATAACCTTCCTTCTGACAACTATTATTTAAACTTTTATATGTATCAACCAATGATGAATCAGTAACTTTTCTCATGCTCAGCTTGTCTTGAAATGTCAATGATGCTTTATATGGCCACATCTTTATACTGTTTTGGAATTCATGATTGTTGTATCACGAAGAGAACACAGACCATATTTCCTCAGAGTCAAATTTAGTTTTGAGAATCATGAATAAGATATTGTAATATTTTGTTTGTAGTGTAAGTTTCTTTCTAACATGATTGCAACAGAATACTTTTCGTATTTTTTATCACTGTATGTCAATAATCAATGGATCTTATCAGTGCCTTGGTTAATATAGACCTTTGTCCTGCCTCCTGGTGAAGATGCTTTCCTAAGATTTTTTGCAGTAGGCCTAGAAATAGTCTCAAGTCCACAGTCTGTATTGGTTCCATGGAGATCACAGCTGTATCTACTGTATTGCCCACACTTTCAAGCTATACAGCAATACTGAGTCCACTTTTGTATTAAAAATTATGTTGTGGCTTTGAATGAGTTGCTAATAAAGTATTACTGAACCTGTTTTTACCTGGAACAATTTGTCTAGTTGCTTGTTCGGATATATTTTTTGATGTTGCCAAACACTATTTGCAGCTATAGCAACCCCAGGTATTTAAACTCTTTGGTATCTTCAATGATATTTCCCTTTACATTCAATTTATGTATGCAAGGATGAGGTTCATTCATAACCAAGACTTCATTTTTTTTTGTCTTTGGTAACCAGATAAGGCCCACTAGACAAGTGCCTGTTTTCAGGGGTGACCTGGGAGCATGTTAAGTTCTAGCTTAAGGCTTTTAAATGAATAAATTATATTATTCAGTGCATTTTGTAGTCCATGTACATAGCTAGAAATTAATAAGAGCATCATCTGCACACATTAGGATATTAACAGACAAATTCAGTTTCAGTTGGGGGGCATCTGTATCAATATTTCCCACATTTTTTTACAATCTGATCGATATGAATGTTAAACAGAATTGGAGCCAAAAGGCAATGCTGCTATACTCCATTGCTTATAAGAATCCTATTAGTTAGTCTACTATCTGTACTATATCTAATGCATGCAGTTGTATTTGTATGCAGAATTTTTATTCAAGAGGTGTGGATCCATACCTAGGTCAGACAACAGTTTCCACAAAATACCTCTATCAACATTATCAAAAGCATTTTTCATGTCAATGAAGCAAAAAATGCCGAATATCTAGATTCTCTTTTATGTGTTGTTGTTTTTTTTTTGCATAAAATGGTTTACAATGAATAAATTGTCCACTGTGGCTCTCCCTACTCTAAATCCATATTGATTTTCTGAAATTATTTTATTCTTCTCAACCCACAAATCTTTTTTTTTTCAAATAATAGTGACTATATAACTTGGGTGAAACACACAGAAGGGATATAGGTCTAAGGCTGATAAGATCATTTTTGGAACCTTTTTATTGATGGGCACAATTTTGCTAGTCAGCCACTTGTTTGGAATACATCCCGATAAATTAATGTCATTATAGAGAGCTGCAAGAATATGTGCCCACCAAGAGATAGTTACCTTAAAGATTTTTGCCAGAAGTCCTTCCATCCCAGGTGCCTTTTTTTTTTGCACAACAATATAACTTTCAACTTCTGGAGGTGTTACTGTAATCACGGGGATAAAACTAAATTGAGTAGCTCTAGTACTGGTTAAGCAATCAGTATTCAAACCTGAAGTCTTTGAAATGTTACTGCTATCCTGCTTGTAAAGCTGTATATAATATATAGCAGTGTAATAATTTTCCCATGTGGCTGCAGAAATCATAGCATTGATGTTTCATGTGATTTTATTTCCATAGGCAATTAGGGTCCAAAATAACTGAATCATTTTTGGCTACCACACTCTGAACCTGTCCCCACAAGTTTTTGTTCTATTTATTTTTGTTTGTTGTAGAAGTGATCTGAACTCTTTCCTGACTTCAGTAAGTGCCTTGTTCATAGCTAATTCTGGCCTCTCCATTGTTCAGCTGCCTATTTTGTTTACTGTCTGTTCAACCTTTTACAATCATTATCAAACCATGGTGATTTTGAGTTTATAATTCTCTTTTCTTGCATTCTGTCTTTAGGGCATATTCTACCAGTTATTAGACTAATCCATATTTCATTATTGGGTGACATGTCTATATTTGTTTGAAATGTTACCTCATAAGGCCTCTATCTCTCTTTCTCTCTCTCTGCAAATTTTCAATTTTATATGCACAACAGAATTCCTCTCAATATTTTACTATTGTGAATAAAAGAATGCCAGTCACAAGTTGTAGTGAGAAAGATATAATGTGACCTACTGGGAACTGAACCCAGGCTTTGGAATACAATCCTGGTGCTGTAACTGCTGAGTTATAGGCTCACATAGTTGGATCTGGGGTTCCTGGACACCTTTCCTTTCTCTGGCATTGCATGTCCTGCAACTAGAAATAATCCAAATAACAATAAGATATTTTTTGGTGCAATATTTGCTACTATAAATCAATTTAAATCACAAGTTGTATTGAGAAAGAAATAATGTGGCCTACAGGGAATCAAACCCAGACACCAGAAATATCATCCTGGTGCACTACAGGTTCATATGGTTACCCCTGAGGTTCCTGAACACATTTCCTTTCTTTGTACAGTATTGCATGTTTTAGCAATGGCTAATACTGCACCAAAAAAAGACAACACACACACATTTAATTGTCATCTGGAGTATTCCAAGCTGCAGGATATGCAATAGCCAAGAAAGTAAGTGTGTACAGGAAGCCCAAGTCCAACCATGTGAGCCTGTAGGCCAGCAGATAGAGCACCAGGACAGTGTTCTGGAGGGCATGGGTTCAGGTCCAAGTTGATCAAATTATTTCTTTCTCACTACAATTTGCAATTTAAATTGCTTAGTAGTGGATAATAGTGCACCAGAAAACCACCTAATTCTCATCTCAAAAAAATGTGAGATAGTTGATGCTTTTCTTTTAAAAGATTCTAACATTTCTCCTTTGGGAAAACAACCCAATATATTAAGATGGGCGATGACAGGCACATGATCACTATAGATGTTTGGATTGACTTCAAAATGCTTGACTGAATGGCAGTAAAAAAATATTGCATATAGTGTAACCTAGGACTGAGCCTATACTTCTATCTTTTTTAAGAATGTAAAGGTGCCAAAAGAGTCACTTGCTAACCTACCATCAATAATACAACCATGCTTCTCATAGAAACAGTTTAAAAGTATGTTCCCATTTATATTGCTGACAACATCTATAGAGTTTCTATCCTGGATGTTTAGAATGGCATCAGTATCCTGGTATAGCTGTGTCTCCATATGTTCAGAAAATGTGCCTGTCCAAGCACAGAAGTCTCTCATACAAATAACAGTTTTTCATTCATATCTATTTCCATGATCTATAATCTCTTGAGTCTCCCTTTCAATATAATTTTTTTGAAGAAAAAATGTTTTTATTGTTAGAGTTTCCTCACACAAATGAAGGCAACAGTTTTGTGGTTAAACTACTTCATCAGGCCACTGTGTTGCTAAAATAAAAACATAAAAAACATTTTTATTACATAATGGTATTAATTACCAGATGAATAAAGACCATTTGCACTTGCAATGAATCATAATATGCTAGAAGGTGCTGTATTAACTTATATCATCTCAAACAGTTACTGTGATACCAAAAAAAATTTGCTAATATTTATATTATTCAATACTAATAAATAATGAATGTTTCATTTTGAAATATGCATCTTCATGCCAATTACTGCACAATAGTCATGACAAGTCCATTGCTACATAAGTATAAGTTTTTACCTTAAATGAATATTGCTTATTTTCCAATTAAAGCCTGAAGTCGTAAATTAAATGATACGTGTAGAAATCACCCTAAAGAGAGAAAATTCAGTAATATGTTTTTATTGTCATTTACAAAAAGGAATATATCTCGCTTACTGTTAATTTAAATAGAGTAGCATTATTATATCCCACAAGATACTTTTTAAACTCACAGAATTAAACTTCAAAAAAGAAAAGGCAGTATTGAATTAACTTTAAAAACAGGTAATTAGTTAATTAATTAAATTTGACTATATCTCAATCAGCTTACTGCTATGAATGTAGCGATGTCAGTTATCTTAATGTTCCAATTATTAGATGCTTATCTCGGCGCTTAAAAGATAAGTTCAAAAGTAAAGTTACTTAAAAGGAACTTTCTTTGAATGCTAGATATAGCTTACTCAGTTTTGTACACTGTTGTCAAATTTAAACTAAATAAACAATATTATGCATACTGAAACTGTTCTGGTATCTTTATCACTCAAATTGGCTTAATATCTTTCGCTATGATGTCCGTTTCCAAATATATGGTCTCAATTCTGAAAATTTAAAATTAAAAAAGAAAAGCACATATGCTAAAGATAAAGATTTTCTTTGGAAAAAGTTATGCTTAATATATTTATTAAAAAGCCTCAACATATGAAAAAGGAGCTTATTATGAAGAGAGCAGCTTACTAGCATTAGTGTACTGTAACTTCCAAATGGAGTTTCCTTGAGTATTCAATTTTCTGAGCTTAGTGTCTCAGCGCTGTTAAAACAAAAGATTTTTAAACATCATTAACTCTTTTTTACATGATTTGAAATGTCATACTGATAGAAAGATATACTAAATGCTTACCCTGAAGGGTATGACTGGTGTGCCATGTTCCTGGCTCCACCATTATAAAAAAAGTCCTTTCTTTTCTGCATTTAAATCTTGCAGCTGTTGGGGGAGAACCATATGTCAGAATGACATATGCTACCTGAATTCAGGTATTCAGGTAGCCTCTGAGCATAGATGTTAGTCTGTGAGTACAGCCAGATGGAGCAGTGGAGATGACAGCAACCTGAAACACACCGCCCTCACTGTCTCTCTAAGTCAGGGGTTCACCCCCCCCACCACAGGGAAATACATTCCTGATACTTTAATTAATAATTTGTCAAATGGAAAATTATTATTGAACAAAAATGGTAATGAAGTATTTATTGACTAATATAATAGACTCATCATGTTCCATTATGCAATATTAGAATCAAAGACATCTTACACTGCAAATACTTCATGAACTGTCATTTTGCACTGCATTTATTACATTGTGTGAAAAAACTTTAAATCAACCTATTGCAAAATATAAACAGTTATGTATAATGTAATACTTAAGTCAATACCGTATTAAAATCTTGCTGCTAGTGGGAGGAGAAACATACGTCAAAATTGGCATGAGCCAACTGAAATCAGGTTTTCAGTTGGCCTCTGAACCATAAGATGTAAATTGAGAATTCAGCTAGAGCAGTAAAGATTTACCATGACCTGAAAGATACATGCTCAGGCTGTATCTCTAAGTCAGGGGTTCTCTCCCCACCACTGGGATATACATCCCATAACAGCTTCATTTTATGAGATACTTAAAACAGATGCTTCCCATAAAATAAGTGTATAGACATTATAAAAATGTAACTTCCCATATAAATGAACATAATATTACAAATTATTATGAACACCACTGAAATCATGATCCAAGGACTCCTGGTTCGGAGACATGGGGGGGAGCATTTGTTCATATAGACAGTATATTTCAAAAGAAAATATTCTAATCGCATTCATCATTTAGTCCTACGGAAGGGTTGGTGGTATTGAGTGTATGAATCCAGTACACTTCTCTTTTCCTGAGTACTAGGTCTCAAAACCTGATTCCATCCTTAAGTTCTTGTACCAGTTCAAGTCCCCAAAATCATAAAGAGACAGCCATATGTCCTGCTTTTGTATAATGTCTTGCAACTGTTGATGTTTCAACTTTAAGTCTAATGTCACTCTTATGCTGGCTGATCCCATGACATAGTTCCTGAGTGGTCTTCCCAATATAAAGTTTGTCATATGGACATTTTAGTAAATACACGACATGATGACTCTTGCAGGTTATATGTTGTTTGATCCAAAATTTTTGATTAGTGTAGGGATCTTCAAAAAATATTTTTTTTACTAGTATTGCCACATTGAAAACAGTGACCACAAGGCACATTTCCAGGAGCTAATGGACCCAATAATAATTGGCTTTCTCTTTTTTGTATGTTGTGTATGTACTAATCTGTCTGTAAGTGTCTATTTTTTTCTTATAGAAAACAAAGGTTTCTGGGAAAATCTTCTATTATTATTACTGCTTAACTGTAACAGATACCAATTATTATTAATAATTGATTTAATCTTATTATTCAGATGACTAAATGATGTTGAAAATACTATTCATTCAGTAGAACTACTGTCAGATTTTTTTCTTAAAATACTCCTGTCGTGGTTCAGTAGATACTTCATATTCTATTTTTCTAACTAAGCTCCTCTTATAGCCCCTATCTATGAATCTCTGTGACATATCCTGAACTGTCTCTTGATAGACAAGTTCTTCACTACAATTTCTTTTAGCTCGTATAAATTGTGACTTGGGGATTAAATCTTTAAGTTTAGGGTCATGGTAACTGGTATAATATAATAATGTATTTTTTGCTATTTTCTTTCTATAAAGTCTTGTCTCTATTTTTGTTGCAGCTTTATATATTTCTAAATCAAAAAATGCCACTTTCTGTTTATCAAAATTCATAGTAAATGATATATATTTGTTACATCTGTTTATATAAGAGAAAAATAGTTGTAGATCTTCTTCACTACCATTCCATAGCATCAGGACATCATATATATAGCGCTCACAAGTGGTGATATTATTAAAAAAATTGATTTATTCCACTATCTAGGATAAATGTACTCTCAAAGTCCCACATAAATAAATTAACATATGACGGAGCCATGGTGCTTCCCATTGCTGTACCTTTCACTTGGATATAATATATTAATCCTCAAATTGAAAATAATTCTGTTTAAGTACTATTTCAGCTAACTGGGTTAAAAATTCACTCGGAGGGTGTAAATCAGTCCTTGACCTCAATATCTTTAATAAGGAATTCAGACCTGAATCATGATCTATACTAGTATATAGATCTTTTATATCAAAAGTTACCAAAATTATATTATCTAAATTTTCTATATTTTGATTCAGTTCCATTATTATTTCTATGAGATGATTAAACTCTTGTATGTAAGTTGGTATTTTTGGTACTTCATTACATATATGAAAGTCTATATATTAAGATAGGGGTTCTAATATAGAGTCAATTCCTGAGACTATTGGACGGCCTGGTGGTTTTAATGAATCTTTATGGATCTTTGGAAGTACATAAAATATTGGAATTCTAGAAGTATTGTTGATTAACATATCCTTTTCTTCTTCTGCACACCACCCCATATCTGTTGCTAATGTCATAATGTTTCTGATAGCTTGTAAAATCTCATTGGTGGGGTCTCTATCTATTTTCATATATCGTTCCACATCTCCTAATTGACGTTTGCATTCTGTTCTATAATCCTCTTTATCCCACACTACTATACCACCTCCTTTATCTGCTGGCTTAATAATGATTGTTTCAGCTTGTTCCAGATCCAATAATAATTCCTGTTCTTTTTTACTCAGATTATTCCAACGTGGTCTCAAATTTTCATTTTTACACAATTCATTAATTTGTCTATCTATAACTTTAATATATGTTTCTTCTACATCAGTATTCCTAGGTGGATTGAAAGTAGATTTTACTCCAAGTTTCTGTTTTAAAGCTTGTTTTTTCATAATTCGTTCTAATGGTTTCTGTGAAAACCAATCAACTAAATGTAATTTCCTATAGAACTTCTGTAAATCAATATTCAGTCTAAATGGATCCAATTTAGTGGTGGGGAGAAGGATAAACCTTTCTGCAACAAGTGTTCATCTTGAACAGTTAGTATTCTCCTACTTAAATTAAACACTACTGTCTTCTCCCCCTTTCCTCCCTCCCCTTCCCTCCCCACATAACACCCCTTGGTGTCTCTCTTCCTCCATCTCTGCCTCCACCTCCTCCACCCTTCCCTCCTCTCATGCCACCTGGGGTATTGCCCCATGTATCCTGCCAACTCCCACTCCTTAAATTGTATCTGTTGCGATGTTCAGGATACATAATGTCTCTGATCTGTTCCTGTTGGGAGTCCAATATTCTGTCTTCCCCTAAAAACGGTTGTGATTTGTCCCTTAGATTCTTTCTAGATCCATATTGATTAACTACAAAATGGTCGCCACTATCAGAATCCTGTGTATATTCATTTTGTGAAGTAAAATAATTAGATTGTCTTCCTTGTCTTTGGGGTTTAATTAACCATGAATAAATGTTATTTTCTCTATAGTCTATGATGTCTCTGTTAAATTAGGACTTCAGGCTTTAATTGGCAAGTAAGCAATATTCATTTAAGGTAAAAACTTATACTTATGTAGCAATGGACTTGTCATGACGATTGGGTAGTAATCGGCATGAAGATGTGTACTTGAAAATGAAACATTTATTATTTATTAGTAATGAATAATATAAATATTAACAAATTATTTTTTGGTATCACAGTAACTGTTTGAGATGATATAAGTTAATACAGCACCTTCTAGCATATTATGATTCATTGCAAGTGCAAATGGTCTTTATTCATCTGTAATTAATACCATTATGTAATAAAAATGTTTTTTATGTTTTTTATTTTAGCAACACAGTGGCCTGATGAAGTGGTTTAACCACGAAACTGTTGTCTTCGTTTGTGTGAGGAAACTCTAAGAATAAAAAAAAAATAGTTTTCAAAAAATTATATTGAAAGTGGATTTCACCCATTCATTTTTATTTTTTACATTTATCTTGGTGTTAATGGATGACCCAATAATATTGACTCTTTTACTTTTGGCAACCTGGAATCTCTTCTTTTACAATTGAGTTTCCCTTTTCAGTCTTGTACAAAAATCAGTAACAGCCAAACTCGGTTCCATATAAAAGATAGCAATATAGTGATATTTGTTGCCAGGCAAAGCAATAGGAGTTGTTAAACAATAATCTTTCACAATAATAATTGGATCTGCTCTAAAAGGAAGTTTGGATGAAACCAGAGTAATCAAACTGTCCTTATTGCGGCATCAAGCTTCCATAAGTTTAGTACCTTTAACAAATTTGTTTTGTGCCACATTCTGACTCAGCTAATCCTCCATCCCTCCCTCTGCACTCACCCTCCTGGAACTTGCCTTGGGTGATGTTCCTCCCAGGCTTGTCCCCCCCCCCAGGGTGGGGCCTCCAAGTATGTGTGACCCCAATAGAGCTGAAGCTCAATTCCCAGCAGATACCTCTGCTGGTGACCTTTAACTTCAAATTTAATATAACCTTGTAAGTTAACTTCATCATTTTCTCCCATCCATGTTTCTCCTAACAGAAAAACCTGGCATTTTTGATTTACAGACAAGCATTCTCTGAAATGTTCTGTTTTATTCCTGCAATGTTCCAAGAAATTATTGAAAGCACCCGTAGTTCTAAATTTCCCTGTAATTTGTCTTTTCAAGTTTTCATTCACTGCCTCAGTCAGTCAGATTCTTGTTCTGATAAAATTATATATCTGTTATTGGTTGGGAATAAAAACTGCTACTTATTGTCAACATTATTATCACTAAAGTCCAGACCTGAGACCCATACACAATTATTATTAATTATTGTACCTTTTATTTTTCTCCCTCTCACATATTCCTGCTTTACAATAGAGTGATTAAGAGAATGTTCTCTTTCTACACCCTTATCAAAGAATTATGTTATGTATTATTTGTTTTTCTAATTAGAGTTTTGTTCTGCTTTGCAAGTGTCTGTTTATCACAGATAATAATAAGTTATTGTGACATGATCTTCCATTAACATGTCATTCAGGTAAATTCCATTGTCTGCCAAGATTAAAGAGTTCCTCCAAAATTATCTCCCTAATATGAGATGATTTGACAACCAGGCAAATTTTTCCCTTGGCCGGCATACCTCTGTATTGATAAAGAGAAGTGATATCTTCCCATTTGGATCCCTCTTCAGTACTGTTTTAACTAAATTGTAAATTGTTATTTTTAATAAAAATTGTATTTCTTTTTTTTGTCTTAGGTACTTCTTTAATATACTGTAGATAGTACTGTATGTAGATTTTTAGACTGGTTCATTTTATCACTCTCTCCACTTTTTACCTTCTGATTCATGTATTTGGATCATTCAGTCTCAGTGATTGCACTTGAAAAAACTTCTTTCTCTTTTTTTCTCTCTCCCCTCAACTTTTGTTACTTGCACTGTCATGGTTTGTGCACTAGACATTTTTACTTACTGTACTTCTTTTGCCTTGATTTTTCTTATGTTCCTTGTCTGTTGGATTTTTGTTTGTCTTGTTTGTTCAGCTCTGCTACCAATTCTTCTCTTTCCTTAGCTTCTTTTTCCATTATCATTTCTATTAAATTTATTTGTTCTTGTCTTGTTTTTTCACTTTTTTTGTATGCAATTTATCTGAACTATGTTGACATAAACCTCATTTTCTGTGTTTACATTACCCTGGTATAGTTGTGTCTGAGAAACCTCTGTGGCAGGTTCTTTTTTTTTTTTCTTTTTGTTTTCTTTTTTCACCTTAGAGCATGGATGCTTCAGTCATCATAAAAACTCTTGAACTCTTTGCTCTTCATCATTGCTGAATTATTTTAATTAGCCAAATGTTGCAAAAATGGTATCCATATCTTTTAATATTTGTCATATTCCTCCTCCATAAAATTGATTACCATGTCTATCTTGCTATAATTTATCATTTTTTTCTACCCATTCCACAAATATGGGTGAATTTGTGTCCTTCCAGTGTTGCAAAATATATTTCTTTGTTACCAATATTCCTGTATTAATTAATTTTGGGGGGTTAACCACTGCATCTTGTGCCCCAGTTTAGACTCCAAATATCCCAATTCTGGGATTGAATGGGAATTCATAACCCAACACTTTACCAAATAGGGTAAAGATTGTATTCCAGTAATAACTTTACAACTTATCAACATGTGTGATATGGTCCCGCTTTCCTTGTTACATCTCTGGCATATCTCAGAAAAAGAGTTGTGTATTTTATTTAATTGGCTGGAGTGAGATAGGTTTTGTGTACAACATTAAACTGCATTGGAAGCAGTTTGTTGTTTTTTAATATTAAGCTTTTTAAATTAATAACTTCTTGCCACTTATCTTCATGAATTTGGGTCTTTAGGTCTCTCTCTCCTATACTTTTATTTGCTTCAGTTAACTGACTTAACCCTTTATCTGTAATTTTATAGAAATGTGTTATTAGATTTTTTTTTTGTTTCCAGTACTGAAAATGTCTCTTCCAAAACCAAATCTTTTAACTCAAATGGATTTCTATTCCTTTTGAAAATAGCATTTTTGATTTGAAGAAATTGTAGTCTATTATTCTCTGAAATCCTATATTTTTACTGAAATCTTTCGAAAGTAATGAATTTACCTTCTTCATAAAAGTCTCCTAGTTCATGAATGTTCTTTTCTTGATACCAGCTTTTATATATCCCATCTAATAATGAGGGGATAAAGGGTGGATTATTGTAAATTGGAGTTAGTTTAGATATAAAACATGGTGTCCCACCTATTTTACAAAATTTCCTCCAGGCATAATTGGCCGCCTTTGTGGTATTCAAAGTGACTACTCTGTCTAGCTGAGCCTTGTTTGAAAAGGGGACCAACAATGAATTTCTTAATAACATTCACTTTAATCTGTTTTCTTCCAAACAGAAACCTGCCATTTCCTTGTTTTCTGAATAGTTAAACCAGTAATATACTATTTGTAATTCAGCTGCTAGGTAGTACATCCAAACATTTGATGCCCCAAATCCCATTTTTCTTTACTTAAATACAGTGTATGTAAAGTTATTCTAGGATGTTTCCCAATCTAAAGGAATGTTCTTATCATGTTTTCAATTTCATTGAAAAATTTATTTTTCAAAATTAATGGGATAGATTCAAATAAGAAAAGGAATCTTGGTAGCACATTTATTTTTAGAATGTTAATCCTGCCTATCAGCACCAGGGGGAGATGTTGCCACTTATGCAAATATTTTCTGATTCTCTGTAATAATGGATCATAATTTACTTGTATTGCACTTTTATTATCGTGTGCCAAATAAACACCCAAAGACTTAATTTTATCCTTACCAATGTTTTTCAGAGTCTGATTAGTAAGATCATCAGATTTATCAGATATAGGACCTTGCTTTTTCTGAAATTGACCTTATACCCTGAGAGTTTACTACATCATTTATTATTATATTTATAAGGGGACATGAACTGCCTAGTTTATTAAATGACAGTAATATATCATCTGCATAAAGCATAATAGTCATGTAGTAATTATCTGCCTGGACTCCTATGTGTTCTTTTTGTTCTTGAATCCATATTGCCAGGGGTTCTAAAAAGAGTGTAAAAAGGTGGGGGAGAGCAGGCAGCCCTGTTTAGTCCCTCGTAATAAGGGAAAAGAGCTAGAAGTGATCAAGTTTGTCGTGACACTAACTGAGGGTGTGGAGTATATGAGTTGAATCTAGGTCAGAAACCTACCCCAATACCAAAATATTTAAGAGTTTCAAGCATAAATAGCCACTGCACTCTATCGAAGGCCTTCTCTGCATCTAATGAGAACAGGACTGTATCTCTACCCTGAAAAGCTTGAATTAAGCTGAAGGCCCTTTTGGTATTGTGCTGTAGTCTTCTCCCTTCCACAAAACCTACCTGATCCCAATGGACCACCCCAGAACTACTTTTGATAACCTATTTGCCAATATTTTGGCAAATATTTTATAATCACTATTCATTAGTGAAATTGGCGTAGAGGAACTACATTGATCCAGATGATTATCTTTCTTTAAGAATAAAATTATGACAGCCTCATCCAGGAAGTGTGGTACCTTTCCCTCCTTCAGAAAGCTCTGAGATAAGTTTCTGAATAATGGGGCCAATATTTGAGATAAATTTTTATATAGTTCTAAGGGTAGTTCATCAGCACCAGGTGATTTTCCATTAGGTAGATCCCTTATGACCTGTAATATTTCTTCCAATGTTATGTCCATATTCAAAAATTCCTGTTCAGGTTCTGAAACTTTTGGTAGTGGTAGTCCTTCCAAATAGTTACATATTTGACCTGTCTCAATCTCTTCCTCTTGGGTGTACAATTTTTCAAACAATTCCCTAAAGATCTGATTTATTTCGCTATCTTGCTTTTTAAGATCCCCGATCTCCCCCCTTACCCCACTATATTATTTGTGTTTTGTTCAGCATGCAAATGATAAGCTAGCAGTTTATCTGGTAAGTCTCCATAAAAGTAATATTTTGCCCTGGCCTTATTATTGTACATTTCTTTCTCCACCTGTGTTCAAAATAGTTTTTCTATTGTATCTCTAATTGATATCACTTTTATTTTTGATTCCTCTGTTCTTGTGCTAGCATGCTATGCCTCAGACAAAGCTAGTTTACTTTCTAATTTTATAATTTCTGTCTTCCCTTTTCTTTTCCTGATCCCCACTTGTGCCATCTCCCAACCTCAGATAAACACTTTCAGTGCATCCCAAACTAATTGTATTTTTTATTTTCTGAGGGTCGTTCCAAAACAGAAGCTACTCAATTTCCTCTGTAATCTTTTTCTTAAAATTTACATCAACCCAAAAAGTATAATCAAATATCCAATTGTAATTATACTGAATTTGATGATCCCCACACTTAATTTGCTAAGACATGGGGCATGGTTTGAGACTCTAATGGACTCATAAGAAATCTGTTTTATTTTCCAGCACAAGTTTTTGGAAACAAGGAAAAATCTATCCTAGAATAAGTATCATAAGTTTTAGAATAGTATGACCATTTTTTTTTAAATTAGGAAAGTGAAATCTAAAAGGATCTTGTATATCTAAATCTGACACATGTCTGTGTCTTCTGTTGGCACCCTTTACAGACTGTGTAAGGGACCTTTCAGCACCATGCTTATCTGCTTAAAGTTGAACCAGCATAATATTTTGTGGTGATTTGCATAAACAACCCATGATGCTTTGCATTATGGGGGTATGTGTGATTTTGTATTTATTTAAATCTGACACATATTATTTGACCAGACCTACTGTCCTTCTTTTTCTTTCACAGGCTGGGGGGCTGTATCTGTTTGATTGTTATATTAAAGTCTCCTCCCAATATAGGAGGTGGATTATATTGAGCTATTTCCAGAAACAAATCAGTATAAAAAGACAGGTATTCGTTATTAGGGCCATAAATACTGCTAACTGTAAAATGTACCTTTTGGATTTCCACATGAATTATTACATAGCATCCATTCTGATCAACTACTGATTTGATAATTTAATGATCCATTTTTTTCTTTATATAAATTGCAGCCCCCCCAGCTGTATTCGAAAACAAGGACTAATACCTGACTGCTTTAAATATATAAACAAAATATGCTGCATCCTTCTGATCGAAATGTACTTTTTGTAAAAGTAAAATGTTAACTTTCCTTTTATTAGTAATTTTTACAATTTTTCTAATTTTAATTCTATCTCTGCAGCCGTTAAGGTTCCAGGACATAATTACTAACTCACACATTCATTTTTCTGATATTTCCAGAGCTTTCTACTGCAAAATGTTTTTCCCACCCCTGGATGTCTTGGCATCCAATTTGAGAAATACAAGAGGAAAAGGCTTATGGTGTACCCTGTTTTACTTTCTTTGTTTCTAGACTTCAAACCAAAATCCTAGTTTGTTATTAAGGTGTAATAAACACCACTGTCACACCCACACTTGTGAACCATATATGTAAATTTATTTTATATATATTTTCATTTTACTCTCCCACATTGCCCCACCCTCACCCTTGCCTACAAAAATAAGTATTAAATCCCACTCTCCAGTTCCATACTCTATCTGAATATGCCCCTAAAGTGAACAAGAGTATAGTAAACAAATAGTATGCATATTCAGCTGTTGCACTTAAATAATCTTGATATCCTTAAAACCAATGGACTTCACCCCCCCCCTTTTATTAAGGTGTCTGAACCTCAGTTGTGCAACTAGTCAGTGAGTGTGAGAAACTTTCATCCCTGCTGGTGGATATCATCCTGTCTCTGTTGCCCTTACATAAACCTTGGGTCCCTTCTCTTAGCTACTATCAGTTATTCCTAAGATATGTACATGGTAAAGTTTTTTAGGACAAGGGGATAACTCTTCAACCCCACTTGAAATGAAATCACTTATCCTATCCCCCTTTAATCAATAGCCTCAATGGTGAAGCCTTATTACCCTCCCTTTTCTAATTAAGCACTCTTCTTTTCTAGCCTACTATTCTAAAGAGTATAATCTCCAGGTAATCCCTATTATGCCTCCCAATGCATTTTGCTCTTTTGAGCATCTTATATTGTTACTATGTAAAAGGGATATGGTGAGAACAAAGATTCCCCCTTCCCGAACATGCCATTTAGTTCAGCACCATTTTATCCTGTTGAAGTGGATGGACAGTTCGACTCTTTAGATGTTGACTTTTCAGTGGAATATCTGGAATGTTTAGCTAAGGCTTCACCCACTTCCAATGATGTATGGAAAAACAGGAATTTTCTATCAAGATTAATTCTTAAATCAGCTGGATACATCAGTATGAAAGGAATCCCTTCTTTTCTTCGTTTATCTCTGATGGACTCAAATGCATTTCTTCTGGCTAGATCTGATGGGGGGAGGTTTGGGTAAACTTGCAAATGCATCCCCTGAAATGATAAGCATTTTTCTGTTCTTGCTTTAGTAAGAATCCCTCCTTGTCTTGGTACCTTAGAGGTTTTACATACATAAACCAGGGAAGCCCCAATTTGTCTTTGCTACCAAATACTCTATGAGCCTGATCCAGTTCTATTTTCTGTGCTGGATATGCTAGGCCCAAAGCATTTTCCCATTCATCTCTCCCAGAGGGCTTTATTTACAAGTTCTCCTATCAGAAATGTTTTTTATATCTTCCAACAGTGTGGCAAAAGTGTATCTTTTTTTTATTGTGCTAGCCCTTGGCTTTGGTATATCCCCATTTTCTTGCCTGGAATTCTCCTGAAAAACAAAAGTTCCTTCCACCTAGGTTTTCTAGATGAAATGTTTACCTCCCTTAGAAGTTGAGTCTTCAGTTGCTGCCTGTACTCCTGCTGTTATCTCTTCCTTGTTTAGAAGTGGTTGAACTTCTGTGGTTCTGTCAGTGCTTGTGGTGTCCTGAAAAATGGGGTCCGCTTGAAGCCACTGCGTCAGTTCACTGACAAGCCAGTATAATTTGAACATACCTGGCCCAAGTGCTATCATCGGGTTACTACCAGACAAGTAAAAAACCCAGCCACTGAGTACTTTAGACCAGATGGAGTAAAGGACAAGGGGAAAGGAAAATAGACAAGCAAGTGAAATGGTAATGGGGAGCGCCAAAGAAAGCGTGCTTTCACCGAGTTGGAGAGGGCACCAACAATGGTGAAAAAATATTTCTGGACCTTTACTGGAACATTACCTGACTGAAACTACGCACTTTAACACTGCAATACCATGCTGCATACAGAGAGCCACATTTTTTTCCTCCAGTTGCCCTTCTCTCCCATAGGACCAACATTATTGACTACACAACTCAGGTCAGCTGGACATCCTGTCTGAAACAAGAAGCTGCACCCATCTCAGAGTTGAGGAATTCATGGCAGATTCTAAATTTGCCTGAATTATAGTATGATTTTTTTTCTGTGTTAACTTTTTTCCTCCTACCCCAACCCTCTAGCTGCCACTATAGTACACGTCACATTAAACTGTTCCTCCAATGAGTTGTGTTAGCATTTCTGACTGAGTTGCTGGATCCAGCATGAAGCCCTGCACAAACTGTTCCTTAAAAGTTAAAATGCAGTTTTGCATTGCATTGTGACTAGACTGCAGGTGTATTCCAAGTGAGTTGCAAAAACATTTTACAAATATTGTTCTTGAGCTGGTCAAGCCTTGAAAAACAATGCAATATGAGTTGGCAATGCATTGCCAACTGTGAAAAACAATGCTAAACCTCCTCATTGGTGAGACGGTTTAATGTGACTTGAACTGTACTTCTGGCCACACATGTCCCTGATGCCCACCAGTCTCACCCCCTCTGCCAGCTCCCACTACCTGGATCCCACATTACCTGTGTCCAGACGATTCCAGCTTATCCAGTTGAGGCCCCCCTTCCTCTGAGGGAGGGGGCATGAAGGAGAGGAGTAACAATCACTGATTCTTCCAGAACTACAGGTGTGGGGGATGGGAGTGGTGCATCCTGGGGACTGGGGCATGGTAGGAAGGCAGCCATCATCCAACTGGCTGGGATGGGCATGTGTCCATTTTTCTGTCCCACCCACCTCTCCACTAATGTGTGTGACAGCAGCAGCATCCATCCTGGGGAAACAAAGTCCACAGCATGTAGTCACCCATGCTGTCAAGGGCATCACTGCAAGCCCCCACCAGGAGGTGCTGTAAAAGTGCACAACACAGCCCCCCCAGGAAGGAAGTGTCCAAGGGACACTCTGAATTTACTCCCCACTGGTCTGCACTCCTGACATCCTGGTTTGGGGTGTGAACCCATGTCACCAGCATACCAGAGCAATGCACTATTACTCAGTGCCATGGAGTCAGTCCACAGTATGAGTTTTTAATATAGTAGAAGTCTGCACTGTAATACCAGACAGAAGTTCTTTTAGAAGAAAATTATTTTGAAGGAAAGCTTGTGTACTTTCCTTAATATCTTGCATAAATACAGGGTAATTGTTTAAAAAAAACAATGTGCATATTGATGATTTTTCAGCTTTTGTTTTGTCCTCAAACTTATCCTCCATACCAAACCAAATAAATGTGATCTCTGGGCCTTTCAATGGTGGGTCAAAGTTTGATTTCTTAAGGTATGGAATTAACTTTTTACAGCTGCATGGGTGGAGCCATGCAATCATATTGCTATGAAGTAGGAGAAAGAAGGGACTGTGGAAGCATGTGACCAGATACCTCCATGGTGTGATTTCACAGTGCTGTGGTCATGTCCACATTGTTTGTTTGCTGCCACTGCTCCCCTCTGGGGGCAGCTCCCCCCCCCCCACGGCTGCACTATTTTTCCACTCATCACTTCCACAGTTGCAGGGGAAACAAAAGAGGTCACCATGCCCAAGATGGCCACCGTGAGGTCATTGCACATGCATGAGTATTGGGCATGTGCACTTCTGTCATGGTGGCCATTCTGGGAATGGCACAACTACAGCATCAGCCCTGGAAAGATCTTTAAGTGCTTTTCACTCTGACTCATCGCTCTAAAGTAGCCATGTTAGCTCTGACCAGATTTTGTTTTATATTCTTCTAGCTGTATATCTTTTCTAGAGTTATCATTGACAGTGTCATCTAAAGAGGCAATTGGCACTACAGCCTTCTACACTGCTTGGCTACAGTTTAATTAAATAATTTGTATTATTACTAAATGATTCAATTGCAGACTGTTGTGAATCCACGCCACTTAATCTCATGACTGAATAAATGTTTAAGGCTCTAAATAAATCATTATCTTTCTGTGGTTTGAGAGTTTAATTGCTTCTAGAAGATAATTGTCACTTTCCTCACCTTGGTCAACTAAAACTAAATTTTTAGGTGAGGAGGTTAAAGGTCAAGCTGACCCCACATCTATATTTATTTTATTTTTATTTTATTGAATAAGATTGGAATTACAATCCTTTGAGTCATAGAGTCTTTTGCAAAGGCTCCACATCAGGTTACAGGGGGGTGGAGGGTAGACAAATACAGAAAAGACATACATGAACAGGCAGTATTTACAGTTTCAGTATTGACACAGCAGTGTTTCAGAGTCTCCACATTGGTTACAGGGGGGTGGAGGGTAATACAGAGTACAATAAGGACTAACAATGACAGGCAGTATTAAAAATTTCAGTACTGATAGAGCAGTCCAGGCATAGAAACTTATTTGACAGGTGAGGAAATGAGGTATGAACCTAATCAGCAGTATTCAGTATCATACTTGGGTCCCTAGGCAGGGGTTTGCTGGGATGATGCAGGTGGTATAAAATCTATTAGCATTTTATTATTTCTAATAGCCTTGCCCTTACTTTTTTTGAGCCAGAAAGCTTTTGTTACTCAGGACCTTAACATTTCTTAGTACCATTTCTGGACTTTTACCCATCCTCAATCACAAGATTATTAAATAATAATAATAACTAAATTAGACAGTAACAGTAATTCAAATATATAATCAAGTAAAACAGATGCA
The DNA here is from genome assembly GCA_016271365.2 of Neoceratodus forsteri. Classification (NCBI taxonomy): domain Eukaryota; kingdom Metazoa; phylum Chordata; order Ceratodontiformes; family Ceratodontidae; genus Neoceratodus; species Neoceratodus forsteri. Next base: position 880,414,798 of record CM028131.1, on the reverse strand, counting down.
GAGAGAGTTCACAGGTTTAATTCTAAAGCTTTAAGCCACTCTTGAAATATTATAGCAACTCCTAATTTTGAACAAAGTAAAACTAGTTCCAATCTACAAGGCTTGTGAAAAGTAGCCTTCAATTAAGGATGATATACCATAATATTTATAGAGCCTATAGCACTTGTAGGCCTAAAATGTCATTATTTAACAACACTATAGTAAACTGCTAATACATGCACAATGCAACCCTTATAAGTCTTTAACCTTCCTGTCTTCAGGTATATTTTCTTCACTTTAGCTTGAACCATTGTTAAAAAAATGTTCAATAGCAATATCAATATTATCACTGATTAACTGTATAGTTGCTGACTCAAATAGTGAAAGTTAAAAAATATCATAGAGTTTATAAATACATAAACTTTAGATAATTAATCAAAAATAACAGGACTCCGTCCTCAGTTTGAGGAAAAAGAGTTGTACGTTTGGTACTTGCTAATGAGTTTCTTCTCAGGAATCTAGCTTTAACTTTGCAGCTTGGATAAAAAAATGGCTTTGGAGAAAGTTTGTTTACACCAGCAGGCTTTTCAGTTTGGAAAAGTTCTGTAATATTCTCTTCTCCAAATGTAGCTATGATTTACCCTGTCCCAAGGTGCAAGTAATGGTCCACACATTTGTTTGTAATTAGAAATACTTAAAAAAAAGCTGTATTCAGGGTGAAATATGTGCTATGTAATTTAAGTTCTGACTGTATATTCAGATTTTATAATGCTGTGAGACATTTAACATAGCATTCACTAATAGCTGTTAGTAGTTAAAATACTGCTACGTGTCAACTAAAATCAATCTGGATATCAGACATGGCAATCTCTTAGAAACAGACAAATCCTACATCTAAGGGACAAAATAATTAAAATCTTGTCTGCATCCATGAACAGTAACTTCTCTTTCCTAGTTCTCTTTCTTCCATGTTGCTTCCTATGGTCACACAGAAAGGGTATTGGCAACAAAGCCAAGTTTCAAAGAAATACAAAAGACATATGCCCACACATACAGTACCCCAATATCCTTGTCTCTGCTTTGTTTTTTTGTCTCTTTTTAGATTGCTTTCTTATATTGAGCCCACAGCAGAACTCAAACCTGTAAGATCCTCAGAGAGCTGGTTCTTTCTTCCTCTGGTATAAAGACACAGATAAGGTACACTGATGAGTTTTGAGAAGAACAAAACACATGTCTGTGTTTTTTGTTCTCTGCCTTCTTAGAGAGTGTGAGATGTCTTATGACATAATTCATTCCTACTTCAAGCACGACCAGTCTAATTTTGTTAATTGACATTTGAATAGATTTCCCTTTATGCTTTGCACTAATGGGGTATGTGTGATGTTATATTTCTTTGAAACCTGGCTTTGTTGATAGTGCACCTACTGGTTACCCTTGCCTCAGTGCGTTTGTGCTGCAGTTCTTGGTCTTTTACATTTAAACAAGTGTCTGTGCTTACCTGGTGGCTCAGGTATCTGGAATCAAATAAAGGGCCTAGAAGGCCAGGCTACTTATAGGTTACTGTAAACAGGAAGGGGTGGTTAGCACTTTTACTTAGTTGATTAATAGTGTATTTATATAAAGAATAACTACCCCCTCCATGAAGAACAAGCTGGTATCATCACATCGAATGAATGTGGCGACATCATGGGCACAACGGTGAAGCTCAAATACCCTTTTGATGTCACCACACTTACAAGGTGTGAAGCTACCAGTGAGTTCTTCAGAGTTTTTTTTTATTATACAGTGTACAGTATATGAGCTGTCTGTTTGAGAAATTATTTTTTTAGATAAAGAGAATTTGTCACATTTGTTATGCCAGGTCAGTTGAGACTTATTCCACTTTTTATGTGATGCAGGATTCAGTGTGGGTTTTGTACTAATGATTGCCATTTATTGAAAGTGCTCATAAAGGTTTTTGTTTTAAGAGCAGCTGTTCTAATCAGTGTTTTTTTACCAGGAGAGACACACTAAGCTGAAAACTTGCTTACAGGTGCAGCCTGGGAGCACAAGGAAGTTAAGTTACTTGCTCAGGGTCACACAGTTTGCATGTGGGGGCTGTGGGATTCAAACCCATGTCTCCAAGTTTGCAGCTCAGAGCCTTAAACCACTGCACTATACTGCCTCCTTAAGTTAATGCTCCTGGTCATGTGTCTCACTGATTGGAGCCAGTTTGTGCTACTACATAACTCCTTCATGATTCTGGTGGGATGTATGGCTCAGTGGAAGCACCTGAAGTAGTGGTAAGGGAGGATGTGGGGGTCTTCCAAAGGGGAGGCCCCAATGTGAGAGGTAGAGGGCCCCAGCAGAGGAGGAAGCAGCTTCTGATGGGGGACTCGGTCATAAGGGGCAGTAGATTTGGGAAGAGGAAGTGGTGGATACAAGGTTGTTTGGTGCCTACCTAAGGATCACTAGGGTGTCAGGACTTGGTGGGGAGCTGGATATCATAGTCCACCTGGGGACTAATGACCTAGCCAGGGATGAGATTGGGGTTGTATAGGGAGAGTTCAGAAAACTGGGGAGGTGGTAATGGTGGAGGTACTACCTGTCTATGACAAAGGGGAGGATAGGGTACTCTGTACCAGGAGCTTCAACTTACAGTTGAATCAATGGTGCAGAGAGGAGGGCTTCAGTTTCACTGTGGACTGGGGACCAACCTAGAGGGATATGGTTTTAAACCAAGTTGATGAATGCATCTGTCTCAGAGGGGAACCACAGTCCTCACTGGATGTTTTAAATGTTACTTTGATGAACATTAAAACTAGCTGAGGAGGTTGGTAGAATGTTAAATGGAGGAATAAACTATCTCCCCCAGGCTGAAGCATCAGGAAGAGAGGATCTGAGGTGAGGAAACTACCACAGGGGGCAGGTTAAAGGAAGCAACAGAGTAACAGAGGACAAAGAGGACTGGAACAGAGGTTGAAAAAAGAAATGGGGAAATAAAGTGGGGCAGAAGGAGAAAAAGGGTTGCAGGCAAAGTGGGAGTAAGGTGTGGAGAGACATGTGTGTAAATGCAAAGAGTATGGAAATAAAATTGCAGTCCTGGAGACCATCACTGTGGAGGCAGACATGAATATTTTGATCATTACTGAGTCATAGTGCACAGGGAGCCAAGACTGGGACAAAGCCATACCAGGCTATACTCACTTCAGAAAGCATAGGGAGGGGAGAAAGGGTGAAGGGGGAGCCAAAATCCAGACTGAGGTGAAAAACAGACCTCCAACACAGGGGAAAGAATGGGATAATGCACTGGGGTAAGCCATCAGCACAATGGCAGTAAAGGGGGAGGTGCTGCAGGTGGGGTACTTCTGTCTATCAGATATAGATTAGAGCCTCCCAGCCATGGCCTTGGCTAGAAACAGGGACATTCTAGACTCCTTACATGAGTTATTTCCCATGCGACTAGTGAGACAGCCCACTTGAGATGGGGAAACACTGGACCTGCTGCTCACAAACTGGGAGAGTATTGTAGGTGTCAAGGTGGGATGCCACCAGGGAACCAGCACAATATAGTGTGGTTTAACATAAGGATGGTGGCAGAGAAAAGTCAAACAAGGACCAGGGTTCTGGACTTTAGGAGGACAGGTTTTTAAAAAATGGGTGAATGCCTCAGAGATGACCTAGCAGTAGGGATTGCCTGGGTTGACCAAATTTAGGGATGGCATAGTGAAGGCAACAGACTTCTGCAGGAAATAAATGAGCAAAAACAGGAAGAAAAAGATACCACTATGGTTCTCAAGAAATGTTGTGATATATTGTGGGTCAGTGCAGGAGAGACTCATACACAGTGTGTCAGTTCAGTGGCCATCATTTATTCTATTCTGAGATAGTGGCCCTGCATCACTGGACATACACAAAGAAAAGCTTACTGTGCATGACTGAAACTTACATATATAATGGATTACAATACCCATATGTATAAACTACAACTCTAATCAACTTTCTACCATATATATCCATGTATATACTACAATACATATCCATGCATATACTACAGAAGCTACTATGAAGGTAAAGGCCAAAGGAGTGGCACTCCAGAGGTACAAGGAGATGTAGATGGATGAGAATAGGGAGGTGTACTAGGAAAAACAAAGGGAAGCAGGGAAGATGGTGAGGGGCACAAGGGCACAGACTGAGGACAAGATGGCCAAAGGGATAACTAAAGGGGGCAAGAGCTTTTTCTGGAACATAAATGAAAAGAGGAAGACAAGGGTAAAGATTGTGAGTCTAAGGAGGAGACTGTGCAGGGGAGGACCAGGAAAAAACAGGTATCCTGAACGCATACTTTTGCTCAGTCTTCACAGTGGAGGATGAAGGGGCAGATCACATAGAAGAAGCAGTGACATTGGGTGGAGGGAGGTAGAGACATAGTACAGGTCCATTCACAGAGGAAAGAGTCCTGAGCAGACTTGCAAATCTGAAAGCAGATAAGGCTATGGGGCTGGAAAGGGTACACCCATGGGTGCTAAGGGGGCTCTGGGAGGCACTGGCTGTGCTTCTAATAGCCCTGTTCAACAAGTCATTGGAAGTAGGAGTGGATCCAGATGATGGAGGAGGGCAGATGAAGTCCTACTTCATAAAAGTGGCCGTAGGGAGGAGTCTGGCAATTATAGGCCAGTCTTTCTAACATCAGTAGTGGGGACGTTAATAGAGACTTTTTTAAAAGAAAAGCTAGTGGAGTATCTTGAATCCAGTGGGTTACAAAACCTGAGGCAGCATTGATTCACGGGGGTGGGGAGTCATGTCAGATGAATCTGATCGATTTCCTAGACTGGGTGACCAGGGAAATGGATCAGGCTGCTGAGCTGGATGTGGACAACTTAGACTTCAGCAAGGCCTTTGACACTGTCCCTCTGAGCAGGCTGATAAAAAAACTTGCAGTATGGTGGTGGGACCCATGGTGGTAAATGGATGCTCTCAATATGTACAACATGGAAGAGAGGAAGGAGAGGGATGACCTATTAGAGGCCCATAATCACATCACAGGCATGAATAAGGTAAAGAAGGGGTGTATTCTTCAGAAGAAAAGAGACATGAGAACAAGGGGCATGCTATAAAGCTGGAAGAAGGGCATTTAGCAGGGAGTGAGGAAGTACTTTTTCACTGAAAGAGTAGTGGATGCCTGGAACAGTCTTCCAGCAGAAGCACTGGGAGTGAAAATAGTGGTAGACTTTAAAAATGCATTGGACAAAAAACAAAGAAATTTTGTTAGGAAAGTGGGGGGGTAGCTGGAGATTAGGTAGGGTCTATGATAATGGTATAGGCAGAGGAAACAAAACAGGCAGACTGGCTGGGCCAAAAGGTCATTGTCTGCCAACAAATTCTATGTTTCCTTTTTTTGTAAACTTTATTTGGGTAAAACCAGCAAAGCAGAACATTAATGCATACAGTTGATAAAGGAGACATTTGTACATTCCATTTTGTTCGACATTAAGAATTCAGACAAAATATCCCTTTTATACTGTTAGAGTCACAGGACATTTTTGAACCAGTTTCAGTAGCACTAGTTTCAGCCTAGGGGACCCCAGCAGGAACCTGGTTGGGTACTCTAGCTCATCAGGTCTAGAAAAACTATGGGTGTCAATGTGTCAAAGACCTATTGTCTCAAAATATAGGAAACCAGTCATTCTGTAGGGCTTTTTGTATGGGGTCCCAGATAAAATGGTATTTATCCAACTGGCCTCTCACTGAGTATTGAACATGTTCCAATTTCATTCACTGAAGCAAAGATTGAGCCCACTGTGCAACTGTGGGGATAGAGTCAAGTCGCCAGTGCAGGGCTAGGACCCTTTCCCCCACAGCATACCCCAGAGACATGAGGGGGTATTCCTCTTTCTTCCTATGACCTCAGTTCCTGGGGATTCCCAGCAGAATTTCTGTCAGGTCCAGATTTGCAAGGATATTCAAGACTCAAGCCAAGATCCTGTTGATTTCCACCCAGAATGCTTTTACTTTGAGGCATGACCAAAATAAGTGATATAAGGAACCGGTATGTATCTTACACTTCAGGCATACTTCAGAGACAGTCAGGTCAATTTCGTATGCTAGGACAGCAGTGAAGTAAACTCTGTGAAGATAGTTCAAATGAATGACTCATAGTCTGTTGTTCGTAGAACACTCCATACCCAGTTTTTGAATGTTATCCCAGTCTCCCCCCATTAGGCTATCTGATCCCAGATCTCCTTTCCATCTGCATTTAAGTTGTGAAAGTGGGTCAGATAGAGGCCCCATCAATAATTTGTAGCACTGACTCTGTGGCCAGGCTGTAGCTAGTGGGGAAGCCGGCATGAAGATTTCTTCTAGGGGAGAGATGGAAGGTAGAAGGCTAGGTTTGCTGGCCAAGGCACCTAGCTTCACCTGAGCTCTTTCCTTCTAGCTTGCTTGAAAGGAGAGAACTACGAATCTTACCAGAGTAAGGGAAAGGATTAAGACTTTTGGTTAGGCAGATTTACTGTGTGTTGTTGTTTTTATTTTGTACTCACAGGGATTGTTACTGTTTTTTTGCTAACATTTTATTACTTTATTTTTCTCTGATTCAAATTGCTGTTGCTGGGTATACCTTCTGCTGCATTATTACAAGGTGTGCCTACAGGGGTGTACTAACAGATTAGTGCTGTAATCTTCTGATTCAAATTGTCTTTTGCAAGGTATATCTTCTGTTACTGCTTTATTTTTCTCTGTAGCAAAGTGTTTCTTACAGGGTATATCTTCTGTGAAATTATTACAGGTGGTGCTTACATTTTTGTGACTTTTAATCATTAGGCTAAGCAAAATTACTGTTTGCCCCTATTTTATTTATTTATTTTTTGCTGAAAAGGTTTTTTGTCTCAGAGATGTTGCAGTCTCCATCTCACATTGAAGACAGGGAGAGTGAGAAAGCAGCCACAGCTTCCTTGAATCAAAGAGGTTATTTTCTAGACTACACTGAACTGAATTATTACTTTTTGGACCTGAGTAAGTAACTAGTATTGATTCTGTTTTTGGGGTGGACTTTTCTTAGTTTTAACTTTAATTTGCCTGGGAGGAACTGTAGCTGGGAGATATTTGCAGTCAGTTGTGACTAGAGCTGTTACTAGCATTTGTGAAATAGGTGTCTGAAAGGAAGGAAGGCACTCTGGGTGGAGGGTAAGAGTTGTAGGTGATTGTTTCTGGACAGCAGATGTTTACTCCCACCCACCTTCCCTCACCCCACCCACCAAGACACAACTTCCTTTATAGCAGGGGCTCTGGACACTTCCACAAAACTACTAACAACATACACCTGTTCATATCCTTAAAGGCACAGCACACTGAATAGGGGGTAGAGACACTCACAAGCTTGCACACACTAAAACAAGTACAAAAAACCAAAAAGCATCTGTAACTGGAAGGGACACAGACATGTGGGGAGTGATGCAATCCACTGGCTGTGGAGCAGAAGTCTTCCGGTAGACATTCTGGAAACTGCATTGCTGCCCTATTTGCAGGCACCTCTCTGGTCTGAGGGAGGAGGTTGTTCATCTCCATGCTGACCTGGCAAGGATTCAGGAAACCTGCTCCCCCACCCAGGGACCACCCAGGCCAATGCCACTAGCTCAGAGGTTGCCAAGAAAGAGGAGTGGTTGGACCACGGTGGGCTCAGGGAGTGTGAGGGTGGTGGAACAGAGGTGCATCCCTGCAGTTGTGCCTCTCCACAATTCATTCGCCACTCTGGCAAATCATGGTTCCTCTATGGAGGCACCTGCAGTGGAGACCAAGGAGGATGCTGGGAACCTCCACAATGGAGACCCACAGGAGGATGGCCCAGGACCCCACAGGGGAAAGAAACAACTCATGGTGGGGGACTCAATTGTTAGGAGGGTAGAACTGGGGGAGGGAGGGGAAAGGGAGGTATGGTGCCTGCTGGCACCAAGGCTTGGAGGGACAGGAAATTAATCCTCAGGATCGTGGAAGCAGCAGCAAGGGGGAGGGTGCTGGATGTCATTATCCACCTAGGGACAAATTACCTGGCTGAAAATGGGATCAGAGCAGTGCAACAGGAGTTTTTGGAGTTGGGGAGGGGCCTTAGACAAGTAGCATACACGGTAACTTTCTCAGAAGTGCTACATGTCTATGGCATGGATGAGGATAGGGCACGCTGCACCATGGGATTCAATGACTGGTTGAAAAGCTGGTGCAGAGCTTAGGGATTTGGCTTCATTGGGGACTGGGGCTCCACCTGGAGAGATGTAGGCCTATACAGGTGCGATGGTCTGCATCAATCCTGGAGGGGAACCAGGATCCTAAGTGATAGGTTTAAATGCTTCAGTGGCAAGCATTTAAACTACCCAAGGGGGGGCACTGAGGAGGAGAAGGGAACTGCTAGCCCTTCCCAAAAATCAGGATAATTAGTGAGGTAAACACCAAAATAGAGCAGTCAATGGGGAGAAGGGCAGGGGTAAATGGAGAAAAAGACAGTAGGGACAGGGATGGGGCAAAAAAGAAATAAAACCATAAAAAAAATGGAGGGTAATGAGTACCAATGCCCATAGTCTAGGTAAAAAGCTCCCTGAAATGGTGGCCTTGATGGAAGAGGGATGCCTGGATATTGTGGCAGTCACAGAAACACGGTACACAGAGAACCATGACTGGGATGTCACCATACCAGGGTACACAATCTACAGGAGGGACAGGGAGGGAAGAAGAGGAGGAGGAGTAGTTCTATGTAAGGTAAGGGATAAAAGCAACAGAACTAAAGGGTAAACAGGGAGGAGAGGAGGCACTGTGGGTCACCTGGAGACTGGAAATGGCTCCACAATCTGCACAGGGGTTGTATACAGACACCGTCTCAGGGGGAGGAAATGGACAAGGAAATGATAAAGACATCCTTGGGATGGCAGAAAAGAGGAGATATTGCTGATGAGGGACCTGAATATGCCAGATGTTGACTGGAGCACCTTATGCAGCTAATCCAAGAGCAGGGCATTTGATGCCCATGTGGGGGTATGCCTCAGATAGCTAGTTTTGGAACCCACTCGGGAGATAGCAATCTTAGACCTGGTACTCTCAAATGAGGATGGAGAGAGGATCTCTGATCTTGAAGTGGGTAGCCATCTGGGAACAAGAGACTACCAAACAGTGTGGTTCATGATAAACTTAGCTGTAGAATCAAGCCACACAAAAGTGAAGGTATTGGACTTCAGCAGGGCTGATTTTGTCAAAATGGGAGAGTGCCTCAGAAAAGCACTAGCAAACAGGCAAGAAGGTGTGGAACAACAATGGGGAAACATCAAAACTGCCATCACAGAGGCAACAAGTCTTTGTGTGAAGCAAATAAACAAATCAAAACAAAAGAAAAAAATTCGATGGTTCTCAAAAGAAGTGGCAGGGAAGGTAAGGGAAAAAAAAGATAGCATTCAGGAAGTATAAGGAAACACAGAAGGAGGAGGACAGAGAACTGTACCAGTTAAAGCAGAAGGAAGCGGGTAAGGCAGTCAGAATAGCAAAGGCCCAAACTGAGGAAAAGATAGCCAACTCGGTTAAGAAGGGGGATAAAACCTTTTATAGGTACATTAGGGAGCAAAGAAAGACTAAGGCAGGGATACTGAGGCTGAACAAAGAGGAAGGCGGTTGGGCAGAGAGCAACAGTGAAAAAGCAGGAATACTGAACAAATACTTCTGCTCAGTATTCACAATGGAAAAGCAGGGGGAAATACCTAATCCAGTCAATAGAAGCACTCTGGATAGGGAGGTAGATATTAGTCCTTTCACAGAAGAAAGGGTTCTGAAAGAACTCTTAAAACTGAAGGTGGATAAAGCAATGGGGCCTGATGGGATTCACCCCAGAATTTTAAAAGAACTAAGGGAAGAACTAGTAACACCACTGACTACCCTTTTTAATAAATTATGGGAGGATGGGGTGGTACCTGAGGACTGGAGGAGGGCAGATGTGGGTTCCCTTCACAAAAGTGGGAGCAAGACAGAGGCAGGAAACTACAGACCTGTCTGTTTGACCTCAGTGGTAGGGAAAATGATGGAATCACTTCTGAAGGAAAGAATTGTTGAGTACCTAGAGGCCAGTGGGGCACAGGACCCAAGGCAGCATGGATTCACAGTGGGAAGGTCATGTCAAACAAATCTAATTGATTTCTTTGACTCAGTGACCAAAGCAGTAGACCAGGGAGTGGCTGTGGACATGGCCTACCTAGACTTTAGCAAGGTATTTGACACAGTCCTGCACAAAAGATTAATAAATAAATTAGCCAGCCTGGGAGTGGGTCCTAGGGTGGTAGCGGGTAAAACACTGGTTGGACAACAGGACACAGCAGGTAATAGTAAATGGAGTCTACAGTGAAGAAAGGAGGGTTACTAGTGGGGTACCACAGGGTTCAGTACTGGGGCTGGTCCTTTTTAATGTCTTTATAAGTGACATTGCAGAGGGACTGGAAGGGAAAGTATGTCTCTTTGCAGATGACACAAAGATCTGCAACAGGGTTGATACACTAGGTGGGGTGGAAAGGATGAAAAGGGACTTGGCAAGGTTGGAGGAATGGTCAAATGTATGGTAGCTTAGATTCAATGCAAAGAAGTGCAAAGTAAAGCACCTGGGAAACAAAAACCTAGGGGAAGAGTACACAATGGGGGGTGAGATAATGACAACAACAAAAATGGAAAGGAACATGGGGGTAGTCATATCAGATGACCTAAAGGTGGGCCAGCAATGTGAGAAGGCAGTAAGGAGGGCTGGGGGGATACTGGGATGCATAGGGAGAGGCATTACCAGTAAAAAACAGGAAGTTGTGTGCCCTCTGTAGAGACAGTTGGTAAGACCACATCTGGAGTACTGTGTACAGTTCTGGAGACCCCATCTCCGCAAAGACATAGACAGGGTGGAGGCTGTCCAGAGGAGGGCAACCAAAATGATGCAGGGTCTGCATCAGAAGACATATGAAGAAAGACTAAAGGAACTAAAGATGTATAGCCTCGAGGAAAGGAGGAAGAGGGGGGACATGATAGAAACTTTCAAATACCTCAATGGAATCAACAAAGTCCAAGAGGATAGCATCTTTCAGAAAAAGAGATTTGCAAAAACAAGGGGGCACAATTTGAAGGTAGAGGGGGGACAGCTCAGAGGTAATGTGTGGAAGTATTTCTTCACAGAGAGGGTTGTGGATACATGGAACAGCCTTTCTGAGGAGGTTGTAGAGTCAAAAACAGTGGGGGAATTCAAGACTGCACAGGACAGACATGAGGCAATTCTAGTGGGGGGTAGGAGGAAGTTGGCTGTTGGTTAACTAGGATCTTCAGCTTATCCATTAGGTGCGGAAATGGGCAGACTAGATAGGCCAAGCAGTCCTTATCTGCCATCAAATTCTATGTTTCTATGTTTGTATGAGAGCGAGTCGGAGGTCTCAGTCTCCCCCCCTCCCCCCGATAGAAGTCTGGTCCTGATTTTGCAATATACAAAAGAATGGAAGACCTTCAATTCATATTTCCTAAGAAGCTGTAGAAACTCCAGCATGGCATCTGCCTCATACAGATGTGAGAGATGCTCCAGGCCCTTCCCAGACCACTCCCTTGAAATTCCCTCTACTCCAGTGGGTATATCCCCCAGGACATTAGAGTAGTACCTATAGAGGCCTCTGGAGAAAGAGTATTAAACAGCCCAACATGTTATGAGCTTTAACCCAAATCTTTACTAGGTCCCTGGTGAGAGGGTTCCTAATTTTGGCATAGTCTTGGTTAACCAAACTAAAGGCCAAAAGAGAGTGATGAGAGTCCTCCCTCCACCTCCTCTAATTCTGTCCAGGCAAGTGCACTGGCCCTCCTTGGGATCAAATCTTCAACAAATGTTAATTGAGCAGCTAGATAAAATAAATGTAAGTTGGGCAGGCACAAACCACCTTTTCTCACTGGGGACCACAATGTCTCTATTTTAATTCTAGGATGTTTGCCCTGCTATATTAAGGAGGTTATAGCCCTCTCCAAAGACCTTATATATTTCAGAGAGACCTGGATGGGGATGGATTGAAACAAATATAAACACTGAGGCAAAATACAGATTTTATTCAGGTTCACCCTCTCCAGTAGGGTTAGAGGAAGAGCCTGCCATCTTGTACAATCATTTTTCTCTTTTTGAATTAGGGGTTTAAAATTGACTTCTGCTAACTTGGATAGTTTGTTAGTAAGTTTGATCCCCAAATATTTAAGTTTGATCATTGGAGTAATCTGAGCGCCAGCCACTCCTACTGGGTCTGTTCGGGTTTCCAACGGCATCCACTTGCACTTGCTCCAGTTAATCTTATATCCTGACACAGGGCCGTAAGTAGGAAACAGATCCATGAGTGATTGAAGGGCTTTTTCCAGCCTATCCAGGAAATAATAGAATATCATCAGCAAATAGCGATATTACATAATACTCCCCCTGCCATCAGAGACATTCTAAGTCCTTATGATTCTGAATAGCAACTGCTAAGGCCTCAATACTGAGAACATATAGGAGGGGGCACAGGGGGCACCCCTGCCTAGTACCCCTGGTGAGAGAAACGGGAGAGAACATGGTGTTGTTTGTTAAAATTTGTGCCATGGAGGTGGTATAGAAAGAGCCATTCCAGGATCTAATATTGGGCCAAAATGGAATTTTTGGAGGACCACAAACATAAAGGGCCACTTGACGTGGTCAAAAACTTTTCCCACGTCGAATGCAAGAATGCCTTGACAGCCACTTCCTCCTCTCTCCGACCAATGATATATAATGTTTATGGCACGTCTCAGGTTGTGTTATGCCTGCCTCCCCCCAGCAAACCCCCATGATCTGGATGGAACTGGCCAGGGAGGGCTCCCTCCTGCTGCCAAGCCAATAACTTGGCCATGATTTTGTAGTCTGCATTAAGCAGAGATTGGTGTATAAGAATCACACTTCTGGGGGTCTTTACCAGGCTTGGGCATCACCGTGATAGAGGCCATACACTGAGATTGGGGGAGGATGCCTGCCTCAAAAGCAGCGCTCACCATCCTATGCATCCAGGGGCCTGGCGTATCCCAGACCACCTTATAAAACTCAGACAGGATTCCATCTGGCCTGGGTGCTTCCCCTGTTTAGTGTACCACACTGCCCGCCTCAGCTCCTCGAGCGGAATGGGGAGTCCAACTGTTTCACACACTCTGAAGGCAACACTGGGAGTTTTATTGTGTCCAAAAAGAACTCCAGGGAGAGATCCTTTGGGTCCTGGGAGGTATAAAGGTCTTGATAAAATGCACGGAATAATGTGCTAATTTCTTGTTGATTAGTTGTGGTAGTACTGTCACCTTTTTCTATTTCTAAGATGGTCCTTTCTGCTCTTTTTTTCTTAATTTGCCAGGCTAGCAATTTTTCTATTTGTCTCCCTCAAACTATGAGTGTGAGTGAGAGATTAGGAGGTCCCTTTCTATTGGCCAAGATGACATTTGATTAAGTTTCCCCTTCAAATGTACCATAGTGCTGGCACTGTCCGGGGTGCCCTGTGCCATATTTTGTTTCTCTAGTTCTTTAATATCTTTTCCTAGGGCCTCCTCTTTCTGAATTTGTTGTTTCCTGTCATAGGCAGTGCATGTAATTGCTTCCCTCCCAATGAATGCTTTTATAACATCCCAGACCATGAGGGTGGATACCTCCCTAGTGTCATTAGAAGTGATAAATTCCATGAGCTTAGATGAGATGGAAGCCACAAATTGAGAATCTGTCAACAGAGTGGGATCCATTCTCCACTGGCCAGCTGGGGGCAACTGGATTTATCTGTAAGGACACTGTGAGAGGAGTATAGTGTGAAATCAATATGAGGCCATAGCTAGCCTCCACAACCCCTCCCAGGGTACCCACAAGACAAAAAATGTAATCCAATCTCGTATAAACTTTATGTGAGTGGGAGAAGAAGGAATATTCCCTGTCTCGCGGGTGTTTAAATCTCCCTATTTCCAGAAGGTTCCTTTCCCTCATCATATTATTCAAGGCCTCTACACTTTTTTTTGGGAGCCCTGTGCCGTGTGGCTGAGTAATCCAGAATTGGGTCCCAATATGTATTGAAATCTCCATCAATTATTAAGGTACCTGTGAAAGGAGCCAAGGCTACCGAGAGGTAGTGGAAAAGTTAGGAGAGTCAAAATTGGGCCCTTATAGGGACACTAGTGTATGGTGGGCCTGCTCCAATGAAACGTCTGCAATAAAATACCTACCCTGGGGATCAGCTACAACTGAGTGGATTTCTATACTAAGTGAAGGCCTAAACCAGATTGTCACCCCCTTAGTCCTTGAAATAAATGGAGCCACCAACAGAGTACCACCCCAGGAGGATGCAAGCCTATCTGCCTCCTTTTGGGTCATGTGCAGTTCCTGCAAAAAAATAACATCCCCCTTTTATTTCCTAATGTGTGTCCAGACTCTTTTTCATTTCACCACTGTTTTGAGACCATTGACATTCCAGGTAAAAAATGTATCCATCCCATTTTACACTAGAATCTTTATCAGGCTGATTCCATGACCCCTCATTAAAAGTCCCTGTACAAAAGAAAAGGTTGTCACTTTTGCTAGTTAACAAGTTTTTCATTTTAAACAATCCCCCCCTTGCCACCCCATCCCCGAAATTAACAGTACCCTCAATTAAACCAGAAAAGACCAGTAACCCTAGTGCATATTCAGCCCCCCACACACAATCCCGGCATTATGTATTCCAAACATAAACTTAGAAAACTCTGTCTTCATCAGCAGATGAACACCATAAAATGAAACTCTCCCCCAAGTGAGCCCTCCAAAGAGGTCTCCAAAAGTAAATTGCCATAACCAGACCTTGAAAAGTAAAAGTAAACACCACGTTTTGAAAAGTCCACCCCCCATACACTTTAAGTTTAAGCCCCACATGCCCACTACTTTTCGTGGATGTAGCTGGGCTATCCATCCTTATGAAAGTGATAGTATTTTGAAACAGGGGATTCATTTAACACAGGAGTTCTCACACTTTGTCATAGTGAGCATCCCCCAAGCCTTGGAAAAGATCTTGAGCCTCCCTCTAATATAGAAATAATTTTGGGCCTCCCCATAGTTAGAACAACTATCATACTTTGCACATTACAGGAGGAATACAATGAAGTGCATGTCAGTAGTTGAGTTTATTCTCATATTATTGACGCTATTATTCTCCCTCTCTATAACCCCCCTCTTCAGGTCAGCCTACTCATTCCACACTTCTGAGTTTTGGCCCTATTTACCCCTCGTTGCAATACCTCCATAAGTCATACTCTTTTCTTTGTCAGTTTTACCCTGCCCTTCGACCTTCTCGGGGACCACTTTGCTCCCTCCTGGCCTTGCTCCTAGTATCTCTCTGCTTAGCCTTTGTATTTGTGCTTTTCTGCAGCCAGTATAATGGGTCAATTGTTATCTTGTTCCCATTCATTTGTATTCTTTTGCATTTTGTTTTGCACAGTTTCCAAGAATTGTATTTCCTCCATTCAGCTTTCCCCCATGTCATACCAGGAAACAAGGGTTTGTTGAGTGTGTTTTCCTGGTACCCATTTTGTACATACATTCACATGCCATTATTCACTTTCAGTTGCAGCATCCTTTCACACAATGCATCCAAAACTTGACATTTAAGTATAGTACATTTTAAGGCTTGCTTGAACCTCCCCTGGAACAGGTTGGGGCCTCCCCAAGGAGGCTGGCCTCACCATTTCAGAAACCCTGATTTAACCATATCCCTGCCTCCAGACAAGGGGAGAACAGTTAGAACCCTGCCTATCCAGGGCAAATAAAATGCTAGAAGGGGTCTGTTATCTGTGCCCCATGGGGGCCAGAGTTTCTTATCTCCCAGAACCCCTCCTCCTTCCATGCACTCAGTGTGCAAATGGGTAGATTATTGTGTAAACTCTGGGCACAGAGGGTAAGTGTAGGCCTTAGGTCAAGAACCACAGAGGACTGCGAAGGGGCCATTGACAGCAAGGACACCACCGAGGTATCCCTAGCCCACTCTCACTAGGCATGTTGCAGTTTTGGACTAAATTACAAAGCCATACAGAGCAGATTACTTGGCCATGCCCCACAATCCCCACCCCCCACAAAAAGAAATAACACGTCAGAGCACTAATGATACAACCAAGGCTGTACAGAGTAACAAGAGACATTGCTCACTGAAATACCACCCACTTTCAATAGATTCCCGCTTACTCCTGTTTATAAACATCCAGTGCAAATAAATGTTCCACAACAAGATATAAAGGTGAAGGCCAAAACCCCACATCCAGGAGGTGTCTGCTTCAGGCCCAGAGTTCCAGAAATAGACCTTTTTTGGTAGTAAACAGAATGAGTACAAGTAAACCTCTATGGAGACTGAATATCTGACTCAGTTACTGAGGAATATATTACTTCAAGTTCTTATAGATCCATATGTCCTGTAGAAGACGTAGCCTTCCCAAAAAAGGAAGCCACTTCTCCAAGGCCCCAGAGACTGCAGCAGTGGTCCAGGAAAACAGCAAACAGTGGGGCAGGGAGGGGAGGCATTGTGGCCCTGCCTTATAGGCCACCACCATGTTATGGGATGCAATTTCTGCCTATCCCCCCTCCCCACACAATACCCCCATTCAAAAATCAGCAATAAGACAGTACCTGCAGGCCAAAACCAAGTTATAATTCCTGATCTTCTTAATCAGGAGCTTCTTGATGTTCAGCATTTTTCTCCTTATTTTTAATGTACGCCATCACCGCATCAGGGCCAGAGAAGGCTTGTTGTTTTGCTCCTGGTCTCCAGATCACTAATTTAGCAGGGTACACCATGGCAAAGGGCCAGTCTAGATCATGGAGCTTTCTTTTGACTGACTGGGAGGCCTGCCTCTGGATCTACAGCATTCTGGAGAAGTCGGGGAAGACACTCACCCCGATATCTTTGCCTTGACAATGCCCTCTTTTCTTGCCACCTCGAGGACAGTCTGCTGATCTTGATACCTCAGAAATTTTACTGTAATATGTTACGGACATTGATCATGGAGGAGTTTAGGACCAGGAGAGGGGTGGGCATGCTGAATCTCCAGAGAGATATGATCGGGTATCTGCAGGGATTGCCAGAGCCATTTTCAAATATATTTGGCACAGTCAGTTCTCTCTGATCCCTCTGGCATGCAAACCAGTCGAACATTGCACCTCCACTCCCTGTTTTCATGGTCGTCGATTATTTTCTTTAATTGGGTTATATCTCTCAGCGCTCTCTGCAAGTCCGTTGAAACCCAGGCTAGGTCATCCTCTTGAGCGCTGGTGCAGGTTTCCAGCTCCTGCAGGTGGAATTTGTGTTGGTCTACCATTTCAGTGATGGTATTTACTGTCTGCTGCAGATGCTGGAGCTGCGATGGCATGTTCTCAAAATCTGCCTCCATTTTTATCGTAAGTTCATACTTTAAATCTTTTAAACAGCTTCTTGAGGACTTGATATGATGAATCAGGAGCAGCTCTTTTCTCTTAATCAGCTTGTTCTGATTCTTCTGTAGCAGGCTACATGTTGCCCTGGGTATCAGCAGCCTCCAGGCCTGAGTTTTTCAAGTGCTCTGCCAATTGCTTAAAGTTTATCTTTGCCTGGGTTTTGGCTGACTTAGATGAAGAAGACATAGTAGATTGATATAATTTCAAATTTTAACTGATTTAGCTCAGTTAGAGGCAAGATGGTTAAGATATTATGTGGATGGATGAGGAGCTAACAGATCAAGCATCCACTTCCTAACCCAGCTAGGCCATGCCCCATGTTTCTACGAGCATGAATATGATTAGGGCAGCTGTGTATAGAAATCATTTATGTTCTAAACCATGAATTATTTCTCTGAATGCTCCAAGTGGTACTTTATTGGTTTACAAAAACACAGTTGAAACAGACTGAAATTTGTGTTTTAAGGGTATCCATCTGTGAGTGGAAGTGGGCTATGTGGAGTGAGTTGTGCCACTTGCATCAGTGCCAAGACTTATAAATAAGGAGGGACTCAAGAAAGAAGAGTAACAAGAGCAGATATATTTGTAGGACTAATCTCATACTAACTTTCCATTTCACTTGCATTCCAACATGTACAAGCTGAGTGGTGGCAGCCCATCAGCTGTAAGGGTTGTAGCTTAGCACCTTTCTAAATGGAGTTTTGGAAGGCCGATGGGTGACCTGCTTGTAGGAAATTTGTGGCCCTATGTGCAGACATTAGCTGCCCTCAGGGCTGAAAGTACCTAAGTGGCAGCTCCACACAAGAACAATTAGGTGTTGTAATTGCATTACATTAATGTACACATGTCCATACAGAAAGATGGACTGCATAGTGGCTGGGATGAGGAGGAAGAGTGGAACCAACATGGGTTGGACTCTAGTAGGGTAAACATGCTGAATCAGTTTAGGGGTATCATAGTCATAGTGGGCTGTTGCCTCCCAGGGGTAGCAGCAGAAAGAGTAATCCTGTAGTTAAAGAGGCTGATCAGCAGGAAGGGAGGCAGGGTAAGCATTGTGCTACATCTACTGTAGGTACCAATGACCTGGCAAACTGGATCGCACAGGAGGCAAATGTCCCCTAAGGGTATTAGGCACTCAGCTGAGGTCAATAGCATATGCAATAGCCTTCTCAGAAGTGCTTCCTGTGCCATATGCAGTGCAGAGTAGAAGGAATAAAATAACAATTAAACGTGGCTAAAGGATAGGTGCAAAAAAGCGGGGTTCCACTTTTAGTGTGCTTTTGGATCCCTTCTCTGACAGTAGCAGCCTGTTCACAAATGATGGGTTGCATAATTACATTTAAACAGGTGAGCAACTAGCACAGCAGGGCAAAAGGTAGATGTAACAGTAAGATTTCAAATTAGACAATGTGAAGGGCAGTGTAACAAAGAACACAGGAACACACAAAGAGAGACAAGTGAACTCTGCCCCAACCTACACACAGCATAAGAAAATTGAGGACACAGCTAAGGGACCTTGCAGCAATGTTGTAAGGCTAAGACGAATGGAAACAAGAGTAATGGGTAATGGGGAATCTTGTATGCAAATGCAGGAAGCTTATGTAATGAAATTGATGAACTGCAAGCGATAATGGCTGCAGAATATTTGGATGTAGTAGTAATATCTGACACAATGGCAAATCAGAGCCACATCTGGGAACAAAATACCCCTAACATAGAAACATAGAAACACAAAAATTGCCAGCAGATAAGGACCTCAAGGCCCATCCAGTCTGCCTGTACGCCCTGCACTTGTTTGTGGCATCTGACCCTATCCTGTCAATAGCTTTTACCTCTTCTTTCCACCTCTAAGGTACCCTTATGCCTGTCCCAGGCATGTTTAAATACCTCAACTTTACTCGCTCCCCCCACCTCCTGTGGCAGACTATTCCATGTGTCCACCATCGTCTCTGTGAAGAAAAACTTTCTCACATCTCCCTTTAACCTGCCACCCTCCAACTTCATATCATGCCCCCTTGTTCTTGTACTCCTCCTAAATTGGAAGATGTTCCCCCCATACATTGTTTATGCCCTTAAGGTACTTAAATGTTTCTTTTATGTCCCCCGATCTCTCCTTTCTTCCAGTGAGTACATATTGAGGTCCTTTAATCTCTTCTTGTATGTTTTCTGTTGCAATCCCTATACCATCTTTGTTGCCCTTCTCTGGACCCCCTCCACCCTGTCAATGTCCTTGTGAAGGTGAGGCTTCCAGAATTGTATACAGTACTCTAGGTCTCACTAGTGTTTTCTACAATGGCATCACTACCTCCTGCTTTCTGCTAGTGACACCTCTGACTATGCACCTCAGCATGCTACTGGCCCTCCCTGCAGCCTTGTGCTCTGCTTAAACACCTGTAAGTCATCTGAAATGATAACCTCCAGGTCCCTTTCCTCCCTGGTGACTGTCAGCAACCCCCCATCCTGTAGCTCTACCCTGGGTTCCATCATCTCAGGTGCATTATTTTGCACTTCTTTGCATTGAACCTCAGTTGCCACAGCTCAGACCATTTTTCTTTTTTTTTATTTGATTTTTATTCAAAAGTTTTTACACACACAGTTCCATAATTATCAAATTTTGCACAGTAAGACATTTGTGCAGTTTCATTATGAAAGAGTAATTTACATGCACATTATCGGGGAATTGGATGCATTGGTTCTTAAGTCTTACCTAAGAGGATTCTTTATAAATTACATCATTAGTCCTTAAAATAGTAATTTAAGACTTACCCTGCTATAAAATTATTTAAGTCCAAGAATCCAAAGATCCAACCTCCAAGATGACTTACTAAGGGAAACTTTTCCTCTCGTCTTTCTTACCCCTTCTCCTTTGTTCTTAAGGATTGAGTTTATTTAGGCTCCAGATATGGAACAGACCCCAACCACACCTGTCTTATCTAGGGAGAGAAGTCAAGGTCCATTAAAGCCTGGTAAATAGACCAGGCTTGCCACCTTCTTATATAATTCAGACCTTTATTTTGGATTCTGGAGTTGAGGCTTTCAGCATAATGTATCTGTTTCATTATTAATCTCCAGTCATTGACAGAAGGAATAATGTTTGTCATCCAATGTTGTGTTACAGTCTTCTTGGCTGCTAAAAGAAATACTAGGAGGAGAGTATTTTTCCAGGGTGGAGAGTGATCAGGATAAACCACCAGTAGGACCTGTTCTGCCATTAATTCAATGGCTTCAGATAGGCATTGTGAAAGTTCTATTTGATTTGATAGCCAAAATGGCATTAATAATGGACATAACCAGAGGACACGACCAAGCGTTGCACACTGACAGCCACAACTGTGCCAACACTCGCCATATCTCTCAGGCTAGTAATGGCTGAGAATCTCAGGGGAACTAAAGTATCTCATCCAGCATTTCCATGCATATTCCTGCCACAGGGATGAAGAGGTAATTTTGAGAGCTGGTATGTGAGTTTCCTGCCAGGATTCCCACGGGATATCCAATGTGAGATCTTTGTTCCATTCATTCAAAATGGATTATGTGGTATCCGTAGTCATTTCTCTTAGGGCTTTATATAAATTCCCTATTAAGTGACCATCCACCCTCCCCTGTATCGCTGCCAAAAAGAACTGTAGCAACCCTGGGGCCAGGGCTGGCAAGATCAGTTGAATGTGAGTGTTCTTCAAAATATGACTGTGGACTTGAAAGTATCAAAACTGTTCTGATATATGCAGACCATGGGCCAGATTCCAGAAGGGTTATGCCTGGCATAACAGCAGCTGCACCAAGTAGAATGGCTCATGTAGCAACTTACACAAGCAGCTATGACATGCACAATTCTACAAAGTGGCCTGCTACATGTTGCAGGCCACTTGGCCGAACAGCAGTTACGCCGCATAAACCCCCTGTGACATGGTGCTAGGGGGTTTACGGCAGCAGTTGCGCCCCTTTCCAGAAGGGCAGCAACAAAGTCCCAATGTCGGGATTCTACAAGAACCCCCGGAGAGAACCAGCTACGTAAGTTACACCAGCATTTAGTTGGTGTAACCTACTGCCGCCCCTCCATGGGTCCTGTAGACCCGCCTGCTGACATGCTACTATGTCCACCACCCATGCCAAAACCCCGTCCCCCTGAAACACTCCTCCTTCTCTTGCCTTTGTTTATCATCTTGATGCACTGGTTCATCACCTCTGCTATGGCTTTTTTCAGGTGTTTCTACTGTTCCTCAGCTCCCTCTCCTCTCCCCCCCAACTAGGATCTCCTTGATACACCTCCCTATTTCAGCAGAATTTGCCCTCCTAAAATCTAAACCCTTAGCCTTTTTGTGACTAGCTTGCATCTCTGTCCCCATGCTAAACCACACTATGTGGTGGTCACTGAATCCCAGTTGACATTCCACCTGGATGTCTATGACTCTGTCCCTACTGGTCAGTATGAGGTCCTGAATCATCCTATCTCTGGTGGGATCAATCACTAGCTGTCTGAGGCCTGCCCCCTGTAGGGAATCCAGGATATCATAACTCCTGGATGAAGCAGCTGCTGGGATGGTCCAATCCACATCTGGAATATTGAAATCACCAAGCAGTAATACCTCACCCTTTGTTGCTATCTCGTGGATTTGATTCACTGGATCCCTATCCCCCTCCTTCCCCTGCGCTGGAGGTCTGTGGATCATCCATGTGCGGATTGCTGTGCCATTATCTGGCTCAAGGGTGACCCACAGTGCCTCAGCCCCCCCCCCTGTCTGCCCTGCACCTGTGTTGTATTAATACCCTCTCTTACATACAGGGCCACTTCCCCTTTTTTCACTCCCCTATCTCTCTTGAATAGAGCATAACCTAAAACATTTGCATCCCAGTCATGATTTGTAGTGTACCAGGTCTCTGTTCTTGCCACTGTGCCAGGTCTGCTTCTACTAACAAGGCCTCCAGGTCTGGGATTTTATTCCCCAGGCTGTGGGCATTTGTAATGATGGCCTTCCATGTTCTGCTGCCTGTCCTCCCTCCAATCCTGTGCCTGCCTTCCTGCCTCTCATCCCCAATGCCATTTTCCTTTTTCTGCTGTCTTAGTGCCCTTACTTTCCCCTTTGTGACCAGTACTGGTGTCCCTGTCCTCAAGCCAACATTCATGTTCTTCATTTCTGGTCACTCTAGCTTGTGGGGGTGGGCTACTTGAGACTCTCAGCTCCTGTTGACACCCCTCAGCTAGTTTAAAAGCTCATCTAGGATGCATTTAAACCATTCACTGAGAACCCCATCCCCCAATCTAAAGGATGCAGTCTGTCTCCCTTAAACAGGTCTGCATTATTCTAGGTAGGTCCCCAGTTCCCAATGAAGCCATGCCCCTTCCCAATGCACCAGCACTTCAACCACTTTTTTAAGCTGCTGATATGGAGATTCCTATCCTTCCCCATACTGTGGACTGGCAGCACCTCCAAAAATGTCACGGAGTTTGCTAACTGCTCCAAGCACCCTCCCAACTCTCTGAAATCTCCCTGCACCTGCTGTATGCTTGTGCTGACCTTGGATGGGTCATTCATTCCCAGGTGGATAACAACATCTAGCCCCCCCTCCTTGCCATTCTTTTAGTGATCTTCAGGATCCACTCCCCCTCCCTTCAAGTGGTACCTTCTGGATAGCACTTTACCTCTTCCTCTTCCTCCCTGCTATTTCTGTCCAGAACCATCCTCCAGACAATTGAGTCCTCCAGCAGGAGTAACTTCTTCTTCCATTGGGGTCCTCTTCCTCCCGCCACTGGGTTTCACTCTTTGAGGATCCTCACCTCCTCCCTGGTCACAGCCTCAGGTTCCCTCATGGGACTCTCCTGCTCCACCAGAACATTATAGGAGTTCTTAAGCTGGACTGGATGGGGGATATGCCTCTGACCACCCTCCATAAACCTCCTTGAGCCCACTGTAGTCCATCTCATTCTCTGCCCCGGGCAGCCATTGTGGCAGTGGCTGGGGACATGGTGGCTTCTGGGTTGGAGTGAAGGTACCCAGTACTCCTTACAGCTCAGCCCGGAGACTGGCAGTCTCTGCCCTCAGCCCAGGGAGGTGTCTGCAAATGGGGCAGCACCACAGTACCCAGGAAGTTTTCCTGCAGACTGCTGCCCACACACAGCTGAAGGCCATACACAAACTGGTGTGGGCAGAGAATAATTAGGTAGCAATTAAAGCAGAAATAATGGGAGACAACCAGTATTGTTTTAAACTTGTTAAAAAGGCCAAATAAAATAAACACATTTGGATAGACACACAGGTGAGGAAAGCAATTCAGAACAAAAGGAGGTTATACTGTGCAAGGGGAGAACAAAATGAGAGAAACAGGACTACACAGAAAGATAAGCTTGAAAAATGTAAGGACAGCATAAGGTGGGGTTTATTTATTTATTTTATCTTCAGATATAACTTTTGAGCAAGATGCTCTTCTACAAAGGTTCCACATCAAATGACAGACAGTTACATTGGTACAACTCACATTACAGTGTTCAGGTGGGTAAAAGCAAACAGAACTAAGGATGAAAGAGGGGTCAAAAGTACTGATAAAACATTCTTTTGGTATACATGACAGAAATGGCAAGCAAAAGTCAGCAAAGAAAAATACAGAAAGATGGAATGAATGTTGTGGAAGATGAAGAAAGGGCACACATTAAATGAGTACTTCAATTCTATGTTTATAGTCGTGCTGGCAGACTCAATTCGCAACAATAACAGATTCAAGGATACTGCTAGCCACAGATAAGAGAGAGTGAATATACCGAAGGAGAGAGTTCTGAAGGGTCTGCAAGACAGCAACATAAACAAGTCTTGAAGGTGAAATAGGCTGCACTGAAGGATACTTGGGAAACAAGACATGCCTTGACAACCTTCATGCCTCCCTCTGCAGACATATTTAATGCATCACTAGCAACAGAAGATGAGCCAGTGTTAAAAAGTAAGGTAAGGTAAAGAACATTTTGTGTTTAAAGTGTGCCTCATCCTGGTGACTCAGGGTGCTGTACATAAATCCATGAAATAAGTATAACGAGTCAAAAATATTTGGTACACTACAGTAAAAAATGGAACAATTAACAAAAATTATTAATATCCTGAGAGAATAAATATGTCTTTATGATCTTCTTAGAGGTTACCACCAAGGAGATATTTTGAATGTAAATTTAGGGTAATAAATTGGTCTGAGTGTTGTAAGACTATGCTAAATTCAGACCTGATGGTCTGGGACTGCAACACAGTACTGGTGGCTAGGGGGACATCATCACAAGCCACTATCGCTAGGTGGCTGTTCAGTAGTGTGCTGGGATTGCCAGGAAACTGTACTGGTCTGAGTAGTGGGAGCTCCTCAGCATAGGCTACACCTGAATGAGAGATTGTGAATCCAATAGGGTCAATGAGAGATCAACTGACATGGAGTTGCCAAAACAGTGCTGACCCATGAGAGTTAAACCAACTGCCAGAGGTACAGCCAAGTTGAACAAAATGTGAGCTGAGTTAGCGAGGAACCACTACCTGACAGAACAGCTGAACACAAGACTGCAGCAAAGATTCAATACACTCAGTGAGGCCTGCATTGCCTGAGTTCCAGTTATAACTAAACAGCACTGGTCTTGTAATTGAATGCTTATAGTTAGTGTGGTTAGTTTTCCTTTAAGACTGTGTGCTAACTAGCCTGCTTGCCTTTATCAGCAGAGATGTGGATATTCTCTTTTCAATTACAAAATAGGCCAACAGGTCTGGGATAGAAATAGCACACTTAAGTTGGTTTGTATTGCCTTCACCTGCAAATCATGTGCAATACAACTGTTGTTGGGTCCACATTGATCTAATGCCTGGGTATCCGGTGAAGCACCCAGACTTCCCTAAGAGGCTAGAAGTAGTTATACTGGTATGGTACTAGTTAGGAATCTGGAAGTGGGGCTTCACAATGCATGATTTTGGCAGAAGCTATTATCATAGCCAGGTATATCTGCTGAATGCCATTGCTACAGTATTATTTTCACTGCATTGCATCTTTTCTTTCCCCCAGACCTGTGTAAATAAATTTCCTTTGTTGTTGCATGCATTTTTACATCATTGTCTGTTATTTGCAGTTGTATTGATTTTGTTATTGTACTGCATGGGTTAAGCCTGTGGGGCCACTGTAAGCTGGTATTGTTTACCACTGGGCAATACTAGTTAGTCACATTTAACCCACTTTATCTTTTCTCTGGGCAAAGGCACCATACAACATTAGCATAATATGGATAACAAACTCCAACAAAAGTTCAGTGACCCAGGTCCCTCAACCTTATTTGAGCCCTTAATGCAGGGGTAGTACTGTGAAGACTAGGTAAAAATAATGAAAGGATGTAGTATTTCTCTTACTCATATGCTGGATATAATATCTACATGTATATGTATAGTTATCTGCTGGGGATTTCAATATGGAGTGCTCCTCTGATCACTAGAGCATCTTGTCTGGGACCAAGCTTTGTTTACATTACTAGACAAACATCAAGAATTTTTTTTTATGTAAATCCATGTGAGTTTTCTGCTTTGGCTGTTGTTTGACATTTTCTTAATATTTTATATTTTTACCTAGCCCAGTGCTCATCCTGTACCCCTCCTGCCTTATGGCCCTGGGGGAGATACGATATTTGGATTTTTGTCCCTGTTCCCAGGACCCCGGTATGTGGTTGTGCATGTGTGTGGAGGTGCACATGCATCCTGTGGCTCCAGTGGTGGTCCAATCCTCCCTCCCTCCCATCTAGCGCCTAGGTTCCCACTGGCTTGGCACTGCCACCTAGCCTCCACCAGGTGGAGCAGCATCCCACCCGCCTGCCACCCCGCTGCCCGCCGACTGACAGCCTGGTAGGGCTGCACGCCCAGTGGTGCAGAGCAAGAGCCAATGGGTGTGCAGCCCATACTGCACATGACGATCCAGATTTGTGAATGATTCATTGTATTCAGTGTATAATCCATGCAGCCATACCGTACATGACAGTCCAGATTTGCGAATGACATTCTTCACAAATACAGTATCGTTCTCGCTTCATTCATCCATTGCAGCTCTAGCTCTGCACCAATGGGCATGCAGCCCTACCGGCCCAGTCGGCGGGCTGGGCGGGCGGCAGGAGGGTGGATGCTGCGCCGGCTGCTGGGGAGCCGGGTGGTGGAGCTTCATGGGTGGGTGGGGTGAAACCACACACTAGACACCAGGGAGATGTTTTGGGGAATTTACTTACTGCCCGCGATCAGGCACATGGGATGTGGGGGTTCTGTATACTTTTCTGCCCAAGATCGGGCATATGGGATGTGGGGGGTTTCTGCATACTTTCTGCCCAAGGACTGGCATTTCGGGTCCACTGGACCACCAGGGATGTGAATGGGAGGAGGGGAGCTACATTGATGCCCTCACATTGGCTGGCGTGGGCACAGGGACTGGGTTGGGGCCAGCCACAGGTGGCAGCTGCTGTGTTGCCTGCAATGCAGCAGCTCACCTGTGGGTGGCCCTCAACTTAAGCCTTTTTTTGGCTCAAAGTTGTGCAGGCGCAGGTTGGGGGTTGTGCCTGCACAACTCTGCACAGCCCGACTGAATATCAGGCTGCGCAGTTTATGCATGGTTCCTCCCCCTACAGTTGCACATGCATTCATTTGCATTGTGCTGTTGCTCAGCCTGTTTTCAGTGGCGCAACTGCCTACTGCTGAATATCGCAGAATGGCGCAATTTAGGACTTGCGCATGGTGCAACCCTTTTGAATATCTGGCCCTTAGTGTTTTGCAGGGTTAAAAAACAATAATTTAACTATTTTTTGATCAATAATAGAGTCTGAAAAAAATAACATGCAGTATCCACATCCAAGAAAACATATTAAACACAATTGGCAATGTTCAATCTGATTTTAAAGTAATGTACTGGAATTACAGCCTATCCAAGTGTTTAACATTTTCCAAAATATTTTATTAAATTTTGTAACATAACAATATGCTCACTGTTGAACTATGCAATTGACTAATTGTTACTGCACCTTTATTTTGAATCTGTACCTTTTATTCAGTGTAAGCTGTGTTATACAATGATATACATTTCTGTATTTGTTTCCTGTTGTTACGTTAGCCAATGCATTGTCAGTGTACCGTCTGTGATTGTATACTTTCTTGACACAGAACTTTTGTAAAAGAGCACTTGAACTTAAGGGTATTTTCCTAGCAAATATAAACTTAAAATAAAATAACAACAGATGGTGTTTGTAACTCATTAATGTGTCTGGGTGCCCACCAACCCCTTTTTCAGAGAGGACATGTCATATCTGAACTCTGCCACACCAAAGGTTATTCACACTGTTCATGTTTTTCAATTTATGCATTTTCTTCCCTTAAATTCAGTCTCCACTTCAGTTTAGGTTAAAAGTGGCTTGCCAGTCTCTGACCTCTCATGCATTTGTGTCTCTCCTGTGTTTCCATTCAAACTCAACATTAACAGTGGGAAGTGGTGAGTGTGTCTATAATTCCAATACTTATGTTGTGGATATACCAGTTAGATGTCAAACGCGACTACTTCCTTAGAAATAATTTTCTTTATTTTCCATAGAAGCCCATGGTTAAGTCTGAACTAATTGGAGCAATCTGATTTTGGTCAGGAAAAACAGGAATTCAGCTTCAATTTCTAAAAAAAATCTGTTTTAAACTAAAGGCATTTGCATCTTTTCTGAGTTTCCATGAAATCAGAAAATAAATGCATTCTGTAGACATTATGTTGGAATGTTCTTTTTCTTAACATATAACTTAAGGTCAGAAGGGACACTATATCCATTATCTCCACCCCCTCCTTCATAAGCAAAGATTTTATGCAAACATGTAATAATCAATTAAGATTCCCTACCCACTCTACTAGGCAGGGTTTATGTTGATTGACTTGTAAAACAGAAATTTGTTCAAGTTTGTCCTTTATGAATTATTTGTTTAATCATTCATTTATTCATTCATTCATTCATTCATTCATTTTGAATGCATTTCATTAAGATAGACCTTTGGGCATCAGGAGCCCCTTTTCAACGGTGTCCCAGTCATACAAAGGAAGACAATACATTACATTACATGACATTATATTACAAACAGTATGTACCATGAACACTTGTCCAATACAAATAGCATTCCATCAATAGAAATAATTTCATCTAAAATAGTCACATATTTTCTACCCATCTAAATGACTTTGTAATCTTACTTTAAAAATATTCGATGTTTGACATTCAACAATATTCTGGGGAAGCATATTTCAACTCTCATACCCTATAACAAAAACATCTCTGACTCTGTGATGTATTACAAAGAGTCAGTAGTGTCGTCTGACTTTTGCTAGTATTATATAAGTTTGAACATGGCATTATTAACATACTCAGCTGCACCAGCCTGACCATGTAACAGTTTCCAGTAGTATATACATCAAATTATTGTTTCCTAAGCTCAGCAGAGAGCCAACCAGTTTTCTCATACACACTGCAAAAATGTGCATCCCTCCTTACATCAAAGAAGACATGCAAGGTCTTGTTCATTGTGGTCCTCGGCCATAATTGGTTAATGAAAAGTAAACATTGAGCAATTATCTTTCAAAGATATGCATTCCTCTTTACATCAAACATGAAATAAAAGGCCTCATTCATTATGATTCTCAATCATAAATAGTTAATGAAAAATAATCTTTGAGCAATCATCTTCCAAGATTATTGTATAAAATGAATCTATTTTCATGTAGTAATCCCAATCAAACAGTAACCTATTTTAAATAAAAAAATCTATATGTATTAAAGGACAGTGCATTATAAAGGTAGAAGCCAGGCTATTTAAAAGCATCAACCTGCTCTTCCTGTTCAGTGTAGTGATATCCCCATTTTTCCCATCTCCCAATATCCTTGACTTTCCAAAAATAATTAATTTTGTTGTCTTGACATTTAAGACAAGTTTACTATTTAGGAACTATCTCTGATTTATATCAAAATCCTCTTGAAGAAGACCTGCTAGAGCAAGAAGACATGTACTGTCTTCATTTCCACTGTCTACACTGGTAGGTTCTTCCATAAGTTCATCTCCCTCTGGAGAAAAAAAATGTTTTGTAATGGCCTCGAATTTACCACTTCTGTGATTCGGAGCATGTTTTTGCATCCTACTAGAGGTTACCAGATTACAGATATCTGTATGTTCAATCTCATCAATACCCTTGAGTATGTGGAAGACTGAAATCATGCCCCTCTCAACAAGACAGTTCTTTTCTCCAGGGTGAACATGTTAAGGGCCTCTTGACTCTACTTATAGCTTTTGTCCCCCATACCTATATTCTGTAGGTGGCCCTTCACTGCACCAGCTCCACTGTTTTAATGTCCTATATTATTGAGAACCACTGAACTGCATGTGGTACTTCAGTTGGGACCTAACAAGAGCCTTGAAAATGGCACATTACAACTACCAGGTTCTTTTTATCCTTCACTGCAGCAAGAGGAGCCATACCCAATGTATAGGTCCGAACTCTGATTTTCTTCCCTGAGTGTAGCACCTTGCATATTATTACACTGGATTTGAGGTTCCAGAAGTTTGACCAGTCACTCAACTTGTTTAGGTATTCCTAAATTTTGTCTCTATCCTTAGTTAAGTCCACCTCATTGGCTATCTTAGTGTCATCAATGATCTTAGGCAGCCTGCTGGAGACACCTGTTTCCAGATCATTAATGAAAATGTTAAACAGCTGTGACCCCAGCACTGATACCTGAGGGATACTTGGAGTATTGCCTGTACAGCACCCTGCTGCTTGCTGCCCCCAAGTCAGTTAGCAATCCTCCTTGAGTATATAACATAGTAATAGAGTAATTTAAGGTCATGACAGCATTAGGTCCATGTCTGCTTTCTGCTTCACAAGCAGCAATGAAATAAGTACACTGTGCAGACATGAACCAATTTATAGGGAGGCCCTTCCCAGAAAACAGTATGCCTCATGTATACTGCAATGGTGTAGTTTGACCAAAAGCTTGTTATGTGCCACAGTATCAAAGGCCTTACTAAACGCATGATAGACTATACCCATCACCATGCCCCTCCCCTTGTCCGTGATCACTCACTCAAAGAAGGAAGCCAGCTTGGTTTGGCACAGTCTATTCCTCATAAAGCCATGCTGGGAGGGGGCAAGAATCATGGCCTAAACCAAATGATCCATGTCTCTATCCTTGATAATGGATTTCAGGACTTTGCCCAGCACTAATATCAGACTTACTGGCCTATAGTTACCTAGCTCTGGCATTGCCCCCTTCTTAAAGATGGCTACCTCAATGGTCACTTTCTAGTCCTCTGGCACCTCATCTGTTCAGACAGACTCCTGAGAGATTACTGCAAGCAGCCTTGCTAGTTGTTCCCCTAGCTCCACAATTACTCTGGTGTGTATCCTGTTTGTCCACTGAAACTTACTCAGCTTGATCTTCGTAAGATAGTCAACTACTGTACCAGGGCAGACATTATGTCCCCTGGCTTCATTTTGTCT
Organism: Neoceratodus forsteri; assembly: GCA_016271365.2. Classification (NCBI taxonomy): domain Eukaryota; kingdom Metazoa; phylum Chordata; order Ceratodontiformes; family Ceratodontidae; genus Neoceratodus; species Neoceratodus forsteri. The sequence continues at coordinate 880,383,888 of CM028131.1, read as the reverse complement.
ACCTCTAATGCTATAGGCCCTCCCTGTAAGCACCCCTCCCCAACCAAGGCTCCTTTAGAAAAGATTAAAAAGAAGTATTTATTCAGCATCTTAGCCATTATCACCAGTTCTTTTACTGGTTGCCCCCATTCCCTTGTTTTCAGGGGCCCAGTTAACTCCTTCCTTTTCTTTTGTGAAAGAAGGCTTTAGTGTTGTCTACCACTCCTGCTTCTATCCTTTCTTCTAGCCCCTTTTTGGTATTCTTAATTCTAATCTTGCAGGCTCTCTGGGATTAGTTGCCTTAGGTTTCTGTTGAGATTTTAGGTGGGGTACTTCAGATCCTTTTTTCCCATATTGCATACAAGGATGCAGAATTGATGGAGAAACTTACCCTATAGAGGTCAGAGCCTTCTCACCAGTGCTTTGACATTCCCACTGGTGATGACCCTATAGTCATGGCTAAGAACAAGGACAAGGAAAAGAGCGGTCTCATTTCCAGTTTTCTGTTCTACATTTTGATTTAGGAATCACTCCTTAAAGGTGGACAAGAACTCAGTCTCAGCATTGTCATTTGCCTTCTCAAATCAGACTGTGCCCAGGAGATTGAAGTCCTCCATAATCCCCACTTCATCCAGTCTGGCTGCTCTCTAACTCTACCAACTGCCTGTGCCTCATGCTTTGCTGAGCTCTTTGGGGAGCAATAGCACATCCCTTAAGTGACTATCATTACACCTTTTTCACCAAGCTTGACCCAGAGAAACTCTGTTGTACTGTTTGCTTTCCTGATACTCATCCTCCATAATGACTCCTTCCATTACAGAGTCACCCCAACTCCTTTCCTGACCAGCCTATCCCTTAGTAATAGTCTGTGTCCTTTTATCCCTGTGCCCCAGTTATTTTCTCCCACACCAGATCTCAGAGAGTGCCACTAGGTTTTGACATTTAAAATGCATGTGACCCTCATCCTTGCCCATTTTTCTTGTGTGCCCCTATTTTGGCCTGCTTGCAAGTGAGAATAATTACCTATGTTTCCTCATTACCTCTGGGGGGTTTCTCTCCATGTTCTCTCATGCTATATTGTTCTTCCTTTGGTCTTCCCATGTATCTGTATTCTGCCCTTGGTGATCCCCTGCTCCAGTCCCCTCCTCACTCCTCTAGTTTAAAAGATTCTGGGCAATAACATCACCAGCAAAAACATCATGGCACAATATGAGGCAACCATTACACCACCAGTTGATTTCAAAGTCGGTAAAATACTGTCTTCACAAATACTGCACCAACACTAAAAATACATAACAAAAATGGCAGGATTTCTTTTTTTGTGGGAGGCTCCACCCACCACACCCCCCAAAATTTTTATTATCAACTCTGAAAGGTACGGACCTCAGGGACAGTGAGAAAGTTGCTGAGGGAAAATGACTTAAAAAAAAAGTAAAATAAACCAACAGTCAGTACTGCGAGATGGGCAACCAATCTCTGGTCCTTGGATCTCCTCTTTTGCAAGAGCCAAATGCCTTGCCACTACACTACAGGAGTGGCTTGGCTAGACATCACAACTCTTGCTCCCATATCCCTCCTCCACTACTGCTTTCCCCTCTCCACCCACACATATGACAATAAGGGTAAGCGGAACATTGTAATAATGTAATGCCCCTGTCACTATAATACCACACGACGTAGTGAGCCATGATATTATTGCAGCAATGTTCTTCTCCTGATATTATCAGCAGATACCAGTTTAAATACATCAAGACTTATCAGTCCATTTTCCTGGACAGTACCCCCTATTCCATCCTGGGGCAGATTCAGCCCATCTTGGGTATATAGCCATATCTTGCCCGGGAAGGCCTCCCAGTTGACAAGAAAAAGAAGTGCATTCCTCTTGCTCTAGATCCTTACCAAATTAATGTAATTCCTAATGGTCTTCTACTGTTCCTTACAAGCCTCCTGAAGTACTGTAGGAGAATCTCAGAAAAGATCACCCTGTGTACCATTCCCTTTCTTAACTTCCTTAGGTCCATGAATCTCCTCATGTTCTTGGGACTTATGCTTCCAAAATTAATCATTACAACATTATTGGCAGCAGTCTACATCTCACTACAGCTGCATTGCTTGGCCCTGGATAACACTTCTTTGACCTGCTCTCCAGGCATTGAAACCACCTCGCCTGTGCTACCTTTCTGGTCCAGCAATATCCCTTTCACCTCACCCACTACACAAATGGTGGAGCAGCTAATTATTATTTTACAACCTTTCAACCCAGCCTTCTCTCTATTAAGGTTCATATTAAGAATTGTTAGGAGCTAGGAGGCATGCACTAATTTTTGCTCCTATAAGGCTTTTAGAAATATTTTTATTTCACTCCTTTTTGTATGTGCCTATCTAGGTTCTTCTTAAATTGTGCCTTTCGTCTTACTTACAATAACCTCAGTTGGCAGACACATTCACCACTCTCACCGTATAAAAGTACTTCCTCAATTTGCTTACAAATTTTGAGCCCTTGATTTGTAGCGGATGTCCTCTTGTCTGCATTTATCCTCCTTAAATTCTAAGTTCAATTCATTAATTAATATTGGATCCTGTGTTATATCAAACATAAGTAATGCACCTCTTCTAACATGTCTGGTGGCCAGTGACATCATTTTAAGAGATTTTAATCTGTCCTCATAACTTTTGGTAGTTAACCCTTTCATGGATTTAGTAAATTTTCTTTGGACTTTTTTGATCTTATTCATTTATTTTATTCTAAATGGGTTCCCCAATTGTGATTCAAATTCCAAATGAGGGTAGACATAAGCCCTACTGTATATAAGGGGCCATTACTTTGGTGTCCATAGTTGTTATATTTTGTTTAATTGCCCAGCTAATTTTTGAGCCTTTTTGATTGCATTTCCTGTTTGCATTTTTGAGTCAAAATCATCTGTAATATAGATTCCCAGATCTTTTTCATTATTAGGTTTTGGGAGTGGTAAACCTTGCATATAATAATTGATTTTATTATTTATTTTCCCCATATGTAGCACTTTACATTAACTTATGTTAAGTTTCATGCTCCATCAGATTGTCCACTCTACGATGCTGTCAAGGTCCTTTTGTATCATTTCTGCTTCGCTTATTGAGCTCACTGGTCCATCCAACTTAGTGTCATCAGCATACTTGGACACCCAGCTTTCCAAGTCATTTGCTAGATCTGCTATAAAAATCTGAAATAATGCCGGTTCTAACACCAAGTCCTGCAGGACCCCTCTTGTCACTTCCCCCATGCTGGATAAGCTGCCATTTACCATGACCCTCTGCAACCTATTATTAAGCCATTCACTAATCCACCTTATATATAGTGGATTGATATTAATCTTGTATATTTTTTTTATGATTGCCCAGTGTGGTGTAAGGTCAAATGCCTTAAAGAAATCAAGAAAAATTATGTCACAAGGTACTTTCTGATCTAGGGTGTGACTAGCCTTTTTGTAGAAGCATAATACGTTGGTGGTACAGCTCCTACCTCTTTTGAACCCATGCCGTTATTGATCGCATGTATCTAATACACCAGACAAGCTATCCTTAGTTATAGATTCCAGAAGTTTACAACACACACAAGTCAAACTTATGGGTCAGTAGTTTTGGACATCAGAAGTTTCTCCTTTTTAAAAAATAGGCACAGCATGTGCCAATTTCCACTTGGTTGGGAGTGTTCCTTTATTAAGTGACTTTTCAAACAATACTTTGAATGGCAGTGTTATGGATTCATTCATTATTTGCAGTAGTTTAGCTAATATTTTATCAGGGCCAGGAGATAGGATACTTTTTAAATGTTTGATTTTGACCTTTATTTCTTCTTCTGATATCATTTTTTTGTCCATGTTCTGTTGATAATGTATATTTACTGATCTTATATCTTTATTATAAGTGTCACAAAAATATGTATTAAACAGTTCTGACGCCTCTTTATTATCTGAAACCAATGTGTCATTTTGCTTAATAGGACTTACTTGTGTCTGTGTTTTTTTAACTGAATTAATGTATACATACAATTCTTTAAAGTAATCTTTTCTTGCAGTTTTTGCTAAGTAATTTATTTGCTTTCCTCATTTTTATTTTCCATCTCATTTGTTGTTGTTGTTTATATAATCTAATATTTTCAATAGTTGGATCTGATTTTTGTTTTTCATACAATTTGTTCTTTCTTTTAAGCAGTCACTTGATCATTTTATTAAACCATTTTGGCTTTCTTTTGTTATTTTTTTGTTTTCATATTTTTGGTATGTTCTCATCTGCTATATTTATTATTTTTATTTTTATAACCTGCTACATTTTCTCAATTGTCAGGTTATGAAACACAGTGACCCAATCTGTTTTATTTAATTGCTTTTGTATCTGGTTCTTATTTGCCTTTCTGGATAAATAAATATCTGTGTAATTTTTTAATGATATAAATTGAAATAACACTGTTGAGGTGACAGTATTGTGATCGCTGTTACTAAGGGGTGGACCTACTTTACATGATTTAATCTGTATATCCTCGGAACTCAGCACAACATCTAACAGGTTATTATTCCTAGTTGGTTCCTTTACATGCTGTGTAAGATGGTGATTATTACAACTTTCAATAATTTTTTTTCCAGTACTACTGATTGCTTTGTTACCATCCCAGTCTGTATCACCAATATTAATGTCTCCCATCAATATCAAGTCTTCCTAGTTCACCTGCTTTCTCAATTTCACTTATAATAGTTTGTGTGATTTTTTTGTACTAATCAGAGGGTGTTATATTACACCATAGTGTTAGAACATCCCTCATGTATCTTAATCCACTTTGATTCAATATTATTTCCCTGCTTAATTTTGTCTGAAATATCTGTGGAGTTAATTGTGTAGTAACATACATTGCTACACCCCCTCCAAGCTTCCTTTTATTTATATCACTTCTGTATAGTTTATATCCTTCAATGTCCATTCCCCATGTATCTCTTTCAGCATTCCACCATGTTTCTGTTATCCCTATTATTTCTTTAGGTGACTCCTCTATCAGTGCTCTGTGTTTGTGTATTTTATAATTCATATTTCTTGCATTTGCTTATAGTACTTTAATGTTATGATTATTTTTATTATTATGATTTTTTTCTCCCAGTTTTAACAGTTACATTTTGATTTGGCTACACGTGTCCATGTTTCCCCTTCTTGATTAGTTTAAATAATTTTGTTTGAGATACTCAAAGAAATGTCCAGCTAATATTTTAGTGCCTCTTTATTCAAGTGTAGGCCATCTTGACAATACACTTCACTTTTCAAGTAAAAGGATTCCCAGTTGTTTATGTATGTGATATTTCTATCTGTGCACCAGTTATTAAATTTTATATAAATTATGTGAATGGTTCATTTTTTTTCTTTATGTGCCCTTGGTATTGGAAGGAAACCAGATATTGTCACTTGTCTACCATTCTGTGCTAACTTCTCCCCCAGAGTAATTACATCCATGCAGATATCCTTTTCATGCTCTGATCCCATGTCATTTGTTCCAACATGTAAAATTATTTTAGAGTTTTGTGGTATTTTAATTCTCTTTATATTATCTCTAATGTATTTTATTCTTGCCCCTGGGTAGCACAATACTGTATTATTCTCTTTATCGTCATTACAAATGGCAGAGTTGCAATATTTAATGACTGAATCTCCCAAAACAAACTTTTCCAGACTTCCTGTTGATTGAGTTAATGGTGATGGAGGGGTGGACACTCCCTCCTCACCTTTTGCAGGTTGGGTGTCCTGGTATCTGAACTGCCCACACCAGACCCAGTCACCAGTTGAGTCCAATCAGTGTGACCAGCCGTAGGATAATACTTCTTTTTGATATGAACTGACAATGGTCCTCTGTTGTGATTTTCACAAATAAAACAAAGAACATGCTGCTCATAGTCAGCATGGTGTTGCTGGCCTCTTGCACAGAACAATACATAAATGTAACACAGAAAAAAGGAGATTGAGCACACACTAGGGGCTTGTGTTCAAAACATTTATTTGTGAACACTTAATAGAGGTGCAGAATATGCAATATTTTATGGACACACCATGTTTAGTTTTTTTTTTTATTTAGTTCTTTTTTGTTGACCGGGTAAGTGCACTAGACAAATCCTGCCTATTTTTAGGCACGACCCGGGGTAGGGGGATACAGATGAGTGGCAACTGACCTTGAAACAGATTAAGCTGTTGGTGGTATTTTTTTTTTTTTTTTTAGTGAATGAGGGAAATTTGGCCAGGACACCGGGGAAATTCCCCTAATCTTTTTGAGAAGTGCCATGGGATCTTTAACATCCATCTGAACTACCACGAATCCAGGCAGATGCGACCTCGGTTTAACGTCTCATCTGAAAGATGGCACCTCAGAAGTACAGCACCCCTCTCATGCTGCAGTACAGTGTCAGTACTGGGATATTAACCCAAGTGCCAGATGTGGGAATTGAACACACAGCCCTCTGATCTCCCGGCCTCAGAGGCAACTGTGCTACCTACTGAGCCTGTTACTAGACATGGTGACCAACAGACCTTCTACATATGAAGTCACACTGACTCATCATCAGGGAGTCCATTATGTTGATGCCTGCTACCTTCCTTCTACAGTCAAATTGATTCCCCACACATAACACTACAGATTGAAGTCTTTACTACCCTCTTCTCAAACCAAGTTGTCTCTTCCAAATGTCCCAGCTGGTCTACTGCCTTTGTCCACTTCTCCCATCCCTGTACCACAGTACAGTGGTCAAAGATGTAACACTCTGCCTGCCATAGCAGAATGGTGTACAGTACATCACACAGCCCAGTGCTGCACACATGGTCCATTCTTTCCTTGTGTCCTGGGCTCTTGCTTCCTCACCCTCCCCACTCTTACAGTCTCCCCCCCAACTGCTGACCTACCTTTCAGTGACCCCTCACAATGCCAGTTGCCATTCTTTACAGAGTAGGTGGTGACAGGGTTAAATGAGCATCTGTCAGAAATAATCAATTAGAATAAGGTGAGTAGATTCAGGAGGGGGTGGGACAAGGTAAAGCAGAAGGTTAAGGTTTAAAGTGAAGGGTCAGGGCCCATTGTAATCACATGTAGAGGAGCTATACATTTGGCAGACTTCATAGACATTATGATCTTTTTCTGGTGGCAAATTTGTATGTCTGTATGTTCATATTCTAGACTAATGGCATACCTTTCCAGAGCAGCAACCAGCTTGCAGTGCTAGCAGATGTACCCCCACTACCCTCTATAGGTAGGATGGCATACAGTTAACAACCCTGTCAGTGTACCAACTATACATTTCATGAATTACAAAACACAATGTCAGTATGCTTGCATATACAGGCCAGTGAGCTAGCACCCTGTATACCAAAAGCTTGCAATCCCACAGTCTAAAATAAAAAAAAATGCAGCTTACTACCAGTTTTCAGCACTGCTGTGTCTATCTAGCTCTTTTTATCTCTCTCCTTTTCTGTAGTTGTCCATGTTATCCATGCACATTATCCACATTGCTCATGATATGTTCACAGTTGCTCAATTCAGAGTAGTTTTTGCAATTAGTGTATGACAACTGTTGGCTCATCGAAAAAGTTTATTTAGCTTGTAAAAATTGGGCATACCGGCGTATATTACATTGTACTGCACATTTGTTTAAATGACTCTCAACTCCACAGGTAACCTGCTGACTTCATTACCTGTGCATCATGACTGACATTTCAGCATTATCATGCTATCTTCAAAGTCAGTGTGTACCAAGGAGGCTGATGCTTAATTAGTCCAACCAGCATTCTGTTGCTATGGCAATTGTGTATGGCATAAATAATACCAGGACTTAGTCAACATGGGGAGTAGTGTTATGTGTTAGCATTTTAGTACTCATTAAGATCTTTCTTTTGTTATTTAGATTGTCCCATAACTGCATTGATACAATGACAGAATACAATTGTGCAAATACATGCATTTATTTTCATTTGAGACAGCTCTGCAGTGAAAATAATGCATTTATTTCAATCTTAGGTAGGACATCAGTACTTATTTCCACTTGAGGATGGTGACAAAGGAGCTCTTAACCAATGGTAAAAATAATTGAACAACTCCCAATGATATCACAGTGACATCTGCTGCAGTTAAAAACAAAGCACTGCAATCAAACAGAAAGACTAACATTTGTCATTGAAAGAACTAATCTGGCCAGAGAGACACTGTCATTGTATAAATGACATATGCCATGGATTGGCTAAAAATATCACATTTATTTTTGTCAGCTCGCCTGGAGGCACTGAGGGTTGAGGCACTGGATGCCACACCATGCACTGCGCTGGTGACCCAATTTTGGGAATGGACTCGGGCCACCAGGGCCTGGCTGGGGGAAGGAAAGATTGAGCATCCCATGACAGTTCTCCTTCCTTCAGGGTGGGTGAGGGACATACACTGGACTGCAGTGACACCCAGTGGAGGCTGGGTGTTTGGCAGGATGTGGCATTTACAAGGGGGGAGCTGGTGGATGTCTGCACTTCAGTGCATTGATGTCAGTGCACGTCCGGCCCCTCAGTGGGGTATACAAAAAAATTCCTGTGCCTGATATATGAAGCCACCTCTGCACTTGGCCTATATGGCTCTCTGCCACTCTGTTATGCCACTGACTTAATTACGGTGCCATGTGCCACTGTGAGCCCCGAACCCCTTCCTGGAGGGTAAGCCAGGGAGGCAATGCCGGGTTGCCAGCACCTTTCCCCATAGTAGATGGGTGGACAGCGGTACCATGGCCCCACCCTGGGGGGAAAGCCGGGGAGTATCGGTGAGTGTGGAGGATGGTGGTAATTGGAGGGCAAGGTAGGAGCAGAAGGTGACTGATTGCCTCAGAGCAAGGGGCCAAAAGTATAATAAAAAACAAAAGAAAATATTTATTTTTATCTTCAGGGTTTGATTTCTACAAACCTCACTTGTATTGACAGAGTTATGGCTTATTAAAGTTCAAATGTGGAAAAAGCTAAGTCCAGATTCTTTTTTCATATGAAGGGATCTTTTTTTATGACTCTGTGTCTCATACAAAAAAAATCCTTCATACAAAAAAAGTATGTGAAAAATAACTAAGTCCAAATTCCTTTTTCATATGAAGGGTTCTTTTTTGTAAGGTTGCACCATTCATATGAAAAAAGATTGCGCCATACAAAAAAATATGTGAAAAAAACTAAGTTCAAATTCTTTTTCATATGAAGCAATTTTTTATTATTTTGGATGGCTCTTCTTTTTTCATATGACTATACAGACAAAGAAATTTGGGTCACAAAAAAGGTTTTAAAATATTTGAAAAACAGATTTCTGGGTGTTTTTTCCCAAAACTAACTGCAGAATCCAACTAAGGGAGGCTGATTAGCAGAATAAATGTGTTGGTGTCTCTGCAGAATATCATTTTTATGCTTTTCTAGCAAATAAAAAAAGGAAACAAGAAGGTAAATATATGAAGAAATATTTTTTTCTCACAAAAAAAGATTACCCCCATATGAAACAGAATCTTTTTACATATGGGCCAAACTCTTTTTCATATAAAACAGCTACCCATAAAACCATACTGACCATGCTCATAATCAAAATTTCAAATCCTTATAACTCTGGAACAGATTAAGATTTTTTTCTTCAAAACCATGAAAGACACCACTGTGTCCCAAGGCCTTGCTACCCTAAATATTTCAGAGCAAAATTCCAAGCAGTTTGACCATGAGCAGATCACTTGTGGCTTACTCCACTAGTGAAGTTATCCAAGGTCAGACTCCTCTAGTGCACCTAATTCTGTATTTAACTTGTCCCTCTTGCACATCCCTAATATACTGTACAGTATATAGTCTAAAATAATAACTGTAAAGTTTATTTTTAAAACGATATACAGTATATTGACCATTACCACTAGGGTCTGTGTTTATTTATTCTGTACAATATAATCATTAAAGTGTTTTCAGGGGGTGCATCTGTGTGACGTTTGTCATGCAATGTGCAGCTACTCTGGAGTACTATAGAACGTCTCCTCATGGCCCCTGGAATTGCTTTGGAAACAGCAGACAGCTCATAATTTTTGGCATTTATGTGTAATATACCTGAAAATTCCAGATTCCTTTTTTGTATTTAATAATTTTTATTCAAATTCTGAAGAAACCTACAGAGTTACAGTACAAATATCAGCCATGAAGGTTACAGTATGTAACAACACAATGGACTCCCTGATATTGGGTCAGTGTTACTGAAAGAATTCCATATTCCTGTTACCAAAGGTGTTCCATAAATATCCCTCGAAGCACAGGCTGCTACACAAAGGGAATGGTTGTTGGGGGGGTATGTGATGGCTGCCATGTTCCAGGGTGAGTTTTCAGGTTTAACAGGCAGAATTTCTTTGGCAGACATCATACAAAATGGCTCATAACATCGGTGTCTCTGCTTTGTTTAACCAGAAATTACAGATTTTTCTTCCCCAGGGTATTCACTAAGCACCAGTGGAAGAACAAGGTGCTACTCCAATGGAAAGGATTTATCAGGGGCTGATTTTATGTGATGACTGCCAATGTCCAGAGTAAGTTCTCGGGTCTAAAAGCCAACATTCATTTGGCAGTCATCACACAAAATTACTCATAAACACTGGCATTTCTGCTTGCTTTAACATTAAATTTTAGATTCATAGGGTGGCCCTACAGGGGGACCTGGAGGCTCTGGAAAGATGGTCTAGAAAGTGGAAGCTGAGGTTCAATGCAGGGAAATGCAAGGTACTCCACCTGGGGGCCAGAAACCCAGGCCAAGTGTACACCCTGGGGGGGAGAATGCTACAAGTCTCGATGGCTGATAGGGACCTGGGGGTGGTGGTGGATGTCAAGATGAACAACTCTGAGACTTGTAGGAGGGCAGCAGCCAAGGCCAACAGGATGCTGGGATGCATCGCTAGGGGGATCACCTCCAGAAGGAGGGAAGTGATACTCCCTCTGAATAACTGCTTGGTGAGGCTGCACCTTGAGTACTGCGTGCAGTTTTGGAGGCCACACTTAAAGAGGGACATTAACCTCCTGGAGAGGGTCCAGAGGAGGGCAACCAAAATGATTTGGGGCTTGGGGGACAGGACCTATGAGGAGAGCTCAAGAGCTAAATATGTACACATTGGAAGAGAGAAGGACCGGGGACATGATAGAGGTCTTCAGGTACATGAAGAGGGTAAATAGGGAGGAACAGTCAGGGTGCTTGAAGGAAGGAGGAAGGGGCCACTAGAGGGCATGGGTGGAAGCTGGAGGGGAAGATTCAGGGAGAAAGGAGGAGGTGCTACTTCACTGAGAGGGTGGTGGAGCCATGGAATGCACTGCCTAGGGGGCTGGTGGAGGCAGAGACAGTGGAGGGTTCAAGAGGGGGTGGGACAGGTACAGGGGAAGGGTTCTGGAAGCAAAATCCAATGCAGCAAGAATATCCAGAACTGGGAAGGGAGAAGCCAGAGAAGGCGAAGGGGACAGCAAGGTCAGCACCCAGGGTTGGGGCTGACCAAACGAGCAGACACGAAAGACCGTTAGGCCTATTCTGCTGGCATTTTAGTATGTTAGTATGTTAGTATTCTGCAAGGAATCATTCAAAGCACAAACTGCTACAGAAAGGAAAATATTTTTGGGGCTGATTTTATGTAATTGCTACCAAGATTCAGTGTGAGTTCTAAGGTCTGAGAGCCAGAATTCATTTGGTAGACATCACACAAAATGACTTATAACATTGGCGTGTCTGTTTACTTTTACCTGAAATTCCAGATTTATGTTCCCATAAGTGCCACAAAACACCCCGTGAAGCACAAACTGCTGTATAAATGAAAGATGGTTTTGGGAGGATACTTTTACATAATGGCTGTCAAGTTCCACTGTGTCTTTAACAGTGACACACCCATTTGAAAATGTGTATGCACTACTGGCACACCTATGGGATGGATTGGAGGGTAGAGGTCCAGAGCAAACCATAGGAGAGTAGAATATATGCTAGGGATGATAGTGAGCAGTGAGAATGTGATCTATCTCTGATAGCCAAGCACATAAGGTAGGAGGGTGAGAAACCTCAGATAAACCTTACATACTCCATTGTCATACGTACCCAAATGTACTATTATACATATGTTCATATAATAGTGCACTTGGATACATATGACAATGGAGTATGTGAGGTGGAGTGGTGCAAGAGAGTTTCAAGGAGGTAGGAAGAATTTATAGTGAGGTAGGGAGCTTGGTATCCTTCTTGGAGGTGCTACTGGTCCCAAGGACAAGCACAGTATGGAAAGCCAGAATTGAGGATTTCAAAGTATGGCTCAGGGTGATTTGTGGCAGATGGCTGTGGGATAGTTGGTGAATAAAGAGGAGCCTGTGATAACAAAGGCCTGTATCACCAGATAGGTTTCATCTACATAAAAAGGACACAATGGTCCTGAAGGTTAAGCTGGAGGAATTCATGGGAAAGAGTCTCAGTTTAAACTGATGGGGGCAGCAGGGTGCATTGAACCCACAGTCACCTTCTAGAGGAGGCTGATAGGCCTCCACAAACAGGACAGAATAGAATCACAGATTCATAGAATCATTTTGGCAGAAAAAGACCCATTGGCCCATCGAGTGAGGAACAAATGGAGATGGGGGATAGGGAAGGAGGGACTGGGAAGTGGGAGGGAGGAGGTGGTGGGACAGGAGTAAAGGAGTGCCTGAGACACGGTGGTGGGTGGTGTCTCTGAACACTAGAACTCTATTACACACAATTGCTGAGTCACAGGTGGGGATGGCTGACAGAGAGGTGGACACAACAATCATCACAGACACATGGGCCTCACTACACCATGACAGGACCTCATAGTTCAGAGGTATAAAATGTGTAGGAAGGATATGGAAATGGGAAGATGCTATGGTGTAGGTACAAGCCATTAAGTGGAGAAAAAACTAAGGATGGCATGGTCTACAAACCACCTTCATGGAATGGGGAGCTAGACAAGGTATTTGGGACCCAAATCTTAGAAATGGCAGGCAAGGGGGAGGTAGTAATAATGAGATACTTCAGTCTGCCTGGGGTAATATTAAAAGGAGTCCACTCCAAAGAAAGGGGAATTACTAGTGGGGTACCACAAAGTTCAGTACTGGGACCAATCCTCTTTAATGTCTTTTAGGGTGACATTGCAGAAGAACTGGAAGGAAAAGTACCTATTGGGTCATAATAGCGTGGATGATACCGCACATAGAAAGACCGCACTGCTACTACTACTGCATGTGGGTTTAGAGTGACAGGGGAATTACAGTGATGAAATAGTATCGCTACCCCCTGACGCTCACCAGTAACAAGGAAGTGGATATAGTCACTGTCGGTTGGGTGCTCAGTCAAACTGCTCCCATGGTGGAGTGGCTAGAGCACCTGACCCAGCAGTGGATGGGGTTGGGGGAAGTAGTTTGATTTCCTTCTAGGGAATCTTTTTTTTTTACAATTATATTTCTTGCCCCAGTGTCCACACCCCCTCGGAGCTGACTATAATAGTTCCAGGGGATATAGGGGGTATGGGGGACAAAGCCCTCCACAAAGCACAAGAAAAACTGTTGGGTGTTGCCCAGTGCTATATCATGCCATGCGGTCTTGATGAGTGCAGTTTTGTCTGAGACATTATGACCCCATGGCAGAAAAGTATGCTTCTTTGCAGACAAAACAAAGATCTGAAACAGGGTTGATACACAAGGGTATGTGGAAAGGATGAGACGGGACTTGGCAAGGTTGGAGGAATGGTCAACAGTATGGCAGCTTAGATTCAATGCAAACAAGTGCAAAGTAATGCACCTGGAAAACAAAAGCCCAGGGGAAGAGTACATGGGGGTACGAACAACAACAAAACTGGAAAGGGATTTGGGGGTAGTCATATCAGACAACCTGAAGATAGGCAAACAATGTGAGAGGCAGTAAGGATGGCTGGGGGGGATACTGGGATGTCTAGGGAGAGGCATCACCAGTAGAAAACTGGAAGTTGCTATCCCTCTGCATAGACAGTTGGTGAGACCCCATCTGGAGTACTGAGTGCAGTTCTGGAGACCCCATCTCTGCAAAGACAGAATGGAGACAGTACAGAGGAGGGCAACTAAAATGGTGCAGTATCTGTACCAGAAGCCATATGATGAGAGATTAAAAGATCTCAATATGTATACCCTTAAGAAAAGGAGGGAGAGGGGGACATGATAAAAACATTCAAGTCCCTTAAGGGAATCAACAAAGTCCAAGTGAGTAGCATCTTTCAGAAAAATAGATGTGTAAGAACAAGGGGGCACAATTTGAGGATAGAGGGTAGATGGCTCAAGGGCAACATGAGGAAGTATTTTTTCACAGAGAGGGTGGTGGATGCATGGAACTACCTTCCTGAGGAAGTCATGGGGTCAAAAACAGTGGGGAAATTCAAAAATGTATGGAACAGACATAAGGCAATTCTAGTGGGGGGTAGGAGTAAGTAGGCTGTTGGTTAACTAGGAACTGCAGCATGTCTAATAGGTAGGGAAATGGGCAGACTGGGTGGGCAAAGTGGTCTTTATCTGCCATCAAAGTCTATGTTTCTATGGACTGGAAAATCCCAGCTACTTCCTGTATCAGCGAGCAAATACAGTACTGCTGGTTGCATTCTTGAGTGTGTTCCTAATACAGGGTGTCATGGAACCCACTATAGAGAGGGCCATACTGGACCTGATCCACACCATCTGTGAGAATGTTCAGGATGTAAAGTTAAAAGCACCAGTTGCAGGTAGTGACCACCATGCAGTGTGGTTTCACATGGACATTGGCAGAGGAATGGTTAGGACCAAGATGAGTGTTTTGGACTTCAGGAATGCTGACTTTAATAAGTTGGGAGAAATTCTGGTAAGACACCCTGCTGAGATCAGTAAGGAGATGGAGGTGGAACAGAAATGGGCCATAACAAAGGTGGACCAAACCACATGGACCTGCACCTCTCAGCTGCTGTGCGCAAGTACCACTGCTGGGGTTGGCTAACCCCTTTACTTTGTAACCAAACACACATGAAGCAGTGCACTCTGAAATGGGCCCCACTGTCAAAGCTCCCATAAGCAAAGTGCTTAAGCACCATGCAGTTAACAGTTGCTTGCTTACCTTCTCTAAAATTCATTGGTGTTGCTGGTGGTTTAATCTGCCTCCTTTCTTACTACAACTAAAATGCATGGTAATTGTGTGATTACATCCAACCTTGTTTTGTTGCAAATCCTTGACCTACTCTTATTGCTCACTTGCTGAACATTAGGGAAAACCCCAGTGCCGTGCAGCCACTGATAATGCAGTACTTTCTTCTGCACTCACTGCATCTTGAGTGGCGAGACCGTGTTGGAGTTGTTCCCAAGTCCACGAAAGATGCAGTGGGAGATTTAAGGAATGTAAACAAACACATTTGGGTGTGGTAACACCAGTATGGTGGACAGTCTGTTTTTCACTTTTAAAAGGAAAAAAGTAATCAGAATCAAACAATCAGTCACATCAGCATAATTTTCAGAATGCTAACAATCATAAAATACTTGTTTTAAACTAGGGACAGTTTAAGGCCAAAATGGGTTGAAAGTGCATTTTGTGTGTGCGCTTGTTTGCATAATAAACAAGGGACTAATAAAGGCCACATGTGAGTATTCCAAATTCAAAAACAAGAAATCTAAGGCCAAAAATCCCAGCTGGTTCGATAAGGAAGTAGCAGCTGTAATAAGGGAAAGGAAGGCAGCTTTCCAGAAGTATAAACATACTCAGATTGGGGAGGTATGGAAGGTCTATTGTGCTAAAAAAAGAGTGGTGAGCAGAACGGTTAGGGAGTCAAAGACTACAAGAGAAGAACAGCTGGAGTCATGTGATGACTGGCTAGGAGAAGCAGCTTGTTTGCCTTGCTCCCGCTCTCTCTACCTATATTTCACTTCAATTTTGCAGATACTCAAAGCTTCCCTGCCTAACAATTGGTATGACAGAGAATTTACACAGCAGCTGTACTGAATTTGGCAAGAAAGTTCTTCTCTTATGTGCAATGGAGGTCACGATGAAACCGTAGCTTCCATGCCACACACCGCTGCCTTTGCCAGATAAGGCCATGAAAAAATCCCAGCTGCAAAATACAAAGGCTGCCTTATCGGCAACTACCAAAACAGCTGCTACACCACTCACTGTGGAGCTTTTTCTGTCAGAGATGAAATCACTCCAAGATGCCATTATGGTACTTACCTCAGAAGTCTCATCAATAAAGAGGGATCTAGGCAAAGTCTCTCACCATGTGAAAGACACGGAAGCATGAACAACATCATTGGAGACCTAAAGAACTTCCACTGCACCTGAAATTATCTCCTTGAGATGGCACTTGCTGAAAATAGAGCTGAAAATGGAGGACCTTGAGGGTCGGAGGCGTTGCAGTAACTTAGTTATTTTAGGGCTCCCAGAAGATGAAGAGAGATCTACGCCTATATAGTTTACACAAAAGCTGTTGAAAAGAGTAGCAGAGAGCTCTCTCCCAATGGGCCTTCCTATATTGCAGAGCGAGCTCACCATTCATTACGGCCCAAACCTGCACCGGGCTCTCCCCTCGACTGTTTTTTTAATTTTATTTAATATACTTTATTAGGTTTTCTGATTTACATAAACCACATTCACTATGGACAGCAGAAGGAAAGCCAAGAAGGGGAAAGGCCTCCCAAAATAAATGATCCTATTCTAATACAGAAGGTAACTACAGTACTAGTACAAATGGGAAAGAAAAGAGAACAAAAAAAGGAGAAAAATAATCCATTCCCCCAGAACACCCACAACCCTCCCAGGTCAAGTGCAGATAATAGCAATGAATTTAAAATATGTCAAGTGTTCTAGTGGTCATGTTGAAGCAGTTTTTATGGCTTCCATTTGGTAAGTAGTGCATCTAGAGGCCCCCATCTACTGTGATAGGCCTGGATTCTGTTATGCATTGAGGCAATATGTTTTTCCAATTGCAACACAATCAGTATTTCTTTATGCCATTCCCAGACTGGGGAAGAGACCCTTCCTTCCAGTGTCTCATGATTAATAGCTTAGCTGTGGTGAAAATGAGTGCTATATGAGCTTTCTGGATCTTGGGGACACCAGGGGGGAAACTGTTCAGTATAGAAATTTTGGAGTAAACGAGGGGGCCAAGGCCAAGAATAGGATCTAAGGTTCCCCTGATGGCCACCAGAAGGCCTGTGCATGTGGACAAGTCCATAGCATATGACACAGATTTCCTGGCAAGCCAGTACATCGTGGGCAAATGGGGGAAGGGAGCCTACCCATCTTACGTAGTTTCACAGGGTAAAGTATAGGTTGTGCATGATGTTAAAATTGATAAGGCGTAATATGTCCTGCTTAATAAATGCATACGCATAGAGCCACAGTTTCTTCCAGAAGTATATATCAGTTACCAAGGTCAGTTTCTGGGACCAGTAGTATCAAACAACTAGAGGTAAATGGGGATCTAGTGATTGTAATTCTTTATAGACTTTGGAGACCGCATGGGGTTGATGCGCCACTTGAAAAAGTGAGGAAAATTCAGCAGTAGGGACCCCCAAACATTCTTTTTGAAGCTTCTGAGTTACCTGAACAAGCAGCATGTGTTTATAAAGCTTAGGGACATTCAGGTAGTTATGTGAGAGGGCCACAAGATTTGTATCTCTCAGGACCTGCCAGAATCTGTGAGGAAGAAGAGGGGATCGTTTCATCCTACAGGGAATCATCTAATCCAGGCTGGCATCCATTTCCGAATGGTGTACCCAGCTCAGCTTCAGGTTAATGTCCATGATAAATGGCATTCCTTTGATTCTAATGAGCAAGCTGTGCAAGAACTGCAATGTGTTCTTCCTGAGCTGTTTAAGAAATGATCCTGCTCCCTAAATTAGGGAGGCAGGCGAAGATATGGGTAGTTAAAGTTGTTTTGCTATTGTTAAGACAGCCCTGGCAAGAATTTTAAACATTGCCTCCATGTTTTTTTTTTTTTTTCTTTTCTGAGACCACTCTCAGATCATTGTTGTGTCCCGCCTGGATCCTGGCCCTCATGTGTTTATTTCAATAATTTACCCATAACAAAGGCTAGATCCTGTCAAAGATGCAGGAGAAAATAGTGAACTCCCAGCTTTGGAAGTACCTGGAATCAGAGTAATTGCTCAACCTGTTACAATCTGGTTTTAGAGCACAGCACAGTACAATCTCTGCTCTAGCCAAGGTGACAAATGACTGGCAACTTGAATTAGACAAAAAAAAACCTTGTGCAGTTTTCTTGGACCTAAGCAAGGCGTTCGATACCGTTGATCACAGACTGCTTCTGTTGTCCCTCCAGAACATTGATTTGGATTCCCTGTCCCTTAAATGGTTCTCCAACTACCTCTCAGGACGACTTCAACAAGTAAAGGCAGAAGGGGAAGTTTCTCCACCAAAACCCCTATTGAGGGGTGTACTGCAAGGTCCATTCTTGGTCCCTTGCTCTTCACCATTTATATTAACAACGTAGATACCCCATCAAAGAAGCACAAATACACCCATTCATGGATGATTTGGTTATCTATGCTAGTAGCCCCACACCTGAAGCAGCCTGTAAAGCCCTTCAAAATTAATTTAATCTGCTGCAACATCAACTTATAAACCAGAAACTGCTCTTAAATGCAAAAAAAAAGCAATGTTCCTCTCGCCCCTTCAAAATGCAATAAATCCTGCAATTGCTGGGACACTCCCGCAGATCACTACCATTCTAGGTGAGCAGATGGACTACGTACCAAAGTTCAAGTACCTGGGGGTCTGGTTAGACCATAGACTTACTTTCACAGATCACTTACAAGAACTAGCAAAGAAACTTAGACAAAGACTTGGTCTGTTCTTTAGGATTAATAATCTCCTCACAAGAGACGCTAAACTGAAACTGATTCAAACTACCTTACTTTCCTTATTGGATTACGCAGACTTTCTATATAGTCAGAGACCTGCAGGTACCCTAGCCAAACTTGATACGCTTTATCACAGAGCCATAAGATTTATCACAGGTCTTCCATACTCAACCTACCACTGTGCATTGTACATGGCAGTGGGATGGTCATCCTTTGCTAACAGATGCCAAAAAAATGCTGTGGTTTGGACATACAAAGCTATCTCAAATAAATTGCCCCAGTATATCTCTGTCTGATTACCTTTGTGCATGTTGGGGAAGTATGTCCTGAGAAGCACCTCATAAATCTACCTTTATGTTTACAAAGCAAAATCTTGCATTGGCAGAGCAGCCATCAGCTTTGTGCTCCCTCAACTGTGGAACAAGCTGCAAAAAACTTTGAAATTCACTCACCCCATCAGCCTAGCAGCTTATAAATCTCTACGTCTACATTATAATAAGGAGTCCTGTGCCTGTCTACCCTAAATACTGACTCCTATAAGTCCAAGCACACTCTAATTACTGCTGTTGAAAGACTGATCACATCTATAATCGACTCTTCCCTCTCCCCTTTTTCTACCCCCATATCTGTCCCTTCCACATTCCTTTGCCCCTGGTTCCAGCTCTAGATTCTCCATACCGTATCACTATATATCTTTTTATATCAGGTTTTATTTGTGTTCACTGCACCTAATATGTATATTTATTTACTTTTATGAAAAATTGTGCCCTACCCAAAACTAGCTGTATCTTCTGTTCCAAACATATACTACTGTCAATGCTACCTGCTGATACTTTGTATATACTGTATTATTGTATCTCACTTTATTTGTGTTATTACTATTTTCTTGTGAGTTGCATCCCATATATATTGTCCCTTGTTCCTTGTTAACAAACCCAGGACTATCTTGAAAATGAGCTTTCTCAACGGTGATCACCTGGTTAAATAAATAAAGACTCAAATAAAGATCCTGAGAACGGAAGGGTCTGTTGGCTGCAGGAGAGCTACACTACTTCCAGTATTTACCCTGCAAGAGGACTGTGGATCAACAGGCCTTACTTTACCTGCAAGAGTTCAACTGGCCTGTCCAGAGCAGTGCTTTTTGTACAGCGTTGCAAATGTGTGCACCTTCGTGTGGAGCGGCTGCACCAGGCAGAGCCAATCTTCATTTCACAGCTCGGAGATGCACAGCATTACAGGTCCTCTAGTAGCAGTGTATTTTCTCTTTGATTGTGCTCTCCAGACCCCTTATGTTTTCTCTTTCTCCCATAATTTCTTCCTCCCCTAGTACAGTCTGCTAGCTAGCACAGTGCACTGTAACAATCTAAAGGCTGTTTCATGGAATCTACTAGGAATTTTTTCTGGTTTAAGTTTGGTTGAGGGGTGATCTCCAGGCTGTGCACAACAGGGGCTGATTATCATGGTCTGTAGGGGGTCTCACCTCAATAGACTGCAGATCATGGAAGGAGTCATGTGGGATTTGTTTACCCTGCTACTCCAACTCTTCTCTAGCATAATACTAACATACTAAAATGCCAGCAGAATAGGCCTAACGGTCTTTCGTGTCTGCTTGTTTGGTCAGCCCCCACCCTGGGTGCTGACCTTGCTGTCCCCCTTGCCTTCTCTGGCTTCTCCCTTCCCAGTTCCGGATATTCTTGTTGCATTGGATTTGCCTCCAGAACCCTTCCCTGTACCTGTCCCACCCCTCTTGAATCCCTCCACTGTCTCTGCCTCCACCAGCCCCCTAGGCAGTGCATTCCATGGCTCCACCACCCTCTCAGTGAAGTAGCACCTCCTCCTTTCTCCCTGAATCTCCCCTCTCAGCTTCCACCCATGCCCTCTAGTGGCCCCTCCTCCTTCCTTTGAAGCACCCTGACTGTTCCTCCCTATTTACCCTCTTCATGTACCTGAAGACCTCTATCATGTCCCCCGGTCCCTTCTCTCTTCCAATGTACATATTTAGCTCTTTGAGCCTCTCCTCATAGGTCCTGTCCCCAAGCCCCAAATCATTTTGGTTGCCCTCCTCTGGACCCTCTCCAGGAGGTTAATGTCCCTCTTTAAGTGTGGCTTCCAAACTGCATGCAGTACTCAAGGTGCGCCTCACCAAGCAGTTATACAGAGGAGTATCACTTCCCTCCTTCTGGAGGTGATCCCCTAACGATGCATCCCAGCATCCTGTTGGCCTTGGCTGCTGCCCTCCTACAAGTCTCAGAGTTGTTCATTTTGACATCCACCACCACCCCAGGTCCTTCTCAGTCATCGAGACTTGTAGCATTTCCCCAGGGTGTACACTTGGCCTGGGTTTCTGCCCCAGGTGGAGTACCTGGCATTTCCCTGCATTGAACCTCAGCTTCCACTTTCTAGACCATCTTCCAGAGCCTCCAGGTCCCCTCAGGCCACCCTCTCCTCCTCCCCATCCACCACCACCACCAGTTTCGAGTCATCAGCAAAGAGACTCATCTCACTCCTGATTCCTGTCCTTATGTCAGAGACATAGGCATTGAACAGAAGGGGCCCAAGGACTGATCCCTGTGGGACCCCACTAATTACCCTCCTTGGGGATGAGACTATCCCGCCAACTATGACCCTCTGGGTCTGGTCCTGGAGCCAATTGCCTATCCATCTGATCATCTGGTTCCCCACCCCCATTTCTCCCAGCTTATCCAACAGGCCCACGTGAGGAACAGAGTCAAATGCCTTGCTGAAGTCTAGAAAGAGGATGTCCACTGGTCTAATCAGATGGGACTTCTAGAATTATGAATATAGACAATATATACTGCTTAAATAAATAGGGTAGGCTAGGGTTGTTTTTTGTGGGACATTATAACTTACTACTTAAGAGAAGGGGGTGGGAGGGATAAGGATTATGCTCTGTTCTATCTTGCAGCATCATGTACTAAATCGAGGGGGGGGGGGACTCACCACCATCCAGATCGTTTTGAGCCTGGGATCATTATATGCAGTGATTTGGTATGGGATTTGTTAAATTACATAGGTTTCAGAGTTTATTCCTGGGAGTGGGCTGGGGAGCAAGGGAAGGGGTTGTGTATTGTGTTATGTGTGTGGAATGATAGGGGAGGGGGGAGGGTGAATGTGTAAGGGGTGTTTTATGTCTTCACCTTGAGAAGGGGGGGTGGAGATCCATAGTATCAGCATGGGGACTTCTTGTTTCTTACTAGTTGGACTACGATTTATAACTGTATTAGAGTTATATGGTTACCTGTTTTAATGTTACTTCTAGGAATGTGAAAGGGGTGCACAATGAAAATAAGCGATACAGAGTACTTAAGCACCTGCAGGTGGTTAACAGTCAAATCTCTGTTTTGCAGGAAACACACCTGCCTGAAAAAGAAGCAAATTTATTGCAAAAGCTAAATATAGGTCAGGTCTATGTGGCAGGTTCCAGCACAAATAGCAAAAGGGCTGCTATTCTGTTGACAAGAAGTCTGGGTTTTCAATGTAGCCAATGTATCTGGCATCCTTTGGGTAGATATGTCTTTGCTATTGGTACCTTGGAACGGTCTGATATTGTACTTGGCTCCATCTATAGTCCCAACACAGATACTCCCTCTTTTTTAATGGAATTGCTCAATCTCCTGTTGCCTTTTCTGTCTGCACCAATTATATTAGGCGGAGAATGAAATTTACCTTTCTCTCCAGATGCAGATAGAACAGGCAGGATGAGGGCTCACCTATTCCCAGCACAAAGAGCAATCAGGGACCTGATAGACAAATAAGGGCTGTGTGACCCTTGGAGAGTATTACATACAGATCTATGGGAGTACACGTTTCAGTCTCGGATACATGGGATCTCCTCCCATATAAATTATTTTCAGTAAGCAAGCATCTCCTTCCAGGTATCATAGATTGCCAGATCTCTCCAGAGGTTATATCAGACCACTCCCTAATAAACTGTACACTGTCTTTATCTCCTAATCAGTGGACTGAGATAGCCTGGAAAATTAACAATCGTTTACTACAAGATAAGTGGGTGGTAAACAAGTTGAAACTCTGCATTAAACAATACACCAAGGATAATCTGAACACTACAGAATGAATAGAGATGGAATGGGGTGGCCTGAAGTGCTTTCTAAGGGAAGAGCTCATCAGGATTGCATCTGGGCATAAGTGGAGAAGGGATTTTCAGCTGGGGAATTTACTGACTAGTATTAGGGAGTTAGAAAAAAATATTTCTCCTTCCTCCAGTGAAACACAGTATCTGGAGCTCATATGCCTAAAGGCACATTATAACGACTTGTTGGGAGAGAAGGCAGAATACGCTGTTCTCAAAACTATTGCCACATATATAGACAGGGAGAAAAGGCAAAAAGGTTGTTAACCCTGAGGGTTGAGCAGCAGGAAGCCTCGAGACTGGTCAGTGTAATCCAATCGACTGCAGATGGTACTCTTAAAACAAGCCCTTAGGCCATTGTGGCTGAGTTCCAGGAGTTCTATAAAAATTTATATAGTGCCAGGCCTGATTCCCCCTCAGTAGACCTGATCAATGCATATTTAGAGGGATTTCCCCTACCAAATCTTTCCCAAAGGCAGCAGACCCTGCTGGTTTCTCCCATCACAGAGGCAGAGATTATGTCAACAATCTGTGCTCTGTCACTGGACAAAGCCCCTGACCCAGGCAGATTCTCACCTAATTTTTATAAGATGATGGGAGAAGCTCTAGCTCCATGGTTACTTTGACTGTTTAAGTCCATCCTAGCAGTGGAGTGCTGCGAGCCTCACCTTTTCAAGGCGCTGATAGTAGTTTTGCACAAAGAGGGAAGGGACCCAAAACAAGTGTCGAATTACAGGCCAATATCACTTCTGAATTATGGTATTAAAATACTGGAAAAACTTTTGGCAGCTAGACTGGGTCAGGTACTGTGTTCTCTGATTTGTGCAGAGCAAGTGGGCTTTATGGCAGGAAGGTCTTCTTCAGACCAGTTGAGGAAACTGGATCATATCTTCTCTGTCTCCCAAGATGGGATGTCCACTGCAGTGCTGCTGTCTCTGGATGCAGAGAAAGTGTTCGATAGAGTGGATTGGAGTTTCCTTTTCAGAATACTTCATAAGTTTGGTTTCCCTCCTCTTTTTGTGCAATGGATCCAATCCCTATACACTTTGCCTAGTGCCCGTATATACTGCAATAAAAGCTTTTCATCAGGTTTCCCTCTCTTTTCTGGCACCAGGCAGGGATACCCACTGTCTCCACTTTTATTCAATCTGTACCTGGAACTCCTCCTAGCTCAGCTCAAAGCAGACCCGGAGATTCAAGGAATAACAATTGGTAGTCATGAGTTCAAGTTATCAGCGTATGCTGATGACATACTCCTCCATTTATCAAACTCGAGGAGATCCATGAGCAAGGTGCTGCATTTGATCCAAGAGTTGAGTGCTATCAAATTACAAGTTGAACTTGGAGAAGACCATAGTGTTTCCCCTTAATATGGTTACTCAGAAAAGGGAGGTGGGGGGTCTAGGGCTACGATGGGAACACAAAAAATTGAAATATCTGGGTATTTTCCTAACGAGGAATCTCAAATCCATTGAGGACTACAATTTAGATGCCCTGGTGCAGGTAATTAAACAGGACCTAGGCAGGTGGACAAGGATGCCACTGTTGCTTTGGGGCAGGGTAAGTTTAATTAAAATGAACTTTCTACCTTGCATATTCTACCCCCTCAATATGCTGAATTTATGGCTGCTGCAGATATGGTTTTCCCAAATTACATTCCCTGATCACCAAGTTTATATGGAAAGGTAAGCAGGCCCATAGGGCATATGGCAGACTAACAGCCCCTAAAACCAAGGGTGTTTTGAGTCTTCCCCACTTTCAGCTTTATGACTGGATGAGGCATGCAGCAAAATATCTGAGATGGCTGGGACAGACAGGGGAGCAGTATAATCCCTATGGCTCCCATTGGAAAAGGATCTCATTGCAAACTGGGAACTTCCCTCTTCCACTCTCTTGCACATATCCCCTAAAATGCTTCCATTACCATTGAAAGGCACCCCAATAGGAGTCTCAGTGAAAGATCATGCCCAGATGTGTGCATCTATGTCCTATAGGCATACTCAGGACCCTAACCAACCCTTAATGGGCAATCTGAACTTTAGGATGGGGGGAACTATATCAAAGCATCCTGGCTTCCAGGAGTGGCAGGGGTATCCATAGTCGACTTGTGGGAAAATAGACAGATACTGACTTCAGATGATATAATCAGATGCCATAACTTAGATACCTTCTCGAGCGTTAAAATATTTCAATTGAGGCATTTGATAGTTAATTCACAGTTAAAGTGGGAGGCAGGAGAAGAGGGAAGGATTCTGCAGCCACTCAGTTTACTTGCCACAGATTCTCATGCAATCTCGGGTATTTATTCTAGTATACAGGAGAAAGCCTTTCCACAACTGGATGGGTCTTCCACTTATTGGGATGCCCAGTTTCCCAGGAAAACATTTAACTGGGCCAAAATCCGATACTTACAGGTTCATTACTCAGAACAGATTGCATTTAATGCAGTTCCAAATTATCAATTACATGTATTATACCCCTGTAAAAATGGCTAAAATGTGTAAGACCCCTACCCCAACCTGCAAACGTTGCATGCAAAATATAGGCTTTCTACTCCACATCTTTTGGGACTGTCCTAAGGTTGCCCCACTTTGGTCTCTTATTAAGCTGAGAGCGGGCCCTTTGCTAGGACTAGCTGATCATATAGAGCTGGCTGCCTGCTTTGAGGGAGATTATTCTCTCATACCCATCACCGAAAGGAAATATGACTTGGCCTTTATGACAATGTCAGTGAAGAAATTGATACTTCAGCACTGGCTGGACAATGAAGTCATAACTTACTCTGAGTGGCTGAGGGAACTCTTGTTCAACTTTTCTGTTGAAAAGGCAATTGCTACTGTACACAATTGCTTATCTAAGCTTGAGAGGTACTGGAGCAAACTACATACATTGTACTCTGTATAGATGTCCAGACCCATTACTGTGAAGTTCATCCATAGTATTTAAAGAGTCTGATACCATGGAGAGGGAGAGGGAGAGGGGAGGGGGGGATTTGACTGTTGCTTTGTGTAAAGTGTTGTATTGTATCCTGGCTGGGTCTATGTAAAGGTCGAGTTGGTTGTATATAAATTAATAAAGTAGCTTGAATTTCAAAAGAAAGAGAAGAACAGCTGGCCAAGGCTGTGAAATTGGTTGAGAAAGTCTTCTTCAACTATATAAAGGAGAAGTGGAATATTAAAGATGAGATGGTCAGATTATAAAAGGAGGGGTGTTGGGCAGAAGGAAGTGAAGAGAAGGTGGAGGTGCTCAATGAGTACTTCTGCTCTATCTTCACTAGAGACAAGGACTGATCAGTTCTACAAGGAAGCAGGGGGGTGGGGAAAG
Organism: Neoceratodus forsteri; assembly: GCA_016271365.2. Taxonomy (NCBI): domain Eukaryota; kingdom Metazoa; phylum Chordata; order Ceratodontiformes; family Ceratodontidae; genus Neoceratodus; species Neoceratodus forsteri. The sequence goes on along the minus strand of CM028131.1, from coordinate 880,357,604 downwards.
GGAAGGAGGAGTCATGGATTAATAGAGGTAGATTGAGTGAAAAGAGCCTAAAGGCCCTGAATGTGGACATTTCCCCTGGGCCAGATGGCATTTACCTAAGGGTCCTGTGGGAACTGGCAGATATGCTGGCAGGCACCCAGCAGATCTATTTAATATCTCTCTGGAGTCTGGGAGTGTGCCCCAGCACTGGAAAACTGCCCATGTGATGACTCTCCATAAAAGTGGTCCGAGGGATGAACCAAGGAATTACAGGCCGGTCAGTCAGACCTCAATTGTGGGAAACTGATGGAGACTATACTGGAGGAATGACTGGTGAGCTTTCTCAAGGAAAATGGGCTCTAAGACTAGAGGCAACATGGGTTTGTATTGGAGAGGTCCTGCCAGACTAATCTTATACTGAGGTTCATACTGATACAGCCAAGGAGGAAAAGGTTTGTAGCCCATGTAAAGTGCCTAACTCATGATCCATAATGGTGTATGGTCCCATGATTCTCAATCCAGTGATTGAACCTTTTTTTAAAAATAGATGTGCTACCACTAGATATTATGTCCAGGGGTAGTAGTCCAAATGTTTACTATTCTCTTGGAAAAGTAAAATTTCCTTCAAATACTACTGAATGTCATACTTCTTAACTGTAGGGGATGCCCTTGCATATCCAAAATATTTTGTTTGAATACACATCATATTTTGTTAAATAAGTTAGAGTCCTGTATAATTTCCCACATAAGGAGGTCATCTCTCATGCTTCTTAACTCTAGGGGCACAAGATCCATCCTCTTTAATCTATTGTTATAATCCAGGTCCTTGATTCCCATCATAAGCTTAGTCACTTTTCATTGGACTCTTTCAAGTTGAGTGTGATCCCGTTTTTTGTAAAGGTACCAAAACTGAGATCAGTGATCAAAGTAAGGCTGTACATAAGATCTATTTAGCAGACCCAAAACCACTGGGTAGTTGGATTTAATATTCCTACAAATTGCCCATAGGGCTTTATTTGCCTTGGCCATTGCTTCATTCACTTGTCTGGAGGCATCTAAGTCATTTGAAGTGTATACTACAATATCTTTTTCAATAGTAGTTTCTAATAGATTTTTGCCACACAGAAAATATTTATACTTTTTCTTATTAATACCAAGATGCATAACCTTACATTTTTTAAGGTTAAGTCTCATTTCCCATGTCACTGTCAACTGAGTGATTTTGTTTAGGTCATCTTGAATTCTATCCACATCTTCAGAGTTGACATACATACCCCCAATTTTGTAGTCATCCGCATATTTTGTTGACCAGTTACTTAAGTTCTGCATAAGGTCAGAAGTAAACACCTTGAAAATAAATGGCCCAAGGACAGACCCCTGTGGCACCTCACTTTGTATGCTATCCTCCAGAGAAGAAACTCAATTAATCACCACCCTCTGAGTTCTATCGCTCAGCTGGCCTGCTATCCAGTGTACGTATGTTTGGTCTATACCTCTTCTTTAAGTTTTCTAATATCTTCCGGTGAAGCACAAGATCAAATGACTTGCTAAAGTCCAAAAAGAAAATATCACAAACAGGGACCCTGGTTTTCCATTTTTAACGGTAACACCGGTAACAATCACAAAATCCTGCCTGGTTTGTGGATTTTGAATTCTTGTACTGGTGCCTCACAGAAATTGCATGTCACTGCACAGAATCTCTAGGATTTCAGCATCTTTTTACATTTTTTTATTTTCTCTTTCTATGTCCCCTTCTCACAGCATCAGTCTCCACTTTTCAGAGATCTCACGGCTGGGTATCCCCGCTTCACCCTCGGGTAATCTTGGGAGCTCCTGTGTGCCTGCCCCTATCCTGCCTGGGTTGTACCCCCCTCCAGGTGGGAAGGGAGGGGACCCCAGGTCACCCCTCCACACTGCCTTAGTGTGTGTTGGGTAGCCCAGTGGGTCCTCATGGAGCTTGGTTATGAAGTCTGGGGTACCTGGGTCCCTTCTGTCAGTGGCTGATGTGGGGTGATTGTTCCTGGTTTTCTGGTCTCTGTCCTTGAAGGCACCAACACTAGAGGAGCTCCAAGGAGGTAGGTCACGTAGAGACATGCCACTGCTCCAGATCCTGGTTAGTGTCCTTCCCTCCTGATCACTCTGCAGCACTATTACACCACCACCCATGGTCACACAGGTTGTGGTAAAGCAGCAGGACCTGCAGCCCACCCTTCCTAGAGGAGGAAAGCAGTCCTCCGGGTGCTCGATCCTACTCCCCTGGCCAGACCTCCAGCAACCAGAGTTCACTTCCAACCCTGGGTTGCTGGCATTGCAAGCAGTACTGCTACCGCAGTGCCAGCAGGCTGACCCAGATTTCAGCATCTTAAAATGAATGCTGCTGTGCTTCTCATTCTTTCTGTTTTGCTGTGTATAGTCAGTAAGGAAATCACCCACACTGCTTTGTTGTAATCAGCCATTCAGTTTAACCACCCATGCTTCCCACCAACATCTCCATCACCTGAGGATTGCTTTCCTTTCTGAAACCACAGTTTTCACGTAGTATGTGCCTAAGACTCTACAAGTATCAGCACACATGGGCAGGGCACTGGAAAATTGCAGGAAAAGTAACTGAAATTGCAGAGATTTTTTGCAAAACTTGCTGGAAAATTGCAGGATTTCTATAGATCCTGAGTGCTTCACAATAAATCCTTGCTGTTTTCTACAACATATATTAGTCAGCATAAACTACTAAATGAAATCACTGACACTTCAATATGTTTTAAATATGAAAAAAAAATGATGTTTTTAACATGAATCCTAAATGGATAAGATGTGTTGCCTCTTCCAAAATGTAAAAACATCTGCCTCATATGGTGCTAGATTCTATTTAGTGAGCCACAGAAAATCAATATTAAATAAACCCAGAATAAACAAATGTTATCTGTTTCTGGATGTAAAATAATGAAGCCTGACCAAAAGCTATTTACAGTGCTGTCAACTATTCACCAGCTTTGGTGTAAGAACAAATAAGCAGATGGAGTGACAAATAGTTCAGTTTTAGTAAAATGTTGTAAAGTGTTTCATGTTCATAATTTGTACTGTAGGTACTGTGCACTATTACTAAAATCATATTATATATAAAACATTGTATATGGGTATTATTATGGCTGGCAGTATAGCTTAGTGGTTAGAATAACAAACAATGATTGTACTGGGTACATCCAGCAGACTTGAGTTTGATTCCCACAACCTCCATTTGCATACTATGAGACTCCAAACAAGTCACTTAACCTCCCCAGTGCTTCTAGGTCACTCCTGAAAACAGGCAGTTCTGCCTAGTGGGCCTTACCTGGTTTACAAAGAATATAAAAAAAGAAAACCAATATAAGTTTAGTACTACATCATAGAATAGTAGTCAGGGTACCATGTAATTTTCTAGAGTTTTACTTGGGCTGCAATGATTCTGTATAGGTAAAGACAAATGTTGAACTATATTTTATGTGTTTTATAAGTGTGTTTTTAGATTTTAGTCCGTTTTTTTTTTTGTGCTCTTTGTATATGAGCATCTAGGTTGTAGATTGCTAAATGCAGGATCACTGTTACTAACTAGCTTATTCAAGTTTATAATCAGCAAGGCCATCCAAAATCCTCAGTTGTTTGAATGAAAACTAATCTAAATGAAAGTATGTTCACCAGGAAAAAAATGTTTTATTACTTATGAAAAGTCTTCACAGTCAGCACTCCATTTAGGCAAATTGTACCATTTGTACCTTTTCTCCCACCTGCTGTTTCAGTCTCTGTGACAACACAAAGTTTTCTGATAGATTGCTTCAACAAAAAGCAAATGTTAAGTATTTAAGTGTACTTATGATCAGCCAGTGGATTTTGAAAGCATATTCAATAACATACAGAAGGTAAAACCCCAGGGGCTATATGATGCTGTTGGGCAGATTGGTGCACAATTCACATCTAAGCTCAGACATGAAAACTGGGAGACACCCTTTTCATGGACACCAAGTAAAAAAAAATCATCCACATGTCTGAGAGATGCATGAATCCATTTGAAGATCCTCCACTAATCACTTGTGGATTTTTTAGGTGAAGATACTTTATTTCAAAGAAGCAAATTTAAGCATTTTTTTTTGTTCCTCCTACCCCCACTCCACTCCTTCAGGCCTAACAAGGCCCCCTACCACCACTGCTGAGTCCTGACCACCATCCACTGCCCCTTACTGCTCTGCTACCAGGTAACCCAAAGTAACCCTTCATTGAGTGGGTCCCTACCCCTGTGGGAGGCTACCTGGGAGGAAATTGCTCCAAAGAGCTTTCTGTGTATCCTGGGCATGTCAGGGGTCAGAACGGACACGTCTGGGGCTTCTGACTTATGGAGGGACCAGCAACCATCCTTCGGTTGGCCAGCGGGTGCTTTCCCATTTTCTTGGAAAAATTATAGGCCACATGATGTCAAGGCACAATCCGACGTTCATCATGCTCCCTCCTTCAGTGAGGGCTGTCTTGTTGTTGTGCCTCTGGCCTCCACCAGGGGCCAGCAAATGCTGAGCCATGAGCCCACCCTCCTCCCAGGAGAAGGTGAGTGGTCGTTGGGCACTCAAACCTTCACCCACCAGCTGGCCCCCCATCACCCAAGTCTGTTCCCTAACCCTGGTCAGCGATGTCACAGGCAGAAATCCAATTCAGGCAGTTAAATTATAGACAGGAAAAACAAAGGTAGTCCACCTTAGTGGTGGTGGTTCAAATTGATTCACATCTGAGTTCTAACAAGCAAAGAGACCAAGTAATTTGTAATGTGTACCTGTGGGGTGTGGGTGTTGAGGAAAGGGGATCATAGCACTGTCACTACTGCCATCACCCCAGAGGGACATGGACTGCATTGTTGCTACTGCCATCACACTGATGGGCTGGGGGCTGTAGTGATTCTGCCATCACCACTGGTGGATGGGAAATGTAGTACCTGTCTTCATACCTAAGGGATGGGGGCCACCGTGCTGCTGATTCTGTCACACCTGAGGGAGGGAGGACATAGTGCTGTTGCTGCTGCCATCACACCAGAGGGATGGGGGTCTGTAGTGCTGTTGGTGCTGCCATCGCACCTGAGGGATGGAGCCATAGTGCTGCTTCCATCACACCTTAGAGATGGGGGCTGTACTGCTGCTGCTGCCATCACATCTTGTACCTAAAATAACATTAAATTGGTACAAGGATGGAAGGATGTGCAATAGTGGAGCTCAAAATTTCATGTTAGTAGAGTTAAAAATTGTTAAATAAAGTACACAGCACCAAATACCAGTAAAACTGGATTTTGGCTTAGCAGAGACCGGTGACAATATCGTATTTTACAATGTGCAAAATGGAATATGCCCTTTCTCAATCCCGGTAAACCAGAGTCCCTGATCACAAAGAATCCTCATATCCAAATGGTAACTGATCTTCTCGTAAAAACATAATGAGTTAGTAATGCAAGACCTGCCCTTCGAAAAACCATGTTGTTCATTGTCAATGTTCAATAGGGTTAACTGAACTTTTTCTTTTATAATTCATTCCAATAGATTACAAATGATGGATGTTAGGCTAATAGGTCTGTAGTTTTTAATATTGTGCCTGTCTCCCTTTTTAAATAAAGTGGCAACATTAGCCATTCACCAATCTTTGGGTGCTTCACAACTATTTAGACTAGTTTTGAATAGCAGCTTAAGAAGGTAAAATAAGTGATCTGACATATGTGTTATCATTTTAGCAGTATTTTAAAAAGGGTATGATAAATGGAGCTTTCTGCTTTGCTGTAAACACTCTAACAGCCTTATGTTAATCCTTTACTAACATACATGTAGAGCTTAACCTTAGCCATAAGCCGAACAAGGTTTAACACTGTTTAAAACATATTTTTATTACCATAGCAATAAGGACTCTCTGGGGTTATGTTAATGGACAGTTAATCACCCTCTAGGGGCATGTGACACATGGCTGTGCCAAGTGCCACATTACATCCCTAGAGGGTGATTAACAGACCATTACCATAACCTCTGTGTATGCCTTATGGCCTAAATATTGTCTGGGCCAGGAGGGCAATCAGTTTTCCTATTTTGAATTCCTATCCTGATGTCTATAAAATCTGATTGACTTTTTCTACTAGCTGACCAGGACAGTGGACAGAGACTGAGTGGTGGACATCTTATATCTGGCTTCAGCAAGGTATTTGACTTTGTGCCTTATAGGAGACAGGAAAAGAAGCCGGAAGACCTGGGTATGGGGGCCAGACTTGTTAGATGGATCAAAGTGGTTGGCTTGGGGGGGGACTCTCAGAAGCAAGGCTAGTAACCAACGGCATCCCATAGAGCTTGTTGCTCTGCAAAGTGTTAATATCTTCATCTGTGACATAGCAGATAGATTCAAAGGTAAAATGTGACTGTTTGCAGGCTACACAAAGCTCTGTGGGAGGGAGTATATGGAGGAGGGAAGACAGGAGTTTAGGGAAGACCTGGCTAGGCTTTAGAAGTGGTCTGGCACTTGGCAACTAGGGTTCAATGCTAAAAAGTGAAAGGTTATGCATGTGGGAGGAGGAGGAACCCAGAGACCAACTACCTGTTGGTTGGAGTCCAGATGACAAAGTTGGAGGAAGAAAAGGACCTGGGGTAATCATCATGAGTGACTTGAAGCACTCAGCACACTGCAGGAGAGTAGCAGCAAAAGCAAACTGAATGCTGGCCTGCATAGCTGGGGGGATTACCATCAGGAAGGTAGAGGTCATACTACTTCTGTACAGATCACTTGTATGACCACACCTGGAGTACAGTGTGCAGTATTAGTGCCCTTATATTAAGAAATATGTCAACTTGCTGGAGACAGTCCAGAGGAGGGTGACCAAGATGATAGAGAACCAACAAGGCAATACTTATGAGGAGAGGCTCAAGGGGTTCAACATGTATTCTCTTGAGGACAGAATGGAGAGGCTGGTATATGATTGAGACCTTCAAATATCTTAAAGATATAAATAGGGTGAATATGAAGGGCATCATCTGGCTTAGTGGGAAAAAGTCCACTAGGGGACATAGTCTAAAACTGTTAAGGGGAAGATTCAAGAGAGAGAGAGAGAGAGATGAGGAGAAACATTTTCACTGAAAGGGTGATGGCAAAGTGAAATGAATTGCTATAGGAGGTGGTCTCCCTGAAAATGGTGGATAACTTCAAGACAGGATGGGACAGATTGAAGGGGAAAGTTGCTGGGGAAGTGGGGTCAGGGGAGATTTGGGGAATGGGCAGGTCCCTCTGTAACACAAGGAAGACCAGCATACTCCAGCAAACTAGATAGACCATAGGGCCATCATCTGCTGGCATTTTCATGTGTTTGTATTTAAAAACAACATAACACTGGCAAAACTGAATGCAAGTATGCCTTCAGTGTTTTAAAAAAATGTGATATGATAAATACATTTAGTAAATGAGCCAACAGTTGTGGTGCACTGATTGAAATAACAACATTAGATTGAATGACTCCTACTGTAAAGTACAGTAATAAGTGCAGTATGAATAACATGTTGAAAATGTGGGCCAAATGCAAATAAGAAGAGAGGGATAATGAGAGCTGGTTAAATACTGCAGAGCTGAAAACAGTGAGTAAGCCATGTTTATCTGAATTTTAAACTGTGGGGTCACAAGCTTTTAATGTATGGGATGTGAGCTCACTGGTCTGTATAGCAGGCATTTTGACACTGTGTGTGTTATTTCCCAGAGCTGAGCACCTGTAATTCTCAGTATGTTACAGCAAGTATGCTGTTTTTTATAATACTCAGTCTCTATTTTTCATGAACACAAGCACCGCAATAATTGAGGTACCAATTTCACATCTCCTAATCTTCACTACTGCAGTTTAGTCCTGGCAACAATGATTTTTTCAGTATATGCTATCCTCTCTGGTGGTCTTTGCATCTTTTCAATATTTATCATCGTACCTTTAGGTAGCAGCATATCTAAAAACAAGTTAGACATACCAATCTCCAAAACACTATCAAGTGCACGAGGAGTAGACCTTACAGCCACTTATTTTTTGGCTGCATTTCCTACAGTCGTGTGCTTCAAAATGCATAGAAAGTTATACTTTTTACTCTGTATTTGTCCATCACTGTCAGTGTCAGTCACCTACTCATTGAAAGTGTCCAATGATTCATTGTACCAATGTATATATTGTCTACCTGAGTAAAACAGTTGAGTTAAAAATGGTTCTTGCATTCTCCTGGTGGACTCCTTACAAACAGGGATAGTGTTGGATAATTGGAAAATGGTCAGTGTCATCCTGCTGTTCAGAAAGGGTGTGAAGCCTGACCTAGGTATCTATAGACTTCTGAACCTTATTTCAATGCTTGCCAAAGTGCTTAAGGCAATCATAAAATGTTTAGTAGTTTGGTACCTGATAGAGAACGGGTTGTTCGGTAGCAGACAGAATAGTGGAGTACTGTGTGCAGTTCTGAAAACCCAATCTCCGCAAGGACATAGACAAGATGGAAGCTGTCCAGAGGAGGGCAACTAAAATGGTGCAGGGTCTGCACCAGAAGACATATGGAGAGAGACTAAAGGAGCTTAATATGTACAGCCTCGAGGAAAGGAGGGAGAAGGGGGACATGATAGAAACTTTGAAGTACCTCAAGGGAATCAACAAAGTCCAAGAGGGTAGCATCTTTCAAAAAAAGAGGTGTGCAAGAACAAGGGGGCACAATTTGAAGATAGAGGGGGGCTGCTTAGAGGTAATGTAAGGAAGTATTTTTTCAGAGAGAGTTGTGGATGCATGGAACGGCCTTCCAGAGGAGGTTGTGGAGTCAAAAACAGTGGTTGAATTCAAGCATGCATGGCACAGTCATAAGGCAATTCTAGGAGGTGGGTGTAGAAAGAAGTAGGCTGCTGGTTAACTAGGATCTGCAGCTTATCCATTAGGTAGGGAAATGGGCAGACTGGGTGGGCCAAGTGGTCCTTATCTGCCATCAAATTCTATGTTTCTATGCAAAAAAAAAAATCTTGCCAAAACATCCTGGTTGCATTCTTTGGGGATATACAGTATCTAGGGAGGTAGATAACAGTTGTGCAAAGAATGCCATCTTTTTGAACTTCAGCAAGGCCTTTGGCAATATACTGCATGGGAAACACATGAGGAAAGAATATGGTATCCACACAGTGTACAAGACATGAATATCCAATAAAGGGTAGAATGCAGAGATAAGGGGTGAATGATTATGGCACGGGGTCATAATGTCGCAAGACATTACAGTGCATCAGTATACCATGCTGCCAGTACAGCACAGTATATTGCCAATGTGATTGCTGAATGTCTTGCTGAACCCCTTCCCCCAACTTAAATAACCAGTTCGTGGGGAGAGGTTAATAGCCACAATTGCACAAAGTGTGAAAACAAATGTCATGTGTCTGGGACTGGGAATCAAAACCCGGTCCCAAATGACCTTCCTGCCTCCCTTGCTGCCTGTGGCTCATCCCGTTGAGCCGTGGCAGCTGCTCACCAGCCCCTCCTCCCAGCAGAGGTCTTATCCTCTGCCTGGGAAGAGTGGGAGGATTCATTACTGTGCATACACCCTTTTTTGGTTTTGCACTGTCTCGCTGTTCCCTACTGCGCTGTTCCTGTTGCATGGTTTTGACATGCACTATCAAGCATGCAAGATAGTGATCCGGTAGGAATGGTTACCATTCAGAATGAAGGGAGTTTCTGAGTAGAGCCCTCAAAGGACAGTGTTTCATCAGTTGCTCTTTTACACATGCACAGTAATAGTGATGAGGAGGAGAGGTCAGCAGCAGGCTACTAAATGTTGTTAATGACACTAAAATGGCAAAAAAAAGATGAGAAACAACAACAAAGGAATAAATAAAATTATGGAAAAACAACACATAGTAAGATAGTAATAATGTAACCTACCAAAATGAGAACTGAATCAAGGTTTTTGGAAAGGACCAGGAAATCTACCAGCTAAACAGTCAGGACAGCTGTTTTACATGACCTTCCCCTAGACACGTTATGCTTTATTTTTCACATCCTAAAACTACTCTAGGAATATTTGAAAGTATTTGAGATGGAAAATAGTTGTGAGCAAAGTGATAGCCACCAATCATTAGAAACCCCCATTGTACTCAGAAAGGTCTAATTTGAACCAATTGAACCCAGGGCCTTAATTTAAATTGTTGCTATAGAGGCCAAATGATATGCTGAGTTTTCCTTAGTTACACCACTGCAACTTTCTTTCTCATATTGCAAATCATACAGCTAGCAATATTTATTGATGACAGGGGTTACTGGTGCATCATTAGCCATTAGTTCATATTATAATGTTTATTTTAGTGACTAGAAATAAAGTGCCTTAACTAAGAACTGGATTTGGAACCCTTAACTAAACTGATGCTACCAGCTGAACAATTAGATCAATTGGTTATCCAAAGATTCCAAATGCCCTTTTCTTTCTCATTCTGCAAATATTGCTGCTAGGCACATTTTAGATGAACTGAATTTGTTGGTACAGTATTACCCATCACTAATCACATTCTCAGCGCCTGAATTCCTTTCTTACTACAGAGCAAATGCTTCCACTATCTTTTTATTCAGTGAACTTTTCAATTGCCAACCATTTTACTGAAAATTGTAATTACTAACTCCATATTCTGATTATTGTAGAGCAATTTTATTTTGGTGTCCAGTATACCTGGTGCATTAGTTCATCCTTCTTTGCATCAGCTCTTTTCTCATTGTTCTGCTTGTATTGTTTTTTTGTGCAGTTTAATCATCCTTTTCTTATTCTGAAGTAATTGCTTTCCTCTCCTAGGACCTCATTGAAAATGAAGCTTTATCAATGGGGTATTATCCTGGTAAAACAAATACCAGTTTGGTTCTGTAGTTACTGGATGGGAGGGTTGCCATTTTAAGTCTGTAAACATGATAAGTCCAGTCTCAAGTGGTGACATAGCTACTCACAGATGCACAAAAGGCAGCTCGAATTGTAAATACTGTAGGTTTCTGGGAAGAATGTTTTTTCTTTCCTTTTTATGTGGACTACAAAACTGCTGAACATCTGTCAAAGATTGAGGAAATGCATGATGGGACGTCACATCTTGACTAACTAGACACATACATGGGTCTTAGGACTACTTCCCAGTGCGACAAACTTGAAAGAAGAACTGCCAGCAATATTACGTTGAACATTTGGATGGGTCAGCCAGTTTCTTGAGGGCAGAGTGGGAGTGTTTGTCTTTTAGATAGGGTATGATTTGGCAGTTATGGTAATAATAGCTCTGACACAGGAGAGTTCTATGATATTGAACTCTGTAAGGCTACACCTCCATGTGCAAAGTCAAAAGCAACCTGCATTGTATATTTGATGACATCTGTATATACAGTACAGACTGCTTTTACATATTTTGAATTTGGATAGTAATGAACTTTGATTTGAGCTGCAAATTCACTGACAGCAGGTGACAGAAGAAACAGCAAAGCATTTTAAATGAGTTGTCAAGCAATTCTACATTCCATTTTGCAGGAATCTTGTTAAAGCATTGAATTAGCAATGGTTTCTTAATAAGTATTAAAGAAGGCATTTTGAAACAGAGTTTGGGGGGTAGTTGTCTGTAAATTGGTAATGCATTGCAAATTTATTGAGATGCAGTTTCTCTGTACTAATCCAAACATATATTATTTTTCTCTGATATCATGAATGGACTATAATGCATAGTGACAACTTCCTCTGAGAGCATGGGTACCTTTACAATTTACAGAATGCCCTGTTAGAAGTTATGAGGCAGCTTCAACACAGTCAAGCAATTACCCAGGTGAGTGCAGAAAAGATAGCACAGAGGTAGCTGGCTAGATAGTCAAGTCTATCATGTTAGTTCTATGGTAAGAGTTCTGCTCAGACAGTAGCAGTGAAACTAAGCATAACAGTCATTACATCAGGTATGTTATAGTAATCATAGTCATAGCACAGACATTAAAAACAAAAAGAAAATATACCAACAAAATAATGTTGATGTTTCACCAGATCCTCATCCAGGATACCTCCTCCATTAGGCAGCAACTTTGGAACTATAAATTGTCAGCTTCAGGACTATTCAAAACTTTTTCTAGCCGGGGGCTACCCACAGTGATGTGCAGTGTTGATGCGTGTATAACGTTGGCAGCCCCATCACTCCTCAGTTCTTTCTCCAGGCATCAATCACCCTCATCAGACATGCTAAAGGAAATAACATTAAACAAGCCACTGTTGTTTGTTATTTAATTTAATTTACTGTTGTTATGTCTGTATGCCACCAAAGCCAAAAGAGCCTTTATTTCACTCTTCACAAAGCATTGTTATGGTGGATGGAGCTTGAAAATCTGGTCAGGGGAACTCCATCCAATGTACCAGCTTTTGTACAGATCCTCAGCATGGATGCCTCAGGCTCCAGATGGCTGCTCACTTTGCCCTTAACAGACAGAGGGGTCATGTACAAATGTGGAGGCTGAGCTGCTTATAAATGTCCTGTAAATGAGGGCAATCCTGTACAGCCTCCTGACTTTTGAGAATCATCTATGCCCCTGTCCTCTACTAATCCAGATGGGCAATGTCAGTGAGATGCAATACCTTAGCAAACAAGGAAGCACTCATTCCTATCTCCTATGCATGGAAGCAATGAGAGTATGGTATTGGGTTCTGTCTCATTGCCTTCATTTGTTGGATGTATTTCTCCCAGTTCTCCACTAATGTCTTGGCAGACAGGTTAATCAGGTCCCAGTCAAGGATTTACAAATGGGAACTGCTGCCATCCATGGAAAACAATCTCTTCCCAAGATGGTATGGTCCAGAATTGGTGTTTTTGCACCCCCACACAATTTATTTATTTATTGAATTTTGATGACCGGGTAGGCCCACTGGGCCCCGAAGGTCCCTTTTTCAGAGGCAACCCGGGAATAACAGTACATGAATAATTATAAACAGTTGAACATAAGCATATACAGGTTATCATGGGTATACAGTATTCGGCTGTGTACACATAGCAGAAGTGATAGGCGTTTCATATATCTAGTTGGTGAGTTGTTATTTCATTACATTCTCCTTTTGTCCTACATATTAGCGAGACAGTACTGTGGATTCATTAGGTAACATGGTTCAAGAGCATCAGGATGGTTCAGAAAGGGGGAGGAAAAAGTTAGTGCTAGCTTGTTGGTGGGGTTAAAGATTTTAGTTTGGTAAGCAGGCAAGTTGTGGTCGTTGTTGTAGTGTCAGGTGCGGTGGCACTGGCATACGCTTGTTGACATAAGATGAGTCTTGAGTCTTGCGTGAAAGCATGGCACAGATTGGGTTTCTCTTACCTCCAAAGGGAGGTTGTTCCACAAGGCAGGGGCAGCATGCAAGAAAGATTTTTGGCCTGCCTTAGTCCTAACCTTGGGGACCTCTAATAATGTTAGGCCCGAGGACCTAAGGCTGCGCTGGTTTCTTTTTACTGTGAGGAGTCCCCCAAGACTCAGGGGAGGCGTGGAGCTAATTATCTTCTTCGCCAGGCAGAGTATAGGGTAACTGAGGCGGGCTTCGAAGGATGGCCAGTTAAGCTTAGCTAATGCCTCACAGTGGTGACTCCTACAGTGGGATAAGGTGGCAAAGCAGGCCACCTTGTTGTATAGAGTCTGTAATTTACTGTACTCCAGCTTTGTAATGCCCTGAATGACTGGGGCAGCATGTATTAGTGTTAGAAGTAGGACACTAGCTGCAATAGCAGTACTAGCTTCTGGGGTTAACAGTTCCTTGAGCCGATACAGTAACTATTATGTTTCTGCTCACTCCAGGGTCTGGAGTCTTTTGGCAAGACGTGTTGTTCCTTTTTTAGAAAAGGAAATTCTTATACGTATTCCCCCCATTCATCTAATACAGAGAGTTCTGTTCAAACTTTAGGTTAAAAGTGCCACTCTCATCCTCATTGTTGTGTTCTCTCCTCACCAGATAAGGTTTTCACTCTTTCAGCATCTGCCAGTGGAACCTCATGTCCTTCTGCCTCTGTGTTGTGTTCTGTTGAGACAGGGTGGGGGTCTTTGCTCCAGCCAGAGCTGAAATCCCTGTACCTGCATGCATACCTTCTGTAAACATTACCATTGCATTTGGGGTATCCCTTAAGGTTGCTGATTTCCTGCTTATGGATAGGAAACCCTCTACCAGACATACATATTCCCTGAAATTGAAGCTTTGCACTTTGTGGTCTGAGTCCAGGAATACGGACCCTCTTACATGTCCTGTGAATTCTGTGTTGGAATACTTGCTTTCCCTGTCTGATTCTGGCATGCAGTATTCCTTTATTAAGCTGCATTTGGCCACCATATCAGCTTTCCAGGCCCATACTGATGGTCATACAGTTGCCCATTTAGAGGTTTCCCATACTTTTATGTGAGGTAGTCATATCTCTTATGCATGGAAGCAATGAGAGTATGGTATTGGGTTCTGTTTCATTGCCTTCATTTGTTGGATGTATTTCTCCCAGTTCTCCACTAATGTCTTGGCAGACAGGTTAAGCAGGTCCCAGTCAAGGGTTCACAAATGGGAACTGCTGCCATCCATGGAAAACAATCTCTTCCCAAGACGGTATAGTCCAGAATTGGTATTTTTGCACCCCCACACAATGTAAAACTATTATGCTTCTGCTCACTCCAGGACCTGGAGTCTTTTGGTAAGACATGTTCCTTTTTTAGAAAAGGAAATTCTTATACGTATTCCCCCCCATTCATCTAATACAGAGAGTTCTGTTCAAACTGTAGGTTAAAAGTGCCACTCTCATCCTCATTGTTGTGTTCTCTCCTCACCAGATAAGGTTTCCACTCCTTCAGCATCTGCCAGTGGAACCTCATGTCCTTCTGCCTCTGTGTTGGGGTCTGTTGAGACAGGGTGGGGGTCTTTGCTCCAGCCAGAGCTGAAATCCCTGCACCTGCATGCGTACCTCCTGTAAACATTACCATTGCATTTGGGGTATCCCTTAAGGTTGCTGATTTCCTGCTTATGGATAGGAAACCCTCTACTAGACATACATATTCCCTGAAATTGAAGCTGTGCACTTTGAGGTCTGAGTCCAGGAATATGGACCCGCTAACATGTCCTGTGAATTCTGTGTTGGAATACTTGCTTTCCCTGACTGATTCTGGAATGCAGTATTCCTCTATTAAGCCGCATTTGGCCACCATATCAGCTTTCCAGGCCCATACTGATGGTCATACAGTTGCCCATTTAGAAGTTTCCCATACTTTTCTGTGAGGTATTCTTCATTTGCAACCTCCTATTAATAATCTACTCCCACCCTGGGACTTGAAATTCATTCTTGAGACATTGATGTTGGTTCTTTTTGAGACTGCAGTGAGTTGTGACTTACGCTTACTGTCATATAAAAAAAAAATATTTGTAGGTATTATGACCTCCATTCAAAGCATTTCTGAGTTGCAGACTCAGATGTGTGTGCCTCCCTATTTGATTTCTCACAAACATAGAGTCTTTTTGCATACAAATCCTAAATTTCTACTGAAGATGGTATCCGAATTTACTCTCAATCAAACAATACACCTTCCTGAATATTATCATAAGCATGCCAAACAGGCTGAGGTGCTGCTCCATTCTTTAGCTGTACATAGAATACTGAGATGCTATATTGATAGCACCAATGACTGCAGAAAGCCCTCTCAGCTTTTTGTTTCATTCATCCCTTTCAAAAGAGGGTGCTCCAGTGTCTAAATAATTCCTGTCCAAATGTCTGAAACATTGTATTATGTTTTATTAGAGGAGGTATGGTAAGGAACTTCCTGGATATGTTTGTGATCACCCCATAAGGGTCATGGCAATTTCTGTTGCTTATTTCAAAAATGTCCCTGCTGGCAATATATGTGCTGCAGCCACATGGAGCACTGTTCACACTTTTACTAAACATTACAGTCTGGGCATCATTTCTTGTAGAAGTGATGCTTTTGGGCATGCTGTACTGCAAGGCCTTCTGTCCTGACTACATATCAGACTGTGCCATCATCCCTATTATTTTTCACTGCTTGGGAGTCATTGCAAAGGAGTGATCTAATGGAGGAGATATCCTCAATGAAGATAGAAAAGTTATGTAAAAACACACTGTAACAGTATATCTTTGAAAGAATCACCTTCATTAGGCCCTGCCGCACTCTCCCTTCTTCCCACGTTTGATTTCAGGGAAGGTTATTTCAGCTGCTGTGCAGAAAACCTTATTCCATGGATCCTGTCTCCAGCCCCATGCCTCTCATTGTATGCCTGGCTTGGGTATAATTTCCTCATTCCTCATGGTTGGAGGTCTTCTGAGGCTTATCTCCAGACAACTGAAGAGTGAAGGGGCTGCACACAATATATATATGCATTGACACTGCACATAATGTTGGCAGCCCCCAGCAAGCAAATAGTTTCTGAGTGATCCTGATGCTGATGACTTATAGTTCCAAAGGAGTGGCCTAATGGAGGAGAATTTCTGAAAGATATACTATTGCAATAAGTTCTTATGTAACTGTTCTTTCACATACAGTCTCGTCATAAGCATTATTTTGTTTATAATTTGTTTTCATGATTATAATGGATTGAAGTACTTTTTAGTTTTACTCATGCTACTGCACCGATCTTCAATGTTTTGCCTATGACCTCTCCATAAGAACACTAACCTGTGCCCTTTACATTCCTTAGATACAGGATGATATTAATCTTACATTTATTTGGGGAGCTAAGAAAGTCCCTTTCATAAAAAAAATCTGTCATGGTAACACCTAGTAGAAGTGATATCCACAGCAGATTGATCACAGAGTGATGCTCAGCCAGGGATGAGTTATCCCAGAACATTGGTCCAGTTTCGGACTTCATCTATACTTGTCGGTGTCCACCAGGATTCTCCTGATAACACAGTACTATCCTGGAAATAGTTTTACAGCAAACAAGTCCATCAGTTATCATAAATAGGCTTGTCGTGGGAGACAATGGGCTGGATTTTGAAACAGTAAAGATTGCCACAAGCCCCTGGTGCACCTACCATATGCCACATGGAGTTTGCGGCAGTTCCCTGTCAGCAATCAGGATTTCCTATCCCTTGCGCTGACCGTCGGTACTTAGATCACATATTTGTGGTCTAGCCTGCACCACTCCCTGGCACCTCTTGACACTGAGCTTGAGCCAGATATGTGGTGCAGGCTGCTGCAAATCATGGAAAGTGTTGCAACTACGCCTGGGAATGGAAAATCGGGTGTAGTTGCAGCAATGTGGTTCAGCACACCAGCTAAACCTAAGTCCCGTGACACAGGGCAGGATCCAAGCCCTGCGCTGTGGTTGGAAAATCCTGCCCAATCTCTTAAATTGTCACTTGGGGAAAAAAATTATACAACAATTTACTTTGAAAACCTATAGAATATTGTAGCTATAACTCTCAAATAGGCATGGTAAGAGCGTAATACAAAGTAATCTGTAAATGAAATTGTTTATTATGACACACTGAAATGAAGGCAGTGTCATTTTTTGCATTGCTGGGGAATTTCCTGATAGACACTATTGTAGTCATGAAATAAGGATTGGTTTGAAATGAGTGCATATTTTCTTTGATTCAGTTCCAGAAACCAGCTGACTTCTGTATAGTTATTTCCTGCTAAGTTGAAAGAGTGGGAAATAATAGAAACATAGAAGTCTAGAGACAGAAAAAGAGCTGTGGTCCATCAAGTCTGCCTGGTGCCTACTTTAGTCCCTCCAGTAAAGCACACAGGTAGAGCCTAGGCAGTGCCCTCTGCTGGTGGTTCCACCTTATATGCTATGGGAACTCCTTCTGACTCACCTCCTCCACTGTAATTTTCACCAGTTTCATGTGCCTTTCCTACTGTCTGTTGAAGCCTATACTTGTCCCCAGGTTGGCCACATCTTGAGGTAAAAATCTCAAGGATTACTATGTACACTGGGACATAAATTAAGCTTTTAGAAGATGGGGAGTTTGTTTCATTTGAAATTTTAAACAAGGGTCAAAAGGACCAGCCACTTTAGGAATATGTTTAATCTGAGTCTACCTCTGGAGAGTCTGTTGACAGTTTTTACTGCTGTTTTGGTAAGGGTTTTCTGAAGCCTAGGTCCAAATAAAGAAGAACCTGCAAGAGTTGATTTATTTAACTGAGATTAAGATGTAGAGGTAAGGTCTGAATTTTTAAACAAAAAAGTGTGGCTAACAGTCTCCAGAACAGCTGAGGCCCAGGCAGCTGTTTCTAGGTGTTGTGCATATATTTTCTTTGTAACTGTTACATTTTTCATGTATGGCATTTTCCTGAACTATTTCCAAATGGGCATGGGAGGGATCTAAAATTAATTGTTTTGCTATATCCCATAGCTTATGCTAATATTTTGTATAATGTAATCCATGATTAGTCATTACTAGAGATAAGAGCATAGGGCTGATTTTCTCATTTATGCCAGCCCAGTAACTCTGTCCAGTTGTTTCAGACAATTAAATGTAAGACACACTTGTTTACTTGACTGGATGAAATGGCAAGTCAACACAACATCCCATGCAAACCTAATATTTGCTATTGGATATCATAGCTGTTATTTTAATGTGTGTTCCCCATATCTCCTATCAAATTCCCTGAAATGCAACATAAATGAAAAAAATAAATCTCTACCTATTCCTCTACTCTGACTTTGTCTGTATTATCTGTGGGCTGGTGCTGGTGGCTGTTGGGACTTGTACTTCCTGGAAAGCACAGAGAATTATAAAAAATGTGGCTGTATGAGTTACTGAAATTAACTCCTCCAGTTTCTTTGTTGGGTTTTTCAAAGTGTTTGGACAACCTTGGAATGCAGGCTATTATTCTTACATTTGCCTGTGTTCCTAGTATGTCTTGCTTAGTATGATGGAGGAGGGGCACTTTTTCTGCCTCAGATTGTGGCCCTGTATGTGTGGCCATGAGTATGAGCAGAGGTGGGCACAGCAAAGGCCATATGGTTCTGTGCTGATAGCTCTTCTATCAAATCATTTCTTCCCCATATCTCTCCATCAGATTTGACAAATAGCAAAAATGAAAACAAATAAATCTCTTACTCTACTCTGACTTGTTCTCTATTGTCTGTGGGCTTAGGCTGGTGGTTGCTTGGACTTGTAGCTCCTGGAACGCACAGAAAAGTACAAAAGAACATGTGGCTGTAGGAGTTATTGAAATTAACTCTTTTGATTTACTTGTTGGGGTGTATTCCTCATACCTCTCTATCAAGTTCCTGAAAAACAAGACACATTAAATAAATAAATACACTAATAAACTTGTACCTCTTCTCTAACTCTGTCTCTTTTCATGGGATGGGACTTGTATTTCCCAGAAAGCACAGAAAAATACAAATGTGTGGCTGTAGCAGATTATTGAAATTAACTACTCCAATTTCTTTGTTGGGGTTTCAATAGTGTTTGGGCAGTCAGAGAGTATAGTACATGTTGTTCATGTATTTATAATTTCTAAATGTGTCTGTAGCATTAGCAGGTCATGCTTCATGCAAAGAAGGATGGGCACTTCCATTTCCCCTACCTGCAGATCCAGCCCTGTATGAGTGGCCATGAGCATTAGTGTAGGCAGACATAATTTTTTTTTTTAATTTCTGGCAGAGGCAAGTGTCTGAAGAGAAATGTTAGTTAAGTTTACCCATGCCCTTTAAGGGCATCTTTCTTATTTCTGTCTTGGGTCATCCTTATTGTGACTAGCACCAATGTAGTATACTATATGTAGTAAGGTTTTATAGAAATGAAATGTTTTATTATAAGGAAAAGGCAACTTCTCCTACCACAGACTGGCCTGCTAGATATATAAAATGTAGTATATTTTGTTTTGACTTATAGGAAAGATTTAAGTTACCGTAATATTAATTAAGAACTGAAAGGTTTACTGTTTGGGTGTATGAACTTTTTTTTGAAAGTAGCAAAGTACTAAGAAAGGTATGCTTATATATTGATTTGTTTATTATTAATGGAAGGCAACACTGTGGGTCTGAAGAAGTGGCTTGACCATGAAATGTAGCCCTACAGAGTGTAAGCAAAATAATAAATACACCTAAGAAAAAATATTTGTGAGTGGAGTTCATCCCTGCTTTCTCAGTATAGTAGATTAATGCTAGTCACAATAAGGATGACCCAAGACAAAGAAATAAGGAAGACGCTCTTAAAGGGCATGGGCAACCTGAACTAACATATCTCTTGAGATTGTGCTTGTGGTAGACTGCCAATGTTCAGTGACCCTGTTTATTAGACACCCAGGAGGGATCAACACTATATTGTTCATACATCTGGGACACACCCAACTTCTTCTTCACCTCACACACTCCACTTTCCACCCCCTTCCCCAAGTCAACTTTGACTAAATATAGAAAAACCGGGAACACAGGGAAACTTGAAATAAAGATGAATACAGGACAGAGTAGTAGTAGCAGTAGTGGCACTGGGGCCAGTTCATTCCCAGAAACTGATCATGGACCAGAAACAACCAACCTAACTTACCACTTCACACCAGAACAACAAGCTCAAGACTTAAGTTTATTACAACAAGATAAAAGTTGGACAGACACAACAAGCAATAAAACACTGCTAAGCAAAATCCAACACCTTGAACAAAAAGATATAAGACTTGAATGGCATGCTGTAACATTTGCAGAGTACATCAAAAACAAATGAATACCAAGAGGTCCAAGAATCCTAATCAAGCCAAATTTAGGCTTCATAACAGTGGAGCTAAGTGAGAAGTGGATAGGTATTATGAACAGATGTTCAACAGACTGTATGTTAACAATAATAGAAGCTATCATAAAAGAACAGAACAGATTAGGAAAAAAAATTCAGAAAACGAAGGATGAATATAAGGACAGGGTCCAGATGCAAGAATTTACAGCCACTCTAGAAAAATAAAAAAAAGAGTTAGAAGACTAAAAAGATTTTATCAAGCAACAACAATTAAAAAAAAATTAAGAGAGACATAGGAGACTATAGGGAGAATAAGGTTTACAGTTAGAATATTAGACTGCAGAATTATACACAAGGACAGTACAAACAATCAGGATACTTTGGTGACTCAGACAGTGGGGACAGTTATGTGTCTACAGCATATGGGCCACAAAATAGAAATGGAGCACAACAGGGTCCTTTTTTAGAGGAGAATACAGGATGAGGGGAGACACAGGAGAGAAGGGAAAAAACATAACCATAACTCCAGAGACACAAATTATGAAACAGACAGTGGCAAGGGGGGAGATTCCAAAGGGGTCAGTACACTGTTCCCAGAGGAGGGGATGGTGGAGGTGGAGAAAGAGGAGGCAGAGGACGAGGAGGGGGAGGCAGAGGATGGGGACAGAGGAACTAACAGTAACTTTTTACCTAAGTAGCAGGAGCATTACTGATGAGGAAGAGTAAATACTTAGAAAGGGGTTATCATTTTCACCTACTAAAAAATGTGTTTGTTTTGAACTAGCTATAGACCTACTAAAATATTTTACAGGAGGTTAGACTGGCCAATTGGTTTGGCAATAGGACACCAGAGCCAGTCACTAGGAAAGAACAACTAAAACAGGCATTAGGGGTTAAGTGCACCTTTAACCCCCCGGGAGGGAGGACATTAGTGGAAAAAGAAATCAATAATTTAGTAGAGACAAACTACCAATCACCACAATATAATAATTTGACTAAAAGAGAAAGAGAAATTCTTAAGGAACTGCAAAATGACAAGACATTAATAATTAAGCCTGTAGACAAAGGGGGTGGGATTGTTCTCTGGGATGACCAGGAATTTAAAAGGGAATGTTTGAGACAGTTAAATGACACAAGATATGAGAAACTAGATGGTAATCCCACACCAGAAATACAGGAAGAGATTAAAGAGCTACTAGATTGTGGTGTAGATAGAGGGTGGATTATGCTTCAAATCCCACAGCCCCCACTTGCACACTGTGTGACCCTAAGCAAGTCACATAACATCCCTGTGCTCCTGAGTTGCACCTGTAAACAAGCTTTCAGCTTAGTGTGCCACTCCTGGTTAAAAATGAAAAATAAAATTTTTGAAGAGGTTTTTTTTTCTTCAAATAAAAGGAACAGCGATGGGGAACACCATGGCCCTATCATACGCTAATTTACCTTTCTTAGATTTAATGATATATAAGAGCAAGACAGAACTGGAGACAGTACTGTACAGATAACCAACAGATAGAAATACAACATTACACTATACAAGTTAACATAGCCCACAACTAAAACAAAGTATACCAAAAGCACAGTTGTTGAGAACCCACAGGAACTGTAGCGAGGAAGCAGAATTTTATAGGATAGCAGAAGAACTGAAAGGGAGATTTATAGCTAGAGGATATGCACACTCACTAGTGGCAGATGCAAAAGAGGAAGTAAAACGTAAGACAACAGATGACTGAGAACAAAAGAAAAGGAAAAGATAAAAAATAGAAATGTTCTATCCACAGCTTATAACCACTTGAGAGGAAAAATAAAACACACATTGACCAGTAACTGGAAGATTTTTCAGGCAGGCCCAGATAGCAGCACATGATTTAAAAACCCTCCACTGATAGCATCCAATTAAAAAATCCACTTTAAAGGACAATCAGAGTCACACAAGACTTCTATTACCTCTACTAGAAGTACATTCCATACATCAACCACTCTTTGATTGAACCACTGCCCCCCTCCTAGTAGTTTTATATAATTCTCCTCTTAATTGATAATAATGAGCTCTGGTTGTCCTTCCCATATTTGTTTTTCTGCAGAGACTGGCAGACTCCCAGATTACCTCATTATTCCATGCCTTATATACGTAACATAAATCCCCTCTGGTTTTCTTATAAGCCATGGAATATAAACCCAGTCCCTTTAATCTATTATGATATGGTTTATTTTTCACCAATATAACTGTTTTTGTTAACCTTCTCTGTACTCATTCCATCATCATAGTACTACCTATGCTTTGTGAGGTAGACAAGGGGGTCCCATATTCCAAAATGGATCTAACCATGGTTCTGTACAAGGGGACCAACATCTCTCCCCTTCTACTTTTTATATTTCTTAAGATATTAGCCATAGTACTATTTGCCTTTTTTACTGCCTCTCTATTATGTGTATCAAAGCTCAAATTATTGATAATAATCACTCCCAAGCCATTTTCTTTCTCAGCAGTAGATATGATTTTATCATTAATTTTGTACTGTGCTTTTGTATTGTTTGACTCAAAATACATAACCTTGTACTTAACTTTTGTTGAACTTCAGTTTGTGTTTATTTGCCCACATCTCCAACTCTTTAAGTTGTTTTTGAAAGTTCTCAATTGATCCTACATTCTTTATAATGGCCCCTACCTTTTGTATCATCTGTATACTTCTATAACTAGGCCCCACTGGATGCGTGCATACTAGATACAAAGGTAGCAAACAAAAGGGGTCCCAAAATCAAATATTGAGGCACTTCAGATGGGGAAAATAAAAAGAAAGCTAAAATTAAGGACAAGTGAACACAAAACCGACATCCAAACTAAAGATAAAGACTCCTCAGTTGCAAGGCACTACAACAGTGTGGGACATTCAGTCACATCTTTGAGGTTCTGGGGACTGGAAAAGGTGATGGAATGAGAAAATGCAGGGGTCAAATGCGATGAACTCCTCCTAAAAAGAGAGGTGTTCTGGATATTCTTTTTGGACAGCAGAAACCCTTGTTTTGGCTTAAATGAGGAATGTGATTGGTCACTGTACTTTTGATTATACAAAGGAATGATTTCTTTTTTTTTTTTAATTTTTTTTTTTAACCTCTTTATTGAAATTTTGTTGCAAAGTACATACACACATACAGCCCGAAGAAGAGACCGGGCCCACACCCCAAAACTGGGTGCAGAAACTATGTACATCCCCTTAACTATATACAATCACAGTTACCCAATCCAATCACAATACCCACAGCTCCCAAACACATTGTGGTGGACTAAAAATGCATGCACTACCCCCGACCCAATTTAGGCCCGGTTAGACCCTTCTACTTAACAGCCTGGATTATAGATAAGGTGAAAAGAGAAAACCCAGGAAAACTAACCCAGCCCACCCATAGGTAACTGTGTCCCTAGGAAAGAGAGAGAACCCCATATGCCCGACCACAGCAAAAACCTTACAGTTAGACAAGCCCCCATACAAAGGAATAATAGTTAAATCTGTCTAAGGCCTATCACACAATCATCAACCAGGTCCCATCACCGAAAAGCCCCATAAACCCTAAAACATTGAAGATACTTCCCACTACTCCTCTTCAGACAGACAGACCGAACCTCGGACCTTTCAGCTGGATTGCGAGACCACCTCTAAGGTCCTCCAGATCCGTTGTAAACCTTCTCCTTCCCGTCCATCAGCATGAATAATTTAATTCTCTCTAAGACCTGTATAAGGTCCCTCACCCACTGATCATAATCATAAACTAAATCCTCCTTCCAATGTCGCAAAACAAATGCTTTAACCACAGCTGACAATAGGGAGATATGATGCTTAACCACACTCCCCCCAATCCTTTCCAGATCCCCTAAAATACATATCTCGGGACTGATATATTCTGAATAGTCTAACACCGGGTCCATTTTATCCACAATCTGACCCCAAAGTGGCTGAATGCGAGAACAGTTCCAAAAAATATGCAAGAGGTCCCCTGGGAGCAAACCACAACGAAAACATAGGTCTGTCTGTCTGAGTTTTCTGGAGCATAGTTTGACAAGGGTATAGTAAATATTTGAACAAATAAAAAATTGCATCATATTATGCTTCGGTATAGGCAGGTCATTCATATGTTTCCAAACTTCAGACCAGTTAGGCCTCAGAGAGAATAAAGCTTTCTCCCAATATACAATATGAGACTCAGCATCTGAACCCATATAGTCTATTAATACCTTATAGACTTTGGAGAGAGGGTGCTGTGAAAGATCCAATCCCTTTAAATTAACCCAAGAAAACACGGACTCTTCCCCTATCCTTGTGGTCCTGCATAAACTTCGAAGTAAGTTGGTGATCTGGAACTTCTTAAAAAATCCCATCCCTTGCTTGAGTTGGCAAGAAAACTTTGCCTCGACTACCAGTTCTGCAACGGAGAGATCCTGCAGCATTAGTTCCCACTGACCTCAAAATATTGTTACCCAGGCTAAAATTAGGATTTCCACCAGGGGCTGTTCCTCTGCCTTTTCTGAGCTTTCTTCTGGGCTGAGTCAACCACTCCCACCAAGCTCTAACAGATTTATATATTGAGAGTGTCACCATGCCCGGCAAAGTCTCCGGTCCACATGTATTAATGCCCTGGCCGGAGCTTAGCCCCTTTCCAGGAGCAATTGCTCAATCCGTAGCCAGGTAGGTGTATATTCCCTTCACGAGGACAGCCGTCCCATCGGCCCATATATCCTAATTGACCTGCCACATAGTAAGTGAACAAGTCAGGAGCTTCACCCACCCTTGGAATAGGAAGACTTAAAATCTTTTGCTTCCTCCTGGAGGTTTCGAATCCCATAAAAACCGAGATAATCTTTCGATGCCAACAAATCTAATCCTAGAATAGAATAGGAGAGACAAATGGGATACAGCAGGCGAGGCAAAAGATTCATTTTAACAAGACCCAACCTAGCAGTGAAATTCAACGGAAGCCTCCTCCATCTTACAATATCCTGTTTAACTTTAACCACAATATTGCCCAGGTTCTCATCCACCCCATCCTCAGACCTAGCCATGATCCAGATCCCGAGATACTTGATTTTGTCAGATGCCCAATTAACTCGGAAATGCTCAAAATCTGCCCTATGAGTATGGACTGTGAGCGGAAGGACCTGGGTTTTAGCCAGATTTAGTCTATAATTGGCAACCTTAGAGAACCTACCAATGATTCCCAGGGCACACTGAAAACTCTCTGATGGATTAGATAAATGTAGTAAAATATCATCCGCAAAGACCGACATCTTAAGCTCTAACCCCAAGACCTCAATCCCTTGTACCCCAGTGTCCCTCGAGAGGCCCTTAGAAGAGGTTCAAGATAAATATTAAAAGAATTGGTGAAAGGGGCACCCTGCCTCATTCCATTCTTAAGAAGAAACTCCTTTGAGAGATATCCATTGCATAGAACTCGAGCAGTAGGAGCCTCATAAAGGTTTCTAAGACCCCTTAAGAAACCTTAGGAAACCCCATCCTATCCATTGTTAGGAAGAGAAATTGGTGAGAACAGCGGTCCAACGCCTTCTAGTGTCCAAGCTAATTAATGCCATAGCCGAGTCAGAAAAACCGCTCTCTCTAAGATATGATGGGAGTTTCCTTAAAGCATCAGGGCCCCTCCCTGGCATAAACCCCACCTGCTCCTGACTAATCAAATGTGAGGCAACTTGAGAACCCTATTAGCTAATATCTTGGTAAGAATCTTTAATATCTTGATTGATTAAAGCTATGGGCCTATAGTTGCCTGGCAAATGCTTGGGCTTATCTGGTTTGGGATCAAGGTAATATAAGTCTGGTATAACGGGGTGGGGAATTCCTTCCTGCATGATGACTAAGAAAAACTCTTCCAACAGAGGTATTAAGGTCTCAGCATGAGCTTTATAGAAACTAGCCGAGAGGCCATCAGGTCCCAGTGCCTTCCCATTAGGCAAGTCCATAATGACCTCCCAAATTTCCCCCATGATATAGGCGGCTAGGCCATGAGCCTGTTCTGGGCTCAATCTTGGAAAGAGGTATTCCCTCCAAAAACCCTTCAATTTCCGCCACTGAGGCACTGTTCCATCTTGATATATTGCCGTAATAGTCGGAAGGCATCAACTAAACCCTGCGGCTCTGAGATGAACTCATCACCAAATTTCACAGCCACAATCGTTCTTTCCACCTCCCGCTCTTTAATCCTATGGGCCAATATCCGACCTGGCCTATCCCTTGCAATAAATACTTAGTGTTCAACCTCCGTGCCCAGGAGTCCACCCGATAACCAAGTATACCCCTATACTCCTCCTTAGCTCTCTAGCTCCCTATCTATCTCTTCAGAGGTTTCTAGAGGAGCCATTGATTTAATGGCCTAGTATAAACTCCTCACGAGCCCTATTCAACTTATTCAGCCTGGCAGTATATTCCCTGAACCCATCCCCTATACAACACCTTACAGAGAGGCCAGGCTAAATTCCTATCCTCGAGAGTTGGAATCTGTATCTGAATAATTTCTTTAAGTTTACCCTCCATCTTAAGTAAAATCTTGTCGTTCACTAGCACCCTGTCATCAAAGCACAGCGAACTGGCCTGGAGGAATATTGTCCAGTCTCCATACCAACTGTACTGGGGAGTGGTCAGAAAGAATCCTATCAAAAGTGTGCAAACCTACAACCCCCCTTAAAACCTCCCTATTGACCAAAAAAAAGTAAATCCTGGAAAAAACCTTATGAGCCCCTGAATAAAAAGTCATCTTGGTCTCACCTTTCCTGTAGATCCGATATGGATCCACTAAAGCAGTTCCCTCCAAAAATCTAAGCAGTGCCTCATGAGAGGAACTTGAAAAGTTGTTGGAGGGGGGAATCCTATCCATGCTATTGTCCAAACAAATGTTCAATCACCGCCAAAATACAAGGACCCTGGGGCGTAACCATATCAGCCTCCAAGGAGGCAAAAATTCGAGTTAGCAGGGTGGGCCCATAGATAGAGGCACACACCAATGGACTACCCAAACACAAACCCACTATGTAGACTCCCTGCCATCCTCCCTCGAGGTGACACCCTCTGTCTCAAAAGGGCAGCCTTTCCTAATTAGCAGTGCCACCCCACCCGACGTCCTTGCAGTGCCAGACCCAAACACTTTACCCACCCAGCCTCTTAAGCAAATGCAGTTCCTCAGTCAGCAAGTGGGTTCCTGAAGAGCTGCTACATGAACCCCATCTGATTAATATGTCTAAGAATGACTAATCTTTTCCTCCTACCCTGAGACCCTTAACATTTCCATGACAAAATTCTAAGTGACCCCATCTAACCCTTCCACACCTAGGACCATCCCTATGGCTTTTAAAGGCCTTAGAATCACATAACTTAGTTTCTCTCTCTTCCCACCCCCAACCCCCATGAACTACCCCGATCCTTTGATCGCCCTCCTAAATCCATCCGAACGTGCATGAGCCCAATCCTGAGTCTCCCTTCAGTCCCTGAGTCCAAACATGAATTCCCACAAAACCTGCCTCTCCCATGCCTTCTCTTAAAAGCCAGTTCCCAAAACCCACCCCTCTGAAACATTGATGGAAAACTAATATCACCAGCACGTAAGCCATTGCCTTCTTGGCTTTTCAATACCCCAACCTGTAACAAAAAACGAAAGAAAAAAAAAAGGGGGGGAGAAGAAAAAACAGTCTAGCAGGCAACAAATCAGTCACTTAAAGTCTCTTTTACATAGTCCTGGACATCCGCTCCTATCTTGTCTTATGCTTCAGGTCACTGACTTAAATAGGTCAGGTAGTTCCACCTTAAGGCTTTCTAAAGCTTCCTCTGCCGAGAGGTATTTTCTGTCACCTTTCTCCAACTTAACCACCAAGGTAGCAGGGTATTGTAGCCTGAATTTCAGACCCGCCATATATAGCTTCTTCTTAATGCCCGCGTATTCCTTCTGTTTCTCCCTCACCGAGGGACTAGATCCTGAAACAGCCACACCGAGCCCCATTCCAATGCAGATTTCTATTAGCCTTGGCTTTCATCAGAACATGGGATTTTTCCTTGTAGTTTAGAAATCACATTATGATTACTCTAGGCCCTCATGAGAGGTTCTCTCAGTGCCCGATGGGCCCTTTCAAGGTTGTAACAATCACCAAACGGAGGCCCAAATAACTAAGCAGCAGATCCTGCATGAAGGCAATACAGTCCTGAGCCTTCAGCTCTCTCCAGGTAGCTCCAGCCAGTATTTAGTTATTCCTCCGACTTCTTGCCTCTTGGTCCTCTAGGCGATCCTCTAATTTTCTCACTTGTCGTTTAATATTAATCATATCCTGATCCAAGGTGGAAGATTTCCTTTCCTGTGACCCGACTCTGGCTTCCAAATCCCCCACTCTATGAGAAAGCGCATGGAGTGCAGGCTTTAAAATGGTGAAGTCAGCTACAAGCCCCCTCAGGAGCTGCTTAATCTTGAGGATGTCTTCTGAAGTTGACTGGCCCTCCAGGATCTCCCCCCTCACAGCCTCCGCGTCATTTGGGACAGGGGAATGGGGCTTAGAGCACTTGGCAGCTGGGGATCTTGCTGCGAGAGGCTCGGGACTGCTCAACTGCGTTTCGGCCATTTCGGCTGCCAAGATGCCGAATTGAAGTGCGATACTCCTCCGACGTCCGATCGGTCCCCAAAACAGATCTCGAGCAACACTAACTCGCCGGTCAGGTAAGTGTGCCTTCTAAACCACTGGTATGGCCCAAAAAACAGGAAAATAGAAACAAATTCGGTCGCGGGACTCAGGAGCCTCGAGGGAGACGTCTGCTTCTCGCTAGCTCATCACGTGACCATACAAAGGAATGATTTCTAGTTTGAATGAGGAACATGAGTAGAAAAACATTTTTTTTAAATAACACCAGAAAGTGATTTTTACAATGAAATGACTAAACTCTAGGTGTATATATTGAAAATACTTTATATGAAACTGTTATATCTTATAAGAGTCAAACATCATGAGGAAAAATGGAGCATGATTGTTTTTTCCATTCAAATAGAAATAAGTAGTTATCAGAATATTAACCCTTAAACTGCCAAGGTTTTTCTGTAAATTGCATATCCCTGCTACCAGAGTTTTTTTCACTGGGTTTGTACACCTATCGATTATGACGTTATTACATCATTTTTCTTAATTTCCTGGTAAACTTTTTTTGTCAGGGTAGTAAGAACCTAACACAACTATAATTGAAAGTTAAAATATAAGTTTTTTAAATAAGACATTTGGAGATATATATATGTATTTAGTAAAATTTCAATAGTTTTTACAAATTTGTATTCGTAAAAAATATTAAAGTTTCTAAAAACATTAAAATCGGTTGCATCACTGATAAAAATTGTTGTCTAAAATATAGCTAATTTTCATTTCAGGTTATAAATTCTATATATAAACACAAATTTCACATTGGTTTCTCATCTACAGATTATGAGAGTGACCAGAACGGACCATCTATGGTAGGGCCATGCTGGCCTATGGGGGGTTATCTATTGGATGATGGGGTACACATTACTAAATCCATTAAGAAAAAGTAATAAGTAGCCTGTTTCACATGACAGGGAAGTGAATGAGTAAATCAAGGCCAAGAT
This sequence comes from Neoceratodus forsteri, assembly GCA_016271365.2. Taxonomy (NCBI): domain Eukaryota; kingdom Metazoa; phylum Chordata; order Ceratodontiformes; family Ceratodontidae; genus Neoceratodus; species Neoceratodus forsteri. The sequence goes on along the minus strand of CM028131.1, from coordinate 880,327,337 downwards.
TGTACCCATAGCTACATCTCCTGTGTCACATGACAAAAAACAAGATGGCTGACACCATTCAGTCATTTTCTGAGTTAAACTGCTTGTGACTCATTTATTGAGATAACTAGATTATAAAAGTGGTAAATGTCAATGGATTACACCCTTTCTTATGGCAGCTGTGGCTTGGATGAAATTTCTGATTCCTAATTTTACATTACAGACCCACTTGCAGATAGGCGGGGTGCCATACTCAAACATTGTATGCCCATGCTGGCCAATGGGGTGTTCACTTATTGCGTTATGGTGTACATTCCAATAAATTCAAAAAGGAAAAGTAAGAAGTAACCTGTTTTACATGGCAGGGAACTGAATGAGTAAATCAAGGCCCAGATTGTACCCATAGCTACATCCCCTGGGTCACATGACCAAAAACATGATGGCTACCTTTTGTTCAGTCATTTTCTGTGTCAAACTGTTTGTGTTACACATTTATTGTGATAACTAGATTATACAAGAGGTAAATGTCAATGGAGTACACCTTTTCTTACATCTGCAGGGGCTTGGATGAAATTTCTAATCCCTAATTTCACATTACAGACCCACCTGCAGATAGCTGGAGTGCCATACCCAACCACCCATGGTATGCCCATGCTGACCAATGGGGTGTCCACCCATTGCATTATGGGGTGCATGCCAATAAATTACAAAAGGAAAAATAAAAAGTAGCCTGTTTTACATGACAGGGAAGGGAATGAGTAAATCAAGGCCCAGACTGTACCAATATCTACATCCCCTGGGTCACATGACCAAAAATATGATGGCGGCTACCGTTTAATCATTTTCTGTATCAAACTGCTTCTGTTACATGTTTGTGGGGATAACTACATTATAAAAGATGTAAATGTCAATGGATTACACTTTTTCTTACATCTTCATGGGCTTGGATGAAATTTCTGATCCCTAATTTCATATTACAAACCTATCTGGAGATAGCCAGGGTGCCATACCCAACCACCCATGGTATGCCCATGCTGGCCAATGGGGTGTCCACCTATTGCATTATGGGGTGCATGCCAATAAATTCAAAAAAGAAAGTAAAAAGTAACCTGTTTTACATGACAGGGAAGAAAATGAGTAAATCAAGGCCCACACTGTACCCATATCTACATCCCCTGGGTCTCATGACCAAAAATAAGATGGCAGCTGCTGTTCAATCATTTTCTGTTTCAAACTGCTTCTGTTACAAGTTTCTAGGGATAACTACATTACAAAAATGGTAAATATCAATGGATTACACTTTTTCCTACATCTGCAGGGGCTCTAATGAAATTTATTATCACTAATTTCACATTATAGACCCATTGGCATATAGCTGGGTTGCCATTCTCAACCACCCAAGGTAGGGCCATGCTGGCCCATGAGGGGCCCACCTATTGCATTTTGGGGTGCATCCCAATACAGTGAGAAAGGACAAGTAAGAAGTAACCTGTTTTACATGACAGGGAAGTGAATGAGTAAATCAAGGCCTAGTCTGTACCCATATCTACATCCCCAGGGTCTCATGACCAAAAATAAGATGGTGGCTACCTTTCGATCATTTTCTGTGTCAAGCTGCTTGTGTTACACATTTATTGTGATAACTACATTATGAAAGTGGTAAATGTCAATGGATTACACCTTTTCTTACATCTGCAGGGGCTTGTATTAAATTTCTGATCCTTAATTTCACATTATAGACCAACTAGCAGATAGCCTGGGTGCCATACCCAATCACCCATGGTATGCTCATGCTGGCCAATGAGGTGTACAACTATTGCATTATGGGGTGCATGCCAATAAATTCAAAAAGGGAAAGTAAGAAGTAGCCTGTTTTACATGACAGGGAAGTGAATGAGTAAATCAAATCCCAAACTGTACCCACATATATATCCTCTGGCTGACATGACCAAACACAAGACGCTGGCTACTGTTTGATCATTTTCCATGTCAAACTGCTTCTGTTACACGTTTGTAGGGATAACTACATTAATGAAAGTGGTAAATGTCAATGGATTACACCTTTTCTTACATCTGCAGGGGCTTGGATGAAATTTCTGATCACTAATTTCACATTATACACCCACCAACAGATAGCTGGTGTGCTATACCCAACTACCCATGGTATGCCCATGCTGGCCCATGTGGTGTAGACCTATTGCATTATGAGGGTGCATACAAATAAATTCAAAAAGGAAAAGTAAGAAATAGCCTGTTTTACATGACGGGGAAGTGAAGGACTAAATGAAGGCCCAGATTGTACCCATAGCTACATCCCCTAGGTCACATGACCACAAACAAGATGGCTGCCTCTGTTCCGTCATTTTCTGTGTCAGACTGCTTCTGTTACATGTTTTTAAGAATAACTACATTATAAAAGTGGTAAATGTCAATGGAGTAAACCTTTTCTTAAATGAAATTTCTGATCACTAATTTCACATTATACACCCACAAGCAGATAGCTGGGGTGCCATACCCAATCACCCATGGTAGGGCCATTCTGGCCCATCAGGGGGCCCACCTATTGCATTATGGGGTACATCCCAATAAATTGAGAAAGGAAAAGTAAGAAGTAGCCTGTTTTACATGACGGGGAAGTGAATGAGCAAATCAAGGTCCAGACTGCACACATATCTACATCCTCTGGGTCACATGACCAAAAAAATGCTGGTTGCCACTGTTCGGTCATTTTCTGTATCAAACTGCTTGTGTTGCACATTTATTATGATAACTAGATTTTAAGAGTGGTAAATATCAATGGAGGTCAGCTTTTCTTATAGTAGCAGGGGTTTGAATGACATTTCTGATCACTAATTTCACATTATAGACCCATCTGCAGATAGCAAGGGTGCCATATCCAACCACCCATGGTCTGCCAATGCTGGTCAATGTGGTGACCATCAATTGCACTATGGGGTGCATCAGTGGGGGGGGCTGAGGGGGTGGCTGCCCCTCCTGGCTTCCTCAGTGTGAGTAGCGGTGCCTCACCACCATCTTTATTCACTGTGCAGTGCTCACTGTGAAGCCCATGACTGACTGAATAGCTCCCCGTGGCTCCCAAATGCTCCCAAACCACTGGGGTGCATGCCAATAATTTCAAAAAGGAAAAGTAAGAACTAGCCATGTTTTACATGACAGGGAAGTGAATGAGTAAATCAGGGCCCAGGCTGTACCCGTATGTATACCCCACGGGTCACATGAGCAAAAACAAGATGGCTGCAACTGTTCGATCATTTTCTGTGTCAAACTGCTTTTGTTACAAGTTTGTTGAAATAGCTAGATTATACAAATGGTAAATGTCAATAGATTACACCTTTTCTTACATCTGCAGGGGCTTGAATGAAATTTCTGATCACTAATTCCACATTATAGACCCATCAGCATATAGCTGGGGTGCCATTCTCAACCACCCAAGGTAGGGCCATGCTGGCCCATGAGGGGCCCACCTATTGCATTATGTGGTACATCCTAATAAATTGAGAAAGGAAAAGTAAGAAGTAGCCTGTTTTACATAACAGGGAAGTGAATGAATAAATCATGGCCCAGACTGTACCCATATCTACATCCCCTGCGTCACATGACCAAAAACAAGACGGCTGACACTGTTCAGTCATTTTCTGCATCAAACTGCCTCAGGTACACATTTCTTGGGCTAACTAGACTATACAAGTTTTCAGTGTCTATGGATTACACCTTTCTTACAGCTGCAGGGGCCTAGATTATATTTCTGATGACTAATTTTATATTACAGACCATGAAGAAAAGGTCATAAATGCACCTGATTACATATAAGGCAAGTTGTGTACATTTCAGTTATCATTAACCATTTGCATTTCAACTCTGGTCAGCTCGTGCATGCGACACTTAAACCGTTCGCCATCCTACTGTACGCAGATGAGGGGGTCAATTGGATTGTGACATCTCTACTAAAGCAGAATGAAAATTCATTCTGTCTCATTAGTAATGTCACTAATGCTGCTGAAAAACATTTTCAAGTGTATGCATCGCCAACAAAACAGCTTTGCATCATAAGCTATAAAACCATTATCATGTGGCCAAAAACCTTATCCTTTTCCTATTCTAGAACATGTCTATTATTCAACTCCTGGTTTTACATTCAGATCAAGCAAGCTGTTTCTGGTCCTGTTTGGTAAAAAAGTATCTTACCTTATAACTATCATTCCTGTGACCTGTGGTGGAAAAAAAGTCCCATCTACAATAACATTTTCATTGTGATGTACATACTAAAGCAGAATGTGAAGTCTTTCTATTTTAGTAGTGATGTCATTAATGCAGCAGAATGACTTTTTCATGACTTGTATGTATCATTATACACAATAGTGTTCCATCAGATGCTAGAAGAGCATTAGCCTATGGAGAAAAACCCTATTGTTTCCCTTTTCTAAAACACATCATGTAGTCTACTCTTTGTTTTATATTTATTTCAAACACACCATTGCCAGTCCTATATGAAAAAAAAAACTGTCTTTCCCTTTATCTATCTACCATCTTCATGATTGTGACCTGTGGAAATAAATACCTGTCTACTATTACACTATACTATTATTTTTTAGATCACTATAATGCCCCTGGACATAGAACACATTTTTCTGAATTTACCCTATCCTACTATGCCTTGATTGTTATTATTCCCATGTTTTTTCTCCCCATACACTATATAGAATAGTTGAAAGTCGCCAATACATAACAATGATGTACCTTCACCCTAAGGTTATAGTGAGGACAGCAAGTAAAGATTTTAAGAAAAGAGTTGTATATTTAGGCTACCATACAGTATTTTATATAATGTATAATATGAAAGAAACTGAAATGGCTTACTTTTTCTGATTACTGTTAGCATTTACCATTAGTGGTCCACATTTCACCTTTGGTATTTTGCTGATGTGACACTTCGACAGCCTGACGTACCATGTACCGCGATGTTAGGGTCACTTGTAGTGTGATGTATATACTAAAGCAGAATGGGAAGTCATTCTGTTTCAGTATCAAAGTCACTGTTGAAGCAAAATGACTTTTTCAAGTGTATGGATCATCATACATGAAGAGCATTCCCATCAGACAAAATAATATCAGAAACCTGGGGAGAAAACCCTATCCTTTCCCTGTTCTAAAACCTGTGGAGAAAAATTATATCCTTTCCCTGTTCTAAAACCTGTGGAGAAAAACTCTATCCTTTCCCTATTCTAAAACCTGTGGAGAAAAATCCTATCCTTTCCCTATTCTAAAACCTGTGGAGAAAAACCCTACCCTTTCCCTATTCAAAAACTGTTTAGAAAACCCTATCCTTTCTACATTCTAAAACCTGTGGAGAAAAACCCTTCCCTTTCCTTATTCTAAAACCTGTGGAGAAAAAACCTATCCTTTCCCTATTACATAACATGTCATGTAGTACACTCTCTGTTTCATATTCTTTTCAAACACACCATTGCCAATCCTGTAAGGAAAAAAAAAAAAACTTCCCTATATCTATCTCCCTCCTTAATGTCTGTGACCTGTGAAAATGCCTGTGTGCTATTATCCTTTACTATTATTTTTTAGATCACTCTACTGCCTCTGCAAAGGAGCACATATGTCTTATTTTGCGCTATCCTACTATGCCTTATTCCCATGTTTTTGTATGTTTTTCCCCATACATTATATAGAATAGTTGGAGGTTGTCAATACACAGCAACGATACACCTTCACCCTAAGGTTCATAGATTTAATACAAGTTATATAGACCATTGGCCTTTGGTGAACTTGCCACTATTCAGTGTTCTATTGGTGGAAGGAGAATCTGTTGTTAGTCATATTCATCAAGTCTCTTTTTGAATGTATTCATATTTTGACATTCAACTATAGTCTTAGGTTGAGTATGCCAGGTTATAATTATTCTTTGACAGTTTTGTTTGTTTTGCCAATCAATTTAAGTTATGTTATCTAGTGCTATTATTGTTTTTATGTCTTCCCAGACCAGTTGTTTCTAGAGTAACATCTTCCTGGATCACTCTAAAAGTTAGATATAAGTCACCAGAGTCTTATATAATGCATAGAAAATAAACCTAGTTTCTTCAGTCTCTCACGGTTACAGTGAGGACAGCAATTTAAGTAAGGTTTTAAGAAAAGTGTTGTGTATTTAGGCCACCATACAGTATTTTATATAGTGTACTACAGGAAAGAAACCAAAATAATTTACTGTTTTTTATTACCGTTAGCATTTACCATCAGTGGTCCGCATTTCACCTTTGGTATTTTGCCGACGCAACACTTTTTCAAGTGTATGGATCATCATACACAAAGAGCATTCCATCAGAAACTAATACCAGAAACCTGTGGAGAAAAACCCTATCCTTTCCCTATTCTACAACCTTGAGCTTTGCAAATCTCTTTTGTTCTATCCAAATAGAAAGGCAGCGCTCTTTTAACATCTAAAGAGTGAAGAGTATGCTCTCCTTCATTTTGAAAGTTCACAAAGTAAGTAGGTAGAACCAAAGGCTGGTTTAAATGGAATTCTGAGACAACCTTAGGGAGAAACTTAGAACTACTAAGGTCCTAAGAACTACTTTGTCCTTATGAAATACAGTGTAGGGGTGTCTGTGACCAAAGCATGTATTTCAGAGACCCTGCAGGCCAAGGTGAAGGCCACCAGGAAGGCAGTTTTCCAAGTGAGCAATTTCAGCTCACAGGTAGCTGGGGCTCAAAGGGCTTTCTAGTTAGCATGTCTAGCACAAGATTAATGTCCCAGGCTGTGACTGGGCATCTGATAGGAAGTCTGGTATGAAGAATACCCTTAAGAAACCTCTTAACTACAGGTAATTGAACCAGTGACAGAGAAAGTACCGGCTCGTGATAGGCTGAAATAGCACAAAGGTGAACTTTGACTGTAGAGTATTGTAGACCTGAATTTGAGACATCTAAGATGTAATCTAAGACTTTATTTGGTGGGCAGGAAAAGAGATTCAAAGAGGATTTTGTGCACCAGAGAGAAAAATGCTTCCATTTGGCTGTGTAGGTTTTTCTGGTGGCTGGCTTCTGCACAACCAAGACAATATCTGAAAGTCTCTGAGAGACATTGAACCTGTTCAATTCTACCTCTTCAGGAGCCAAGTGTAAAGGTGAAGTGACCTCAGATTGGGATGGACCACGGGACCCTGGGTCAGAAGGTTCATCTGAAGGGAAAGTGCCTTTGGAGGGGTTTATGACATACTGTTGAGTAGCAGAAACCATATCTGTCAAGGCCAGAAGGGAGTAATGAGGATCATTTTGTCCCTGAGACTTGAATTTGAGAAATACCCTCTGAATTAGTGGAAGAGGAGGAAAGGCATATATAAGGTGTTTTGTCCACTGCAGCCTGAACGCAACATGACAGAAAATGCCAGGCCCTGGATTTCTGGAGCAGAAGAGAGGCAGTTTTGAGTTGAGTGGGAATGCAAAAAGGTCCAGGTCTGGGGTTCCCCACTCTGCAAATAGTGACTGAACTACAGTTGAGTCGAGAGACCATTCGTGAGGATCTGTCTCCATTCTGCTGATGGCCTATCAGTTTGCTCTGCACTCCTGGCAGGTAAACCACCTGAATTAGATCCTTGTGCTCTAGGCACCATTCCCACACTCTCATTGCTTCCCTGCATAAAGGATAAGAGTGTGCACTGCCCCCTGCTTGTTGATGTCATACATCACTGCTTTGTTGTCCATTTGAAGGAGAATGTTCTTGTAACAGAGAATGTCCTTCAAAGCTCGGACTGCATAGAGGACAACTCTTATTTCCAGGATGTTTATGTGAAGCTGGGACTAAACCTGAGTCCACATGCCTTGGGTGTGGAGATTCTAACAGTGAGCTCCCCACCCCATCTGGCATGTGTCTGTGGTAATGGAAATCTGCTGATCCAGAGGAACAAAGGGATCCCCTTCCAGAAGGTTGTCCTCCTGTGACCACCAGGTGAGTGACATCTTCAGAGGTTCTGCCACCTTGATGAGAAAGGATTGGGGGTGAGTGGTTGGGGACCACTGAGTACTGAGCATCCATTGAGAGGTTCTCATGTGGAGACATGCTAGTGGTACAGTGAACACTAAGGATGCCATGAGACCCAGCATCCATCAAGATAGCTCGAACTGAGTTATTTTCTCTGATGCACTGAGTCATCTACAGGATATCACTTCTAATGTCCTCTGGAAGAAAAGCTTTCACACAGGAGGTGTCCAAAAGAGTTTCTATAAAGAGGAACTTCTGGGAGGGCTGCAATTGCTACTTTTTGAGATTTAGCAGGACTCCCATGGACGTGAGAAAGTCTGACGTTGTAGCTATGGCGTCTAGAGTTCCTTGTCTGGAGGGACTTGCTAGGAGCCAGTCATCCAGATATGGGAACACTTGTATTCTGATTTTTCTGAGATGCACTGTGAGAATTGCACAACACTTTGTAAAAACTCATGGCACTGAGAATAGCCCGAAGAGCAGGACTCTGAACTGATAATGTTGACCCAGTGCCACAAATCTTAGGTATTTCTGGTGCTTTGGGTGCATAGGAATATGTTGGTCGGCATCCTGCACATCCAGGGAAGCTAGCCAGTCGTGTTGATGAAGCAAGGATAACAGGGTCCCTTGTGATATCATTTTGAACTTTTTCTTGAGAAGAAACTTGTTTAACTGTCTGAGGTCCAGAATGGGGCCAAAAGGTAATGGGAGTAGAAACCTGTGTTTTGTTGATCCAGCTGAACTATTTCTACTGCCCTGTTGCTCAGATGGCCAGGTACCACAGGAGGCAAGAATATCTGATTGAATTGTTGACAGCCTGAGCTGTCATTTGGGAAGATGATCCAGAGGGATTTATGAAAGGAGTACCCTTCGCAGATTATCTGGAGGACCCATTTGTCTGATGGTATGGAATTCCACTGGTTGTAGAACTGTGTCAAACATCCTCCCACCACTGAGGAGGTGTCCCCCTTGGGCAGTTGAGGTGGGACCTGGGCCAGAAACTCAGAAGGCAGCACAGGGCACTTTGGGCCCTTGTACCTTCTGTTGTGTTTTCTTTTGAGGCTGGGAGTTTTTTTTTTTGTTAAAACCTCCCCTGCCTTTGCCTCAAAAGGACAGATGGTTGTGAAATTGACTCTTGTTGACACCCCCCAAGAAGGGGTGGGAGCGGGTTGAGCCATTTTAATGGTAGACTTAGTCTTCTGTGTGGCCTCCAGAGCTTGCTTTACTTGAGGTTCGAACAGATACATATCATCAAAAGATAACACCATAACCTGCTGCTGAGCATCATTCGTGAAGCCTGAAGTGTGTAGCCAGGAGTGGCGATGGGTACAAATACCAGCTGCCGCTGCTCAGGAGACAGTATCAAAAGCATCCATAGCTGCTTTAACCTGCTGGTTGTTGGACTCGATACCCCTGGTTATGGTCTGAAGTAGCTCTGATATAGTGTATGACTTGGGCAGAGCTTCCACTGTCTGTTTGAGTGAATGCCAAAGAACATACTCATATTGAGAGAAATAGCCCTGGTAGCTGGCAATATGCTTAACCAAGGTGGATTCAGCAAAGACTCTCTTACCTAAGGTAAGGTAATCTTACAAGATTCTATATTTATAGGTTGGGCTGCAGATGCCTGAGGGACAACAACCTTATCATTCTCTGCTATGACTACAATGGGATTAGCAAAGTGCTGTGAGGCCAAAATGGGTCAATCCTTAGGAAGAGCATACTTCCTGTTTATGGATTTAGCCATAGAAGGGATGAGAGCAGGATTATTCCATACCACCTGAGAGAGAATTTCAAAGGATGGTTGTACCAGAGGAGTTAAATGCATAGGGATCTCTGGGACATGAAGGTATTGGAATTTTCAAAGCTTCCCAGGATAAATATCTGTAGTCTGGAGAAAGAGTAGAATTTAAATTTTTTAGCAGAGACTTAAAAGACAGGTCTTCAACCACAGGCTCTGTGGCAGGATTAACTCCTGCTCCTTCAACATCATCACCCAGCTGAAGAGCTGGATCAGGCTCAGTATCAACTCCTGACAGCTCAGGAGGGACTGTATGGACAGGAAAGGAGTGAAAGTCAGCAGGAAGTGAAAAAGAGAATGGAATCAGAGTTGAGAATGCCTGAAGGCTGGACAGCACCACCCCAAACCTCGGTGCCAAAGAGGAACATGGAGCAGAAGGCAAGGGAGTCGGTGCCATTTGAAACAGCCCAGCACATGGCACCAACAGAGACCATGGCACCAAAAAATCCCATGGCACCGAGGATGGCACCAAAAGGCCGCACGGTGCTGAGAATGGTACAGACAGCACCAACAACACCAGCGGCACCGAGGGCAGTGCTGACAGGTGCATCAGCACCGAGATACCCATCGATGCTGACAGCATCCCCAACATTGCCGAAAGCAATCCAGGGCCCTGAAAACTGAGCTATGAAGAAAAAGTAGGAGGAATACCAGGAGATAGAGGCATTGGTGTGGCCCCCTGTGCCGCAGCCATGTGGGGAGGAAAACACCTGTGCTTGGAGCCGATGGCACCGAAGAGGATGCCGCCCAACTAAGAAGGTCCAACTGCACTACCTGTTCCCTCAAAAGGCCTGAGGGCCTCAGACTGACTGGGCCAGGCAGCTGGATCAACCTCCGAGCCCATTGCTCCATAACAGTGGCTCAACTGATTAAATTGCTCATCGGAAGCCCTTTCAAAAGGTGGGAAAGGGCTCTGATGTCGAAGAGGTCGGTCATCAGAGACAGAAACCAGCGACTCTGGAGGAGGAGACCGGCACCTGTCCCCAATAACTGACCATCAATGCACAGACATACCAGAAGGTGACCTCGAGTGATGCCTTCTCTTTTTTGACCTGTGGCATGAAAAAGAGCTTGAGGCCAAACGGTGCCGAAAATGCGACCATTTTCTTTTATGCTTTCTGGGGGCCCGCCCCTTCCCCCAAGCATCGGACCATCCATTGTCAGACCCCCCCCCCGGAGAAGGAAGCAGACTGGACCCAGTCCAGCTGACTGAACAACTTTCACACGAAGTCTCCCTACCGTCATCTGACCCACTGATGATTGACTCTGTCAAAGTAGGCTGAAGACTTATTTTCTGAATACTGTAAGTCAAGATAAAAGTAAGTGGTACTTATTTTGAGATATATTACAAAACAATAAACTGAAAACTATGCTGCTGGTTTGAAGTTTGACTCTCAGAGGGTGAGCGACGTCATCACTGAAGAGCACTTGATGGCAGGAAAAAAGGAACTGAGGCGGTTGGAGGGTTAACGCCGAGATAGTCATTGCCACACAAGGTGAGGCTCACAGCGCTGCTTCTCATAGCTCCATCTCTGGGGCTGGCTGTCTTGCAAAAAAGTTTGCTCCCGCTGAGTCCTAGCACCTCCGGCGTAGATCCCATCAGTGTGTATGAGAGGTAGAGACTTTATGTCCAGGAAGAGAAGCCCTATCCTTTCCATATTCTAAAACCTGTGGAGAAAAGCCCTATCCTTTCCCCTATTCTAAAATCTTTGGAGAAAAACCCTACCCTTTCCCCATTCTAAAACCTGTGGAGAAAAACCCTACCCTACCCTTTCCCTATTCTAAAACCTGTGGAGAAAAAGCCTATCCTTTCCCTATTATATAACATGTCATGTAGTGCACTCTTTGTTTTCTAATAATTTCTAACACATCATTTCTGATCCTGTATGGAAAAAAAAAACTGTCTATACTTATATCTATCCACCATCTTCCTGCCAGCGACCAGTGGAAAAAAACAAACCTGACTACTATTGCCATATACTATTAGTTTTATTTTAGATCACTGTACTGGTCTGGAATTGGACTTTTTTCCCTAATTCACCCTATGCTACTACACCCTAACTTATTTATTGAATTTTGTTGACCTGGTAGGCCCACTGAGACTAGAAGTCCATTTTTCAGAGGTGACCTGAAGGAGGGGGATACAGATGGTAACCAACTGAAATTGAACCAGATTAAGTTGTTAGTGGAATTTCTAGTGGATGGGGGAAATTTGGCCAGGACACCAGGGAAATTCCCCAACTCTTTGCAATAAGTGCAATGGAATCCTACTATTAGATGATTGTTTGATTTGGTGGAGGGAAACAGTGATTTGTCACAGGGTTAAATAAGATAGGTTTATCTGGTGAATAGGATTAGACTGTGTATTGCACTCTCAGGATTTTGTATGATATGTTGTATTTATGTGCAGTTTCCTTTTGCTGTCTGATTATTTTTGTGCCAGTTTGTATTTATTTCATTTGCAATAAAAACTCCCCTACTCTTTTCGAGAAGTGTCATGGAATCTTTAACATCCACCTGAACCACCAGAACAGGACCTTGGTTTAACATCTAATGTGAAAGACAGCATCTCAGGAGTGCAGCACCCCCCCTCCTTATGCTGCACTGCAGTGTCAGTATTGGGATATTAACCCAAGTGCCTGGTGTAGTGATAGAACCCACAGCCTATTGATCTCCCAGCCTCAGAGGTGAGCGTGCAACATAGTGAGCCACTGACACTGACAAATTGTTGTTATTCACATGTTTTTGAGTTTTATATGTATCTTTTTCATGCTTGTGACCTGTAGGGAAAAAAAACTGTCTGCTCTTGCCCTATGCTACACCATTTCATCAACTGTTAACATACAGTCTGTAATGTTTAATTTAACCAATGTAATGTATCACACCCTCATGTGAAGTCATCACTTGGAGTGTTCAAATCTAGCCTAAGCATTATCATTCAATCCAACTGATGAGACAGTGAAGGAGAAGTTTGTTGTGGTGCAATATATACTAGTAGGTCTACAAGGCTGATTTATGTTAACACCACAAGGTTTCTATAGCCTGTTAGACAAGCTAGTTTGTCTCTTACCTTAATCCCAGAAAGTATCAGTTGAGTAGTATGATATGAATTAGAGATGTAAAATGTAGTAATGTAGCATCAGTGCAGTGTACTGATCTTCAGTGTCATTCAAAAAGGGTAATTTTGTGACTTCTGTTGATTTGTTGAATACACATTCTCTGAGAAATAATAAATATGCAATAAATCAATGTGATGACTTCTGGACACACTACTACACCACTTTTACCACATCCAGGCACCAAGTGTGAATTACTCGTGAGCACCTCAAAATAGCCACCCTTCTTAGAATGCTTCAAAATGTCTGCCTTTGCTAAAATGCTTCAAAACAGCCACCTTCATTTAAAAAGTTCTCTGAATGGGTCAGGATTGATGCAGTATGGTAGTAATCAGTCATGTGACCACTTCTGTGCACACTACTGCAACACTTTTCCATATCCGGACACCAAGTGTGAATCTCTGGTGAGTGCCTCAAGATGGCTGCCTTTGCTGAAATGCCTCAAAATGGCTGCCTTTTCTAAAGTGCCTCAAAATGGTCACCTTTGCTAAAAAGTTCTCTGAATGGGTTTGGGTTGATGAGGTATTGTGGTAATCAGTCATGTAACCACTACCAGACACAAAATCACTTAACTTCCTTGTGCTCCCAGGTCTCACCTGTAAACAAGCGTTCAGCCTAGTGTTTCTCACCTAGTAAAGCAAAGGTTAAAAAAAAGAATAAAAAAACAAAGGTAAAGAAAAGTACACCACCACTTTTGCTAGATATGGGTACCAAGTGTGAATCATTGGTGAGTAGCTCAAAATGGCCACCTTTGATAAAATGCCTCAAAATGGTCACTTTTGGTAAAAAGTTCTCTTTATGAGTTAGGGTTGATGTGGTATGGTGGCAATCAGTCATGTGACCACTACCAGACACAGTACTGCACCACTTTTGCCACATCCGGGCACCAAGTGTGTATCACTGGTGAACACCTCAAAATGGCTGTCTTTGTAAAATGCCTCAAAATTGGCATCTTTGATAAAATAATTCAAAATGGCTGCCTTTGCTAAAATGCCTCAGTCAAGTGACCACTAATGGACACAGTACTGCACCACTTCTGGCACACCCAGGCACTAATTACCTTCAATACAAGGCACAACTACCAATAAAGCATCTCCTGGAGTCCAATGGCCTCTTCATGACCTCCCACACCAGGCCCCACCATTTCACAAAATTCATTCCCTGGTGTATGTGGGTTCCACAACACATTACGAGAAATGGCACCATCACAGAAAAAGCATTTCTGGTTGTTTAGTGGTCCCACCTTACCCTCCAAACTCATACTGATTATTGTTGCACATCCCTGACACCAACCAAACATAGGTTTCAATCCTTGGACCTTGCACAGTCCCACCAAGTGAATGCCATCTCCCCCTCAGTCACTGGGTGCTAGATCCTCAGGTCACAGCCAAAACTCAACTGAACCCATACTCATTACTGTTACACCTCATTGACACCAGCCAAACAGAGGTTTCAACCATGGGACCTTGCATGGTCCCAGTCAGGTAATGCCACCACCCAAATGACAGCTGGATCCTGAGGTCACATGAAAAATGTATTATCTATTGCTTGTTTAATTCTGACATGTTCCCCTTGATTAACAAAGTCACCATGTTAAAAAGATACACACACACACACACGCACACACACACACACACACACACGATATGCAATGGGGTGACTGGAAATATCACTGATACTCCCCTGAGTGTAGTTTGACTACTGTACATGATGTAATGAGTGTTTTATCTCTGACAGGTGTAAAGTCCACTAGAATCACATTCTCACCATACTGTATGTATTGTAGCATTCCTAAAAAATGCAAACAAAATCCATCGATTTCAGTCTTGAGACAGATGAACAAATTGCAATGTTACAGGAAATAGCAACCATGATAAACACTCCCTTTTCTCCTGCCCCAGCTCCACCCAAATGCAACCTCAACAAGCTTTAACATAGCCCAAAAAGTACACCTTTTGCAGTAAGAAAAAATGTTTCAACCACTCACAGACTAGTAAAATGTCTTTTCAACCTAGTATATCTGATGTTCCCAATGGACTAACATTGTTAGCAGTTTCATGTGGTCAAACCCTGACTGAACTTTGAAACATAAATACATAGGCCCAGATATTCAAAAGGGTTGCACACGGCACAAGAGTGTTGCGCCATGCACAACCCACAGGTGTGCTCCGGCTCGATATTCAAAAGGAAAAAAAGTGCGCCGCACAAATCCCGATGTGCCGGAGTGCATTAGTAATGCATGCAGACACAGCTGGGGGGGGAGTGCCCATGCATAACCTGCACAGCCCGATATTCAGCTCAGGATGTGCAGAGTCATGCATGCACAACCCCTACCTGTGCCTGCACAAAGTTAAGCCCCCCAAAAAAAGGAACAAGTGATGGCCACCCACAGGTGAACTACCGCAGCTGAGTTCCTGCCGCACCTGGCGGCGCCCCCCCATGCCCCATTGCAGGCATCTGTGTAGCGAAATCCCCCATCCAATATCCCTGGTGGTCCAATGGACCTCTATGTGCCTGATCACGGGCATTTGTCCTGGAGATTAAGCCCCTCCAAGTCCAATATCCCTGGTGGTCCAGTGGACCGATTGCTGCCTGATCGCAGGCATTTGCACCTCATCAAATACCCCTACTACCCTGGTGGTCTAGTATATTCCCACCCACCCACCCAGCGCCTCTGCCCGCTCCCCCATCAGCGGCGGGCAGCCTACCGCCTGCCGTCCGCCGCCTGCCGACTGACGCAGCTCGGTAGGGCAGCCGCCCCTTGGCTCAGAGAGTGAGCCAGTAGATGCCAGTCCATGCGTACTACTCAGTTCAGTTGTGTGAATTGAATTCATTCACATAGCTGGACTGAGTAGTATGGTATGGGCTGCACTCATTGCCTCACGCTGGAACCAATGGGCGCAGCCCTACTGAGCTGTCAGTCGGTGAGGCAGCGGGAGGCAGGCAGGTGGTGCTGCCGCCACCGGCTGATGGGGTGGGGCTGGGGCTCCAGTGGGTGGGTGGGTGGGTACACTAGACCACCAGGGTAGTAGGGGTATTTGATGAGGTACAGATGCCCATGATCGGGCAGTAATCAGTCCACTGGACCACCAGGGATATTGGACTTGGGGGGGCTTAATCTTCAGGACAAATGCCTGTGATTGGGCACATACAGGACCACTGGACCACCAGGGATATAGGATGTTTTTTTTTTCTACATGAATGCCCGCGATCGGGCTGCAGGGGGCATCAGTCCCCGATGGCTGCTGCCTGGCAGGGTGCCAGGCACAAGTCCTCAGGGTTCAGTGCACCTGCATGCTAATGGCATGCAAATGGGGCCATGATGAGATGCAAATGGCCCCCTGTGCGCCTTGCATAAATTATGGTCTCTTTTGCATGTCCCCTTTTGAATATCGCAGGTGCTGTGCATGGCGCAATGGCACTTGCGCTAGTGAATCTCCATGCTCCACTCTGGCCACTTACGCTGGTGCAGTGCCACTGCACCATGCACAGTGGGGGTGGCCAGGGTGCGATATTCAAAGCTGCTGTGCCATAGCGCAGCTCCGTTGAATATTGCCCAGGCCACACCCTGGCGCAACAAAGTTGCGCTGTGCCCAGGCTTGTGCCACAGCCTGGAGCAGTTTGAATATCCAGGCCATACTCTACATCAATACACAAATATCAAAACCCAAGCTAAGTTGTAACTTACCGTTAGTGACATCATGTAGTAACCTACCTTATGCACTTATTATTTGCAATTTATTTCTCAATCTGACTGTTGCACGAATATTTCTGAAGCCAGAGGACATCTTTCTAGATTACAATGATTGTCATAAGGAAGACGACCCCAATGACAGGTGATAGGGCATTTGGCATGTATATCTTTATACGTGGTTCATTTTAAAGACTATTGGTCTATATACTCCAATCAGAAAAATAAAATTTAAAGACTTTACACCAATGGAAATCAGAAAGTTATAGTCGATTGGATTACATAGTGTACATTCCATTCCACTATATTACATGGTCATTCATCCCATTATGTATCCTAAGCACACATTAATATACCAGAACATTAAAGTCATGGCTAACAAACATCCATGATTGCCATCACAGTCAATGGTACCATAAATATGGCCTCAGCCTTGTGCCTTAGTAGCCGTAGGAATTTTCTGGCTGTGATGTGGTGAGATGCTGATACAGTACAAGCTGGTCATGCACTTGCAAGTGTTCTGCCCTGTCTGGTGACAGGTAAGCCTTGTCCTAAGCTCAGTCATCCCCTATCAAACAAGCTCTCATACATCCTCCTTCCCACCCAGGGCCTGCTGAACCAGGACTCAGGTTGCTAACATCAGGAGCAGAAACAGAGCCTTCACTGCTGGCATATATACTCCTTTACTCCCTATACAGACATAACTGAGCAATCAAGATCTCTCTCCCTCCTCTGTCCCACTAAAGCACTGCTGCACCAGAAAACAGGTTGCTGAGTGCAGGAGCAGAAACCTTCTGGATTTTCTCCCCCTTGACCCCCTTGACAGACATCACCTAGCAAACAACCTCACACCCCTAACTCCATCCCTCTTAAGCACTCCTGCACTAGAAACAGGTTGCTAAGGGCAGGAGCAGAAATGGAGACCTCCCTGCTGGTGTTTCTCCCCCTTGAATACCTGGAAAGACATCACCTTGCAAACACACTCCCACCTCTCATCCATCCCTCATAAGTGCTGCTGCACCAGAAAATAAGCTACTGAGGGCAGGAGCAGAAATGAAGAACTCCCTGCTGTCTTCTCTCCCCGTTGACTACCTGAACGAATATCACCTATCAAAGAAGCTCAAACTCCTCCTCTGTTCCAGTTAAGCTCTGCTGCACCAGAAAATGAGTTGCTAGGTATAGGAGCAGAAACAGTAAACTCCCTGCTGGTGTCTCTACCTACTGACAACCAGGATGGACAGACATCACCTAGCAAAAAAGCACTCACCCCTCATCCATCTCTTTTAAGCACTGCTGCAATACAAAATGGGTTGCTGCATGCAGGAGCAGAAACAGAGACCTCCCTGGTTGGCGTCTCTCCCCCTGGACTACTTGGACAGACATCACCTAGCAAGCAAGCTCACACCCCTCCTCCATTCCTTTTAAGCACTGCTGCACATGAAAATGGGTTGCTGAGAGCAGGATTAGAAATGGAGACCTCCCTGCTGGCGTCACTACCCCTCA
This sequence comes from Neoceratodus forsteri, assembly GCA_016271365.2. Lineage (NCBI taxonomy): Eukaryota > Metazoa > Chordata > Ceratodontiformes > Ceratodontidae > Neoceratodus > Neoceratodus forsteri. Next base: position 880,309,239 of record CM028131.1, on the reverse strand, counting down.
GCTACCTGGACAGACATCACCTAGCAAACAAGATCTCACCCCCCCATCCCACTTAAGCACTGCTGCACCAGAAAATGGGTTCCTTAAAGTAGGAGCAGAAATGGAGACCTCCCTTCTGGTATCTCTCCCGCTCAATTCCCTGGATGACCATCACTTAGCAAACAAGCTCACACCCCTCCTCTGTCCCTCTTAAGCAGTGCTACACCAGATAATGGGTTGCTGAGGGCAGAAGCAGAAACAGAGGCTTCCCTACTGACATCTCTCACCCTTGACTTCGTGGATAGACATCACCTAGCAAATATACTTGCACCCCTCCTAAATCCATCTTAAGAGCTGCTGCACACAAAAATGGGTTGCTGAGGGCAGAAGCAGAACTGGAGATCTCCATGCTGGCGTCTCTACCCCTTGACTTCCTGGACAGACATTATCTAGCAAACAAGCACTCACCCCTCCTCCATCCCACTGAAACACTGCTGAATCAGAAAATGGGTTGCTAAGGGAAGGAGCAGAAACAGAGACCTCCCTGCTGGTGTCTTTCTCCCTTGATGCTGTGGGCAAACATCACCTACTAAACAAGGTCTCACCCCTCCTCTGTCCCACTCAAGTGTAGCTGAACCAGGACACAGGCTGCAGAGGCAGGAGCAGAAATGGAGCCCTCCCTACTGGCATATTACTCCCCAGACTACCTGCACAGTCATCCCCTTGCAAATAAATTCACACCCCTCCTCCATCCATCTCAAGCACTGCTGCACCAGAAAACTTTATTCATGATTTCTGTTACTGTAAATGTTTTTTTGTTCCCCAGTAGTCTGTCTCTGTTTCTCCATCTCTCTCACTCCCCCCATCTGGATGGCGTCATCAGAAGTTTATTTTACCAGACTGCCCTTACCCTGTCTGAACACACAGCCACAATGAGTTCTGGAAAACACTTTATTCATATTTTCTTACTGTAAATGGTCTTGTTGTTGCCCAGTAGTCTTAGTCTCTCTCTCTCTCTCTCTCTCTCTCTCTCTCTCTCTCTCTCTCTCCCCCCCATCTGGATGATATCATCAAAGATTTATTTTACCAGCCTATTCACAGATGCAGGTGGAAGATATTCACAGAACAAATTGAGCAGTATTAGTGGCAGTAACCTGTCTGCAGAGATGAACAACCTGCATTATTGCATTACCAAATCACACATGAATGAGTAAATAAAAAAATGAAAATAATAAAGATAAAAATAAACTAACCTCTGGTGTCTTTTTCATACATTTGTCTAGTAACTTTACTGTATTGAAAATAAAATAGTCACAGCTAAGAAAAATACAATGGGCCTCATTGTTGAAGTCCACTTAGAGAAACGCAAGTCCATATATTGGTTGGAGCCCATTTGTGTTTGGTTGCCTTGAGAACTGGTTGTCTTCAGTGCTGGTTGCCATAAGGACATGTAGCCTTGAAGGCCATCAGCCTTGAGGGGTTTGTTGCCTTGAGCATCATCAGCCTTGAGGACCAATAGCCTACAGGACTGGGTGCCTTGAAGACCATCAACCTTGAGGGTCGGTTGTCGAGAGCCAACAGTTTTGAGGGCTGGTTGCCTCAAGGGCCATCAGCCATGGGGTACAGTTGCTTTAAGGACCATCAGCCTTGAGGACTGGTTGTCTCGAAGGTCATCAGCCTTGAGGTCTGGTTGCCTTGCAGGTCATCAGCCTTTAGGGCTGGTTGCATTAAGGGCCATCAGCCTTGAGGTCTGGTTGCTATGAAGGCCATCAGCCTTGAATGCTGGTTGCCTTGTGGGAAGTAAGCCTTGAGGGTCATTAGCCTTGAAGGCCATCAGCCTTGAGGGCTGGTTGACTTGAGGGCCAAGAGCCTTGAGGGTCATCAGCTTTGAGGGCCATAAACCTTGAGGGCCATAAGCTTTGAGGGCTGGTTGCTTTGATGGCCTTCAGCCTTGAGGACTAATTATCTTCAGGGTCATCAGCCTTGAGGATCAGGAGCCTTGAGGGATAATTGTCTTGAGGGTCAGGACCCTTGAGGGATGGTTGCCTTGAGGACCATCAGCCTTGACAGCTGGTTGCCTTAAGGGCCTTCAGCCTAGAGGGCTGGTTGCCTTGAGTTCCATCAGCCTTGATGGCTGGTTGCCTCCAAGGCCATCAGCCTTTAGGGCTGGTTGCCTTGAAGGCCATCAGCCTTGAGGGCTGGTTGCCTTGACGGCCATAAGCCTGAGGACCAGGAGCCTTGTGTGCCATGAGCCTTGAGGACTGGTTGCCTTGAGGACCTTCAGCCATGAGAGCTGATTGCCTTATGGGCCATCAGATACAGGGTATATTTGGCTCAAGGGCCATCAGCCTTGAGAGCTGGTTGCCTTGTGGGTCATCAGACTTGAGGACTGGTTGCCTTGAGGGCTGGTGGCCTTGAGGACCATCAGCCTTGAGGGTATTCAGCCTTGTGGGTCAGGAGCCTTGAGGGCCGGTTGACTTGATGGCCATAAGCCTTGAGGGTCATCAACCTTAAGGGCCATAAGCATTAAGGCCTGGTTGTCTTGAGGTCCTTCAGACTTAAGGGCGGATAGCCTTGAGGGCAGGTTGCTTTGAGGGACATTAGATATGGGAAATAGTTGCCTTAATGACCTTCAGCCCTGAGGAACTTCAATCTTGGGAGCAGGTTACATTGAGGGCCATCAGATATGGGGGATAGTTGGCTCAAGGGCCATCAGCCTTGAGGGCTGATTGCCTTGAGAGCCTTTTGCCTTAAGGGCTGCTAGACATGGCAATTGCTATACACGGATCATCAATTTGTCATTGGTCACCTTGAGGGAAGTCAATTTGATGCTGGTGGTGGCCTCACAAATTTCCATGTCAGAGGCCGTTCAGTTGTCGTGAAGGTCATAGACATTGAGGGCTCATTGCCTTTAGGGCTCAGGGTCAATGTGATGCAGCGGTAATCAGTCACGTGACCACTACCCATCAGAGTACAGCATCACTTTTGCCACATCTGGGAACCTTCTCGGAATTACATGTGAGCACCTCCAAATGGCCACCTTTGCTAAAATGCTTTCATAATGATTAAGGATGTTAGGGAGAAGTAACAGCAATTAGAAGGGGTTCAGCTGAACTATGGCTATGACCTGAGGACCAACCACCTGATGTTTGTGGGATGATGGGATTTCCCTGAGTGGGACTGTTCAAGGTCCTGTATGCACGGTTGCTGTCAGGGAGATTGCACAGACCTGGACAGGAGGTCATAGCCACAGCCCAACTGAACTCCATACCAGGACTTTTACTCCTCACTGACACCCTTAGGCATTATGAGAACATTTTAGCAAAGGTGGCCATTTTGAGGTGCTCACACTTAATTCAGAGAAGGTTCCTGGATGTGGCAACAGTGGTGCAGAAGTATGTTGGGTAGTGGTCACATGACTGATTACCACTATACTGCATCAGCTCTGACCCATTCAGAGAGCTTTTTCAGCAAATGAAGCCATGTTGAGGATTTGTTAGTAAAGGCAGCCATTTTCAAGCATTATATCAAAGGAGGCCATTTTGGGGCATTTTAGGTAATTTGTCCTTTTTGAAGCGCTCACCAATATTTCACACAAGGTGACAGATGTGGCAAAGGTTTCCCTCAAGGCAACTAACTGCAAGTGAACTATTGGTGTACAACAATTGCCAGTGGGTGACTGCAGAACACCAAATGCTACCACTAACATGCCATCATGGTGAAAAGGCCTTAGCGCCCATTTGTTGTTGGTTGCCTAGAAGGCTTGTTGCTTTGATGGCCATCAGGCAGAGCAATTGGTTTACACCAATCAACCACTGGCAAGAGGTGTATACCAGTCACCCATTTGTGTTTTGTTGCCTTGTGGGTCACATGACTCATTACCTTTTTTTTAACAAATGACACCATTTTGTGAATTGATTTTAGCAAAGGCAGCCATTTTGAGACTTGATATCAAAGGAGGCAATTTTGAGGCATTTTAGCTAAGGTGACCATTTAGAGGCACTCACCAATAATTCACACAAGGTGACCAGATGTGGCAAAGGTGTCTCTCAAGGCAACCAATCACTCAATCAATCAATTAATCGACCAATCAAGCTATATTTTTATAGAGCCTTTCAAGAACCAAGGTGCTGCACATAAAAACCAAATACAAATATAATATTAAAACAAAAAGATAAAATGCATTAATCATTAGGGAAGGCCAAGTTAAATAAATATGTTTTAAACTCAATCTTAAATCTGTCAATGGTCAGGCATCATCTTAACCGACGAGACAGATAATTCCAGAGGGTTGGAGCCAAAAAAGCAAAAGCATGGGCGCCTGATGCTTTTAGTCGTACCCTGGGGAATCTCTAGCAATCCCTCATCAGTGGATCAGAGAGGACGGAAGGGGCAGTAGGGTAGCAAGATATCTTGCAGGTAACCGGGTCCCTGATCATGTAGGGCTTTGAAGGTAAGCAAACCAACCTTAAAGGTGATCTGCCACTGACTAGGCAGCCAGTGCAATTCACGGAGCACAGGAGTAATATGACTGGACCTAGAAGTCCCAGTCAATAGCCTGGCTGCCGCATTCTGCACTAACTGCAAGCAGTGGATATCAACCCCTAGTAGCCCTAGGTAGAGAGATTTGCAGTAATCAAGGCGGGTAGTGATGAAGGCGTGGACCAATGTTGGAAGATCATCCAGAGGAACCAAGTGTTTCACCCGGGTGATATTCCTCAGATGGTAGGAAGAGGATTTGACAATAGCCAGCACCTGAGATCTTAGTGTCAGGCCATCATCAAAAGTAACACCAAGGTTACGCACTCGGTCTGAGGTAGTAAGCTGTATGCCATCAATCAGAACATCTGATGCCTGGTAAGCTCCTATACCTGCCCCCAGATGACCAGGGTCCACAACCAGCACTTCGGTCTTGTCTGGATTCAGTCTCAGCCAGCTAGTACTCATCCAAGCTCTGATCTCGGTAAGGCAGTTGTTTAGCGCAGAGAGTGCAATGTCTTATCCTGGCAGAAAGGACATATACAGTTGAGTATCATCTGCATAGCAGTGAAAGTTCAAACTGTATTGTTTGATGATTTCACCCAATGGCAGCATATATACTGCAAACATCATGGGGGCCAAAGTGGAGCCCTGTGACACCCCACAAGACAGGGAATAAGTCCCAGAGGAATACATTCCAATGAAAACTCTCTGAAATCTGTCTGTGAGGAAATAATGGAGCCATTTGAGGACTGTACCAGACAGGCCACAAAGCAGCCGCAGGTGCTCCAGCGGCACACCATGGTCTACAGTATCAAATGCTGCAGAGAGATCTAGAAGGACCAGGATGATGCACACCTTTCAATCTCTAGCCATCAGGAGGTCATTCAATACTCAGACAAGTGCAGTCTCCATGCTATGCCTTTTCCTAAATCCGGATTGGAAAGTATCATAGATTTTGTAAGTTGTAAGATGATCATCCAGTTGCAACGCAATCACTTTTTCAATAACCTTACCAACAAATGGCAGGTTAGCAATAGGTCGGTAGTTAGCTGGACAGTCTGGGTCCAAGGAGGATTTCTTAAGGAGTGGTTAAATGACCACCTCCTTTAGGGGTTCAGGGAAGATCCCTGTCTCCAAGGACCTCCAGACAATTTCAGCAAGGATCGGGCAGATAACATCGACACATCCCAATAAAAGGGGTGTTGGACCTGGATCCAAACTATAACTGGTTGGGTGCATAGATTGGATAATTGTCACAATATCTATGAATTCTGGCTGGCAGAATTCTGACCAGAGAGACCAAGTGCATACCACATCCTGCCGATCACCACAACCCCTCATAGGAGAGGCTATGCCGATGCTAGACCTGATGCTGACAACCTTATCAGTGAATAATCAAGCAAACTCCTCACATTTCAGCTGGAAAAAAGCTTCTCTTGGCTGAAGACAGATTGGATTGCACAATCTGTCAATGCTCCAGAAAAGCTGAGCTGGTCGATTCTGCATGGTAGAAATCGCCCTGGACGGGAACTCTGCCTTCTTATAGGAGATTTCTAGCTGATAGCCATCATAATGTGCCATCAGCTTAAGCCTGTCAGCATCAAGACCAGACTTTCGCCAAGTTCTCTCCCTCCTACGACCAGCTCGCCTCAGCCCCTTCAAGGAACCATCAAACTAAGACTTCCTTGGGTGAAGGGTGAGAGGTCGAACATGAACAGGAGCAATCTTGTCCAGGGCATCTCCCACAGCCTTATTATAGACTGATACAAGATCACCTGGACTCATGCATTCACCCAACACACCCGATAGGTCCAAAGCCATCGATAAGTCTTTAGGGGTAACTCCTCTCAAAGGGCAGTACTGAACCATCTCCGTAGGGGCAGACCTATTGGGGGGACTCTAAAGCTGAACCTTATGGTGTGATAGTCAGACCAGCTAACTGGTTCCAAATCAGCTATCTCCATACCCAAGAGAAAGATCAGAGCCAACGAGTCTCAGATGGACTGTTGGTGTTCACCAATCTCACATATCTGTTTAGTTGCTTTGGTGGCTGTCAGTTTTGAAGGCTGGTTGTCTTGAAGGTCATCAGTCTTGAGGGCTGCTTGCATTGAGAGCCATCAACCTTGAGGGCTGCTTGCTGGAGGGTCATCAGTCTTGAGGGCTGGTTGCCTTGAAGGATATCAGCCTTGAGGGATTGTTGAGTAGAAGGCCATCAGTCTTGAGGGCTGGTTGCCTTGAGGGATGGTTGCCTTGAGGGCCATCAGCCTTGAGGGCTGGTGGCCTTGAGGGCCTTCAGCCTTGAGGGATGGTTGTCTTGAAGGCCTTCAGCCTTGAGGGCTGGTTTCTTTGAGGGCCATCAGCCTTGAGGGCTTGTTGCCTTGAGCATCATCAGCCTTGAGGGATGGTTGCCTTGAAGACCATCAGCATTGAGGGTCGGTTGTTGACAGCCAACATTATTGAGGGCTGGTTGCCTCGAGGGCCATCAGCCATGGGGTATAGTTGCCTTAAGGGCTATCAGCCTTGAGGACTGGTTGCATTAAGGGCCATCAGCCTTGAGGGATGGTTGCCATGAGGGCCATCAGTCTTGAATGCTGGTTGCCTTGTGGGCCATAAGCCTTGATGGCATAAGCCTTGATGGCCATCAGCCCTGAGGGCCAGAAGCCTTGAGGGTCATCAGCTTTAAAGGCCAGAAGCTTTGAAGGTTGGTTGCCTTGAGGGCCTTCAGCCTTAAGGGCTAATTGTCTTCAGGGCCATTGGCCTTGAGCATCAGGAGCCTTGAGGGATAGTTGCCTTGAGGGCCTTCAGCCTAGAGGGCTGCTTGCATGGAGGGCCATCAGCCCTTAAGTCAGGGGTGTACAAATCAAACTTTTAAACACTTGCCCAAGGGCAAGTGACGTCATAAAATTTACTTGCCCACGATATTTTGTACTTTCCCTACTGCAGAAGATACTGTACTCTAAAAAACAACGTTACAACCACTAATGACACAAAAAAGGTGAATTGTGTTCTTACTTTGCTTGTATGTATGTAATCTATATCACAATATACAGTGACTCGCGTAGAAAGTGCTGAAGGAATGTACTGGGCTTGGGCTGGCTGCTTGAAGTATTCAGGAATAAGCTGCTTAGCAAAGTATAAGCTGGAAAGGAAAGCTAGTTATGTTATGTAGTGCGGACTGAGTCTCCCAGATTAGTATAAGTTATCTTTATCTGTAGTGTGTTGTGTGTAATATAAACACAAAATCATTATAACCTTGCATGTTATTTAGTTGGTCTGAAATACAGATTGTCAGTACTTAGTTTAAACATTACAGAACTGAGAGATGCAGATGTTTTTTAGTTGAGCATTTATTATTTTTATTTTCAGTTCAGACAGTGACAGATGAGAATGAGAGATCAGCATTGATATTAGCCCAGTCAGTCAACAATGACAATGAATGACAGCATTATTCTTCAATCAATGTTCAATTAAAAAAATGTATGAAGATGAAGTGCAGTGCAGATGCAGATTACAGAACAGATAATTTTAGACAGATCAATACAGTCATGACATTATTTAAACATATTTTTTTGCCAAATTACAGTTCAGTTGTTGAGTTATTATCATGATGCCTGTCTAGGTTTGGCAGTGGCAGCAGCAGCAGCAGCAAAAAGTTGATGTACATCAATGTCTGTCTGTGTCTTGATTTATATAAAGCATATTTTTTGTTTTGTTACATCTGTCTGTACAATAAACTATATCAAACCATTTGGTTCTAGATTATTCTGAATTGTGAATGTACAGAAAGACTAGTAAATATTACAACAAAGCAACTGCTGAACATTATATCTAGTAGCAAAAAGTGTTGTTTTGTGTTTTTTGTTGACAATTAGTACAAAGAGCTATATAGCTTTTTTAGCATTTATATAATGACATAAAAACAAACAAGCCACCATGCCGGCCATGGCTCAGGCTGTGCCTGTGACAATTCACCTGGCAGTAGTCCACTTAGTAGCAGGTTTACCCTTTCTCACTTCACCATAAGTGAGAAACAACTAAGGACAGTCAAACCTAAGTGCCTTAGTGTGCTCAATGTAGTAGCTAAGTGCCCTCTTAACATCCAAGCTGTGTAATCTTGTCTCTCCTGAAGAAGAATGATCAGTGAAGAACACAGGAAGAGACATGGACTGGTTCAGATGAAAATCTAAAACCACTTTGTGTAAGAACCTCCTGTTGGTTCTAAAGACCACCTTATCTCTATGGAATGAGATAAAATCAGGCTTCACTGACAGAGCTAGTAATTCACTGATACACCTGGCAGAAGTGATAGCTAACAGGAAAGTACAGTTGTGTAAGAACTTACCGTAACAGTAGATCTTTGAGAGAGTCTCTTGCAGTAGATAATTACATATAGGACTGAAGCCAGCAGGCGTCAGGGCCCCACAGAAACATTTCTAGCTAGCAATCTCTGGCGGGGGCTGCCCCCCAAGTCAGATTACTGACATCAGTATAAAGGGGCGGTCCCCCACACCCGCCTTCCAGTTCTTTCCCGCCAAGGGCCAAAAAGGCAAGATGATAGAGAAGTGGATATTTCCCTTCCTGGAAAAGGAGCTGAAAAAGTTAAGGGGGATGGAAAGCAGGAAGGTATTACCTACCTCAAGACCTTCTCTTGAAGATCTACTGTTACTGTAAGTTCTTATGTAACTGTACTATCTTACTTCGAGAGGGGCTCTTGCAGTAGGTAATTACATATAGGACTGAGTCCCAAGCAGTCTGGAACAAGGAGAAGCACATGGGAGGAGGAAACTATTCATATATAGATCCTTTGGCTGTTTAGGTCTTAGGAAAGAAGACCTTGCAGAACAGCCAACCCGAAGCCAGCTCTATGGTGAGAGGCAATGTCCAAACTGTAGTGTTACCTAATGGTATGGACAGAAGTCCAATTTGTGGCTGTGCAGATGTCAGCCACTGACACATTCTTGAAACAAGCTGCAGAGGCAGCAACACCCCTGGTGGAGTGGCCCCTGACTTGACCCAGCAGGGTCTTGTGATACTTGTCATAACAGAAAGTGATACAATGAGCCAACCATTTAGGTAGACATTGCTTGGAGACAGCACTGCCTTCTCTTTTGTGAGCAAAAGAGACAAACAGTTGATCAGTCTTTCTAAGATCCTTCGTCCTGTTGGTGTAGTATCTCAGAATCCAGTGAACATCCAAAGTATGCAAGAGGTACTCCCCTTGATTTGAGTGTTGCATAAAGAAAGAAGGCAGTTCTATGGATTGATCCAGCGTAGATTCTGCTACCACCTTAGGGAGAAACTTAGGACTGGTACGCAGAGCCACACATTCCTTGTGGAAAATCAAGTACAGGATTTTGCACATTAAGGACTGAAACTCAGAAATCCTTCAAGCAGAAGTAATAGCCACCAGGAAGAGAGTCTTCCAGGAGAGGAACTTTAGGTCTGCCGAGGCTGCCAGCTTGAAGGGAGGCAGAGTAAGTTTCTCAAGAATGAAAATTAAATCCCAAGGAGGGGGCAGGGATGCAAATAGGGGGTCTCAAGTGGAGAACCCCTCTCAGAAAAGTCTTGGTGACTTCCGAAAGTTCTGCCCCCAAAAAGGAGCATAGTAAGCAGAGAGGGCCACCATGTGAACTTTCAGAGAGGAATGACTGAGACCCAGATCAAAGAGGTGACACATGTAATCCAGAAGCTACCAACAGGGCAGGAAAATGGCTCAAATTCTTTGGAAGAGGCCCAAATTGAGAAATGTTTCCATTTCATGACATAGGTAGATCGAGTGGAAGGCTTTCTGATCTCCACTAAAATCTCAGCCACCTGCGAGGAAACCCCGAATCAGGCTTGAGCTACATCTGCAGGAGCCACGCATGCAACTGAAGGGATTTGAGGCCTGGATGGACCAGGGTCTCCTGATCCTGGGTCAACAAAAGCTGTGATAGAGGAAGAGGAAGCAGAGGTTCCTTTGAATACTGTTGCAGAAGAGAGAACCAAACTTGCCTGGGCCAGAACGGAGCGATGAGGATCATGTGAGCTCCTTCTGAACTGAGCTTGTGCAAGGATCTTGGAATCAGTGGAATCGGAGGGAAAGCATAGACAAATCTGCCCCTCAAGTCTAGAGACAGAGCATTTCTCAAAAAAAATTCCACGCCCTGGAACAAGTGAGCAGAAGGCGGGAAGTTTGCATTGAGAGGAGACGCAAACAGGTCTATCTGAGGAGTTCCCCAGCGTGGGAAGATATTGTCTAATACCCCCTGATCGAGTTCCTACTCATGAGCCTGGGTGGATGACTGACTGAGGTGCTCTGCCAATGTGTTTTTGACCCCTGGAACATGAACTGCCGTGAGGTGAAGGTTGTAATGCACTGCCCAATCCCAAACCTGCATCGCCTCCATGTAAAGAGGGTAGGAATGTGTTCCTCCCCGTTTGTTGATGTACCACACTATGCACATGTTATCGGTTTGGATTGCCCAATGACCAGGAAGCAGATACAGATGCAGAGCTTGTAGAGCATACAGCATGGCCCTGCGCTCAATCATGACTATGTGAAGAGTCTGCTTGAGCTTGGACCAGGAGCCTTGGGTCTGGTGAGAGCCCAAGTGGGCTCCCCAACCTTCACCTGAGGTGTCTTGCCTGAATTTGGGAAGGGGGGGAGAGAGACAGAAGGGAACTCCCTGGCAAAGATTTTCCTGAACTATCCACCATTGCAAGTCCCAAGCCATAAGACTGGAGACCAGTATCTGCCGATCTAGGTCATCCACCAATTGATCCCACTGAGACTGAAGTGTCCACTGAGAGACTCATGTGGAGCTGAGCATGACAAACTGTCAAAATGGCAGCCGCCATAAGCCTGAGGAGGAGTGACCTGGCGGTGACCCACCTGCGACTGGACAACAGGCTGACATGAGCCTGGAGGGTGGCCACCCTGTCCAGAGGCAGGAACACCATGCCGAGGTCATATCCAGGATAGCCCCGATAAACTGGAATCTTTGGGATGGGATCAAATGGGACTTGGCCTGGTTGATGGTAATACGCAGGATGGTGAAAACCTGCTAGATAAGGGAAAAGGAGTGCAGGAGCGCCTTCCTGGACTGGGCCGCCAGGAAACAGTCGTCCAGATACGGGAAAACCTGAACTCCCTGGGTACACAGGTAGGCCGCTACCACCAAATGGCATTTGGTAAACACTCAGGGCACTGAGGAAAGACCAAATGGGAGGGCCTTGAACTGGTAGTGGCCTCCCTGGAATGCAAACCGAAGGTATTTGCAGTGGGAAGGGCAGACAGAGATATGCAGGTAAGCGTCATGCATATCCAGAGCACACAGCCATTGTGTGAAGACCCTGCAGGGAGAGCATTGTGAACCTCTTGCACTTCATGAACAGGTTCAGGGAACTGAGGTATAAGGTAGGCCTCACCTTTCCCGAGTTCTTTGGAACCAGGAAGAAATGGGAATAGTAACCCGTCCCCTGCAGGTGGAGTGGGACGGGTTCCATCGCCACTTTCAGAAGAAGGGATATTTCTTTCTGAACCGGAAGGTGATGTTCCGGGGAGTAAGATGACCTTGGAGGGGGTTTTCTGGGTGGTTTCTGAAGAAACACTATTGAGTGTCCTTCTGCTACCAGCTTGAGCACCCAAGTGTCGGAAGTGATCCTTTCCCAACCTGGTAGATGAAGGGAGAATCTCCCTCCTACTGATTACTCTGGGAGGCCTAGAGGCTGTGGGAGAGGAAATGAGTCAGGAGGTGTGAGGCAGTGCCATGGCTGGAGCTCCTGCTGCCCGTTTGGGCTAGGGGGGCTTCACAGACGGAGGGGCCCGACGTTTGTTGGCCCGCTTTCCTTGAGGTTTTGCTTTGGGCCAGAAAAGTCTGCAAAAGGACCAGTACTGGCTCTGAAGGGGCCTGTACATAGAGTCGACAGACTTTAGTGCAGTACCCTTCTCCTGCAGATCGGTGATGATGTCCTTGACATCACCACTGAACAGCACTGAACTATTGAAGGGCACATCATGTATAGTGGACTTCACTTCCAGGACCAAACCTGACACTGTGAGCCAGGCATGATGCCACAGACTTATAGCAAATGCCGAGCTCCGACCAGCAGCAGCCACTGCATCGTAAGTGGCACAAAAGCATGTGCCTACTGGCCGAATGAGCAGACCGGACCAGGTTAGCCACCTCCTGCTTAGTCTGCAACTCAGAAAGTGAGTCCAATTTTGTTTCCACTTCACTAAGGATCACCTTCTGGTAACCCCCCATATGAGCTATATAGTTAATGGCCCTGATACCCAGAGTGGAAGAAGCATAGATCTTTCCATACTGGTCCAGAAGGCGGTATTCCTTGTCAGATGGTGACTAGCTCAAATGCTTCAGGTTAGCTGTACGACCATGGGCAGTGCTGATCATGACCGAATCAGCCTTGGGGTGTGAAATAAGAAAATCAACACTGTCTGGAGCTAGGGCAGAGAGCTTGGCCAACGGCTGTTTCCAGATGGTGGAAACAAAGTCCGCATGAGGCTCAGTCCAGGGTGGAGTCAACGTAGGAGCAGTCTCGGGCAGATCCAGATTCACAGTGAGTTTCTTCCACTGTGGATCAGGCTCCAAAGATTTCCACTGATGTACAGTCTGGGTCTTTCGCAGTAACTCCATGAAAGAAGGATCCTCCGGAGGAGATTTCAGATGAGTCCTAGGTCTGGGCTTGTCTGGAGTTCGTGGCTCATTGTCCGGGTCAGAACTTCTGTCAGAGTTGTCCGAAAAGGATGAAGAAGATGAAGACACCTCCCCACTCAGAGGAGGAACAGATCCCTTGGGAACCCCTCAAATTAACGTGCCACCCTGTCTTGTAAATGGAGGGGACACCTCTGGCATCAGGAGGAGGGTCTCTTGCCCCCAATGATGGGGGTCCGGAACTGGGTCTGGTGTCGGGAAGCAGCTCTCCACCTCCCTGGTGAGTTGAGCTTTGGCCTCAGCCCACCAGGAGGCCAGAGTCTCCTTCAGGTCCACCGGCGGCTGGGGGGGCAGTGGAGGTGGAGGAGGGGGATACAGATACTGGGGGTATCCATATGGTGAGTATCTGTACCCAGATGGTGGGAAACCCGGCATCTGGTACGGAGACACCAGGTACTGTGGCGTGGGGTACTGCGGTGCAGGATACTGCAGGCCCAGGTAAGATGGCGTCTGATGAGACAGTGGGTACCCAGGTGCCAGGGGCTCTGATGGAGCAGAAGGCCCTGGGAAAGGCCCAGCAGGTGGGCTAGGATTAGGAGGCCCGCAGGAGTCTGGTCCGGTGTAGGGGTTGCGTCCAGAAGAGGGATGTCACCAGGCATCGGGAGAGCTGGTGTCCGAGGGCCCAACATCAGGTCATCTGGCCCAGCAGGAGGGAGACCAGATGGGAGCATGCCTGGATCCTCTGTATTGCCTGTGGAAGGAGGACTGAAATCCTCTGGGTCCAACTGAAGAGACGCGGGGGCCTAGGAGAGCAGAGGGCGAATGTTGTGGGGAGCTAGGGACAGCAGACTGGACATCTGGGTCTGGCATCGGCTCCAACGCAGTGCATCCAGAGGAGCCAGCATCCAACAAAGTACGCAAGGGAGGAGCAGTCTTAGTTGGCTGCTTAGAGGCTGTGCACTGCCCCAAAGGGTCAGGCGACTTAGCGGCCTTCTCCAGGTGGGCATCACGGGATCAGACATCCAGCTTACCAGAGACACTCGAACCAGAGGGCTGCACGACGGTGGCATTTCCAGGAGCAGATGCCTCCTTAGACTCGGAGGATCCTGAAGGGCCCGAGCCAGACAGGAGGGTCGCTGCCACCTTGGAAGCATCCAAGACTGCGCTGTCCTTCGGGGGCTGGACATTACCTGGAGCACGGCGACTCCAGCCGAAGTCACGGTGGCCATGGAAGAGGAGTCCCGGTGCTTCTTTTTTTGGTGACCCTCAGGGGAAGTTGTTGGCCTGACAAAGCTTTCTCAGCTCCTTCTCCATGGAGGACATTTTCTTTTTAAGGATGTGGGCCTCCAGGGACTGCTGCCTCTGTCTGCAGGTGGCGGTGTAGAACTTCAGGCAATGCTGACACTTCTCCATGCAGTGATCTGGGCCTAAGCAGAAAAGGCACTAGGAATGGCTGTCCTTGTGCAGGAGTTGGGTGCTGCACAAATTGCACTTATTCTTGTGCTTGGATGGAGTAGGGGACAACATACACAGCAGATGAGGAATTCCTGAAGAAAATTCAATGAAAATCGAAGAAAAGGCAGTGAAAATACTGACGACAGACTGACGAAGCAGTGGAACTTAACCACGAGGCGCTTTTGCAAGTTAACAGTGGGAAAGAACTGGAAGGTGGGTGTGGGGGGACCGCCTCTTTATACTGACATCGCCTGACGTGGGGGCAGTCCCCACCAGAGACTGCTAGCTAGAAATTTTTCCATCGGGTCCGGACACCTGCTGGCTTTAGTCCTATATGTAATTACCTACTGCAACAGCTCTCTCGAAGTACGATCACAGTTTTCCAAGTCAAGTACTTAAGTTCTGCTGAGGCCAAAGGCTTAAAAAGGGGGTTGCATAAGACGAGCAATGCAAACATTAAGATCCCAAGCAAGAGTAGGGTCCTTAAAGAGAGGGTTGGTATGGTGCAAACCTTTAAGGAACTTACATAAAACAGGATGAGATTCCAGAGATGAAGCCTTCCCCACTGACAGGAATGCAGAGACAGCTGCCAAGTGTACTTTCAGAGTAGCTGGCCTGAGGCCTGAGCCATTAAGATGAACCATATAATCCAGAACTGTAGACAAATCAGCAGTATCTGGAGAGATATCCCTATTGGAGCACCAAATACTGAATCTTTACCATTTGGAATTGTAAGTTTTTCTGGTGGCAGGTTTTCGAGAGGCCTTGAGAATATCCAGAGCCCCTGAGACAGATGCAGACTTGCATAGTCTAACTCTTCAAGAGACACGCCTTGAAATTGAGAGACCGAAGGTTGGAATATGGGTTACCAGCATGATGTGAGGTGTGGTGTCCAGTGCTTTAACACTGCGCCACCAGGCCAGCTTGACCTGGACTTTTTTCTTGGAGTCCTGCTACTGGAATTGGTAATTTCAAGTATCCCCTTTTTTAAGATTTCCCATCTGTGGTCCTTGCCCGTACTAGGCTGGATCCCAGGCAGGTACCCACTCACTAACTTTCCCCATCCTTGCAAAATCCACCCTCTTGAATTCCAAGTAAAGCATCCCCTTTGTTATTTAATGGCCTCCCGGAAGCTCTCCCAGACCAGAAAAAGGCATTTCCTGATATCCAGTGGTCCTCCAGTTTCCTGTCATACAAAACCCCACCACAAGCAATTCACTTCCTGTTGTCCGGTAGTCCAACAATGACCTCATATTCCATAACCCAACCCATCAAAAAGGATACCCAGATTGCCAATTGCCACTCAGATCCCTTTAAAACCAGGCACTGCATGAACTGGGATTATAAGGCACATGTCCCACAAAAGCCCTCCCATACCAGACACAACCAAGTAATATGTGGAGAGCATCTTACCAGGATACTGTGGAGTCAGAAGCAGAAATCTTGACGGGATGATGTCTGTCAGTACTGAAAAATAAAATATAGGAATGGAATCATAAAGGATTCATAGTTCTTAATAAAGGATTAATATATGACATGTTCATAATAGAGTTATACTTATCTGATGGTGAAGTAGTCCTTATCTGTTCAGGCATGCGAAAGAGAAACAACAATAGGTTAATATGAAGATACAGTAATGAGATAAACCCATAGTGGATAGATACTGTTGGTGCATCGGACTACATTTGAGTGCAATGGTGCATAAGATAAAGAAATAATGCTAAAACAGATTAATAATAATAATAATAATAATAACAGAGGTAGAGAGGAGTAAAATTAGTTAACAGATCGAAGAAATCTTGTTGTTATTGAAGATGATTAGAAAGACCAGTGCTCTCTACCCAGATGGCCAATTTTCAAGTGACTGTAGTAACCCGGTTGGGATAGGGGATATTCCTTTTGGTTCGCTGGCCTGCTGTGTGGGCAATCAGTTAAGTTCATTCACTGACCCTTTTAATGGCATTCCTTCTTGGCAACTCTTCTGTAAATGAAACACCTATTTCATTTTGACCATCAAATTGGCACATGCACCTTGATAATTTGTGCTATCACGAATTCTCACTTTGACAGTCAAATTGTCCAAACATGCACTTTGATAACATGTGCTATCATTAATTTAGCACCCTAATATAGTATGGTTGAGGATTGATTTCTTCAGCAGAGATCAAAATGCTGGGAAAAAAAAAGCAACATTTACTAAACATGTCTGTTGGCAGTGTGTCAAGCATCATCCTAGCTGTCATTATAGGTTGCATGCAAAGTAGCCCAATAGCTTTGTCCACCCTTCAACACCCTGAATTCAAGAAAACATATTTATTTATGCGACCATAAAATATCTTAGTCCACAGTGGTTAATCTCACTCTCACAAAACTCCCCCAAACACCCACAAACTAGGATCCAGCAATCACAATATTGTATAGTTTAGCATAGCGATAGATACTAACTCAAGTCATGCTAGGACAAAGGTTCTGGATTTCAAAAATGCTGTCTTTGCTGAAATGGGGAGGAGTATCAAAAGAGTCCTGGAAAGAATGGGTGCAGGAGGGGGAGTGGAAGAACAGTGTAAGCATCTAAATGAAAGTAACAAACCAATGCATCAGATTGGTATCCCAAGGCAAGAGAATAATAATAATGTCACTATGGTTCTTGAGAGAGGTGGCAGTAAAGGCCAGGACCAAAAGGAAAGTGTTCAGGAATTGTAAGGAGACGAGGGAGGAGTACCTAAAGTGTCTAAGGGAAGTGGGACAGGCAGTAAGGAGAGCAAAGGCACAGACTGAGGAAGGTTTAGCACAGCAAGTTAAGTAAGGGAACAAGATATTCTTCACGTACATCAGCAAAAGGAGAAACAACAAAGAGGGGACTGCAAGGCTCAAGGGAGAGGTAGGAGAATGCAAGGAGGGAGACAGAAAAGGTAGAAATACTAAATGAATATTTCTATTCAGTATATGCAGAAGAGGGGAAGGGACAGGGACAACAGCAGTACAGCAGTTTCCAATGGGGTGAAGAGGTAGACAATATTCCATTTACAAGTGAAAACATAGTGAGGCATTTAGAAGCCATTAGAGCCTGGGACCATAGGTAACACTGTTTCACAGTGTGGAAGTTATTTCAGACAAAGCTGGCTGATTTCTTCGACTTGGTGGCAAAGGAAGTAAATTAGGGTTGGGCAGTGGACGTCACCTACCTTGGCTTCAGCAAAGCCCTTGGCACTGTCCCACATAGGAGGCTGATAGACAAGCTGGGTAATCTGGGCATGGTGGTAAACTGGGTTAGAAACTGGCTAACAGACAGTAGGCAGAGGGTGGTGGTAAATAGGGTGCAGTCTAGGGAGAGATATGGTTGAGTAGTGGGGGTGCCTTAGGGATCTGTCCTGGGGCCAGTCCTGTTCAATGTCTTCATTAGCGACATTTGCAGAAGGGTTCTAGGAAAAGGTCTGCCTGTTTGTAGATGGCATCAAGATCTTTACCAGAGTGGAAACCCCAGAGGGGTGGAGAAAATGAGCATGGACCAGGGGAAGCTTGAAAAATGGTCTGAGGATTGGCAACCGAAGTTTAATTTAAATAAGTGCAAAATGATGCCCCTGTGACACAGAAACCCTGTGGAAAGCTACAGAATGTGTGTGTGTGCATGTGCATGTGTGTGTGGTGAAGAGGGGGGTCACTGTAAGTCACAAAGGAGGAAAGGGAATGGGTGGTTATGTCAAAGCAGAATGCTAAGGTAGCTGGGATGGGCCACTGACATGCAGGGGTGCATAGACAGGGGTATCACCAGCAGATGGAGAGAGGTAGTGATGCCATTATATAAAACCATGGTCAGCCCTTACAGGGAGTACATTAACAAACTCAAGATGGTCCAGAGCAGGGTGACTAAGATGGTACAGGGCTTGAAACAAGACTTATGAGAGATTAAAGGATCTCAATATGTACTTGCCAGAAGAGAGGAGGGAAAGAGTAGACATGATAGAAATATTCAAGCACATCAAGGGTACAAACAAGATGTGTATGTGTGGGGGGGCGCTGTGGATGGATTCAAGAAGGGAACCATAGGAGGTACAAATGCAGGTGGGTCAGAAGCAGAAATCCAGTACAAGGGCTTACAGGCAGACTAGATGGGCCAGGCATTCATTACCTGTCAATAATTCCTCTGTTTCACTCTGGACCACTCCACAGACTCCTAATCTGAATATATTCCCCCAGTTGACCCTCCTCAATGCTGTCACTTACCCCCTTCTGATCACTCTTCCTGACACTGGACCCCCACCCAGACCACTAGCCAACCCCTAAATCTTCGTCCCCCAACTTGAGCACCCCACATTCGTGTCGCCCCCCCCATCTATCACCCTTTATTAACCAGGACAACTACCAACTCTGACAGAAAATCCTCATTTTGTCCCAAATGAAAAGCTCTTCCCAGTGTCCAACAGCCTCCCATGGCCTCCCAAACCAGGCACTGGCACAATAAATGCATTGCCTATTGTCTGGTTGTACGCCAATTTCTTCCAACACCAGGAACGACATGTAAAGTACAATACTAACCTTAACTAGTGAACAGATTGGTGTTTGAAAGGAAAACATCCCTTAACATCTTCCTCTCTCTCTCTGTCCCCCCCCATCTCCCCTCTGGATTGCACAATTCAAAAATTTATTTTACCAGCCTGCCATTGCCTGGGCTGTATACAAAAGACATTTTGTCAGAGAATAAACTTTGTGATTTATGTGACTGTAAAATGTCTCTGTTGTGGCCCGTAGTCCCTCTCTATCTCTTTCAACCCCCCCCAACATACAAAACCCAGCACCATTACATATAAATGCATTTAATGGTGTCAGGAAGATAACCCCACCATCTGAGACCTGGAGCCATCACAAAAAAAAAAAAAAAACATTCTCTGGTGTCTAGTGGCACCATCATACTAAAATATTTTCAATGTGCTTACGTAACTGGATGAGATGGTATGAGATGCTTGTGTAAATTGATTTGCTTTGAGGCTTTCCACCTCTCTATCCATGGTATATACCACCCTGTAGGGGTACAACGCAAGGAACCCTAGAGGAGGGTTCCCCCTTACAGGTGCAATGAGAATGAATGCGCTGTCTAAAGGTAGGTTAGGAAGAAGCCCAAGGGTAAGAGAGATGATCCACTGGAGAAGGGGTGGATGATGGGCCATGAACAGACGAATCCCAGTGAGTCCCAGGATGTGCAACCTTTTAAGCTCGATAGGGGAGTGACGTTGTTGCTCCGCCATCGAACCTCTGGCTTAAAGCCCTCCCATTCGATGTGCTTATGTAACTGGGTGAGAGAATATGAGATGATGCTTGTGTAACTTGATTTGCTTTGTGGTTTTCTGCCTCTCTATCCGTGGTATATACCACCCTGTTGGAGTACAATGCAAGGAACCCTAGAAGAGGGATCCCCGTTACAGGTGCCGTGGGAATGAATGCGTCAGTTAAAGATAAGTTAGGAAGAAGTCCAAAAAGAGTATCCAAAGATGTTGAGCTTCGAAGAGGTGAGGATGATGAATGAATTTTGAGAAGATAAGGACAGACTTCCTAAGGAGAGAGGAAGGGAGAGGGAGAGAGAGAGGGAGAGCGAGTGAGAGGGAGGGAGAGAGGGAGGGGAGGGAAAGATGGAGAGGGAGAGGGAAAGAAAAGCTGGGGCCACCATCCACCTCCATCCAAGAGCAGAACCTAACTAACCAAAGAAAGCACCAACTCTAACTAATATTATGACCATTGGCATGCAGGAGAGGAAAAAACTCCTTTGAGGAGGAAACCTCTGGGGATCCAAGGCCTAGGTCGCCTTCCCTCCAGGCTGATGACATTTGATTTGAAGACATATGTCGGTAAAGAGAATGATCCATTAATGAGGGACATGAGTAGGGAGGATGATGACAATGAGCTAGTGAAAAATCTCCAAAGAAGCACAGATTAAAGAATGAACGTGAGGCAGCAGGGACCCAAGAACTGTATGCTTGAGTAGTCGCTGGAAGGGAGTAGATTCAAGTAGAGTCAGAGGAGCATAGGGTATCCAGATGTGCTCATGAGGAGGTTCCAGATGTGCTTACTAGGAGACCATGGATAGGGAAGACTGGAGGAAAATGCAGACTGGCCTGACTGAATGATACAAGTGAGCAGACACTGAGGCTGATGAGACATTCTTGATTATGCAGTGTGAACAATGAGACGTTGAACAATTAGACCCTGAGGTTGTAGTCGATGAGGTAGCATAGGATTCAGTGATAGTAATGCTCGAGTAAGCAGTGTAAATAGATAAACCTTGAGGTAATAATGAGTGAATGATGACTGGAGTAATGAACCAGATACATGCGGCAGGATGGCCACAGATCGATGAGGTGGCATAGGACTCATGATAGGTATGCCCAAAAAGAAACATCAATTGCATTCCTTGATTGGAATGAATGCTTGATGGCTGGCATGGAATGTGAAGAGGAGGAGACAGGAATGAACTTGAAAATGCATTTCTACAAAGGTAGTAGGAATAAGTAGGCTCCCCCCCAGGTGCATTTATTAATGAATATGCTACAGATGGCTCCTCAACAAATCCACCATTTTAGGATGGGCGCCCTATTCATTCCATGTACTCCCAGTGCCCTCCAGCAAACTGTGACAGCATCCATCTGCTGTCTGTCATGGTGTCAGTTCTTTTATTTACACATTGCCTAGTCACCCACTACTCCTGTAGTATATGAAGCGGTTTCCAAAACTAGCGCAATTGACAGTGGAAGTGGACAGCTGCATGGCACTTTACCATACCTGCCCAAGACCTGCTGTAAAGTCACTAACTCCATCCCTAGATGGCAGAAAATGAAAAGTAACTAAATTGCTTGCAGTTAAAAACTGGAGCCACACCAATGCAAAAGTCTTAAACATAGGGAATCCCTCATGTACGTGTTTGGAACACATTCCCTTTGCAATACACTGCATCTCCTGCAGGACCATATTGGTACTTTCAGGATCCAATTTGTGATTTTTATTCAGCTTGTCCAAGGTACCCCAATATACTCAGTCCTGGCAGTTCTATTCAGTAATGGCCTGCATCTGTTAAGGCATGTATGGGTACACGTACTGGGAGTAGTCCTGGTGTATCTTCCTCCAGATGATCCTTTTGGTCTATGACCATTCAAGTAGGCTTCTCACTGTGGTCCTTGGGGTCAGACCATCAGGCAGCAACACTCCTCCTTGGTATCTTCACAGCTCAGGATCTCCATCTTGGACCCCTTCATAGTGCTCATGCCTCTTTCTGCTCTTATCAGCCAGGCTGGGTCGATCCTTCCACAGGGTCAGGTATACACATTCTTACCAGTACAGAATGTCCCTCTCCAAGTTGTCATCACTAAATTCAGACACTCCCCTCCACAGGCTGGTCTATAGGCTCAGGATCACTTGGCTTCTCCACTGCAGCATGGGGGCCACTGGTTTCTGATGGATTCTCATGCTGCTAACTAAGTTTAGGTGCAGCTGCACACATTGGTTCTTTGGGCACACTGAGGGATGGCTTCTCAGATGTCAAAATGTCTTTGGGGTCAATAACTTCATAAGTGCTCCATAGCCCTGACCCACTCCCTCAGGCCACTGATACTGGCTCTTCAGGTGGAGCTGCATGTTTTGGCTGAGCTACACCACTGGGTGCAGGAGATGTCTGGGGGCCAATGAATTGATGACTGGCTTCTTCAACTTTTTTGTCTCTACTGGTACACTTAGTTGGCTACTCATCTCCTCCCAGTTTTTGAGGGCCAACTATTTGACATAACAGATCCACTCACCCTAGTGAAAGACGGGTCATTCCACATTCAATGGAGCATTCTGCTGGCACCCTGTGCACACTGGCAAAAGAGTCACTCCAGGACCCTCAAACATACACAGAACACAGCTGGAAATGGTGGATTTTTCAATCACATCCCACATCTATCTAAACATGGAAGAGAGGAAAGGTATCTAGGGAGTCTGAAACTTTAGCCAACCCTGCTGGCTCTCACTCTGCACCACTGCTCAGTCTCCAGGTGGTCCAAAATTGGTATGCCCAATAAGCTCTGACATTTTTTTTTTGCAGCCAGGGACGCCAGAACAGTGGGGTATGGCTTCTCCCTGGATATGGATAACAAGTACAAGGGTCCTCCCACCCCCTAACTCTCCCCCTTCTAGCTTCCACTCATGACCTCTGATTGGCCCCCCTCCTTCATTTGGAACACACCAAGTGAGCCTCGCCTATTTATCACCTTCAAGTACTTGAAGACCTCAATCATGTTCCTCCGTCTCTCCTCTCCTCCAATGTGTACATGAGCTCCCCGAGCCTCTCTCCATAGGTCCCCCCCCAAAGCCCCAGATCATTTTGGATGCCTTATTCTGGCCCATCTCCAGGAGTGCAATGTCCCTTTTTAAATGCGGCCTCCAAAACTGCACACAGTACTCAAAGTGCAACCTAACCAAGCAGTTATACAGAGGGAGCATCACTTCCATCCTTCTGGAGGTAATCCAACCAATGATGTAACTGTGAAAGTGACTCTCTGGTCCTTATTAGTCTCTCTCCCCGGTATCAACCATAGTCAAGTCCGCCTTCTATCACCTTATAAACAAGCATCTGGTTCTGTCCGAAGATCTGCAAACACTGGTCCACACCTTTGTCACCACTCAGTTGGACTACTGTAATGCCCTTTACCTGGGGCTATCAGGAGTGGATATTCGCCGTCTGCAGCTAGTGCGGAATATGGCTGCCAGGTTCTTAACTGGGACCACTAGATCCAATCATATAACACCTGTGCTGCACAAACTGCACTGGCTGCCTATACTATTAGCTGGGATATTGGTAGGTTGACAGAAATTCCCAGGGTGGTGAACAGGTCCAGACTGAAGGAGAGGGACTCCTACAGGCTGTCTGGTGAGGGGGCTGAAAAAGTCAGTCATCCAGGTATGGCAACACATAAATGTCCTTGCGGTGAGGGAACACTGCTACTACTGCTAAGCACTGGGTGAAAACCAGAGGTACTGAAGATGGCCAAATGGAAGGGCTTTGAACTGGAAATGGTTCTCCAGAAAGGAGAACCCAAAGAAGCAGCTGTGGGCCAGGAGGATAGGCATACATAGGTAGGCATTCTGCATATCCAGGGAGCACAACCAAGTGCTGGGGAGGAGCAGAGGCAACAGTTCCTGGAAAGTCAGCATGCAAAACCTCCTATACTCCACAAAGAGGTTGAGCATGCTGAGATCTAGGATCAGTCTTAGATCCACCATCTTTTTTGGAACTAAGAAGAAGTGGAAATAAAATCACCTTCCCATCTGCTTGTGCTCTATAGCTGCTTTTTGCAGCAGATCCTGGATTTCTTGTCCAATGAGAGAAATCTGACCAGACGGGTAAAAAGACCTTTCGGGAGGGTTTGATGGTGGCTTCTCCAGGAACTCTATTGAGTGACCTTTTCGTAGGAGCTGTAAGACCCATACACCTGAGGTGATGACCCTCCACTGCTCCAGAATGAGGCCAAATCTTCCCCCTACTGATCCATCAGACTGGGGGGAGGGAGTGGGAGGAGGGGAAAGAAGTCAGTACGCAGAGGGGAGGGGGGCCTTACCTCCTGAGGTGGCCTTTACACATTTCTCCTGAGGTATTTGGGCTCCTGAATCAGTGGCAGGTAGATTATTTCCAGGTTTGCTCTTGTTCTTGCTCCACTTCTACTGGCGACGAAAGGGCTGCTGCTGTTGCATTTGTCTGGTGGGGTACATAGAGAATACAGTAATGATGACCGCTCTCAGTTCCTGAAGCTGTTTTTCCATGGAGGCTAGTCTTCTGATAGAAGGTGGGTCTCGAGGGTCCTCTTGCAATAACGGGCGACTGAATGCTTTACTACTGCATCTGTCAAATGAACT
Organism: Neoceratodus forsteri; assembly: GCA_016271365.2. Lineage (NCBI taxonomy): Eukaryota > Metazoa > Chordata > Ceratodontiformes > Ceratodontidae > Neoceratodus > Neoceratodus forsteri. The sequence goes on along the minus strand of CM028131.1, from coordinate 880,284,790 downwards.
GATGTGATGGCAGGAAAGAACTGGAGGACAGGTGCAGGACTGCCCTCTTTATAGGACAAGGCAGGAGCAAGGAAGCGGGGGGAGGGACTGATGCTGAAGCAAACAAAGGGGGGAAAAGCGAGCCAGGAAGCAGCAGAAAGGGAGAGAAAATGCAGGAACAGCGGTGCAAGTGAGCAATGCAGGGACCAGGCAAGTGGCCAGAGGCAACCACAGAAACAGGGAGATGGGCAGAATGGGAGATAGGAAGAGCAGCGTCACCAGCAGCAACAAAAAGATGAATCCTAGCGAGGCCCAGGATGTATGTCCTTTTAAGCTTCATGGGGGGTGACGTTGTTGTTCTGCCCATCGAACCTCGGGCTTAAAGTCCTCTCAAAAAATGGCAACAGAGTAGGCCTAATGGACTTTCATGTCTGCTCATTTAGACAGCTCCCAAACTGGGAGCTGAATCGCTGCCCCCCCCCTTTGGGTTTCTCCAGTTCCAGTACATAAACTCTCCTTGTATTGGACTGTGCCAGCACATCCCTTCCCCTATACCTGTCCAACCTCTCTTGAACCCCTCCATAGTCTCTGCCTCCACTAGTGTCTTGGGCAGCACATTCCATGGTTCCACCACCCTCTCAGTGAAGTAGCACCTCCTCCTGTCCCCACCCGACTCCCCACCCCAGCTTCCACCCATGCCCTCATGTTGGCCCCCTTCCTTTGGAATACTTCAACTGAGCCTCCCTATTTATCCCTTCATGTACTTGAAGACCTCAATCATGTCCCCCCCCTCTCTCCTCTCCTCCAATGTGTACATGTTGAGCTCCTCGAGCCTCTTCCCATAGGTCTTTTCCCTCAAGCCCCAGATCATTGTGATTGCCCTACTCTGGACCCTCTCCAGGAGTGCAATGTCCCTTTTTAAGTGCGACCTCTAAAACTGCACACAGTACTCGAGGTATGGCCTAACCAAGCAGTTATTCAGAGGGAGTATCACTTCTATCCTTCTGGTGCTAATCCAACTAATGATGCAAACCAGTATCCTATTTGCTTTGGCCGATGCCCTCCTACAAGTCTCAGAATTGTTCATCTTGACATCCATCACCACCCCCAGATCCCTCTCATCCATTGTGACTAGTAGCATCCCCCTCCAGGGCATACACTTGGCCCTGGTTTGACACCCAGGTGCAGTACCCTGCATTGAACCCCAGTCCCTACTTCCTTGACCACCTCTCCAGAGCATCTAGGTCCCCCTGTAGGACCATCCTCCACCCCATCCACCACCTCTCCCAGCTTTGAATCATCCACAAAAAGACTCATTTCACTCTTGTTACCCTTCCTTATGTCAGAGACATAGGCATTGAATAGAAGGGGCCAAAGGACCGATCCCTGAGGGACACCACTAATGACCCTACTTAGAGATGAGGCCATCTCTGGATGACATGCCAAATATGTTTTTCCAGTGATTTGTGTGACTGTAAAAAATGAATCTTTGATCCTCTGAAGACATTTCTATGTCCTTAGGAGCCAGGAATGCAGGTGCAATGACCCGAGTTTCAGGTGAATTATTCCAGTTTTCTTGTGACCGTGCAAGCTGAATCGAAGAGGAGTGGTGGTTCACTTGCTAGCCCTTGCAGAAGAGGGAACCATGTCTGTCTGGGCCCCAGTTGTGTGTCTGTGTCTCTCTTTCTCTCTCTCTCTCTCTCCCCCCCATATGTATCTCTCTCTCCTCCTACCTCTATCTCTATCCCCCCTTGCCCTGCCAGTACACAGTCATACCCTGTTCTGTTGCACCCAAATTCACTCCCATATCAGGTGCAACAACATGGAATGCATAGAATTAACCTTGGCAAGTGAATAAACTGATGTTCAAAAATCTCTGAAAAGCTTGGACGAGGACTGTAATAGACAGATTTTCTAGTTGTTCAACAAGATGTCCAATCAGGAGCTTTCCTTTGGGATGACACAGTGATATAGTAAACACATCCCACCACATCTCAGGTGCAATCACAAGTTAAGCATTCACTGGTGTACAATGTCAACTTGCACAAACCCTCCCAAACCAGGCCCCACTGCAAAACAAAAAAAAAACACATTTCCTGTTGTCAAGTGGTCTGCCAATTCACTCCCATACCAGGCGACACAACAGGTTAAGCATCACCTGGTGACCAATGGCCCCAAAAAAAGCCCTCCCATATCAACCCCCACCAAACAAATGCATTCTACGCTGCTCATTGGTCATCTAATTCCCTTCCATATTGGGCACCACAAGTTAAGCATTCCTGGGTGTCCAATGTGCCCCCCACAACCACGTTCTAAAACCAAGCCCCTTCCCCCTTGTATGGCACAAGTGAAAGGATTATTTTGACAGTCTGCTCACACACGGCAACAATGAGGCCATGAATACACCTTATTTGTAATTTCTGTTACTGTGTATGCGGTTCTGGACTTCAGCTAACATGAAAAGCCAAGTGGGATAACAGAATATCAGGTGAATGTCTATGAGGTTATGACCGGATAACATCAGTTGGCATTTTAACCACCTTGTAGTCTGTCGGTAATAATCAAATAGTGCTTCACCGTACTGCAACGACACACAACTTTCAATGACCTCATGAACAACTGAGTACCACATATGTATATGTGGTTCTGGGCATCAACTGACATGAACAGCTAAGTGGAATAACAGAATAGCAGGTAAATGACTTCAGTACTGCATACATAAACACAGAGACAGTGAGAGCTCACACAAGAAGAGACAGACATTACTGCAGAAATAATTTTTATGTGTTGTAACACAATTCATTGTTCCTTTAGATTCCTCTCATAATGTTGGTAGGTGCAGTCTATGTAATACCGAGCACCCTATGAAGAACATCAATAGTATGCAACAGAGTCTCCCCATTCGAATTCTTGGGTAATAGACAGGAAGGTTGATCACCATAACCTCAGCTACTCTGAAAGAGATCCCAAAGCTGGAGACTATGAAGTCTGCAAGAGACATGCATGCAGATGTAGACATCTGAGGTCTGGGTCACATGAGCGACTGTACTTGCAGTATTGTGGGCAGGTGTCCACGTTGTGGGTAGGTCCCAGACAGAAAAAGCATGCAGAATGATCATCCTTGATGGGGATTAGTTTACCACAGCTGCACTTGGACTTCTGCCACTCTGCAGTGGACAAAGGCAAAAACATAAACTGGCTAGGTGCAATTGCCCTGGAGGTGTGCCTTTAAGAGAGATTTAATGAGTGTAGGGCCAAGCCAATCAAAAGACGGGGGGGGGGGGGCAGGTGAACTGAGTGACAGCTGTTGACTGTTTCAGAATTTTCTAAAGGAAAACTAAGGGCAAATGCACTGAAAAAGAATTAACAGGATTAAAAAAAAAACATGCAAATGTCCAAAACTGGAACTAGAAACAACAGCAACAAGAGATAAAACAATAATAAACGCAAAATTTGGTAAAAGGTGACGCAAGAGCACTTCTCCGATAGGTGAACCAGGAGGGAGGGTGAGAGCTTACTAATGCTAAAGGAACCCATGGAAAACAGAAGATTACTGCGGTGAGTAATTTTTTTTTCTTACCTCAGGAGTCCTTTAGCATCAGTAACTTTTTTGCAGACTACCAAGCAGTGCCAAGTGGGAGGCGGACAGAGAACCTACTTAGGAAAGAGGCTCTGCAGAATTGCCCTGTCAGATTTGGCATCAGATCTGGTCTGCACATCCAAACTGTAGTGTTTCACAAAGGTGTGCACAGATTTCCAGGTAGCTGCTTTGCAGACATCCAATAGGGGAATGTCCCTTGCTGCTGCAAGCAAGGCTGCAGTGCCCCTGGTAGAATGGGCCCCAAGCCCCACTGGAGGTTGTTGACCAGCTTTCTCATAGCAGAATCTAATACAAGAGACCAACCAGTGAGAAATAGTTATCTTGGTAGCTGGTCTTCCTCTGCCAACATCCCGTAGGCAGGTAACAACTGAGTGGAAGAGCATCTGGACTGTCTAGTATGCTCTAGGTAGTGATAGATGGCTCTTTTGACATCCAAGCTGTGGAGTTTTAGCTCGCCAGGAGTGGATGGCTCAGTAAATAAGACAGGCAGAGTAATGGACTGGTTCAAGTGAAACTCTGAAGCCACCTTTGTCAGAAATGTCCTATTTGTCCTGAGCTTAACTTTACTGTTGTGAGGGATGATGTAATTCGGCTCAGTAAACAGGGCCTGTAGCTCTGAAATCCTCCTGGAAGATGTAATGGCTACCAGGAAGACAGTCCTCCAAGTTATAAACTTGATGTGGGCTGTGGACATAGGCGTGAAAGGTGGATTCATGAGCCCATCTATGCAAAGGTTCAGGCTCCAAGAAGGAACAGGCTCCCTGGTTGGAGGCTGGAGGTGTAAGAGGCCTTTGAAAACTGTTTAACAATATTGTGGAAAAAAAACAATTTCTTCTTTCCCAACGAAAGGTAGGCAGAAATTGCTGCCAGGTGTAGCTTGAGTGAAGATGGTTTCAAGCCTAATGCCTGTAGGTGTACCAGGTAGTCTAGCAGCTGAGGGTCTGAAGCCAGTCACCAAGATAGGGGTAGAGAGCAACATCCATTCTCCTGAGATATGCTGCTACCACTGCAAGACACTTGGTAAAGACTCTTGGGGCCGAGGACAGACTGAAGGGCACTGCGGTGAACTGATAGTGACCCGAAGGAAGTTTGAACCCGGGAAACTTCCTGTGAGATCTCCTTATGGGTATGTGGAAGTAGGCATCCTTTAAGTCGAGGGAGACTAGCTAGTCACCCTGCTGTAAGGACTGTATGACCAGTTTTCTTTTGTGTCACTCCCCAGTTTCCTTTTGTGTCAGAAAACACCTGGAGTAGAGGACCTTGCCCTTCTTGTAGGTGGCTACACCATCTCCACTGCTCATAAAGCCAGAATGTTTTGTGCCTCCATTTCCAACAGCGGTATCTGTGATGGTGACAGAGATCTTGACACCTGGGTACACTTGAGGTCTGGCAGCTGCTTGAACTGTAATGACAGACCCTTCTCCACTATCTCCAGCACCCACTTGTCCGATGTGATGAGGGACCAGTGTTGAAGATAGTGAGAGAGTCTGCCTCCAACCGGAAACGGGGAGGCGACCTGGACATTCACATCAGGACTTAGGCTGAGAGGCAGGTGGCTGGAAAGAGGTGGCTATTCTTTGGCCCCTTCTGCCCCTGCCTCTGAAAGACCCCCTGTACTGGCTTAAGTCAGATTGGGGATAGGGGTTATAAAGCCTGGGAACAAAACTTCTGCCCCTACCACCCGGGATCTCAGGGGTGGTGGGTTAGGCTTGGATAAATGGCTCTGCCAGGAGGCCTTGTACTCATCGACCTTTTTCTTGTAGTCAGTGGTTCTGTAATCAAACAACATATTTTGATCACAGGGAAAATCCATGTCCTTGTTCTGAGTTTCTCTGGTCAGACTGGTTGTTCTAAGTCAGGCAAAGATCAGAGATATGGCATGGGCCATCGCCCTAGAGGCTGTATCATTGTCATCTGCCATGTGGATTTGGTACATAGTAGCTTCCAATGCAGTTTTAGACGTATCCACTGATGCTAAAGGACTCCTGGGGTAAGAATGTACAAATTAGTCATAGAGTAATACTTACCTGATGGTGACTGAGTCAGCGTCCTGTCAGACCTGTTAAAGAGGAAAAAAAAAATAGGTTCATATGAAAAATACAGTAGCAATACATAACCCCCCACCTCCTCACCATCACGCACATCCTTCTTCCCCTCTAACCCCACATCCCCTCCTCCTCTTTCAGTCCTATATCATCTGTTTAGTACTTTTTCTGTGGTGGTTAAGAGGCTAGCTTGAGTAGCCTTGCCCTCCCATATCAGACCCCAAACAAAAACAACCTTTTGCCTGTTCTCCAATGACCCCCCCAATTCCCTCTCATACCTAGCGCCTCCAAAATAAAAGCTCTTCCTGGTGTCCAATGACCCACCCATGCCCACATACACCAGCCCACACCAGAATTAGAGTTCATTGATTTCCAGTGGTCACACACTTCAATCCCATACCAAGTGCCACCACAAGTAAAGGACTTTCTTAAATCCGGTAGCCATCTCATGCCATTTCACAAGGCCGCACCACAAAAAAATAATTCCCTGTTAGCAAGTAGGGCCCCCATTCCCTTCAATACCAGGCTCCTTCTTAAGTAAACAACTCCCCGGTGTCCAATGGTCCCACCAATGCCCCCCAAAACCAGGGCCAAACACCAGAAATCCTCCAGTAGACCCACACATTGGAGGGATAAATTGCTTAAACAATTATATCCAGGTCTCTCGAAGACCCTTTAGTGTGTGTTAATGCCTCCTGATGTTACCCATTCATAACCAAATAGTGATTTACCATACTAGTGATCCACAACTTGCCCTGACATCAGCACTTCAGTACTGCATATGTGCATACAGTTCTGGGTATCGGCAAACATGAACAGCCAAGTAAAATCACAGAGTAGCATGTAAATGACTATCCGGTTATGACTGGATAACATCAGTCAGCATTCTAGCGACCCTCACACATAATGCATTCACTGATGTCAGGGAGATAACCCCACTATCTGAGACTGGGAGCCATCACACCAAAAAAAAATTCTCAGGTGTCCAGTGGTTACCCCCACCTCCCCACTCTCAAACTCTCAAACACCCAGCACCATCATACAGCAGAGTAGGCTGAATGGTCTTTCATGTCTGCTCATTTAATCAGCCCCCAAAATGTGAGCTGACCCTGCTTTATCTCCCCCCCACCTCCCTGGGATTCTCCATTTCCAGTACAAGAAATTCCCCCTATATTGGACTTTGCCAGCCCACCCCACCACCATTTCCCCAAGCTTATCCAACAGGACCCCATTGAGGAACTGAGTGAAACTCCTTGCTGAAGTCAAGAAAGAGGATGTCCGCTGGCCTGCCTTGGTCTAGGGCACTCGTCACCCAATCGTAGAACTCTGCAAGACTTGTCCGACATGATTTCTCTGGGACTAAGCCATGCCATCATCAAGGTACTCCAACTTTTCCAGTACCCCCCCGGCCCTTCTTTAATACCATCCATCACCTTGCCCACTCCCATGTCAGGCAGACGGGCCAGTAGTTCCCTACCTCCTATATTGATCCTCCCTTGTGGATAGGCACGGTATGCGCCACCCTCCAATCCTATGGTATCCACCCCATCATCAAAGAGATGCTAAAAAAGGTCCACCAGGGGTTCTGCTAGAACATCCACCAGTTGCCCGGGATATATTTCCTTCAGCTCTGGTGCTTTCACCATCCTAAGGGACCAAAGGGCTTCCCTCAGTCCCACTGCCAGGTCTGCATACTCGCTTTCCCTCCCTACACACCCCTGTCATGGTTGCATCACCCCCAGCACTCACCCCCTCAAGCAGAAGGAGAGGACTGAAGTGGTTGCTGAGCATAAGGTCAGACCCCAATACCCACCCAGGTTTCTTTTGCCCAGCACCAGCTACCTGAATGCTTCCTTGGGAGTGTTCTCCTTTTGGTCCCCCTCTGCCAGTGTCCGAAACACCTGCCTGTGTCCTTGGGAGTGTCCTCCTTTTGGGCCCCCTCTGTCAGGCTCCCCATGTGACCCCAAAGTACATTCCTGCGCTCCATTCGCTATGCTCGTCTCTAGTGCTTGGTGCAGCACCGTGTGTGAGACCCTGTCCTCCCCCCCACCATACCACCCCAGAACCCCTAGCTGCCTGCTAATCCCCTCAACCTCCTTCCTGAGCTGTGCCACCTGGTAGCACACTGGGCAACACTGAACATCCAAGCCCAATCCAGTATCATGGCCACCCCACACCATGTGCACCAACCATCATCTCAAAGATGCCAGCCCTAACAATGTTTGGTCCCATCCCTCCTCATAGTAGGTTTCCCTGGGTGAACCACCAGGATCCCCAATGATCCGAGATACAACAACTACACAATAAACTAGACCCACCCACCACTCATATTAATCAAAATAATTCAATAACTCATACCAGTTTAGGCAAAACAATATCTCTCAAGTCTTCCACTGTAACTGCTCGTACCCAGCTAACCTCAGTCCCAGATCCCATCCTCTACTCCAGTGAGTACATATTGAGATCCTTTAGCCTTTTCTAATATGTTTCTGGTGAAATCCGTGTACCATCTTAATCATCCTTCTCTGAACTGCCTCCACCATGTAAATGTTCTTATGGTGGTGTAGACTACTGAACTGCACACAGTACTCTAGGTGACGCCTCACTAGTGTCTTGTGCAATGGCATAACCACCTCCCACCTTATGCTTTTGATACCTCTACCTCTGAATCCCAGCATGCCACTGCCCTCACTGTAGCCTTTGAACTCTGCTTAGACACCTTTAGTTCATCAGAAATGATCCTGGTCCCTTTCTACAATTTTAGTAATCAACTCACCCCACCCACCCTGTAGCACTCCCCAGTGTTCCCTCTTCCCAGGTACATTATCATAACAAGCGCAGTAAAAATAAAGCCATGCAAAAAATGAACAGTCTCTTACCAGGGCACTAAGGAGCCAAAATCAGTAATCTTGAAGGGAATTGACATCCGGCAAAACTGTAAAGACAAAAATATATGAAAGGAGTCGAAAAGGATCTGTAGTTCTTAATGAGTAATTACGGAAAATAGGACAGGTAAGTCATAGAATAATTCATATCTGATGGGGACTGAGTTAGCATCCTGTCAAATCTGCTAAAGAGAAATGAAATTGGTTAATACAGAAAAATATACAGTAGCAATACAAAAGACCCCCCCCCACCTTCTCACATCAACACTTCCTCCTCCCCTCCAACCCCGAAGCCCATACTTCTCTTTCAGTTCTCTCTCACCTGTTTAGTATTTTTTTTTGTGGTGGTGAGAGGCTAGATTGAGTAGTCTCTCTCCCTCCCTCTCACATGCCAGACCCCAAACAAAAAACAATAATATGAAGGGCAGTCAAACAGAGTGCAAATCCTCCATCCTGATTGACTGACTGCCACCCCCTCTCCCATTGTCAATCCTACCATCACCCCACGGGAAGAGGTACCAGCCACCAGACAGCCATGTCAGGAACCCCCTTTGAAATCACTCTACCCACATCATATCCAGGACTTGCAAAGCCAATGCCAGTCAGTCGCATGCTGACCTGAACATGAACTGTGTTCTTCAAGCTGCCACTCTGTAATTCTCAGAAACACTGACACCATTCAAGACACACATGCCATGTTGCACCTGCAATTCCTGTAGCTGCCACACCCATTTGAGGCTCACCCAATTAAATTTTCCCCTCACATTCGCTCTCATGGCCCCTACTAGGGGGGAATCTGGGGCTTGCCCACAATATCCTAAGGGACTGGGAAGCCCCCCTCAGCAGCCCTGCCTAGGGTGATAAGCCAGGGCATGGGGGCAGCGAACAGACAGGACCCGAGGTAAGGGGGTTCAGTCAAAATAAAAAAACACATTCCCAGGTGTCCGTGGGGTCCATCCCACCCTCCTAAGACTGAGCATGGTCACCACGCTCCCCATTCTACATGCCCATCAATTATATTCTGCTAACTCTTTATCTAGCTACTCGGACTGGGCTGATCTACACACCATCACCAGCTTCAGCTTTTCACCCTTTGAGTTCACGAGCTGCATCCATAATGACTCTTATCCTTTCCCTTCCTCTCCCTTGTCTCTTGTGCATCTAATCCCATCCTTTGCATAGACTGTAACCCCTATCATAGTTGACCCCTCTTGTTCTTTCTGGTAATCTTGTACCCTGGCAATGCCAGATCCCAGTCCTCGTGTTGGGTTGCCCAAGTCTTAGTGATGGCTGTGAAGTCCACCACCCCCTCAGCTAAGATAGCATGGAGCTCAGCTGTTTTGTTACAGAGGCTCCTCACATTTAGGGAGTCCCCCCTCCACCACCTCCTATCCATCCCCCCACCCTTTGGCCGCTTGATCTACTCCCTTCCCATCTGATGCCCACCCCCAGTGACAATGCATACTAGTTACACCTCTCATCCCATAATGTCCTTTTTTTGCTGTCCCTTAGCTTCTGGCCAAACTCTCCTTTTGGTGGCCTATGCCCTTGCTGCCATCCTACCCTGATTTGCAACCACTGCCATTCCACATTATGCCCCATCAGTAACCTGGCACAACACTTCACTGGATGGGCCTCCTCCTCCAAGGGAAAAGGTACCCATGGGGACAAGCCAGTGCATTCTCTATTTGGCATGGGGCAGAATTTGAGGATGGGGGGTGGCTCAGGGGGCAATGTCAGGATGTAGTTTTTTCATGGAGAGTGTGGCGGATGCATTTAAACACCTTCCTGATGAGGTCGTGGGGTCAAGAACAGTAGGGGAATTCAAGAATGCATGGGACAGACATAAGGCAATTATAGTGGGGGGTAAGAGGAAGTACTTGGTCAACTAGAATCTTATCCAGTTCATAGGAGAATGGGCAGACTTGGTGAGCCAACCAGTCCTTATCTGCCATCAAAGTTTATGTTTCTATGAAAGTCAACAAAAAAATTAAATTAAAAAAATAGCTAAAAACTATGAAATTGACTAGGTATCAGTGTCCTGCTGTGCTCCCCCAACCCGTATGAATACAGTTGATGTCTGCTGTATAACTCCCAGAGGGACCAAATTTTGGCTTGATTTCAGTATTTGGGTCAGAAAAAAAAAAACTGGCAAGTAGTAGTAATAAATAACCTTGCCACAGTGGTGGAGTCTACTTCTAACCCTCTGTAAAGAAACTCATCCACCATATTTTCTGCCCCAGGAACTGCAATATTCACCCACTCTTACATCTTCCATCTGAATTTGTTTAGAAATGTTCCTATTTTTTTTCTACCTTAATATTGGCCAGTAGTCTTTGTCGGCCACCTTGTAGCTCCTCTGAGTCTAATACGGTGCCTTCTCCAACAGATATGGCCTGCCATAAGAAACCACCAACTCTCAACCAGTGGACACTGAAAATGAAGAGACAACAAAAATATAATACAGTGATAATGCTTCCTTGTCCCACCTCTAGACCAGTGTCCTCAGTCTGCCCTTTTTCTGCCTATAAACACACAGTCACACTGCCATGCCTGAGTGTGTGGGTGGAACCTATGCACACAAGGGAATGCTTTTTCCTGTGATCGTGCAGCTTCTTGGTGGGTGGAGTGGAACCAACAGACACCAGGCAATGCTGCATGTTTGATGGTACTGGGTCTCAGAGAGTAGGGTGAGGAAAAGAGAAAAATACCCACAAGAAAGGTAAAAATAAGTATCCCCACTCTGTCCCATCCATCCCTGATCTGAACAAACAGGAATATTGATAAACTGGTAACACTGACTGAAAAAAAAAAGAAAAAAAAGTATGACAAAACGTAAAAACAAACAAGTATGAAATCCCTGACCCCCTCTCTCCCTTCTGTCTCGATGGCACATGTCAAAGATTTTGCCAGTCTGCACTTGCTCTGCCTGTACATACACAGCACACTAGCATGTCTCGGTGTGTGGGGGTGGAACCCACATACACAAGGGATTACTTTTTCTGAGACTGTGACATGTCTCGGCAGGTGAAGTGGAACCAAAGGGCACCAGGTAATGATGCATGTTTGATGGCACCGGGTCTCAGAGTGTGGGGAGACCCTCCAGCACATGGAATATAATTTACAGGATTGTTTCAATACCCAGCACCATCCAACAAACAGCATTACCTGATGTTTGTGGGTTGCCCACCACCATCCGATGACTGACACCATCAAACACACATCACTGCCATGTGTAAGAGGGTTCCGCCCTACCCAGAGACATACAGGAGCACCATTGCATTAAATGTCTTTTTGGTCCACAGCAGTTAACTTCCCTCTCACCTTAGTTTGACAGCCTGCACCTTCCCTGCCTGTACATACAAAGGTACAATGAGTCCCAAGAATAAAGTTTGTTATTTTTGTTACTGTAAAACTTTATTTAGGTCCCCAGTAATCTCTCCCCCGCTACATGGCACAAGTCAGAAATGTATTTTTCCAGCCAGCCCTTGCACTGACTGTACACACACATCCACACTTAGGCCTGGAATAAACTTTTGCATTTTCTGTGACTGAAATTTCTATTGGGTCCCCAGTAGTCTCCCCCATGACACAGGTCAGATTTATTTTTCAGCCTTCCCTTGCATTGACTGTACACACACAGCTGCTCTGAGGCAAAAAAAAAAATCCATTTGCAATTTCTGTCTGTAAATGTCTATTTGGTCCCCAGCAGTCTACCTCACTCCCCTCTGCATGACATAATTTGCATATTTTGCCAGCCTGCCCTTCCCTGTCTGTACAAATACAGCCATGGCTTTTTGGTCCCCATCAGTCTGTCTCCCATCCATGGGCAGGATACAGTAAAAAATACCATAACATTATGTAAAATGTCATGGATTATTGCACAGCTACCCCCTCCCCCGCAGTGCACATGGCAGACCCTACTCAGCCAAGAACAGACAAACCTGATGAACCCATAGGCCCACAGAGAGGACCTAACAGCCTTCCCAGCCACATCTGGCAGTGGATCAGTTTGGGGGGGTCTACACAACAGATAGGAGTTAGTCCCACTACAGCTACCAATGGTTTGCCAACATCACTGACCCCCCACAAAAAAAAATGCAGATCATGCCCTGTCTCTGAACCTGCAATACAAAAACAGTTGAATTACAATACAACCCCCTCAGACTCACTTATGAATTTATTTCTCTCTATTGCAGACCACCCAGCCTATGATTTCCAAAGGGCAAGGGAGATTTTACAGTTGAAATTGACCCCCAACCCCTTTACTTGTATTACAGCTGAGGTATATCAATGAGGGCTGAATAACTAGATGGGTTACCTACTGGACTGCAAAAAAGAAGCAAAATATGTGCCGCTCAACTGGTGTTAGGAGGACCCAGTTCTTGAAGGGGAAAAGGGGAAGTGAAACTAAACTACTCACTTGTTGAATGCTGATGTAGTGAACCTCCTTTTTGCCTTGAGTGTAATGCTCCTGTCAGGCTTGGCCCCCGTTGTCACCCGTCTGGACCCAATCAAGTGGTTCAAGCTCCAGTAGCTCTCGAACACCCACGCGCTAACTCCTGGATTGTGTTTGCGTCTTTCCAGCCTCTCTGTAAGAGTGTTCTGGAACTCTTACATTTCTCAATGCGGGCATGCGGCTTGCCTCAGGAGTTGAACTTCAGCTGCACAAAAAAAAAAAAATGAACTGCAGCATTCGGGCAAGCTCCTCAACCGGCTTCCATTCTAAACGTATTTATCCATGCCCTGCAATTCCTTTCTGCGTGATGAGTATGGGCAGCACACATAACTCAACCCCTTGCCACCAATACCTAGTCTCTGACAAATTCCATTGCCCTCATGCCCATCATCATCTTTTCTCGTGCCCGAACCTGGCAGATAGAGGAGAGGGGATAACCACAATGAACAAGCTACAACCCGACAGGGATAGACAAAGCCCCCAGCAGCCCCATTTACTTGTCTGACATGGTTTGCATCTATCCACGATATTCAGTGGGACATCCATCACAAAATGTCGGACATGTAAATCCGAGACTACAAAATGGGCCCCGCTTGCTTGAATGGGGAACAACAAATGGACATTGAGAATGTTGATATGATATGTTTGAATTGTGCACCAATAATGGAACCTCCTAAAATAAAATCTTAGGGAAACTGAGAAAAATTTGCTTTACAGTAACCAAAATAACACTTTGCAAGACGTAAAATAAATGAACCGAAAAAATGCCATGGAATACCGACTGCACCGACGATCCTTTTTTTTTTTTCCCTTTACTACGTTGCACCTTTGTTGTATAGCAACACCATCCAGGGAACAACTAGTCTGTGATTTTTTTTCCAACATCACTGTTTCAAAACATACATACATTGGCACCAATCCGGTTTTGACTAATCAGCAAGCCGTGAGGCAGTACACATATGCACAAAGGTCTAACAGAACATCTCACTAACCTTCGCTTTCTAAAAACACACACACAAAAAAAAATCAATACTTCAAATTACACCAGTAAAGTTTCACATTCCTCCACCGCACACTTAATATTTATTACCATTTTGAGTCCCCATACTTGAAAACTCGCTAGTGACTTTTTGACAAACAAAACACACCTCAGGATAAAAAGTTCCCACCGACTAAAAAAAGCAGTGGATTTTGACCATCTTCTCAGATTTTTATCGTGTTCTCAGAGCACCTAGCAGATTCTGCTGAACAGTGTAGACAATCAGCAATGTTCTTGCAAAGCTGCAGGTCAGAGCTGAAAATCCAAGTGAGAGGCAGCTCGGCAACAGGAGCTCGGGAAAAACACTGAGGCTATTTAGTCAGCTGTAATTGGATACTGAAATAACCAATTACAGTGAGCCACAGGTCCCTGTCTTGTTAAGCACTAGGCAGATTTCTAAAAGGGACAGCTTTGTTTATGCACTGCAGCTCTGAAAAAAAGTGTCACTGAGGACGAGTTATCTCGTCAGCGGCAGCAGAGACTGCAGTTAATTAGGACGAGTTATCTCGGTGGCGGCAGGATGAGAGTTAAACAAATGTGTTAGCATCCATGTTGAGAGAGAGAGAGCTGTCATGGATCCATTCCCCAGATGCCAGACTTTCTTCCATCAGTCCCTGACTAAGATTATAAACCTGGATATATTTAACTGAATGACAATAGATACATTAAACACTTTTCAGTAAATTGTAAAATAAAGCTAAGATAATAGGCAGCAGCAACAACTAAAAAGTCAAGTATGGCATTAAGACAAGGATGGAGGGCAAACCGTCGACTGAGTGTGAGCATTGTGCTGTTGGGCTGCATGCATTAACACCTACATCACAGCACTACCTCTCCCACACATTACGGAACACAGCTCCTACTAGGCACCAGTGTTGGCAGCATCATTACTGACATCACCAGATGATGTCATCACCCCCAACATTCTTTCAGTATTGAGACCAAGTAGTAGTGGGCATCAGAAGTCCCCAGTTATAGGGAGACAAACTACCTCTTCCACACTCAGAGACTGGCTGTGCAAGGTAAGAAAAGCCTTTTATAAGTGAAGAGAAGCAGGAAAGATATGTTTTATAACTGTAAAAGGATAATCCTAAAACAGAGTTGAAATAGGCACCTGTGTTTAACTTTTGTTTCCTAATGCAGCACAGAAAGTGCCAGAGGGGCGTTTGAGCTCGTGGTCAAAGCAGAAATGACAGATAAGCAGGTACTTGTGTATGGAGCTGATATAAAAATGTTTGGTTAAAAAAAAGAGGGAGCCTAGTTTTTATATGAGGACCAATTTCCTTTCTTGTCCCACTAGAACTGCAACAAATTGACAAGTTATAGAAGGCAGAGGTAGGAGCTAAAGCAGCAAGAAGCTGCATGATAAGTGAGAAGTACTAAATATTGGTAATCACTAAAATAAGGTAAACACTAATGGGTAAATGGCTACCTACTCTGAATGTTTTAAAATGCAAATACAGTACAATAAAGTTAAACTAGACATTGTCTGATAGGTGCCATGAAAGCAATCTATAAAAAGAAATCCTTAAAGGGAAAGGAACAGCTTTAAGATTGCAAAGTCTAGAAAGAAGGTAAAGTTTATACAGTAAAACTCAATAAAAAAGAAGTATATATGTTATAAGGAGAAAAGTAGTTTGTGCAGAAAAGAAAAGGTTTTATAGAAATTTAATGTTTTATTATGAGGAAAAGGCAACTTCTCCTGCCAAAGACTGGCCTGCTAGATATAGAAAATGAAGTAAATTTTTCTTTGACTTATAGGAAAGATTTAAGTTACCATAATATTAATTAAGAACCGAACAATTTACTGTTGGGGTGAACACCCAGGATGTATGAACTTTTTTTTAAAGTAGCACAATACTAAGAGATGTATGCTTATATACTGATTTGTTTATTTTGAATAGAAATCAACACTGTGGGCCTGAAGAAGTGGCTTGACCATGAAACGTAGCCCTACAAAGTGTGAATGAAATAGTAAATAAACCTAAGAAAAACTATTGGCTGAGTGGAGTTCATCCTTGCTTTCTCAGTATACTAGACAGAGGCAAGTGTCTGCCATATCAGCCGGTGGAAGCCAGTGGAAGACACATTACTCTTATTTTATATTTATTTATTTAACAAATCGGAAAGACCTTTTGAGCCAAGGGCTCTTTTACAGAGGTTCCACGTCAAGTCACAAGAATATCGAATTACAATGGTTTCAGTAAGTAGTACAACATGAGGAAAGTAATTACATAAACGAAAAAACAATATGGCAAGATACACATTGTGTCAAGTGCAGCCAGTGGCCTTGTCTGAAGAGGGGTGAAAAGGCTTTAAGTACAGGGGGTGAACTGGGGGATGGAAGGAGCAAAAAAAGAGCAAGTAGGGAGATACCACAATGAAGCTTGAGCGGGAAAGACCCACGGGGCATGGTAGAGGGAGAGAACAAGGTGAGGAAACAGAAGAGAGAGGGGGGGAAGTGGGAGTAGAGGGGTAAGGGTTAGGGGGATGAGGTAGGATAAAAAGAGGGCAGGAATGGGAAAGGGATAAGGGAGGAAGTGCTGTGAGTGGAATAGTGCAGCAGCAGCATAGGGCTATACAGGGCAAATGGTAAAAGAGGGAGGTCCCAGTGTATTTAGCTGTCTGCAGAAATTAGGTAGAGCAGTCACAAGATGCTTATTTCTGTGTTGCATCCAAATGTAAATTCAGATCTTTCAGAGTGTTGACCCTTGTCCCAGTGCTCATATCAGGTGCTGTTTACTCTAGTTTTGTAAGATTGCAATCCCCAAAATTATTGACCCAAATTGCAGTATAGTAGTATATTGCATTAATTGTACAGTGTTTTTATGGAAGGCCAAGGATGATGACTTCACATTCCTCTATGATTTATGTCACTTGGTCAAATTTCTAGAATATGAGAATTTGGAACTAAAACAGAGATTATCAAAAATTCATCTTGTTCAGCAGTTGGAGGAGTTTATTGACATAATGAAAATTGTCTGGAAAGAGATGTAAGTTTGTACCCAACACAAACAAATAACGTGATTAATGATACACAAAGGGAAGTGAAGGTGGGTGAAATGGCATCTAGCATAAATTAAGGGGTGATCAATGAGGCAAATAATGAAAGCAATACAGCAGTGGCATGGGTAAAAGGAAAAGAGCCAAAACGTGTGTGTGTTGGGGGGGGGGCACTTGACTAATAAACAACTCTTGATTGCTTGACATGTTTTATGGTGATAGTTTATTATCAATTATTGATTAAAAATTCAAACATTGCACCATCAGTCTCAAATGGCTTCTTCAGGGGAATGCCTCTGCTGTACCACCTTTAGTGGGGCAATATTTAATTTATCTAGTATTTCTTTTTTTTTTTTTAATTTGAACATTGTATTAAGCTTTTACACATACAACAATGAAATGTATGATGTCAAATACAGATTCAAATTCACATTTACATACCCCTTCCCCCATCTCCTGCCCTCCCCCCAGCATCAGATCACCAGAGTCTGGGACAGACTTCTACAGTAGTTGGCTTATAAAGAGTACAGAATGAGTCATTTTCCCATAATTTCTTAAACTTATGGAGGCGATTATGCAAGCTAGCTATCATTCTCTCAGTGCAGAAATTTAGGAAAAGCTCCTGAACCCATTCAGTATATGATATGCACTCTCCATCTAGCCAGTGACTCAAAACTATCTTCTTAACCAGCAGGGCAATTAGGGCTATGAAGAACCTCTGCTCTCTCACCACAATTCCATTGTATATGCTCACCAGACATATTTCTGGAGTAAATAGGTCCTCTAGCTCCAAGAGTGGATCAGCCTTTCCTTTAATTAATGTCCACAAGGGTGCCACCTTGGGACAGTCCCAAAATATATGGTATAGAGTGCCCTCCACTTGTTGACATCTCACACACTGAGAGGATGCAGTCCTGCCCATTTTAACCAGTTTAACTGGTGTCATGTACATGTTATGAAGTATCTGAAACTGCATAAGCTTCAGTCTATCTTGGGAAACATATGTGTGGCAGTTTTTCCAAACCTTGGACCAATCAAGATCCAACCTTGGAAACTGGGATACCCAATATAGAGATGCCCCATCTATCATGGGAAAGCTCTGTCATACAAATTAGCATATATTTTGGAGACTGCGTGTGGTAAGGTGGCCAGGGTTTTAGTAGTCTGTAAAATGTCTCCCTCTGTAGTCTGTACAAATGGAGCTTTTGAGAACTGAATCAGCATGTGGCAGAGCTGAAGGACTTTAAAAATAGCCTTATTATAAATATTGTATTTCTGCATGATCTCACCCAAAGAGAACCATGTCCCATCCTCCTTCTTTAAGTGCCCTACCTGTACTGAAGAAGTATCGGGTCATAATGTTGTACGCTTAATAGCATACTGCATTATGAACGAACCCCGACCTGTGCGATCTCCATGTTGGAACCCCACCTCAGTTAGACTTTAGTGGGGGCTAGGGAATTCCTCCCTGTAATCGGGTGGTGGGGGCAGAGCCCCCGAAAAAAAGATTTAATTAAATCGCAATGAAATTATTTTCCACGACATTCTGCTGTGCGCGGTATTGACCCCATGCCTACTGAAGACAGTTGTGGGATCCAAGATGGAGATATAAACTTGCCTCCTATTTTAAAATTGGAATTTTCAACAAGGGGTTGATTGGGGTCACGGGTATTGTCATACTTTAAAAAGGAACTATCTGGTATCTCTTAAATATGCTTCAACTTCTCACATGTTGCCTGTCTGAAGTGATTTCTTATGTGACTTCAGTATGTCTGTATTGACCACAGACATTTTGCATTATGGTATGATGGGTAGTCTTCACAAAGTCTACATACCTCTGTTATGACTTCTTTACATATTCTAAATAAAAAGAAATAAACTGAGATGATCTTAATACAATTTGCCTGAAAAGGTACATAAAGAGTTCACATTGCAAGTACATCTGGTGCAATATATATAATACAACAAATTTGAACTATACAAAGTGTATATAGTGTGCTGAGTATAGCAGATAATGCTTGGACAACATACACAACAGACCTTTGTCTGCATTTAGAGGTTTCTGTGGCAACCAGAAACAAAGGAAACAAAGATAGAGAGCACCGCTCATCGCCATTGAAAACTCGAGATGAAGACACAGGCTTTTTTTTTATTCTTTCGGAACCAGTTGTGGCTCATTGTCCCCAGAACTCCGCCAATAAATACATGGACCAGTAGTGTAAGGTTGCTCAGTCTTGGCAATAATTTTACTGATTTGATATATTGTAATCATCACCATTTTCAACTTTGTTACACTTTTCATATTCCACATTATATGTACATCAACTTTTCATTTCCATTTTTGTACATCCATTATATCATTTTTATTGTTTCTCTTAATTAATAGCCAGTTCTCTCAACTTTGCTGCCTCTGATGTACATCATGGGGAGGGGGTATCCTGGCCTCTTATTCTTATATCCTGCAACTGTGGGCATGTATGCACACACCGTGCCCCTGCTTTCTCTTTCCGGCACGAGAGCACGCACCATGCCCTTTCATCTTATTCTATTTTTGTTCTCTTTCTACCCCCTTTTCCAACTTGTCGTCCACCTTCGACAGTATTTTCAAAGCCAGCCACTGTGATCCACCTTTCCCAGTAGCACACTGAGCTCCACCTTCCACAGTGCCCCTCTACCTTTTTTTTTTTGGGTGGGAGAGTAGGAATTTCCTTATGGAGCAAAACTGTGAGCTCCCTTAGAGTGCAGCCCCTTATTCTTGCTGCCTTTTCCCCAACCCTTATTTCCTTACCCACTCAGCTGTTGCCACCTCATTGTTCCTGTGTTGTCACTGGACCTCCCCCTTCTAATCCTGCCCCCATCCCCCTCCCCTTCTTTCCTTTTTCTGAGTTTCCTTTATTGGCTTGGGCCATGGGACAATGGGCCTGCCTTCTTAATTTGGGCAACCCTCTTGTCCTCAGAACCTGCCAATAAATACACGGACCAGTAGTGTAAGGTTGCTCAGTCTTGGCAATAATTTTACTGATTTGATATATTGTAATCATCACCATTTTCAACTTTGTTACACTTTTCATATTCCACATTATATGTACATCAACTTTTCATTTCCATTTTGTACATCCATTATATCATTTTTATTGTTTCTCTCTTAATTAATAGCCAGGTCTCTCAATCTCTGCTGCCCCCCCTGACATGCATCATGGGGGGGGGTATTCTGGCCTCTTATTCTTATATCCTGCACTGGGGGCACGGGCGTACACATCATGCCCTTGCTTCTTCTTTCCACTAGTCCACCTCAGCTTGCGATGAGTGGTCGGACTTCCCTCTTTTTCTTCTTCTTCCCCCAGCCCCTCTTTTTTTTTTTTATTTCGTATCAGCCATGACTCTATTGCATTTGAAATCTCAGTGTTGTGACATGGCAGGCGAGACCGACAAATGCACCCCCATCCCCTCTGTAGTACTCATCTACCCCTTCTGTGATCCCGTGTTTTATTACCATTCCTCCATTCTCGTGAAATGTTCTCCCTACTCTAGTATTCATATGTTTTCTGGTCCTGTCTATGCTCTTGTGGCTCACTGCCTGCCTCCATACCCTGCGAGGTGTGATGTCTGACCATGTCAGAGTAACCTCTGGCCACCATTCCTTTATTATTTTAACATCATGTTCTATCTGATAAAAAATGTCCAGCCAGGGCCTGGTTCCCAAATCGTTGCCCCCAAGATGTACCGCAATCAGGTCTGGTCGCCTATGATCTCTCCTGATTTCCCTGAGCTCCGACAGCAGCTGTGCCCACTTCATGCTCCGTTGGCCTTTCCACACCAGCCTTATTGTGTCAATATCCAGGTACAGCTGTTTTCCCCCTTGTCTCCAGGTTGACCATTTTTTTGCCCAATGCACAAAAGAGTGCCCACAAATCCATGCCTCGAGCTTCTTAGCTGCACCTGATTGATCGAAACCACAAAGAATGAATATCTGTCCCTGCCCTTCCTCCTCCCCCCTTTCTCTTTTCTCTTTTCTTGATGCACCTGCTATGGGAGAGAAAACAAACATTTTAGCATTGTAATTTCAGAGATTTTTGTTAACATCCTGATGACTCATTCCTTTCCCTCTCTCTCCTTAATCCTCCTCAGCTCTCTGTTCCTATGACATACATCGTTGATGCTGCCTCACATTCTAAATGAATGTGAGGAATAGCCTCCGCTGACTCCCCAACAAACCGAGTACTTTGTTTAATCACCGCAGCCACCTGGTACTCTCAAACTAGCCCGCCATCCCTGCGGTATAAATATCTTCCATTATCCTGCTTTTTCAGTCTGCCGCCAGACACGTGCAGTGCCTCCACCGGGCATATGTATTTATTTTGGTGTGTCCACAACACACATTCCTCCCTTTTTTTTCTGATCAGTTTTGACTCCTCGTAACTTGACTGTTATGGCTTCCCTCCATATTCCATGTCCTCCCTTCGTAAACCCCACTTCAAGTCCTCTTACTGTGGCCTTTTCTTCTCACTCAGCCTGAAGGCCTCCCACTGTGTTGCGGTGTATAGTGCTCCAAATAACACTGCCTCCCCCTAGATGTGCATACGTGGCCCAGTGCCTCCAGTAACCTTACCAACAGCTCTTCTGATATCGGCTTTCTCCCATCTTGTCTCTTCCCGTTCCCCCTCATCCATCTTTGCATCATCCTCCAAATAAGGTTAGTTTTTGTAGGGTCCTCCCAACACCTCAATGTGCAGATTTGACCTATGGCTGCCAAATGCACACCCATGGTTGAGTGCGCTATGTTCTGCTTCCAACCCTTGACTATAAATTGTGCCACTTGTTCCCCTGTTGCTGGACCACTTACCTGTCCACAGCACTCATCCCAAAACTTTTGGAAAGCCTTCCAGGAGGTTTCATACACTCTCAAGGTCTGAGGGGCCCAGGAGTTGTGGAACAATGCCTCGGCTCCCCCAAACCAATCGACCATACGTGATCCGGAATGGCGGTCTGCTTTGTCTCTGCTCCTGGTGCAAAGGTTCTGAATTTGTCTATCTGCAATCGGGAGAGGCAATCAGCTATCACGTTGTCAACTCCCCTGATGTGTTTTGCCGTGAAAGACATGTTCAAGGACAAACCCAACCACACCATTCTGCTCAATACTCTCATAACCCTTTCTGATTTCGTCCGCTTTTTGTTCAGTACTTCACGATCAGCCTATTGTCACTCCAGAATGTGACCGCCTGTTCCTGAGTTCCTCCCCATACTATCATGGCCACCCATATGAGAAATAGTTCCAGAAAGGTGATGTCTTTTGTCACCCCCCTCTGACTTCAGGCGACCGGCCACAGTTCTGCCAACCATCTTCCCTGGAGGTATCCTCCCATCCCTGCTCCCCCTGCCGCATCTGTGTATAGTTGTAAATCCATGTTATACACCCATTCATCCTGCCAAAATGTATGCCCATTATATTTTTGAAGAAATTGCTCCCATACTGCCATGTCCTCCCTAGTCCTTCTATTCAGGTCCACCCAATGGTGAGGCCGTGTGGCCCCCTGCGTGGCCCAGGCTAAACGCTGTGAAGTGTTCTACCCGGCGTGATCGCCTACATGCAAAGTTCAGGTGATCTAGTAACCTGGCTACGCCTGCTGCAGCTGCCACTCCTTCTGCGACTTCTACTGCTCAACAGCTTCTTCAACTTTTTAACCTTCTGCTCAGGCAACCAGAACAATTCCTTTTCTGTATCCAGTTCCAAACCCAAAAACTCAATCTTGCAACTCGATGCCCCCCGCACTTGGAGCACACATGTCGAAATCGGCAGTTTGGCCACGAGCAGGCTGCTCTATTGTATCCCCAACAAGCCTTCGTTGCTGCCACTGCCCTTTTATCCCCTTCTGTTTCTCTGTCCGAAGGCCCTGTGTAAATCTCCAGCCACAAATCTATTTGCCTGGCATCCCACTGCATATCCCTGAAATACACCATTCTCTTCCTAAATTTTTCATTGTACCGTAACCAACTATGCCCCCCTTTCTTGTACACATTTTTTATGATAAGGGAGTAAGTGAGCAGGGGGACAGCTAATTCCGCTCACTTTTCTATCACAATGGCCATGAAATATGTAAACCCAGTGGACCAGTTGTCCCATGTTTTACCCTTCCATGTTTTGTCCTCTTCCTCCTTTCTGAGCAGCACTACTGCCGCTGCCATGTCTTGCTTCTCAAAGCTATCTTTTTCTTCGCATTTCTCTATGCTATCCACATTTGCCAATGCAAAGATATCCACATATTCCCCTTTCCATATCTTGTCTTTCACTGCTGTTGGCACATGGTCTGCTAGTCGGACACCAGGAGCCCCTAACTCTTTCCTTACCCCTTGATTACCCCCATTGTCCCTCCCCTGCCTCGTTCCCTCCCCCTTTTAGCTTGCCCAATGCCTTTTCTAATTGGC
Source organism: Neoceratodus forsteri (assembly GCA_016271365.2). Lineage (NCBI taxonomy): Eukaryota > Metazoa > Chordata > Ceratodontiformes > Ceratodontidae > Neoceratodus > Neoceratodus forsteri. The sequence continues at coordinate 880,261,356 of CM028131.1, read as the reverse complement.
CAATGCCACTCTTCCCCATACTTTTTACCATTTGTGCTATATATTCCTTTATACTGCTCTCCACTGTCACCCCTTGATTACCTGATGCAGTTGTCTGTGAAGGACCAGGCCCTGGCGTCGGTATTTCCGCTACTTGGGGGCCACTTGTATGCTGCGGTGATGGCACTCGATTTTGTACTGGTAGGTTCAGGCTGGCACCTTGGTACTGCTGGTTCTGTTCTTCCCTCTGGCCCAGGGATGTGGTCCAGGCATGGCTCAGTGCGTGTCTCACGGGGAAAGGTCCCGTGTTCCGGCACTGGAATCACCCCCTGGGCTCCTATTGGCGACCAGCACGGCACCCTCTTGTTAGCCTCCTACCCTTCCCGACTTCCCTTTCCTTCTTCCTTTACACACCCTTGGGCTCTACTACCTCCAGCAGCCGATTAACTTTCTCACCAAAACCATCACTCACCTTGAAGCACTCTTATTGGGTTTTGTCTTCTTGGTGCCATCCTATTTCTGTATCTACAATGACAAATCTTTGTTATTGACCGCCACTGCATTCCACATTTTCACACTACTGTGTTTAATTTGTTCCTGCACCTCCACCCACATTCTGTCTTCCGCCCCCTTTTTTTTCCAGTCTCCTGGGACCCAATCAACACACCCTCCGTGGACCGCAAACCCCCCACAACCCCACTGTTCTCTGGTGTACCTGCCCACACCACTATATGTGTTTTTTTTTGTTTTTTCTTTGCCACCACGCCGATTCCTGGCTCCCCATCTGGCATATGTTTTACCCAGGCCACCCTTGCCATTTTGCCCTGTGTCCCCTTTTGCCCTCCCCCATCTGTTTAAACCTAACAGCGTTTACTGGTCTCCGTGCTGTTTTTTTTTTTAAAAAACCCGCTATATTGCGGTTGCTTATGGCCTCCTTTTCTGGCCGTAACCCCAAACTCGGGTCTCTTCTCCCCCTCATTTCCTTCCTCCCGGCCCCTCCCTTTGCCAGTACCACATTTTCTAACAACAAAAAACCTTGTCCCCCAAACCATGCTGCCACCGATCACAATTCCAATGCACTTTAAAATACATAGGTAAATCTGGTTTCACTTCTCAGTCTCCTGCAATGGCCATGAAATGCGCTTCTTCACCTTCTGAATTCTGTGCCATAACCCATAACATCCCCCTTTTCAGTTTCAGGCCCTACCCCCATACCTTATGTTGTTTGTCTCTTAACCATTCATTATGCTGGGCTGCCTATTGGCTCCCTTTTTCTGACTGGCGATGATGTCTGCGCCATCGCCACGCAGTCAGGCCCCTGCCTCTTGGGGCCCTTTCCGTCATTCTCTTTCTCTTTCTCTTTTCTGCCCTGTTCCCCCTCTTTTACATTCTCTTTCAATACCTGGCTCCTTCCCCTGCAAAGAACCGCATCCTGCTATTTTCCCCCTTTGTGCCCGCTGTGGCCCAGCCCCCAAGCTCTTCAGCTCCTCATCTGTCCTTCTTTCGTGGGCTTCACCCGCTTGCATGACCACAAAGCTCTTCAGCCCCCACTGTGGCCCCACTACTAAAACACCCCAAGCTCATCGCTCCACAGCCATTACAGCATCCTCTCTTTCTTTTCATCTGTTCCCCTGCCGCTTTGCACCATACGTCCTTCGGAGGAACTCTGCTTCTGCCCAAATGGAGCTTTTCGCCCCATACCTTTAGCAGGCCTGCCTCCTTCACTGACCACATGCCAGCCCCCATTCCCTTGTCTCCCCTTTTGAGCATGTGTAAGTGCTTTTTCACCGCTCCCCCAGCCATTCAACAATGCTTTTTTCCCACTGTAAAAAACTTTATCGCTCACCTTTTAGTTTTTTAGGCTTTCTCTCTCTCCCCCTTGTACCTATTGAAAACCGCACCTCCTGCGCTTCTCCCTAACCAACAGCCTTCCCTATTTTGGCTCTGTTTTCAGCAGAAAAAAAAACCCTTTCCTTTCTTTTCTTGAGCTGCTATGCTACTGCCACCCTTGTACACTTCTTGTCCCCTCAAACGCTTCCACCTTCGATTCCACGGCAACAACCACAACGGGTGCTTTTTACCTTTTTTAAAAACTGAGGCATTGAAACAAACCAGTGAGTGCTCTTGGTACATCATCCATGCATTGAAAACAGGCTGTCTGTCTGCCTCCCCCTCCTTACACCTCACCTTACCTTAGGTTCCCGATTGTCTTCTTACTGTTGTCCTGCAGTCCTTTTCTCTTGTAAAGAATACTTGTCCTCCTTTTTCTTTTTTTTTATATTACTTCACTGCAGAATTTACTCCAAACCAATTCACTTCCCCCTCTCTTCTTTCTTCTCAATGCCCAATGGCTTAATTTTATTGCCTACGACTGATGTGCTTCCACAGGTAATTTAATTTCCTTATGGAACAAAATTGTGAGCTCCCTTAATGTGCAGCCCCTTTTTCTTGCTGCCTTTTCCCCACCCCTTATTTCCTTACTCACTCAGCTGTTGCCACCTCATTGTTCCTGTGTTGTCACTGGACATCCCCCTTCTAATCCCGCCCCATATCCCTCCTCCCCCTTCTTTTCCTTTTCTTCTGAGCTTCCCCTTTTATTGGCTTGGGCCATGGGACAATGGGGCCTGCCCTTCTAAAATCTGGGCAACCCTGTTTAGGCACAATGCTTGCTTACAGAGGCTTGTCTGTGTATTGATGCCCATACATGACATTTTATAATGTATTGGCATCCATGCCCAATTTCAGATGACCCAATTCATTTTAGTGAAGTGGCAGTTGGGTACGAGGAACTAATGAGTTGATGGTGGACTCAACTAATTGATTCAATGTATGGCTAGTGACCGTACATGCATCTGTTTATATAAGTTCATATTTTTTTAAATAGCTTCCAGACTGATTTGCAAGAGAAAAGCACCTATGTGGTGGCATGCTAAGTTGTTATGCTGCAGCAGTGGGTTCAGTACTGTAGCACAATAACATACTGATGTCACAGTTATAGCACAACAACCCTATTCTAGGCACAGATCTTCATGAATAGCAACATTTCACATCACACTATATTGTTATTCTGCATAGAAATCCATGGCTCAGATTTGGTTGTTGAGCTGAAGTAGTGAAATCAATATGTTGTTTTACTGCAGTATTGATTTCACTAATGCCTCACAAAAACTTAGACTGCCTCCTCACATCTTATATTCCTTTTTTTCTAAAACTTGTACTTACAGAAATGGCTGAAGCTGCAGTCACTAATTGCTGCAGTCACTAGCAAATAGTGGACGCCCACTAAGTCATTAATTTGAGCCCTCCACCAACCTTAAATTACATCCATTCCCCCCAGGTCACTGAAAGGTAACTGAGTGACTGAAATGGACATGGATGCTCATGCAATTCACAACATAAGTACTGTTGCCAATCAAAGGCAACCTGAATTGTGTAATGGCAGCCCAGAGGAAATGAGGAAAACTGAGGGGACTAGAGGAGGAGGAGGGGAAGAAGAATGAACAGACAGGGTTTGAAGGGGAGAAGCATAGTGAGGTCACGAGGAGTGACAAGTGGGAAAAGTGGAGGGCCAGGTGAGGTCATGATGGACAGGTAGGAGGTGGTGATGCATACGCCTGAAGGGGGGCAATGGATTGGCCAGGGACATGGCCTGTAGGGGTCCTTGCAAAGGTTCCTTAGGGGCTTTATAAGCCTAGGTGGAAGGTTGCTCACCCTCTTTCTGCTTGGATTTTTCATGTAGAGGGGATCTCAGCACACTGTTGGCAACTTACACTGATTGATTGGTAGGTGCTTCTGTTTGGGCCATCATCCATTTCTGCAAGGTGTGCAGGTCCAGTGCACCTTTATTACAAATACAGCATGGCTTTGGATGGGCCATGGTGGGCTGCAGGTGGCATGTGCTGCATTTTGGGGCTCGGAGGCTACAGGGGTTTTGGTCAAGTGGATAGTCCATTGAGGGCTCCACAGCTACAGTGGGAAAGACTAGACCTGACTGGGAGTTTTTTGGAGAGGCAGGGCCGCATAGCCTGGGCGTCTGACATCATGCCATGTGACCCGGGGGGGGCAAGCAGTGCGGGACAGGGATAGGACATTTTTAAGAGTATTTTACAATATGGGCTAGCAGAGAAGCCCAGAGGAGAGAGAAAGAGAGAGAGGGAGTTTGTTATTTAGTAGCATGCAGCTACAAAGGAAGAGGGGTTTATAGTCATGCTCTTTGTCAAAAAAAAGTCAAGCTCAGGGATATGGAAGCAGAGGCAGGGGACAAGGGATCTGGAGAGCCATGTGGGGCCTGGTACACCAGGGCAGAGACTCAGTTTTTGCATCCTCTCTAGTCAGCCCCCAATTGTATGATAAGAGTACCCTAGAGGTAAATCACGGTATGTGCGAATGGCTAGATCAAGAAGTGTGCAAGGCCAGACTGGAATTAAATATCTATACAGTTTGCAAGGGGGAGTACAAAAAGAAAACTGGGAAGCTTCACATTAGAGCCACCCCTTTTCAAAGACAAGTTCAATATTTGGGTATTAACGCCAGTCCCGTGGGGGCCCTTATTACACAGCTAGGGAATAATGGCCAAGGAGCAGTGGGCACTAGAGTGTCATTCAAGCAGTCAGGGAGGATAAAGGAGGAGGATGGGGGGTGCAAAAAGGGCAGGAGTACGCTGTTCTACAGGGGAGTCAGTGCTACCCAGGGGGAGGGCTAGAACACCAATGGCACCCCCTTCCCCCATCACTCCATTATTTTGAGTCAGTGTAGCGAGTGTCCCAGCCCTGCACTTTGTACTGATAATAAGAAGTCCCTATGCCTTAGTTACCATAAGGGAAGGATGGGGACATATTTTTGTTCACCTGCTGATACTGAGGGAAAACACTCACTGGGCTAGCGAGAGATGGGAACTTCCAGACATTTACGCTTTCCTGTTCTTTTTCTTCGTCATTATTAAGTATTCATCTACAGATCATGGCGCCTAAGATGGTAACACCCTCCAGCCTCCAGTTCCCAACTGAGATAGGAAGTAGCTGCACTGATGGCCAAGATGACCAAGCTGATAGACAAGGCAGTGAAAAGGGAGGAAGAAGAGGTGATGGAGAGGAAGCATAAACAGTCTGCTTGGCCAAGGGGTAAGGGGGCTGGAGGTAAGCACCCTAGGCGATCAGCCCCAGATCTGGAAACTTTTTCTATTCCTGAGCCCACACTGGAACTGACAGGCCTGGACACCAATGGGGGTAAGGATACAGGGGAGCCCACAGGAGAAGGTAGTTTAAAGGAATATATGGAAGGGTTATTAGTGGAGATGGAGGATAAGGGGATGGGTACTATGGAAAAGTGTTTGGAAAAATTTAAGAGAGAAATAGGAGGTAAGGGGAAGCCTAAGGGTTTGGAGGGAGACATGGCTGAGGGAGAAAACTATATGACGGTCCTCACGATTTCTCCTTGGGAGACCACTTACCAGCCTCCATAAAAGATAACATTTGGAAAGGGGAATACATGTATGTATTTGGCCTTTTAGACAAAAAGACGTCCAAGAAATACAAGCAAAAGGAGACAGCAGGGAAATCAGAAATATCTGTGGCATTAGCAGTGATGGGACATAAAGAGGAAAAAGGCACATATGAGGGAAAAAACCTGGACACCTGGCAAGCAGGTTTTTTGATATATATTGCCATTTTATTGGAGAAACAGCCTGAGCTAGCTAGCCCCCTGCTGACATACACAGCCATAAATAGGGATGCCTACAAGGCACAAAAATGGTACTGATAGCTGGAGTATGATGAGGCATTCAGCAGCGGATGGCTTCTAGGGGGGACCTGAGATGGGACTGCACACATTCTGAGATATGGGTGAGGACCCTGTCCACTGAAATGGGGGTGGCACCGGAAGGGGACAAAAAAGTAACCAGTCAGGGAGTGCCCAAGTTTAAGTCATGTTGGGATTTCAACAGAGGGGCATGCACCTGGGCAAATTTCAAGTTCAGACATACCTGCTCTAAGTGTGGGGGAATGCACCCGGTGCTAAAATGCAGAAATAACTCTGATTGATCAGTTGGTGCGAATGGGCAGGAACAGCTCTTTCGGGGGCTGGAGGAAGGGGGGTACAGGGGAAGTTCGAAGCAGGGGATGGGGTTCCGGGAAGGGGGTGGCTAATCTAATTATGGTTGACTGATACTCCGCAGCAACACTTTTACAGTGGGGTTTCATGCTGGCCAGAATGCCCATAAAACAGGACATAGTGGGGCATGGATTGTGGATTACCCAGGATCACAAAGTGGGGGCATTGCTGAGGGATGATTTTTCCAAAGAGTTTTCATTAAAATTTCAAGGGACAGGAAGGGGCTAGGTCAAGAACCTGTCTTCAGTTAAGGGAAAAGAGGACATAGTGATCAAAAATCTGGAAAGAGAAGGAGGCCAGCAGAGTAGAGGGCTTTGAGTCTCCCTCGTGTGGTCAATTTTGATATCCCTTTGGGACTGGTGCCCAAAACAACCAGGGAGTACTGGCTGATCCACCATCTGTCATACTTGGAAGACACTTCTGTGAATGACAGGATCCATGACGAAGACAGTGTGGCGTCATACACATCCCTTGATTCAGTGGTACTGCTTATCAGGGCAGTATGGGGTTGGTGAAAACAGATACTGAATCCGTATTCCATCTACTGCTGGCCCAACCGGAGGACTGGGACCTACTGGGTTTCCAATCTGATAGCGGGTTTTATTTTGAGAAGGCCATTCGCATGGGGTGCTCGGAAGCCTGCTCCTCCTTTAAGGCATTTAACACATGGGTAGAGTTGGTGTTCAGGTGCAGGTATGGTCACAGCTGGGTGGTACATCACCTGGACGATTTCTTGCTCATAGGGGAATCCAAGACAGAAGTGCAAAGGATGCTGGCGGACTTTCAGGCTTTGTCTGTAACAATCGGTATTCTCCTGGCAGAAGAGAGGACAGAAGGGCTCACCAGAATGATAGAGTTCCTGGAAATTGAGTTGGATACAGTGGTGAAATGTTTTCGGCTGCCACAAGCCAAAGTGGGGAAACTGAGGGAGCTCCTCAGCTAGGTAATGGGTAGGAGAAGGGTGCCGTTGGTAGTGATACAACAACTACTGGGCCATCTCAATTTTGCTTGTAAGGGGATCCACCCAGGCAGAGTTTTCACATGGCGTTTAGGCCAGGCCATGAGCAAGGCATAGCAGCCACATCATTGAATCGACATTACAAAGGAGTACAGGAGGACCTTTTGGTGTGGGATGAATTTTTGGAGGAGTACAATTGAGTGAACTTTTGGCAGGAGGATTGGGTAGACAGTGAGGCTTTGCAGTTGTACACAGATGCATCAGACACATCGGGTTTCAGGGCATGCTATGGCGGCAGGTGGATAGTGAAACCCTGGCCCACCAGTTGAAAAACTCAAGGTTTACAGAAGGACATTACGTTTCTTGAGGTTTTCCCTATTTGAGTAGCATTGATGGTATGGTGGAGAGAGGGAGATGAAAAACAAAAAGGTGATGTTCTGGTGTGACAATAAAGGGGTAGTAGAGGTAATTAACAGGAAGACGGGATCTACTGAGAAGGTGTCTAGGGTCACCAGATAGCTGGTACTGCTAGGACTACACTTGAACCTTAACTTTCGGGCGAGACACATAGAAAGGGTAAGGAATGGGATTGCTGACAGCCTTTCACATTTGCAGTTGGGCAGGTTCAGGAGGCTGGCCCCTCAGGAGGACATGGTGAAAACACTGATACCAGACCATCTGTGGAAAATTGGGTGGCAAGAGCTCGAATGTTGTATCGACTCTCCTGGTCGGCCAACACTCTGAGGCTTATGAATGTGTGTGGGAAGCCTTCCAAGGGTTTCAGGTGCAGCAGGGCATGGTGGTAAGTTTGCTGGCCATGGAAGAACAGGTAATGAGATTTATGGTGGACAGGTGGGAGACGAGAATGGCCCACTCATCCATGGCAGTACAGCTAGCTGGCATAGGGTGGACCTGCGGTTTCAGGGGTTGGCCAGAGCCCAATAGAAGTAAAAAGGTATGGTGCATGCTCCTGGGTTAGCAGAAGGGTCAGGGCCCTCAAACAGATACACACAGACCCATAACACATGACATTCTAGTGGCAGTCATGGGGGTGCTGGGGACCATATGTTACTCGGCATCTGAGGCCTGCCTTTTCCAGGTGGAGTTCACTTTACTGTACAGGGGGGCCTTTAGGGTAGGTGAGTTGGTTGCAAAAAACAAAGGTGAACCCGAAGGAGGGCTGCGGGGTGAGGACATTCAGTTTTCCACCGAGGGCCTTCACATTTGATTACGACAATCAAAGATGGACCAGATGGGATGGGGCACTCGGGTATGGATTCTGTGCAGTGGGGAAGGACAGGTCTGAGCAGTGGATGCCATGGAGAGGTACTGGAGCATCTGACCGGCAGGCACAGGCACCTGGTTCTGAATGGGAATGGGGGAGCGGTAACTTTTTACCAGGTGGGGGGGATATTGAAGGTCATTGGCTTCTAAGGGACATGACTGGCACAGTTCACCACATATTCATTTAGAATTGGAGCTGCTTCAGCATTAGCCCGGGAGGGTGGAATTGGTGGAAGAAATAAATTAAGAGGGTTGATGGTGATCTGACTGTTATAAGTGCTATCTCAGACCCTAAATGACTTTTCTGTGTTTTTTTCTATCAGCGGGTGATGGGAGGCAATGGAATATGTGGATCCTGGGTCATTCCTATGTCTCCTGGATGGAGAAGCACACCGCAATCAGTCAAGGGGAGAGGGAGTTTGCGAGAGGATTCAGAAGCCGACAGATATGCTGGAAAGGGATTCAAGGAATGCACTGGTCTCAATTGCTACCTGTCTTGGAGGAACTTAAATTGCTTTGGGGCAGGCCAGATACATTAGCTATTCACCTTGGGGCAACAATTTAGGAAAGACCCCATGGGGGAGCCTTTTTCTGGGTTATCTTGGCCAATTTACAGACCATTAAGGGTTGGTGGCCAAGGGTGGTGATTATGCGGTCTGATATAATATCAAGGAGGATGTAGCATCAGGCCACCAGTATTCGAGCAGTTGAGAAAGCCAGAAAACAGCTGACTAGGAGGGTTGCAGCATTCATAAAGGGGATGGAGGAGTCTGTGTTCTGCACCAGGGTATTAATTTTGACAAGCCGCACCTTTATAGGGGGGATGGGGTGCATTTATCCAGTAGAGGTTTGGCAGTATTTTTACTGGCTTTGTGTCAATTAGTTGCAGTTAGGCTATAGGAGGACCAGGTCCACACAAAGGGGGAAGCACCACCATCCAACGCAAGCTGGAGGTGGGGGCTAGTGGAAATAGAATTAAGGAACAGGAGGGAACGGCCTAGAGAAAAGGGGGACAGGCAGGGCCGGGGAAAGGGGGAGGGTGCACTGGCCAGGGTAGGCACCTAGACCTGATTGGGGGGGAGAGGAGTAGATAGAATGGCTAGTGGTTGGGTCTATGGCATCCAGACCTAGCTAAATTACAGGAAGGGAAGATTGGTGCTCGGTGGCGGGGAGTTGGATAATGCATCCAGACCCACAAGAGAAGAAGGAGCAAAATGGTGACTTCAGTGCAAGATTGAATTGTGTATAATATGGACAATTTGCATAAACTGTTTTGTTAGAAATAAGATTGACTTATGCAGATGTACAAAATGTTATAGTGGTGTAAATAAATAATTTGCCTAAATGCACCCATTTACTTGGTTTGGACATTCTAATAATTTCAGAAGGGGTGATCATGGGATAATATGAGTATAGATATACTGACAATCCTGCATCTTCATCTTGAGTTTTCCATGGTAACAACTGGGCCTTCTTGCTTTTTACTCTTGAGGTTCAAGACTGACATAATGTATACTGTAAATACATTGATGCAGACACAGGCTTGTTCTGTATGCCTTCTCATACATCATCATCTATATTTTCAGTATTGTAGAGATGCTTGTTCTCAAAACAGTTGTTCAACACAAGTACGATGTCACTGTTACAGTTCACATAGTGTGGATGTCACACAGCAGTTTAATGAACATTGTAATGCTAGTGACATTGTCACACTACTCACTATTACTGTGTGAACTGTACACTGCACAATGTACTGCTGTTGTTACTATCACAGTACTCATCAATACACTATACACTGCAAAGTGTTAGTGAGAATGTTAGACTACATGGTAGTACATTGTACTTTGAGAATGTCACAGAACAATCAGTTCTGTGTTCACTGTACGTTTTGCTGGAAATCTGAATGACAAATTTGACACCAGTAAAATGTACACTGCTGATTAAAAGACCATGGATTACTTTATTGCTGTATCATATGCAGGGCCCCTGGTGTTCTACAGCAGAATTTTCTGATTTCTGCGGCAGGGCTCCTTGACTTCTGCGGCAGCATTTTCTGATTTCTGTGGCATGATTTATTCATTTCTCTGGCAGAATGCAGTCCTGTCATTGGCTAAATATGATGTGATGTCATCGATGACATCATATGCTGAGCATAGAGGAGGGGCTTCAGGATAAACAAGGTGGGAAAGAAAGCCTGACACTATGGAAAAACAGTATATTTATATGAAAATTCACCAAAAACAATGAATTCTGTGGCACTATATATATTCTGAGGCATGATGCAAATTCTGCGGCAAATTCCGCAACCGCAGAACCGCAGAATTCCAGGGGCCTTGATCATATGTGGGTGGTAACTTTACAGGCTTCATGCCTCATGTCCTTTTTTGTCTTTAAACAGCAATGTCTGTATTTTCTATCCTGAGAGCTTCTGATTGCCTCCCTTCAAATCCCATTGTCATTAAAATGAACAGCAGACAAAAACGGTCTGTAACATTATAGAAGTTATGTCTTTTGTACAGGTATGATAGGATACTTATTTAATTGTGCAGATATTTTAGATAACACATGATCAGATATGGTGGTACATGTTAAAAAATCATGTATGTGTTTGTATGGTCTGAAGAAAATTCAAATAGGATTCTACTGATAAACACTTAGCATAGTCAATTTTGTTACAGCACATCATTTCATATTCCCATCTACTTAAAATCTCTGCCTTCATGATTGGGAACAAAAAGTGAGAAATCTCAAAGCCAAGTGGCACACAAGAAACACTTTCAGACCATAAGTCTGGTATATTAGTGATACTTATTTAACATTTTTGATAAGATATTGACTGGACACCACTTCTCCAATCAGTTTATGTGGTTTGCTTCCTGTGTGTAACAAAGAAAAGGAAATATTTGTCATTATTCTCATTACTGCCTACAGTATGTAACTACTAATTTATTGCAACTGTAAGTGTATAACAATGCAATATTATTGGCTGTGCATTTACCATTAGGTGTTAATCAATGTATTACTGCTTATTTGTTAATAATTCAGTTGTAAGCAGATATCCTTTTGGGAGATAAAGGTTACAGTGGAAACCTGTAGTTTGTTGAACCCATAGAATAGGGACGGCCTTGCCACACCTACACACTCACACACGTACAACTAACAGCCGCTGTAACACGCTGTACCAGGATTAGCTGTTTTTTCTACATTCTTCCTATGATGGAGAGTCATAGCACCTAGTTTTCTCTAAAATCTTACTTTATAATGGCAACCGTAATGAGTTCTCCCCGATTCTGTTACAAAGACAATAAAAAAAGATTGGGTGATTCGAATTCAAATGCAGTTGCACCAGTAACATTTAAGTGGGACGCTGGTCTTTTAAAAGGATCATAACCTTCTCCCAGCATCTAGGGTAAGAGCTTGATGTAAATTCAGAATGGAGGTGTCTTAAGATCATGGTTCCTTAAACCCAAACGGATTTAACAGTATGGAGGCAATCGGTGCAAAACATTTAGCCAAACACAAGCGAAATGGGTTTTGTAAAGATGTCCCAAAGGCATTGGACCCCTGTGTTTATTGTACTGATCAATTTGCATTATGGAAGTGTGATAGAATGGCAAATCAGAAAGTGCAAGCAGCAATGTGTATTAGGGCACTATGACCCAATTTGGGTTGATTCCACCACCAGAATGCGCCTGTCAGGTTGCTCTTGGTCATCAGGGTGCCAAGTCTTGATTTCATCTGCCTGTCTTTTTGTGGAGGGCTGCACCTCCACACCCCCATGACACCATTTCTAATTATTCTAACTCCAAGGGGCAGACCTCAGGAAGGGGACAGTGAATTTCCCCTTGTGGTGCCCTAATTATGGGCACATTCTGACATACGCACTGATGGCTAGTAGAGATCCTCTGTCACTCGCACTTTGTTGGTCCTCCATTGTACCACTCTCATCAGTCAGTCAGGCTTTACCCATCGTTTCCCGCAAATCTGGAACTCCCTCCTCCCCAAATATGGCACTCCTCCTCTTCCCACTCCCTTGCCTCTGCCTTACATAACTTTCTCTCAGCTAACTGCTCCTGCTTTAACCCTCCTTAACTGTCTTTCTATGCCTCTGCTCCTCTCACATCATCTATTAAACCTTCCACCCCCCCAGCCTGCATCTCAGCACGCTCTCCTCACCCTTCACCACTATGAACTATGTTCCTCAGATATGCCACTTGTAATTAAATGCACATTTCACAAGTATGATATATTTAATTGTATGTTATGTTACAAATGTGACTGAATAATTATTTATGATATTTTTTTTTAACTGTCTTGTTACAAATGTAATTGAATGTTTAATTTCTTGTGTATTTTAAATGTTAAACTGTATGTCTAATTCTTCATCCAATAGTACTCCCCGGTCATACCAGAGACGAGCAACTTGTTGTTCAGTGTGCCTTCCTGGTGAAACATTTATTTATTTATTTATTTGCTTTTGTTGACCGGATAAGTCACACTAGACAGCCAAGTGCCTATTTTCAGGTGCGACCCAGGAGAGTTACAAACTTAAGTAGGCAGGTACAGTGATAAATCAGTTTTACATACAATGGAATAACAGATGATGGAATAGAATGACAACCAGTAACAAGTCACGAACCCGGGGGGTGTTACAGATGACCTGGCAGAGTTACAAGCTAGAGCATACACAAACAATGAGTGAGTCAAGATTTACATATAACGGGAGAGCAGGCGATACCAATATGGCACTCAAGGAGGAGATGGTACGCTTTAGAATGATTTGGGTAGGTAGTTGACAGTGCTCAAAAGGGTTAGGACAAGGTAGGTGCAGTGCACATAATAACCATAACACAGGTTCAGTCATATGTTAAGCCAAATAAGTGCTAGCATGTGGGGGAATCTCAGGATGAGCTAACGAGGGGGGGAGGGCCTGGTGACCTCGTTCGGGAGGTAAGACAGGAGGGAGCCATTACATGATCAGTGGACGGGAGAATAAGTGCGGTGGACCCTGGGGGCGCAGAGACCCCCCATGCCTGCATAGTGCAGGGGGCTATGAGGTGCATAGACAGGTAGAGGAGCCCTTCAGGAAGTTCCAAAGGGAAGTTTTAAAGCTTGGATGGGAGGGGGTGGACCGAGTAAGGGCTGGGAATGAATTCCATAGTTTAGGGGCATAGTTGGTGAAGGCCCAATCACCTGCAAGGGTGCTTGTCCTAGGAACCGGACAGTTGAGTGTCGTGCTTGACCTAAGGTGGTAGGAAGAGGTGTCAGGGTTGAGGGGAAGGGCAAGGGCAGTGGGGGTGGCTGATCTTACAATGCTGTCAGTGAAGTTCCCTACTACAAAGGTGCAGTGTTTCTCGGGAGGGAGCCACTCGAGGCATGTGTAGAGGTTGCAGCGGTGAGTCAGGGGTGGGGCAGATAGCGCAAAGCGGCAGATGCTGCTGTTGTAGGCCATGTCCCATTTTGAAAGGCTGTTTTTTGGCATGGGGGCCAAGGTCACTAGCCCATAGCAGAGAGAGGGGAGGAGAACACCCCTGGCTAGGGCCACCCGAGCAGCCGGGGTCAGGCAGTTTTTAGCTCTGTAGGTGAGACCGAGTTTGATGCTTGTAGACTTTCAGACATTACGGATGTGTAGGGAGAGATCCAGCTGAGGGTCCAGAGTGACGCCCAGGTATTTGACAGCGGCCACCATCTGCAGGGGTGGCCATCAGCCCCGTAGATTAGTAGGGGTGCAGGGCTGGATTTTGGTTTGTTCAGGGAGCCGAAGAGCATAGCCTGGGTTTTCTTAAGGTTGGTGGTAAGCTTGTGTTCCACCAGCCAGGATTGGATCCACTTGAAGTTGGAGTTTAGTTGGGAATTGATGGTGTCAATGTCACGGGCGCTGTCCAGAATGACAAGGTCATCGGCATACAGGGTGGTAAGCCCATGGGTGGTGACAGAGGGTAGTACATTGATCAAAATGGAGAAGAATGTCGGACCGAGGACGGATCCCTGTGGGACTCCACATAGCACAGTGGTGGGGTTGGAGAGAGTCCGGTTAAAGTTGGTGTATTGCTTCCTACCAGTGAGGTAATTGAGGAACCAGGTATTGGCGGAGTTTGAGAGTCTGAGGGAGAGAAGAGTGGAGCTAAGGAGGGAGTGATCTACCCTGTCGACGGCTTTGGAGAGATCCACGAAGATCGCTCCAGTGAGGTAGCCCTGGTCGGTTGCAGTTCTGATCTGCAAGGTGACTACAGCGAGGGCAGTAGCCATGCTGTGTCCCTTCCTGAACCCATGTTGGGCTGGAGAAAAAAGATTGTGTTCCTGTAGGTACTCGGTTAGCTGAGAGGCCACAACTTTCTCCAGAACTTTGGAGGTGGCTGACAGGATAGCTATAGGTCGGTAGTTCAGGGGTCTTTGGGGTTTCCTTGTTTAAGAACAGGGGTAACCTTGGCCACTTTCCAGACATCTGGGAAGACCAGTGGTTAGAGAAGAATTGAATATATGTCCTATGGGCCTGGCAAGAAGGTGGGCTCCTAGCTTGAGCAGCTTTGGCTCGAGGCTGTTGTGCCCTGCTCCAGTATGAGGGGAGAGGCTAGCAAGCAGCCTCTGGGTCTGTGTGGTAGATACCTGTTGTAGAAAGAAGGAGGGTTGGGTCTCAGGGCTGAGTTGAGGGGTGATAGGGGACTTAGACTCGGGTGGTTGAGAGTTTGGGGACTTGGGGGAAGTGGGCTGGGAAGGGGGTGCTGCTCGGAGAACATAGTGTTGAAGGTATTAGCAATTGCATGTGGGATATTGCAGCTAACCCCGTCAATGAGAAAGTCCATGACTTGCGATCTTGCAGAGCCCCCAACCGCTCTTCTAATGTTCTGCTAGAAGCTCCTAGGATTGCTGGTTGAGGAGAGTAGGGCGGATCGGCAGAACTCACTTTTTGCTGCCAGGATGGCTTTTTTACAGGAGTTTCTGAGGCGCCTGTAAGCAGTGAGATCATTGATGCTTTGGGAGGCCTTGTAGGTTTCCCAGCATTTGTCCCTGAGTTTCATTAGGGAGAATAGGCCCCCGTGAAGCCATTTGGTGATGGTGCCCCATACCCTCCTCCTTGTAAGGGGGGGCATGTTTGTTCTGCACCGGGATGTACTTGATTAAGAATTCATCCAGTGCTTGGTCCGGGTCCAAGGAGGCAGTCACCCCTGACCAGTCAATTGAACCAAGGTCAGCGAGGAAGTCTGGTAAGTAGAATTTTGAGTAGTCCCTCATTTGTATCACTTTACTGGGAATCTTTGCCTGAGAGGTGCCCCAAGTGCAGAAGATATGGAGCGCCCTCATGACCTCCGCTCCTTGGGGGTCCTGGTCTGCTGTGAAGGAACAAGGAGAAAGTAGGTTTAAGTAGACATTAGGGTGGGGAGGAGAGGGGCAAAACAAAGGAAACAGGTTTGCCTGCCACTGGTAGGGTGGCTGAGTCACAGATCGTTATGCTGGGTTGGGGGTGGGGAGGGTAACGGCAGCACAGCAGCAGCAGTGGACTGACTTCGGGGGGATGGGGGAGGGCTATGGAGCGCCCTCGTGACCTCTGCTCCTCGGGGGTCCTGGTCTGCTTATCCTTCTCTCTGCAGATCCTCCAGTGGGTTGGGGGAGGGCTATGGAGCACCCTCGCAACCTCCGCTGATTTCAATAAGTAAATAAATAAATGACAGATTTGGATTCTGTTAGAGTGAACTGTGTTGAACTTATAGTAGCAAATGACTCTTTTAGGAAACGGAATGAATTGTTGATGGCTGGGAGTGTGAGGCACTGCCTCATTCCTCCACTGATGTTTGTTATTGACAAAGGTTAAACTGACTATACTACATATTGGATTACCTTTTTTTGTCTAATTTCTTATCTAATCTGTAGCTGGCCAGCCTCCATTTCTTATTTTCTTACTAATGTAACTGCACATCTCCTCCCTAGTCTGACTACTAAGGAAGGGATATCCTTTACTGTACTGTTTATATTTCATTTAACAGACACACATAACCACTCTGCTTCAGAAGAAACCTGTTTGTGTTTTCAGTGCTGTAAAAGCATTTTACAAAGGATCAGATGTTTTATTACTGCGTGTTTTATGAATCTGGTGTGAGAGAGGAAAGCTTCAATGTGGTTAATGTATTTTGCAGTCTTTTCAGAAAATATTATCTAAGTCAATACTGACAAGTTTTTTTTAGATCCTATAGTGTGTGCTGAAATTATGGATAAGTTTTTGCTTTGCAGTTTAAAGCTATGTCATGAAAATACATTACGTTTAAATGTTTTTCCATTCTTTTGTGTTTAAACACGTAGGGCAAATTTCTTCTTTAAAAGTACATAAGATCTGTTTTAATGCAAAAAGTATGGTGTGGTATAAACTAATGTGATTACATCCCCACCCTATGTTCTTACTGCAATCATCCCTTCGGTAAGGCGGAGTTCTGGCAGCTGGCAGCCTACTGCAGATATCACTAGTCTAAACCTCTATGGGGGGAACAATGTTTCATTGTTACAAGAATCAAAAAGATTCACATTCCCATGTTCTATTTATTAATGTTTATGCATTTGAAGGGATTTGTAGCAATTCTATTACAATGGCATATTCATGTCATTTCATTTGCAAGGGGATCCCATGTAACAAACAGTTTTTCCCTCTTGTATGTTACTTGTTGAGCATATGAAGTTTGGGGTTGTTTGATGTAAATTATCCTTCCCTGGGAAGGTAGGGACACTTCTATTAAGAAACACATTTGAATTACATTGTTTCATTATGAAGCAATCTAATAACCTTGATTGCAGGAGCACTTCACTTCGAGGAGGAATGAATAGCTGAAATCCAGTACAACAGACTACAAGAATTTGACTATGAGGTGCTCATTAGAGTCACTTAAATTTGTTTTAAAACTAAACTTCTTGTCCAGAACTGAAAGGTTTTATCCTTGCCTTATAAATATATTGCCAGTGTTATTGTTCGTGCATGGTCTGTTTTATAGACATGCTCCTATATGGGGTGGGTCACCTCAAACCATTAATTAACTGCCCTGTACTGGGGTTTCACTGACATGAATATCACACCCTACATTTTGTTGTGTTTTGTTTCTTTTAGCATCCTTGCCAGTTTAACAATTTGTTATATTAAGCTCCTTTTTTTAGTATGATGGGATACCACTGCTGTGCTCCATGCACTGCAAGGAGCTAGCAGGGGGTGATATGGATCATCCATAGGCCCCCACCCATATTGAGCAGTTTCTGAGACAAATGGGAGGCATTGGAGGAAATACAGCAGTGCTTCCAAATTAATTTGGAATTTTCTCTAACTCCGGGGCACTTTTCCTGTGTTTTCCTGTAGATCGCATTGTTTCCTAACCAGCCATCGCCAGAGGTTGCTCCAAGAGCAAGCGCTTCCCCTACTCACCCCCGGGAAGTTTATGCAAGTTTATGGGAAGAAGTTCCCTGTAGATCTGAGAGCCCTGATACTGATGTGTCCACAACCATTTTTTGAACATCAGTTACGTTGTTCCAATCTGTTCTAATTAAGGTTAACACCCTCGAAATGGCAGATGTATACCGTTCCCACAACACCATACTTATTCTGATAAGAAAGCTCTTTTATGGTTCACCAGAGGATGGGGGTTGGTATTAATGGTTGTTCATAGACAAACACCACCATGAAATGCAATTAAAAGTAAGTGGCATGGTGTTGATCAGAATTTATAATGGAAAGGGACCCTTCTTCAAATCATGGGGACCCTTCTCCAAACCACCCACCCTGTAACAACCTAGTGCAGCCCCGCCATGTATAAGATCAATATTAGAGGGAATAGCAAGAAAACAGCATCAGGACATAGCTGATGTCATGTAAACTGTTCACTAACCTACCAGTAAGGAAGGGGATGCCCGCCTCTCTGTGTTTTTTTTTTTTTTGCTTTCATTTGTTTTTCAGATATCCAGTAATGCGTGGCTAATAGCTACAGCTGGGAGGGCAGCAGATGTTGTGTTCAAGAAATACCAGCTCAATTTAGAAGCATAGAAGTTGATGGCAGATAAGGACCGCAAGGCCCATCCTGTCTGCCAGTTTCTTTTTCTGCATTATGAATGTGCTATCGGCATTTGCTCTGTCAATGGCCTATCTATTCATACTCATCTGTATTGCTCCCTTATGCCTATCCCATGCCTGTTTGAAGCCCTGCACTGTATTCATATCCACCACTTCCTGAGGTAGGCTGTTCCATGCATCCACCACCCTTTCTGTGAAAAAGAACTTCCTCACATTACCCCTTAATCAGCCTCCCTCTAATCTTATGCTGTGTCCTCTTGTCCTGCTACTTTTATTATATTGAAACATGTTAGACTCTTTCACCTTGTTAATGCCCTTAAGGTGTTTGAATATTTCGATCATAGCACCTGTCTTCCTCCTTTGCTGTAGGGTATACATTATGAGCTCCATTAATCTGTCCTCATATGTTTTCTGATGCAGTCCCTGCACCATTTTGGTTGCCCTTCTCTGGACTGCCTCACTCTGGTTAATGTCCTTGTGAAGGTGTGTCCTCCAGTACTGCATGCAGTACTCCAGATGGGGCCTAACCAGTATTTTGCAAAGAGGGATTATTACCTCTCTCTTCTGACTTGTAATACCCTTACTAATACACCCCAACATCCCTCTAGCCTTACCTACTGCTTTAGTGGTCTGCTTGGATGATTTCAGGTCATCGGTGATGATGACGCCCAAGTATCTTTCTCTGAGCCAGACCGGTGGCGCTGATGGTTGAGGTGCTGGATGCCACACCTCGTGCCATGCCAGAGACCTGGATTCAGGAATGAGCCAGGGCCGCCGGGGGTTGGCAGGGGAGGGATAGAGATTGAGTGTCTGCCGACTGCTCTCACTTCCTGGGGGTGAGTAGGGGAAGCGCTTGCTCTTGGAGCAACCTCTGGCGATGGCTGGAGGATCACTAGTATAGCAGCGCACCATAATGCCTGGGGGCGGAGCCATGGCATTACGTTGCCTCACTGGCCAGGCTCCATGGGGACGAGGGGGCACAAACAAGCAGAAATACCTTCCGCTCATCAGTGAGATGACGGTGACCCTGGGGGACTTTGCCCACATCCCAACTGCCGGCCCAACGAGCCCCGGATCTTCCTCCAAGCCGACCTGAAGACACCAAGGTAGGCACTTCACACTTAGGTGGTTACCACCATGGGAGGGTGGAATCAGCCCCAGAGATGGTACCGGGGGTCGATCCTGCCTGGTGGTCATTCAGGGGAGGAGATTGAGGGGGAGATGTGAGGGTTCAGGCTGGGAGTAAGGCGGACTCCGTGTAGGCACTCCTGAAGGATGCCTGGGGAGTGGATGCAGAAATAAAGTTAAAAAAAAAGAAAAAGTATCTTTCTTCCCTTGTGACTGCCAGCAACTCCACTCCCAGCCTATAGGTGGCTTCAGGGTTTCTCTTCCCTATGTGCATGATCTTGCACTTCTTTGTGTGAAATTCCAGTTGCTACTCTTCTTACCATTTTGCTAAATTATCCAGATCTCTTCTCATTCTGCCCACCCCATATGGATCATCTACTCTGTTGCAGATCTTGGTGTCATCTGCAAGCAGAAAAACCTTAACCTCCAGTCCATCTGCAATGTCACTGATGAAGATATTGAAGAGGACTGGCCCCAGGACTGGTCCCTGAGGTACCCCACTTGTGACTTGCATCTCTTCTGACTGTATACCATTTACCACCACTCTCTGTTTTCTGCCTGTCAACCAGTTTGCCACCCAGCTGACCAACTTCTGACCCACCTGAGCCTACCCAGCTTATTAAACAATCTTCTATATGGAACAGTATCAAAAGCTTTGCTGAAGTCAAGGTATGCAACATCAACTGCTCCCCCTTGGTCCACCACTCTGGTTACTCAGTCAAAGAAATCTATGAGATTAGTTTGACAGGACCTTCCTTTTTTAAATCAATGCTGTCTTGGATCCTGTGTTCCTATGGATTCCAGGTGTTGCAGTATCCTTTCCTTATTAGTACCTCCATAATCTTGCCCACTACTGAGGTAAGACTGACTGGTCTGTAGTTCCCTGCCTCCTCCCTGCTACCACTCTTGTGGAGCGGGATCACATGAGCCCTTCTCCAGTCTTCTGGGACTTCTCCTGTGCTCAGAGACTCACTAAATAGTTCTTATAATGGCTCTGCTAGCTCCACCCTTAGCTCCTTTAGCACCCTAAGATGTATGCCATCAGGTCCCATTGCCTTGTCAACCCTGAGCTTATCAAGCTCTTGTAGGACTCTTTCTTTTGTGAAGGGATTAGTGCACACCTCCCTCCCTCCCCCCTGTGTCTATGGTGCTGAGCTGTAGGCCCTGCCCAACCTTCTCTTCAGTAAATAATGAGCAGAAGTATATATTTAGGATAGATGCTTTTACATGGTCTTCCTCCTCACATGCCCCCTTATCCCCTTTGATCTTAGCAATACCCCCTCTGGACTTTCTCCTTTCCCTTAAGTATCTATAGAAAGTCTTGTCACCTTCTTTTACTGTTTGTGCTAGAGTTTCCTCAGTTTGGGCCTTTGCCTGCCTTACTGCCTTCCCTGCTTCCCTTAGGGAAGTTTGGTATGCCTCCCTATCTTCATCCCACTGAGTTCCCTTATATTTCCTGAAGGCCAGCCTTTTGGGTCTGACCTTTTCTGCTAATGTTTTTGAGAACCAAAGTGGTTTCCTTCTTCTTTTGCACTTCCTTTTCTCTCTAACACAATGGGATGTTGCTTCAAGTGTTGTATCTTTAATGCTCACCCATTTTGCCTGTACCCCCTCACCTGTATTTCTTTTGCCAGGAAAAATTAAATTTTTCTTTTTTCTGTACTTTTAGAATTTATGTTGCATTTAGATATCTTTACTGGAATGATAAATTATGATACCTTTCTCTAGAAGCCCACTGCTTTCATTTATGCTTACTCTGATACTGCACATCTTACTATTACTACTATTTAAAAGAATAATGTAAAACTATTTTTGTGTCACAACACTAGTGTATTAAAGAGGGTTGGGCCTGAGGCCCTATCTTTATTCTTTTTTTTTTTCTTTCAGAAATATGAAGGTGCCTGTTGGTGATTGTGCTAATCTTAAATCCACTGTGGTATGGTGCCACGCAACTTCAGGACTTCAGTTGACCATGCTGCCTGCCATAATTCAATCACTTTCTTCCATTTGATCTGCTAAAACACTTTTTTAATAATTACAACATCATCCTGCTGTTCACAGCATGCCCACATATACTTTTGCAGATACTCATTAAGAAACATTTCAGACTTATGTTTAAGTACAATCCAAGCCATGAAGGCACTCATTTGGACAACACTGTTTCTGCATCATATTTTTCTGGACAATGCATCCTTGACGGTTAACCCAGTGCAACATTCAGATACAGGCATTCATGAACTGACAATTAAAGACATATACAAAGGCAGTCCAAATACTGTGAATACTGTGGTGGTGAAAAGCATCATTTTACAATGAAATGTGACATCCTCCAATGACATATCACCACCTGTACCACAAGTGTCCACCTATAGTGGAATGGGGCCCACCCAAACTTGTTGCTATTGTTGTCCAAGAACTTTACATGTGAGATGTACTGTTTATACATAAACATATTATATGAATCTGTGACTTTGCTATTATGACACGTGGATACAAATGTATTATTATTTCATGTTTTCCTTGCTTTTACATGTGATTGCCATTCATTAGACAAAGAAAATAGTGTATTGTCCTACAGCAGTTTATACATACTTCTGTGATTTTGAAAGTTTTCTCATTTAGCACATGCATATTATTGTGGCTCTACTAATATATGTTTAATACTGTGTGATAAAAATGTATAGATATTATTACTGCCTATCAGGCAATAGCACAAGATTCTGTAGCCAGGCAATAAATTCACCCACAGCACAGCTTATTCCATTACAAAACAGAATGGTCTGGTCTATGTTAAGTCTGTTTGGTCAAGGAATATCAATTTGAAACAGGGCTGTAAGACAATTTATAGGGTACTTAGGGGCCCAAGCCAAAGGTATAAAGCCTGTGCTACATGGTCTTGATGGTATACAAGTTTTTTTTATTTCTTTTCTTTCATGTGCCTTTTCATACTGTGCTAGAGTCAAACATCCCATAGCTACAGTATGCAATACAGGAGACTCCATCATGGAGTCTTCCATAACAAACAGGTTCCAGACCTGAAAGGATTTACTGGCAGCATCTTAGGCTTATTTGGATCTGGCTTGGCCAAATATATTAGGGCTGACATGAAAACCATAAAAAGACATATCCATCAATATTAAGCACCAGCTATATGGGAGTGCAGGCCTGTTACACATCCATAAATATATGTGATAAGTATATCAAATAAATATATATGTATTACATGATGGTTTAATGAACCACAATCTTTAAAGGTCTAACATAAACTCATATGACATGCAGTAACATGCACGGCCTATGAGAACTATGTTCTCACACTAATTTATAATTTGCTCATGTGATGCAGAACCAAGGACACTTCCCAGTTCTCATTTCTGATAACTATTTGGACAAGTGGTATTGCCCAGCTTTTCTAACAAGACCTCAGGATATCCATACAGGATGCCTTGAGGCCTGTCGGAAGTTTTCCTTCATGACAGCTAGAAACCTTGGTCATGTGACTCTGCATCCCAACCACGGCAGTTTCTCTGCCTATATTTGACCCCGATGTGGATTTGATAAACTGGCTGTAGTCCTTTCTGTGGATCACTTGGAAGGTAACATCTATAAGGAATGGGTTAAAGACCCTTCCTTGGTCATCTACAGTCCCACCGTGGCACCTTGGCAGGTTCCATATACTGTTTACTGTTCAGTAAGAGGACATCACTCTGTCTACTGCTGTGATGTATTTGATGTGGTTACACCTGTATGTGGCCTTAGTGCTGGCTTCCAGCACTACATCAGCTTTGCACAGAATGGCACATGCCCTGTAAAGTTCACAAAATGCACCCTTCTATGGCTACAGTGGCATCCAATATGGCTGATCAATACTGTCGCATTACAAACTATAAATTATTTATTTGTTTACCGGGTCAGAGGATGTAGATTTCAGCCAAGTTTTGCTGACAACAAGAACATCGGATTTGTGGAGCAACACCCATGCTTCCAGTTCCTGAATCTTCAGTATAATGCTTCCAACATTAATATGAGCCACTCTGATGCAGTGCATGAAGGACCATTGTGAGAAAGAATGAGGGGCCATTATTCACATATGGGACACTCACATGCCCAGTAGCCACCCCTAACTTCTCTTTTACACCTGCTATGTGCTCTGTCCTTGGTCAACCTGTCATCATGCCAGTTCCTGTTCACCAGGAGGGATACATCCTTAGTGAACCTGGCTATTAAAGTTATGCAATCAATTACATTCCAAATTTGAATGTGCATATTTCTCTGCTCTTCCAAGCCTCACAACTGTTGCTGACCCACAAAGGTTATCATCTTATTTTGCATTTTTACATTCATAGTGTTATAGTGGGTATTTTAGGGAGCAAAATGAACTATTACTATTATTGTTTGTGCTTATGCAGCTTATTATATCTGTAGAAATATAGCTCATGCATTTATTACAGTTGCCATTATTAACTATTGCATAACTATTAGTGCTAACAGTTAATAAGATATAGTCTGCCTTTTAGTAAGCCAAAGGCCTTCTCTGAGTAGACAAGGTGTAAGGGGGTAGCAGCCATGCTGCCACTCTAATACTATGCTGTCTTCGCCACTTGTTGCGCAGTCACTATAGGGACATCAGTATGCAGAAGTATGCTATTGTTTTTGATCTGAAATGACAAACTTTTCTGTGAGGCTATTCAGCATTTTGCCCCATAGCCTCTTAGGAAGGATTGTAAGGAAATGTTTTGTAATTTTTCTTATTACTGCCTACAGTATGTAGTTACTAGCTTATTGCAACTGTAAGTGTATTGCAATGCAATATTATTAGCTGTGCATTTACCCTTAGGTATTAACCAATGTATTACTGCTTATTAGCTAAAAAATCAATTGCATGCAGGGACCCTTTTAGGAGATAAAGGTTGCAGTGGAAACCTGCAGATTGCTGAACCCACAGAATTGGGGACAGCCTTGACATTCATACACACTCACACATGTGCAAATTACAGCTGCTGTAACAAACTGAACCAAGATTAGCTGTTTTTCCTACATTCTTCCTAAGAGGGAGAGTCATACTGTCTAGTTTTCTCTCTGATAAGAATTATGGAAGCCTCTAGGTTGTTATGGGAATAGGCTGAGCTATGTGACTAAATCTTGTGCAGTAAGAAACCAAGATATGAGGGAAATTAGGAAAGGGAACAAGGGGTTCTTTGGATGCATTGGGGAAAAATGAAGGGTAAAGGGGCAGATTAGCAGGATTAAAACAGGGGAGGGATGGGCACAAGACCCGGGGGAGCAGACTGAGGTACTAAATGAGTACTTCACCTCAGTTTTCACCAAGGAAAATGGGGGGGCTGCATCATACATGGGAGGAGATGTTGAAACTGAAGAGAAGGGGACCCTTATCAGCGGGTCTGGGGAGGGGGGACATCACTGGCAGGTGGGGGTAAGGCAAAGCAGGGGGGCGAGCTAGCAGAGGTGGAAATCATGGCAGAGAGAGTGAGGGAAGCCCTCAGGTCCCTTAAGATGGAGAAAGCACCAGGGCCAGATAAATTTCATTCCAGAGTGCTGAAGGAACTGGCGGATGTCCTGGCGACACCCCTGGTGAAGCTCTTCAGCATCTCTCTCTGAGGACAGGGTGGGTGCCCCAGTACTGGAAGGTGGCACATATAGTGCCTATCCACAAGGGGGGATAAAGGAGGTGGCTGGGAACTACAGGCCCATCAGCCTGACATCAGTGGTGGGCAAGGTGATGGAGGGCATTGTCAAGGAGAGACTAGGGGGGACCTTGAAATGTTGGGGTGCCTGGATGATAGACAGCATGGATCCATCAAAGGGAAATTGTGCCAGACAAACCTTGTGGAGTTCTATGACTGGGTGACGAGTGCCTTGTACCTGGGTAGACCAGTGGAAGTCCTCTTTCTTGACTTCAGCAAGGTGTTTGACTCTGTTCCTCATGGTGGCCTGTTGGATAATCTGGGAGAAATGGGGGTGGAGAACCAGATAATCAGACGGATAGGAAATTGGCTCCAGAACTGGACCCAGAAGGTCGTGGTTGGCGGGATAGTCTCATCCCCAAGGAGGGTCATTAGTGGAGTCACTCAGGGATCGGTCCTTGGGCCCCTCCTGTTCAATGCCTACATCTCTGACATAAGGAAGGGTATCAGGAGTGAGATGATTCTCTTTGTGGATGTCTCAAAATTGGGGGAGGTAGTGGATGGGGAGGGTGGCCCTACAGGGGAACCTGGAGGCTCTGGAATGGTGGTCTAGAAAGTGGAAGCTGAGGTTCAAGGCAGGGAAATGCAAGGTACTGCACCTGGGAGCCAGAAACCTGGGCCAAGTGTACACCCGTGGGGGCAAATGCTACAAGTCTCGATGGCTGAGAGGGATCTGGGGGTGGTGGTGGTGGATGTCAAGATGAACAACTCAGAGACTTGTAGGAGGGCAGCAGCAAAGGCCAACAGGATGCTTGGATGCATCACTAGCAGATCACCTCCAGAAGGAGGGAAGTGATACTCCCTCTGTATAACTGCTTGGTGAGGCCGCAACTCGAGTACTGCATGCAGTTTTGGAGGCCACATTTAAAGAGGGACATTGAACTCCTGGAGAGGGCCTAGAGGAGGGCAACCAAAATGATTTGAGGCTTGGGGGATAGGACCTATGGGGAGAGGCTCAAAGAGCTAAATATGTACACATTGGAAGAGAGAAGGGACCAGGTGGACATGATAGAGGTCTTCAGGTACATGAAGGGGGTAAATAGGGGAGGAGCAGTCAGCATGCTCCAAAGGAAGGGGGGCAACTAGAGGGCATGGGTGGAAGCTGGAGGGGGAAGATTCAGGGGAGAAATGAGGAGGTGCTACTTCACTGAGAGGGTGGTGGAACCATGGAATGCGCTGCTCAGGGTGCTGGTGGAGGCAAAAATGATGGAGAGGTTCAAGAGGGGGTGGGACAGGTACAGGGGAAGGGTTCTGGAAGCAAAAACCAGTGCAGCGAGAATATCCAGGACTAGGAAGGGAGAAGCCAGAGAGGGAGAGGGGGGCAGCAAGATCAGCTCCCAGGGTGGGGGCTGACCAAACAAGCAGACACAAAAGACTGTTAGGCCTATTCTGCTGGCATTTTAGTATGTTAGTATGCTAGTATATTGAGACTGGTTTCTTTGTATTAAGCAGATTTAGTCATGCAGTACAGCTTCCACATCTGTGTAAGAAGGGAGTTGAAGAAAAGATTCAGGTGAGCCCAGAATCCAATTCCTTCATGGTGCCTTTATGTCCACAGAAGAGAGGTACATATGAAAAGATTGATCATCTTCTGTACTCATTTGCTAGACAGATTATATTTCATATAGAGATGCTGTGCTGAGACTTTGTAATGTTATCTGTATGTGTGTGTAACTGCATAAGACAGTATATACCAGCTAGTTGTGTCTTGCATCTTTATTATAATTGGTACCTTCACAGATACCCAAAATCTTTCTTTACAATGTCACATAGCAGTTTGCTGAACATTGCACTGTTAGTGAGATTGTCACACTACTCACTATTACTGTCAACTCTTCTGCTACTGTGACTTTCACAGTGAACTGCACTACACTGCACAATGTACTGCTGTTGTCTGTCACTGTTGCATGATAGGTCTATATGCTTTATTTGGGTTCCTATTGTATGTGCTGTAAAGGACTTTAGAGTAGGACACTGTTTCTGTAAAACACTTTTAAGAATAAAATACGAAATAGTCAGAATTGCTATAATGGCTAGGGTGGATCTAGTACATCTCCAGATAAGGGAGGCAGGTTTAGGACCCAGGAAGACATAACTTATCATACCAAACTTAGCACGTAAGTTCCAATGAAAGTAAAAAGGTAATGTAATGACCTAGCGATAAGAGGTCAAGCCAAATGCATGGACCAGATGTTACTGGGGTTGACATGGAACCTGACATGGAACCACAGTGACATCTGCAGGAAAAGGTAAACTGCTGCACCCCAATCTCTGTATTGATAGAGTATATACCCCATCACAAAAGTGATGGGAGAGGCTTGGAAATGACCAGACCTTATCTAATAGACTCATTTTGAAATCAGGCCATTCTCCTGAAGGTTTTCAGAGGAGAAGGTACATTATAAAACCCTAAGAAGGACTTTTATTTCCTTGGGCATCTCAGAGCTGAGAGAACTTAAGCTTTTTTATATACTTGTGTTAAAGTATACAATAGGTCCTGGACTACCTTTAGAACAAGATCCGTGTTTTGTGGAAACTGATTTTTCACATACTGAAAAGAAAATAGGGGCCCGGTGGTGCTGAGGGTTGAGGCACTGGACACCACATCTCACGCCATGCCGGTGACCCGGGTCTGGGAATGAGCCTTGGCCACCAGGGGTTGGCAGGGGAGAGAGAGAGAGGATCAAGCATCCAGAGGACAGCTGTCCTCTCTTGGAGGAGATCCAGGCAACTGCCCAGCATCGCAGTGGTCCCTGGTGGAGACCGGAGGCACTGCAATGCTTAGGGCTGGCATGGGGGATGCAGAGCAGTGACAGATGTGCCTGGTGTCATTGTATGCTCAGGCTCCACTAGGGGGGAGGAAGGAAGGGCGTAAACCAAAGAAAATCCCCATCCTTGGGGATAGGCGATGGCACCACCTCCCATAGCCACACTCCATCAGCAGGACCCTCTACACTTCTGGGCTTAGCCCAGCCCAGCCCAAATTGTAGATTAGCTAGAGCACCCTGCGCGGAAAGAGTGGCCCTACCTCAGGGGGCTCAGAGTTGGATGATAGCCAGGCTGGGGCCAGGAGGAGGAGGAGGAGGAGTTTCAGGCTCAGAGGTAGAGCTGGGAGATCAGTGAATACCTGAGAGAGTTCCCCAGGCAACATTGCCATAAAAAGAAGTTTAAAAAAAATGCTTAACAGAAAATTCTGATTTCAAGTCAGAATTTTGGAAACCAAGACTCTTTACAAAGGAAGCACCTGGAGTCTTTTTAAAAGGACATTTAGAGAACTGGAACACAAACTTGCTATGACTCTGTTGCCTAATGAACTGTTACCTCCACAAGGACATTTAATCTTTCTGGACTCTAACATCAGAATAAGGTATAGTTTAGGACAACAGTATCTAGTGTTTTCTGTAAACCATCCAGTTTTATTTTTGGTATTGTCTGCCGTTTAAAGCTTTTCCAAATTGTAGAATTTACTGTATTGCTTTTATTTAAGTAAACTTTTATAATGATTTTTCTTATCAACACTGCCTGGGGTTTGATTGTTTGATTTAACATTTTAACAGAAGGGTTTTTCAAAGACTGTGTGCCTTGATATCAAAGATAGTGACCACTCGGCTAGCCTACAAAACTACTTAGGCAAGAAGTAGCCAGTGGCAGTGATGGGATTCAAACACTGAACTTAGTGCAGAGTCAAGCGAACTTGAAACCACAGTTTCCAACCTTCCCCTGGGAAAAGGATGGTTGGTGATTCTTCCTGAACCCTACACTGCTCATGAGTTCTATAAAAAAGGGGGATCCTCTCTGCAAACAGGGGATCCTGGTTAGGCTCATGACAGTCACTATCACAGTACTCAGCAATATGCTATACACTGCAAAATGTTAGTGAGAATCTTAGACTACAGTAGTAGCCACAGACATTGGCAGCTATTTCCCGAAATTTCTGTGATATTTCTGTAGAAATCTCCTGCTTTCTGCATTTCCACAGTAGGGGCAGCAGAGAGAAACTCTTTAGAAATTTTGCAAAATATATGGAAATAGATGGCAATATCTGTGGCTGCTACTGTACATGGTATTACAATGTACATTGACTGAGAATGTCACGGTGCAAACAGTTCTGTTCACTGTACCTATTGCTGGAAATCTCAATGACAGATTTTATGGCAGTAAAATGTACAAAACTGATTAAAAGACCATGGATTACTTTATTGATGTACCATATGTGGGTGGCGACTTTACAGGCTTCAAGCCTCCTGTTTTCCTTTAGACAGCAAAGTCTGTATTTTCTATGCTGAGAGCGTGTGATTTCCTCCCTTCAAGTCCCATTCTCATTAAAATGAACAGCAGACAAAAACTACCTGTAACATTATAGTAGTTATGTAATTTGTAGAGATCTGATAGGATGCATATTTAATTGTGCAGATATTTTGGATTACACATGATAAGATATGGTGGTACATGTTAAAAAAATCACGTGTGTTTGTAAGATCCAAGGAAAAGCCAAATAGGATTCTATTGATAAACACTAAGCATAGTCAATTTTGTTACAGCACATTATTTCATATTCCCCATCTACTTACAATCCCTGCCTTTATGCTTGGAAAAAAAGAGTGAGAACATTTCAGAGCCAAGTGGCACATGAGACTGTGAAACACTTTGAGACCATAAGTCTCGTATACTGGTGATTCTTATTTGAAGTTTTTGATAAGATATTGACTGGACACCACTTCTCCAACCAGTTTGTGTGGTTTGCTTCCTGTGTGTAACCAAAAAACTACTTGTTATTGGCAGCTCCACATATATTGAATTAAGTAATCAATAAAATAGAGAATAATATGTGGGTGGGTGTGTGTTACCTGAATTTTCCAAACATGCAAGGTGTGATATGCTACATAAACCCTAAGAGCAAAACTTGAAGGGTTTATAAAAGCATCCCATCTTAAGTGTGTGTATAAAATTCTGGTTTACACACACCCACCCATGTCTTGCTTTTTATAATTACTAGTAACCATTTTTTATTAATGTGTGGTTTGGTGATGTTCCTGAACTTAAGCAAAACAAAAAAAATCTTAGATATTCTTTCAACTGAGCATTTTTACTATGTGAACTATTAAACAGAAACTGTTAAATGGAAATATTCCTGTGCTGTAGCGAAAGCTGTGTTGTGAGGGAGATTCTGTTTTACTTAACTGGTGGCAGTTGAGCAGTTGTGAGACTACTGCTCACGCTGCTCACAGTACAAGCTTGATTGACAAAGAGTGATTGCAACTGCCCAGTTGTAATGCATCATTACAACCAGGCAGCTGTAATGCATTTTTACCAACATTTTATCCTAGATTTAAAAATGCTCACTAGTTATTATCATACAGTATATTAGGATAAAATCAGTGTCAACACTTTTTTATCCATTCTTTTTCATGTTCACCTATAGTGCTATGTAAACAATTCAGGAAGTGTTCACCATGTCCACTACGGATATTGGCTATGTGATTCTTTACACTCAGCCAATTCTCTGCTGTTCAGTCACTATTTTCTATGGTTGTTCTGGTTACCCAGAACATATGACTTGTGTCTGACATAATCCATTTCCGGGTAATGGTACAGTCTTTTTTTCAGCTGTACATCAAGATTCTTACCAACATCTATAAAAAAACAAACAAACAAATCACTGAAACTGTTGGGGTGCTTCTGAGCAGCTTAGCAGGAAGCAGCAATTAGACTGAGCTGCCAGGATAAAATTGTAATAAACTTAAAACTAAGCTTTTTAATCTCCAAATTTTATTGCTTACACACATTTGGAGAGCTAATATCAGAAGTCTACTCTAAAAAGTGTTGAAATGGGCAAGAATAAGGGAGTGGTGGCTGCAGCAGGTGATTTCTTTACTCCAAAGAGAAAAAATTGGAAGGAGAGGCCTGTGCAGCATGGTGCAGCAGTGGATTCGGTGCCCGAGTCTACGGAGGAGCCCTCACTAATGAACCTACTTTCCACTCTGCACCAGTTGGTTTAATCTGTCCAGGAGCTTGACAAAACATTTGACACTCTCACACCTCGGGTGTCAGCACTAGAATCCCGTATGGACCAGTGTGAGGCTACCACACAGTGTCTGAGTCGTCCGTCCTAAAAACTGCTGATGCCACCACAAAACTAATTAAAGAAAACTTGCTTCTCTGACAGCGCCTGGAGACAGTCGAGAACCAGGTGAGAGAAAATAACTTACGGATCCTTGGTTTGTCAGAGGGCACTGATGGTGAAGACCCTCTATCTTTTGCCAGGACAATGCTGCCAAACATTCTGGACTTTGAGGAGTTGGATCCCCCTTTCCATTTTGAAAATGTTTACCGCATTATTCCCCGCTGTGCAACAGCTGACCACACGGCTCCATGAACTCTTCTAATTGTATGTACTGGCATTGGGGATAGGGGTCTGGCCTTGAATGCAGCACAACATCATAGATCATTAAAGTATGGCGAGGACACCCTACAAATGTTCCCAGACCTCTCTTACAGTGCCTGGCAAAGTCGTAAATCCTTTGATGGACTTCGGGGTTGACTGAGAAGCCTGAAAATCTCCCATCAATTGCTGTTACCAGCTAAGCTATGCATTGCTTGGCAGGGGAAGCAATATTTGTTTAATGAAGCAAGGGATGCTGAGAGAATGATTTGCAGGATGGAATCGGAGATAGCGGAGGATGCTGAGGGCGAATCCTCGAACGCAGACTGAGATGCTGGGCAAGTCTAGTAATTTGCACTGTGGTTTTGTGGGGATGGGCCATGGGATGCGGGTGCCTGATTTCCCACTTCAATGCAGTGATTGTATCAACATATTTTAGCTAACATGTGTAGCTCCTTTCTTGTGGACAGTTGGGACTATCTGCATCTTTGCTGTTTCTGTGTTGGGACTGTACATACTTGAATAATTATCCCTGCCCTCTTCACGGGTCGTAGGGCTAACAAACGTTTTTTTCCTAGCTGAAACGATGTCATGTTTTTCAGTTGCATTGTAATGTGCTCTTTAATGATATGCTTAGTTATTTGTTTAATCACTTTAATATGTCTGCTTACTCCTTAATATGAAGGCGTTGTTAGCATGTGCTTTCACTCCTGGGAGTTCATGTTTCTAAGATTTCCTTAGCTTGTTTTACTCACTGTAGTATTGGGGGAATCGCTCAGAGTGCTACAGTCACTATGATAATAAAGTATTTGATATATTACCCATCCTTAGTATGAATCCACTTGGGACTTCCTGGCTGCATGCAATCCTATACACTGCCTAATATATGATGTATCTGCTGTTAATTCCCCCTATGATGTACCTCTGGAAGGGGTGTCTTTCACTATTACTTTGTAAGAGTGCAGTATTGTCTTAACATGTATAATGCTATCCTCCTGTGTGCATTTGAGATGTAAGTCTTACTTGAAAAATCAATAAAAACATAATACAAAAATAAATAAACTATTATACATATAGTCCTGTCAGGAATTCTGAAAAGGAATACATGCTGTGATGAATGTCTCATGCACAACAGGCAAATAAACTGACATATGTGAGTATGTTTTTTATAGAAATGAAAATATATTACTGATCAAGTTTTCTCAATAGAATATTTATATCATAATGTTCTCCTGGTGTCTAGTTGTACTCCCATTGCCCCCAGGTTCAAATCCCCTTCTTGCCCGATGACATGTTTGCACTTCCTGCACCTGAGGTCAGACTCCTACAGCCTACCCGCCAGCTACCCACTGCCCCTACCCCCTTATTCTAAGCAACCTGTACAGACTATCTGCTCACTACCTCAGCCGGCTGTCAAGTGACAGTTCACAGTTGTGTGTCTACTGTAATCTGTAGTGAGTACAGTAGGCACACAATCACAAACTGTCAGTTGGTGGACAGCTGTGTATGTGAGCTGATGGATTGTGAGGATCATCAAGGATGGGAGGGTGGAGGGGCACTGGATACAGGGTGGGAGGGTTGAGTGGGGGTTGTCAGACCTCCAGAGAATTGGGGGAACCATACTGGAGAGAAGGCAGGCATAGGGATGCAAACACAGGGGGTCTACTGAACACCAGGGAAATATTATTAAACACAAACAAGAATGTTCATGGGGAGAACACTGGACATACCTGAGAAAACTTATTAAAACTGGCATGGGTGTTCAGGTGCAGAGGTGGGGGGGAGCACTAGACAGCCACTTCAGGTATCCCTGAGAGGCGCTGGTGGGGAGTTCACAAACTCTGATCCTGGCCTGTAACGAAGCACTAACGAAATGCAAATCACCACATAGTGCCTTGCTGGTGCTATGGGTTCATTTGCATCTTAAGGTATGCATATGGCAAATTTTTCTAGAGAAGCAATAACCATTGGTTGGGACTAGTAGCCTAACTGTGATCACAACCCCCATAGTATCCTATTGGCCACACACCTCCTGTGGTCAGAAGGTAGTTGAAGTTGCAATTACAGTTGTGATAGTGCCTAGTTGGCACATTCAGAAATGCCTTTATCATTCACAAAGTGCCGAAACATGTTCCACTATACCTCTGGATTGCTCCAGGGATTAATTTGCTCCAGATGCAAACATTAAGCAGGCTCAAACCATAACATAAAGCAAATATCTAACATTTTTGAAGGGCTTTTGGGTTTTATATCCCATTACCTTAGTGTAGCACTAGCCCTTTGAGCTTTAAATTACAGTTTTTTGAATATTCCTATTCAAAATGAAAGGATTGTAAATGGGGCTGAACCCCATGGCCAGCCAGTCCCTGCCACTTAGATCTCTGGCCCAGCCCCTGCACTCAGATGTTTTATGATGTCTAATCAAGGAGAGCATGGGGGCATACCCTTTAGGGTTCATTTTCATTTTTTATATAATAAAGTAACCTTTTCATGTATATGAGAGCCACCACTCAAATAATACAACTTTTATTAGTTAAGTGGTGGTTTTCTTATATATAAAAGGTTGCTTTATCATACAAAAAAGTTTAGAAAATTATCTCCATAGACTTCAAATGGGCGCATCTCTGCGCTCCACCTGCTTAGACATCACAAAACCTCTGAGCAAGGAGGCAGGCTGGCAGACCAGGAAGTTGAAAGGATAGGCTGGCCATTGTGCTCAGCCTGCTTTATGATCCCTTCACTTCTGAACTAGCCTATTCAAAACATTGTAATTTAAGACTCAAAGGACTAGCACTGTACTAATGTAATGGGTTGTAAAGCCCAACAGGAAATCTTAGTAATTTCCTCTAAGAATATCATCCTTCATGTTGTCAATTGGCTTTGCACACTTTAAGATCCAAATATGATTGCTAATTTGTTTAGATGAATTTAGATATACTTAGTAGGATCTATGTGATAATGGTGAAAGCCTAAAGGTGATTGCCGCTATCCAGAAGTCAAGAGTGCTGAACATTTATTTTGGCAGTCTGACACCCCGGCGCACAGCAAAATGGTGTTGGGGTTGGGGACTTATGTTTTCAATGTTTTATGTGGGGGGCTTTGCCCTCCGTACCCTCCTACTTAAGGATTCTCAACTCTAGGGAAGGTGCATGTCTGGGGGGGTGAAAACATAAAAAAAAAAATTGTTCAAGCTGGGGCACAACAAAAATGCACCAGTGCCCAGAACTGAACCCAGTACCCTGCTGACCAATGCCACCAACCCACCCACCATGCCACGGGGTTAGTTTGGCAACCCACTGTGGCACCACCTCTCACATTCCCTTCTGCCCCTCGCTGTGTGTGCTCGTTCCCCTGCTTTGCGTAGATATAGTGACATCCCGTCGCTATATTTGCTGACCCCCATCCAGCAACCCTACCCTACTGTAGTCCCTAGGACATACAGCTTAGTTTGGGGTTGTCATATTAGTACCCAATCCCAGCACTATTATATAGTGCTAACTCTTAGTAGCATACAATCTACTAAATAAAATCTGTCCACTTAATTTTACACATACACACACATTATATACCATCATACCATTGAATGATGTATTTGTAAAATTTTTGTTACTCTTTGACATGTGCTACACATCAAAATAGTGTTTAATGTAAGGTTGAGTCTTCTCCCTAAGTGACTTGGCCTGTATATGGCAGTTGATCACTTGCTGTTCAATTTGGCAACAGTTTGATTGTAAGCATTCAAGACCCATCTAAAGACCCTACTGGGGCAGTATTGGATGGTTATAATTGTTTTGCCTGTGCTATTGTCCACAGTAAATTTCTTGGCATCAGTAACTTTACTGTGTATTTGACCTTTGTGACGTTAGTGACTCTTTGGGAGTGCATCAGCTTTCTTTTTCTTTTGTCTGCAGACTCTGAACGCCCTTCAGTAAATCTGCCAACAGTACTGCTATTGTCCTGAATGATGTCTGTGTCTTCAGTTGCGTTGACGCCATTTATGTTACTAGATTTATTTATTGTGGTCAGTAATGAAAACTTTGTCTGCAATGTAAATAGTCAGAAAAATAAAATATTTTTACATTAGTAACATACAGAAATATTTTTCAATCAGTGCAATACAGTACAAGTCACATTAAACTGTTCCTCCAACTCACTGGTTTAGTATTTTGCAATGAGTTGCTTAATGTGTGCACTGCTCACTGCAATGAATTATTAAAATTTTCCTAATGGTTTGTCTGTAGCTGCTTTTCAGTTTCAGCTTAGGCTGCAGTTCTCAGGAAACATTTAGCAATACAGTGCAATGAGCAATGCACAATTTAATCAACCCCCCAAAAAATGCTTAATCACCGATTTGGAGCCCGATTTCACAACTGCAGTATGCAGTAGTTACTGTAATGTACAGTATAATAGTGTAATATGAATGCCTGAGTAATGAAATTTCTATGCCCCTTATGTTTTTATATAAAGTATAAGCATAATTACAAGTTTATACTGTAGATGCTACTGAGATCTGAAAACAAGCCTTGTAACCCTTTGAAAACAGTACGGTACTGCTATGCAACAAGTGAGCATTGAAGAGCCTCGAGAACCCAGGCAAACTTGACTGACTGAGAGGAACAGGTCTTGATTGCTTGAGGAGAGACCTGCTCAGGTACAGTAAATCAAAATAAGTTTAACAAGAATGGAGTACAGTAGCCTCGCTAGTGAGCACCAGGAAATTGTTTATGTATGCTGGCTTCCCTGAGACTTTGCATCACTTTTCCTCACCGGAATTTTGGAACGTGGTGCTATGGGTTTGCAATGTGAACTCCTCCCCCTCCGCATCTAAGGTAGATGGTAGGAAAAGTCAGGGTGCAAAAATGAATAAAATCTTAAATAAAAAAAAATGTGGTCTTGGCACTTTCAGCACTGATTCCCTTCTCTTGTCAATGGCAGTTGGAAGCAACCCTCAATAGAAATTGTCGTGGAAGTGGGTGGCTCTGACGAGTTCTATCTGCCAACATACAGTATAAATCCTTCTCTGTTGCCTGTGCACAGCTAGAGGTACAGTAAGGTAATGTACTGTATAGGTACTATACAGTATTCATTAAAGAAAGTACAGTACTGTACTGTGTGGCAGTGAAGAGATCACAGAGGTCAGAGAAGTGGGGGAAAGGAAGCAAGTGAGAGCAGCTGCAGTGTCCGATGAGATCTGTGCAATCTTTCTGAAACTCTGTACTGTGCAGTTCTCACTCTTCTGACAGTACAGAAGCAGTTGCCCAAAGGTAAAAAAAAGAATATATATATATATATATATATATATATATATATATATATATATATACATACACACAAAAGACACTGATTAGTACAGTGCTGCCCCCTGTCAATGTTTCAGCTGTCAGTGAAGGGGATGGGGAAGAGGACTGGAGGTGCCACGGTAATGCCACAGACAAAAAACTAAAAACTAAAGAAAAGAAAAATAAAATTGATTAAATAAAGTCAAATTCTCTACCTCATCTATCCTTTATGTTTTTTATGTTTCTTATGAATGGGGTTTACTGTATAGTACTGTACAGTAAACAAGATGCAAGATGGCGGATACTGTAGTGCTGAAATTACATATAGCACAGTACTGCGCTGTAACTGCATTTGAAAATGCATTAAATGACCATTGGAGTGGGAGCTGAAGTGAATTTACAGTGGCTGGAAGTGCATTGCATGTGAGATGATGAGTAGTTGAAAAACAGTTTGCGTAGAGCAGTGCGTTTGAGGAACAGTTTAATCTGACTTGTACTGTACATTTATTACTTTAATTTCTGTCTCTGTGATAAAAAAAAAAGTCCCAAGAAATGGTGTGCACAGCAGTGGTCAGATCCCGGTGCTTAATGAGAGCAACTGACCTCCAACTACAAAGATACAGTCTATAATAGTCAAGAACTCACCCAGCGTAATCCAGCAGAGTCCACACAAAAACAGAGGGCTTCTCCATCTTAAGGTTTTGCAAAAACACTTTATTTACTGCTGATCTCCAACTGACTCAAATGCAAGCTGATTAGCACACAAACATTGCTGCACTTCAACTGTAGTTTTTCTGTGATAGCCTGTCATACACAAACACATACATAACAAGACAAAAAACACACAAAAAATGTAAAAAATAAATATATTTAAAAATGAGATGACATTAACACAATCATATACACAGAAACATGGACACAGACATTTAATCAAACTCCTAAAATCTTATATGCACATGCAAGCATACACCCACAAAATTTAAGCAGTAAGATATGCCCAGAGGTTACATTGACAGTCTGTCAATTACACCATTATTGGCAAAATGTAAAATTATATACAACAGAGTGCAATTGTTACAATGGGCTTCGATTATCTGCCTGTAAATCTTACTCAAGGTGGGCAAGGATATTTATAGGTCCTTTTTTAGGCCCTCTAAATGTTTGCTCCAGGAGCAAATTAGTCCTTGGAGCAAACCAGGGGCATATTAGAATATGATTGGGCACTTTCTAAGTGCTAAAAGCATGTTCCATTATACCATTCAGTCACTATCCCAATTGTGATTACAAAACCTGGCCCCCATTAGCCACAGGAGGTATGTACCCAATCAGATGACATGGGGTTGTGATTGTAATTGGGTCATTAGGGCCCACTAAAGACAATTGCTCCTCTGGATCAATCTGCCATATTTCTACCTTAAGATGCAAATTACCCCATAGCACCAGCAAGATCATATGGGGTAATTTGCATCTCACTAGTGCCTCATTACATGCCAGTAGCAGAGTTTGTGCTCCCCGCAGCACCAGTCAGGGATGCCTATACTGGTGGTCTGGTGCCCCCACCACCCCCCACCCCAGTCATGATTACAGTACACATTCCCTGGTGTTCAGTGGTCCATCCTGCTTACTCAGCACCTGGCCATGAGTGTAGGAGTCTGCTGGTCAAGAAGAGGGCAGGCATGCTGAAGACAGGGAGGGCGGTTAAGGGGAAGGGGTTCTGACCTTTGGATTGTGGGCATCCGCACATAAACAGGGCAAGTGGGGTCATTCAAACCTGGGAGTGGCCACTTGGCATGAGGGAAAAATTAGTTGAGTATTCATATTTGGAGTTGAGCCTACAGAGAGCTGGGGGACAACTGGACACCGGGGTATTGGTTCTGTATTTCTGTATTTATGACCTGGGGATTTGGAGGTTTGGGAAGCTACAGTACAGCAGTAACTTTATACTGTAATCATGGCCAGGGTTTTAAAGGATGGGGGGACCACTGGACACCATGGATTGAATGATTTATTATAGGTGGGGCTTTGAAGCATGAAGGGACAATGGTTAGGGGCTGCAAACCTGGTTTGGGGAGATACTAAATACTGTGGCACTATGGCTATTTACTGCCTCTCCAAAACTTCCAGCATGATGGGGTGCCTATTTGCAAGGTGCTATCAGCTGCTTTGCATACGTGTAGGTACATGGGCATATTTTAGGGCTGGTCCCAAATGGATTAGCAACTTGCTAACCATGCCATCCAATATTGCATTTTGCAATCCTTCCCTGATTTAGGGCCACAAAATGGTGTCAGCAACTCATTAACCCATTTTGAGATCACCAGTAGGGTTTCAATATCCCAGCCATGGTGTCTTTTTGCTATTGCAAATAAACTCATTCATACTAAAACATGTAAGTAGAGTAAATGTTTTCTGTTTCATCAATAATAGGGAGATTCTTAATTAAGCCTTTCCTCTTCAGCCTTGATGGACAGTGAGTCACATGGCACATCCAAGTGCCTTTAAGAACATGTGAAGTGTAGTTCTTTAAGTAATAATCATTGACAGAGTGTGATATATCATGAGATATGTCACATATTTGATGTACAGTGAGACACGAAGCAAAGCCAAATACCTACAATTATCTAATAAGTGACACTATTATTTGATATGCCACAAACTGTAGTGTATAATCACTATTGTAATAACTGGGAACATTTTTTTCTCATAGCAGAAGCTGGTTATATTTCACCATTATAACCCATGAGTTGTAACGGCAAATACACACCAGCTTCTGCTCACCCCTGTTTGCACTCAGTCACCCAGGCGGCTCTCACAAGAGTCAGAAATCATAAAAACAGTCCAGCATTTCCTGAGACTGACTAAAAACACAGTTCAACTATTTAAAACCCATATGAGAAATATCTAACTCCTACTAAACTTTGGCAGTAGTTAGAGACATATTTCATTTACACTCACTGCCTAGATCTTACACTGAACCAGTCTTTCTCTTTTGTCTCCACAGAAACAGCTTTGAACCCTGAGCTCAGCACCTCATTTGGTTATCACCCTGACAATGACAAACTGGACAAAAACAAAACCATCATAATATGAACTAAGTAAGTTCCTCAGCAAAGTTTAAAACTTGTCTTCTGATATGTGAACACCTACCATGATTAGATTAACTGTTTCCTGCAATTTCACTACCTGCCAGTTCAGTGAACGAATTATGCCATTGCCATTCTCAAAGACTGTAAGTTAAAGTGACCTGTTGTTTGTCCAGTTAAAAAAGTTGCAAAAGCAGTAATAGTCCCTATTTTTAAAAGTATGTTATGGTTTATTGAGTTTTTTAAGTGAACTGTAACATGTTCCAAATAAACAAAAAGCAGACACGAAAAGCAGTGAAAAGCAGTATAGTATTTGGTTCATTAAATCTGGCTGGAGAAAGGATGTTCCCCAGCAATTATATAAAACAACAATGGGGGTGCAAAACTCAAATTTAATGCACACCCAATGTGTGGGATGCTTTATGTAGTATCCCACACCTCAGATGTGCATTAAATTGTCATTATACACTCTGCCACATCTACTGTTTCTTGTATATTATAACAAGGATATGGAGAATACTGGGAAACTGGAGTGCCCGGTGGAAGAATTTCAGCATGTGCATAAATCAAATATGAATTACCAGACAAACCAGGTTTCATTTTTGAATTTATCACCAAGTCAATATAAAAGAGGAAAATGTTCAATCTGCTGTAGTGGGTCTTCATTGAGTGATTTGACCAGGTAAGACAAAATATAATGGTAATTACGACTTTGGCTGACTAATAGTTCTATGTTGAACACAAGTGGTTGGGTACATGCAGTGGGAGGATTATTTAATGTCCCAGAGGACTCTTTCCATTTTGGAGTAAGGGCATTGAGCTGTGCCACTAAATTGCAACCTAACTGACCATAGGTGGTGATGCATGACAGAACAGTGGATGTGGATGGGAAACACCCACCGATGGAAGACTTAATCATGCTCGGCAGCCACATAACATTCCTTCAGTTCTGTGGAGAATCCAAAGGCTATGGTGAAAACAAGAAGTAGCAACACCAGGTGTTACAAGATAGTGTCTGCTGCTCCAACCCCAAATTCACACCCCATGAATACCTCACATCATCAGCTGTGCTGGGAGCATGACCCAGAGAACCAAGAGATGTGTCTGGAGGTGGTACATTGTAGTTCCACCCTGACAGTCACAATACAGAGCTCAAGCTGTGGAGGAACAAATGAGTACAGTGGGTGAAGTGCCAGATACTGTGGGTTATATGAATGGGTTTGGGGGGTAGATACTGAATGAAACACAGTCAGGAGAATGTTGGTGGTATATGGAGGAATTTTCAGTGGAAAAAAGTTCAGTTGTCATTGTAATGACTGTCCTACAAGCTAATTAGTCTGTGAAGCATTAGTGCTACCACTCTTGACATGGGAGACCCAGAATGGAATCAGTCTCATGTCATTGGTGATCTGTTGGTGGTGGGGGGAGGTGAATCGAGCATCCTGACAGATGTTTTCCTTTTCTAGGGAGGAAGAGATCAGGCTGCAACCCTGAAACAGTCACTTGGTTGTTCACCACCATGTCAGGTGGGTGGGAGACATCAATTAGCTGTCAGTGGGACACACTATGCATGTGCATGCCTGCACTAGCCACACATGGTGTCTCCCCAGTGGAGGGAACAGAAAAAAAATCAGACAAAAATCATACAGATTCAAAGGGTGAATAACTTCCACTATTATGGGGCACAGCTATCTGACTGGCCACATGCCCCCAGAACTGAGTAGTCAGTGGACAGCCTGAGCAACTTCCCAGTACCCCAACTTGGAGTGGAAAATCCACATGTGAGAGTAGGCAGGGTAAGAGACAGAGATGGAAAGGATATGGGGCAGCAGTGGAGAGGAGAGGAGAAGCTAAACAGAGAATAAAGAAAAAAATAATGACTCTCCATGCACATACTGTAAATAATGTATGCTTGCCACAATAATAGTTACAATTTTTACCTAAAACTATATATGATGTGTAGGCATTGCTTGCCAGCCTAAGAGAGGGCCACTTAAACCAAAAGCTCTGTTAATGCCCTGACATAATCCTTCTTCATTGCATCTTACTGCTTCCCATGTGAAGTGACTTACACAGTGAGACTGCCACTTACCTGTTGTTGTTCTGTTGCTGGATTTTGCCTCCATTATCTCCAATTGTCAGGTATTACCAGTTGTTCAGTACCACCTCATCTTCTCAGTTTCAGGCCTTCATCGTGGATATGGTGACCATGGCCACTTCTGCTCCTGATGCAAACCTGGGGAAAATTAAGGAAATGTTTGCTCAGATGATGGCTCAACTCAACAAACTAGAGATTGCTTCCCAAAATACTGCAGTTTGACATCACAAAGTTATTCCTCTGCACAAACATCATGGAACAATGCATTGCCAACAATGAGGACTGAAGTGAGATGATTATGTCAGATATCAGAGATTAAGGCCAGACAATAAGACTACTGTGGTAGCAGGTCAAAGACCTTGAGAATCATGGTAGAAAGTACAGCCTACAGTTTGTTGGGTTCCCTGAGGGCTGTGAGGGAACCAGCACCCTCCATTTTCTTCAGAAGACTAGTCATGCTCTTCTAGGCTGCACCTGGGACAGCCCAATTGAGATAGATCAGGCCCACTGAACCCTCACCCAGAAGCTTGTGCCTGGTGCCTGTCCCCACCCCATTATTTCCCAGTTCTTTATGTTCGCAGATCAAGTGGCGATTCTGCTAATAGCCCATGACAAACAGAACCTTGTCTGGCAGAGACATCAAATACAAATCTTTGCAGACTACTCTGCAGAGCTTACAGATCACAGAAGAGCCTTCACTACAGCCAGAAGGGCCTGTGCTGAGCTTGGACTGCAATACTCTTTACACTTCCCCATGGCCTCGAGGATTATGACCAATGGAGCACCCTGGCTCTTTGACTCTCCAGAGGTGGTGAAAGACTTCCTTTCTTGTTATGCTCCTCAACTTAACCTTGCTAAACTTTGGCCGACCTCCTACCCACCATTAGAAACATAGACTTTGACAACAGATAAGGACGACTTAGCCCACCTAGTCTGTCCATTTCCCTACCTACAGGATAGGCCGCAGATTCTAGTTAACCCCCCCACAAGAATTGCCTTATGTCTGTCCCATACATTCTTGAATTCTCCCACAGTTTTAGACCCCACAACCTCCTCAGGAAGGCTGTTCCATGCATCTACTACCCTCTCTGTGAAAAAATACTTCCTCACATTGCCGGGAACTGCCCCCCATCTTTAAATTGTGTCCCCTTATTCTTGCACATCTCTTTTTCTGAAAGATGCTACCCTCTTGGACTTTGTTGATTCCACTGAGGTACTTTAAAGTTTCTATCATGTCCCCCATCTCCCTTCTTTCCACAAGGGTATACATATTAAGCTCCTTTAGTCTCTCCTCATACGACTTCTCTTGCAGATCCTGCACCATTTTAGTTGCTCTCCTCTGGACTGCCTCTATCCTGTCTATGTCCTTGCGGAGACGGGGTCTCCAGAACTGGACGCAGTACTCCAGATGGGGTCTCACCAACTGTCTGTACAGAGGGATAACAACTTCCTGTTTTCTGCTGGTGATGCCTCTCCCTGTGCATCCCGGTATAACCCCAGCCCTCCCTACTGCCTTCTTACATTGCTTG
Source organism: Neoceratodus forsteri (assembly GCA_016271365.2). Taxonomy (NCBI): domain Eukaryota; kingdom Metazoa; phylum Chordata; order Ceratodontiformes; family Ceratodontidae; genus Neoceratodus; species Neoceratodus forsteri. The sequence goes on along the minus strand of CM028131.1, from coordinate 880,217,784 downwards.
CTAACCTTAAGGTCATCTGATATGATCACCCCCAGGTCCCTTTCCTTTATTGTTGTTGTTACTACCTCCCCTCCATTGTGTAATCTTCCCCTGGGTTCTTGTTTCCCATGTGCATTATTTTGCACTTCTTTGCATTGAATCCTAGCTGCCATACTTCTGACCATTCCTCCAACCTTGCCAAGTCCCTTCTCATCCTTTCCACTCCTCCTTGTGTATCAACCCTGTTGCAGATCTTTGTGTCATCTGCAAAGAGGCATACTTTTCCTTCAGTCCCTCTGCAATGTCACTTATAAAGACATTAAAAAGGACTGGACCCAGTACTGAACCCTGCGGTGCCCCACTAATAACCCCTCTTTCTTCAGAGTGGACTCCATTTACAATTACCTTCTGTGTCCTGTTGTCCAGCCAATGTTTTACCCAGGCTACCACCCTGGGACCCACTCCCAGGCTGGTTAATTTGATTATTAATCTTTTGTGTGGGACTGTGTCAAAGCCTTGCTAAAGTCTAGGTAGGCCATGTCCACAGCCCCTCCCTGGTCTACTACTTTGGTCACCCAGTCAAAGAAATCTATTAGATTCATCTGACATGACCTTCCTGCTGTGAACCAATGCTGCCTTGGGTCCTGTGCCCCACTGGCCTCTAGGTACTCAACTATTCTTTCCTTCAGAAGTGACTCCACTACTTTCCCTACCACAGAGGTCAAACTGACAGGTCTGTAGTTTCCTGCCTCTGTCTTGGTCCCACTTTTGTGAAAGAGAATCACATCTGCCTTCCTCCAGTCCTTGGGTACCACACCATCCTCCCATGATTTATTAAAAAGAGTAGTCAGTGGTTTCACTAGTTCCCCCCTTAATTCTTTTAGAATTCTGGGGTGAATTCCATCAGGCCCCATTGCTTTGTCCACCTTCAGTTTTAGGAGTTCTTGCAGAACCCTTTCTTCTGTGAAAGGGCTGGGATCGACCCCCCCATCAAGAGTGCTTCTGTTAATTGGATTAGGGGCTTTCCCCTCCTCTTTTGTAAATACTGAGCAGAAATATTCGTTCAGCATCCCTGCTTTTTCACTGTCCCCATCTGCCCACCCACCATTCATTCTATTCAGCCTCACTATCCCTCCTTTTGTCTTTCTATGCTCTCTGATGTAACTATAAAAGGTTTTATCCCCCTTCTTAACCGAGTTGGCTATCTTTTCCTCAGTTTGGGCCTTTGCTATTCTGACTTCCCCTCCTGCTTTCTTCCGTCTTAACTGGTACAGCTCTCTGTCCTGCTCCTTCTGTGTTTCCTTATACTTTCTGAATGCTATCTTTTTCTCCCTGACTTTCCTAGCCATCTCTTTTGAGAACCATAGTGGCTTTTTCTTTCATTTTGATTTGTTTATTTGCTTCACACAAAGGCTTGTTGCCTCTGTGATGGCAGTTTTGTTGATTCCCCATTGTTGCTCCACCCCTCCTTCTAGCCTGTTTGTAGTGCTTTTCTGAGGCACTCTCCCATCTTGCCAAAGTCAGCCCTCCTGAAGTCCAGTACCCTCACTTTTGGCCCATTGGCCAGGGAAACTGTTCAAGAGATGGACATTACTCCAGACCCAGGACTACACAGCCCTTAGGCTGGAGATTGGGCCCACCTGTACCCTCCTCGCCTATGTACAATGACCCATAGCTCCTGGCCCCCCAAAATAAATGCCACAACAATAAGAGATTGGATGACAGGATGCATAGTGATCATGCTCCTCATGTCCACTCTGGCAGCCATAGTCATAGCCAGGAGTCTCAAGCTTCCACTGAATCCCATGATCCGATGGGGGGAGCAACCATTACAAGGCCTAAGAGATTTACCGGAGGACATCCAACCACTCCCCCTGGCTGCTCCTGCTTAGGGGCATCCACCAGTCATTCCTCCACCAAGTTGATCCTGGGCTGAGTTGGTGACCCTTCCACCTCTTCCTTCCAGCAAGGCCTCTAGCACAGAAGAAAATCTAGGCTGCTCCCAATTATCGCAGACTCCATTTGTAGGTTCCAACAAGGGCTGACTGTTCTCAGTTTCATTAGGATTTAGTTTCTTTTACACCTGGATTTTGCCCTCATTTATAACACTGCATGACATTTGAATACATTTACTGCAGGAGCAGAAAGTCTTGTGGATTTGCCGTGTCTGGGCTTTGGGTCAATTGTTTGCTTAGAGACCCATAAAGTAGCAACTTATTTTGTAACATGGGGGCTATAATGGATCCATGGGGTTTTGACATTGCCCCATTAACACTACTGGGATGCTTATTTACTGAATGGTTATTCCTTTTCAGCAGGGATTCTCCCACATAGGTTGATGCATGGTTGGGGAGTATGTCCCCACACCTTCTCCGATCATCTCAATATGGGCACTATGGTCTCCCTGGTTAAAATACAAAACTCCCAGGCCTCTGGCTGCTTGACCCAGTTCCAGCTTCAGGTGATCAAGCTTCACATTCTGTGGAGGCTCCTTGATGTCCAAGAAGTGCCTGGCTATTTTCACAGGAAGGGTGCTAAGGTGATTTAAGATTTACCTTTTCTAACGGCAACACATGTAGATCCCTTCATCCATTCCAGTGTATCACTTGCCCTCTAGCGATATCACCCATGGCTCCTTTAGACCAATAGTGCTGCAAAACTCTATCTGACCCTGGCTGTGCATGGTCCTGTAGCTTGTACTTCCATCATTCTAAGTCGAGAGATGGGCCTCATACAGCCAAATGGTACATTCATGATTGATGGTGTCCATATCATGCGATTCCTACTGATGTTTTTTCCAGCAGCCCCAGTTATCCTTGGCCATTTTACTGCTCCTGTGTCTTAGGGTGGATGACAGGCTGATCAGATGCTTAACTCACCGAGGCACAAAGATACCTGTAGGAGGCAGCAGAAAAGATACTCCTGAGGTCTTTAATGTCTCAAGGCATCCTGCTCTTTGTGCCACTGAGGACTTTTGACACATGAGGAAGTCACTGCTTAAAACTTAAATATTTCACAAACTAATGTAAGTAGAATTGACTGCATATCACTGCTGGAAAGGTAATGTTCTGATGAACAACTTTGCTACTGATACTTTATGTCTGTTATATATACTTTAGAAGATATTTGCATTTTTGTATAGTATGGTGTTAATGGCTGACAGTTGTCTCTCAAGCTTCACTTAGCCACCTTAATAAAACAGAAAAGAAATACATGCATCATACTAGAAAAACTGCTTTTTAATACAAAATTAGTTTTGTACCTCCTTCTAATGTATGGATGCTTAAGTTGGTGTTGATATGTTGAATATTTTCCCACAAAAAATTGTTTCTATTGCCTTTTTTATTTAATTTTTTTTGTTTTGCTATTTCAACCAGTATAGAAAAAATAGGAACTACTGGTAATTAATTGCATAATACCATTGGAAAGGTAATTTTGTGCTGAACAACTTTTCCACTCGTACTTTGTGTGTAGCACTTATGCTTCCTGAGTTGTTTACATTTGTTTGTGGTATGCTATGACTTGATTTTGCTCAGAAAGCTCCATGTTGCACTGTTAAAAGTATACAGGCCACAAGTGGTGAAACTCTCAGGGAGCTCATGAGGCCTCAGTGAGTTAAACTGTCCCTCTCTTTAGCCCTACATGCTATAGATTGCAGAGGCACACGCTATCCATGATTTATGGCAGTTTCCCTCAGCTCTCTCCTTAAAATGTGTGTGTGGGGAGCTTCCTCAATCCAAAAGGGGCTTGACAGGTTATAGTTTTTCATTTTTAGTAAAGCTGTATCTTCCCCCAGTGAGGTCACTGGCATGTGGGCTACATTTGTGCCTTTGCCCAAAGTGACAGCTGGTTCGATAATGGGATGTTCTGGGTGATGGGTTGGGATGATCGATGTTTGGGTAATTTGAATGTTTGTGATGCAATGTGGTTTATTCTGTTACTGGTCTCAATTTGTATTGGAAGGCAGGGCAGTTTGCTTGCTTTAGATGGCTTTTGCCAAATATGCAGCTACAGAGGGGGTATAGGTGGAACCCTGAGGACTTGGTCTGGAGCACCTTTAAGGACTTCTGACCACTCCTCTTCTCATAGGTTTACCCTACTTATAAAGGGAGTCTAAATTTGTTAACTGGAATGTTCGATGGCTCAGCTCTCCAGAAACAGTAAATGAAAGAAAGTTATGTCTCATTTAAGAAACTGAGGCCCCATGTGGCATTCTTACAGGAAACAAAATTATCTGTCAAACAGGTGGTAAAAGTTAAACAGGGAGGGGTTGGGATAGAACTACATATTGAGGCTGTGGCTAAGAAAAGGGGTGTATCCATCCTTACTCATAAGGATCTTGGATGGTCAGTGACCCATTCCTCAGCTGGCAAAGGGAGAAGATGTGTTCTGGCCAAAATATTCACCCCAGAAAGGTCCTTGATCCTGGCCAACATTTATGCACCAAACGGGGATGACCCAGAGTTCCTTCACTCTCTCAATCAAAATCTAACAAATTTTTATGTTGACAGGTACCCCACCTTTATTGGCAGGGTTTTATTCTGACATTAGACCCCACCATGGACAAGAGCTGGGTGGGAGTGAACCCCATAAAAGAGCAGCTCAGGTGGTTCTAAGGCTCTTTTCCGAGCATGTCCTGATAGACTTCTGGTGCATCCACCACTTGGGAGTTCAGGACTACATGTGTTTTTCTGATACTCATGGCTCCTCTAGTAGCATTGACCTTAGGCTCATCTCCCAATCCCTCTAAAAAACTCCTTTTCTTATGCAGACCTACTCCATCATCCTCTCAGACCATACCGATTTAGAGATTCATCTGTGATGGAGACTGAAGGCCTGTCCACTCTCCTCATCGTGGCTTGATCCTCTATTCTTGGAGGATAAACAATTTCTTCCATAGCTGAGAACAGCCGTGCAGGAATTTTTAGCAACCAATGATACATGTGGTGTCTCAGACTTCACACTTTGGTAGACCTTTAAGGTCACCATCTTGGGGGGATCATTGCATATGCCATTAACAGGCATTAAAAAAGAGAGAAGCTCAACAGGCCTCTTTAGGAAAGAAGCTTGCTTCCTTGGATGCACAAAACAAGTCCTTCTGACAAGGCCAATCCCCACAAACCTTACTATCTCAATTGAGTAGTATCCATCATAAACTAAACACCCACCTCACCAGGAAAACGGAGCTTGCTTTATGTAGGATGCAACACTCCTATGGGGGGATCTAACAAATTGCTAGCTTACAGACTCAAGAGTTGACAGGCTTCCAAAACAATTGTGGACTTGAGCGACCCACCTGGGACTCTTAGCACTACCCAGGAGGACATAAACAAGATCATGGCCCAATTTTATGAGAAGCTATATACCTCCCCCTCACCTCCTGATCCTGCTTCTGTTGATGCCTTCCTGTCAAACCTCCCCATCCCCAAGATTCACCATCAAGTGGCATCTGCTCTGGATGCCCCTATTTCCATGATGGAAACACATAAAGCCACACAGTCAGTGAACCCGCATAAGGCGCCAGGGGGTGATGGCTTCTCCATTGATTTCTATCAAGCCCTGGGTGATGACATTTCTGGTTATCTCCAAAGGACTTTTCAGGACTCTATAACTAAGGGGATATTACCTTCCACCATGCAAGAGGTGGTGATCATGGTCCTTTCTAAAAAAGGTAAGGACCCCTCAACTCAGGCAGCTACTGACCCATATTGTTCATAAATGCAGATACCAAGATTCTGGCAAAAGTACTGGCTGCTTGGCTGGATGGGGCCCTCCCTGACCTGACACACCAGTTCCAGGTTGGATTTGTTAAAGGACATCTCAGTTCACATCACATTTGGACTCTAATTTCTTTCATACAACACTCCCAGAATCTCACCTCCCGGAGGCTACCCTGGCTTTGGACTTTGAAAAGGCCATCAGCTCCATGGAATGACCTTATTTGATGTCTTTCTGGGAAATGATGAGCATAGTGAATGCCTGCCATAACTGGATTGGCCTTCTCTATTCATCACCTACAGCTTTGGTGCTTGCCAATAGCCCTAAATTCTCCCCTTTTATCCTCTAAAAGGGGATAAGGCAGGGATGACCCCTCTCTCTCTTACCTTTTGTTCCTGCCATTGAACCCCTGGCCATTGCCCTCAGGGAAATGAAGGAGAGCCAAGGCCTCAAGGTAGGTTCCAAATCCTTGAAGACTTTCTCTATGCAGATGACCTTCTCATCATGTTCTCTCAGGCTCCTCATGCCACTAACTGAGTGCTCCCCCTACTGGCCTCTTTCTCTAAGGTCTCTGGTCTGCAGATCAACCAATCCAGGACTGAGGTCCTGCCACTAAACTCACTCTGCTATGCTGAGGCTTTCAAGACACTTGGCCTCAAGTGGTCCCCCAAGGGTATCAAATACCTGGAGATTAAATTACATTGAGACTTCTCCAAAAGAGTTTCTCTAAACTTCATAGAGCTCTTGCAAGCCATCCGAGAGGATGTGAGCCATTGGAAAGCCCTACACCTTTCCCTCACTGGGAAAATAGATGCATTAAAGTTAATGAGGACCCTAAAGTTTCTACATCTCCTGGCACACACACACACACACACATCTCTGTCTCTACCAAATGGTTTCAGCAAATTGACGTGCTTATGGGACATTTTCTATTGGAGGGTAAGCCACCTCGATACAGCAGACAGAAATGATATCAGCACTGGAGTAGAGGTGGTTGGGGGCTACCACGACTCCATGGTTAACACATGGCATTCATCACTGCTCAAACCACCAGATGGTTTTCCAACCCCTCCTCCCAATCTCATACTTGGCTGCACTTAAAAGGGAAAGGAAATTTATGATAATTGGCAGCTGTTTATAAAGTTGTTATTCTCAGAAATGATATGCATGCCCCTAAATTATACCTATTTAACTGTACCTGAATAAAAAGTGTTATGAAAAACTGTATTTTGCATTTTTTTTTATGGGCAGCATTCTGTTACAGTTCTCTTTGTGGAACCAATAATTTTTAGTTTTTACTGTGTCATGGTTTGTGTACAAAATGTAATTATGAACTGTTGACCTATCAGAACTATACCTAGAGTTCTGTGTGCAAACTGTGATATAGTTAAAACCCCTAATTACTGGTTCCATAAAGAGGACTGTAACAGAATGATGCCCACATAACAAAACAATGCAAAATACTGTGTTTCGTATCACTTTTTATTCACGTACAGTTAAATGTGGATAGTTTAGTGGAGGCTTGTCATTTTTGACAATAAGAAGTTTATAAATAGTTGCCAATTAGAAATAATTTCCTACCCTCTTTAAAGTAATTTCTAATGGGTGCCTCCATCCCTGCAGTCCTCCTCCTCTCCCACTCAAGCCCACTCTTTCCTATTTCTTCCTGCCTTATTCCCCCTCCTCTCTCACACAACTTCCTACCCCACTACCCCATCTCTTCCCCCATTCCTTAGTTAACCTTATGTCCACTCTACTTTTAATCCCCTAGCCCCCAGTCCTCCCCCACTTCCCTGCTCTCCCTCTGCCTCCTGCCCCCCACCCACCCCTCCTTCCTGCTTCTGCCACCATCCACACCCTTGACTCACCCCTTCACCTCATATCAGCCTTCTTTTCCTCTAAAATCTCTACTGGTCCTATGGCTTATTTCCCTGTCTACAATTTGCTCCACATTTTTAAACCTTATGTTCTCATCATGTCTTAACCTCATTGTTCTGTACACTGTAGCCTGTACTTGTGTATATATGTACATGCTGTATATATCCTTGTAAACCTTCACTCTGTACATGTATTTATTGCTGCTTACTTTACCCTGTAGATTGTATATTTGCTAATTATGTTTTGAGCCTTGATGGTTACTCAGGACCTCCTTCTAAATGAGCTTGTTCAATGGAGTACTTCCTGCCAATAAACTTTGAGTTGAGTTGAGCTGAGTGGTTGTACTCCTGTTGCCATCACTCTCTACCCATTCCCCCTCATGTTGTTCTCTCTTTCGCCTATTGGAAGAAAGTCCACAAAGCCCTGTTGAAATATTAGACCCCTTGGATCACTGCCCCTCTGTGGAACAATCTAGGTCTAACCTTTGGGGCTCTCCCATTTACTGGCCATTATGGGAGGCCCAGGGCTTACAGATGACACAAGACATCCTTATCCAGCACTCTGCAAGCAGCCACCCCACAGCTGAGTGTGCTCCAGGAATACTCACAACATGAATCTCAGAATCCAGCACTACCCTCCACCAAACAAGGCAATGACACAAAATCCATTCTATGACCTTATTGATCTTTGGTGTTGTTTTACAGATGATGCGTTGATGGTGTGGTGGGGGAGCTTGGAGCAGCTGGAAAACTTTATAGGATATCTGGAGCAATCTAATCAAAATCTGAAGTTTACGGTCCATCAGTCTAATGAAAGGATACATTTTTTAGATCTGGATATATGAAAGGGTCCAAATGGGGAAGTAGTTACAGATCTCTTTAATAAAGAGACTGCTCAAAATAGCCTCCTCCTGTCCAGTAGTTGTCACCCCCATCACACCATCAACAACATCCCCAAATCACAGTTTTATAGGGTTAAACAAAATTGTTCTGATTCTGAAACATATACTGTGAGATGTACAGAGCTGAGCCAGAGGTTTGTTGCTAGGGGTGTAGTATAACACATTTGGATAGGGTGTAACAGTGGGTAGACCAGGTTCCAAGACAGGGGTTGTTGCAGTATAGGGAGAGGCAGGACACTGTACAGGACAAAGTTTTGTTCATCACTACATGTGGTAGATAGTGAGGATTTCAGAAAGATCTTGCAGAAACATTGGCACATTTTGGCAACTGAACCAGCATTAAAGGGGGTGGTGGATGAAAAACTACAGATGGTATATAAAAAGGGGAAACTTCTGAGTGACTCTTTAGTCCACAGTTTACTGCCCCATAGAAAGCCTAGCTCTATGGTCAGGATTGCTACAGTACCTAATGGATGTTATCAATGTGGCCTGTGTGTACAGTGTAAAGTAGTACTTAAAACTGAAACCTTCCTTTCAGCCAGTAATCCCCAGATTTTTGACATCAGACATTTTATTAATTGCAGCACTAACAATGTCATTTATCTGGCCCACCTACTTATGTGGGGCATTATATGTTGGAATGACTAGTTGCTCATTGAAAACTAGAATTTGTGAACACCTGAGTTCAGTGAGACGCAAAGATTGCAAGAGTGCCCATAGTTTGCACTTGCAAGAGGTGGGGAGTGGCAAGCATCATGACTTTTCCTTTACAGGGATTGATCATGCATTCATGGGGCCATGGGGTAGTAACATCAATGCCATTTTATCAGAGAAAGAATCCTTCTGGATTTAACACCTTAGTTGCACTTAGGATGCCAGGCCTGAATGATGATATTGATCTCACTGTGCATTTGCAAAACTGAGAATATATGTGTCATTATGATTACACTTCTGGATTTACCTCAGTGTTTCAGTGGTGACTGATATTGAATATTAATTTGGTCTCTTGATTTTAGAAATCATGATGAGTTTGTATATCTTAAAACTAGATTTGAGTATATATGTATAGAAATCTGTATGTTCATTTAGACATATTTTTGGATTTATGTATACTCAAAAATAGTGTATATGGTTAGGACTATAGTTCATGTCAGATTTGCACTGGTTTATGCATATTTTCTGCTATCACATATGTTCTAGTGTGTAGGGAGTGGCTAATGGTTAATGGTACTTTACATGATTATGATCATCATGTTATCATTTTATAATACCTATGACCATAGTTTTGGCCTGGTATTTTTTGGTCCCAAGGATGGTTCTGAGGATCTTATTTAATTAATTAGTCTAATGCTTTAGACTACAGGTTTTTATATATATATATATGTATATGTTACCCAGTTGCTACTCAGATTCCCGTAGTCTGTTTTTTTTTTGTGAAGGCTGTAAGTCCCTGTTACTATTTATCATTTATATTTTCACTATGTTATGTTGTTTATTTAATCTTGCTTTATTTTTTTTTCACTTATTAGCATCAGTTGTTTACTTTTGAACCTTGAGCTCCTGCTAAGCAAGTTTAAAGTGAATTATTTTGGGGTGTATGACAGAAAATATAGGTCTCATAGGTAAGTACAGAGCTATATAGACGTTAGTCCTTTTGCTCACCATTTATTAATAACCCTGAATATTATGCTTAAGTAAGAAGCTATCTAGTTTGTTTTTTAAATGCATTCACAGTTACACTAGCCACTACCTATAATGGCAACCTATTCCAAATATTGGTAACTCTCAGCGTGAGCCAGGATTTTCTTTTTTTGTTTTTTGGACATTCCACATATAGTTGTAGAGGATGTGATCTGGTATTACCTGACAATTCCCTGTACCTCAAACCCAGTAGTTCCCATAAATCTGGATCAATAGTGGTTTTATAGATCAAACACATATCCCCCCTTAAACGCCTATATTCCAAGGAATATAAACCCAGAATATTTAGCCTCTTTTGATAGCCTTGACCTTTAACCTCCTGTATATTTCCAGTGGCTCTTCTCTGAACTCTCTCAAGTGCCACTATCTCGGTTCTTCCACTGGGTGACCAGAACTGCGCACAGTAATCCAAATGCAGCCTCACCAATGATGTATAAAGGGGCAGAAGAACATCCCTACTTCTAGATGTAATATGTTTATTTATACAATGTAAAATACCACTTGATTTTTTTAATAACTGAATTGCAATGCATTTTAGATGATAGATCGTTTGTAACCATAATACCCAAGTCACTCTGTTGTTCCACAGTATTTAATATTTGTCCTCCAAGTGCATATGGTATCTGTTTATTTGCCTTCCCAAGGTGCATAACACATTTGTCACATTAAACAGCAGTTTTTTATCTAATACACAGGACTCCAGCATATTTAGTGCTGCTGTTTTACAAGTTTAAACTAACACTATGTTTATGCATAGATGGCTCTTTGATCAATTATAATTTTGCACTGTACCTTTAAGAATGTGCTTTAAATTGATTACCATTACACCTGTGGAACACTTCCTGAAGAGGCTACTGCGAAACTGGTAGAAGTCAGTGGGACCCTGCCTTGCCCTCTTAGCCTGTGCTATCAACATTTATGAGGTTTACACCATTTGTTTATTCTGCTGTATTATTAAACTGCAAACTTTTTTGGCATATATTTTGTGTTATTGCCTTGTTTGGTGGTGGGTTGTGCTGGATTCTGAGATGCACAAGACAACATTATACCAGGCTTCATGGCTGTTAACTCAATTTCTGCTCTCAAAACCCACTACCAGCTTCCTCAGAACCACTTCTGGCAATATCTGTAGATTAGGGATGTGGCCCTATACCTGGGTAAACACTTCACTGATCCTAGCTCCCATGAGGCAGTTTCCCTCTTGCATTCATGGGCTAAACTCCCCGAAGGGTAGGGCCAGCAAAATCTACAAAGCCATCAGAGATGCTCACCCTGATCCCTCGCTTTCTACCAGAGCACATTGGGAACAAAAGTTGGCCATCTCAGGCTCACAATGGGCTCACTGCTGGCATAAAATACATTACACTTGCCAGGACAGCAGAAGTCATCTTATTATGAATAAGATCCTTCTGCACTGGTACCACACTTCATTCAAATTAAAACAGCTTGGTGTTCTTAGTAATGACAGCTTCTGGGGTTGTGGTCAATCTGATGTACAGCTGTACCACATCCTCTGGACTAGTCCCACTATACAACCTTTCTGGTCAGATGCCATTAAGTTGTGAGTCCAGACCTCCACATTGATGCTCCGCATCTTCTTTTTGGCTGATGTCCTGAGAATACTCCCAAACAGGACTGCCACATTCAATGGGTCATGACAGGTGGAGCAGCAGCCAAGCAACTTCTCCTTGTTCATTGGTAAACACCCTGTACTCCTCTACTCAGAAATGGCTCTTGTCCATTGGATAGCTGGCTTCCTATGAGAGGTCATCTAATTTTATCTGTGGGTCCCTGAGCAAATACTACAGATGATGGCAACCATTCTTGGAATCTTGCTTCCAACATAATACTTAGACTGCAATACATTGTCCACTATTGTGGCCCCTGATCTTCTATATAATCATTTGTCTGGGTTGTGATCTGTGATTTCCCTACTTTATTACCTGCCATGATGTATATAGTTAATTGGTTAAAATGTTCACTTTTAATGCATTGGTTTTGCAGCTGACTTCATATTTCATACTGGTTACTGTGTGCCCAAATGAGCTTAGTACAGTTTACATGTTTATCCTTCTTTCTTACTCAGTTTCTTGGTGATGGTGTGATAGTATTCACTTATTATGTGATGCATTGCCAATGTGTGCTGTTTGCTTTCTGTACATGTGTACCATGTTCTGTTTTGTTTTTATTTACTTGCTTGTCTTTAATAAAACAATTTTGAACAACAAAAACAATTACATAAGAAATTATTACAGCATCTACTGAAACATGGACACAAGTGCAGCAATATCTATCTATCTATCTACATATATATATATATATATATATATATAGAGAGAGAGAGAGAGAGAGAGAGAGGAGAGAGGAAAGAGAGGAAGAGGTGATACATGATGGGCAGGAGTGTGATATGGAAAATGTTCTCACTCCTGCAGAGTGAGCTCTGGATACTCAAGAGTGCTGAAGGCACAAGTGAGAATATCCAGAGCTCACTCTGCAGGAGTGAAAATATTTTCCATAGCACGTGATTTGCACATCATGTGTGCTATTTATGCAATAGGGGTGGGAGCTTTTAAAATATTTTTTCTGTGTCCTTTCTGTTCTTTCTGTGTGTGGTGTGAGTGTGTGTGCATTTTTCTGTATGGGCTGGGATTCTTAGAAACACCATGGCACACAGGTGAGTTTCCTTTGCAGTGGTAATTGAGTAACTTGCAAGCCTCAGTGAAAGAGAAACTGAAGCAGTTTCATTTAGAATGTAGGCTGTAGTGAAGCTGATATTAGCACATTAATCAGCTAGGAGTCTCAGAAACACTACAGCACACAGGTGAGTTTCCTTTGCAATGACAATTGAGTAATTTGCAGGCTTAAGTGAGAAAGAGAAATTGAAGCAGTTTCATTTAGAATGTAGGCTGTAATGATGCTGATATTAGCACATTAATGGGGTGGGAGTCTCAGAAACACTACAGCACACAGGTGAGTGTACTTTGCAATGCTTATTGAGTAACATGCAGGTATCAGTGAGAAAGAGAAACTGAAGCAGTTTCATTTAGAATGCAGGTTGTTGTGAGTGTGTGGTGACATCAGCATAGTAAGGATAAATGGCATTTTTCATCACAGTGCTGATGTCATCATCATTTATCACAGTCCAGTGAAGATACCTCCATTTATCACACTCTAGAAACACCCACTCCTATTGTGTATATATATATATATATATATATATATATATATATATATATATATATGGTGTGTGTGTGTGTGATTTCAAATTCAACATGTATGTCACTATATTAAGTAAACTATTTCGTGAATGAAGTCTTACATCAAAATGTCTTCTTTTAAGGTAAGCAGATCTCTTTTTAGGAGACAACTGCAGCACTGTATTGGTCCAAGGGTAAAGAATGGTTGGCACAGCACTGGATAGTAATCTCACTTTTGCACTAGTCCACACAAGCAATGCAATTTTCACAGGATCACAGTCATTCAAAGATCTTTCAAAATGGGCTGTGCAAACATGACCATGCTTGGATGGCTTCAAATTCTTGCAACAGCAGAAATGAACCCATACTGTCTCGATACTGGTTATCATGCCAAAAATGAAAGAAATTAGGTTCATAAGCAGGACAACTTTAGTTTTTGCACCAAAAAAAACCCAGTAAGACATAGTATTTTAAAAGCTACCTAAACCATCTTTTTTGCATGTGCACTGTTTTGCAAACCCTCCGTCAGGTTTGTAGTGCACATGGTAATCTGCAGATTGATAATTATAATTACCTAATCATTGATATTTTCCCTGGTTTCATCATCTTTAAAAGTTGATCGGCAGCACTGAAATCTTTTAAAACTCGCACTCCACTGGAACCATAAGAGGGCCATGGATGTGTGACTTGATGACATTGATGAAGATGACCAGCAACTTTATTGCTATGTAAAGACTATAGGGGCATGCAAATGATATTTCTGATCTGGCCGCTGCTTTTTACTTTGGTTACCGGACACTATTGTTCTTGTACAGTAGAGTCTACGGTACAAGATCAATATGGTCTGGAAATCAAAGTAAAATGCAGTGGCAAAATCAGAAGTATTATTTGCACACCCCTATAGACTTTAAGTAGAGATAATGCTTCCTGTCTTCATCAATGTCATCATATCACACATACACGGCCATCTTATGGTCCCAGTGGAGTGCAAGATTTAAAAGATTTTAGTGCTGCCGATCAACTTTTAAAAATCAAAATCAGGGAAAATATCAGCAATTAAAGTAATTAGGATTATCAAATAGCAGATTAACATGTGTGCTATGAACCCAAGCAAGCATTTGCAAAACAGTGCACATGTCAAAACAATGGATTTGGTATCCTTTAATTACACACATAAGTCTCACAACAAACTAATTGAAAAAGCTAACCAAACAAAAAATGTTATCTACTATCTAAAAATATGCCTTTCATCAAAACTATCTCCTTTGTTACACACATAGCTATCTCAAATACAAGGTCAGAATGACAAAATTTCCTCCATCTCAGATGTACTATATATCATTATTTTTCCCTTCAGAAAACAGTGATACATTAGTTAGATACTCTCATAATTCTATCAATTCTTGCAGAATACGCTTTTCTTTCACACTATGACCCCACTCATTTTTTTCATTTATATTTTATTAAATTAAATATTACCAATTGAAAAGTGCATGTGTACAAGTATGATATAAATATGTATGCAAAAAAGAGTACCTAAAATTCCCTGATTTAAAATATGCAGTTAGTATATTGAGGATTACGGGCAAAGGTATGTACATACATTTGTTATGGGCAATGAACAGTCTGCATGCAGAAACCCCCTGATTTAACAATTACCCTTTACCATCCCAATAATGACACATACTGGCAGTGTAATTGAAAAAAATGTTTACTTGGTGGATTTTTACCAGTAAGATTCCAGCTATCCATGCTGTCAAATGGTGCTGCAGCACATGTCTCTCTCCAGAACATACTCACTCCTTATATATCACATTGGTAGCATGTGTGAACATGTACACCTACTGTGGCTAGTGATTGTATCTTATTAATATTGATAAAAATGGACCAAAGCAACTTTCACCTAGTAGCTGTCAGCCAGTTGTGTTCCACTCTTACTGAATTTTAAATCTATACTTTATGTACTATTATCAGATGCTCAATAGCAGAGCTAAGTCATTCAGGAAGAGATTACACCAAAGTGAATCACAGTCTATCCACACTCTAAACTTATTCATAGAAACAACCTTAAGTCAGCTTACTTTGTGCACACTTTAGTTCATCACTCAGTGACACTGTAACTATGTTACTCAGAACATCAAACCAGGCAGTCTCAGTACAGGTACATTTCAATGCTTCATGGTTTACTCAGTTTTATTAAGTAGAAGAAGGTCGAAGACCCATCGAGACTACCTTTCCACACCATGTGGAGTAAAATATCTAATTACCCAAAAGGTATTTATATAGATATGTTTTAAACAGTTCTATATTAGAAACATCAACTATATATTGTGGTAACTTATTCCACAGATTTGCAGCTCTGATGGTGAAGTAGTGCTTCCTTTTATCCTTATGTGCCATAAGTACAAATAGTTGTCTATTATTACATCTGAGAATACCTATTTTATTTGCAAACTTGAACCCACAGTCTGTTTTCAAAATATTATCTTTTAGGATATTAAATAATAATAAATCTCTGCTATTTCTCCGTGTATCCAGGTCATAAACGTTAAGTGCAATACACCTATCCTTATAACTGATATTCTGTAGTTTAGGGATTAGCTTAGTAACTTTTCTTTGAACACTCTAAAGAAGGATTTTTTCCTTTTTAAGATAAGGTGCCCAATAGGCAGCACCAAAGTCCAAATGTGGCATAATGAAAGAATTATAGATAGGAATTAAACAAGCTTCCTGCCTGCAAAAAAAATGATTTTTTGACAGCAGGTATAATTTGGTTTGCTCTTAAAGTAATATGTCTGCAATGTTCCCCTCATGGTAATTGGTTAGTTATCAGAATGCCCAGATCTCTCTCTGAAGATACTGATGTTATCTCCAAACTGTTTAGGTAATATTTAATGTAATGATTTTTTAATCCCAAGTGCATAATGACACATTTGTCACTATTAAAAAACATTTTATTGTTTAAAGACCATTTTTCAAGTATACTAATATCATTTTGAAAAGAGTTTGCTTGCTCAATAGACTTAACCTCATTACATATCTTTGTATCATCAGCAAACTTGCTAATATGGGCCTTTAATCCAATATGTAAATCAGATATAAAAATATTAAATAAAGTGGGCCCCAATACAGAACCCTAGGGAACGCCACTAGTAACAGGGTTTGACCTTGAATAAATATCATGGATTTTAACCTTTTGAGTCCTAGAATTTAACCATGCTGTAACCCATAGTATAATATGACAATCAAGACCCATGTTACTCATTTTAACAATAAGAATCTTATGTGAAACTTTATGAAAAGCTTTTTTAAAATCTAGAAATAAGACGTCAACTGAAATACTTGGATCTAACAAATGACTGACTTTTTCATAAAAAACAATAAGATTAGTAGTGCACCATCTATGCTTAACAAAGCCATGTTGTTTAGAATCCCTAAGTCCCTTTAGGTCTAATTCTTCATCCAATCTATGTTTTATAATACGCTCCATAACTTTACATATAACAAATGTTAGGCTAATTGGTCTGTAGTTTTCAACTAAAGTTTTGCTACCTTTTTTATGGATAGGGCAGACCACTGCTAATTTCAAATCAGTAGGTAGCTCACTGTGTTTCAAAGAAAAGTTAAACAAAAGTTTTAGAGGAGCACTGAGAGAATTTGCCATATTTAATACAAAATCCAGGCTAATGCCATCAGGGCCAAGGGCTGAATGTGGTTTAACCATCTTAATGGCTGCTACTATTTCAGTGTCAGTTAATAATAAGGGTGTTGATACGTTAGTTTTGCTGACATTTATAGCCTCCTTTGAGTTAAACACAGATCCAAAAAATAATTAAAATGATTTGCTATACTTGAATGTTCTGTATAGATTTTACCATTTACATTTAATTTCTCAATGCCAAGGGACTTATGTTTACTGGAACTTATGTAAGAATAGAAAGCTTTAGGATTTTTTACAACAGCAAGCTTAAATTCAATTTTTTTCCTTTCCTTTATTATCAGTTGTTTGGTGTGTTTTAATTCATTTTTATAATTTAACTTATTGGACTGGCTAGGATGTTTTTTCATAATTTTGTAAGCCTTTTCTTTTTTATGAATTTATAATTGAATGGATTTAGTCAGCCATGGAGGAATTTTACCTTTATTATTATGAGTTTTTTTAATTGGTACATATAATTTCTCAAGTTCGTTGATAATTGATTTAAATAGTTCCCAACTTTGTTCAACATTTAAATTTTCAAATAAACTATCCCAACTATACCCATTTAAGGCCTTGTTAATTTTTTCATAGTTTGCTTTATTATAGTTATATCCATACTGAGTCCTACCTATACCTAGCTTATATCTATTTATTGTGAACACAATAATTTGATGATCACTCTTTCCAATTGGAGTATTTATACTTAAATTAACAATGTCCAAGGGGAATTTAGTCATAACCAGGTCTAAGATGTTATTGCCTCTGGTCTGTCCATGTATCATCTGATCTAATCCGGCAGTAATTGTGCAATCTAAAAAATGACTTTCTGATCAAGTTTTGGCTGTTAAGGCATCCCAGTTTATCCCTGGGTAATTAAAGTCTCCTACTATTATTACTTCAGATTTTGAAGTTAAATGAATGATTTCACTTTGTATGGATAAATCACAGTTTAAATCTGAAGATGGTGATCTATAGAAATTTGCCAGGAGAAATTTATTTCCATTTTGTTGTGTAATCTGAATACGTAATCCTTCAATATCAGTTTTATTTTTAAGAGGGTATTCAGTTGCTATAATCTTGTCAGAGATGTATAAAATAACCCCCACACCTTTCTAGTTCAATTATGTAGTGGCTCTTTGAAAGCTAGAAACATAGAAGCATAGAATTTGATGGCAGGTAAGGACAGCTTGGCCCATCCATTCTACCCATTTCCCTACCTAAAGGATACACTGCAGATCCTAGTTAACCAACAGCCTACTTTCTCCTACCCCACCCCCTAGAATTGCCTTATGCCTTTCCCACGCATTCTTGAATTCCCACACTGTTTTCAACTCCACAACCTCCTCAGGAAGGCCGTTCCATGCATCAGGAAGGCCGCTTCATGGCTCAATTACCTAATCCACCATTGGCCATATTTTCAATGGGCAGTGCATGGATTATATCATGTCCAGTTCCACCACACTTTGGGCCAGATTTACAAAAGTCAAATCAGGATGCAAGGCAACTTGCTTTAGAAAAAATGGTTCAAGTAGTGCTTGCGTCTTGAGCTGTGTCCTGGTGGAAATCACAAAGGTGACCTCAGGGGGGAAAGCTGTGGACCCCAGAGGAGGAGGAGGAGGAAGTGAATCCTGGTGGGGGACTCCATCATAAGAGGAATCCAACTAGGAACACAGGAGGGGAAGGACAGGGAGGGGAGGTGAGGTGCCTACCAGGTGCCAGGGCATGGAGGGATGGAAGGAAGATCCTGAGGATCACTGGGAAGGCAAGATGGTAGGGTGATCTGGATGTCATTATCCACATAGGCACTAATGACCTGGAAAATGGGGAGCCAAAGGAAGTTCTGGAAGAGTTTAGGAAATTGGGGAGGTGTCTCAAGCAAGTAGCTACTTCTGTCACTTTCTCAGAAGTACTACCTGCGAGAGGCAAGGGAGAGCATAGGTGTGCATGCACCAGGAACTTTAACTCATGGTTGAAGAACTGGTGCTGTGAGGAAGGGTTTGGATTCATTGGTTACTGGGGACCCACCTGGAGGGATGGAGGTTTGTTTAAGCCTGACGGCCTGCATCCATCCTGGAAGGGAATCCAAGCACTCAATGATAAGTTTAAATGCTACATTGACAAGCATTTAAAATAGCAAAAGGGGGTGGCAGGCCAGTAAGGAGGGTACCTACTTGCTCACCCCCCACAGCTAGCAGTGGAACCAGTGAACCAGAGAAGTGGCTAGCTCTACAAAGCGGTGTGCAAAAGATGGAAATTAGTGCCCAAGAGGTGGATAGGCAGAAAAGGGGCAAAATTCAGCAGAAGGGCAGACAGCAAGGAGAACCAGGGACAAAGGACAACCAAGGAAGGGGCTGGAGTAGAACAGCGAAACAGTCTAGGGCGGTCAAATCATGGAAAGCCATGTGTGCAAATGCCAGGAGCCTTAGCAATAAGATGGAAGATCTGGAGGCTGTCATGGTGCAGTCAGACCTGGACATTGTGGCCATCACTGAAACCTGGTGTAATGATAACCTCGACCGGGAGATGGCCATACCTGGCTACAACATATTCAGAATAGACAAGGTAGGCAGAAAGGGAGAAGAAGTGGCACTGTATGTGAAAAATGACATAAGGGCCACAGAGATCCAGGAGGAACAAAATGGGGGAGAGATACTGTGGGTTAAGCTGGAAAGGAAAATGGGGCCAGCCATCCGCACAGGTGTGCTCTATAGACCACCAGCCCAAGAGGAAGAAACAGATAGGGAGCTGATGCTAGCCATCCAAATGATGGCAGACAAGGGGGAGGTAGTACTGGTTGGAGACTTCAATATTCCAGATGTGGACTGGAGCATCCCAGCAGCAGCATCAACTAGGAGCAGATTTATCCTGGACTCCCTTCAGGGTGCCTTCCTCAAGCAACTGGTCATGGAACCAACTCAGCAGAAGGCAATACTGGACCTTGTGCTCACAAACAGGGACAGTGTGATGGGGGTAACAGTGGGGGAGCACCTGGGGAACAGTGACCACCAGTCATTGTGGTTTGAAATCAAAGAGTAGACACACCAGAGGGTGTAGACAGAAAGAGAAGGGACCCGCAGAAACTTGTAGAATGGTCAGGGATTTGGCAGTTGAAATTCAATGCAAAGAAGTGCAAGATAATGCATATGGGGCACAAAAACACTGGCACAATATATCAGTTGGGGGGTGAGGATATAACATGCACCAAGCAGGAAAGGGATCTTGGGGTTATCATCTCTGATGACCTCAAGGTAGGGAAACAGTGTGACAAGGCAGCAGGTAAAGCAAATAGGATGCTGGGATGCATAGGCAGGGGCATCACCAGCAGGAAAAGGGAGGTCATAATTCCACTATACAAAACACTAGTGAGGCCCCACCTGGAGTACAGTGTACAGTTCTGGAGACCTTACTTATGTAAGGACATAGACAGGGTAGAGAAGGTTCAGAGGAGGGCAACAGAGATGGTGCATGGATTGCATCACAAGTCCTATGAGGACAGGTTGAAGGAACTGAACATGTACTCCCTGGATGAGAGGAGGGAGAGAGGGGATATGATAGAGACATACAAGTATCTTACAGGGAGGAACAGGGTGCAGGAATACACTATTTTTAAGTGACAAAGATGCTCCAGGACCAGACAGCATGGGATGAAGTTGGAGGGAAGATGATTCAGAGGAAACGTGATGAAGAATTTCTTCAGAGAACGGGTGGTAGACAAGTGGAACACCCTGCCAGAGTAAGTGGTGGGGGCTGAAACAATCACGGGATTTAAGAATGCATGGGATAGACATAAAGGAATTCTGAAGGTCAGGGGTAAGGGGCAACAGACTTCTAGGAAAACATAAACTGAACTTACAAGCTCAAATGGGCAGACTGGGTGGGCCATAGGCCCTTATCTGCCGACACTGTCTATGTATCTATTACAGTACATGAACTTGCACAGTTCAGTTGGCGGCCGGCTGTGGTGGTGATCAGAGGGCTGTGCCAGTCACCGGCGGGGTATTGGGGGTGTGGCGGGCTCACACTGTCAGGTGGGGGCCACTAGACTATCAGGAAGTTACAGGAGTGATGGGGATATTCTAATAAGGGGGCTGAGGCTGGATTCCACACCTGACAAGGGTCAATCGGGGCAGGCATAGGGGCACCACAACACTGTGCTGTGGGTGCATCTGCCTCCTGCCCCATTCCGTGGCTTGCAGCATACATGGGTGCTGCGCCTTACCATACACTGCTACTGCAAGTCATGGGACGCAGACTCCTAGACCCTGCTCCTTTCTGCATCAGGTGCAGGGTCCAGGATGCAGTGGCCATTGTCACAAGTTGCCATTGTCGCAGCTTGTGACACACGTCTGAGAATCCATTTGTTTCTAGCAGTGTGTCAAGTGGGTTTGCCACAACTGTGCCCAATTTTAATAGGTAAAATGCATTTGCAAGAGTTTATCCTATTTTCAGCAGCTTGCCAAAATATCTGGAGCAAGTTCTGTGAAAAGAGTCCACAGATTGTTGCAAGCTATACCACAAAAAGATGGTCTTACTTGTGATAATTGCTGCACAGGACATAAAATCCCCATTAGATCACTGCAAACCTGGTGTGACAGTTGGTACATCCTGGACTTGTGGTAATCCCAGTGCTTAGAAAATCCAGCCCCATACGTTTATCTCAAAAGCAACATTTTCTGTTTTACAGCATAGTCTTTTAACCTGTACTGAATTAATATTTAACTTTCACAGACTCCTCTGGCTAAGGGCAGTGCTTCTGAGCAGGGTCTGCAGCATCCAGCATCATGTGTGCTCATACTTATGTTTTGTAATTATCTCTGATGATTAGAAGAAAACTGTAGTTATCCCTATTTATGAAAAAGGTACCAAAATCTGATGTGAACAACTACAAACCTGTAAGTTTAACGGCTATCTATTTTAAAGTTACAGAAAGCCTAGTCTGAGATTATATGGAATATTGGTTCCAAGAACATTGTATAATTGACATTATACAATGGGATCAATCCAAAGTTGAAAATCCCACAATCTGATTGGTTGGCTGGCACCTTCTCAGCATGCTAAATCCTCCAGTGTACCCAGTGGAAAAGGTGCCAGCCAACCTTGCCCCTGTGCTATCCTACCCGTATCACTGCTTCCCACAAAAATCAAAACAACCGCTGCCATTTTTCATCACTGCTTAGCAACGTAAGCGCAGTAATTTTTTTAAAACAATGACAACATTCTTCCTTCTGTATCATGGGACAAACTTGAAATAATATTTAACTATGAAAATGATGTTTCCAACATCCAACTTGTGGCTCTAAATGTAGAATTACCTCCTCCAGTGATGCCGCTCGCCTCCTTCCAAACAGTCACCATAACAGCTTTAAAAACTGCTCGCTCCTTATACCTTTACTAGCAGTGCTGCTTGGCTAGTAAAGCACTGATAGATCACTGGCAAGAGGGGGATTACAACAGAGAAAAACCAGGGGAAAGAGTCTTGGGGGGGTGCTGCCAAGCAGAGGGGACTGTCCAAGCATCTCCAGAAAGGACTCTCCGAGCAGCTCTAGGTACTACAACAAACACTGGTGAGATTCCCAGAGCCTGTGTGACCCTGATGTTGACCGCAATGTCGATGGCAACATCTGGCTAACACACAGGAAAAAAGAGCAGCTTTTTTTTCTGTCTAGTAAAACAAATAAACCTAAATATTGCATAATAGCAATATACTCCTCCAGGAAATGGGTATATGGGTTAATTTGCCATGGCTGGTGTGGTTAAGTCACTCAGCAATGCCTTTTGACTGAACCACACCAGCCATGGCAAATCAACCCATATACCCACTCCCTGTTGGGGTATATTGCTTAACTACACAACATGGGTTTAAAACAGGGTCATTTCGCCTTATTAATTTAATGACATTTTTTGAGTCACTTAGCAGAGTTCTTAATGAAGACAAACCAGTAGACATGGTTTATCTGAACTTTAGCAAAGTTTTTCATATGCCCCATAGAGAATTGCTTCTAAAACGGCAACAATCAGGAATGCCATGATTCATAACTGGGTCTGTAGTTGGATATTGGGAAGAAGAAAATATGTAAGACTCAATGGTTAACTTTGAGACAGGAGAGGGGTAATCCATGCCTTTTTTTTAAAGCAACCAGGAAACCCCACCTCTGATAAAGAGCACCAAACAATTCCGGTGAACACGGGACCTGCTAGCCACATATGGCTCACTAGTCATCATGTGAGGCCTGGTTCTAGTTCACAGAAAATGAGCTGCAGCTCTGAGATAACCTCACAGACCTCTTTCATAGCCCAAATTCTCCCACAGACAGTTGACAGTTGACCCCTCTCCTGTCTCAAAGTTAACCATGGAGTCTTACATATTCTCTTGCCAGGAAGAACTGGTTTACTGTAAGGGGTGTGCCAGCATGGAACAACTTATCTGCAAGTATTGTGGGAAGCTCGAGCACTGATATATTTAAAACAAGCTTAGACAAACATCTCTTTTACAAAACTACTAAATTTTAGCGCAAACGGGCAAGCATAATGGACGTAAGTCTCACTGCTTGAACTAACTTATGAAACTTATGAAAGTACATCTAAGTGGTGCAGGCTCGACCCCATCAGGTTGTGACAGCCTACTTGGCAAGATACTGGCCCAAATAGAGGACACTTCATCTGAGAAGAATTAAGCTAACTCTCTGCACTTACTGAAGAACCAGCTCTTATAGGCTGCAGACAGGCCAGATTTAATAACCTGTCTACAGTGCACAAGAACTGAGCCAGTTGATTCTTCCCAGCCACAATATGTCTGGACAGAACTGTTGCCTTCATATGGGAGATTGCCTTGTAATGTTCATCAGGAGATTGCCTTTTAATGTTCATCAAGATGAATCTTTAAAGCTAGTTTATACTCCTCTGTCCCAGGCCTTCTCTAATGTTGCTCATAGCTTCTGACCCCTTGTCTTCAGCCCCCTAAGCTCCCCATCAAACCATGGGAATCCCAAGTGTGAGACCAGTTGTCATGCATGAATGGGTGCTATGGAATTGAAGGCCCCCATGATGACCCTGTTATAGGCCATCACAGTGTTCTCCAAATCTGTCTCACAAGCTACTAACATCTCTGAGATATCCATTACTGTCTGTGGTCCTTCTGGCCTAAGCTCCTTTAAAGGGCAATAATGAATCATCTCCATAGGTGGTGAACTACATGGAGAACCCTGAAGGAAAATCTCTTTGTGCAGTGACCTGACCAACTGACTGAATCAATCTTGAGATTATTTACCTCAAACTCAAGTGAGAAAACCAAGACCAAAGCATGTCCATGTTGGTGAGTTGCAACAGTAACTACATGCGTGAGACCCAATGAATCCATCAACATGAGAAAATCCTGTCCAAAGTCAATCACCCAATTAATCAATCATCTTTATTTAACCAGGTGAGACACTGTTGAGAACAACTCATTTACAAAGTGGGCCTGGATGATTCAAAAAGTCAATAACAGCAAAATATACATAAAAAAACAACAATGTTACAAAAGATACATTCCAAACAATATAAGATTATATACAGTTTGTACAATATCTACAAAAATACAAGGGTCAAAAATACTAGGAGGTGATGAATGATGAAAAGCAAACATTGGATTTACAATGACCATAGAGCGGAAGTAATAAAGCATACCTTGGATGGTGAACTGCAGTTAGACAGGGGTGCAGAAGGAACAAGCGTAACATAGGATAGGTGGGAATAGGAGCCTCAAAAGGGTGTGAGGGTATGAAGGGTGAGAGTGGGTGTGGGTAAGGATGGATAGGTGACTTGGAAGGTAATCAATAGCAGATGATGGTTGACTGAAATAGGAGATATTGGCTAGATGTAGTTATGAATGGATATGAAGGTCAGACTGGGTATTAGTACTTTCTAGAAGATGCTTAGAAGCACGTCAGCATGGCCATCATGGCCGAAGGATATGATTAGGAGTAACAATTGCAATGGTCAATCAGAAGTTGTCTTATAAGAGAATTGAAAGAGGACATTCTAATTAGGGATGGCAGTTTTAAGGTATTCTGAAAATTATTCCATATGGTGAGCAGGGAGTGACTTAGAGATGATGCCCTGAAGTGAGTTATGTGGTAGGGGATGTTTAGATACAGGTAGGAATGCCTCCTGAGTGAATAGGTTCCAGTGGAATATGTTAGGACGTTGGAAATATATGAAGGTAGCATACCAGATTGAGCTCTGAAAGTCCAGGTGGCCGCATTTCTGAGCCTCCTGGTTGTTAAGGACTGCCAACCCAGCATAGCATATAGAGCACAATGGTGCATTCCAAGGGGAGCGCTGGTGATACATTTTAGAGCCCTGTTATACAATGTGTCAAGGTTTACTAAGGCTGAATGGGGGCCATTCTTGTATAGGATATCTGTGTAATCCAAGAGGGGAAGAAATGTGGTTTGTACTAGTCTTAGCTTGGCTTCCTGAGTTAGGAGGTGCTTGATTCTGAAGAACACCCCTAGGCATTGTTTTAGCTTTTTACATAGTTCCTCTATAAAGACCATGTAAGAAAGTTTATGATAGAGCCAAAAGCCAAGATATTTGAACTTTGTTCCAGCTTCAATGGGCTCACCAAGGAGGGATGTTATTTGTGGCTGAGTACCCAATGAGGGGGATTTATCTGGGATGAGGTTGGTTGGCAGAGTCATGGCCTTCATTTTTTTTTGAATTCAGAAGGAGTTTAAGACTCAGGAGATTATGCTGAAGTGTATCAAACTCACATTGCAGTGCATCACAGGCAAGCTCCAGGGTGGGTTCAGCTACATAAATAGCTGTATCATCAGCGAACAAATGTACATTTGCTCGACTGATGCCGCATTGATACTATTAATGTGGACAGCAAAAAGTAAAGGCCCCAAAATTGAACCTCGGGGGACACCTCTGAGTAACATCTTAAGCAGAGGCAGGTCTCCTTGTGCCTTAATTTGCTGTTTTCTGCCCTTTAGATAGCACGTGAACCAATTGACTGCAATAACATCTGCTCCAATGTCTTGGAAGGCGGTAGATAGCAGATCATGGTTGACTGAGTCAGAGGCCTTACTCAGGTCAAGAAATAGGGCATTGATGTGGTGTTTGGAGTCAACTGCTAGGTGCCAATCATTCGTTACATTAGCTAAGGTGAAGATTGTACAGTGATTTTTCCTGAATCCTGACTGTATGGGGTTTAGAATCAGAGCTGAGTCTAAGTATTCTATTAGCCGGGTATTTATTACTTTTTTGAGAAGTTTTGAGATAATGGACAGCAAGGAAATTGGCCTGTAGTTATTGAATAGCAGGACTACATGTGCCACTTTTCAAATGGAAGGAAGTTCACCGTAAGATAAAGACGAATTGAAAAGGTGAGCTATTGGTGCGGTTAAAGCACAGTGGCCTAGTTTTAAAAAGAAGGGTTCTAAGTTGTCTGCTCCTGTACTTTTTCTAGAATCAAGACCCAAGAGCAGGTCCTCCACCTGTTTATATGTAACAGGGAAGAAAGAGAATTTGTCTTCAGGTGGAAGGGCCTTACAAGGGTAACTGGCAATAGCTGGACCTTGGGCATGTAGGTGAAGTTTGTTTGCAGCAGATGCATCGAAGGCTAGGCCGGCCATGGCAAAATGATTATTTAGGAGGTCAAGTATACCCTTCCTATCAGTGGTGCTGGTATTTCCAGATGCAATTTTGGCAGGAAGGGTATTAACTGAATGGTGTTCTTCGACTTCCCTTAGAGTTTTCCAGAAATTGGTGGAATTGTTTATGGCAGATGCTAACCTAGATTGGAAAAAGCCTGCCTTGGTGGCCCTTGTTGTTTTGGTGCAATGATTCCTCGAATTCCTAAAGGTGGCTCAGTCAGCTGGGTCTTTTGTTTTTCTGGCCTTTTTCCAGAGGGTATCTCTGGTGTGAAAGGCAACCTTTAGCGCAGCAGTAAACCAAGGACAGGATTTCTTCCTGGTGCATGATTTGAACAGAGGAGCATGCTTGTCTATGATGTCAAGAACTAGTTTTATAAAGATCTCATAAGCTGAGTTCACAGAGGAAGAGAGGTAGAAATATTGCCAACGAATGTTATTTAAGGTCTGCAAAAAGATTAGGGATATTAAGGTTTTGTTTATTCCTTTTTAAAGTATGAGTGGAAGGAGATGGACATCTCAGTGATGATTGAGCACAAGCTATCGCACAGTGATCATTGACGACATTAAAGAACACACCCACATGGCTGAAAAGATGAGGTTTGTTGGCTATGATGAGGTCCAGTAACATGCTTTTTGCAGGTGATTTTGAATTTGGACGGGTGACTTCAGTTATAAGCTGAGTGAAACTGAGCTTGTCGCATAGATCTTTCAATGGTTTAGATGAGTTGGAAAGCCAATCCATGTTGAGGTCACCCAAGATGATGCTTTCAATTGGCTGCAAGTTCACAGATTTACGTATCTGGTTCAGAAGTGTGAGGCCTCCTGATGGGGGCATGTATATGGATTGATTCATAGGATGGAAGGGAAAGTCTAATGGAAACCCATTTGAATTCCTTGGGTGCTGATATAGTGTCAATGAGCGTAACTGAGAATTTATCCCTGACATACACAGCTAACACCCTCCCCCCCCCACACACACACACACCTCTGGTGATTCTGTCCACCTGGAAGACGTTGTAATGAGGGAGGCTGATTTCATGGTTAGGAGTGGAGCTCTTTAGCCAAGTCTCTGAGACAACCAGTACACCTGGGTCTGAGTGGGAGATCCAGGCCTGGACTGAATCCAACTTTTGCAGGAGACTACACACATTAAGATGTACAAAGGTAATACCTTTTAGATGTTGAATATCCAAAGGGGCAGGAATAGGGGTTTGGGGCCCCATATTGAGTTCAGCATTCTCTGAACAAGAGTATAAGGAGTAGAAGCTTTTGAGGGCTACATGTAGGAGCTTACAGAGTTTATGTTTGCTGTGTCTGAACTTGGATAGAAGTATTATAGCGGTGGGGTAAATAGAGAAATTGTAATTTGATAAGGATGAGAAAATTACCATCCTTAATGAGATAGTCAAAGGATTTGGAGCAAGGAGGGAGGGGATACTAATACAGTAAGGTGGACTCTCTTCAGTGGTATATCTAGTATAAGTGGTGGAGCTGCTAGGTAGCATGGTATTGATATCAGGCACTAGGAAACTGGGTATATGGCAGAATACACTGGTCTAGCTGAAGGAGCATAGGGGTGAGGAGGTATAGTGTAGATTCCCTAATACGAACAAGCCTATGAATAGTAGTTTATACATGATGGGGGAATGTGCCAATCAAATTGAGTGAAAGCTGGAAGCCACACAGATTTGGTTGGTCAGATAGCCAAACAGGTATTTCACACTGGATGCAAGGATCAGAAGCACTGCCATTAAGGACAAAGGGTACTAGGAGGAGGTTAGTCTATTTAGATGGGCTGGAGCTTTAGGTATGTAATCAAGCTTTAGTTATTTGATATCACTTGGAGGATGTTAGCAGCCAATGAAAGGAAGGCAGATGTGAATAGGTGGAATTTAAGAGTACTTAAAGGAGGTCTGGGTGGACCAAAATCAGCAGCCGGGAACACCACTTGGAGGGTCCTAGTTCCAGGGGGCCGAGGCTGAAAGCTGCAACTGATTCCTGGGGAATGGAGCCTCTGACGTGGGTCTTAGGGCAGAGGAATCAGCACTGGGAGCTGAGCTGGTCCTAAGATTGCTGCAACCAATGAGCATGCGACCTTATAACAGCGAGCCAGTCGTGGTGTTTCTTGAGCCTTGAAGTGGCTAATGGAATTGCCACAATACAAGCCGAGAGCCATACCTGAGGTCCAAGGAAAGTTCCAAGGAGTGGGCAGGGGTGAAGGTGCAGCCAGCCTAGATCAGTGGCCTGGACATAAGCCTGGAGGTGGCTTTTCAGCACCCGCTCAGGGTCCTTCTTGAAAGAGAAGAGAGGAGGATAGTTAGTACCTACATACCATTCAGTGAGCTGCCTGGAAAGGAGGGAAGGTAAAGATACAGCCTGCCTACATAAGGCTTACACTGGGTAGAAGAAACTGGGGGTGGGGGGGTGTCCAACAAAGGAATTTGGAAAGGACAGGGGAAAATCCCAGATGTTTAAGCACTGGTGCCTGAGTATAAATAATAAAAGGGAAGCATTTAACATAAATGGCCATTTAACTTAGCTGGCATTAGCTAACTGACTGGGGGATCTGTAATAGCTGGTGGAAGCCAGAAGAAAGGATTTAACAGAAAAAGAAAAATATAGAAGCAGGGGGGTAAGGTAGGGGGCAGAGTGAATACAGAAAAGAAAGAAAATGCTGTCTCAAGTAAGTACAGACAGTCAGCTATGAACTAAAAAAGGCTCCGGTTTCATGAGATCCTAGACTTACACTGACAGGTATAGCACATAAAAGGGGGCAGCTGAAAACACAGGCAAAGACTATAACATGGCTAAAAAATCCATATGGACTTTGAACTTGTACCTAAGAGAGGCAGCAAGAAATTCAGGTAATAAATACTAACATTCCACGTGGTCCTTAACTTACAATAATGTTTACAATTCAAAGAAAGATGCATCTTGAAATCAGCTAAAAGTTATACAGGATTAACATTCCATGCGGTCCTTAACATTTGCAATAATGGGTACACACAAAGTGTGAAAATTCATTGTCAACAGAGGTGTTGAAATCATCTAGAGTAATCCATCTGGATGTCTCAAGTACCCTGTCAGAGATGAAGTCTGCAAATTCCTTCAAGAACTCCCCCCTCATGCCCCAGAGGCCAGTACACAAGGAGAATCCTGCAACCTGCACTTGGACCCCTACGCACAGACATGCATTCAAATGAGGAGGTGCCCAGTGACAGCACAGTGAAGTTCAACTTGGATCTAAAGCAAATGGCTACTGCCCCCCCCCCCTTCGGTCCCTCCATGAGTAGTGTACCGTGGAGAATCCAGCTGGGACTGCCACTTCCAGGTCTAGACCTGTCACTCAGCCAGCTGTATGTGATGCAATCCGATTGACTGAGGAACCAGAAATTAAATCTACCATAATGGCATTCTTGTTCCTCATGAATCTAGCATTGCAAAGCACTCTCACAGGGGACAGAGCAAAGCAGTGAGCCTATTGACTACCTGCCCATTTGATTTGGTGGGAGCCAGGGGCATAAGAAACAAACATGTCTAGTCACTCTCTAGGTCCCATTTCACTGCAGGTCATCTCCTGGTCCTCACTGTCCTAGTAATGCTCCCCACCAATAATACCCCCCAAACCCACTCATCAATCACCATGCTTCCTCTCAATAACCACCTCCCTGCACCAACGATATGTGTGGCAGGCGAGGTCCCAAAAGAAGTGTTGATTTAGCAACTGGGACAGGGAGTAGTTAAACCTAGTGGGCTCACAGCACTACTGAACTAATAAGCTGCTGTACTAAAACCAAAAAATAAACCCAATTCACCCACCTCCAAACACTTCCCACCAAGTAAAATTATTAGCTGCCCTCCCACATAACCCACAAAACCACCCTCCATACCCCAATAAAATTCTAACCTTTCCTGCAACCTAGAATAAGCAAACTTAAGCCCCACAATACCCCAAGCATTTGTACCCACAGACATACACCTAAAACCTTAAGCAGGCACACCAGTACTTATGCACTACCTTTACAATAAATAATATATCATGCTACTCACACACTCAGTCTATCCATCCTAACCTGTCCACATATCAACACACAGCCACGTCAGAATAAAATAAAAAATCTTTCACAGTAGTGCCAGAATCCAGGAAAAAAGACAGAGTGTAAATAAGCAATGTTCAAAACTACTATTGATAAAGGGGTAATGACCCCAGATACAGTTAGTTCTGTTCTTACCAAAAATAAACCTACACATCATTTAGGTGAATTTGCTTTAGGCAGTTCTCCACTACTGCCTATTGCACAGTCAATGTCCAAAATATAAAAACACAAAAGTCTGAGCCTGCAGGCTCTCTCATCACCCACTGGCACACTTGGTAAGTCCTCCTACTCTGATTAGTTGTTCAGGAGTCCAGGGTAAACTTAGCCTAGCAGTGTGCTGCATCCAGTCCTACCAACATGGTGAAGAATTGATCCTGGGAGAACAGTTATCCAGATATGCCAGAAGAACAGGGAGCTGTCACTTTGATTATTCCCATGGCCTTGTCTCTCGACTTCCTGCAGCACACACACTCGATCAAAGTACTCTCAGGCTTAGACACTCCAGCCCTGCCTTCAGTGGCTACCTATAACTCACACCTTCCAACATGGTCAGATTCAGGTGTTGGAAAATCCAACATATGCCTCAGGACCTGACACCCATTTTTCATTTTCAAGCTTGGGAGGGAGAGAGAGAGAGAGAGACACAGAGAGAGAGAGACAGAGAGAGAGAGAGAGAGAGAGATATGGACTTACCAAAAAGAAGTTCCACTAGTCACTCCTGGGATTTGGAGAACAGCAATCCTCAGGCACTATTGACTCAATTCCCGATACACATATGGACATCATGAAACCATACCCACTACTGCTAGTCTCTCCTGCTATCTGAGGACCAGCACAATACTCTGTGTCTCTACAGGGCACAGCAGATTCGATGCCACTGATAAACCTGTGGGGAACCAATCCATGCACACAGCCAGATAAGCAAAGAAAAAATGGCACCTCTATAACACGGTTTACCTATAGTAAGGCAACGTACACATCACTCAACAGCGACAGACACAATGCTGAGTGCCGGCATTGTACTGTTCGGGATATGTGTGTGTGTTTCCAATGGAGGGCTGCGCTCGCCCCCAACCCCATTTGAGCTTCTTCCACACACTAGTTTCTACTTATACAACTCTGGTCGGAGTTGTCTGGTGAGGGGGTGAAACATCTGGCGATGCAATGCTGGTGCCAGCAGGGACATCTCAGTGACCCAATGTTTTTGGTCAAATTCTGTCGCTGTGATGGTCTTTGCTCTATCAGTTTAACTGTGTGGTCGGTACACCCCATAATACATTACTCTGCCCTAAAATTAAGAAAAGCTTCTAGTTCTATAACTCTCACTGCCATCCATTACTATTTCTAAACAAGAACATACCACTGCACTAATCTAAGTTAAGAAGTATTTATCTACTAAGTTGCCAGTATATAAATACACCTCAGATCAATTTTATTGCTTTACAGGGACAAAAGGATCAGAGAGGCCTGCTCCCCCTAGTTAATCAAGTTGTGTGGGGAGAGCCAGAGTGATGAAAAACTTCCCTTGTTTGACAGTAATGGCAAAGTTATTCAAACCCTGATCTATGCCCCTTAGGATGCAATTTGTAAACCATAGCAGGGAAAAGACTGTAAACTGGCCTTCAAAATGGCAAAAGAAAATGTTTTCCTAAAGATTTTCTACACAGCTGTCAGAAGCCCCTGCTATACATAGATACGTAGACAGTGTCAGCAGATAGGGGCCTATGGCTCACCCAGTCTGCCCATTTGAGCTTGTAAGTTCAGTTTGTTTTCCTAGAAGTCTGTTGCCCCTTACCCCTGACCTCCAGAATTCCTTTATGTCTATCCCATGCATTCTTAAATCCCGTGATTGTTTCAGCCCCCACCACTTACTCTGGCAGGCTGTTCCACTTGTCCACCACCCATTCTGTGAAGAAATTCTTCCTCATGTTTCCTCTGAATCGTCCTCCCTCCGACTTCATCCCATGCCCTCTAGTCCTGGAACATCTTTTGCTTAAAATAGTGCATTCCTGCACCTGTTCCTCCCTGTAAGATACTTGTATGTCTCTATCATATCCTCTCCCTCCTCTCCTCCAGGGAGTACATGTTCAGTTCCTTCAACCTGTCTTCATAGGACTTGTGATGCAATCCATGCACCATCTTTGTTGCCCTCCTCTGAACCTTCTCTACCCTGTCTATGTCCTATGTAGATATGGTCTCAGAACTGTACACTGTACTCCAGGTGGGGCCTCACTAGTGTCTTATATAGCGGAATTATGACCTCCCTTTTCCTGCTGGTGATGCCCCTGCCTATACATCCCAGCATCCTATTTGCTTTACCTGCTGCCTTGTCACATTGTTTTCTACCTTGAGGTCATCAGAGATGATAACCCCAAGATCCCTTCCTGCTTGGTACATGCTATATCCTCACCTCCAACTGATGTATTGTGCCAGGGTTTTTGTGCCCCATATGCATTATCTTGCACTTCCTTGCATTGAATTTCAACTGCCAAACCCCTGACCATTCTTCAACTTTCTGCAGGTCCCTTCTCATTCTGTCTACACCCTCTGGTGTGTCTACTCTGTTACAGAGCTTTGTGTCATCAGCAAACAGTGAAATTCTGTCTTCTAGGTCCTGCGCAATGTCACTGATGAAAATGTTGAATAGGACCGGTCCCAGCACTGATCCCTGTGGTACCCCACTGGTCACTCTTCCCTCTGTGGAGTGACAACCATTTACCACCGCCCTCTGTGTCCTGCCACCCAGCCAGTTACCTACCCACCACACTACTGTCCTGCCCACACCCATATTCCCCAGTTTGTGTAATAGTCTTCTATGTGGCACAGTGACAAAGGCCTTGCTGAAGTCCAGATAGGCCATGTCCACTGCCCTCCCCTGATCCACCTCCCTAGTCACCCAGTCAAAAAATTCAACGAGGTTGGTTTGACATGACCTCCCCCTGGTGAAACCATGCTGCCTTGGGTCCTGTAGTCCATTGACAACCAGATGTTCCACCAATCTCTCCTTCAGTAGTGCTTCCATGATCTTCCCCACTACCGAGGTGAGGCTGACTGGTCTGTAGTTCCCCGCTTCCTCTTTGTTCCCACTTTTGTATAAGGGGACTACATCTGCTGTCTTCCAGTCTTTGGGTACCTCCCCTGTTTCCAGTGATCAGCTAAACAGGATAGCCAGAGGTTCAGCCACCACCTCTCTTAGTTCTTTAGGACCCTGGGATGCACCCATCTGGCCCCATTGCTTTATCAACTCTTATTACTTCAGTTCCTTCAGGACCCTTTTCGTGTAAAGGGACTTGTGTCCATTCTGCACCATTCTCACCCCTTGTACTCCCTTTAGACCCATTACCCTCCTCATCCTCAGTAAAGACTGAGCAGAAACACCTGTTCAATATGTCAGCTTTACTGGTGTCATCCTCCACGCGGCCCCCGTCCTCCCCCTTCAGTCTCACTATCCCTCCCTTTGTCTTTCTTTTTTCACTTATGTACCTGTAAAAGGTTTTGTCCTCTACCCACTGATTTTGCAATGTGTTCTTCTGTCTGAGCTTTGGCTTCCTTACTGACCTCCCTGCCTCCTTTGCTTCTCCTGGTACTTCTCCTATCCCCTTCTGCCTGTGTCTTTTGTATTGCCTGAATGCAATCTTTTGGCTTTCACTTTCTCTGCTACCTCTTTGGAAAACCATATGACCTCCTCTTCCTTTTCCTCTTGCTGTCCT
Organism: Neoceratodus forsteri; assembly: GCA_016271365.2. Classification (NCBI taxonomy): domain Eukaryota; kingdom Metazoa; phylum Chordata; order Ceratodontiformes; family Ceratodontidae; genus Neoceratodus; species Neoceratodus forsteri. Next base: position 880,183,262 of record CM028131.1, on the reverse strand, counting down.
GCTTAATACATAATTCTGTTGTTCTTGTAATCCCATTTTAAATACTGCCCACTGTTCCTCAACCCTGATTCCTGTCCCATTCCCTTAATGCCTCTTTCAAGTACTCTCCCCATTTTCCCAAAGTCTGCCCCCCTAAAATCCAGGATACGTGTTTTTGTGTGGTTTGGTTCTGCTCTTTCTGTGATTTCAAACCACAATGACTGGTGGTCACTGTTCCCCAGGTGCTTCCCCACTGTTACCACCATCACACTGTCCCTGTTTGTGAGCACAAGGTCCAGTATTGTCCTCTGCCGAGTAGGTTCCATGACCAGTTGCTTGAGGAAGGCACCCTGAAGGGAGTCCAGGATAAATCTGCTCCTAGTTGACGCTGCTGCTGGGATGCTCCAGTCCACGTCTGGAATATTGAAGTCTCCAACGAGTACTACCTTCCCCTTGTCTGCCATCCTTTGGATGGCTAGCATCAGTTCCCTATCTGTTTCTTCCTCCTGGGCTGGTGGTCTATAGAGCACACCTGTGCAGATGGCTGGCCCCATTTTCCTTTCCAGCTTAACCCACAGTATTTCTCCCTCATTTTGTTCCTCCTGGATCTCTGTGGCCCTTATGTCATTTTTCACATACAGTGCCACTCCTCCTCCCCTTCCTGCCTGCTCTGTCTCTTCTGAATATGTTGCAGCCAGGTATGGCCATCTCCCAGTCGTGGTTATCATTACACCAGGTTTCAGTGATGGCCACAATGTCCAGATCTGACTGCACCATGACAGCCTCCAGATCTTCCATCTTGTTGCTAAGGCTTCTGGCATTTGCACACATGGCTTTCCATGATCTGACCTCCCAAGACTGTTTTGCTGTTCTACTCCAGCCCCTTCCTTGGTTGTCCTTTATCCCTGGTTCTCCTTGCTGTCTGCCCTTCTGCTGAATTTTGCCCCTTTTCTGCCTATCCACCTCTTGGGCACTAATCTCCATCTTTTGCACACTGCTTTGCAGAGATAGCTACTCTTCTGGTTCACTGGTTCCTGCTAGCTGTTGGGGGTGAGCAAGTAGGGTACCCTCCTTGCTGGCTGCCACGCCCCCGCTAGTTTAAATGCTTGCCAATGTAGCATTTAACTTATCATTGAGTGCTTGATTCCTCCAGGATGGATGCAGGCCGTCAGGCTTGAACAAACCTCCATCCTCCAGGTGGGTCCCCAGTCACCAATGAATCAAACCCATCCTCACAGCACCAGTTCTTCAACCATGAGTTAAAGTTCCTGGTGCATGCACTCCTATGCTCTCCCTTGCCTCTCGCAGGAAGTACTTCTGAGAAAATGACAGAAGTAGCTACTTGCTTGAGACCCCTCCCCAATTTCCTAAACTCTTCCTGAACTTCCTTTGGCTTCCCATTTGCCAGGTCATTAGTACCTAGGTATGTCCAATAAATCTTATTTGAGTACCATTAAGCAGCTTGAACCCACAGGATGAGATTGTCACTATGTCTGCCATCCCAAGAGTATTTCTGGATCTTCATGTGGAATTCTACTAGCAGAATTCTGCTTTTGCAATTGCACATGAGTTCTCACAGATGCATATTTAGAGGCAGTTAAGTCAGGTGATTTCTGCAGGTTTTTAAACATTCTTCATAGTGTTCCATAAAATGGAATTTATTACTTAGTCTCAGCACTAATAATTGGGATTATTGCTCAAAGCACCCAGTTTAGTAAATAACATATTCAGCAAACTTGAGGGAAGGAGCTTATGATAATGAAGAAGAGGAGAATACTGAGACAAACTCAACCCTGGGCACAAATCAGTATGCAGTAGCTGTGCATGAATGTATTGCTGTTTTACAGGACATAAAAATATATCACTACTGATCTTTACTAATATGGGAGAGACTTTTGCATCTACTCTAATTGTCTTGGTTCTCATTTACCAAACCAATATTTCCTACATGTATTGGTATGTCTTACGGAATATCATAGTATCACATTATCACAGTATTTTTACAGGCAAAAGGAGGCTGTAAGCCCATCTAGATTGCCTGATGGTGTTTACTTTGATTTCATGAAAACCTGTGATTTTCAATATGTACGTCTAAGCTATGTTTAAATGATGTTCAGGTTGTCACTGTCAACCAGTTCCGCAGGAAGGTATTGCATATTAACATAGAAACATAGAAGTTGACGGCAGATAAGGACCGCACATTCCATCCAGTCAGCCCATTTCTTTTTCTACCTTATAAATGTGCCATCGGCCTTTGCTCTGTGAGTGGCCTATCTATTCATAGTCATTTGTATTGCTCCCTTATGTCTATCCCATGCCTGTTTGAAGCCCTGCACTGTATTCATAGCCACCACTTCTTGTGGTAAGCCATTCCATGCGTCCACTACCCTTTCTGTGAAAAAGAATTTCCTCACATTCCCCCTTAATCAGACCCCCTCTAATCTCATGCTGTGTCCTCTTGTCCTGCTATTTTTCTTATATTTAAACATGTTAGACTCTTTCACCTTGTTAATGCCCTTAAGGTGTTTGAATGCCTCGATCATATCACCTCTCTCCCTCCTTTGCTCAAGGGTATACATATTGAGCTCTGTTAATCTGTCCTCATATGTCTTCTGATGCAGTCCCTGCACCATTTTGTGCCTTCTCTGGACTGCCTCAATTTGATTAATGTCCTTGTGAAGTGTGGCCTCCATACTGCATGCAGTACTCCAGATGGGGCCTAACCAGTGTCTTGTAAAGAGAGATTATTACCTCCCTCTTACTACTTGTGATACCCCTACTAATACACCCTAACACCCCTAGCCTTACCTACTGCTTTAGAGGTCTGCTTGATGATTTCAGGTCATCAGTGATGATGATGCCCAAGTCTCTTTCTTCCTTTGTGACTGCTAGCAACTCCTCCTAGCCTATAGGTGGCTTCAGGGTTTCTCTTCCTATGTGCATGATTTTGCACTTCTTTGCATTAAATCCCAGTTGCCACTCTTCTGACCATTTTGCTAGTTTATCCAGATCTCTTCTCATTCTGCCCACCCATCTGGATCATCTACTCTGTTGCAGATCTTGGTGTCATCTGCAAACAGACAAGCCTTACCCTCTAGTCCATCTGCAAGGTCACTAATGAAGATATTGAAGAGGACTGGCCCCAGGACTGATCCCTGAGGTACCCCATCGACTTGCATCTCTTCTGACTATATACCATTTACCACCACTCTCTGTTTTCTGCCCGTCAACCAGTTTGCCACCCAGTTGACCAACCTCTGACCACCCCAAGCCTACCCAGCTTATTTATCAATCTTCTATGTGGAACAGTGTCAAAAGCTTTGCTGAAGTCAAGGTAGGTGACATCAACTGCTCCCCTTGGTCCACCACTCTGGTTACCAAGTCAAAGAAATCTCATGAGATTAGTTTGGCAGGACCTTCCTTTTGTAAACCCATGCTGTCTTGGATCCTGTGCCCCTATGGATTCCAGGTGTTGCACTATCCTTTCCTTGGAGTACCTCCATAATCTTGCCCACTACTGAAGTAAGACTGACTGGTCTGTAGTTCCCGCCTCCCCCTGCTACCACTCTTGTGGGTGGGATCACATGAGCCCTTCTCCAGTCTTCTGGGACCTCTCCTGTGCTCAGAGACTCACTAAACAGTTCTGCTAATGGCTCTGCTAGTTCCACCTTTATCTCCTTAAGTACCCTGGGATGTATGCCATCAGGTCCCATTGCCTTATCCACCCTGAGCTTAGCAAGCTCTTGTAAGACCCTTTCTTTTGTGAAGGGAGTAGTGCTCACCTCCCTCCCCCCTGTGTCCATGATGCTGAGCTGTGGGCCCTGCCCTACCTCCTCTTCAGTAAATACTGAGCAAAAGTATCTATTTAGGATAGATGCCTTTACAGGGTCCTCCTCCTCACATGCTCCCTTTTCTCCATTAAGCTTAGCAATACCCCCTCTGGACTTTCTCCTTTCACTAATGTATCTATAGAAAGTCTTGTCACCTTCTTTTACTATTCGTGCTAGTGTTTCCTCAGTTGAAACCAATCTCTATGTAAACCAGTCTCTCCGTTGCTCAGTTCTACACATCTGCTAGAGACCTGCCAGGAGTGTCCCCTAATGCTCTCTAACATAGTTCTTCTGACCTAAAGTAAATTGTCAAATGGAGATGCATCCCTGGATGCCTTGAGTCAGAGTATCTGCAGCCCAAACCAACCCAAATCTTTTAACATATCATCATATGACATCCCCTCGGTGTCATTGATGTTTATAGTTAATTTCTCTGGACTCTTACCAAACTGGTCACACTTACTTAAACAGAGGCACCAAAACTGATCACCATACTCCAGGTGTGGTCTCATTAAGGATCTAAACGGGGCAGCCTTACATTCCATTTCCTACTTTTAATGGTCCTTTTAATGCATGTAATAATTTGATTGACTTTTTTGTGATCTCAGTACACTGTTGATCCCATTTTTGATTGCTTAAAAATACTACCCACAGTCTCTTTTTCTACTAGAGATTTTTAGGACTTTACCCAAAAGACTGTTCTACCTTTCTGGATTTTCTGTTCCAAAATGCAAAACAATACACTTGTCAGTGTTGAACACTATATTGGACTTTGTTGCCCTGATGCCTAGATTATCGAGGTCATATTGCATATCAGTAGAGTCATTTGTGTTTAAGATTATTTTACCTAAGTTTATGTAGTCTTCAAACTTATTTATTCAACCTTGAGCCCAGTGTATGTGTCTGCAATGAAAAAATTGAAAAGGCACAGACCAAGGACTGATCCCTGGGGTATTTCATTGGTTGCCTAAAAAGGTTAGTTTAGAGACAGGACAACAATTCACCAAAATGCCTGGGTCCAAACATAGTTTCTTCAGCTGTAGTGTGTAACCAACACAGTACAAGTGACAGCAAGCCAGTCCACTATAAATGTCCAGTATTAATAATAAATATGTACCATATATGCACATATGGGAAGACAACATAGGAAGGGACAGGAAAGGGAAAAGGGTGGGAAGAGTAAGATGATGACATGGACTGGGGGAGAACAAGATGGGGACACCAAGCAACAATGAACATGAGGGCAAAGGCAAAAGTCATAAAAGGTAAAAAGAAATGACAAAATAAAACCAGAATTTAAAAACAGAATCTCTATCTATACACAGGACACCAAACGTATCTGAAAATATTTGTATCATTTCATCAAATTAGTAAATTACCAAGGCAAGTCATAGGGTCACTACTACGTATTGGTTACGTACTATTATTTTGCAAGAGATTGAAGAGCACTTGGAATTTTGAGCATTTGCATATTATGTTTGCTGTCCCTTTAACCGGTATGTTTACCATAGGACTATTAGAAGGGTGGCATAGGCCTTGAGGAAGTGCCCAATGTTTGGCACAAAAATGTTTGACCGTTGATGGCTTGGGGAGCTATAAAAGTTCTGCTGCTTTAATGAATAAATAAAATCTTAAACATTATGCTACAGCACAAGGAAGTGTTTCTTATGAAATCAAGGACTGTGAGTTGAGCTGTTGTAGGTATCTGTTTTGTGGGCACCAGTGTTTTCGGTGATAGCCACCAATGAAGCATAGACCAAGGCCCTACGTGGGTTCAGCCCAGACTACCTGGCAGAACTTCCGAATCATCTTCAGTCCTAATGCCCCTTCTTCTCTTCCAAAGTGGATCTCCTCTTGGCCCTTAGGGCATGACTTAAATCCTTGGAAAATTGTGCTTTCAAAATTGCTGGCCCTTCACTCTTGAATACTCTTGCCAGGGTACAGAGGGAGGCCCTGTTGGTGGAAGCCTTTAAAAGGGAGCTGAAAGCATCCTTTTCAGACAGGGCTTTATCATCTTTGGCCATCAATGATGATGTTGCTGATTTAACTTTATGTTTTTTTTTTCATTCAAATTTTATTAAAGTTTTCCATTACAGAGAAAAAATTCATCTTGTGAAATACATAATAGTCTTAACTACATGAAAACAGAAGTTGCCGAGATATTTGTGTTTTTCTGATCAGAAAATTGAAAACAAGATGGCGGACCTCGCAATGAAAAATTTTTAAAAACCCTCTGGGACAAAGATTCTTGAACAGCGAGGTTGCAAATTCTTTGATCGTCAGGATGGACCTGATGGCCATTACCCTATTCTTTGTTTGCAAAACAAGCATATACATTTTCACTTTGACTTGTAATGGGAACTTAAAAGTGACATAAGTTTTGAATGCCTTAATACTTTTTCACCAAACAAAAAGCGCCATGTTCAGACACCAAAGCTCCTTCAAATGAGTTATCTTGTAGAGTGGCATGCCTCACAATGGCCGTGCAGGGCCACATCCAAAATCTCAGAAGCTGCCTCCAAAAATGGATAATTTTGCATTTTTCAGCATTCTCGTAAGCAAACACCGTAAGTTTGACTGAAACATAATTTGGCAAATCAAGAGATCTACCATGCCCCACCACACATTCCAAATTTCAGAATCCATTGAACAGGTCCAAAGTTATTAATGCCCAAACGTTTCGCGCCACTGTAATAATATATATATATATATTTTTTCATTGCAAAAAAATACGTTTAATGCATCAGTTAGGGTTGTTCCACAGTGAGAAAAGTGAGGAAATTTGATGTTAGGGTTCCTACCCCACTTGCAACCCACCCTCACCAACAGGTATCGGGTGTGCGTTGGGGTTGTCGGTCCTAACTCTCACCCCATCCCATGTGTAAACAAGCTGAGGTGGTGCAGTATAGGAGAATGGGGTGAGAGTTAGGACTGATGACCCCAACTCACACCCTGATGCCTGTTGGTGGGGGCCGGGTGTGGTGAGGAGCAAAGGGGTGGGAACCCTAACATCAAATTTCCTTGCTTTTGTCGCTGTGGAACAACCCTAACTGATGCATTAAACAGAGTTTTTTTTGCCATGAATTTCACTTCTTTTTGAGAATGTGCACTATAAATAGTGAAGTAATGGTAACACAAACGCAAGCACAAACGGTGACGCACATGGTGACGTAAACGTAAACGATAATGTAAACGGTAATAGAAACGCAATTGCAAATGTTAATGAAAACAGAAACACAAATGCAAGTGTGTATGGAAATACAAATCGTAACTCGCATGGTTTCAGTAATGCAATTGGAAACACAAACTATTATGGTAACAGCAACGATGATGCCAAAGGAAACAGAAACAGAAATGGAAACACAAATGGAAGTGCATATGCAAACACAAATGGAAATGCACACGGTGACGCAAAACGAAACGCAAACAAAAATAGTAATAGAAATGCAAATGTTAACAGTAATGCAAATGCAAGAACAAACAACAACACAAAGGGTAATGCACACAGTCGCATAGACAGGAACACTAATGCAAATGGTTACGGATACGCAAGTGGAAACGCTAAGTGTAACAGTAACAAAAACGCACACCCTTTTTTCCCCAAAAGCTGCATTTAGAAACACAGTGAATACAAAGAAGGCATGCATAATAATGGGCCTTGGACCAAAAAATTAACACTTGGGCCAGGATATTCAGAAATGCGTCAGAGAGAGGTGCAAGAGGGGCACAGTGCAAGTATAGTGTACCATGGTACATCGGGCATGATATTCAAAGGTTGCGCATGACTGGATGTGCCTGCACAATGTGGCTGAATATCACATGGATGCACCATAGTGCACCCAGGAATGCAGCAGGGAGCATGCCATGAAGTGCAATAGTGCACCCAGGGATGTGCGGGGGAGCAAGCCAAGGAGCAACACACAGGCATCCAGCACACGAGGCACACACCACATGGCCTGAAAGGCAGGCCACAGCCACCCCACCCAACCCAAGGTGGAACACCACCAGGTACAAACCCCCATCCACCCCAGATTGAACACACAGCAGCCATGCACACCACTGCAGCATGGCTCCACATGCCAGCTGCAAAGCAGACATGAACACATATGGGTAACCAAAAGTAATGTAATGCAACAAGCAAATAACAACTATGTACAGATATTCACAAGAGACAGGGAAAGAAGGGACCACCTACAGACAGGGAGGTCAGGGAAGGGAGGCAGGGTGCATGGGCAAAGACAATAGAAGAAGACAAGGGAGGGCAAGGGAGAGTGAACAGGGGAGGGGAAACAGTCCGGCACACATGCCTTATGGCTGTCCCAGCCACACTGTTGGGCATCGTTGGCATTGGTGCCTGCATTTGCACTGAGACAGTGCCAGCTGCTGTCCCCCCTGGAGCATGGCTGTCAAGAAGCACAGGATCTGCCTGAGGAGCCGTGCATGTGTGTCACTGGGCCTGACACCTAGGACAAAGGAGGGAATACCGTATGAGTGCATGTACAGAATGCTGCAGCCCGCCAACTGTCTGCAGCAAGCATCAGTGACATGTGCCCCTGGGCTGGCAATCCACCACCTGCAGTGAGTGCATCCACATGAGCTGCCTACCCAGGGTCCCACAGCCATGCATAACACTGCACACTAACACTGCCCATGTGCAGCACACCACCACCATGGCAAGTAGGTGACATGGCCATGCAGGCAGTTGGCAGTGATACAGCCAGGAACCGGGTTCACCCACAGCCCACCTGCAGCAGCCACCCACATGTGTGAACACCACAGTGCTGTGCAATGGGCACCGCAGGCAGTGTACAGCTGGAGTGTGCCATGCGCACAGAGGGCCATGTCCCACCCCCACCCCCGCTGCCCACCCTGCACAACAAAGAAGCATCTACATGAGCCTACCTGCATGCTGAGATGTACCTTGTGGCAGTCCAGCCACCATGCCCATGTGTTCTGCAACTGATGCACCACCCCCTGTGGTGGCCCGACCTGGCACAGCTGAGGCACCAGTGAGGCGAGCCTGCCTCCGATCTTCAGGGCCTAGCAGGAAAGTAAGGAGAAGGACACATCAGTACCAGGCAACACCACAGGGCTCCCCCAGCACAGTGTGATGTCCTACACAGTGTGCCAGTGGAGCAGCGGCACAGGGCAGCCATGGTGTACCACAACTCCCAATGGGGCATGCAGCCCCAGGCCCCCTGCATGGCTAGCCAACAACACCACCCCCTGGACAAGAATGGGCATAGGCACTGTGCACTTACCTGGCCATGGAATGGAGCCCCTCCATAGTGCCTGTAGTCAATCCAGGTCCCTCCCCTGCAGGTCCCCATAGCAGTGCCTACACTGCTGCTCAGTGTGCTGCACACCTGTGGCCTCCTCCAGTGTGTCTGCCACCTCCTGCCACACCTCAGACCGAGGCCTGCTGAGAGGCACCTGTCCAAACAGGGAACCAGTATGTGGCTCCACTAGGGCCATCAGGTTGACCAACTCAACCTGTGTCCAGTTCTGTGCCCTGGGTGCTGTCCTGCGCAGCATGATCCCAGCTTGACTGGCAAAACAAAATGGCGCCCAGCAGCACAAGTCCCACACGAGCTGGGGTTGCGCGCCTCACACTGCAATGCACTGCCATGGCCAATCACGCAGGCACCGACATGTGCGACTCAGTTAATGCAGCACTGACATGTGTTGCAGGGTACCTACAAGGGCAAAGGGCACCTGTGGGGTCAAGGGTCAGGTTACACACCCTGTGCCTCTAAGCCATTGGGCAAGGCAGGCATGCTGCATGGTGGGGCCATGTGGCAGCCATAGTACACAGCCCCATCGCACACGGGGTGCCACAGTACCCATAGCGCAGGAGTGCCATTGATGACATGGCACCAGAGTGCCATTGGCTGTGTGGCACCCTAGCGCAGTATGCCATACAACACACAAGCGTCACACGTTGTAATAGCAGATGGGCACTGTACTGCCTATTGTGCACATTGCGAATGCCACACCACTGGCATACGTGACATATGCAAGCGCATGGCATGGGCTGTTGTGCACGTCACATTGTTGCACCCTGACTTGTGCATGCGTAACTACATGATATTCAGCCGAAATATGCAAATAAGCTGACTAGCCTATCCGCGGCACATCAGCTGCATTTGCATGTTATTACAGTTGCACAAACCCTCATTTGCATGCGATGCACTATAAAGGCGTCCGGGGAATGCACAGGCTAGGAACAGTATTGCATCCCTTAGAGGTGAGATATATGCTGCGGGACTGGCCAAACAGTGGAATGGGATGGTGGGTGGGGAATTACCAGCCCAAACTAACACATATCTGTCTCCAAAGGAAGAAGCATATCCGAACATGAGGAGAGTGATGAGCGTAGGCCTGCATGCAAGCACAGGCCCAACTTCACCAGGGTGGAGTCAGATGCCCTATTTCAGGTGTATCTGGACCAGAAGCCACTCCTGAGTGGCTCCACAGGCACCCCACAGGCCCAGGCAACAGCATAGGAGGGTGTGGCCCATGCTGTGAACCAGCAGGGCAGCAACCAATGGTGTGTGCAGGAGTGCAAGAAGAAGGTCAGCACAGACCAGAGGTGGATCAAGGAGAAGGTGGCAGCCATCCTGGCAGTGCGTGCTGCCACAGGTGGGGGTCAGCCAGCCCTGCCCATCCTTACGCCGCAGGAGGAGATGATGGCAGCCACCATGCTGCTCAATGTGGTTGAGGGCATGTCCGGCGGAGGGTTCTAGATGGGTGGCAGCCCATCACTGCACGGTAGACTTGGCTGTGATGGGGATATGGGGTGGGGGCTGGGGGCAGGGGAGGTGACAGCAACACTAATGAGACTGTGTTCCTTTCACCTCCTGAGCAACTGCATGCAGCAGCAGTGGTAGGGGTGTCCACTATGGGGGCTGTCCTGGACCTAGAGGACCGTCCAAGCACCTCCACTGGGCACCATGGGCCTGGATTAACTGCAGGTCAGCACCACTGTCCATCCTGATGCCAGTAGTACGGTTGCAGAGGGGCCCTGGCTGTGTTTCAGCATGATGCCTGGCATGGTGTCCTCTGAGCTGAGACGCAGACTGGGGTGGGGTCAGTTTACAATGATGATGAGACCCACATCCCAGACAGCGATGTTGTGGCCACAGGGGAGACACCCATACCGCAGTCCTGCCAAGGCAGCACAGCCAGTGACCCAGTGGTGCTTGCCTGCACACCGGCCACTGCAGCTGGCATAGCCGAGGCTGCCACAGGTGCAGCAATTGCTGGCTGTGGTGGCGGTAGTGCTTGTGGTGGTGCAGCCTTGCTGGTGTTACCCTGCACACAGTGGCCAGAGGGGTGGCAGCAGCAGCAGCCGGATGATGTTGAGGGGTGCCTGGGGCAGTGCCCACCACCGGTGCACTACGTGACACCCAGCTCCAGGAGGGACCCACTTTGCAGCACCCACCTTCACAGGGTGCTGGGCTGCAGGATCGGGATACATCCATAAGTTGGCACAGTGCCCATGCGCCCCAGGGCACTGACTCTTTGGAGGAGCACACTCGTCTGCTCCAGGCCTCTGTTGATCATCAGGTGCAGCTCATGGCAGGGGTACGTGCACTGCATGTGGAGTTGTGCCAGGTGGCAGAGTGACAGGACAGGGACTTTGCCCTGCTCCTGGTGGAGAACACGCAAATGCGGTTGGACACAGCCACTGCCATGGATTGGCTGACCACTGCAGTCATGGCTAGACTGACACCTCTGACCTGCTTGGTGTGTGACCATCCACCACTCACACTGTGGAGTGCATTGTCCACCCCTCCAGCCCTGTGGCATGTGACCACCTCAGTGTCAATGCCAGGGTCTATTGTGGACATTCCCAGCACGCCTGGTGTGGGCATGGTTTGGGGCCTGCAGACACCTGCATGGACACGTGGCTGTCCCACAGTGTCACCCCTGGGGGACCATCTGTGACACCTCCTGTTGCCAATGCTCAGCCTGCAACCACTGTGCATTCCCGGTGGGGCCGTCCACGTGTCCACGGCAGCAGTGCTACTGTGTGGCTTTCCTGAACCACCCACCTCTGTGTCTACCATTTGCTGCTGCCCTGTGTGCACTTTGGTGCAGCGTGTGCATGTGCGTCTCATGGCTGTGGCAACCGTGGTCAACCCCGTACATGGCCCATGTGCCCACCAACCCAGCTACTGGACACTGTGGTGTGTGCATGATGATACCACACAACACTGACTGCCACTATGTAGCACTGCTCAGCATCTGACACACACCCGTTGCCCACCTCTGGGTGGGGGCATGATGGGTCCTGTGTGCGTGTGTGTACGTGTGGTGTGTGTGTGTGTGTGTGTGTGCATGGTGTGCAGGCCTGTGCTGTGTTCTGCATTGGTGTTTTGTGCCCCACACCTGTCCATGCCCCCCTTCCACTGACCCTGGCATGGGGCATTCCCATGCCTGCCTGTCCACTGTGCCCTGGACCCTAGCCCTTGCATGTGGCCAGTGCCATATTCCAGATGGAGGCAGCAATGAGGGGTGTGAGGGAGCAGGCTGCAGACCAACACGGTCATGGAAGGGTCTGTCAGCGATATGCCTGGAACAGGTGGTACTGTGCCCGCATTACCTTCAAACAGTATAGTGATACAGAGATCGTGAGCCAGTACCATCTGAACTGGGCCATTCTGAGGCTGCTGTGTGAGCTGTGCAGTGAGGAGATGCAGACACCCACAAGACGGAGCCGCGCCCTGTCTTTGGAGACTAAGGTCATGGCTGTCATGTGCCTGCTCGCCATGGGCACCTTCCAGAGACTGACAGGGGACACCACAGGCATAACCCAGTCAGCTGCATCATGGTTCCTCACACAATTCCTCAGCGCACTGCTGCCACATGCTGCGGAATATATCTATTTCCCCAGCTCACAGGCAGCGTGTACAGCAAACATGCAGAAGTTCCACAGGGTGGCACAGTTGCCAGGCATACCAGGGGCCATTGACTGTACCCATGTAGGCATCTGTGCACCACCTGGCCCAGAGTCAGTGGCCTACATAAACAGGAAGTGCTACTCCAATGACAACTGCCAGGCGGTGTGCAATATCAGGGGGAGCATAATTAATGTCTGTACCACACATCCTGGGGGAGCACACAAAGCCTTCATGTGGCACCAGTCAGCACTGTGCCAGAGGTTCGATGGTGGGGACATCCCTACTGGCTACCTAGTCAGTGAGTATGCTGTGTATGCAATATGCTGGGAACAGCAGGGCAGGGTGTGTGGATTGCCAGGGCATGGGTGCCAGGGGATGTGGCTGGGATGGTGAGGGGGCAATGACACAGTCCACCATGCTAACCAGACATCTCTCCACACAGGTGACTGTGGCTAACCACTCTGGCCATGGCTGATCACCCCATACCAGGGCCCATCGACCCCAGCACAGGAGCACTACAATGAGGCACACACCAGCACACTGAGCATCATCGAGTGGGTGTTCAGGCTGCTGAAGGCTCAGTTCCATTGCCTGGACAGGTCTGGTGGTGCCCTACAGTACAGCCCCTCAAAAGCCTGCAGCCTATTCCTGGCCTGCTGTGTACTACACAACATGGTCACCGACTGTGGGATAGCTATCAAGGTCAAAAAGGGAGACAGCAGTGGAGATGATGAGGCCGCCGGGCCTTGTGGTAGGCAGCCCCCCTGGGCGAAGGGATCCCCGGCTGATAAGGATGGCCCAGCAGCACAGGGACACAATCGTTGAGGAGCATTATGGAGCATGCAGGTAGGTGTACATGGCCATGGCCTGGGCAGTATGTCCTCCCCCCCGGGCATCTCTCTCCTGGCCCCACTGGCTGTTGGCTGCTGTCTGTGCCTCTGCACTGGGTGCACCCCTGTTTGGGGCTGCCTGGCCTGCAGACTGTGGCCTCTGCCTCCCACCTCTCCATGCCCCTGTGCTGCTCCTCCTGTGCTGGGTGTCACAGACATTCACTGTGGGGTTGCCTTGCACCCCATCTCATGCCCACCACACACACACACACACACACATATGCTCACAAGCCCAGTGTCTGGCACTTTCAGGCTCCCTGGTCCTCACGCTGTGCCTCTCTCAGCCTGCCTCGCACTTTGTGGCTCCCCATCAGCTGTTCGGCGTGCCTCCTTGCTCTTCCTCAGTCTGGCTCCCCTGTGGTGCAAGTCTTCTTCCTTTGCTTGCTCCCTCTTTTTATTTGCTCAAGTCTGCTCCACACAAGTCCTGTTTGCTCCTCACTTGCACCATTCGCATGCCATTGAATATCACACTGCAACGCATGTTCATGGCTATGCCCCCCTGCTCTTGCGCATGCATTCATTACCATTACTCATTGACGCATTGGAACTTGCACAGTGCATTTGCTGCTGCCAAAGATCACTCTCCAGTGCACTGCCACACTTGCGCTGGTGCATCCCTGTTCCGCATTGTGCAACTGCTCTGAATATCCTGGCCTTGGAATACTAAATTGCTTATATCTCAGGAACCGTACGACGTAGAAAAAAAATTAAAATTTCATATTATTTATAACTTTCCTGGCTAGTTTTGCACTAAGCTCCCTAGTGGGAGGCTAAGCATTTTTCTGACGAAAAGTCCGTATCTCAAAGTGTTTCTGAGATACGGGCCCTGAAAGGCGCAGCAGACGCCACAATGTTAGACTATGGGGAAAAATCATCAAATTTGGAGTACTGTAACATTGCAGCCCTGTAATATTTTGTCACCAAACCACCAAAAGGCACATCTGTGGGATGTTGGCTTTCTTCCCTCCAAATGTCAGCCCAAAAGACCAAACCGTTCTTTTGCAGCAGGGTGGCAAAGATTTCCTATTCTTTTGGGCATAGTGTTGCAAATCACAACACTTTTGCAAAAAAAATCACTAAAGTGTTGCAAGTGCGACACTACTTTGCAACAATACAGTTTACAAAAATTTCAAAAACATATTTCTGGGGTGTTTAACCCCCAAAAAAAGACATGGCTAGCATCCTCAGGGCTCAACTAGGTGAACACAAAAAGAATTGTGTCCCTAGAGGGTCCCAAATTTAAATGCCAAGCATTTCTGTGACCAGTAACTGAAAAAAATGGCTGACTCACAACACTACAGGGGTCATTTGCAACACTTAAAACTGCATTTGTGACACTGTCAAACTTTCTGTTAACTTTTCCCATTGACTATAATGGGAAAATAGTTATTTTAATAACTTTTGAACTGTTTAATATTTTTTCATGAAATCTTCAAAAGGCACATTGGGGACCCCAGCTGCATGTTCCTTGAAGGTTTTGTACCAGTTGCACAAACTGTGCAACCTGTAGGCGCAAGCAAAGAATGCACAAAAAAGCGTAAATACAACTTTCTATTGCACTTTATAGCTCTGCAACTGTATATTCAACCATTACAAAACTTGGCAGATCAAGAGATCTATGATACCACTACATATCTGCTAAATATCAGGCAAATCTGCCATACAGTCGCTAAGTTATTAGCCTGTCAAATTTCACACTTTAACCTTAAATGGGGTACTCAACCCTAACTATACTGGCACTGCCATGCCACTATAATCTATCTATCTATCTATCTATCTATCTATCTATCTATCTATCTATCTATCTATCTATCTATCTATATTATATTGCTAGATAGATAGATATGTGTGTGTATATATTCTATGCAAAAAACTTTGTTAATGCATCATTTAGGGTTAAAACATAAAAAGTCAAGAGATGAGACCTTTAGGTTTGCCCCATCCCCCCTCATAGACCTGCCTATCATCCCTAGATTGACAGCTGATGGGGTGTGTCATTGGGGTTGTGAGGCCTAAATGTCACCCCACTCCATCTATAATCATATTTACAAGCCACGGTAAAGAAGAATGTGGTGACGTCTAGACCTCACAACCCCAATAACACACCCCATCAGTTGTCAATCTTGGGATGATGTGTGGGTCTTGCCCCTAAAGGTCTCATTTCCTGACTTTTTGTGTTTTAACCCTAAATGATGCATTAACAAAGTTTTTTGCATAGAATTTCCTTACTTTTTGGGAAAGAATAGAAAAGGAGAAAGTTGCACAAGTTGGTGGGAGCGCGGGGCCCTTCAGGCCCTGTGCACCCACCAACTTGCAAATTCCTGCCTAAGGTAAGAGTACAACTACAGAATATCATATGTTTTGCTGGCAGCGCATATGGGTGGTAGTGTGGGTCCACCACCTTGAATGAAAGCAAAGTGTCAGACATCAGTGACATAATTCAACACTTGTTTACATGTCAAACACCTAACCACTACAAATTACATCCATGGCAGTAATGCTAGGCACCGTATAAATGTGAAGCCAGTACCACAATGTAAAATGCCATACACAAAACATAAAGTGTGTCATGTAATATAGGTGCAGCAAATGAATTTTCCAACACCTAAACACCATTTTACATGGACAGCATATCCCCTCAACACACTCAAAATTTCAATGTAAAAGACCAAACTGTTTCCGAGATATAAAATGTGAAAGTTTCAGATTTTCATTTGTTGCACTGGCAGAATTCCACATCTATTAACATTTTACACACCTAACAACTGAAAAGTACATCCATGGCAGTAAGGCTAGCTACTCTAGTAATTTCAGGCCACTACCACCGTGGAAAACGCTGTCCACAAAATGTAAACTACGCCACTCAATATGTCCACAAAAAATGTATTGTCCAACCCCTAAACACCATAATTCACATCTACAGGACATTCCATCATCACCCTCCAAATTTCAAGTTAAAAAACCAAACCGTTTTCAAGATATTTAATTTTAAAAGTTGTTAAAATTGGGCTATCTGGTCCCTTCAAATCTGGCCATCTAGTCCCTCCCTCAGGATCAAAGAATCTTTGATTCTGATCCTGCAAATTCTTTGATCATGAAGAGGGACCAGATGGCCAAAACTCCATTCTTCGTTCGCAAAATAACCATATAAATTTTCCCATAGACTTATAATGGGAACTTAAAACTATTAATAACTTTTGAGTGGGTTAATATTTTTTCACCAAACAAAAAGTGACATATTCCTTGACCCAAGCTCTTTCAATGTGCCAAGTTGCAGAGTGGCACATCACACAATGGCCACGCAGTGCCACAGACAAAATCTGAAAAACTGCCCACATAACTGACGAAAAGTGCATTTTCAGCATTTTGGCTCACAAAAACTGTAAGTCCGATTGAAATGAAATTTGGGAAATCAAGAGATCTACCATGCCCCACTGTGCATACTAAATTTCATGCAAATCCATTGAATGGGTCCAAAGTTATTAACACACAAATTTTGAGTTTAACAGAGAAGTGGCTTCATAACCCTAAATACAGGGGTGCAACTGCGCCTATATATATATATATATATACACACACACATATATATATATATATATTTTTTATGGCAAAAAACTCAGTTTAATGTATCAGGTAGGGTTGCTCCACAGCAACAAAAATGAGAAATTTGATGTTAGGGTTCTCACACTTTTTCATCCTTCACGCCCCACCAACAGGCACCGAGGTGCATTGGGTCATCAGTCCTAACTCTCACCCCATCTCATGGTAAAAAGCTGAGGTGGTGCAGTATAGAGAATGGGGTGAGAGTAGGAGAACGACTCCAACGCACACCCTGAAGCCTGTTGGTGGGGGCAGGTGGGTGCAAGGCGGAACCCTAACATCGAATTTCCTCACTTTTGCTGCTGTGGAAAAACCCTAACTAATGCATTAAATGGAGTTCTTTGCCATGAATGTCTCTTCTTTTTGAGAATGTGCACTATAAATAGCGAAGTAACAGCAATGCAAATGCAAGTGCAAATGCTATTGCACATGGTGATGCAAACGTAAATGATAATGCAAACGGTAATAGAAACACAAGCGCAAACGTTAATGAAAACAGAAACACAAGCATGTACGGAAACGCGGACCGTAAAATACATGGTCACGGTAATGCAATTGGAAATGCAGATACTTACGGTAACAGCAACAATGACGCCAAAGGAAACACAAACGCAAATGGAAGCGCGTAAGCAAATGCAAATGGAAATGCACACAGTATGCAAAACAAAATGTAAACAAAAACAGTAATGGAAATGCAAATGGTAACAGTAACGCAAACACAAGTGCAAATGAAAATGCAAAGGGTAACGCACATGGTAGTGTAGATGGGGATGTTAACACAAACGGTTACGGAAACACAAGTGGAAACGCTAACTGTAACAGTAACTAAAGCACACACCCTTTTCCCCCCAACAGTTGTATAGAGAAACACAGTGAATACAAAGAATGTATGCATAATAATGGGCCTCGGAGCTGAAAATTAGCACTTAAAACATTACATTGCTTATATCTCAGGAACCATATGACGTATAAAAAAAACTAAAATTTCATATAATTTATTACTTTCCTGGCTAGTTTTGAACTTAGTCCCCTAGTGGTGGGCTAAGCATTTTTCTGATGAAAAGTCCGTATTTCAAAGCTTTTCTGAGATACAGGCCCCAAAAGGCGCAGCAGATGCCGTAATGTTAGTCTATGGGAAAAATTGTCAACTTCAGAGTATCATAACTTTGCATCCCTGTAATATTTTGTCACCAAACCAACAAAAGGCATGTCTGTGGATGTTGGCTTTCTTCCCTCCAAATTGCAGCCCAAAAGACCAAACCGTTGTTTTGCAGAAGGGTGGCAAAAAATTCCTGTTATTTTGGGCATAGTGTCGCAAAGTAGTGTCATAAATCACGACACTTTCACAACAAAAAAATCACAAAAGTGTTGCAGGTGCAATACTACTTTGTGACACTACAGTTTACAAAAATTTAAAAAACATATTTCTGTGTTGTTTAACCACCAAAAAAAGACATGACTAGCATCCTTAGGGCTCGACTAGGCGAACACAAAACAAATTGTGTCCCTAGAGGGTCCCACATTTAAATGCCAAGCATTTCTGTGACCAGTAACTGAAAATAAATTGGCTGACTCAAAACACTACTGGGTCATTTGAGACACTAAAAACTGCATTTGCGACACTGTTGAATATTCTGTGAACTTTTCCCCTCGACTATAATGGGAAACCTGTTTTTTGAATAACTTTTGAACCGTTTAATATTTTTTCACATAATCTTCTAAAGGCATATTGGGAACCCCAGCTGCATGTTTCCTGAAGGTTTTGGACCAGTCACACAAACTGTGCATCCTGTAGACGTGAGCAAAGATTGCACAAAAAAGCGTAAATGTGACTTTCTATTGCACTTTATAGCTCTGCAACTATATATCTGACCATTACAAAACTTGGCAGATCCAGAGATCTATGGCACTGCTCCATGCCTGCCAAATATTAGGCAAATCTGTCATACAGTGGCAAAGTTATTGAGCTGCAAAATTTCACACTTTAACCTTAAATGGGGTACTCAGCCCTAACTATAGTGGCCATATCGTGCCACTATAATGCATACACACACACACATACTGTATGTATATATTCATTGCAGAAAAAACTCCATTAATGAAACAGGGTTGGTATTACAGTGACAAAAGCTTGGAAATTCATTGTTAGGGTTGCCAATCCTTACTCCACATCCCCCCCCCCTCGGACACACATACACACATACAAGCAGGGGATGGGCAAGGCAACACAACCAATCAGAAACAGCCACCATTAGGTAAGAGAAAGAACATACAACTCTGAACATACCACAAGAGGAATGCATCATCATGGTTCAGCAACCATATGACTTCTGCTGCCATCCCTGTGTCTTGGGGAGTACACCTGCATGCTGTGCAATCATGGGGGATGTTCCACTGCATGCACTGTGCCACAAACCTAGACGCAAGGATATGAAGGGGCCCTAAGCTTCCTGATTATGTACAACTGATGTATAAGTGCCAGCACAACAGGTAAAGAGCTGTGCACTTCTACATCATAGCTAAATGACAGTAGGGTCACAGTGTAGAGTATATGTCCACAGCATGTACTGTAGCATAAAGGTATCAGTAGAGATGTGTCAGTACAGGTTCTGATACTGCCTCTGGTACTATACAATTGAATATGTATATTTAACTTACAAAAAAATAATCTAGAAAAGGCTGTTCTGCAACATAGAAGCAAAATTGCATTTTCCTCATCCTATAATGTCTTTGCCCACTGCATATCCTGTATCACACATTTAACTGTAGAAATGTGTTAACAAAGGTTATGAATAATGATGTATTTGCACATCTTGCAAAAGTAAAATTTAAAAAGTAGTACTACAGATTACAGAGTGACGTCTGCTGGTATGTAGTGGCAAGCTCATGTTTCCTTTGTGGCATAGGGTTTATGTCTAATGAGTTCACTTCACCACAAACATGTCTCTACAGAAATCTAAACTCTCACACCTTCATCCAGTGTGAGTCAATATATTATTATGTTAAAGTTAAAATGTAAGTCCAGCAATTCATGTCAAGTCAGTGTGTGATGCAATACATGATCCTATTCGTGCAAAACTAAATACAACACATCTGTTATAATAAATTAAGGCACAGTGTGTGTCACTTCCACAAACAAAAAATTGTATTGGTGCCATAAACACAGACTGTAAATCACCAGTACTTACAAATTATATAACATATACGTTTGCAAGTTACTATGATGTCTTTTACAGACAGTACTTCTGTGTTCTAAGAAGAAAGAATATGTATTTCTGAGACATCAGAATGTATTGTGTAATGTTATTTGAAAGTGTAAGCAACTTTGCCAAATATTGCAGTACACTGTACTGATAATGCTATGATCCCATAGAATATGAATGTCCAGAAAAACTAAAACTACAGGTGGACAGCAAATTAGTCTCACACATCATAGGATAAATTATGTGACAGTGAGAAGACAGGATCCAGATGACACTGTACTACTACCCTACCTGCATTTTTTTCCTACACATCTGTAAATAAGTTAATAGAAATATGTATATACAGATCAGTAGTGACAACTTTGCATCACAGTGCATGCAGTGGGCTGTACCCTATGGTTGCACAGCATGTGGGTGTACCCCCCAAGGCACTGGGATGGCAGCAGAAGTCATGCAGTTGCTGAACCATGATGATGGATGCCTTTTGTGGTATGTTCACAGAGTTGTATGTTCCTTCTCTTACCTAATGGTGGTTACTTCTGATTGGTTGTTTTGACTTGCCTCATCCCCTGAGTGCGCGTGTGTGTGTGCGTGTATGTGTGTGCATGTGCTGGGGGAGAGGGAATGTGGAGTTAGGGTTGGCATACCCAAACATTGAATTTCCAAGCTTTTGTCACTGTAATATCAACCATAACTGTTGCATTAATAGATTTTTTGCAATGAATGTATATATATATATTTTTTTTCCCCATTGCAAAACCCCCCGTTAATGTATCAGGGTTAATTCCACACCAATGAAAGTCTGAAAATTCGTTGTTAGGGTTACCAACCCTATCCCCCTAGCCCCTCCACCCTACACAGCCCAAGCGTCCGGGTGTGCCTTGGATTCATCTGCCCTGACTCTCACCCCTTTCCATTAGTAAGGAAGCTGACATGATACAGTATAGGAGAATGGGTGAGAGTTAGGCCTACTGACCCCAAGGCACACCCCAATGTCTGTTGGTCTGTGTAGGGTGGGAGGTTGGGGGGGAAGGTTAGTGACCCTAACTGCAAATTTCCAGATTTTTGTTGGTGTGGAATCATCCCTAACTGATGCATTAATGGAGTTTTTTGCAATGAATTTCTCTTCTTTTTGAGAAAGTGAAATGCTACTCATATGGAATTCATAGGTGGGAGAGCAAGCCCTCCGTGCCCTGCGCTCCCACCTAGCCATAACTGTGTCCTCAGGTTTACAAAATGGAATCCATAGGTGGGAGCATGGGTTCTCCAGGCCCTGCACTCCCACCCACCCATAATTACATCCTCAGGTTTGCAAAATGGTAGCCATAGTCCACCCATCACTATGTCCTCAGGTTTGCAAAATGGTACCCATAGATGGGAGCTTGAGCCCTCCGGGTCCTGCACTCCCACCCACCCATAACTATGTCCTGAGGTTTGCAAAATGGTATCCATAGGTGGGAGCATGGGCACCCCTACCCACCTGTAACTATGTCCTCAGGTTTGCAAAATGGTATCCATAGGTGGGAGTGCTGGTCCTCTGGGCCCTGTACCCCACCCACCCATACTGTAAGTGTAGAGTCATAGTGCAAAAGGGCCCTGTGGTCCCAGTTTACCATAAATAGTATGCACAGGTGGGGAGCCTGGGCCCTCTGGGCAATGTGATCCCACCTACCCATAAGTACAGGCACATAGTGCAAGCCTAGAGACATTCCAAATAACCCTTGTAATGCTTATTTGGCAATGTCTCAGTAGCCATAGCAACTTCATAAAAAATTATTTCCAGGTTCAGTGATTGATTCGAGCCACCAGGGGTTTGCTGGGAGGAGAAGGATTGAGTGCCAATGGCTCACTATCCTTCTCCAGGGAGGGGTGGGAGCATTCTCTGCCATGATACTGCCACCTCCCAGTGGCCACAGGTATCTGGCAGTGCATACATGGGAAGCAGTTAAGGGTTGGGGGTGAAGTCAGCTGAGGACCTGTGCGGAGGCGTGTTTCAGCATGCCTCTGTCTCATTGGCCCTCCTCATACACTGACATCAACAGAGGGGTGGAAGAAAAAAGGGAAAAACTCCCCATTCGGTCCTGGTGATGAGCCCTCTACTTACGCATCAACAAGACACCAAGGGCAGACTCTGCTGTGAGCACTCCTGTGCAGGTTGAGGAAAAGGTAAGCAGGGTACCTTCCTCACCCAGCCCAGGGGGGGGGTTAACCGGTGGCTCTGGACATACACAGTAGTTAGTGCACTCTAAGAGCAGACTCCATGGTAGTTAGGACATAGGGACAATTGAGGGATCCGAGAGATAGGAATGAATGGGGCAGAGAAGGAGTGATAAACAGAAAGTTAAAAAATATATATGCATATATTTCACAGTTGTATTCATGTCCTAACCACCTCAATGCATGCTTAGTACACCTGAAAATCCGTATCTCAAACTGTTTGCAAGATATAGGTGTTGAAAGGTGCTGCGATCTCCACAATGTTATCCTATGGGAAAATGTGCAACTTCTGACTGCTGTAACTCTGGAACCAGTGTACATTTGTTCACCAAACCAACAAAAGGCACATCTGCGGTGAAAGGACTTGCCACCTTCAAATTTCAGCCCAAAAGTAGTAACCATTGTCTTGATATGAAGTTGCAAAGAAAGTAGTGTTTTGGGACTGTTGAATTGCAGAACTTTCACGAAAGTGCCGTAGAATTTCAGGAAAGTCACATTGGTTTACATGGGGGGGGCTTTCATGATAGTACTCCAGAATGTTTGCGAAGGGCCCGGCATTGTAGATGCTGGACTTTCGCAAAGTAAACACAGAACTTTGCGAAAGTCCACAGAAGTTTTGATAAAATCCCATGGCTAAGTTTGAAAAACTTTAAAAACATATTTCTGTTCATCCTGGTGAGAAACCAATGCCAGGGTCTTGTTCCTATGACCCCGATAAGGTAAACCCAAGTGCTGGTATTTACCTAGGAGCAGTATTTTTTGAACTACAATGGGGTTTTTTGCCTCGCTAACCAAAAACAAGATGGCGGCAGCACGGAAGTACCAAATCCATTTGTGAAAGTAAAAAGTGCTTTCACACAGAACATATATTTTTTCCCATAGGCTATAATGGGAAACTTTAAATTTTAATAACTTTTGAACAGATTAATATTTTTTTCACCAAACCTTCAAAAGGCACTTCCTTAACCCAGTCCCCATATACCCTGAAAATGTCGGACCAGACAGACAAATTGTTCAAGCTGTAAAGATGAGCAAAGAATTTGCAAACTTTATTTTTTTCCATTCCTTTTCATCATAGTGAAAAAGGAAATCAGCTGGCAAAGAAGAATTTCCCAATTTGCTGACCAGATGTCCCCTTTTCATGACCAGATGGCCCTGCTGGTATTCCTTTTTTGCTAGCCAATTTCCTTTTTCACCATGATGAATAGGAATGACTAAAAAGGAATTTTCTACTGGCAAAAAAGGATTACCAGCAGGGCCATCTGGTCAGCAAAAGGCGACATCTGGTTGTCAAAGGAAGAAATACTTTTTTGCCAGCCAATTTCCTTTTCCACTATGATGAATAGGGATTGTGGAAAAGGAGACAGGATGGTGAAAAAGGATTTTTGCCAGCGCCACCTCATCAAAAAAATTGTTTTTGGACCATCTGGCCCAAAAAGTAGAGGATTCTTGTCCTCTTTGTCCTCTAAATAGTCTTGGTGTCTAGTGGGACCCCAACTCTCGATCCTGATATATATATTTTTTATGTTTTCTCCCCCTTTACTTATTTTTCATATTTTTATTATATATTTTTTATCATGGCTTTCTGCCACTATGCCCATTTTTTAGATACTTTTTAACACCAGAACCCTTTTTGGGGGGGCAGCAGGCTCCCAGTTTATCCCTGGTGTCTAGTAGTACCTCCCCCCACACTCCAGTACTCATTTTTTTCATAGGTGGTTAGTGGTATCTGTCCAGCTTCCCTTTTCTCAGGTTTTGTGCCTAAAAATTAAAAAAGTCCCTCAATGTCTTTTTATATTTTTTAAGACCTGTAAAAGAAAACCAATCATTCCCGCACCCCAACTTGACCACCCACTGTGCACCCACCTCACCACACCCCCTTGACACCCCCACAGACCACCATTCACCTACGGAGGTCCCAGGTTTGAGATCCATTCTCTCAATTGAAAACATGTCTTGCTGCTGCAACCAGCGACGCAATATGAGAAACAAAGATAAATGTGCTTTAATGTATTTCAATGGGCGCATTTTCAACTTTTGTGCATAACTCAGATGTTTTTTGTCATTTTGACCCCAAATTTTCAGTTTAGTCTTTTGGTGTCCCCACCTCATGAACAATATGACTGTAATTATACAACTTCTGCTGGAAAGATGATTTTGCAGTCAGTTTGTGAAATCACCTTTCTGGTTGGATTTGTGTCATGACAGTTCTATTGTTCATGAGGTGGGGTCATAAGAAGGCTGTGTTGAGAATTTGGGGCCATTATTTTCAATGGGAAAAGTTAGATGTTCACCTCATACAAGGATTTGGTGTCACAGATGGGCAATCCTGTGTCGCAAATGAGTAATCCTTTGTCACAAATGGGGAATCTTTTTTTGTGCTTTTTGCACTTTAATAACGTCACAGTCATTCAACTTATTTGCAAGGTGTTTTGAATGTGCCATCAGGGACCAAAGATCTCCTGATGTGCCAAGATTCATTCTGGTTGGATCTATGGGTGCAGAGATATGGAGTGTTATTGTAGGAGCACAGTCATGCCTGTACAGTTAGGGTTCAACCTTCATTTCTATGTTAAACTTTAAATATTGCACTTTAATAACTTTACTACCATTCAATCGATTTGCATGAAATTTTGCATGTGACATCAGGGACTGAAGATTTCCTGGCAAGTTTCATTCCAGTCAAATGTGTGGGTTTGGGGATATGGACTATTGCAAAATGTGAAAATTACCATTTTTTTATAAAAATTTTTGTCACACCACTGCACAAAAACAGCTTGGGATTTTGGTCTGAAGTTTTTAAGGTAGAAAGGTCTTGGGTCACAGATGTACCTTTTGAAGATTTGGTGAAAAAAATATTAATCCATTCAAAACTTATTAAATTTAAAAGTTTCCTATTATTTTCAATGGGAAAAGTTAGATGTGAGCCTCGAAACAGGATTCTGTGTCGCAATCGAGCAATCCTCTGTCACAAATGAGTAATCCTTTGTTGCATATGGGGACTCTTTTTTCATACTGCCACCAACTTGTTTTTTCTCTTAGTGAGGTGAAGTTAAAAAACAGAAAAAAACTAATGTTTTTGACGTAACCAACCCATGTGTTCTGTTAATCGGGATCATTCTATTGGATTCTGGTGTACCTGGAAATTTGCTTTTTAACATGCCGAAATCCTTTTTTGCAAATTTACAAAAAAAGAATCATGAAACAGGATCCTGTTTTGCAATTTGAAAAAAATAATTTTTCTTTTTTCCAAAATTGTGAAAAAAGAATGCAAAACAGGATTTTGTTTCACAATTTGAAAAAAAAGGATTTTTCTTTTTCACAAATTGTGAAAACAGAAAGCTTGAAATAGGATCCTGTTTCACAATTTGTGAAAAAAAATATTTTTATACAGTTGTTTGTTTGTCACTTCACACTGAAGAAATGGTTTGGAATTTTGGTCTGAGATTTTTAGAGTACAAAGTACTTGCTCCATGGATGTGCACTTTGCTAGTTTGGTGAAAGCAGTTTACTTTGCTTTCGAGTTCTGGGGGTTTCAATATTTCTTTGTTTCCCATAGGACAATATTGTAATGTGAGGTGTATGCAGTTGTTTCTTTGCCACTCCACTGTGAAGACATGGTTTCCAATTTTTGTATGCAATTTTCAGGGTACAAAAGGCTTGCCCTACAGATGCGCCTTTTGCTGGTTTGGTGAAAAGATATTCATTTGGTGTGGAGTTACACATGTTTCAAATTTTCCTGTGATTCCCATAGATTAACATTGCAATGTGAGGTCTTTATTTGGTTCTGCAAAGCACGGGATGGGAGATGACTACAGTAACATTAAAATTATGGATGGATGGGAGCACAGAACCCAGAGGGCCCTGCACTCCCACACACAAATATGGATAATATTGTGAACTGATCAGAGCATAGGGCCCACAGGGAAAGAAGGATACAATTAAAATATCTCAAAAATCATGGATGGATACAAGCACAGGGCCAAGAGGACCCTGCACTCCCACAGACAAGTAATGATACAATTTTACCATCTCAAAAAGTAATGACATTCTTTGCAAAAAAACTTCATTAATGTACTATTTAGGGTTCCAGCATC
The DNA here is from genome assembly GCA_016271365.2 of Neoceratodus forsteri. NCBI lineage: Eukaryota > Metazoa > Chordata > Ceratodontiformes > Ceratodontidae > Neoceratodus > Neoceratodus forsteri. Next base: position 880,156,540 of record CM028131.1, on the reverse strand, counting down.
AAAAGTGAGAAAATGGCATGTTAGGGTTTTAATCTCTAGCACCCCATCCCCACCCAGCAGGTAGCAACAGGCATGGGGTGTGCCTTGGGGTTGTCAACCCTAATGCTCACCCCTTTCTCAAATGCTGTGCCCATCTCAGTCAATTTACTCATAGAATGGTGCGAACATTAGGGCTGACAACCTCAAGGCACACTCCATGCCTACTGCTGCCTACAGGGTGGGGTGTTAGGGATGGAACCCCTAACATGAAATCTCCCTACTTTTGATGCTGGAACCATAACTAGTGCATGAACAAAGTTTTTGTGCAAAGAGTATACTGTGTATATCTATCTATATATACAGTATATGTGTATATATATATATATATATATATATATATATATATATATATACACACACACACACACATATAAATATTTAATACTGGCACAGTAGTGCCAGTATATTAGGGTTGAGCACAAACTTCTATGTTAAACCCAAATGTTTGAACCTTAATACCTTTGGAACCATTGAATGGATTTACAAGTAATTTGGCATGCATAATCTCTATGGGTAGGTCTCTTGACATACCTAATGCTGTGTGACTCTGTTTTGTAGTTTTGGAGATACAGAGCATCAGAAAATCCAAAATATTCCACTTTTTTGCCATTTTATTTGTCCACCTGTATCTCAGAACTGACTTTAGGTTGCGGTCTGAAATTTCCAGGGTAGAAAGCCTTTGCCCCACAGGTGTGCCTTTGGAAGGTTTGGTAAAAAAATATTAATCTGTTTGAAAGTTAATAAATGTTTGCATTTTCCATTATTTTCTATGTGAAAATTTATGTCAGGCATGAAACTAGGCTATTGTTGCACATACCACACATTTGAACATTATCCATCCACTTGCAGCCAAACATGCATAGAATTGACAGCTGCAAGTATCCCTTCCCCAACAGTATGGGACACTGGGTAGCCTACTCCCAGTGTCCCTAGTCATGTCTGCTCCCCTCAGCAGTGTGGGGCATTAGGAAGCCCAATGCCAGTGTCCTAATACATGCACAACCTCCTAGCAGTGTAGGCCACTGGGGAGCCCACTCCCAGTGTCCTGAGACCTGTACCTCCCATCAGTAGTGTGGGACACTGGGGAGCCCTCTCCCAGTGTCCCAAGTCTTGTCTGCTCCCCTCAGCAGTGTGAGACATTGGGAAAGCCCACTGCCAGTGTCCTGATACATGTAAGCCCCCCAGCAGTGTGGGACACTGGGGAGCCCACTCCCAGTGTCCCAACTCATGTCTCCCCCCAGCAGTGTGGGACATTGGGGAGCCCACTCCCAGTGTCCCAATACATCTATGAGCCCCCCCAGCAGTGTGGGACACTGGGAAGCCCAGTCCCAGTGTCCCAAAATATGTTTTTTATTTAAACCTGTTGAAAAAGAAAACAGTCCCCTGTCTTTTTTATTTATAAACCTGAAAAAAAGAAAATGAACCCTCATCCCTGCCATCCCCCCATCCCAACCCTTCCTCTGAGCACCCACCATCCCACACCTCCCCTTGCCCTATAATTGCCACTGGATGTTGTCTGCTGTCATCTTCTGTGGACCAGGACACATCTGCACTCCTCAAAGCTGAACCACAAACTGAGGAATCAAGGTAAGTGCTGTATAATGTATTTCAATGGCATTTTAAACTTATGTTGATATCTTAGCCATTTGTGGGTATTTTTTTCACCAAATTTTCAAAATGAGCTTTTTGGGACTCCACCTCATGAACACTGTGACTGACATTTGGTAATCAGGCCTGGAAAGCAATTTTGCTGTCTCTGGGTGACATCACCTTTTGGGACTGATTAGTGAAATGACAGTGCCAGTTCATGAGGTGGGGTCCCAAAAAGCCCATGTTGAAAATTAGGTTAAAAAATTCCTAAAAATGGCCAAGTTATGGACAGTTGTTGAACATTTTCTATAACTTTGGTAATTTTTTATATTGTGGCTCCAAATTTTCAACATAGCCATTTTTTCACAACATCTCATGAACAGTATAGTTGTCATTTTTCACATCCTGCCCAAAATGTGTTTTTGCATTAGTGGCATGGAATGGTGTTTTGACACAGATTTGAAAATTTTCACCTATGGAGTTTGTGAGGTGGGGCCATAAGCAGACTATATTCAAAATATTGGGTCAAAATATGAACAAATGCCAAAGTTATGACCATTTGTTGCAATTTTACTAAGCCTGCTAATAACTTTGAAAATGTAAAATATTTTGACCCAAGATTTTCAGCAAAGTCTTCTCAGTACCCAGCCTCACTTATGTCACAGCTGTCATTTTTAAAATCCTGTCCAAAATGTGTTTTCACACGTGTGGTGCAGATTGGCCTTGCAGTTGTCTAGAATTATGTTTTAGCGAGGATTTGAAAATCTTGTCTCTTGGGTACATGTGCTGGGGTAATAACATGGCTATGTTGATAACTGGGTTACGTATCTATGGAGGGATGGGTGCACAGGGTCCAAAGGACCCTGTACTCTAACAGTAAAATAAGGAAAATCATGGAGCATGGGAGCACAGGGCCCAAAGGGCCTTTCGCTCCCACTGTGACATAAGGAGAGTTATGGAGGGTGGGAGCACTGGGACCTTAAGGATGTAACTAAACTATCTGAACAGGTAAAGAAATTCATTGCAAAAAAAAAAACTTTGTTAATGCACCATTAGGGCAGAATCATCAAATGTAGGGAAATATAACCTTACGGTTCCCGAGACTAAGTCCCCACCCCCACTGTGCATGCAGAAAAAGGAATAATGGGTGTGTTTTGTGGTTGTGGACCCTAATGCTCACCCCACTGTCCTATGTTGTACCCATTTTACAGTAGTAGCACTGAATTTGTCAAGCAATTTTGTGAGATTCCCTATTTATCCTTCACAAAATTTAGGGGAAAAAAATCCTCTACAATTCTTTTTGTTATGCCTACAGAAAGAGGCCAGTTCCTATTACAGTACTCAAGTGCCATCTGGTAGATTTTCAACTACACTATCACATGAGACAACCCTCTCTGGGTAGCAGTGAACACTCTAACAAACACAACACAATCCCTAACTAAAGGTTTCACAATTCTCAATAGGGATTTTTAAAAATCCTTAAAAATCCTTTGACTACTTCGGTGTTACTACTGTACCTTGCTTACTCATGGAATGAGATGAGCATATGGGTTCACAACCCCAAAACATACCCCTCATGTTCTGCATGCAGAGTGGGAGTAGAGTCTTAGTCTTGGGAACCCTAAGGTCATATTTCCCTACTTTTGATGCTTCAGCCCTAATGGTGCACTAACAATGTTTTTTGCAATATACATATATATATATATATATATATATATATATATATATATATATATGTAATTCATGGCCAAAAAACTCAGTTTAATGCATTAGTTAGGGTTGTTCCACAGTGACAAAAGTGAGGAAATTTAATTTTAGGGTTGAAAACCCTAACTCCACATTCACCCCCCCAGCACCACACACACACACACACACACACACACACACACATGCAAGTAGAGGAGAGGACCAAGGCAACACAACCAATCACAGACAACCAGCAGCAGGTGACAGAAATACAATACAACTGTCTAAATGCAGTACAAGACATCCCCACCCACCTGACCAGGTACTGCATTCTCAGTGGAGATCTCAGCAAAACTGAGGCCATGTACACCAAAAGTACACATCCCTGATTGTGGGTGCACAGAACATACACATCCCTGATTGCTGGGGCACACAATGTACCACACTTACGAGTTGCATGGCCTTACCTAGTGAAGCACCACACCCCAACAGACATGATAGTGCATTCTCACTGGATACCAACAGTGCATATCTCTGTTTGTACCTGTGCACATGATTTTACACTTAGGAGTAGACAGAAACAAATACAGCTATGTAAATGTACTAAAAGACATATCCAGTATCAATATACAATCAATGTCGCATTTCTGTTTCTCATCTGCATTGTACTAGGTTTTACATGTCTCTCCGCACAACATACATTACTTGATGTAGAGTTACGGTGGAGCTATTGCTTGTACAAGGTTGTGCAAGTCCCAATGCTGCTAAGAGATATTCAGTTTCTGTGATGTAGGTGTTCTGTTCATGTCCATGGACTTACTGTAAACTGTGTCCCTATATTCAGAATGCAGTAAGTGGTCTCTCTGTGAGGGTCTGTAATTACCTGGCTAAGTTCACACAACTTATTAACATCTAACATGACTGCACCTACAATGATGAAGGTGTACCACAGATATCAATAGACTCACTTTTGCTATAGTTTTGTACAGTAGATGCAGCACATGGAGAAGAGGATAGAATTGGCTGTCTGATGCCACACAAATCAAAATAGTGCTAAGTTGAGTATCCTTGCAATAAGTGAGATGCAACATTTATCTACATACCCTCTGTTTTTGTTTTGCTTTCGGTGTCCACTCAGGATGTAGTATATGGTGTTTGGGTGTGGCAGGCCATTATGCATGTGAAGCCATAGTACTGATAACTGTGCTAACTGGAGAACACCAGCAAACAGTGAGGTGAACTGTGGATGTTAATAGAGTTTCTTTACCTGTAGCTTTGCAGTCATGATGGACCAAGCACATTAGGACATGAGGGGGGTCACCCTCTATCTCAGACTCTGCAAGTTGTAACTGTGCAAACCTTTGCAAAGCTGTAATCATGGAGTAACAGTATTGATCTTCTTGGGTTAATTTTGACTGGGGCTGTTCAATAAGCATGCAGTAGTTGATCTCAGTGGGTGGGGAACAGTTTCACTAAGGCCTCCATTGGCTAACATTGTGAAGTTGTGTATACCTGAAATCAACCACACATAACATACATGTACAACTCCTTATGTTTTTTCTGCACTTCTGTACTTGGGGAACACTTCCAGGTGTGGTGTGCTGTGGTGCATTGCTAGGTAAGGCCATGCAACTCATAAGTGTGGTACGTTGTGTGCCCCTGCAGTCAGGGGTGTGTACTTTTGATGTACATGGCCTCAGTTTTGCTGTGGATCCCCACTGAGCAGGCAGTACCTAGTCAGGTGGGTGGGGATGTCTTGTACTGCATTTAGACAGTTGTATTTTATTTCTGTCACCTACTGCTGGTTGTCTGTGATTGGTCATGTTGCCTTGGTCCTCCCCCTTACTTGCATGTGTATGTGTGTGTGTGTGTGTGTGTGTGTGTGCATGTGTGTGTCTATGTGTGTGTGTGTGTGTGTGTGTGTGTGTGTGTGTGTGTGTGGTACTGAGGAGGTGAATGCGGAGTGAGGGTTTTCAAATTTAACATTGAATTTCCTCACTTTTGTCACTGTGGAACAACCCTAACTAATGCATTAAATGGAGTTTTTGATGAATTTCCTTTCTTTTTGAGAATGAGAAGTACAAACAGTACATGTAATGACGTTGTGGTACCACCAGACTCACATAGTCCAATACACACACATGCAAGAACACAATAAGTAATGGAATAGTATTGTCTGTTCTAAGGACTGTGATACCCACCATCTCATGATATTCATTTGAGCTGTCAATAACTGCTAATATGAGCTGTGTGTTCCATTGTGTTCTAGTTAGTATTTGTATCTTAATCTTGGAATCAAATTTTGACAGCACACGATCAACGTGAACACAGTGCGAAGAAGAGTATGATGTGGCATTGATGATGTGCATCTAGGATTGTGTTGACATGAACAAAACTCATACTATTTGTTATTTTCTTGTAGTTAACAGTGGCATGCCACATACTAAATTATGTTTTTGTGGTCTTTCACATACTATTATTTACCACTCAGTGCTACTACTGTTCTAGTTCATTGAATGAGTCGATCTGTACCTCACCACCACTGTCAAATATCTACAAATCTGCAAGATTCTCTTCTCTGACTTCACTAGACACATCTTGTGAAGATGAATCCATACAAATAAGTTTCCCTTTGTGAGCATAGTAATAACAATGCAAACAATGTAACACATTTACAATGGTGAACTGTTATCCTGTCAAACCTGAAACTACATGCACATTACACTTGTTAAGCAGAATAACTAAAGATGAGTGTTGTATATAGCAATATCTATAACTAAGTAATAGCCCCACAAGGTAAGAATTGTACAACACAAAGTTTTTGTAACCAAAAATATTTATTAATACTACTATTTATTATTTTGTATAATAAAACAGGTCATTATTAAATAAATCGTTAGATATGAAATTGTCTTTTTTATACAAAAATGCAGTTTTTTCAAAACAGGAAAAAAAATAGAAGAATAGAAAACATAAAATAAAATGCAACCTTTGATTTATAAAACCACTGATTATATAGAAAAATATTTTTTTATGGAAATAAATTCTAATATAGAAAAAAATTTAAGAAAAGAATTAACAAAAAAATGATTTCTTCATATTTACAATATTTACACCTTCATAAGAGAGGTGTGTGTGCTGCTTGAGGCAGGCAAGCCCAGCCCAGAAGTTGGATACAATGTGGAAGAGCACAAGAAGTGGAAGCTGTTGTGTCTCAGAGAGGAGAAACCAGAGGAGCTGTGGAGGTTGTTCACTGTGGGTCAGGGGAGGCTCGATATTACTGGCGCAGATGAAGCAGTGATGTTTGGTACAGTCAAAGTTGTTGCTGTTCTCACAGGCTCGAGCACAAGGTTGACAGTTGCTTGTTGTGCTGTCAGGAGAGACATCAATTTCTCCTGCCCCTACCGCAGCACAATGTTGTCCTTTATCAAACTGTCAACCTTGTGCTCCAGCCTGCGGTAACAGTGGCAGTGGCCAGTGCACCATACCTTGCAATGGGGTCCTGTAAAGATAGGAAAAACATCTATTTGGATGTAATATCAAAATGGTGATTCTCTCCCTGTCTTGACTTTCAACATTGTTTTTTTTGTAGGAATATTTTAAATACATGTAATTGCCTATTGTCAACAGTATATACGAATGTGATACTAATGAAAAGTTCTTTATTGTAACTAATGCTGTATTCTTTTACAACTGTGGTGTATTTTTTATTGATACAGTCAGTACATGTACAGCTAACTCGTGCTTAAAAGTCTTGGATACTATTTTTTAAATAGTATTATTATAAAAGTAACGCACTCACAAGAGTTATGTTTAATACTAAATTAATCACCACCTAGGGTGATGTAGCACTTGACTAAACCTCATGCACATTGGAGCCCTAGAGGTGATTAACAGACTATTGACTTGCTTATCATAATTGCTTACTCTTACTCAAAGTATGTCAAAATAAATGTATGGAGTAAGCATTGTTAAACTGTTGAATTCCACCTCACTATAACCAATCCAGCAGCAATTTTTTTCCATTTGGAGCACTCACAGTACAGTATACAAATCACTTGAACATGACAAACAATCTTGCATCATGCAAAATGCAGTGATGGTTCGCAACACAATACTGCAACCGAGTTTTCACAGTGCATTATTCACAATAGAGTGACCCACCGCAGTTATGTATTGGGAAAAAAAAAGAAAGCCACATGAACATGCGTATCCATGACTTATTATTTTATCTGATATCTGTGGCCTATATGCAGGTGCACAATAAACTATACCTGGGTGTGATGTGAAGATCCAGCATAAGTAAGCAGGAAAAAGATCTAGAGAGTTACACATGATCGACATATTGCAGAGTATAAGATAACACCTCACATTTCTGGGTCTCAGCTAGATCATGTTTCATAACCAGCAAACCACCCATGACAATAGCTCACAGTCATACTATATGTAAAGTAGCTCAGTTGGCAGAGTGGGCTCTACCTGTTAAAGTAAAAACTCACTTTCAATATATTGAGTAGTCATGATAGTGCACAGGACCCTAAGATATTTATGATGCCAAGCTTTGTATATACTGATAGAGTTCTTGATCCATTATACTCTACCCCCTCAACAGATAATGGTCATAATAAGTAGACGTATGGTGCAGCAATCCACTGCAGTCTACCTTCTTGCACAGCAATTGGGATAATTAATTAGAGTCAGTCAATGTTGGCCCGCTAGACCAGTCTTTATGGTTGATAGTGGTCTTTGTAAATGATAGATTACCTTTTTTGTTTTGTACAGCAGCACCACATTTACCAGCCATCCACTGATACCCAACACCAGAATCCTCACCTAACCTCATCAGTAGCAGGTGACATTCTAGAACAAGACACCTCCTAAATCAGTCACAGACTGACACATACAGTACAGCTGTATGTTTATATATGCAACATATGGGCACTGAACATGTATAAGATAGTCTGCAACAGAATCCCAATATGTGAATGGTTCATCCATGCATTAAGACTGTGTAGTACAGTACCGCCTGAATGAACATTAACCCATGTGTTACACAAATAGCCACACAGCTGTAATGTAAAGTATCAATGAACTCTTGTCTGGCCAGCTTAGAGGTCACAACATCCTGTTTACCACTGAAGGAGTGAGTGTGAAGTGAGCGGGCTGTCATCGTGACTATTATTGTTACAATGGGTAATATAGTACTACTATAACAGCAGGGATTGTATCATTCACAAAACCCAGTATTGTAATTGGGAACAGGTAGCGTGCAGCATCATGTACTGTAATAACTTCATTATACTTGCAGTCATGTAATGGTGTAATGGTACAGTGGATTAACAGGGAATGTTCAACATTAAAATTATCATGGTCATTCACTGTGTTGCATTGCTACTGAAGAACATGAGGAATTGGACACCGATGCCTACTACCTGCCAGTTCAGCAGTTGCATGTTGTCGAGTATCAGTACACCTGTATGCAAGTGACACATCATCACATGATAATATCCCCATGTTCACCTTTGATACAGTGTGAGCAACTTGCATATCTAGTTGTGAACATCGCGCTACATGCACCAAGTACACCAACAGTTCTGCTGGCAGTGTTGTATCCCTCTGGTAATCAATAACAACTTTTGGACAATCAGTGTCACTATACATTGTACAATGACAGTGCAATGTGAGCAGTTCAAGTGGCACCTTCATGATACTAAATTATGCTGAGTCATGATTCAGGACTGTTCAATATTGTTCACACTGTCCCACGGCACAGTTCAGCTGTAGGCTAAACAGCTTATACACCAAGCTAGCAAATTTCTGCATATTACATGCTCCACACTGTATTTCTTTATATCCATGAACAATGCAACAGTTTACGTTTCTATATTTCTGTACTGTACAGCTATAGCCACAGAAAATAGTAAATGAATTGTCTGTTAAAGTGAAAGCTTGTTATTATACAAACACTTTGTGAAAGCACACTTTAAATACTCATCTAAGTATTTGTGCTACTCAACACAGATGGGATACTATGATGTCTATGTGAACCATGTATTTAAATTTTCTAGGTATGCAGATTTACTTAATATACACTTTCAGATTGTTTCTTCTGATAATCTACTTAGCAGTATATCTTGCCTGAATATTTAATATAAACACACTTATGGATAGCACTGGTGCCAGGCTCCTGCTTCACCTGTGCAGATGGTTCTGCTACTGCCTCCCTGTCCACTGTAAAAAACAAAATAAGTACAAAATATTATAACACTCACTTCTGTTTGTAGAGTTATTACAATGCTTTTATTGTATTACACATATTTTATATTGACTGATGATGGTATTCAACCATGTGCCACAGTTTTGCATGTTGATCCCTAGAAGATGTGTAAACAATCATCATGAAAATTGTTAACACAGTAAATCTTTGACTACAGTGAAGGCATCTAACAAAATAAACATATTATTGTATTCACATAAGTAAGCACATACAACAATGGATTTTCCTATTTTAAAATTAAATTTACTTAGCACAGAGATGGAAGACCAAGATAGAAAAATAATAGCATGCCTATGCTGTATTTCTCCTAAATAGTGTGTCCTTCTCGACTTGCAGAGGTGTCTTGCCAATAGAATACGTAAATAGGGTGACTTATCATGTACTTTAGACAATCCTAGTTTTCTATGTCTTGATGTTCTTGTCCATTTTGCAACTATAGTAATTAAATGCAGTGTGAATAGATGAACATTTGACACATAGCTGTTACAGTAGAAAAATATTTAGTTGGCACTATTGATTTGCATAATCAGCACTTACCCATCTCTGTGATGGCAGTGTTTAGAACTTTAGACATTAACATAACAAGAAAGAATGAATGACAGTTTCACACTCCTCAGACTTATAATATCAAGTATCTGTATAATGACTATACAGTACAAAGTCCACTCCTTACTGCACGCTTGGTCCACTCCTTCGTACCGATCAATCCCCTGTAATCCCTCCCACAGCATCTGGCCCTAGACTGTCAGGCTTGTTCTATTATCTCCCTACCTTTGCTCCTCTTTCCTCTGGAGAACCTGCACAGTGGAGTCTGCCCATGGGTAGGTGATTGGGGCTAGAATTGGTCATCATTGTTGGCCGAGCGGGTGTTTTTCCACTTTTCTTCCCTTGGTCCCTCCTCCCCTGAGTATGTCAACACAGAGGACTGACATTGAGACACACGGCATGCTGATGTACATCATAGTAAAATGGTCACAATGTCCTCACCACCACAACTCTGGAGAGTCACCTGGTTCCCCAGTACCCGTGCTTCCACCAGCGCCGATGCGTCGGGTACTAAAAGCACCCCAGTAACCCATGCCAGGAGGAGGAGAGCATCCATTGAGAGTCTCAATGTTCCTCCTCCCCTCTGACCCCTAGATGACCCTGACTCCATTCCCAAACATGAGTCACTGGCATAGCTCGAGGTGTGGTGTCCAGCACCTCAACCCTCAGTACCACTGGGTCTTTTTTTTGGTTTTATGAAGTTTCAGTAGTATACAGTTGATGTTGAGATTGTTGCTACATATGTTCAGCACATAATAGACTGAATATCATGATCGGGCAGACATGCATGGGTTATCTCCCCCATCTGAGTTACATGTACTACTAGTGTTTACCCTATCGTATCATGATTTAACAGTACAATAATCTCTTTAGTATATTGTACCTGTGCACATCAGTGGGTCTTACATGCCAGAACAGTATTATCACCATGCAAAAAACCCTGCTGAATATGCCACCCCTAAGTATCCAATGTTATTTTTCTATTATTGTCTTACCATCTGACTCAACGATGATGACACTGTTGGAATCAAAGTGTTCAGCCTCCACAGCTTCAGACTGTGCTGGTACTACCTCTGCAGGGCAAGCAGGTTGCCTATGGTGATCTGTTAATGGAATATAATAGGTATATTTATTGACTGTTTTGTTTCTCTGGTTAGTTATTGTACAGCACATTTTCAAAGCAATTGACATGATTCTGCTACTAGACATTCTCCTTATTTAACTATTACACAGTCATTGCATGCACATATGACAGAACAAGTTTGTACTAATTAATATTTGATCAACTGTAGATAACTCATTTACACAGCACCTCAATACTTAGTACTGCTACAGTAACAGCTATGAAATACCACTGTTTTTGAATGCAACACATACTTCATAGTAACTCCACACTATTATGTGATAACAGTTATACATATTGATATTTTAAATACATCATAACACATTAAATCTGGCCTAGACACACTGATTATGACATTCAAGAGTACACTTTCAATATCAGTCCATTTGATGCCCATCACCTCCACCAAATGAACACACACAGCAAAATGTTAACTTAGAAAATGCTGTCTATCAAGACACCATTAATAACATAATTATCATAATATTATCAATTAACACATATTGATATGATGCTACAGCAACAAAGTCATCAATTCCAGAAATACTTATTTTTCCATTTGTGAAGCAGTACTATTACATAATCATATCACTGATAATTTGTTAAAATAACTTTACGTTGAGTAAGGTGCTCCCCTGCAGCTGGCTTGCCTGCTGCCTCCCACAGTTTATAAGTGAGGTAGTACCAGCACTTGTCATTCTCTAGTATCTTCTCTCTGTGCTTCAATACATAGAAGCACAGGAGCAACAGTTTCCACTTCTTCTTGAGCTGGTCTACCGTCTTGTTCTTAACACGGAGAATCATATGTAGGAAGCTGTTTATGTGCCTCCACGTTGCTTCCAACTTCCGGCTAGTGCTGCGCATTAATACAGGAGCACTACCTGTCTCCTGGACTGCCTCAAACAGATCACACGCCTCTCTCAGACCCCACTGTCTCATTTTCCTGTGTTTTCTTCTGCAGTACATAGACAAAAAAAACAGTCTATAGGTCAGAACGTTGATGTAAATTGTTAATTTAATACTACTTTTTGTTTCATTGTTAAGAATTTTTAACCTCTTTTTGCAACAATAAGTGACCAGTTCCAAGCCATAGTAGTCTATCTGGGTTGCACATCATTACTCTTACACCTCAAAAGATACTCGCTGACAATCAATGTATTGTTGAGTACAACAGGTTACGTACTCTCTATCAGCCACACATGCCTTTGTTAGCACTGCCTACATCGCTTGCTGTCTCACATTGTACAGTCATATCTACACCTGGCAACAAACAGACACGAGTTTCCAGAAGTGACTCAACTGTGAAGAAGTCTACAAAGGTCAGAGTCAAAAGAACAGGTGCAGAACCACTTGCTAGTCAGAAAGCAATAGGTGTGGCTGCTGTCCCAGCATTTGACAACAGCACTAGAGTTAACTGTTATGCTAATTCTGCTATGCAAGTTTTACTCCACATGCCACACTTCACACAGGCAATATCTGCTTCACAAGTAACTCCACTTTCAAAGGCATTGAAGCAGGTAATCAGCATCGTTTCCGAGCAGTCAAACAATGTTCACTCACTCACACCTCTACGGCAGGTGTTAGGGACATATGATGGATGCAGTACATTTGCTGCAGATATGCAACAGGATGCCTCTGAGTTCCTGATGGCAGTGATTAACAGCTTGGATGAAGAGGGGATTCCAATGCGACAGTATTTCACTGTCTCATAAGTCACCAAATATACCTACGTATCATGTGGTCATTCAAAGCGTGAAACCACACAAGACATGTTATGGGTTACTCTCATTGTCCCTCAGGCCAAAAGTATCAAATTCCACCAGCTATTCACCAATGCTGAATGTAGTCACTTATGTACAAGGTGTGGGGCACATGCATTCAGTCCATACGTCTCAGGACTTCCTCCCAGTATCTGTTGCTTATGTTGCACAGGTTTGACTCTAATGGGCTCAGAGCTGACACACCTATCACAGATTACACAGCTGGCAGAATAGCTTTTAACCAATCACTGTTTGACATTCACAGTGTTGTCTACCACCATGGTCAATCTATGTACTCAGGGCATTACACCTGTTTGTTAAGGTATAGAACTGGCTGGGTAGACTATGATGACTCCACAACATCCTTCAAACAGAGACTACCACAACACTTAAAAAATGCCTACCTCCTGATATTGAAGAATTATGATGATCTTCATGTCTCAGAGGAATAGTCACACAACATGAGACATTCTTAGCTGTCTACCTTGTGACACAGTGACTCATAGGACACTACAATGGTTTGCAACCTACAACTTTTCATTAAAATCACCCATGTAAAATATGATATGGTGACAAAGCATATTGATTGCAACACAACATATAAGATTTTTATATGTGGATCAGTGACAGTGTGAAAATTGTTGTAGTGGCTTCACTCTGTGCCAACTCTTTTCACAGTCACTAGAGAAACCATGCTTACATGTCAAAGAAAGATTGTGACGTCTCTAAACACACTACATTCTGGCTCACCATTTGTCAACATTTCTTCTCTTGTAAGTATGTAATTTTCATACAGTACAAGAACTGCTTACCAGTAGAAATGTACAACAGTTCAATGTTTAACACTTATCAAACTGTGCAACACATCTGTCATGACCATGTTGAGCACTCTGTCACATGCATGCCACCACCAGTATGTATCTGTATCCTATTTGTGCACATCTTGACCCCATCGCAATTTCGCTGTCATGCAAGAGTGTACTACTAGTCCTGTTAGTTCTCAAACTGCTAAATTGTACATATCTATATATAACTGTAAATACATGGTTAACCAATTCTTGATACTGTTACATTGTTCAAACTAAGGAAATGTATATCACTATGCAAATGTAAGAATTAGCGATGCACAAGTATTGGCAAGTAGCATTTCAATACAAGTTTAAGTATTCAAATGACAAATTAGTGTCTGTTAAACAGGAACACAGTAACAGATAAATGATATATTCATTTATATTTGCTGATACCATTGCTCATCAGTAGCTACAGTAAATACTAGTGCTAGAACTAGAACCATCATAGTTAAGTTACATTTTGTGGCTTTATTTAGTCAAGTAGACCACAATAGAACTAAAATCTACTTACCCTAGATTGAATAAAAAACATGCCATGTAACATATATTAGTTTTGTATAACATCTTCAACTGAAGTATTAACTAACTTTATGATGTGAATATATGTTAATTGTATTTGTATTGATATTTAATTCCATGTGCATGTCAGGCAAGTAAAATGTGATGTTTAAGTTATAATATTCGCAATTGTAAATCAGACACTTTTGCTGATAACAACTGAGTTCTTACCTGTTCCTGATAATTTTTTAGATCACCTCTATTGAGGGGTCGGGTGGGAATTTTCCAACTGCACTTAGTGACATCTGTAACTCTATTTAACTGTTCACAACAGTTATCTAATATCACTGAGAACATAATTTCTTACTGTAGCTGTTGCTGTAACACTTGGCATCTGGTTTTTCACCCACCCCAGGAACATATGCAATATCAGTCACACAACAACAATGAAATTATCAATCAATCAATCAATCAATCAATCAAATCTTTATTTATCCAGGTGATCACCATTAAGCAAGCTCATTTACAAAGTGGACCTGCTGTTTGTCAAGGATAGATATACATACATAAAATACATACAAAATGTAGAAGTAAAAATACAGACTTGCATTTGAAAAGTACAGTATATACAATCCATTGCACTTGTGGGAACAGGTAAACAACACAAGACATTATTGTGGCATGTACATTCTTTCTTATACATGTATGATAAGTGACACTTTATACTGGTCTCAGCCGAAGGGTACAAATCATGATCATTTCATCCCTCAGTAACTAATTCTAGCTTGGATGGTGGTCACTAGCTTGGAAGGTGGCCATGGCTTAGATAGGGCCCATATTTCCAACTGAACAACTATTAGAGTGGCATGTAGGAGTACGTAAAGAAGGGTGCCAAAGGTCCTGAGGGCCAAACAAGGCAGCTGGCTACTTAACAGGTTAGGGAGGGATTAGAAGGGTTAGGTTCAAGGCTGTGTGAGGTAGATTTAGAGATGAGGCCACTAACAGAACCACTAGAACCTATGGTAACATTTACAAATTTCGGTAAATGCTTTGTCGTAAAGATGCCTAAACATTGCAATACTGACAGGAGTGCTGAGTTTCAGTGAGCTTTGAATCCTTCTCCATAATGAGGGCAGAGTGTGACTTATGGCTGCCCTACCAAAGTGGCTGCTCATCCTGGGAATTTTTAAGGAAATTAGTGAGTGGCTTCTTATGTTATAGCTACTAGGTGGACTTAGAGGAAGGCAGGCAGCAATGTAGTCCGGGAGTTTATTGGTGAGAGCTCGAAGTGTCCAAATGGCTGCATTTCTATGCCATCTGAATTGTAGAGAAGGCCACCCTACTGCAGTGTATAGCAAGCAGTGGTGCGTGGAGGATGGAAGGCCAGTTATAAATCTTAAGGCTCTGTGGTACAGTACATCCAATTTAGCAAGTTGCGAGACAAGGCATTGGCCATATATAATGTCAGCGTAATCAATTAATGAGAGGAATGTAGAATGAACAAGCTGTCTTTTTGCAGTCTCAGTAAGGAGATGTTTAATTCTGTAAAAGAGGCCAAGCCTTTGTCTAAGCTTTTTCAGTAATTCTTCTGTATGCTCTTTAAAAGAGAGTTTGTTATCCAGCCATATACCCAGGTATTTGAATTTCAGCACAAACTCAAGATTTTCACCAAGTAGAGTGGTTATAGGAGGAACAGTGTCAGCGGCTGCAGTGTTGGCCCCAGAGCTAGATGGAGCAAACAGCATTGCTTTGGTTTTTTTTGCATTTAGCAATAACTTTTTGTCGATGAGCTGGTTTTGCAGCTTATTGAATTCATCTTGTAATGCAGAGCATGCGGCTCCAGGGGAGTCTCGACTTAGGTAAAGCACTGTATCATCGGCGAATAAATGGATACTGGCTTCCTTGATTCCTAAATTCAGGTTGTTAATATAGATGTTGAACAGTAGTGGACCCAGTATGGAACCCTGTGGGACTCCTCTCTTTATTGGTTTGAGTGGAGAAAGCTCTCCTTCGGCCTTTATTTGTTGCTGCCTATCTGTGAGGTAGTTCTGGAACCAGTCCAGTGTGATTGAGTCCGTGCCTAAATTATTTAATGTGGAGAGAAGTAGACAATGGTCGACAGTATCAAAAGCCTTGCTAAGATCTAAAAACACCGCACAAATGAATTTTTTCTTGTCCAGATCCCATTGCCAGTCATCAGTGACTTTGGCCAGTGCCGTAATAGTGCTATGTTTGGTTCTAAATCCAGACTGCATGGGGTTAAGAAATTCAGAGTTGTCCAGGAAAGATCTCAACTGTGTATCCACGATTTTTTCCAACATTTTCAAAAGTATAGGTAGTAAGGAGATTGGCCTATAGTTGTTCAGGTCACATGGGTCCCCTGCTTTGTATAGCAGAATAACATGAACAGTTTTCCATTCTGCAGGGAGAGAGCCTTGGATTAGAGACAGGTTAAATAAGTGCATTGTTGGTGCTGCTGGTATGCGATAAGCTATTTTCAGAAAGTATGGTTCAAGCGAGTCAGCTCCTGCACTCTTTCTAATGTCTAACTGTAGCAGAAGATCTTCAACTTCTTTCCAGGTGATTAATGAAAAGGTGAAGGTCCTGCCTTTGTTGTTTATTTCTAGGGACTGTGCTTTGATTTGTGGCCGAAGACTACTTACTGGTGCTTTATCGAAAGCCAAGCCAGCGGTGGCAAAGTGATTATTGAAAGCTTGAAGAATCTCAGATTTATCAGTGACAGAGACATTGTCAATGGTAATTTTAGATGGGAGCACACTACCCGTGAATGGCCTGACACTTCCTTAATAGTGGACCAGAACTTGGTAGGATTATTAGATGCAGAGAGCAATTCTGATTGATAAAAAGTAGCCTTTGCCTCCCTGGTCATTTTTGTGCAGGCATTTCTAGCTGATCTGAATAGACACCAGTCAGAGTCTGCATGTGGCTTCCGGGCCTTTTTCCACAGCTGATCTCTTTTAGTAAGGCTTTCTTCAAGTCTGGGAAAAACCAGCGGCAGGTCCTGGTTTTTATTCTAGCTTTAATTATAGGAGCATGGATATTTAGGGCACCAGTTATGATTTCGTACAGGACATCATAGGCATCACTTACTGATTTAGCTAGGTAAAAACTCTGCCATTGCATAGAGTTTTTTAGGTCATTGAAATAGGCCAGAGGGTTAAAGTTACATCTGGATCTTTTGGCAGAGAACTTTGATGTAGATAGTGGATTTGGGATGGTTCTAATGCCAGCTATGAGGCAGTGGTCACTAACATCAGCTGGAAGGATACCGGCATGTGAGAAATGGTGAGGTTCATTGACAAGTAGCACATCCAGAAGGCTGCTTCTCATTGGATTCTTGTTGTTGATGCACGTAGGTTCAGATATTAGTTGAGTGAATCCATGTGAATCACAGAAATGTTTCAGGGGTAATGATCTGCTAGTTAACCAGTCATAGTTTAGGTCACCTAGTAAAATTGTCTCCATAGAGGATGCGTCCATTTGTCCAGACAGGTGAGTCAGGAGCTGAGGTCCTGCTGCAGGTGGTCTATAGCAGTCTATCACACGAAAAGCCCCAGAGTGAGGTAGTTCAACTTTAAGAGACAGGCATTCAAAACCTCCCGCAATGGAGGCAGCATCTAATACAGATACTGTGAATACGTTTTTAACATAAAAGGCTATTCCCCCCCAGTCCTTCTATCTGCTCTGAAGAGAAGGTAATTGGGGATATTGACCTCACTGTCCGGTGTGGATGCTCGAAGCCAGGATTCCGAAATCACAACAATATCTGGCGCAGTGTGGATAATCCAGGCCTGGACAGACTCCAGCTTTTTTAACAGGCTGCAGACATTGGCATGTAGGAAACTGAAACCTTTCAGATGATTAATTTCGGATGGTGATGAGAGCAACCTTGGGGGACCAGGATTAAGTTCGATGTCTCCTGAGCACAGTAGCAGGAGGAGGAGAATTCTTTTCAGGTTGTGAAAGAAATTTTTAAAGGCACGAGGCTTTCTGCATTTGTTACAGACTAGGGCCCATGAGTCCATAGATCGGGTCATCCACTTGTTTTGCCCTGTGGATACATAGCTTAAGAACCATGTAGGGTAGTAGCAGCCTGTGCAGTGTTTGGTTGCCTGAGGTTTGAGGACGTACTTAGAAGAGCTGGTTACTGTGCCACTATCTGAGGATTCAACAAGCTTCGGTTGAATTAGGGGCAGACAAGGGCAGTATAATAAATAGCTATTATTATTATATGGGTATACTGTCTGCTTGGGACATGTCTCTATAGGAACATCATAGCTGTCATGAGGGCCAGCCATGCTGCATAGCAGAAAGATGTTGGCTATTAGACAAAGCCACTTGAGGCCTCCCATGTTTGATTTTACACAAAGGCAGATATTATATAGATGTTACCTCAGCAGGATCTTGTTGGACAATACTCAGTGTAAACAGTAGATTGTAATCTTAGTGGAGACACATCTCATGGCCTCTTTTGGTTAAATTTGGATCTAACTGAGAGGCAGGGAGTAATGCGAATGAAGGGAATGCCTCTAGTAAGTAGGAGAAATATTGCTTTACTAAGGTAGTGACTATGCCTAATTATAATGGGCGGGGCCAATGAAAGAGAGGGGAAACTGTGGGCGGAGCAATTGGGCTATAAAATAACGCTTGGGAAGGGGGATGGGCAAAAAATTGCGGCTTTGCCATACCTGACTAGCTGGAGGAATCCAGGGCGGTGGTCTCGAGCGGCGGCTACAGAGGCGCCGTCTGCCCGTTGGCCGCTCGTCCTGCGGCCAACGAATCCAAGAGTCCCTAAGGAGACAGAAGGAGGGACTATTAATAGCAGTCCCAGTCGGCTGAGGATGGGCAGACCAGAGGTGTTGCAGAGCAAGAATTTACAGGACAAAGGAGGCGATTTCCCTAGGTGCCCCTATGTCTCGCTTGTCTGCTCAAGATCCAAGAAAGGGCTGTAATGGCTATGACCTGCACCCTGTTCTAACACCTGCAGCAGTAATATACATACAGTCTAGGCTAGTACAGACATTCAGGCATTATAACACATTAATAATTCCCCCAGAAAAACAAGAATACAGCTCCTTTTTTGCAGAAATTGGTTTCCAAAAGCAGATTTAGATGGTAAGCCAATCGGAAGCCACCAAAGAATGGTGCTCATGCTCCGATAGGCTGCGGCTTTGCCGTACCTGACTAGCTGTAGGAATCCGGGGCGGTGGTCTCGAGTGGCGGCTACAGAGGCGCCATCCGCCCGGTGGCCACTCGTCCTGCGGCCGACGAATCCAAGAGTCCCTGACTAGCTGGAGGAATCCGGGGTGGTGGTGTAGAGCAGCGGCTACAGAGGCGCCATTCGCCCGGTGGCCGCTCATCCTGCGGCCGATGAATCCAAGAGTCCCTGACTAGCTGGAGGAATCCGGGGCGGTGGTCTCAAGCGGCGGCTACAGAGGAGCCGTCCGCCCAGTGGCCACTCATCCTGCGGCCGACGAATCCAAGATTATCAGTCTTCAATGGATATAATCAATGTTTACAAGGTGCTGCCATCGTTAACAATATATATTTTTTTTGTGCCTGCCAGCCGCCTGAGATCCACCCGCTCATGGACCACTGCTCCCACCTCCAGATCAGGTTCACCCATACCTTGGGGCCCCCTGGCTCCCCCCCCAAGGTGGGGCCACAGAACTGACCCCTCTCAAATGGCTCTGCAGTCAACAGGATAGGACAAGGCAAGCAACCCTGGAGGCAGATAGGAGTCAAGGGCTGGCATCATGGAGGTGGCCACCAGTTCTGCATTTTTGTCATTATTTTGCCCACTGAGATGCCGGACATGCACTGACATCAGTGCACTAATGTGAAGATGTCCACTGATTCCTCCCCCATGTAGATGCCCACACCCTGCTGAACACCCAGCCTCCTCTGTGTGTCACTACAGTCTGGCACATATCCCACTCCCACACCAAAGGAAGGAGAGCTGTCACAGGATGCTCAATCCTTCCTTCCCCCTGCCAGCCCCCAGCAGCCCAAGTCCGTCCCCGAACCCAGGTCACCAGTGTGGTGTGACGTGTGGTGTCCAGCGCCTCAACCCTCGGCACCACCGGACCGGCTCATAGTTAACAATATGACACTCTAGGAAATGTACTATGGTACAATAATGGCCCACCTCATCCTGAATGTAAGCATGAGGCATATTCAAGTTTTGATACCACTCAAGAAGGGACATTATCCCAACATAACACACCCACTGAAGTGCCTTCCAGCAATAAAAAAATGGGCATTTTTAGGCATCTCAATGCCTTACTGTCAAATTTGTACTTTTATCTGACACACTATGCTGACAAAACAGCCCATTTAAAAAGCTGTCCTTGGCCAGTCGAGACCCAGCATTGTTTCTACCCATTTCATTATTATTTGTAAGCAGTTACTTATTCCATGGCACACCATGTTTTGATCACCTGTCATACAGTGTTAAATGTTTAACAACCAATGGCAAGACACATTTCGATTGTATTGTGAGACTGATTATGTGAAATATTACTACTCCTAATTTGGCCCTTTCTAAATCTTACCAATTGGCAATAAAGTATTTTTTAAACATGTATACACCTGTCTTGAGTCTTTACTTAACCATCAAGGTACAATGTAATGAAATAACAGTCCTTATATGTATGCATCCAAAGATACTTAAGCAATAAGGAACAAAAGGGTACCATCACTGGTAGTGCAGTCCCTTCAGTATCTGTCCTCCCAGCACATGATATGCTGTATTGATGGACTGCAGAGCGCACGGGCCCTTTGGCCCTGCATTCACACCACGTTTTCCAGAATGGATACCAAGGTGGAATCACATCCCTTCAGGCCCTGAACTCCCAACACATTATTTCACTGCTGACAGCACAGGCTGTTTGTATCCTCTCTCTCACAACATCATAAGATGTATGCACCCACTAGTGGGAGCACAGGCCCTACATTGTTAGGGTAGAAAGCCCTCCTTGGACCACTCCAACCCACCACCCCAACCGACATCATGGTGCATGCAGTCATCATCAATCGTAACTCTCACCCCATCACATGTGTAAAGAAGTGGAGGAATAGGAGAATGGGGTGAGAGTTAGGACCGACAACCCCAATGCACACCCTGATGCCATTTGGGTGGGTGGGCTGGATGGGTCCAAGTGAGGTTTCAATCCTAACACCAAATTTCCTCACTTTTATCACTGTGTAACAACCCTAACTGATGCATTTAACAAAGTTTTCTGCCTCTTATTTCCCTTCTTTTTGAGAATGATGATAAGAAATAGTGAAAGTAATGCAGTGGTGGGAGCTTGGGGCCCGCCCACCATGTGATGCACCCAGGGGCACAGTACCGCAATTGTAAACGCAAATGGTAATGGTAACATCTGCAATAGCAGCAAAGGAAACAGGAACGCAAAAGGAAACAGAAGCGCATATGGAAACACAAACCGTAATGCACACTGGCACAGTAACACAATTGCAAATGCAAATGGTAACAATAATAGCAATGACGACACAAAACGAAAGAGAAATGGTAAAGCAAATGAAAGGGCTGCCATAAACATAAATGGCAATGCACACAGGGATGCAAACTGAAATGCAAACACAAACACTACAGGAAATGCAAATGGTAACAGTAATGCAAACACAAGCGCAAACGAGAATGCAAAGGGTAACAGATGCAGTGGCGTACACAGGAATAGAAACGCCAATGGGTACATAAAAGCAAGTGGTAACAGCAACTGTAACATTAACAGAAGCACATACCCTGTTTTTCCCCCAACAGGTCCATAGAGAAACACAGTGTGCACAAAGAATGTATGCATAACAATGGGCCTCGGAGCAGAAAATGAGCTGTTGGAATACTAAATTGCATACATCTCAGGAACAGTATGACGTAGAAATAAAATTTACATGTCACATAAATCATGCACGTTCAGGCAATGTTTTTGTTTATGTGCTCATGACAAAAATTCCGTATCTCGCACCATTTTCGAGATACGAGCCTTGAAAGGCCTTGCGTATTCCACCATGTTAGTCTATGGGAAAACATGTCAACTTTGGAGTTCTGTAACTTGGCAGCCATTCAATATTTTTTCACCAGATCACCAAAAGGCACATCTGTGAGATGTTGGCTGCCCTCCCTCCAAATTTCATCCCAAAAGACCAAACAGTTCTTTTGCAGCACAGTGGCAAAGAACCAGTGTCATTTTGGCCATAGACTGAAAAGTACTGTCGAACTTTGCGAAAACTTTTGCAAATCCATTCAAAAGTATTGAATGTGAGACACAACTTTGAAAGTACTTTTTCCAGAAGTTTTAAAAACATGTTTCTGGGGTGTTTTACCCCAAAATAAAGACATGCCTAGCATCCTCAGGGTCCAACTAGGTGAATACAAAAATAATTAGGTTGCTAGAGGGTCCCAAATTTAAATGGCAAGCATTTTTCTGATCGCTAACTGAAAACAAAATGGCAGATTTGCGAAAGTAAAAGGGCCATTTGTGAAAGTAAAAACTGCATTTGCGACACTTTCGAACTTTTTGTTAACTTTTCCCATTGACTTATAATGGGAACTTCTTTTTTGAATAACTTTTGAACCATTTAATATTTTTTCATGAACTCTTTGAAAGAAACACCAGGCACCCTGGCTGCACATTAACTGAAGCTTTTGGACCAGTCACACAAACCGTGTGACCTGTAGGTGTGAGCAAAGAATTCACCAGAAAGCATAAACGCACATGCAGACCACACTTAATAACTCCACACTCATATATCCGACTGGTACGAACACTGGCATATCCCAAGATGTATGATTCTTGATTGTGCATTCTGAATTTCAGGCAAATCTGTTGAATGGTGGCAAAGTTATTAAGGTGCAAAGTTTGACCCTTTAACCTTAAAAGTACTACTCAACCCTAACTATGGTGGCATGGTATAATATATATATATATATATATATATATATATATATATATATATATATATTTTTTCATTGCAAAAACTTTGTTAATGCACTAAGTAAGGGTTAAAGCTACAAAAGTAGGGAAATATGGCATTAGGATTTCCAACCTAGCAGCCCACTTCCACCTTGCAGGTGTAGGGTGTGCCTTGGGATTGTCAACCCTAACTCTCAGCCCATGCTCATATACTGTTTCCATCTCCACTTATTTACTGTTGGAATGGGGTGAGTGTTTGGGTTGACAACCTCAAGGCACACCCCGCACATGATTTGTGAAGAGGCAAAAGAGGTCAAACCATAATGGTTTTTCCTGTTGCTGCCTGTAGGGTGGGTGGGTGGTTTTATGGTTGGAAATCCTAATGCCACATTTCCCTACTGTTTGTTGCTTTAACCCTAACTAGTCCTTTAATAAAGTTATTTGCAATGAATGCCCTTACTGTTTGAGATAATGTAATCATATCCTTATTTGCCTATGAAAGCACAGAATCCTCCAGCACAACAGCAACCAAATTATCAGCATACTGTAGCCTTTGTATTACCCCCACCTTATGAATCCAATACTGAAACTTTTCGAATCCCTGGCAAAATATCATTCAGTGGCACTGCAACATGCCAGAGGTGCAAAAACACATTTTGGTGAAGACTTAAAAAATGAAAGCTTCCATGTTCATGGGTTAGTCTAAAGAAATAGCAATGTTGAAAATGTGGGGTATATTGATATTATATTGATAATTGATAATAAATATTGATAATTATGAAAGTTATAAGCGAGTGTAGTTTAATTTCAATGGATGCACATAACTTCACCATTTTAAAATATTTTTAACCCACATTTTGGACGTTCCCTTCTTATGACCCCTCAACATGAACAAAAGTAATGAAAATGTTCAAATCCCCTGAAAGGTGATTTCACCAAGCAACCACAAAATCATCTTTCAGGTCAGATTTGCATAATTCCACTGACCTTGTTCATGAGGCTGCATCTCAAAAAAGCCATGTTGAAAATTTGGTGTCAAAATATGCAAAAAAGGTAAAGTTATGCACCAAAGTTGGAACCCCATTAAAATACATTGTACCACACTTACCTTATTCCTCCTATAGCGGTTGCCAGTTCCAGCAGCAAGACGTGTCTTCAAGTGGGGAGTGGATCTTCACCCTGGGACCTGTTCAGGAGAGTGAGGATGTGTGTGTGGGGGTCTGGGAGGGTGAAAGTGGTGGGTGCTTAGTGGGAGGTCGGGGGCATCGTATCTCTAATGGAAAGTTGTTTTTACTGGTTAAAAAAGAGACATCGAGGAACCATTTTCTTATTTTTTGTCTGCAAAAGACATTGGATGGTGGTGGAGGGGTGCCACTAGACACCTGGAAATGAAAATGATCAAGGGTATGGTTATCAGAGGGTGGGGGGCCACCACCAGACACCAGAGATTAAGTACACATTGACAGGGATGGGCATCAGAGGGTGGGGTGCCTCTAGACACCAGAGATACATAAAATATTTATGGGGATAGGCATCAGAGGGTTAGGGTGCCACTAGACACCTGTGCTAAATTAAACACTTATGCCAACAGCCATTGGAGGGGTGGGGGGTGCCACTAGACTCCAGGGAAATATATAGTAAGTATGGGGGCAGCAATTGTATGGTGGGGGGGGGTCACAAGACACCAGGGTAAAATTACAAAATTATGAGGACTGACATCGGAGGGTGGGGAGCATAACCAGACACCAGGGGAAAAATATGAAAAAATACAGGAACAGAAATGGGAGTGGGGGTGCCACTAGACACAAAGGAAAATTATCAAAATAACATGGATAACAATTGGAGGGTGAGGGCACCACTAGACAACAAGGAAGAATAAAAAAATAACAGGGATGGCAATTGGAGGGCTGGTGTCACTAGACACCAGGAGAAAAATTCACATAATTACAGGGACAGCCTGCCAAATCCTTTTTTTGTTTGAAGGAATCAAATTCTGTATTTAATGAAATAAGGAAACAAAAAAGAATTCCTTCAAATGAAACAAAGAATCAGCAAAAAAACTAAGTCCAAACCTGCTTTTCATGACAAAGGCCCTTTTTTCATTTGAGCGAACAAGGATGAATGAAAAAACACTTAAAAAAAAAGTCTGAAATCTTTCTTCATTTCAAGAGATCCTTTTTCATTTGAACGAAAAAAGACTCATGAAAAAAGTGTTAGCAAGTCACGAAAAAGGATTATCACTGTAAAAGAAACACATTCTGGGAACATGTTTCCACCAGATAACTGCAGAATCCACCTAACAGAGTCCTGATGCGCAAGATGCATGTGTTGATGTCACTGCAGAATACCATTTTTGTGGGTTTTCAATTTTTTTTCAATGAACAGAAAACAAGATGGTGGCAAACAAAAAAGGGTTTTTCTTCATTAAAAATGATCGGTCCCAAACAAAAAAAAGGATCCATTTTTGTTAGGCCCAAATTATTTTCTCGTTCCAAGAAGCTATCCAAAAGACTGTACTAAGAATGCTCTGAACGTAACATTTTTAAATTTAATATCATTGGAATGGATTAACAGTTTTTTCACCAAATGTGTGAAAAACACATCTGTATGGCAAGCTCTTTCTACCTGAAAATTTCAGACAAAAATTCTAAACCATCTGAGTGCAGTGCAATGACAAAGACAAATGCAAAAAACAATGAATTTTTTAAATGTTTTTTTACTATCTGCGTCTTGAAATTTGCATATCTGACTGGAATGAAACTTGGCATGTCAATAGATCTTCCCCACAAAAACATGCATGCAACATTTGGTGCAAATTTGATGAATGACTGCAAAGTTATTAAAGTTCAAAATGTGGAATTTAACATAAAAATATCTGCTCTACCCTAACTATAGTGGTGTTACCTCTCCACTATAATATAAATATATATATATATATATATATATATATTGTATTGCAAAAAACTTCATTAGTTCACTAGTTAGTGTTAAAGTGACAAAAGTAGGGAAATGTGGCATTAGGGTTTCCAACCCTAACACCCCACCCCACTATGCAGGAAGCAACAGGAAAACCACTACAGTTTCACCTCTCTTGCCTCTTCACGCATCAGGCATGGGGTGTGCCTTGGGACTGTCAACCTTAACGCTCACCACATTCTCATAGACTGTACCCATCTTAGCTTAATTACTCATGGAATGTAGTGAGCATTAGGGCTAACAACCCCAAGGCACACCCCCACACCTTTTTGCCTGCAAGGTGGGGGTGGGCTGTTAGGTTGGAACCCCTAATGCCATATGTCCCTACTGTTGTTGCTTTAACCCTAACTAGTGCATTAGCAAAGTTTTTTTGCAATTATTTTCCTTACTTTCTCAGATAGTACTTTTTCTGTAATTATTTTTTATAAATGCATGAGTATTTTTCTATAATTAGTTTTTATAAATGCATCAGTTACTATAAACAAACACTTTTGATCTAATGCTGTGGGGGCTGTGGGATTCAAACCCAGGTTTCAAGGTTCATAACCCAGAGCCTTAACCACTACACTACATTGCCTCCTTTGATATCACTGTGTCAATGTTCTCTTATCCAAAGTCAAAACAATTCCAAACTAAAACAGCCAATAATACTTTCCTATTTCTCAGTATTGCCAAAAGTCTTTTTCTAACTTTGCATATTTCTAAACCATTGAATTGTCTGAAACTTTTTCAGTTCACATGAACACAAAATCTATACTCTAATTAAGCAATAAGGCACAACAGGGTGTGGTATATCATGAGATATCACCACGCCTTGGGTGGTTGAGCACAAGGTCGCAGGCCGAGTGCATCCAACCACCCAAGAAGTGATGATATCCCATGATATACCACACCCTGGAGTGACTTATTGCTATTATGAAATGCGTTTCAAGTTTTTTCAATAAAAAAAAATAAAAGAAACGGGTTTTAAAAAGTTTTATGAATGAGTTTTTGGGTGGTGTAGGAGTACATTTTGAAAAAACAGTTCTCAGACAGTAGAGAGCAAGGAGGCTGGTGGCACCAGAACTTTTCTGAAGCTGTGATGATGTAGCCCGATATCATCATGGCTTCAAAGAGCTCTCAGCCAATCAGATTCCTCTATTTACGATCCTCAGTTCATAATGTCTATTTTAAAATTAGCTGAAAAATGACTACTTTCCTTCTACAGCCCTAATTATAACATGCTGATTTGTAGCCCACGTTTCAAAACAATTCACATCTTCAATCTGTCAGTATCCAAAAAGTACACCAAGAAGTTATTGTAAACAGTGATTTTGAGCAGACTAGTCTTCCCAAAGAGGGATAGCTTGTAGTTTTCACCAAATTGTTCTAATTCCCTCAATTAAAAAAAAAAGGGTATGCAAATAAGGTCATGATTATTCATGAGCTATAGTTATACTTACATTTTTAAAAATTTGGGGCACATAAGGAACTGTTCTTCTTGCAACGTGAACGGGTGAAGCAAAAATGAAATTATTATAAACAGTGATTTTGAACACACCAAGCTTCCGAAACAGGGATACCTTGTAGTTTCCACCTGATTTTTTCTAATTCCTTCAGTTTTGATAAATGGGCATGCAAGTAAGCTCATGATATTTCATGAGCTATGAGATGACTAGTTGTCCAACCCATGCCCCTTTTGTAGCTATTTTGAAGTGCTTACTGAGTATGCTCAGAAGCTGAAATTTTAAAATGTTATAACTTTGGAATGGATTAATATTTTTTTTCACCAAACCAGCAAAGGAAATTATCTGAGGCATGTCCTTTGTACCCTGAAAATGTCAGACCAAAATTCTAAACTGTCTTGGTACTATGAGATGGCAAAAAAAAAAAAAGGCAAAAAACAGCAATTTTCACAATCTGCATCTTGGAATCCGCATATCCAAGAGGAACAAAACTTGGCATATCAAGAGCTCTACCCCCATGAGACCATGCATGCAAATCCACTGAATGGTTGTGAAGATATTAAAGTGCATAAATTGGGGTTCAACATTAAAGTGCCTACTGAACCCTAAGTATAGTGGTGCTACTGCACCACTATGATATTAACATAGAAAGCCCTGCTGAACTCTAACTATAGTGGCACTAGCACACCACTGTAATATAAATATAAAGATAAATATGCATACACAACATGATTTGGGATATCAACACAAATAGAAAACACTATCTCAGGCAGACAGAAAAGATATCACTGATATCTCCATATTCCTATATGTCATAGTGATATCTTCCATGTTCCTATACATCATACTGACATCGTGTATGTACCAGTACATCACTGAATTTCACAACAAATTGCAGCTGTCATTTTGCCTGGCTGAGCCTCCCTTAATTATGATAGGTTTAAGTTATAGGCAGTAGTTATCTGGTTGATCCTGCTGTAATTTTTAAACTGCCATTTAAAACAGTTGTTTGGTTGATCCTGCCATTTTCAGACTCTTACCACACAAGCACTTTCACTTTTCTTGATGTAATGTAGTGTGACTGAGTACTGTTAATAGCAATAAATGATGTGCTGGCAGAGGATTAAAATAGGGCATGCTCTGTTCAAAAGGTAGCAAAACTGTCTTTTTATGTTGAGTTTACTTACCTTTGTGTAAAAGAAGCTGCCAACTGAAGAGAGAAGAGAGAAGAGAGTGAATGAGTCAGCGGCTTCCAAAAAGTAGCCACCATCCATAAGAACCATTGTTATAGCAACACACGATCATGCTTGTGTCTACTTTTCTGAAGCTTTTTATTCGTTCACTCTGCACTTGCTCTCTTCTCACTAGAGTCAGTGTGACTTCTTTTATACAAAAACTAAGTAAAGTCAACATAAAAACACAGTTTTCTTATTTTTTGAACAGAGAGTGCCTCATTTTAAATCTCTGCCAGCACACCATTTACCTCTATTAAACATGCTTGGTCATGCTACATTACAGCAAGAAAAGTGAATGAGCTTGTTCAGTAATACAGTGTGAAAGTGGTAGGATCAGCCAGATATGTTTTTTAAATGACATATGCTGTATAAACAGAACATGGCATGGCCTGACTGAAGATATCATCACTCAAGAGATTTCATGATATCATTGGCCTTTCATAAGGATAAATATGATATCTCATGAAGATAAATATGACATCTTCAGTCAGGTCATGTCATGTTCCTTATATGTTATAGTGGCACAGTTGCACCACTATAGCTAGGGTTTAGAAGACTGTTTAATGTTAAACCACAGTTTTTGCACTTTAATAACATTGCAGCTATTCAAGGGATTTGCAAGGAATTTTGCATGTGCCATTAGAAATTGAAGGACTTTTGATATGCCAAGTTTCTTTTCGATCAGGTATACAAATTACAAGATCTGGACAGTGTAAAATACTAGGGTTTTTGCTGTTTTGTATGGCCCCTAGCACCCATATTGTTTGAAATTTTAGTCTGAAATGTTCTGGGTAGAAAGATCTTGACTCAGAGTAGTGCAGTTTGATGGTTTGGTGGAAAATAATAATCTGTTCCAGAGTTATAAGGATTTTAAATTTTGGTTCTGAGCATGTTCAGTAGGCATTTTAGGATAGAGGTTTGAAATGAAAAAATAATTTGATCCATATGAAAAAGGATGCTTTTTCTTATGGGGCCAATCCTTTTTCATGAGGAAAAAATCCTTTTTTGTGTGGCCGCCATCTTGTTTCCATTAAAAAAAAAAAAAAAGATTTTCAAAACATATAAAAATGTCATCCTGTAGAGAGACCAACACATGTATCTTGCTTATCAGGACCCCATTAGGTAGATTCTGTATTTAACTGTCAGAAAATGACCCCAGAAGTGTTGATTTTACACTTTTACATCCTTTTTCATGAATCGCCTCCACTTTTTGTCTGCCCATACAAAAAAGGAATGTGGCCATATGAAAAATGATCCCTTCATGCCAAAAAAGAACTGAGACTTAGTTTTTGATTTGGATTCTGTTTTTGTATGAAAGGATCCTTTTCTGTATGCTTTTCTTGTTCATACGCGAAAGGATGCCCTCATACAAAAAAGATTTTTGACTTTTTTTCCAGATTCATTTTATTATGAAGGGATCCTTTTTCATATGCCTTTTCATTTCATACGAAAAAGTATTTTGGACTTAGTTTTTGGTACATATTTGAAGTTCAACAAGCCATACCTCCCTCAATATTTGTATTTAAGGAACAATCTATATATCTAACCAAATGTCTTAACCAGTACTGCAAGAATAAGACATGACCCCCCCCAAAAAAAATATATATATCTAGGAGACATATAAAAAAACACAAACATTAAAAAATGCAAATTCCCACATGATAACACTGGAAGTTTAAGAAGCCATACGTCCTTCAATATTTAGACTTAAGGGAAAATATAAATATCAAAATAAGAGTCTTAATGAGTACTAAAAGAATAACACATACCCCCCTCCTCCCACACACACACACACACACACAAATCTAGGGGCCATATTAAAAAGCACAAAAATTAAAACATGCAAATTCTCATAGGATAATACTGGAACTTTAAGAGGCCATAACTCATTCAATGTTTGGACTTAAAGGATACCTAAACAACATTTTGACAACAAACTATTCAAAAATCTGACCTCAAATGGGACTAAAGGAAAGGCTGCTGAATTTGTTAATGTAAAACTACATAAATGTGGTTCCAAAGCATTTGAAAAAATGTAAAATCAGCCTTCCAAAAAAACTGCCTTACTTGCTTCTTAAAATGGCCACCAAATGTGTTAAGTGATGACATCATCGGAGCCAAAGTCAGAGAGCTTTATGGCTCTCTATAGTGCTAACTAGTTCCTTTTTCCCTTTGTATAGAATTGTTTCACCAAAATGGTCAAAACCATGTGCATTATTTAGATCAATGCGCATGTTAGGCTATGGTTCTGTTCATTTTGTTTACTTTAACATGCTGAAATTGTGTTTTAATCCAACTGACTTTTTGTTTGACAAACCACAATGCAGTACAAATCTTGAATAACTGGTGGTCAGTGGTTATGGCAGATCCAGGATGCTACAATGGGGGGGGGGGTGGTGAGTGCTGAGTGTGTGCATACTTGATATGCACTTTTTCACATTTTTATGAAACCTTTATATTTTCTGCTATTACACTTTTCTAGTATGTTTTTGACTGCAACTACAATTGTAGTCCATATTTTTGAATGTAAACATTTGTACAATCAATAAATCAGACTTCGTCAACAAAGTGAAATGAAGCAGCAGTAAATGAGCACTTTACAATGGGGGGGTTACAGCCGCACCCTTCACCACCACATAGATCCACCACTTGTTTGCAGCAAAGTTCTTCTGTAGTCCAATGCCACAGTTCATACTTTCTTGGAAATCAAAAATATGGTTGTCTTGTCTTCTCTTCTTTTTCCATGGGAAATAATAATAAGAGGAATCAGTATTTATATAGTGCTTTCATACAAATTGTATCCCAAAGCACTTTACAAGCAATGCTAGACTGGTAGTGAAGTGACTAAATGTGTAGTGGCAGCCAATTCACACATTAATACCCACACACAGCCTTGGACAATTGCATGAACTGGTTTTATGGGAAGAGGAATATTGGCCAGGACAACGGGGTCAGGTAGTGATCATGGTGCTGGCAGCCCCACATCTTACATCTCACAGTGATCTGCACATATTTCTCCCCTTCTGTCTTCCCCTTCCCTGAATATAGCAGTACCTTGCAGGAGTGGCCTTCTCAGTCCCCCTCTGGTATTCATTCTCACTACTCCTCACACCAAAAACTGGTGAGCTCATCACTCTTGTGCACCATGAATGTAGGCAGTACAGTCCCCAGGTTGTTTGACATATCAAAAATAAACAAATCTTTCCAGTAAGTCAGGCTGATAGCAACAGGTAACAAGGGGAATTATAGGCTTTCCTATCCTTAAAAGATCTAGGCTACCTTTGATTCACTTTTAAATGATGGGTGTGCACATCATTATGCACATCACTTAATAGTGCCTAATCATAGGTGGATTAGATCTTATATGTGTTGGAATGCCTATGTTTCCCTTTGTGCCCTACTGCTATCAGCCTTGCTTACCAGAAGATCATGTTTATTATTATGTAAAAATGATTCAGGCAACTGTACTAACTGCATTCATGATGCAGAAGGGTAGTGAGCTCACCAGTTTTTGCCATAGGGAGCAGAAGAGAAGAATGAATGCCCAAGAGGGACTGAAGAGGCCATTCCAGCAGGGTACAGCCACAGTATATTCAGGTTAGAGGAAGACAGGAAGGGAGATGTTTAACAGATCATTGTGAGATCTGAAATGTAGGGCTGCCAGCACCGTGATCACTGCATGACTGTAAATGAGAGCAGCCAGCAATGACAAATACTCAGAGTGGCAGGGCTGCATTTAAAGTGTTACTTGAATTCAGAGTAGGGAGATTAACCTCAGGTGGGGGTGTTGACGTTTGTTAGGACAGTGTTGAGGGAGCTGTGTATAGATCATTCAAGATTTAGAAGGGTGGCAGCCAACCAGCTCGCATTGTGGAGTAGGGCACTAAAATGTACTGGAGAAGATTTGCAGGGAACTGTCCTGCGGGGTTCTGCAGATCACAGGTAAAGGAATAGACTGACATTGGACGTCTGGTGGATTCGCTCAAAGCACTAGTATGCGGCTGTTCATGAAAATCTTGTACCAATGGAATGGATATGTTAAGAGTGTGATAGAAAGTGAGGAAAAAATAAAAAATAATATTTGAAATGCTGTTTTAAAGCTTTATAAACGTAGAGATAGATAAAATAAAATTGTGGTCCGCAGCAACCTTGAATTTTTTTGTTTGATGTCCAACCCATTTTTCCTACTGTTTTATTGGTCCTAAATTGTGACATGGAAAGTCTGTAGGTTTTAGTTCTATGTTTTCTGTCACTTCTGCCATTTTTCTATTTAAATAAAGTATGCTTTCAACAATCCAGATGCTGTCCTGTAGTTATTTACCCTACCTATATTGTTTTACCAATAATTTTTATAGTTTGAAGCACCTCCAAAATGTGCTCTGAATGTACTAGTTGGTGTCCGAAGCTAGTACATTCAGAACATGGCCAATTAATTACTTTTTGACATGTACATCCTTTTTTTAATGCTCCTGTGTGTTACCAGTGCAGCCCTTGCTATACTGCAAGATAGTACATCTTGCCTGCTCTTTATTGTTTGAGTCAGGTCATCTTTTTTAACCCCTTCAACCAATGGTGTCCATGCTCCTAATAGGTACATTCAGAATGCCCTCCTCCCCCCAACTGGTTGCCCGATTCTTTCAGGATTCCAGTTTTCCTTGTGATATAGGTGGCCAGTGGGAGGTGTAAAATCTGCTGCACATAAGTGCTTGCCCCCTTTCTTCCTGCTTTTTGTACAGCAGAAAGTGTCGGTGTCCACCTGGCACAGCCGTTATGCATTCAGAATGAGGAAGAGCCCCAGTCATCCAAAGTGCACTCAGAGTGCCAAAAGGTAAGGTTCTGACCAGGTCTGCCAGTTTTAGGGACAGGGGATCATTGTGCAGCTTATTTTGACTTCAGCAGTGTGATTTACTTACTGTTTGCTGCCTGCTGATGTTTGCTTCTGTGGCTGGAGGGTGATTTAGTACTTATGCTCTGCCTTCCTGCTTCCAAAATGCTTGTTTAAATCCATGGTTTGTTGTATACAATTTTTAAAACCACCCACTATATGGTCTCCACATGGCTGGATGCTGAGCAGGTTATGTTGAGACCATGCAATATGTGGTTGTTGGGATTGGGGCAAAGTATTGTTTGGGCAGGTCCAAAAATGCTGTTTTTATTGCATTCCACATTGTCAATGGGTAATAATAGTCTCCATGATGTTTTGTAATGTCCAATGTATTTTTTAAATACATGCTTTGCTGTGCTGATGCTTAACATAGAAACATAGACTTTGATGGCAGATAAGGATCGCCTGGCCCACCCAGTCTGCTCATTTCCCTACCTATTGGATAAGCTGCAGATCCTAGTTAACCAACAGCCTAGTCCCTAATGCCCCTCACCACAATTGCTTTATGTTTGTCCCATGCATTCTTGAATTCCTCCACTTTTATTGATCCCACAACCTCCTCAGGAAGGCCGCTCCATGCATCCACCACCTTCTCTGTGAAAAAATACTTCCTCATGTTGCCCCTGAGCCTTCCCCCTCTATCTTCAAATTGTACCTCCTTGTTCTTGCACATCTCTTTTTCTGAAATATACTACCATCTTGGACATTGTTGATTACCTCGAGGTACTTAAAGGTCTCTATCATGTCCCCCCTCTCCCTCCTTTCCTCTAGGGTGTACATATTAAGCTCCTTTAGTTTGTCCTCGTATAGCTTATGGTGCAGATCCTGCACCATTGTTGTTGCCCTCCTCTTGACTGCCTCCATCCTGTCTATGTCCTTGTGGAGGTGGGGTCTCCAGAACTGCACACAGTACTCCAGATGGGGTCTCACCAACTGTCTGTACAGAGGGATAACAACCTTCTGTTTTCTATTGGTGATGCCTCTCCCTATGCATCCCAGAATCTCCCCAGTTTAATCATGTTTGACAGTATTTTGTGTAACCACCCACTGCATGGTCTCCACATGGCTGGATGCTGAGCAGGCCATTGTTTGCTGCTCAACCTTCTGTCATTTTGACACCTTGTGGTCTGTGGTTATTTGGGGAGTGGGGGAGGGAAAAGTATTGTCTGACTGCTACTAAAACTTTTTTCTGTGAAATGGTTTGCCTGTTGTGTCCATTTCTGTGGTACTGGGACGTTATGTCTATCTGCTTTTGTGTAACCACCCACCGCATGATCTCCACATGGCTGGATGCTGTGCAGGCCATTATTTGCTGCTCAACCTTCTGTCATTTTGACACCTTGTGGTCTGTGGTCATTTGGGGGATGGGAGGAAGTGCAAAGTATTGCCTGTCTGCTGCTAAATGTTTTTCCATGAAATGGTTTGCCTGCTGTGTCCATTTCTGTGGTGCTGGGCCCTGATGTCCATCTGCTTTTGTGTTACCACCTATGCATGGTCTCCACATGGCTGGGTGCTGAGCAGGCCATTGTTTGTTTCTCAACCCTCAGCCATGTTCAGACCATGTAGTTTAGGGAATGGGGGAGGAGGGAGTGCCCTGGTGCTTTGGGGCTTAGAGTGAGGATATGCATTGTTCTTAAAACATTTCTCAAAGTTTGCTGAAATGTGCTTCCTAATGTGCCATGCATGGTCTTAACATGGCTGCATGCCGAATACAGTCCTCTTTTGTTAGGCACTCAGTGTGTGGCCATTTTAAAGGAAGTTTCCAATATAAGGTATTGGGCTTCATAGTCCAATACCTTATATTGTCCTGAGCTCACCCCTGCAAAAAGTTTAATTTTAAAGTTAGTAATTTTACCATGGGAAGGGATTGTAACTGGCACTGAACCCTCGGCCAACCGATCCCTTCCAGCTTTGTGGTGCCCACTCCACCCCAACTCCACCGCTGCACTCTTTGAAACTGTGATGTGTGGCCATGGAGATCGCGGGGACCAGCCCCATAAAAGTCTATGGGGCTATTTTTAAATCCGGTTTTTAGTAATTTTTAACAGTCCTTGAGGAAAATTACTAAAAAAATGGCTTTAAAAATAGCTCCCATAGACTTGTATGGGGTTCACCCCCACATTCTCCCTGACCACAAGTCACAGTTTCAGAGAGTGTGGGGGTTGAGTTGGGGCAGAGCGGGGGCACCAGGAAGCTGGAAGCAATCAGCTGGCCGAGTGTTTGGCACCAGTTATGATCCCTTCCCATACTAAAACTATGAACTTTAAATTTTAATTTTTTGCAGGGGTGAGCTCACACTGCTAACCTTATAGCAATTAGTCAGAAATTCACCTTAAGACCATGTGTGATGGTGGTGGTGGGAAACAAATGATAGTTATACTGGAATTTAACTGCTGTTGCAGTGCACCATTCTCCTTACATTCATCACACTGTGTTGTGCAGCAACTGATGGGTGATCTTCTTCCACCAGCTGTGATGTAATTGTCCACCTTCTGCATTCTGTCATTTCATGTGCTGTGAAGTAACTGTTGGCTGATCTCTTTGTTTCTTTCTTGTCCCCACTGTGAAGTAATTGCCCACTTTTTGTTCTACCATTTCATCTGCTGTGAAGCAACTAATGGGCAATCTCTTGTTTCTTCCTTTCCCCCATTATGAAGTACTGTAATTGTCCATTTTCTGTTCCACTGTTTCATCTGCTGTTTAGCAACTGATGGGTGATCTCTTTGTTTCTTCCTTTCCTGTGCTATGAAGTAATTATTTACATTCTGTTCTGTTGCTTTATCTGTTGTGAAGTAAGTCATGGGCAACCCCTTTGTTTATTCCTTTCCTCCACTATGAAACAAACAAACACAGCCAAAACAGTAGCAGTGCAAGTACATTTCAGTGATCCAGCTCCAGTTGGGGACACCCAGTCAGATGTTGCCAACTGAAAGGTAATTCAAAGGACTCAAGCAGGACTGCCTAAGTCACCTGCATGGCTTGCATCAACAATAAAGTGATAAGTGGTAATATCAAGTTCACCTGCAAAGCAGACAGCAGTGGCAAGAAGAGGACTAAACATGAAATGATGTCACAATTTGGAGGCAAACATTATGGATGTCATGAAGGAAAATGTGAAGAATAGACAACAAGAATGAGAGTGGGTCAGAGCAGTTTTGGTGCTGAAAAAATACAAGATGCTATGTACACAAGCACAACCCTTGGAATTAGCTGGAAAACACTCATGAATGCATTTCATAGTGAACAGAAGCATGTAAAGAGCATACACAATTTTTTACTGCCTCAGGAAATTACAAAGTAAAAAGCTTTTCTGAACAGTCAGCAACCCCTCTGCCATAGAAGAAGGCATTCTTAAAAAGAAGTCAATGTACAAAAGTGTTCCTATCAAAACTCCTTCATTTACTACCTGCAGAATTTCTGAAGCAACACCCGCAGTGTCATATCAATGCCATCAAGTTCAACAGTTTGAGCCCCAAGTATATAAAACTTGCCAGACAACAGAAACTGGACAAGTGCCTATGTGAGTACTGTGAAAATGCCACATTAAAACTGTGATCATTAAACCACATGGCAGATTTTTACAAACTGACGGAGTGCAATTAGAAAACTGTGGAGCTGACAATGTGTGAATATGAAGGTTCCATGTTTTTCAGAAAATACTGTCTGGAGAAGGTATGTGGGGCTTGTGCAGTGAATGCAATTGAAAAACATGCAGATGATTGAATCAACATGGGTTAGAAATGTTGATATGGTACCAGTGGGAAACCATCACAGTGAAGAAAACAAATGATGGCATTAACATGACGACATCCTACAAAGTGTTGGTCAGCAAGAAGACCACGTTACAACAACTTATTGGAAGGCATACAGTTTCTCGGTTGCCATCTACATGTGATGGGTGTGGGCATTCTAAGAGAAGATTTTTCTGGGTGCCTGACAAATCCAAAAGAAGGCCAAAATGACCAAATGTTATAGCTTTTCCTGGGACAAGACATGTCCAGAGCATAAGATCTGTGGATGGTGGTGTGATTGCCACCAGAGCACTGTCTTGTGTCTGCCACAAGTGCCAAAATGATTATGGCCCATGTGTGAACATGAAGCATGTGGATCAATGGACTTCAATGAGGCTCACAGTGAAACACTGCAGCACCAGTACTTCTCAGACAGCTCAAATGCTTGAACTCAAGAATGACACTGTCCAGTAATGCCATTGACAGAATCCTCTGCAACTTGGTGAACAAGAGTGCCCATGAACACAGCACAGCAGATATGGAAACTCCCACTGTTTCCAGCACTCCAGTGACTGACCCCTCCTCTGCTCTTGCCACTGTACTGACAAACCCCAGTGACTGACCCCTCCTTTGCTCCTACCACTCTACTGACAGACCCCCTCTACTGTTACTAGCACTTCATCAACTGACCTGATTGCTGTTTCAGGCACTGAAGCAATGGACAATTCTTCTACTCACGAAACTTCAGCAATGGCCTTCTCCACTGCTTCTGTCCCTAATGTGCTTGCTGACTGTCCACCTGCTAAAAAAAAATTAAACCCAGACAAGATAGAGCTGGAAAAATTCTATGCAGTCTACTATTCCAAACATTTTTTTTTATCAGGCAAGCGCTTGCATTAAATGAACTACAATGTACATTCACTGTCAAATTCCAGGAGCAGCATGAAAATCGGTGTCTCACATGGCCACAACAGCAGGACACTGATATGGTGAGACAGCGGAGACTTTTTCATGGACCTGTACATCTGTCAGGAAATGGAAGCTTTGCAATTGCACAGGATGAACTGTAAACTATCACCACAAAATATGAAAGACTCAAGAACTGCTGGAATTGACAGCATTTAAAGTGTTGGACAATATGATCATTTGCTATGCACAATCTTTTCTATGACTTTTTTATTTTTACATCTTATTGATGGTTTTTTTCTTATTTCAGTGCACTTCAATGCACGAATATGCAATTCTTGACAACATACATCACAACTAGTAAACTTTTATGAACCTACATTGTTGTTTGCTGGTCTTTGCCACATTGACAATGCACGTTTGGAGTCCGCTATACATTCAGAACACAAGATTGGTTTCTGTTATACATTCAGAACACAAGGTTGGTGTCCACTGGTACATTCAGAACACAAGGTTGGTGTCCACTAGTACATTCAGAACACAAGGTTGGTGTCCACTGGTACATTCAGAACACTGAAGCTTATTTTTCTTGGTCAGTTAAAAGTCAGTTATCTTGCAACACGGTGCATTTTTCACTGCAGGGTCACAGCATTTTAAAATGCTAGAAAAAAATGATCTACTCTGCATTTGAAAATTAACCCCTCATGTCACAATTTGGAACAACATTTTCATGGACTTACCCATGCCTCTCCTGCTAATAATATTGTTATACATAGTAAGTGCAGCCCTTATGAGGGCATGAACAGCAGTTTTTCTGGTGAGTCCTGAGGCTTATTGCTTGGTCTTCCAAGAAAACCCAATTGTTGGTTAATGAGCCAGGACAAAAACACAACAGGTGAACTGTACATACTGCCTTCACTGTGCAGCAGGGTGGTGATCCACTCAATGTTCACTGTGGGAGCAGAAGTCAAATATTGAAAAAGTGGACTTAAGTGTGATTTGGGAGGTATGTTTTAACAGTAACAGCTGATGATTCGTATTGGTGTGGGTATGCACAACTCTCTGAGGTATACGATTACAGTCTGAGATGTGATAATTCTCTTCATGTGACCACAAGCTCATATGCAGCCCAAGGCAGTACTAAGGACACAGTATGGATGGTGTGGTGTTAAACAGAAGGCAGGCTAGGTGCAGAGGGTTCACTTGGAAAAAGAATACAAGAGAAGCTTTTTTTGTGGATTAGCAAGAATGCATGAGCTTTGGAATTGGACCAGACCAGTACTTCGCTGTGTGACCCTGAGCAAGTCACTTAACTTTCTTGTGCTGCCAGGCCACATCTGTAAATGAGGTTTCAGCATAGTGTGTCTCTCCTGGTTAACAAAAAAAAAAATCAGGGCATCACATAACCACTAGATCATCAGGTATTTGAAGTGCCATACTGTTCTGCAGTTTGCCAAAGAGAAAGTCAGCTAGATTGCAAAACATTTTCAGCAAGTTAAAGTAAATAAAATGAACAAAATCATAGCCTAACATGTGCACTGATCAAAATAATCCACATGTTAACACATGGTGTTGATCATTCGGGTAAAACAATTCAAAACAAAGAGGGAAAGAAGAACTAGTTAGCCTATAAGAATCTATATTGGTCTCTGGCTCTGGCTCCGATGATGTCATCATGACTCATCACTTAACACAGATGGCAGACATCTTAGGGAGAAGGCAAGGCTGTTTTTTGTAGTGAAAGGCTGATGTTTATATTTTTCACAAGCTATGAAACTGCATTTATGTTATTTACAGAAGTGCAGTTTTAGCATAAATGCAAGCAGTAGCCTTTACTTTACCTAGCCGTGAGGCCAGATTTTGGAGTTTGCAGTTTTAAAAAAAACTGCTTGTTTAGGTACCTTTTAAAGGACAATCTATATATTAAAACAAAGCTCTTAATGAGTACTAAAGGTATAACACATAACCCCCAGTGATTTAGGGACAATATAAAACATGCATTAAAAATAAAAAATGCAATTTCCCATAGGATAACACTGGAAATTTAACAAGCCATACAACAAAGAAAAGAAATTGCTGTTTTGGCACAAATGCAAATGAAGGGCCTGTAGGGCCCTGTACATCCACAGAAGCATATATGTACACATCTTTTGGGGATGGGCTAGACCCTGCATACCCACAGGTAAATGAGGATAAGATTACACTATCTTAAAAAGTAAGAAAAGTAATTCCAAAAAACTTTGTTAATTCACTAGTTAGGGTAAATCAACAAAAGTAAGAAAATGTGGTGTTAGAGTTTCTAAGCCTAATATTCCACCCCACCATGCAGGTAGCAACAGGTAAAAAGTTTGACCTCTTCTGCATCTTCACAAATCAGGTA
Organism: Neoceratodus forsteri; assembly: GCA_016271365.2. Taxonomy (NCBI): domain Eukaryota; kingdom Metazoa; phylum Chordata; order Ceratodontiformes; family Ceratodontidae; genus Neoceratodus; species Neoceratodus forsteri. The sequence continues at coordinate 880,115,655 of CM028131.1, read as the reverse complement.
TATGGTGCACCTTGTGGATATGAACCCAAATGCTCACCAAGGAATTCTTGGCATGCTGCTGCACTTCCATAGGCAAATGGAGTGTCCCCTTGGTGCAGGGCCCAGAGGGACCTGTGCAAATGAGGGTATGATTCCACTATCTCAAAACCAGAGTAAATTATTAGCAAGAAACTTGGTTAATGCACCAGTTTGGGTATAACTTAACACCACACAAGTAGGGAAATGTGGTGTTAAAGTTTCCAACCTGAACTCCCCATCCTGAGAAACAGAACCATATTTTTTTTTTCATTTTGCTGCTTGGGGGTGGGTTAGTTAAGGTTGAAAACTTTAATGCAACATTTCCCTGGTATCCAATGATAATAGCACCAGAATATGTGTGACCATCAAAACAGCAATTCCATATTCAGTGCTATTGGAATGGGCTATCCACAAGGGTAGTGAGTGGTTCTACCATGAGGGTAGGGGAAAGCATCAGGAACAAGGGAATGGCAAGGGGAAGGGGAGGGATGGGGAAGAGTGTTATGTACACTGACTGTCCCTGCTGCCACGAGCCATCCATGTGGTGTGGTGGTGAGGGAGGCTGGCTCTGGTGCAGCAGTTACTGGATTCGGGGCTTAAGATGGGAAGGACTACATTTTTCCACAGACAGCGGCTTCTGGTCTTACATTTCTTTTGTGTCTGAATATGTGCCCCCTCCCCGACATGAACCCCCCCGAGGTTAGGAATCCTAATTCAGGGGTGAAGGGGCTTTGTCCCATGAGAGGGAGCGGGAAGCAATACCCCCACAAAAACACTTTAGGTTGCCGGGTTTTGGTCAGCCAGTAAGTGTATATCGCTGATTTGCTTTTTGGTGATATACTCGACATAATAGCGATTGCTGGTTGGCAATCGCTGTTATGACATAGAACCCATTTCCCTACTTTTACTGTGTTAAGTTGAACCCAAGCTGGTGCATTAACACAGTTTTTGTTTGCAAAGAATATAATATTTATATATAGACAGTATACATGCAATTTCATGTTAAACCATGACATTTGCACCTTGACAAATGAGTCATCTTTGAACAGAAGAGCCTGAAATTTTGTGGAGCCTGTAAATTTGGTAATGGTTGGGCCAGTCATTTAAAAATTTGAGAAGGATGACAATGCATAAAAATATGGAAATTAAGGCTGTTATTTGCTCCCTGGTAGCACAAAAATTGCTGGAGTTCAAACCTGAAAATTTCAGAGTTGTTATTCAGGCTTCTTAGAGTTTAGCCCAAGTAGGATTCTTTGATAGGTGGTTTTACTGGAAAATGTGTAGTTCTTAAATTATTTTAAAAATAAAGTGCTGTTTTCAAGCATAGAATGTTTTTTTTTTAATGTTCTAGTCATAACTATATTTTTGAAAAAATAAGGTACAGTACATCAGTTTTCTGTGGGGGGGGGCCCAAATTCATGACTCAAAACTATCATTTTTGTGTGGTTTGGAGTCATGAAAATAATCATCTCATTTGTTTACATTTCCAGCAATTGATAGCTGATCTCCACCACTAGCACCAACTCCTTACCCCCCAAGTATACCCTAGTAACACCAGTGGTGGGTACCCAACCCTGCTATTGGTACCTGAAACCTGCCCACCTGATGTTTAGTAATACTGGAAATGAGTGTCCAACACTGCCACCAGTATCAGTCCCAATCTACCAAATGTTTAGTAACAGTGGCAGTGGGTGTCTGACCTCACTGCTGGTATACCCCTCCTGCTGCAAAATGTTTAATAACACCAGTGGTGGGTGTCCAACCCATCGCTGGTTTCCCCTCCATATTTCCCAGTCCTTAATATCACTGTTGCTGGGTCCACAACCCTGCTGCCAGTACACCCTCCTGTCTTCCTGATATTAAGAAACAGCAGCAGTGGGTGCCTAACCCCATTAACAGTAACCCCTCTCCCAATGTTTAGAACACAGGTGGAGAGTGCCCAACCCTGCCACTGGTACTCTTATCCCACCTGCTCAAGGGATGATTAGTAACACAGGCATTGAGGGCCCGACTCCACTGCTGGTACCCACTTCCTACCCACCCAAACTGTGATTAAACAGGTTGGTGGGTCCCAACCCACCAGTATTCCCCTGGACCTCAGAAACACAAAACCCTTCTGTATATTAAGGTTGAGTTGACAGTTTAATGGTAGTCTACAATATTTGCATCTTAATAATGCATCCATCATTGGACAAAAAGCCTAACATTTTGCAAGCAATGAGTCAGTGCTAAGATCTCTGGATCCTGTAAATTTGGTAATGTTCAGATCAGTGGTTTTAAAGTTTAAAAATGTTGAAAACCCCTACATATATGGAAATTATGACTGCTATTTGCTCAATGATAGTACAAAAATGGCTGGCTTTAGAGTTTTCCCCAAGGATGTTCTTTGATAGGTAGTGTTACTATAATTTGTCTAGTTTTAAACTATTTAGAAAATAATGTGCCATTTTAACACATGACCAGAACATGTTATTCATAATGGGATCTTTGCAAAACTGACATACTTCAGTTAAGTGAGATGGGGTCCCAAATTTGTTACTCAAAACTGATGACAGTTTCAAGTAAAAAAACTGGCTCTCCCACTGCTTTACACTGATTATGGTTGGGAGCCCATCCACACCACTGACAACCCCTGCAAGCCAGAATTATTTCTTAACAAGTGGAAGGTACCCAACTCATCCAATGATATCCCCCTCATCAGCCAGATCTTTAAAGAACCTGTTGGTGGGTGCTCAATCCCACTGATGGTATCCCCTACTGAGCACCCAATCGTTAAATAACCCAGTTGTGGGTTCCCAATTTCCACAACTAGTACTTTCTCTCACATGTCATTTTTTTAAAAACCCCATGGCAGGTGGCCAACACTGGTACTGGTATCCTCTATCTAATCTTTTACAAAATTGTGGTGGGTGCCCAAAGTCACTTCCAATATCCCTCCTCCTGCCCTGTCTCTTAAAAACACACACACACACACACACACACACACACACACACACACACACACACACACGTATAGCATCTAACACTCATGCCACCATCCATTCTTCCCCAGTGGTGCTCACTTGATATCCAATCACAATCCTCAATGTCCCTTGAGGCATTCTTTTACCTGCAGGGAAGGAGGAAACGCTACATCCCCAAATGCACATGTTGCACATATGTGTGGATTAGTTCTTTTTTCAGTATTTCTTTGTCATAACTTGACCACTTTTGGCTATTTTGGGACCACCTTTTCAGGATGACCAAGCCACCATCCTACTCATAAATACATAAGTGGCTCCTTGTAAATCCAACCTGAAATGTGTTTTTGGAAGTCGACCCCCAAACACATTTTGAGTTGGACTTGCAAGGTGCCACATATATGGTTGTGAGGTGTAGAGACATGGCCACCATTAGCACTTTGTACCCAAATGGACAAAAATAACCAAGTTTTGCAGAAAATAAAAACACTAAGTCCAGATGCATGTATGATTAGTACATTTTGTGATGTAAGTATATTTTTTCTATTTTTTTTCTTTTTTATTTAGAAGATGGCAGTCTGCTGAGGTGGAGAGAGAGTTGTACCAGTTGTCCAACTCTTGATTTTACTAAAAATATGGGTGCAATGAGAAGGTGGTAATTGGTGCTAAGTGTGCTGGAGGATGTGGGCATTTTATTTACTTGCAAGGGGTGTAACATAGGTGCTAGTAGGTGGGTGGGGAGTTATGTATAATTGCCTGACACAGGGATTAGGCACCTGGTGTCAGGAAAAATAAAACAGGGGGTGCTACTTTAGGCCACATGTGATCTGGTGCAATGCACATCTTTGTGCAGCTGATTTGCAAGTGACCATACAAGACACTTGCAAAATATACACAGAAACATAGAGACATAGAATATGTCAGCAGAAAAGTAATGGTAGGCTCATCCAGCCTGCCTTATATTCCATGCTTAACACTACACCCCAGATTCTACTTGGTCCCTCCCTACCTCCTTTCTTACCTCCATTTATGTAGAGTTCAGTTTTAGTGACCATAATTATGCAGCATTTTCATGAGTGGCCTGTAGGGCCACTTGTGAAGCAAGCTACTAGTCTGGTACAGTGAGAGCCTTTATGCAGCTGCTAAGTGTAGACCTGTTGTGAAGCAAACATCAGGTCTGTTACACCGAGTATCACAGTGAAGTTGCTTTTAGGTAACTTTTCCAAAAAGTAAGGGAATTCATTAACAAAAACTATGTTAATGCATCTATTAGTGTCAAAACACAAAGGGCCAGACTTTCAAAGGCCTGATGCAATCTGCGACAATGGCAGCTTGTTCTGAGTGCGGTGCACCTGGGATCCTGCACCAGAATTTCTTAAATACAGGGTCCCAGCACCTAAGTCCAGTGGCCTGCCACAAAGGGGGTGCTGCGCTGGATGAATGGCACACCCACCTGGAATGCCGCAACAGCTGCGGGGAGTCCACAGCACCCACGGATGGGGCTGGCAGCAGGGCACTGCCCCCAACACCACCATGCCAGATGGCACCTGCACTGCATCACTATCCAGTACCCTGGTGGGCAAGTGCCCCCCCTGTGGTACCCATCTCAGCACTCCTATCCCTCTCCCATACCCCAATCCGGCAACCGGCACTGCCCTCCACAAGCCACCCAGCTGGCCACCGAATGGGCAGTCTATGTGCATACTGTATACAGTACACCCAAGGACATCTCATTTGGCAGCCAGCCATGGCGGCCTATGGAGGACAGTGCCGGTCACCGGATCGGGGTATGGGAGGGAGGTGGGAGAGCTGGGATGGGTACCATGAGGGGGTTGGCAGAATGCACAGACGTGGGTGTTGGAGACTGTGACGGGGTGAGAGGGGGACCACCGGACCACCAGGGATTGCCCACCAGATACGGATTGGGGCAGGCCACACGGTGGCACATACAGGATGACCCCCCAGGAGCTGTCTAAGTCCCCTTAGACCAGCACCTTGCTAGTCTAAGGGTACTTGGCACTTGGTTCTGGGGGGTCTTTCAAACTCTGGATCTGAGGACTGCAGCAGTCTGGGTCTGCTGAAAGCCCCCAGTGCCATGCCGCAGCCACTTACGTGGTGCAAGGATGATGCTAGCACACGTTGGTGCAAGCAGCCTACTGGGTGATGGAGGCCACCTTTCAAATTCCCACTTGGCGCAAGATGCCCTTGCATCAGACCTGTTTGATGCAAGCACCTTGCATCAGTCTAAGGCCTTTGAAAATCTGGACCAAAGTATATAAAGTAGAGAAATGAAAAATTAGGGTTCACAGTTTCTGGAACCTTCTGGAACCTTAGCAAATTGGTGGTGTGGTGTTCCTCTGAGTTCAAATGATAATGCAATGTAGAGTTAATGCTACCCTAATAGTGAACTGGTGAACAGTGAATGTGAACCCAATACACAAATGTGGATGCCAAGATGAACTAGGCAATTACAGATCAGTCAGTCTGATGTCTATAATGGGAACACTACTGGAGTCTATAATTAAGGAAAGGAAAGTGGGTGTCAGGAAGTACTTTTTATGCAAGAAGTACTAACAGACTGAAAAACTTCTGATAGAGGACAGTGGGGCTAAAACAGTGGGAGAGTTAAATAGGGGATGGGACAGGCACATTGGAATAGTGTGTAAGGGGCACACAGGGGAAAGTAGGAAGGACTGACGTAGGCACAGTACTAAAATTAAACAGGCTTGGGCAGACTGGATGGACCACTAGGCCTTTATCTGCCATAATTTTCTATGTTTTGAGATTCCTATGAAACTGCTATTGTGTTTTCATTCTTAGCATACCATCCATTTTTGCATACATTTTTCTATTGATGCGCCACAAAGTTGAATGTGAGGCACTACCACTAGTTGAATAAAGAGGAGAAGTCCAATGGCCACAACTGCATCTATTAGAACAACATAATCACTCACCTTTTGTTCTAATAAACACAATTGTAGCTTTTGAGCTTGCTGCATTTTTTTCAGATTATGTTAGTCGCTTTGCTCTGCTTCATTCTGTCTTAATCATTTTAGCATGAGCTGCAGGCCTGAGGCGACTGTGCATCTTTGTGTTTCTTTTTGCTCTACTGAGCATGCACCAGTTTTAAATGTTAATAAATTAATTTAGGACCTTAAAAAAAATAAGCCAAATGACACCTAAGTTGGACCCCTTCCAATAAACTGCCACACTGTTATATTATAACTCCTAGTAGCTTTTGAATAAACCTGGCTGATATTTTTGTGCAAAAGTGGGATAATAGCTGTTTTTTTCACTCAAAATCATAAACACTACTTCAACAATTTTACTTAATGATTTGCTAGGTTTGGAAATATTGTGACTGAAAACGGACCCTGACAATATCATATACCTACAGTAATCATAAATGTGACTGATTTATAAGCAGTGCAAAACTAGACTTGTAATGTAGCTTGCCCATGGATCCCTACATATGAGAGCATAATGCATACATTCCTTTCTAACACTGTGGCTTATCAATTCTACATGAAGCACACAGAAAATATCCTTAACTATAGTTGTAGAACTGAGCTGGATTGTGTGGTGTCACCTATTGAGGAGGTGAGGTTCTTCAAATGGATACCCCTTGAGTTTGTGGTCAGCCTGTGGTGCAGGATTGTCCTCATCTACCACCTGCCTGGAGGTGGTGGTGGGAACTTGTTTCAAGAATTTGATAAAAGGCTGTTGGTTTTGGCTATGGAATACCCTAAATTTATTTTAATTGGAGAGTTCAATGTCCATATTGATGACCCCTTGGATTCTTTTGTTAGCAAATTCCTCCTGCTCATAGAAGAGCTGGGCATCAGGCAAGAAGTTTCTTTAGCCATACAATCATGAGGCAATACATTGGGCCTTGATCTCTTGGCAGGATTGGGGATTAAGAATTTCTTAGTATATCCAGTTCTTTGATCAGACCACTACACAAATACACTTAGTATACTTTTAAGCTGCTCCCTCTGACTGTGGATGTAGTCCAATTCCATGATAAATGGGAGATCGATCTGGTGAAGTTTCTATGTCTTTTGGCTATCTTGAGCCTCTGTGAGGTCTCTACCAGGAGGTGCAATGCTATGGTTGAATCCTATTATTTGCCTTTGGCCACTGCACTGGATACTCTAGCACTAGTTCATTTGTACCTATTCACCACATGGCAAAGCACTCCTTGGTTTTCAACCCAGCTTTGGTGATTGAAGATCTTAGGGAGGATGTTACAGCACAGCTGGCACAGATCTTTGGAAGATGCCAGCAGGCTAATCCTGGAGGAGCATTATAAGTTCTACCAACAGGTCACCAGGGCTAAGAAAAAGTTCTTCTCTGTTCTGATTGCAGTTGAGAAGAATCACCCACCTGAACTTTTCCACACTGTGGCCAGTATCTTACAGCCTGTCTGTGAAGCAGGGAGCTTATCTCTGTGGAGAAGTGCCAGTAGTTTAATAAGTACTTTGAGGCCAAAATTGTTGGCATCATAGATGATATCTCCACCACAGCCAATCTGAATGATGGCACAGAGTAGGTCCTGAAGGGATTTCCCCCTGCTGGATGAGAAATATTTTTACAGGGTGGTCACAGAGTTGTGCTGCAACTCCTCAAGAATGGATCTTGCTCCTATTCAGCTGTGTCATCCCTTCCAGTAGCACTTTTAGAACTCCAGACATTCCATGCTTACCTCTGATAGAAAATGGCTGCCTCAGAGGGACTGAGCTAAAGCAAGGCTGGCGGTTTTGGTTGTGATCTTTGCAGAGATTGTTAACACTTCCTTCCATGAAGGTTCCTTATCACCACCACCTCTTAAGGTGGTGGCAAGACCCTTGCTCAAGAAGTCATCACTGGATCCTAATGACCTTGCAAATCATAGATCAGCCTCCTATCATCCATTTGTAGCTAAGGTTGTTGAGAAGGTGGTGATGGAGCAGCTTGTGTCTCAGCTTGAGGAAAATGATATCTTTGAGCCATTATAGCTGACTTTCGTAGATGCTACAGCACCAAAACAGCCCTGATCAAGGTGTTCAATGATCCCAACCAAGTGAGGGATTAAGGGCATTTTTTCTTCTCCTTCTTAACCTGTTATCAGCATTTGACACTGCTGATCACTATGTTTTTCTAAGCAGACTTGGAGAGCTTTCAAGGGTGACTGTCACTGTTTTTCAATGGCATAGGTCATTCCTGGATGGGATAGAGCAGTCAGTCATTATTGATGCTTCCAGGTGTGCCCACTTACTCTTGACTGTACTGTTCTCCAGAGTTCAGTTCGTTACCCATATTGTTCATAGTGTACATGCTTTCACTGGAGGATATCACAAAGCTACATAGTGTGCAGTTTTATTGCTATGCTGATGATATGCAACTGTACTGTTCTTTATCCCTGAAAGGGTATTGTCAGTGCTGCCATTAAAACAATGTATTTTACTGCTGGCCCATCGGCGCAGCAGTTGGATTTCCGCCTGCAATGCCAGCGACCCGGGTTCAGGAATGTACTTGGGTCCCTGGAGGGCTGGCCGGAGGGAGAAGGATGAAGCATCCTGGAACAGCTCTCCTTCTCTGGGGGGAGGGTGGGGATGTGCACTGGCAACTGCTGACCCCTGGCAGAGGCTGGGGACACAGCAGAACATCAGGCTCAGTGCACAAGGGGAGTGGCAGACATCAGTGTCAGCCTTGATGTCAGGACATCACTCCCCCAAGAAAACCAGGGAAAATGCTTCCTGGCTGGCTGGATGATGGTCTCCAGCCCTCCACTGCATCCGAACCCATGATTGGCACACCTCAGCAGAAATCCAACTGCTGCGCTGATGGGCCAGCAGTAAAATACATTGTTTTAATGGCAGCACCCTGGGCCAAGTACAGAGTGCGCTGGCTGGCCCTACTGGTGCCTTCCCCCTCGGAGGAGGGGGACCCGTCCAGCAAAGGGATACACCGGGTTACCCGGGGCAGCTGCAGTATGAGGTAAGTGGCTGACGTGGGGATGGGCAGGCAGTTGGGAAGGGCCTAGGGGGCCTGAAGGAGTGGGCAGCCAGGGAGGTGTGGAGGTGCATAAAAAAAACAAAAAAAAATGGATTTTGAAGATCAGAATCTGAATGAACTCCAACTGGTTGGCACTCAACCCAGAAAAAACTGAACATTTTTGGTTAGCACTGGTCACTGGTTATCAGTCATTTGTGGTAGCCTGAAGTTGCCTGTCTTTGATGATGTTCAACTGAAGGCAGAAAACAAAGTGTGTATGGTTCTCTGGTGTTGTATGTAGACAGAGGCTGCCAATATAATCTTAAAAATATTGTTGCAAGCCATCCCTTTCTTGATGCCAGTGGCCTCTGCACCCTTATGCATGACTTTATCCCCTATAGGCTTGACTACTTTAATTTACTGTATAAGAGCTTGTCTTGTGGTCAGTTGCATTGTCCATAGCTTATTAAGAATGCAGCAGTGAGGCTTCTAACTTCGGTTTGGTGGTCAGATCACATCACTACTTTACCGTCCAGGTTGAAGTTGACAGGGAATCAATCTTTCATGGTGGCAGACCCTATCCTGTGGAACTTTTACACTAGTGGTATCCCCAATTCTCTTAAAATGTTTGTTCAATCAAGTATTTTTATTGCTGTATAATCTACAGTGCAATGCCCTAGTCACTGTTTTTGTTTGTTTTGATAATATGCTGTAATACTATAGTCTGTCAAAATGCTTTGAGATGTAGAAAGGTGCTACCTAAAAATAAACCTACTACTACTACTAGGTGGGCAAACTACTGTAGATGGTCCAACAGGCAATTATCTGCATTTCTGCATTTCTATGTTACTACTATTACTACTACTACTACAGTGTGGTACTTTGTGAGTGAGTAAAGAGTGACCATATTAACTTTAGACTAGCCTGTTGACCTTGGAGCTGAGCTGGTAAGAGCAACTGGACCAGATTCAGTACACCTGTACACCAACATTATCTGTCTATCTATCTATCTATCTGTCTGTCTGTCTGTTTGTCTGTTTGTCTGTCTGTCTATCGCAGAGACAGCCATAATGCAATGCAGTAACTTGCAGTAAATGACATTACAAAATACATGCATTAGATAAAGACTACTACTCCTCGTGACCATCCTCACATCCAAGGCCTACTCTCCTTGTCTAATGAGCCCTCACGTACCACTACTATTCCTGTCTGCCACCCAACTCACTCTTTCCCCTTTCTGTCCCCTCTCACTGACTCTACTGCCCAGCACTTTCCCTCCTTTCTTACCTCCCTTTGGCTCCTAATGATCTCCCTCTCCTGGAAGTTTCTTTCTTTCCAAATTGTCTACTCCCCTGAAACTGTTAAAAGCATGTTTATTATGTAACTTCTAAACGTTACTGCCTTAAACTGTTAATAGCAAATTTATTATGTAACTTTTCCATCTGGTATTACTTGTAATGTGTATTGTTTTGTTTGATGTTCTTTGTGACGTGGAACCTTTGTAAAAGAGCCCTGGCTCAAAGGTATTAATTCCTAGACCAATACACTAAACTAAACTAAACATCAGCAAACATGCATTTGTCAGTGCTGAATATTTGATGATTGTTAAACATTTTTTTTATTCTAACTCCAACTTTTGAAGATACTTGTTTTAGGATACACTTTATATGCATGACATGTACCTTTTATAGCATATTGGCTGAAATGTAATTTCACATCAGAGGTGTGAAAATGCATCTCATCCAGGATTTTAAAAATGACACGTCACGTGTATGAGGTGGTGTGGAAAAATGGCTATTTTGGAAGTTTGGAGTCAAAATGTTGAAAATTAGCAAAGTTATGAGAGAACGCAGAAATAGTATAATGTTCAATCATAACCTGGGCATTTTACCATATTTGTACACCAGACATTCAATATAGCCTTTTTATTACCCGACCTAATTAACCCGGTAGGTGAAAATGTTCAAATCCCCACCAAAACATCATTCCACACCACCAAAATGTCATTCCATGCCAGTGGTATGAAACACATTTTGTCCAGGGTTTGTAAAATGACAACTGTCACATTCATGAGGTGCTGTGAAGAAATGGCTATGTTGAAAATTTGGGGTCAACTATTGAAAATTACCAAAGTTATGAGTCTGTGTTTGTAAATTTCAATGTAGACTCATAACTCTGTTGTTTTTTAAATATTTTTAAGCCAGATTTTCAACATAGCCTTTCTTATGACCCCACATCATGAACAAGGGTGGAGAAAACTTTCAGCTGCTGCCCAAAAGGTGATTTTGTGCAGCGGCCATGAAATCACCTTTCAGTGTAGATTTGTCTAATTTCACTTCCATTGTTCATGAAGTGGGGTCCCAAAAAAGGCATGTTGAAAATTTGTGGTAGAAATATTAAGAGAGAAGAAGTGTCTCTGGTCCAGAGAGGATTACAATGTTGGACTCCAGGTGAGTAAGTAAGGGCTTGGGGTTGTGAGGGGTGGTGGGTATGGAATGTGAGGGCCGGGTGGGGGAACTAACAGTGCAACAGACATCAATGGATGGTCTTCTTTTTTATAGGGTTTGAAAAAAGTGTGCTCAGTGGTATAGACCTCAGTGTTATTTGTCAGGCAATTCAACAAAGAAAACAATAAAGCTCAAGCACGCCTGGAAAAGTACTGGCAAATGCTTAAGTTGCTTTACAAAAAGAAGTTTATTATTACAAAACATAAACTGCTGTATCTCTGATTCATGCCCAGCACTTCAACCATAGTCTTCCTCTGGGGGCTGGGTTTTAACAGAGAACAGTCCCACATTTAAACCATCATCACTAATTAAATACTTGATGTAGCCAATTTGATTAAATCACAGGTCAATATATATGGTGTTAGTGGGAATAAAAAGACTGGAAATAGAAACAACATATTTGGCAATGAAAAACACGTAATCATAAAGTAAACAGACAATATCAATATTTTTGCATCAAACATATTAAAACCAATATGCAAGAGCAAGACTGCTTTTTATTTGTCATCTAGATTGCATAAGCCCACACATTAAAATGCTATGGAGAAGCATATAATGAGACTAATTCATGGACCACAGATTGTAAGTTCTTCCTCTAAGCCTCACTTTTAATTGTGATCACAAATACTGATCCTAAATTCAGTGGATATGCCCAGGGGATCGGCAAGTAACCGTTTGATGTGTATAAGTACACTTAGCTGTGGGAAGAAGAAAAAAAAATAACACATATCATTGGAAAAACATCCAACAAATATTTTGTCAGTAGATGGAGGGGAGCAGAAAAAAGGAAGGGTAAAAAGGGAAAAGGGGGAGGGAATCAAGGCTGTATTGTAATCTACTTGGGAGTATTTGTACATTTCCATGGACTGCAGTATAAAGTGGTGCTGTACTTTACATACATTAGCAGTCTTCTGATAATGGTAGACTTTAACCATTTGATACAGCCAATACTGTTTAAATTCTGTATTATCAATACATATTTCCAAAACAATTCAAATGACTGTGTATTAATTCAAAAAGCTGCGAAATATCAACATTAAAGAATAAAAAGACTGATAAATACAGTTATTGATGATCTCTCCCAACTATTTTGATTGGTTAACCTGGAGGATCAACAAAGCTATTCTACACATTGTTGATACTCTAATATTAATGAATTTTGTCCAAGGAATTCAGCTAGCACCATGAGGACTACATGTACACACTATAGTTTCAAGACACACTGAGCTGTGACAGCCACAAGAAATTACCATGGACTGCAGTAGATTGCAAACCTGAGTTACACACTGATGTAGTGGTGCTATGCGTTGCACATAATAGCAGTCCTCTAGCAATGGTAGGCTTTAACACAGTGATACAGCCAATACTGTGTGAGTTCTTTATACTCATTATTGTATTTTAAAATTATTCCAATAGCTGTGAAATAATTCCAAAGCTGTGAAATAACAGCATTAAAAAATTAAAAAGCTGAGAGACACAGTTATTGGTGATTGTTCCTAATTATTTTATACGATTTACCTAGAGTATCAACAAAGCTAGTATGCACATTGTTGATACTCTAATAATAAATGATTTTATCCGAGGGTTCAGCCAGCAAATGCAATACATTTTAATAAGGGTACAAACTATAAATAAGTATACATTAAAAATGTAATTTATTTATTTTATTTTAATTTTGTTAACCAGGTAGGAGCACTGGACCTAGGGTCCTTTTTCAGGCTCGATCCGGGCAAATTATGCAGTACAAAAAAATATACAACATTCAGCAGAAACATTCATTTACTGTTACAAGTACATAAATTAAGCATGTACAATTGTAATCACTTTTTAAAAAATTGAAGAGAACAGGTAATACATAAAAATTCAGGTAAATTATTCCTGAATCAAAAAGCAACTGCAATAAACCATGTAAACCAGCTCTACTTTTACAAGATCCAACATTAAGAACAACCCCAGTTGATGACTGCAAACTAGGCAACATATTCCTGATTAAAAGAAGATCAGTGAGTGGGGAAAGGGTGGTGTGAAAAATATTTTTTAAAACTAAAGAACCAAAAAAATATTGTATGCTTTGCACAGGGGATAAACAACCAAGCTATGAGTATACATAATAGTAGTGAGTATATAACAGCTATTAAAACATAATGTCAACTGTTATTGTAGACAACAGAAAGATTTTGTACCTCCTTAGAACCATATTAAAAAAAAGGCTAGATACATAATCAAAATGAGGTAGTAGAGTACCAACAGCAATGGCTTTACTTGATTCAAGAGAAAAAAAAAATTAACTTACAAATGGCTCCAATTTTTTGTTAATATTGTGACAGACAAGCTTAATATGGTCAGAAAAAGTGAGCAAGGGATCCAAAATAACTCCCAGATATTTAAACCGGGATACTTGTTCAATTAAATTATCTTGAATGTCATAAAGCTCAAGAGCAGGGCAATTATTTGGCATAAAATGTTACCCAAAAATCATAGATTAAGTTTTCTTTGAGTTAAAGGGGAAGTCCTGCTTCATTTCTGTATCAGTTTCACTTACCGTATGGCAGTGCAGTGTTCAGGATCGTGTGCTCATCTCCCGACCATGTTTCCCGTCGGAATTTCGCAATTTAAACATTATTACTGAGCAAAATAGTGCTGTGTTTGTTTCTCCTCCATTTTGAGCCCTCACGCCGCTTTCGCTGATGTCATCGCCGCAATTGCCGAGATGGGGTGTTGCTTCAAATGTGGTCCCGCGCGCAACATGCGCTATGACTTTTAGTTCCTCTCCTGAATTGGGGAAGCTGTTCAGTGATGCACGCATGCAGTTCCACGCGATCGTGACTGCAGACATCAGTGCTGTGCGAGGCATGCTGTCCTTTTGTTTACCTCAGCTTACATTTGGCATGATTAAAGTACATTGATGCAGTATATAAATAATTGCTGTCCTATTCATGCAATAAAAAGGATTTTAACCCAAATCAAATGGTGTCATGTAGTTTTATTGAAGCAGTCTCAGTGCATACACACTTTTCAGTGTAACAATATTGTTACATGTTATAGTGTCTACCTCCTGCTATTGGTCATATGTATTTCCACAAACTTATTTCATTGGCTGCCTTTGCAGTGTTGTTATTTTTTCCCTCCAACACATATTTCTCCCTCCAAAAAACACCTGTATTTATATCTGTGCATACTTTAGTGACCGTCTTCAGCTTCAGCCCTATTACTATTCAGTGAGTGTAGGTCTATGAATCAAAATAGTATTTTAATATTAATATTTAGTCCAGTGTAGTTATTTTGTGTTGTTATATTGCTTTGTTTAACTGTAACAACATGCCTCGTTGTATGGTACCTGGGTGTAGCAATATGAATGACTAACTGTTGGTATTTTATATAAACAATTTCCTAGAAATAACAAGAGTCTAGCAGCCCAGTGGTTTTACAAACATCCGTCGCAAGGACTTGAGTTTAAAGCATACCAAGTGGTCTAGAAACCATGTAGTGTGCTCGATCCACTTTGAAGAAGACTGCTTCAAACAGAACTGCATTGAAGGCAGAAGTGTATGGGCGACAGGCACGTTACTTAATCAGTGACACTGCAGGTCCCACTTGATTCTCAACACTCAGAAGAAACCGAAGGAGAGAGTGCATACTGTGCTGCTTGCAGCGCTGGATCGTGATCAGGTATTAACCTAATTTAATATTGTTTTGTTCCACAGTAACTTTCCAGCAATGATCGTGCAATGTACTGTATATTCCACACATTGTTGCTTTGTTTTACATCACACCACCATTACTTGAATGGTGATATTTCCACCTGTTTATGCTGCTGGACAACTCTCCCTGTCTTAATCCTATCCCCCACCTCCAATAGTGATAGACATCACTCTGATTTCCATACTTGTGCTATTTCATTTGTAACAGTGCTGCAGCATCCTGCAGTAATGCAGTATTAGTTTCATGTCTCTCTTCCGAGATAAGTAGTAATGCAGCATGGGGTATCGTCATGTCGCAATAACCCGCAACCTGGTGTGTGCTTACTGAGTTCATGAACACCCTGAGTTCATTGTGAGGCAGTGGGTCGGAGCATGAGTGTCCTCACAGCACCCAGTGTTTTCATTAATCCTCGTAACCACACACCCTGGTGTGGGTATTTGTTCTTATAACATGGGGTCAGACAACTTTACAAAACATTTGCTGTTATGTAAGCAATAAGTTATGACATGGTGTGTGTTGAACAGATATTACTATATACACAGGGCATGTGGTGAGGCACAAGGCCCTGCCGGGTGCCTTCAGCCCCTGGAAGTGTGGCAATATTTGTTCAGCACACACCGTGTACTGTGTTATTGTGCTTCTAAAATGTGAATGTTTTTTGTTCTTTTTGCACCTACAAAATAGCACATCTGTAAGCAGTAAAAGTCATTTTTATGAGAAGTTCTGCTAAAACAGTCCTTCCGCTACCAAGAAAATGACATCATGGTTTTGGCAGGCTGCCGCACACACACACACACACACACACACACACACACACTCAATCATTGCAGTTCTAATCAATGAAAGCATGGCAGACTTGTGTATTACATATTCCAATAGCCATCTGCGAGCCATCCACCAACTTTGCATTTCATTACGTCATTTCTGCAGAACGGCTGTTAGTAACAGCTAGATGAGCCACAGTATGCGGCATGCACCTCCACCGCACAACCCACAGCCTTAAAAACTAAACTCCCGGTTATTGAGCTTTGTATGTTGCTCGGGAAACCAGCAGGTCTCTTGAAACCACTTGTGTCTCCACGCAGTTTGTCAAGTTACACACCCACCATCATTGGTAACCAAACCTTCATTCACCATGACTATGGCTAGCTGCAAAGAAATGACCACCGCTGCTCCATCTGGAGTTCCAGGCCAACCCTCCCCTCAGACCCTCTGCCCACCCTGCTCTCACACTACGTACCATCTAGCTTCCCTATCAGCCCTGACCTTCATCCCACACTGTCACAGGCTGGTCTGCTGTACTCAGTTTCATGGTTCCTTTTGGACCCAGGTTGGTCCTCACTACATCCTGCGTCCTCCGACTCATGCTGATGTTCTGAACAGCGCTGCCTGGGCCGGGCTACCTCTGCCTCACATTAGTGCTTAGCTGTGACATGATGGAGTAACATGGTGCCATTTACCCTACCACAAGTAATGAAAGCCTCTAGTAATAAGCATCCACTTGAACAGCGAGAAGGAAATGAAGCCTTCAGTTATTTATAGAAAAGTGTAATGTGCTTGCCAGCTAGACACATGCTGCAATGAGTATTACAAAAGTCTGACATTGAAATGCAACTGCGGAAGATCTCAAGTTTTGGTGAAGGGGGTGGCTCAGAGCTAATTTAAGGAAATATTTTTCACAGAGAGGGTTGTGGATGCATGGAACGGCCTTCCAGAAGAGGTTGTGGAGTCAAAAACATTGATTGAATTCAAGCATGCATGGGACAGCCATAAGGCAATTCTAGGGGGTGGGGGCAGAAAGAAGTAGGCTGCTGGTTAACTAGGATCTGCAGCTTATCCATTAGGTATGGAAATGGGCAGACTGGGTGGGCCAAGTGGTCTTTATCTGCCGTCAAATTCTATGTTTCTATGTTTGAACTGCTATTCTGCGACAAAAACAATGTCTGCCTTTACAAAAATGACCATTCCATGGCTAGCTGTGAACATTCCTGCCCAGATATTCAAAAGGGTTGCGCATGCGCAAGTCCAAAAATGCACCATTCAGTTACGCCACTGACAACAGGTTGCGCAAAAGAGCAATGCAAATGAATGCATGCTCAACAGGAGGGGGAGGAACCATGCATAACCTGCGCAACCCGATATTCAGTCGGGTTGTGCAGAGTTGTGCATGCGCAACCCTCAACCTGCGCCTGCACAACCTCGAGCCAAAAAAAAGGATCAAGTTGAGGGCCACCCACAGGTGAGCTGCTGTATTGCAGGGCGCAACACAGCAGCTGCCGCCCCTGGCTGGCCCCCAACTCGGTCCCTGTGCCCCCCCACCAGCCCGATCGCGGGCAGAACATAAAAACAACCCCCCGCCCACACATCTCCCAAAGCCCGATCGTGGCATACAGTAACATGCCCCCACACACACACATTCCCAAGCCCGATCGCGGGCATAAGGTGATCAACACCCCAACATCTCCCAAGCCCGATCGCAGGCATAACCTGTATCAACCCCACCACATCTCCGAAGCCCGATCGCGGGCGCCTGTATCAGCCCCCACATCTCCCGAGCCCGATCGTGGGCATAACCTGTATCAACCCCACATCTCCGAAGCCCGATCGTGGGCATAACCTGTATCAACCCCCCATCTCCCGAAGCCCGATCGCGGGCATAACCTATATGAACCCCCCCAGTGCCCGATCGCGGGCAGAATTAAAAGTCCCCCAACCCGAATACTCCTGGTGGTCCAGTGGACCGTAATGCCCATTCGCGGCAGAATGTCAGTTACAACCTCCAAAACATCTCCCCTGGTGTCTAGTGTCCCCCACCCACCCATAAGCCCTCCACCCTGCTCCCCCGCAGCCGGGCGGCAGCAGCATCCCACCACGCCTGCCACCGCACACTTGGACTGATTGTCGTAGGCTGCACGCTGCAGAGCTACAGCCAATGGGTGTGCAACCCATACCGTACATGACAGTCCAGATTTGTGAATGATGCTTGGGAGATATGTGTGGGGGGGCATCTTCACCTGTAGTCCGCGATCGGGCTTCGGAGCTGTGTGTGTGTGGGATGTATACATGATGCTGCCCGTGATCGGGCTGCAGGGCGTGGGTCCCCGACGGCTGCTGCCTGGCAGGCGGCCAGGCACAAGTCCTCGGGATCGCGCACTTGCATGCAATGGCATGCAAATGGGGCCATAAATAGATGCAAATGGCCCCCCCTGCACCTTGCATAAATTATGGCCCCATTTGCATGTCACCTTTTGAATATCGGAAATTTGCGCATGGCGCAATGGTACTTGCACCACCGCAAGTTTAATGCTCAACTCTGGCAACTTGCAGTGGCGCAAGTTCCACTGCGCAGCTGTGGCTGGGGGGTGATATTCAAAGGAGTTGCTCAATAGCGCAACTCCTTTGAATATCACCCCGGCCACACCCCTGCGCAACTATTTTGAGCAGCGCAGGGGCTTGCGCCTCAGAATGGCACAGTTTGAATATCTGGGCCTCCATGTATGGCCATTGATTTATTTGAACGTAGTTTTTGTATTCCGTGGGTAATACAGATATTGCCCTTGTTTTCTAGCCATTAACTGATCTTATTTTTTTAATGGTAATGTTATCAATGGAATAATAAAATGGGCATCAAAAGATAAGGTTAGTTATTTGCTTGAAAAGCAGTGTAATATCTGTATTACACATCTAGAAAAAAAAGTACAGGCAAAGAAATAAACGACCCTGAATGGAATGTTGCGAGGTACTCATGTAACGTAACTTTTTTAACAGTCGGCAGTATTTACGGCATAGCAGTTCAACGAGCTTTGAGCCACTCACTCTTCATTTTCTTTCATACCACAGGAAAAAAAAATGATCGAGCAAACATGCAAGTAGTAAAATAAAGGGTGCGGTTCAGTCAGTGCCTCCCGCACCACAACAGCTGTCCTACTTCCAGGAATACTCCCAAGTGCATCGAGCAGTCCACAGCCTGAGCTCCATACCGGCTTGGAGTTTGAAGTCCACACAGGAACAGTCACCGGTCCAGTACTCAAACAGTATGGCATGGCAGGCAGTCACTTTACAGCACTCAGCATCCTCAGATTTAGTTCCCCAGTCAGAGCTTGTTCATATTCAATTAATAAAAAATATATATACATATATACATGAAAAACACAAGTACTACACAAGAGCACTGGGGCACTGCAAGAAACTTACATCTGTACTACCACTACCAACTCCATAATGATGTCACTTTTAAGTAGGCGGAAGGACTATTGTGTCATATATAAGCAATTAGAGCATCTTTTTTTCTACCTATAAACATTCTTTGTGGTGTAAACTTTCTAACATGAAAAGGTTCCCATTTTATAAGTGCAGAAGACAGTCCAGGGCGTGTAGCAGATATTACCACAGTTCCAGTGGCTGAAGACATCAGCGGGTGGGCTCATGCCTTACTATGGCCCTGGCCGTGGTGGTAATATCTCTTTGATGCACACCATGGAATGTTGTATTGATTACTTATGCAAGCACAGAGACACATACATTTGCTCTGGCCCTGTCACTCAGTCATGACGCTATCATCAACTACTGCTTCCTCTGCCCACTGCAGCCAGCTGCCCAAATTAGTCATGCAGCAGCAGCATCCATGTAACATTGTTGCTGGTTTACTGTTACTGGTCCACCTTTGTTTTCCATGTAACCTCTTATCACTCCCTTCTACACATTCCCCACCAATGGACTTCCACTGACCATGCTTCCGCTGTCCTGTCACCGCTATTATCTCTTTACATGTAACCCTGGTGACACTGTCCTGTCTGCACTCCATTGACTGATTTTCTGACTTATGACCATCTTCACATCCTAGTTATCCCGTGCCTACTCGGACAGCATTGTTTCATGCCATGGTTGACCTTTCTCTTGTCCCCTTATTGTAACAATAAAACAGTACCAACTTTGATTTTCAGAA
This sequence comes from Neoceratodus forsteri, assembly GCA_016271365.2. Classification (NCBI taxonomy): domain Eukaryota; kingdom Metazoa; phylum Chordata; order Ceratodontiformes; family Ceratodontidae; genus Neoceratodus; species Neoceratodus forsteri. Next base: position 880,095,547 of record CM028131.1, on the reverse strand, counting down.
ACAGGTATACCAGCAACCAATGGGACACTGGATACATTAACAGATAATGACACCCATGGTGCAGCATGGTATTGTGCTCTTGCTTGTGTAATATTTCCTCACAAGGTCACTAGAACACTTGCTGCTGGACACGGATTCAGTGTCATAAAATGTCTGAAAGATTTCAAGCAATATGATCGTGTTACAATGGTGTCATGCATGAAAGGTAGTAGTACCCCATGTACAATAAAGAGAGACGTTAAGTAAGCAGTAACACAGAATGCTGTGTGCGTAACAGAGTTGTGATGGATGTCTGTGTGGCGTATTTCTGCACGAGGCCACAGGCCGACTCCCGTCAATCAACAAGGCGTGCATTACAACATCCGTTGACAGTGTTACAGCACTTATAACGTGTATGTGTATTGTGAATGGGGTTTCTAGATATAGGTGTGCATTACACAGTTGTTAACGCATGCTTAACAACAGCTATGATTCCTTGAAATCATGACTATTTTCTACTTCCCTCATTTCTAAGTCCCTCTGATGACAAGTATAACACAGTTATAAACCGTCTCTGACCAATGGAGCTTTCTGATTGATTGTAAACATTGTAACAGCCTTATGTTAATCTTTTATTAACATACATGTGCCGCTTATCAATCTGCTAAACAATGTTTAACAGTGCTGAAAATTTTTTTTTAGCATAATTGCAATAAGCCACTCACAGTGATTATGTTAATGGTCAGTTAATCACCATCTATGGGCATGTTGCAGTGGCCTACACCTTGTGCCACAGTATACCCCTAGAAGGTGATTAACGGACCATCAACATAACCGCTGGTCATGCCTTATTGCTTATTTGTACTCCATGGCTCATGTGATGCATGCAATGTTGCTGGTACCTCGTGCTACACCACGCACTCCTAATAGTGCAAGAAAACAGAATAATGCAAAGCACTTTCTGTTTCTTACTTCTGTGACATTCCAGTCTGCAGTTCAAAGTACAGCGTAGTCACCTCACACAAAAAACACGATCATTGCTTCATGTTTCACTGCTTTTCATAGTATGTATTTTTAGGTATGACTTCTAAGAAGTGAAAGAGACATAAATCAACATGTATATCATGTCATTTATTGTATTGTGACAGGTTCTACAGTCACTTATTCAACATGGAGAAACCATACACAATGATGAACTTCAAGTGACAGAAACAGATGCAGACATTGAAGTACAGCAGTCATGTTTTGAACAGTTGGACACTGAACCTGCCCTGGTGCCTGAAATACCTGGAATTGCATGTCAAACAGACATAGACATGGACTATATGAGATGTTATGAGCGTATGATACTGCCCAGTGATTCACTGTCAGTGGCATGTGATCACACATACATGCATAAGGAGAAGGTAAAATATACCGTATGTTATAGTTTCAATCAGCAGTGCAGGAAAATGTCTATAAGAATTGGCCCATGCCGCGAATGAGCATTCCCCAATTATGCGTTCTGCTTCATTTTGAAATTTTGACCTTGCAAATGATTAATTACCAAGATCATATGTTGATGATCCAGTATGTCACCCGACGTCATCTCCACTTTTGCATAGCGCCACCAACCAGTAGCTGTTGTCTCACTACGATGTTTCATAGAGGAAGTAGCTGTGGCCATGCCATCTACTGTGAATCGTATATCTGGCATGGGTATACTATGCAAAACACTATGAAATGTTGAGGGGTGACAGACAGGATCAGGCAGCAACAAAGGTGCTAATTTAGCATTCACAAGGTAATAAGTCATTCTTCTGCAGAACACGTAATCGGGACATGTCTTACACCCACCCATGGCCCAATTCTTCATTGACGTTTCCCTTCAAATTAGTCTCAGCTATTATGTTATCAATTGCATACCATCGCTTCACATGTGTCATCACCCCATTTCCACATTTTGTGTTGACGCAGTGTTTGTAGTTAGTATTCATCGACTCTTTGTACATATGCCATAGAAATGGCCGTAATATTACTTCCTTGTTTGGTTACATTTTAGAACATGAGTTGTAACATGCGGTTTTGGAAAGGGAGGGAAGTCAGTGCTGTATTGTCATTAACTGACAACACATAAATGCACCCTTCTCTTCACAGTTAAGGTGAGGGTGTGTAAGGGACAATGATGTGTAGGCCTAAATGTGCTGTGTTGTTGTACAATAATTATGAGAAGGCAGCTGTTTCCAATCATGTATCAGGGTGGATCATTGGAGGGGGAAGGGGGAGCGGAAATTGTTTAGCCAGGAAAAAAAACAGTGGCCCAGATATTATAAAGGGTTGCGCATGGCGCAGCACTGTTGCACCATGCACAACCCAGTGATGCGCCCTGGTGCGATATTTAAAAGGGAAAAGTGTGCCGCAGAAATCCCGATGCTCCACAGTGCATCAGTAATCTATGCAGGGACAGGTGGGGGGGGTGTGCCCATGCATAACCTGCACAGCCCGATATTCAGCCCGGGCTGTGCACAGTCATGCATGCGCAACCCCTACCTGCGCCTGCACAAAGTTACGCCTAAAAAAGGAACAAGTGATGGCCAACCACAGGTGAGCTGCTGCATTGCAGGGCACAACACACCAGCTGCCACCTGTGGGTGGCCATCACCTGTTCCTGCCGCACCTGGAGGCACCCCCCATGCCCCGATCGTGGGCATCATTCACCCTTCCACATCTAATATCCCTGGTGGTCCAGTGGACCGCGCTGAGCCCGATCGCGGGCATCATTCTTCCCCCCCAAATTCCGATATCCCTGGTGATGTACTGTACCCCACACCTGCCCACTAAGCCCCACCACCCTGCTTCCTCCCGTCAGCCGGCGGGCGGCAGCACCCCAACCACCTGCTGCGCTGCCACCCGCCGACTGACAGCTCAGTAGGGCTGCACGCAAATTGGTTCAGAGCATGAGCCAATGGGCATGCAGCCCATACCGTTCTAGTCAGTCCAGATATGTGAATAAATTCATTGACATATCTGGACTGACTAGTTCGGTATTGGCTGCACACCCATTGGCTCATGTTTCTGAACTACCGAAGTGGCAGCCCTACCGAGCTGTCAGTCGGGCGGCGGCGGCAGGTGGGTGCTAGCGCTTGCCGCTGACGGGGAGAGCAGGGTGGTGGAGCCAGTCGTGGGTGGGGGTGGGGCACCTGGACCACCAGGGATATCGGACTTGGGGGGAATTCAGTGATGCCCGCGATGGGGAACATAGGGGTCCAGTGGGGATGTTGGGCTTTTTTTTTTTTAATTATGGGACTTCCCGCGATCGGGCTGCAGGGGTGTCGGTCCCGACGGCTGCTGCCTGGGAGGGCGCCAGGCGTAAGTCGTCGGGGATCGGCGCACCTGCATGCTAATGGCATGCAAATGGGGCCATAATGAGATGCAAATGGCCCGCTGTGCACCTTGCCTAAATTATGGCACCATTTGCATGTCCCCGTTTGAATATCGCAGGTGCTGTGCATAGCGCAATGGCACTTGCGCCACCGCATGTCAATGCTCCACTTTGAGCAGTTGCGCTGGCGCAGTGCCATTGGGCCATGCACAGTGGGGGTGGCCAGGCTGTGATATTCAAAGCAGTTGTGCCATAGCGCAGCTCCGTTGAATATCGCCCTGGTCACACCCGTGCGCAACAAAGTTGAGCTGCGCACAGGCTTGCGCCACAGCCTGGCACAGTTTGAATATCCGGGCCAGTAAGTCAAGCTTGTTTCCAGGTGCTACCTCAGAGCACAAGCAACTTAAGTGACTTTTCAGGATAACACAGTATGCATGTGTGTGGGGGCTGATGGGATACAAACCCAAGTCTCCCGGTTTGCAGCTCAGTGAGAGGCAAACCTGGAGACCGGGGTTTGAATCCCATCAGACACCACTTCCAGTCAGTGCTGTTAACCACTATGCTATAGTGCTTCCTATCGCATATTAGTCATTTGAACACTTATTCACTTTTTTGGTTTATGGTTGACAGTACAGTAGTAACAAAGTCATCATTTGGAGGATAGGGTGTTAGACACTTGTAGTGGGAGTTTGCAATGTGCAACACAATTGATAATTATTGCAGAAAGTTTTCAGCTGTGTAATACAGGGCTTCCTTACAATATCAGTGCATATTCCAAAACTGCATTGCAAATGTGTGATCATATGCATAGTGCTTTCACATATAAACAATTTTTTTGTAGTATTTCTTGTCACAGCAAGGAAATACAGTTAATAATACATTGTCATTGTTTTCAGTATGACATTTTCTGAAAAAGATCCATTGTCATAATACCCCGCTACATGCACGTGCCTGTCCTTGGTTTACTTGTACAACACTTTTTGTATTGTATACATGTGACTGTTGCCATGTCCCTGTTTTTACTTCTTTTTCTACAGAAAAACACTAGCAACATTCAGTGTGGATTTGTGGCCCAGTCACTCCAACATGAGTTTGACACACAACGTCCAGGACCATCTGATTTGCAATGTCAATCACCCCAACCACGACTTGCAAGCTGTACTACATCCAGTCTAATACCTCAGATTTTTAACAACGAAGTGAACGATGTAACAATACAGAAAAACAGTAAGGTGAATCACTTCTTAACTGACAATATATTAATGTGTGTGACAATAGTGACATAAATGTTCATTGTCATATATGTTTAATTTACAGTGAATGACACAGATATGCCAGCTTTGTAATGTAAAGGGCACCATTCTGTCAACTGCACAATTTCGTTGTTCGCCAAGGATACAAGTATTGTGTGCTCCTCTTCTGGTACTGTTACACTGCAGGGACTCTAAGCAGTGTGTTACAGCTGCATGAAGCAGGGGAAGTGAATATGTTAAGGAGGTGGTGTTGGTAAGGGCTGTGTTATGAGAAGTACATGTGGGAGAAACAAATTAACACAGAAGGGCAAACAGCTGAAAAGTCCTGAAGTCCCCCACAGAAAAAGTCGGAGTATGAAAAATGTCAAAAGAATTGTGAACAGCCATTTCACTGTTCCACTATTAAAAACTTATACATGTAAGGTGTCGCATACATCTGTATTTCTCATAGCCATTTCATTACTGCAATAAGTCACTGCAGAGACTGCCTGTTACGCTATTGCTTTTCAGGAAGGATCGCGGCATGCACTCGGTTGGTTGCCCTCGTGCTTCACTAAGCATCATACCCATGTGTTAAAGTGTGTAACAAACACAGAAACTGTCGTGTCTTATTGCTTTCATGTAACATTGTCACTTTTTGGGTGCATAATACACTTGGCCTGCGGCCACATGCATCATAATGCACCCTAGGTGTGACAATATGTTCTGGTATTCCAGTCCCTGTTGTGCAGTGTTACTGAACTGAGCAATGTTACTTACTGCTCATTTCCATGACTTACACAGACACACACAGCACTGTTTCCATCACATATGTGGCACACACTTGTTATTCACTGTAAATATGGAATGCACAGTCAAGTACTCTGTTGTTGTGTCTTAAAAGCAATTAAATGTTGTCATGTCATTATGTATTGTTACACAGATTGATGGAATGGAAGTTGATACATCTTCTCAGTCCGATTCCGAAGATTCTGTGGAACAAGCATCGCAGCATGACAGTGATCCAGACTACTACCCAGATGATACCATCACAGAGAATCTCACAGATGAAAGAGAACTACATTTTGAGGAAATATTATGTGGTGGTCAAGACTCTGCAGACTATGTATCTGAGAACAAATATATTGTATTTGAACAATGCATAAAGCAATTGTTCGATATGATACCATGTCCAAAGTGTGGGAAACGATTTACTGTAATAGGTAGAAGTAAGAGTTCAAGAGGTACCCTGTTAAGTATTCGCAGTTCCTGTGAAAATAATCATGCATTTTATTGGAACTCACAGCCGGTTGAAAACAGAACCGCTGTGGGTAATTTACTGTCTGCTGCAAGTATTTTATTTACTGGTAATACGTATCAGTCAGTTGCCAAGTTTGCTAAATTCATGAACTTGAAATTCTTTTCTAAATCCATGTACAATAAGACTCAGGATTTGTACCTGTTCCCTGTAGTCCACAATACATGGCTAGCTCACCAGGCAGACTTGATAGAGAGTTTAAAAGACAAGAAAGTAACACTGTGCGGTGATGGCCGCTGTGATTCTCCGGGATACTCGGCAAAATATGGCACGTACAGCCTTATGGAGAATGAAACACACAAAATAGTACACTTTGTGTTGAAACAAGCAGGTCCTAATATGAAAAGTGTTAACATGGAGAAGGCGGCATTCACCCAATGCCTGGACCACGTCCTAGATTGTGGTCTACAAATTGAGTGTATTGCGACGGATAGGCACGTCCAGATTGCAAAAGTCATGAGCTCAAAATATAACAGCATATTCCATCAGTACGATGTATGGCACATGGCCAAAAGCATTGCTCTAAACTAAGAGAGAATCCAAAAAGTAGCTAACGACCATTACAGCCTTGATTAAGTCAGTGAAAACCATGTGTGGTTTTCAGCAGCTGGGTGTAATGGTAATGAGCAGCTACTCGTTGAGAGATGGACATCAGTACTTGATCACGTTCAAAACATCCATGAGTGGTCAGATAAACTCATGTTTCATGCATGTGAGCATGCACCACTGACCCAAAATGAGCAGCGGACCAAGACGTGGCTACAGGTGGGAACACCAGCAATGGATGCGCTGGCTGCAGTTGTTCGGGATAAAAGTATATTGAGAGATATAGTGAAACTGTCCCTGTTCTGCCACACTGGCCCCCTGGAAGTATACCACTCCGAATTAATTCACTATGTACCTAAAAATAAGCACTTTTTCTTTAACGGTATGATGTGCAGAACTGAACTGTGTGCCCTAGATCACAACGTTCATGCAAACCGCAAGCAGAAGGTTTGCAAGAAGGGTGCTAGAAAGGACTTGCCACAGTACAGCCAAGTGCAACCCAAAGGAAGAGATCACTGGGTTGCCAAGAAGGTAATGGAGGATAAAACATACCCTCATATCCCAGTGATGATGGCTCAAGTCCTGGACAGGAAAAACCCACCATCACTACCAAAACCAGACGTGCCAGACAGAATGACTTCTATTGAGAAGACAAATCTTGTAGAGACTGAAATATTCACGTTTTAAAGAATAAAGAAAAAAGTTCTTCAGACAAACGTGGTGTGTACTGGAGCGCACTCACAACCCATATCCAGTATCAAGCCACATATTGTGTCTCATCTGACAAAACAGTTGCTGTAATGTCACCCCTTCCTGCAAGCATCCCGTGGTAGTGTAGTGATCAACACTTGCTGCATGTATTCCCAATTTCAAAAAGTTATCAAAAGCAAGTACACCATATCACTGTACTGATCCACCCTACATATTCATATTCAGGTTACTGACACAAAACACACATAGATAAGCCATGGTACTGTACTTTGTGTGACATACAGTACATCTATAAGGGAATTGATACACAGGACTGGTTTTTCAAACTGTGCCCGGATGTGGCACAAGCCTGAGCGCAGTGCAACTGGGCTATGCCACAGCTTGTACCAGGCAATATTCAATGTTGCTGCGCCATGGCTCAGCACCGCTGAATATGGCACCATGTCTATCTGCATGGCACGTGGTGCAGTGGCACTGAACTGAAAGGCAGGGGGATGCACAAGGGCAGTTGCGCAAGGTGAAGGAACCTCGATATTAAGCGGTGAATATGCAAATAGGTCCATCTGATATGCATGGCGCAAATGGGGCCATTACCATACCATTATGGCCACATCTGCATACAGGTGCGCCGCTTCTCGGTGACTTGCACATTGCACCCTGCCATACTGCAGCCATCAGGGACTGACACCCTGCTTCTCACAGGTGCACGCCCAATTGCGGGCAGTGTAGAAAATGGATGGATCCATGGTGTTCCAGAGGACCTATCCCCTGCCCGATAATGGATGAAATATGTAATATTATTCCCTGGTGGTGTAGTGGACCTGTCCCCTGCTCGATCATGGCTATAATACAGTGATAAACTCCCTGGTGGCCCAGTGGCTGCATCCAGACTGATCGGGGGCCAAACGTCCAAACCTATAGCCTGGTGGTGTAGATGTCAAGATGATTCACATCTTGTGACTGTGTAGTATAGTATGGTCTGCACTCCCATTGTCCCACACTGTGGACCAATGGGAGTACAGACATTCTGTATGGCGTCAGTTGGCTGGCAAAGGGGGGCATGCGGGTGGGTAAATGCTGCCCTCTGCTGACTGGTGGGGGAGCAGGGTGGTGGAACCGCGGCAGGTGGACTATGGGGCACCGCTACACCACCGGCTACACGTTTGGATTTTTATTCACAATCGGCCTGGATGCGGCCACTGGGCCACCAGGGAGTTTATCACTTTATTATAGCCCTGATCGGGCAGGGGATGGGTCCACTAAACCACCAGGGAAGCTTTCCAGTGTACACAGCCCGCGATTGGGCTTGGGGTGGCGCAACACCCAGCCCGTGTCTCGGGTGGGCACCAACAGCAGGCGGGTGCCATGTTGCAACCAGCAATACGGTGGCCGGCCTGTGGGTGTCCCTGACTTATGCCTGATTTTTCAGGGTCAACTTCATGCCCCCCATGTGCGGCATAAAGCGGATTTCTGCCTGCATATGTGCCGTACATCACAGGCTGAATATTGGAATGAGCCGCCTAAGCAGGGGCACGCCCCCCGCACTTGTGCAGCATACATTACTGGTGTGCCACACGCATTGGGATTTGCACTGAGCAATATCCACCTTTGAATATCACACTGGTCCGCATAGGTGGGTTGCACATGGTGAGTTTTGAGTATCCCGGCCACAGTTTACCTGAATGGGCAGCCAGTGTGTACTGTGACTTTTGATGAAGGCATAACTGACAAATTATGTTGCCTGCAGCATTAGTGTTGGGAAGGTGTGTGGTGCCACCACTGCTTTTGCACAGTACAGCAACTGACTCAGAGTGGGTGGTGTTGTCACTCAGATGTTGGCTGTCAGAGTGCACAAATTTGAGCAACTTTTGTGTATTGCTTTTTCACACTATAATGATTTGGTATGGAGGATATACCTGACCCAAACAGTTGTCAAAGTTCGGGTTTCTGTAGGTAAGGGCGATACCAAGGGTTATCTGTATATGTTTTGCAGCACAATTCTGTGTAGGGTCTTTCATTGATGCCCACTATACTACCATGAGAGACCATGGGGGATGGGGGCTACTATCAGGAATTTGAGGACGTGGTGCCTTTCTTGTAGTAAAATGGAGTCACCATTCCAGATTTGGACCCAATACAGATCCAGCAACCAACATGGATTACGGCCTGGTCATGAAGTGGGACAAAGAGAAAAGGGGTGAAACCAAACTCGAGCACTTCATGCTTGCGGGACTATATTTGTGGCAAGACGAAATCCACAACACGGGAAGATGATATCCAGGAAAATGAGTAAATGAGAGGTCAGTTTGCACAGAGGACGGGAAAGGAATGCAAAACCTGATCTGAAGCACTTGCGTATTAAGGGAACATTTCCTTTTTACTGGGCACAGACATTAGTTACCTGCAAGCGATCAGCCTATAACATCATACTTGCTGAAACCGGACATATTGCAGAGCATAGTAACAAATATCACTGGCTTAACCATGCTCACTCACTGAGCAAACAGGGGGTTCCCTGTTAGCCTTTCAAATAGCTAAGTAAATGCGTACACAAAAAATGATACACATGGCTCCATTGTATAATTGCAGTAAGATCTACCACACTGTTCTCAGATAATTTCAGTAATACAAGGCGTGTAGACAAAAGCCGCACACCAAAACATTGTTGTGAAGTCGGAGTTCATTACTACAATACTACAGTGGACCCATATGTCACATTGATGAACAATGTGTTCCATGATGTTGTTTATAAATGAAGTGAATATTGACAATGTGTATAACTATTTCCAAAGTTTCTTGCCCATACAATCCCAAAAAACAGTACCTTGTTACATTGTGATGTTGGTTCAATTTCAGGCATTTCAAGGAAATTAAACATGTTTCTTTGTACAAAGATCCGCTTTCTAATTACATTGCAATACAGATTTGGTGCTATACCACCAGCAAGCCCATTCGATGGCTGAATTACTCATAGGCGACATACATGCAATGTAATAAGTAATGCACCCATCCAGGTATCCTACACTTCAATTACAGTCAGTCCGAATCCTCAATGTCAGCTAACGCTAAATCAACATCTGAGTCTTCAGCATCCATGTATCCAGTATAGTTTCCTCCAGGATCCGGGTAAGCAGTATGCACACGTTGCACCACACACGATGGTATGATTTTTCGGATCTTACGACCAAGAAACCCATAGACCCAATAGATATACTGTCGATAGGCAGTATGTCTGAATACTCTGGAGAAAAAAAAAAAGGCAACGTTAACATATATGCAGTGTCGACTTACTCACCCAATATATAAACAGCTAATGTTGCCTTTGAAATAACAACCTGTGCCATGTGGCTACAGGTACTGAAGAGAAAGAGATGGAGGGAGACAGAGGGCCAACCTGGTGTCACAGTAGTAGTGCAGAACACAAAGAAATGTGAGGCATGAGGTTCTTGTAGTGTGTGGAGGGGAGAGAAACACACTATGGCCATGGTCACCATCCTGCTTTGAGATTGAAATCTTTGTGTGTCTGTCTCAGACTACAATTACCCACTTATGACATGCAGCTACTGATGACAGTGGGTGGTGTAGTTCTCACAGGGTGGGTGGATTGAAAAGGCAGTACAGTGTGGAGGATGAGGACTTCATGGCAGTCATGCCACTGATGGGGTGTTGTATTGACATCCGGTACATGCAAGGGGCATTCATGTGCACCTGTCTGAACTGTGGCTGTCATGAATGGGAGAATGGATAATTGCTTTGTTGGTTGGTGGGGGGTGCAGCACACTTCATGCTGTGGCTGACAGTTGTTGGAACCTTTGTATTGTGAGCCACGGCCACATAGGATTGTTCTGGCAGGGTCAACCATGGCATGGTTGCCAGGACAATGTGCCCACCACCTGCTGTACATCATGCAAAGTCATGAAGCAGAAACTGACCACACATGATGCGTCGTAGTCTGCACAGTTGGTGTGTTTGCTGCACTGATGTGTGCAGTTACCATTAAGTGTATCAGATACCAGGGAGCGTAATGCATGTAGGGTGGTGGCTATGCGACCAAAGTGCCCTGTGCAGTAACATTATGCACGATGGTGTATATAACCCATGTTATGCATTATACATACATACAATGTTCATAACACATAACTGCAACATAACTGACATTTGTATGTTCATACAATACATATTGTATGCATGATTTCAATATACAACTTGTAATAGTGGCATGATACAGTCACATTACAATAAGAGTGTCGAGAGACAGTTTCTCACACTTTGCATACCTAGCAGTTGGATCGTTGTCAGGCTGTCTCTCAATGTACGCATAGTGACGTAGTGTCATTATGGTCATTAGTACGGCCCGACGAAGACAAACTGCCTCAAAGTCAGAGTGATGAACAAGACATTGTAAGCCCTCTTCTGACTTTTTCTCAATGCATTCTTGGGGCTCACCACAACACAGACATTCATGATTGGTGGCCATGGTCGCACATCCACCACAGATGCACCACTCAGTGGTTGGAATCATAGTTCTGTCCTCAGGCTCTTCGCTAATGTTAACCTCACTGTGTACATCAACATCTGGCAGGTTCTCCATGGCAGCAAGTTCTTCAGGAGTATACTCGGGTTCAAATGCATAACCTCCAATGTAGCTGTAGTCGGCAAACTGTGACTCATCAGATGATGATGGCGATGACATGGCCTAGTATATAAATGAAGATTTGCACACAATCAACTTCACAAAAGAAGCAACAGTAATTAAATAACTGAAGTAATTTCACGTAATACTTACAAGGTATGTAGAAATGTCATTGCATGCTACCTGTATGTTCATAGATTTAACATACAGGTAAAAGTACAGGCCATAAGCCGAGCATTGATTTTTTTGTGCCAGGTAGTGGATCCCTTTGCACGGACAGGAACGCGTCCCGGGTTCGTGAATGCCCTCCACAGGCACATGGACCAGCACACATGCTGCACTTACGGGCTGGTTCTGCCGGCTTCACCCACACTGCAGCAACAGCACTGGAGTCAGTAGTTCAAACCCCTGACCATGGCCCCCTCATAGGGCAAACACCATGATGGTCACACTGGTAATCGCACTTGTCCATTGGTGCTGCATCCCACTGTCTGTCAGGACAGTGTCCACACCCATGGTACCAATGACGCCCCCCGTCCCCCTAACCTTTGTGGCGTTGACGCACATCTGACATACGTGGATGCATATCTGCTGATCACACTTGCGCATGTCCAGGGACCATGGCAGTGCGAAGAGGGCTTTGCTGACTGGTAATCTCACATGCAACGCTACCACAAAGGAACATAACTTGGGAGGGATGATAGTCGGGGGTGGAGCAATGGACACCTATGTGTGGCAGGACTACTAGGTTTGGGGTGGGAGGGCATGTACCGTGATGTCAGCACATACAGTGGTGGCCACACAAGGGACTGTGTGTGAGTGGAGTTGGTCCTCAGTCAATGGCAGTGGTATACTTTTGGGTGGTACGGGGTGATGCATGGCTGGCACTGGGTATGGGGAAACCAAGTGGGGTTGGGGGCAAATAGGGTCTACAAACATGGCTGTCACGGCACTCACCTGTTTGGGTGCCCCAGGTCTCCCTGTCGGCTAGTGGTCAGTGGCGGCAGGGGTACATTCCCAGGCACCCCGTGCAGATGTGGATGTACTTTTGGGAATATATCAGGCTTATAGCAGGGTTCCTTTTGGAGTACCATGCACACCCATCCACGGCATGTGGAAAGCACCCTGCCAGGCTCCAACCGACGGGGACAACCGCCACCTGCCCAGTGGCCGGCTTCGCATAACTGAAATAATCTCTGGTGGTGTACTGGACCTTGCCCTCAGCCACATCGCAGGCTTATTTATGTTGACACATTACCTGGTGGCCCCATGGACCCTACCCGCAGCAACATCACCTGCATAATCAGATGAAGATATTACCTGGTGGTCCAGTGGACCCACTGACAGCAAGCAGTATCCATTCACAAATCAGGACGGTGTAGTGCAGTATGGCCCAGGGGGAGTACCGCTGGACAACCAGGGGTAGAATTATTTTTACAAAGCCCACAATCAGGCTGGACGTGGTCCACTGGACTGCCAGGAATGTCTTCATGTGATCACACCTGCGATCGGGCTGGAGATAGGGTTAACTGGACCACCAGGGAATAGGACCATCATGTAGCCCATGATGAGGCGAGGGGATGGTTCCACTGGACCACAAGGAGATGTAGTACTGTTATGCAGCCCACAATCAGTCTGAGGGACAGGTCCACTAGACCACCAGGGATTTCACTGCAGTAATGCAGCCCACACCCATGTCTCGGGTGGTCGGGTGGCCACCAACATCAGGCTCAAGTATTTCACAATATTATGAACAACTACTGATATTGCGAGACAGAAATATAATGCCATAATGAAACTGCAGTTCTCATCAAATCAAAGATACAAAATTGATTGCACAAGGAGGGTGCTCTTGGTAGCGGGGGCAAGGGATTACAGATATGCACACCAACTGGACTCCCTGCTACCACGCCAAATCTAAACTGCCAAATCTGTGTTGCTGTACTGTGAAAAAGCAGCAACAAGTCAAAACAAAAATAAGTAAGGGGCTCAGGATGCCACGCCAGTGCCGACCACAATTCCAATATGCAGGTAATTCAAAGGTGGCACTTAAAATGAAGAGGCAACAAGGCTGGATATTATAAATCCTTTTTTTATTTTATGGTGAGCCCATAAGCCACACGGAAAAGCAGGAAGAGCCCTGGTGTTTCTACCCCATAGGTCTTCTTTAGGGTTCTTCGCATGTTTCTCACAGAAGCGCTGTTTTGGCAGTAGAGTATCTGACAGGTTAAGTACACATGCAGCAAGCAATCAAAATGCACAGCCACTGTACCATGTATTGTTCTTAGCCAATCACAATGTAGAATCAGGGTCCCATTATTTAGTCTACTGTTTGGATATTGCTGAATAATCAAACAGCAAGTCTGCATTCTGATTGGCTAAGAAAGAGCTTCCCCCAGTATAATCTAATATATATTGCTACATTATATAAATTCCATACAGGTACAATTTTATTTCCATCCACAAGTCAGTACTGGTACTATTAAATTCTGGTATGCATTTAAGAACCAAACTCCTTATTTGTTTGAGGAATCTGCCCTTTCAATCTCCAGTCAGATCACAATTCTGGAGGCATACCACACCTTGGCTCAACCCCTTGGCTACACGGACCTCCAAATGCGGGTCACATCATAAAACATGAAGATAAAAAGACCAGAACTCTGTAGAAATGAGTGACCATAATTGTGCAACGTTTAATTTTGATTCAGCCGCACAAGTTTTCATGAATTACTGCTTTACATTCTGAGCTTTCAGCACCAGCTCTTTGTGGCCACTGGCCAGCACCTTTCTCATTTAGGATGACGGGGGACACAGCAACTGCGGAGGATTAAATGAAGAACACCCTCATAACGTGGGGCAGTAGAGAGGTGTATATATACCACTACCCACTCAATAACAGGGTTGCACAATAAACATTTATTTCTATATGTTTCCGAGCTAACGTTATTCAAACTGTCTTTTCTTTCGGGTGAAAAAAAATAGAGCAAAACGAGTGTGTGTCATGAACCCCATGCAGCAGCTCAGTCATGGCGATGCTCGCCAACCAAGAAAATGGCTGCGGAGTTTCTTCAGTCTACACGACATGACAACCTGTCTGGGGCTCCACAATGTAAAAAGGACACCTGATGATCGAAAATATCTGTAAAATTACCTCAATGTTTAATTCAAGCGATTCACACCCCGAATTCACTGCACATGGGAACAACATCCGCATCACCCAGGTTACACTTGGAAGCACTTGTTGCGGTGATGACGTTCCTGATGAGACAAAGTGATCGACAGTGCGCATGCGTGTCCAAAACATGGCGCGGGCTTCAAAATTAAAGCAACGGGGAATGCCGTTTTGCGATCAACACAGCGGAACACTCACAGGCACAACCTTCAGGAGACTACATGAAAAAGACTCCAAACACTGTAAGATACTGAAATATACATTTATTACATCCAGTGATCGTTGTAAACAATGCATATGAGCCTTCTCCTTTAAGAATAAGTAAATTCTTAGAACACCAATTTTGAACATAAAAAAATCAGTCTGAATATTTTTAGCCAACTTGGGAAATTCCTTAACTGAAGAAAAAAAGAATAAGATCATCAGCATAAAGTAATGAATGACAATTCGTGATTACAGATGGGAGAAAATTAACAGACAAAGTAATCATAAGTGGCCCAAAAACTGATCCCTGAGGTACACCCCTATCAGTTTTACTAATACTATACATCACATTAGAAGCCCCAACAAACTGGGAATGATCCATTAAATAATCTTCAACCCAGGAAACAATGTTAGATGAAAAACCCAAGGATTTTAACTTTAAACAAAGCAATTTGTGATCAATAACATTGAAGGCCTTGGTCAGGTCCATGAACATGGCCCCAGTAAGGAAACCATTATCCATACCACTCAGGAATGAGTTTGTCTGCAGGAGATGATGTCAACTCCCAGAGCGAACAGGAGCTGAGCAGAACACTGGACCTGGCAGCAGCAACATGACCTGATGTGGGAAAAAAAAGAGCCATTTTAAATCTCATCAGGTTTGCTTGGATAAGATGCTGAGAATTCCTTCCCTGATTAAAAAAAAGTAGAAAAGGGGAGAGAAATACATTAATAGCTGTTACAGTATGTCTAAACAATTTAAGTGGGTAAAAGAAGCTTGCAAGCCGTGTGTTACTAAATGTAGACAACCTACTGCAGATTCTGTATTCGGAACTCTATCTCAATGATCAGAAGAATGCCAATTAACCCCCGATATCACCCTTGCATCTGTGGTAAGTCAGCAGCTGATTTTCCCCCCTCCCAGACACGCAGGAACCAGGTAATATTTTGTACTACTTTTCAAAAAAAAGACACTCAAGATTATGGTAATCTGCCCAATAAAGGAATTATAATGCCACCTAAACAGTCATCAGCGAAAGCCACTGCCAAGATGTAAACAAACTTTAAGGATAGGGCCTTGGAAATGGAAAATCACTTGGATTCTAATGAAGCAGATGGTAAACTGGCAGAGATTTTAGCAAATACTTTGCTAAGGGTGGAGGGTGCTGACAATCAAATTTTAGTAGGGCAGAGGGTAGAGTTGCAAGAAAGAAGAGATTTGGTGACAGATTATGTGTTAGCATCAGATATTCAGACTTCCCAAGAACCCCAAGAGACTCCAATACAAGAAAAGAAACAATCCATACAGGGAACTCCATATTTGATGGAAACATTAATGACTTTTAGACAAGAAATGCAGGAGGCCTTTCAAGATGTGAAATCCACTATGAAAGAGGTCAAGCAGTCTGTGGGTTTGTTATCGGAGAAACTGGAGAATCTTATTATAAGAACAAATGAAACAGAAAATAGACTCTCTAATTTAGAGGATGAAAATGTGCCATTAAAGAGAACTCAATTACTTCAGGAAAGGCAATTACAGTCTTTGCAACAGAAAGTAGCAGAAATGGAGGATCGATCCAGAAGAGCTAATTTAAGAATTAATGGATTTCCTGAGGGAGCTGAGGGGTCTGGGGATCCGCTGAGTTTTTTTTGAAGAAAATTATCACCATTGCAGTAGGGAAAGAATACCCAGAACAAAAAATTGTACTGGAAAGGGTACATAGAGGGGGAAACTTAAAATCAAAATTATCCAAGAACAGTTTTTTTAAAACCCCATTATTATCAGGATAAAGAACTTATTTTGCAAAAAGCTCATGCAAATAAAGGTTTGAAATATCAGGAAATAACTTTTCATGTTTATCCAGACCTTTCCAGCGAAACAGTTAAGAGAAGAAAGTTGTTTAATGTGGTTAAAAAAACTGTACGATAAAGGAATTAAATTTACAATGATGTACCCAGCTAAAATACACATCATAATAAAGGGAAAGCTAAGAAGTTTTGATGATGCGGATGAAGCACTAGAGGCTTTTGAGCAGCGGTATGGTTCTGATTAAATTAACAACAGTTTAGCTGGGCAAGGAATGAAAATCTCCCTCTATCTTAGACATTTTTTTTTGAGAATTAACATAAAAAGCATAAAGATAAGAAAGAAGGTTGAAAAAGAAAAAAGAGAGTTATAATGGGTTGAAAGGTTGGAGGGGTAATTTTGCAAGCTGGGGGTTTATTAAGGATATGTAGGTTTGATTTGTTGATGATGAACTATCATAACCATGGTATCCACGAAACATTGCTGTATGATCCTATGTAGGACATAGGAGAGAACTATTGTTTCATGGAAACATCGATTTACAAATAATAGATTTTCAGGTGGATTTAAGGGACAAAACCCTAATTTAAGGGGTTCAGCTGTGAGCAATTTACTGATAAAAACTTAGAGCTCATGATATCCATGTGATTTGAAAGAATCAGTATGGCAGCATAAGCTGCAGTGTATGTAACAACTCTAAGCATATGTGACAAATTGGAGGAAACTGGAAGCAGCATTCAAGGCTCATTGCAATAAATATTCCAAGAACTTATTATCTTGCTGCAGTATTACAAAAGTAAAACTGCCTGGGTTGGTTTCTCCTTTAATTTTGCTGCACTTTGCTTAGTGGGTTTTTCTTTGGACCTGAAGTTCTGAAGCTTGGGATGAAAGGTATTAGAGATAGGGTTATTTGACCAAGGATTTATTTCTGGATATCCCCCCCACTGACCCCCCAGTTTTTTGGGGGGGTTGTTGTTTTGTTTGTGTTGGTTAATCGGAAAGGATCTGATGGGATCATATAGTACCAATGAATAAAAAAGGGGAGGAAGAATGTAGGCTGGTGGTTGTGTGGGATGTTTTTCACTATAGGTCAGCTGCGCTGAGTTTATGGTGTAAGAGATGAAACAAATTATGCTCATCTCTGCTAATGTCAGAGGGAGGGGGTTATGGATGCCCTGGTTAGGGCCTCCTTGGAATGGAGATGTAGGGAGGGTATTTGGCTTTAAATATTATCTTTGTATTATTTTAATTATTTGGGCCCAGGACTCCTATAAGTTATTATTGATTATTATGATGATAATTATTGGATATGGGAAGAGTAATAATAAATGGAGTGTAATAAAAATGGTTATTAGATTGAAATTAGCTACTTGGAACATAAAAGGATTAAGAAATAGAATTAAAATGAATAAAGTTATTACTTTTCTAGAAAGGAAAAAGATAAAGTGTATATTTTTGAAAGAAATGCATTTCCAGGATAGTGATTTCGAATGGTTTCAAAAAAATATGGGAGCCAGTGGTTTATTCAAAATTCAACCAGTTATCATGTGGGGTGGCAATATTTTTTAATAAAAAAGAACTTTCAGCTATTCCAGTGGTGGAAAAATTTTAACGGATACACATGGCAGATATGTAATGATGGAAATCACATTAGGAAAGAAAAAGATGACTGTGGCCTCAATTTATGGCCCTAATAGTAATAGCCCTGGTTTCTTTTCTAAACTCTTTTTACAGTTAACAACTTGTAGTTCCCCCTATGTTATAGGGGGTGATTTTAATTTGCTTTTGCGGATGGAAGATCAGACTTCTAATATAAAAAATCAATTGAAATAATCTATTAAAGTAGTAAATAATTACAAAAAAGATTTGAAACTGGTAGATCCATGGGTAGAATTAGTAAAAATGAAGAAATTCTCATTTTTCTCAGCTAAGCATCAGGTGTATTCAAGAACTGATTTTTTCTTGGTTTCTGGAACCTTGATTTATTCCATCAATAAAATTGATTATCAAGGAATAATGATTTCGGATCATGCTCCATGTTTAATGGATATTCAAATAAATAATGATGGGGTGTCTCATTACACTTGGAAAATGAACATTTTGTTGCTGAAATCCCATGTAGATCAACAAGATTTTCAAAATGATATGATGTGTTTTTTTGAACAGAGTCAAGAAAGGGACACTTCTATTGTGAATATATGGTAATCTTTTAAATTATGGGTGTGTAGTACTTTACAGCAAAATAAGAAAAAAAGGAAAAGGCTAAATTGGAATATACGTCAGATGCAGTTGGAAAATGAGATTCAGCTTGTAGAACGATTGCATGCTACTACTTCAGATATCCAGATATACAATAAACTGATAAAAAAAGGATGGAAATAAATGATTTGATATCCAAAAGGGCTGAAAATCAGTACTTACAGACTAAAGCCAATTATTATATATCATCAGATCATTAAAATTAATGGCATGGCAGTTGAAAAAAGATCAAGAACAAAATAATATTAAACAGATTCAAGATGAGCAAGGTAATTCATATAGGGATCCAATAGAAATAACTAAAATATTTTTGGATTATTATCAGAAATTATATACTTCTGAAATAAAATAGGAAGAAAAACTGGTAAAGGATTTCTGCAAAGAATCCAAAATAAACAAATCATTGATTTAACTAAATTAAGGTTAGATGGGTTAATTACACAGATGGAGGTGAGGGAAGCTACTGATAAATAATCTTCTGGAAAAGCACAGGGTCCTGGTGGATTTCAAATCAATTTCTATAAAAAATTTAAGGAGATCTTGATTCCCTTACTGACTAAACTCTTTAATTCTTTCACAGTATTAGGAAGCATTCCAAATACATTTAAACAAGCGACAGTACTTATTTTTCATAAAAAAGGTAAGGACCCCAATAATTGCACCTCATATAGGCTCATCTCATTACTTAATTCGGATTACAACATTTTTACTAAAATATTGGCATTAAGATTAGAAAAAATATTGCCCATTCTGATTGAATCAGATCAAAATGGATTAATTAAAGGCAGAAGGATCAATGACAATTTAAGAAGGACAATTAGTATTATAGCCAATAACATCTCACATGATTCAATCCTTTTAGCGGTTGATGCAGAAAAGGCCTTTGATAGGACAGAATGGCCTTTTATGTTTGAGTTAATGGCAAAAATGAATATTGGTAATACATTTATTAAATGGATTAAAATTATATATACAGCTCCAGAGGCTAACATTAAGATAAATAACTGTCACTCAGAAACAATAAGGTTAACAAGACAGATGCGACAAGCCTGTCCTCTCTCCCCCATTTTGTTTGCATTGGTAATGGAACCTTTGGCAATAGCAATTAGACAGGAACAAAAGATATCAGGAATTAAAATTATGGTCATTGAACATAAAATAAGCCTTTATGCTGACAATGCATTATTGTTTTTGACTGATCCATCTGTATCCTTAACTCAGTTTCTGGAACTTTCAAATTGTTATGGGAAGGCATCAGGATACAAAAATAAATTGGAAAAAATCTCTTATTTTACTGTTATATAGCGATTATATTTTTCAAAAACCAAATAATTGTACATGTGAACAAGCTGACACTATTAAATATCTAAGTGTTGTTATAACAAAACAATATGATCAGTTATATAAAGTTAACTTTGAGCAAATGCTCAGAGAAGTTAAGAGAGATCTGGATGGTTGGAACTATTTGCCCATTAATATAATAGGAAGAATAAATGTAATTAAAAAGAAGATATTACCTAAATTATTATATCTATTTAGGGTAATTTCGATTGCAATACCTAATATATTTTTTGATTCTTTAAAGAAAATAATTTTAAACTTTATTTGGAATAAAAAAAAGCCTAGAATAGAATTGCAGATAAAAAATTATTACCAGTTGAGAAAGGGGGACTGGCTCTTCCTGACTTTTCAGATTATTATCTAGCTGCCCAAGTTGCTGAAATATGGTATTGGCTAAAGGGAAAAGAAAATCAGTATGCGGTAACCAAAATGGACAGAAAAATGCATAATTATAAAGCACTTAGACAAGTTTTGTTTTCAGGTCATTATGATAATAAGATATCAAGAGAAAAAAAGAATCCAGTTACTAAGGTTACTATTGGCTGCTGGCAGGAACTGCATAAGATAATGAAAATAAAGATACTAGTTATTAAATATACTCCTATTGCTAATAATTATTATTTATCTCCTTCTGTTAATAATGCTCAATTTAAGCTTTGGTCACAGAAGGGTATTTTTTTTTATTTTCTCTGTATGCCCCCTTCTGTCCGCTGAACTCCCATTCTTCAGGAGTCTCCAATGGCCTTGTTCGTCTCCGCTCCTTCTAACTGGTGACCAGTGCAGTCCATCCCCCTCACGGAGCCTTGGTTATACCCCCCAGACAGGTACGGGGTGGGGCCCTTACACCCTGACATGTCTGTATTTCATCAGGGAATGCTGGTACTGGTGCCAGTAGGGGCATCGGGGATCATGGCCAGGATCTCCACCTACTGGGAGTCCGTGGGGTATTTTCTGGTTTTCTGGTGCCCTCCCCCCGAGGATGTAGACACACAAGGAGAGCCAATGGGTGAGGCATGTAGTGATGTGCAATCTCCTCCCAGCTCCTGGGCTATGTCCTCCCCTCCCACTGGCTGTCCCAGCTGCACTGACACCTGTGGTCACCCAGGTGATGGTAGAGTAGCGGGACAGGCAATCCTTCCCTTCCTGGAGAAGGAGAGCTGCCAATGGGTGCTCTATCCTTCTCCCCCCGGCTGGCCCTCCAGTTATTTATTTATTTATTTAGCTTTTGTTGACCAGGTAAGTGCACTAGACAAGTTACCTGAGTCTATTCCTGAACCCGGGTTGCTGGCACCGCAAGCGGTAAATCTACCACTAAGCCGACGAGCTGGCGGGATTTTTGAAATGAGTCACATTTTTAAGAATGGGATAATGCAATCTTTTACTTCTTTACAAGAACAGTTTGATTTACCTAACTCTAGCCAGTACCAATATTTGCAATTAAAAACTTTGTTGATAAAAACAATAAACGGATGATATTGCAAAATACAAATTTTATGGATATTTTAGAAGGGAGTATGGATAAAAAAATAATTTCAAAAATCTATGCAGGTATAGATATAATTGCATATGATGAAATGCAAAAATTAAAGGTAAAAAAGTCATGGGATTTCAGAATAGAAATCACATAAGAATTATGGACGGATATTTTATCAATTCCAATTGGTAATGTGAAATCTAGTAAATTACAACAAATTCATTTAAATACTTTACATAGAAAGTATTTCACTCCGTATCGAATACATAAAGTAAATGACACTATCTCTGCCAAGCACCTTAGGTGTGCTCATACCTCGGGGACATTGATACATATGATTTATGAATGTCCTGTTTTAACTAACTTTTGATCAAAATTTGTTTTCACAATTGGAAAGGTACTGAAAGTTACTTTGCAAAATGATCATGGCGATATCATTTTCAGAACAACTTGGGAACTTAGAAAGTTCTCAGCAAATGTTTATTATAACTGCTATAATAGTAGCTAAGAAATTTATTTTGATAAAATGGAAGGATGCTGATTCATCACATTTTAATATCTGGTTGAATTTTTTATTGGATATAATGCGCTTAGAGAAAGTAAATTATATCAATCAAGATAATTTAAAAAGTTTGAGAAAATATGGCTCCCTCTCTATAATTTAATCCAAGTAGGAGTAGTCAAATCTTAAATAGTAAATAAGGAAATTAGATTTGTTTATTTTGCTATAACTTCATTAAAAATAAATACTCTTCCCAAAGATAATATAACTTAATAATATTTTTGATAATTTAAAAATTATTAGGAGTCTTGGGTCCTTGGTTAGGAATGAGGGAAATGATGATAATAGAGGGTTGGGCATTATCTTAAGGCCTAACGGTCAATGATGATAACGATAACCCTCATAATTATTCTGAACCTCAATAAAATAAAATAAAATAAAAAAAATAAAAAATAAAAAAAAGGAATAAGTTCGTGAACCTGACCAAGACTGTCCCAGTTCCAAAAATCATTTTGAAATCCATGCTGCTGTGGACAAAGAATATTATGTTTTTCCAAATAGTTATTAATTTTTTTGGCTACAATTTTTTCTAACAGTTTACAAATAGGATTCAAGATCAAAATAGGATGACAATCTTCAACAAGGCCACCATGGGCTTTCTTAGGGACAGCCACAATCCTAGCACACTTCTAAATAGTAGGAAATTGCTGAGAAATAAGTGATAAATTAACTATTACATGCAAAGGAGAAGAAATATAAGGAGCAGCTAACTTAAGAAAATGACTGTCCAACCCTGCCCCACAATCAGAACTGTAATCAGGAATGGAGGAAAGGAATTTAAAGATCATGTGCAATGATTTTTACATATTTTTAATAAAAGCTTGAAAAGCTGAAATTCAAGTCCCTGTGTCATAATTAGTGTTTCCTGAAAATGTCATGCTGTTTGGTTTTGTGGCTTTCTTTAAATCAACATTTGTTAACTTGATCTACAGTAGCTGAAAACAGTGGAGTTATTTACATCCCCTCAGTCAAGCTTAGAGAACGATGACATCATCTTGGAGTAGCTTGCTGTTCCATGCTTCCAATCAGAGCAGCAGTTTGTAGAGTTAATGGTTTGCTGAGCTCTCCAGATTTCTTACAAACCTAGTCTCTGGTTTGTGTTTAGATATATCAGCTTAAAATGTATCATTATCTTCTTATAAAAAGCAGATAATTTCAGTTTTTAATGCTGAATTGAAGCAGTCAAAATCTTTCTCTGTGAGAAATCAACTTGTCTGTATCACAGCTCTCAGTTCTTTCTAATCAAAACATTTTTTTTTCTAACTATATAACACAGGGCTGTTTAAAGAATATAAAATAAATCTAAATTTTGTTCATTCACAGAGACAGTTTGTCTTTGATGTAGCCTTCATAAGTAAGAACATTTTTTATGTCAAATTGACAAACTGGTGCCTGTCACACTCTGCTACATAGATACATAGACAGTGTCGGCAGATAAGGGCCTATGGCCCACCTAGTCTGCCCATTTGAGCTTGTAAGTTCAGTTTGTTTTCCTAGAAGTCTATTTCCCCTTACCCCTGACCTCTAGAATTCCTTTATGTCTATCCCATGCATTCTTAAATCCCGTGATTGTTTCAGCCCCCACCACTTCCTCTGGCAGGGTGTTCCACTTGTCCACCACCCGTTCTGTGAAGAAATTCTTTCTCATGTTTCCTCTGAATCGTCCTCCTCCAACTTCATCCCATGCCCTCTAGTCCTGAAACATCTTTTCGCTTAAAAATAGTGTTTTCCTGCACCCTGTTCCTCCCTGTAAGATACTTGTATGTCTCTATCATATCCCCTCTCCTCCTCTCCTCCAGGGAGTACATGTTCAGTTCCTTCAACCTGTCTTCATAGGACTTGTGATGCAACCCATGCACCATCTTTGTTGCCCTCCTCTGAACCTTCTCTACCCTGTCTATGTCCTTACGTAGGTATGGTCTCCAGAACTGTACACTGTACTCCAGGTGGGGCCTCACTAGTGTCTTGTATAGCGGAATTATGACCTCCTTTTCCTGCTGGTGATGCCCTGCCTATACATCCCAGCATCCTATTTGCTTTACCTGATGCCTTGTCACACTGTTTCCTACCTTGAGGTCATCAGAGATGACAACCCCAAGATCCCTTTCCTGCTTGGTGCATGCTATATCCTCACCCCCAACTGATATATTGTGCCAGGGTTTTTGTGCCCCATATGCATTATCTTGCATTTCTTTGCATTGAATTTCAACTGCCAAACCCTTGACCATTCTTCAAGTTTCTGCAGGTCCTTCTCATTCTGTCTACACCTCTGGTGTGTCTACTCTGTTACAGAGCTTTGTGTCATCAGCTAACAGTGAAATTCTGCCTTCTATATCCTGTGCAATGTCACTGATGAAGATGTTGAATAGGACTGGTCCCAGCACTGATCCCTGTGGTACCCCACTGGTCACTCTTCCTCTGTGGAGTGACAGCCATTTACCACCACCCTCTGTGTCCTGTCACCCAGCCAGTTACCTACCCACCACACTACTGTCCTGCCCACACCCATATTCCCCAGTTTGTGTAATAGTCTTCTATGTGGCACAGTGTCAAAGGCCTTGCTGAAGTCCAGATAGGCCATGTCCACTGCCCTCCCCTGATCCACCTCCCTAGTCACCCAGTCAAAAAATTCAATGAGGTTGGTCTGACATGACCTCCCCCTGGTGAAACCATGCTGCCTTGGGTCCTGTAGTCCATTGACAACCAGATGTTCCACCAATCTCTCCTTCAGTAGTGCTTCCATGATCTTTCCCACTACCGAGGTGAGGCTGACTGGTCTGTAGTTCCCTGCTACCTCTTTGTTCCCACTTTTGTATAAGGGGACTACATCTGCTGTCCTCCAGTCTTTGGGTACCTCCCCTGTTTCCAGTGATTGGCTGAACAGGATAGCCAGAGGTTCAGCCACCACCTCTTAGTTCTTTAAGGACCCTAAAAATCATCTGGCCCCATTGCTTTATCAGCTCTTATTACTTCCAGTTCCTTCAGGACCCTTTTCGTGTAAAGGGACTTGTGTCCATTTCTGCACCATTCTCACCCCTTGTACTCCCTTCAGACCCATTACCCCCCTCTTCCTTAGTAAAGACTGAGCAGAAATACCTGTTCAATATGTCAGCTTTACTGTTGTCATCCTCCACGCGGCTCCCATCCTCCCCCTTCAGTCTCACTATCCCTCCCTTTGTCCTTCTTTTTTTCACTTATGTACCTGTAAAAGGTTTTGTCCCCTTTAACCACTGATTATGCAATGTGTTCTTCTGTCTGAGCTTTGGCTTCCCTTACTGACTTCCCTGCCTCCCTTGTTTCTCCTGGTACTTCTCCTATCCCCTTCTGCCTGTGTCTTTGTATTGCCTGAATGCAATCTTTTGGCTTTCACTTTCTTTTGCTACCTCTTTGGAAAACCATAATGGTCTCCTCTTTCTTTTCCTCTTGCTAACCTGCTTAATGCATAATTCTGTTGTTCTTATAATCCCCATTTTAAATACTGCCCACTGTTCCTCAATCCTGATTCCTGTCCCATTACCCTTAATGCCTCTTTCAAGCATCTCCCATTTTCCCAAAGTCTGCCCTCTAAAATCCAGGATACGTGTTTTTGTGTGGTTTGGTTCTGCTCTTTCTGTGATTTCAAACCACAATGACTGGTGGTCACTGTTACCCAGGTGCTCCCCCACTGTTACCCCATCACACTGTCCCTGTTTGTGAGCACAAGGTCCAGTATTGCCTTCTGCCGAGTTGGTTCCATGACCAGTTGCTTGAGGAAGGCACCCTGAAGGGAGTCCAGGATAAATCTGATCCTAGTTGATGCTGCTGCTGGGATGCTCCAGTCCACGTCTGGTATATTGAAGTCTCCAACCAGTACTACCTCACCCTTGTCTGCCATCCTTTGGATGGCTAGCATCAGCTCCCTATCTGTTTCTTCCTCCTGGGCTGGTGGTCTATAGACCACACCTGTGTGGATGGCTGGCCCCATTTTCCTTTCCAGCTTAACCCACAGTATCTCTCCCCATTTGTTCCTCCTGGATCTGTGTCCCTTATGTCATTTTTTCACATACAGTGCTACTCCTCCTCCCTTCCTGCCTGCTCTGTCTCTTCTGAATATGTTGTAGCCAGGTATGGCCATCTCCCAGTCATGGTTATCATTACACCAGGTTTCAGTGATGGCCACAATGTCCAGGTCTGACTGTACCATGACAGCCTCCAGATCTTCCATCTTGTTGCTAAGGCTCCTGGCATTTGCACACATGGCTTTCCATGATTTGACCTCCCTAGACTGCTTCACTGTTCTACTCCAGCCCCTTCCTTGGTTGTCATTTATCCCTGGTTTTCCTTGCTGTCTGCCCTTCTGCTGAATTTTGCCCCTTTTCTGCTTATCCACCTTTTGGACACTAATCTCCATCTGCTACAGTATTTCAAGCACATGTACTGTCTGAACTCACAAATTTCAGTTCTTTTGTGATTTCTGTGTGAAAATACATCATGTAAGTGTATAACTAGTAACACTATATGGCATCCTGATGCTCCGTGTCTCTGCCCTACAGTTGAGGCAGCAGCAGTCTACTGCCACCTGTCCCCTGTCCCATAAGACCTCTGCCTTCTGCTGCACATTCAAGGCTGCTGCACCCTGCTGCCCACTGTTTTCTACCACACAGTCAGGTATTGTGCACCGTGTTGCCTCCATCCCCTGCATCAATCAATCAATCTTCATTTTACCAGGTGAAACACCATCGAGGGTAACTCATTTGCAAGGTGGACCTGGACATAATACAGAATAGTAAAAAGTTTCACAGATGTGGAGATATACATGTAATAAAAGATACAATAACAAGTACTAACAGACACAGTAACAATTACAAGTGAACCCAAAATATGTATAAAATAGAAAAAAACTATACAGCAAATATACAGCAAAATGTACAGTATTACAAGGACAATTCATAGGAAGTGTTCCAGAAAGAATAGAAGGCTAGAGTGTAGAGAAGGGTGAGAAATCCTAGAGACACACTGGGTGAGGACACACTCCAATTGATAAGGCTTAGCTAGGGAAGCAGTTACAGGACTCTTTGAAGGAGCATGCAGATAGCATTTTGAAGGTAGACATATTTATGGGGAGAACAATTTTTCATAAAGAATTTTGCATTAAGAATCAAGGCTGCTGTGCCCTGTCACCCCCTGCCCAAACAGTTGGGGTTGCTTCACCTTGCTGCCCTCTCTTCCTCTCCCTTACAGTTAGGGAGGCTGCACATGTTTCCCCCTGTTCCTGACTCCACAGTCAGGGCTGCTGTGCTGTGCTAAGCCATAGAGTGTTAGGTTCCCTGCCGCCACAGCTGGGCTGCTGCTCCATGCTGCCCTAGCCATCAGAGGTGGGGCTTTGGCTGCACCCTGTTACCCACTTCTATTGCCCCAAATGGGCAGGGCTGCTGCACAACATGTACCCTATCTCACAGTCAGGGCTGCTGTACTCTGATGCCCCCTGTGTCCTGCACCACCGTCAAGACTTCTGCACCATGCTGTCCTCTCTCCCCTGTCAGCACAGGCATGGCTGCTGCACCCTGCTCCTTTCTACACAGTTGGGGTTGCTGTGGCCTGCTGTGACCTAGAGCCCCATGCTTCTGCAGTTTGGGCTGCTGCAGCATGCTGCCACTTGCCACAAGATTCAGGGCATTTTCAGCACCCTGTTGCATGCCTTTACAATTGAGGCAGTTGCACCCTGCTGTCCCCCTGCCACCAGAGTCAGATCCTTTGCTACACCCTGCTGAGACAGGAACACGGGACAATAGGTGCAGTTTCAATGACTGTGAGGGTGAGAGAGGGACAGCAGCATGGTACAGTAACCCCAACTGTTTGGGAAGGGTGCAGCACAAGAGTAAGGGCATTTATGGCACCCTGTCCCCTGCTCTATGGTGCAGTAGGACACAGTGGTGGTAGTGGACAGAGGACAGCATGCTGCAGAAGCCTTGACTGTGGGGCAGGACACAGGTGGGCATCAGGGTACAGCAGCCCTAACAATGGCACAGGGTGCACATTGTGTAGCAGCACAGCCCATTTTGGGGCAATGGAAGTGTGCAACAGGGATTAGCAGCCCCAACTGTGGAGGCAGGGGGCATGAGACTCTAGGGTGCAACACATCACAGCAGCCCTGACTGTGGAGATAGGAACAGGGGGCAATAAGGTGCCATGGCCCTGACTGTGGGGGTGGGGACAGACAGCAGCAGGGTGCAGCAGCCCTGAATGTTTGGGCAGGAGAAAGGGTTGGCATTAGGGTACAGCAGCCCAAACTGTGGGACAGGGTGAAGCAGCCATGTCTGTTTGGGACAAGAGATGTGGGAAGCAAGGTGTAGCAAAGGATCTGACTTTGCTGACAGGGGGACAGCAGGGTGCAACTGTCTCAACTGTAAAGGCATGCAACAAGGTGCAGCAAATGCCCTGAATCTTGTGGCAAGTGGCAGCATGGTGCAGAAGCCCTAACTGCAGAAGCATGGGGATCTAGGGCACAGCAAGCCACAGCAACCCTAACTGTGTAGAAAGAAGCAGGGTGCAACAGCCCTGTCTGTGGCAACAGGGGTAGAGGAGAGCATGGTGTAGAAGTCTCAACTGTGATGCAGGACACAGGGGGAATCAGGGTACAGCAGCCCTGACTGTGAGATGGAATACATGTGGTGCAGCAGCTCTGCCCATTTGGGGCAATGGAAGTGGGTAGTAGGACATAGTAAAAGCCCCACCTCTCATGACTGGGGCAACATGCATGATGCAGCAGCCCCAGCTGTGGAGGCAGGGAACCTAGCACTCTATGGCTTAACACAGCACAGCAGCCCTGACTGGGGAGACAGGAACAGGGGGCAACAGGTTCAGTGTCCCTAACTGTGAGGGTGGGGGAGAGGGGGCAGCAGGGTGCAGCAATCCCAACTGTTTGGGCAGGGGGTGGCAGGGTGCAGCAGTCCTGATTCTTTAGGCAGGAGATGGAGGCAGCAGTGTGCACAATCCATGAATGTGTGGGAAAAGACAGTGGGCAGCAGGGTGCAGCAGCCTCAGATATGTAGCAAAATGCAGGGGGCTTGTGGGGCAGGGGACTGGTGGCAGTAGACTGCAGCTGCCTCAACTGTGGGGCAGACACAGTGCACTGAGATGCCATATAGTGTTTCTTGTTATACACATACATGATGTATTTTCACATGGAAACCACCAAATAACTTGAAATTTGTGAGTTCAGATTGTACATGCACTTGAAATACTGTAGTAGAGTGTGACAATCACCTGCTTGTCAATCTGACATTAAAAAATATGTTCTTACATGAATGTATTTCTGAAGGCTACATCAAAGACAAACTGTTTCTGTGAATGAAGATTTAGATTTATTTTTATTCATTAATCAGCCTTGTGTTATATAGTTAGAAAAAAATCTGAGTTTTAATTAGATAGACCTGAAAGCTATGATACAGACAAGCTGATTTTTCACAGAGAAAGATTTCCACTACTTCAATTCAGCACTGAAACTGAAATGATCGGCTTTTTAAAGGAAGAGAATGATAGATTTTAAGCTGATCTATCAACACACAAACCAGAGACTGGGTTTGTAAGAAACCTGCAAACTCAGCAAACCATTAACTCTGCAGAGTGCTGCTCTGATTGGGAATCTGAAACAGTAAGCTATTCCAAAATTATATTATCGCACTCTAAGCTTGGCTGAGAGGACAGAAATATCTCCACTGTTTTCAGTCACTGTAGAACAAGTTAACAAATGTTAATTTAAAGAAAATCACAAAACCAAACAGCATGAAATTTTCAGGAAACACTAATCATGACACATGGACTTGAATTTCAGCTTTCAAGCCTTTATTAAAAATATGTAAAAACCGTTGCACATGATCATTAAGAATCTCACTAAAAGTGATATGCTTAAAGTAAAAAACAGGCCAATTATGGGGAACATTTTCCTCAGAAGAGGAGAGGGAGTGTTCAGGAAGGGTGAACACGCTATAACCAGAAAATCTAGAATTAAGGGAATTAGCTGTTTCAAAAGGGTCTGTAATCTTGTAATCATTGACCTTCAAAAATCTAATTTTATCTTTGTCTTTAGTGTTAATCAAGAAATTGACATTGTCCCCAACACGATGAGAATTAGACCAATCAATTCCCAACTTCTTTTTGTAATATTCAGTTTTGGCAGATATTATCATGAACTTAACTCTGTTTCTAATTTGTATATACTGGGACAACAAATCAGCTGAAGGAGAAGACTTAAAAGTAGCCAAGCCAATTTCCTTTACTTTATCATTTTCTTTATATTTTCAGATATCCAATTATTAGGGGAACCTCTGACTCTCCTTGTGCACATAGGAAAACATTTTTCTGAATGGGGAGAAGCTGATTATGGAAAAATCCAAAGCCAAATCAACATTTGGTATAAGGTCTAGATAAGGCCAATCAATAAGAGATAACTCCAAAGCCTAATCAGAGATAACATTTTTATGTTTGCTTGCACGCATGTGCAAGAAACATAGTGCCATCATCAGAGATTTCGGAGGTGTGTCACCTCCTCCTCCTCCAATTCAGGCAGCGAGCTGGCAGGCGCAGCCCCTATGCCAATGCATTTTGGAGCTGTGTATGACACGCTCCAAAATGCAGTACGCTACAATTGAAAGGGAGCTACGCTTGGTGAGCAGTGATAAGAAGCTGCTCACGCCCCAGCCACAGATGTACGCCTTCCTCATCTAGCTGACAAATGACGGGTGCCCAACTCCCCGCCGGCTGGCGCCTGCATCGCCTCCCCTTCCCAGATTTGGTGCCACGCTGGGAGCCCACCCCAGCGTGGCAATAAATATTTTGCTGGCGTGGGTGCCCAATCCCCCATCGGCTGGGCACCCCCCTCAAGGTCCTTGTGCAGCGCTGGGAGCACACCCAGCGTGGCAAGCGTGCAATAGTTTTTTGCCGATGGGGTGCCCAATCCCCGTTGGCTGAGCAGCCCCTCAAAGTCATTTGTGCCCATGCTGGGGAGCCCACCCCAGCATGGCAAGCCCAATCCAGCGATGTCTTTTTCTTCCCTGTAAAACAAAAACTGTCCGCAGTAGCGTCTCGAGCCCCATCCGCCACCCACCCTCGCACCCAGCCTCCCGCACCCCCCTCACCCCATACTTACCTCCGGACTCTGGCGACAATCTTGGTGGACCAGAACACGTCTGCACACTTCAAAGCGACCGCGAACTGAGGAAATGCCGGTAAGCTGTATAATGGGCTAGATAGGAGGGTTGAACTTTATTGCATATCTCAGGCATTTTGGGAATTTTGCACCAAATTTTCAACATGGGGTTTTAGGACCCTTCTCATGAATGATGTCACTGTCATGGCGTTATTCAGGTTGAAAGGTGATTCAGCGCGGTTACTGCGCGGTGACTAATGAAATCGCCCTAGGGACTGAATACTGCCGATGACAGTGTGTTCATGAGAGAGACTATCGTGAGTGGTAATAGTACAGCTATTAAATAAACTGTTTAATGGCGTCGTTTGCGCGGTTCTCGCGGGCTCGTAAGTTCACAAAATTTCAATATTTTCACTCCAGATTTTCAACATTGCCATTTCATGACACCGTCTTATGAGTAGTACAGCTGTCATTTTCACATCTCACCCAAAATGTGTTTCCGCTTTGTAGCGCAGAATGGCGCGAGTCGATTATTTGAAATCAATGTGCACGGGACAAATTAAGAAAATCACAGTGACACTGTTCATGAGCAGAGGTCTTGAAATGGCTATGTTGAAAATTTGGTGAAAAAATCCTAAAATGACTGTTTCTGGTCGTTGCGCGGTTCTCACCTGCGCTCATAGGTTCTTAATTTTTCAATTTTTCACTCCAGATTTTCAACATTGCCATTTTCCACACCTTCTTATGAGTAGTACAGCTGTCATTTTCACATCTCACCCAAAATGTGTTTCTGCCATATGGCGCACAATGGCATGATCGTGCGAACTCAGTGTATGGACACATTAAGAAATCACAGTGTCACTGTTCATGAGCAGAGATCTTAAAATGGCTATGTTGAAAATTTGGTGACAAAAGTCCAAAAATGACTGTGTTACGAGTGAGCATTGTGCAGTTTCCATGCATCCTCGTTAGTTCATGACTTTGTAATATTTTCAGTCCAGATTTTCACTAGCGGCATTTTTCAACACTTCCTTATGAACAGTACAGCTGCCATTTTTCACAACATGGCGAAGTGTGTTTTCACACTTTCAGTGCAGAATCGTGGTGGTTGTCAGAAATCATTGTTCGGCACAGATAAAGAAAATCACAGTGACACTGTTCATGATCGGAGGCACCAAAATGCCTGAGTTGACAATCTGCTATAAAATATCCTAACCTACTTATATAGCGAATTGTCGTTGCACAGTTTCTATATTTCATTGACTTCACCATTTTTTAAATATTTTTCTACACATTTGCAACATAGCCATTTCTCCCATGACAGAGTACAGCTGTCATTTTACAACCTGTTAGAATATTTTGCCCGTGGTGCCTAAATCCGTAGTCACTGTGCATAAGCAGCTTTGGCTACCAAGCTGATATTCCCCTGTTCATGAGGTGGGGTCACCAAAACAAACATGTTGAAAATTTGAGTTAAAATACCAACGAATGCCTGAGGTATTAGGCTTTTCAACTAAATCGCCCAACCCTATAGAGAATGACAGGAATCAGAGGTGTGACTGATTCTTGCCTGTGATGCTCATACCATTCCACACCCTGCAGTCACTGAGAGGCATCGAGGTATGCCTTGGACTCTTCGGCCCCAAACTTCACCCCATTCTCCTATATTGCACCCATCTCACCGTATTTCCTAATGAAATGGGGTGCGCATAAGGGCCAAAGCCCCCAAGGAACACGTGACACTTGTCAGTCTCTGCAGAGTGGGGTGTGGTGAAATGGCATGGCTGTTATGCCTGATGACCCAAATGCACACCCCTATGCCTGTCACTCTCTGCAGGGTGGTGGTGGGGTTGGCTTCAGTTCAATACTTCACTGCCATTCCTATTACGCAGCTCTGTAACTTCTACACTACCACTGCCAATGCCAGTAAGCAAACATTCGGCATTGACAAATGCTTGTTAAGATTACATGACTGGACAAATCAAGGGAGAATTCTAGGTGACCTAGAAGATAGAACACAATATGTGGTAAAATGATAATTATACAATGGGCAGGAAAACTTACCGTAAATACTGTATCCTGATTGGCTGACTCGTACCCCTCTTCCGTTGTAAAATCCAGCATCACCCCACGGGAAGAGGTATCAGCCACCCTTCAGCCACATGAATAAGTAATGTAAATATCACTCCGACCATCGCCAGCCCTAAGTCTATAACACAAGAATACCTGCTAAACACCCATCCCAAACTCCACTACCGCAACTGTCATTTCGGCCACACAACTTACATTCCGTTCACAAAACTCGACTACGAAAAAGCAAATACATAAGTTGCTCCCCTCCATTTACTCCGTCTCCATACATATTTTTCTCTCATACACATGTACCTCCCAAGTACCGCTCCTCTCGAACTCCGACACCAATTCTCTCTTCCTCATCAGCTGCACCTCCATGTTAGCGCTGTTCAAGGATGTCTAGAGTGCGTGCTGAATTTTTATTTTCCCACATTTAAATCACAGGTTCCGTTTATATTGGATGTGGGGTAATGCCAGAAGGAAGCAGCATGGGTGGAATGCGGGAATACGTGGACAGTGATGGTGCCTATGTTAGAGTCAGATTTTGTCCTTAACTTCGAGACAGCCAATAGCATTGCAAGTATGTTTTTCTATGTATACAGTGTCAGAATGGGCTACCCTTGCAGATTCCCGAGTAGGTGTTGTACGGGAACTGAGTTCATGCTAGGAATGATGAAACACAAAGTAGCAGCTTTCCTATATTTTTTTTTATAGATAATGCTTTTTTAAAACTGATTTAGTGATCAGAATTTTGAGATCCTGCACTGTATGTTGGGGGTTGAAGCTAGAAGTACTGCTTACCATCTTAGAAAAACAAACTCCCGAATCTCCACCAAATGGACTATTTTCTCTGGCGTAGTAACACTTTCACTATTTCTCCCATTTAAAATAAAAAAAATTACTAAAAATAAAAAAATTATTAAACACAAAATATTAACACTGTATAATAGCAATATCCCACTCGAGGGTGTTAGTGATGCCAGGATTTACTCCACCTCTGGTGCGTTATCACCAGCTACGCCTCGTGGACCTAACAAATTCAGGCATGGGTAAATCCTGGCATCACCAACACCCTCTCGAGGTACATTGCTTAACTAACTGAATCATCAAGCAGTCCAGCAATTGAGATTTTATTTTGTAATAAAGCTAATATAAACTTTCTGAATGATCTCTCCTATAGATTCAAAATTCAAGAACATTTTCAGACAACAATTTTTATGTAAGAAATAACCACAATACTGATGAAGATAGGAAAATGGAAAAACAGAATAGATACAAAAGACAAGAAAGAAAAAGAAAAAGGGACATGGACAAGGAAGGGATAGGATGGGAGGTGTTTCAAAATACATGAAGTGATTACAATTAAAAACACCATGGCTGCATATAAATTCCTGACTCATTGGGTAAAAGTTACATAGGAGAGTTCGCTAATAATTGTACTATATAGTTTTACTGATTTTGAATGTCTGGTCATGTGATAGCTCTTCAATTTACAGTGTTTATATGCAGTCCTTATAATGCTGGCTGAACCCTCAGGATAAAATCCTTTATTGTTAGAGTATCAACAATGTGCAATGATCAATAAGTATGTCAGTTTTTAATTTTCTAATGCTGTTAATTCATGGCTTTGGAATTATTTCACAGCTAAAATTATTTTTAAATACATAATGAGTATACAGACCTTGCACAGTATTATCTGTACCACTGGGTTAAAGCCTACCATTATTAGAGGACCACTAACATGTACAAAGCACAGCTCCACTATATCTGTGTGTAACTCAGGTTTGCAGTCTGCTGCAGTTCATGGTAATTTCTTATGACAGTCACAGCTCAGTGTGTCTTGAAATTACATTGTGTGCATGCAGTCCTCATGGTTGACAGGGGCCTGCATTCCTAAACATTGATACCATGGGAGGTCCCAAAACTGTATAAGGGTAAGATTACACTTTCTCAAAAAGTAAGGAAATTCATTGCAAAAAAACTTTGTTAATGCATCAGTTAGGGTTGAAGTGACAAAAGTAGGGAAATGAGGCATTAGGGTTGAAACCTTAACCCCCCATCCTACCACCCCACCCCCACCCTCCACAGACCAGCAGGAGCATGGTGTGTGCCTTAAGTCGTCAGGTCTAACTCTCCTCCATTCTCCTATATGAACATACGAACATATGAAATTGCCAGCAGATACAGGCCATTTGGTCTATCTAATCTGCTCGAGTGTGCAGCACTTCAGTTCATTGACTGCAGCTGCCCCCATATGCTCTCTCCCATCTTCCACCCCTCCCAGTTTGTACCTCCCTTAAATCTGTCCCACCTCTTAATGCCCAACCTCTACAGTGATAAACTTCCTCTGGCAGAGTCTTCCACCCTGCCACCATCCTTTCTGTGAAATAGTGCCTCCTCAGTTCCCTCTTGAACCTGCCCCCTTCCAACTTCATAGAATGTCCCCTGATTTCTGTTCTGCCTTTGAGATTGAACATACACCTAATGTCTACTCTGTTCAAATCCTTCAGGCACTTGATGGACTCAATCATATCCCCTCTCTCCTTTCTTTCCTCCAGGGTATACATATTGAGCTATCTCAGTCTCTCCCCATATGGTCTGTCCCCCAACCCCAGGATCATTTTCGTTGCCCTGTGCTGTACCCCCTCCTTTAGTTTGATGTCCTTTTTCAAGTAGAGGCACCGGAATTGCATGCAGTACTCTAGATGCAGTGTCACCAGGGACCTGTAGGGGGCAAGATGACCTCCCCACTCCTAGAAGTAATCTCCTTGCTGCACACCCTAGCATCCTGTTTGCCTTCTCTGCTGTATTCCTGCACTGAGCAGAGTGGTTCATCTCCCTGGTTACCAGCACTCCCAGATCCTTCTCCTACTTGGATTTTTTAATGGGACATCCTCCAGCCATTAACTGTGTCCTGGGTTCTTGCCTCCTAAATTCATCACTTTGCACTTCTTGGCATTGAAACCAAGCCGTCAAGTGTGAGACCATTCCTCCAGTTTTGCCAAATCCTCCTGAAGTACTTTTGCTCCCTCCCCCCATCTACCTTGGCACAAATCTTTGTGTTGTCTACAAATTACTGATCTTGCTTTTAATCTCTACTGCAATGTCGGCTGTGAAAATGTTAAACAGTACCAGTCCCAGCATCGAGCCCTATGGTATACCACTTGTTACTGCCCTGGGATGAGATGCCCCCCACTACTACCTTCTGCTGTCTACCCTGCAGACAGTTATTGACCCATCTGACCAGTTTCTCCCCTGCTCCTAGACTATCCAACTTGCAGGTCAGCATAACATGTGGCACTGAGTCAAAGGCCTTGCTGAAATCCAAGTAGAGGATATCCATCCTTGTCCCTGTCCAGTACCCTCGTAACCCAGTCATAAATATCAACCTTGTTCACCTGGCAGGATCTGCCCAAGACAAACCCATGCTGCCTACCATCCTGGAGATTGTTATCCTCAAGAAATTGCACTAGTCTTAATTTGAGGATTGTCTCCATCAGTTTTACCAATTGCAGTAAGGCTCACTATTCTGTAGTTCACAGGTTCGTCCTTGGGCCCAATCTTATGGAGAGGTACCACATGCACTCCAGTCCCTGGCCATGCATCCTGAGTTCAAGAGGTATTGAACTGGTCCACCAATGGCCCTGCCAGGATCCTCTGCCAAATCTCTCAGCACTCTGGGTGGACTCCATCTGGGCCAGGTGCCTTGTCCACCTTCAGGGACTTAAGACACTCCCTCACCCATTCCACCATGATTTCCTCTTCCATGGTTGCTTCTCCCCCACCCTCTCCCACCTTGCCCTTCCTCTCAGGTATGGGCCCATACCTCTCTTTGGTGAAGACTGAACAGAAGTATTCATTAAGTACTTCTGCCTGCTCAGCCCCCTTTTCTACCCATCCACTTCCCTTCCTGATCCTAACAATTTGATCCTTGCTCTTCCTCCTCTCTCTGATGTATCTGAAGAAATCCTTTTCTCTTCATTGATCCACTGTGCTAACCTCTGTTCCCTAGCCACCTTTCCTGCCCTTACTGCTCTGCTCAATTCTCTGGATTTCTTCACATATTCTTCTTTGTCTTCTGCCCTGCTGGGTCTCTTGTAGGCCCAAAATGTATTCCTCTTTTCCCTCACCTTCTCCACTACCTCTCTACTGATCCAACTTGGTTTCTTGGTCCTGGATTTCTTGTTTTGGCTCTTGACACAAGTTTTAGTGGCTTCTGCCAGTCCTGTCTTGATGTCTGCCCATTTTTGTTCCATGTCCATTTCTGTAGGATGCTTGCTATATGACTTTCCAGTATGTTTCCCATTCTGCCAAAGTCCACCCTTTTGAAGTCCAGGACCCTAGTTTTTGTAGTGGCTACTTCCCAACCCAGATTGATTGAGAACCACACTCTGCAGTGATCACTGCTTGCCAGATGTTCCTCCACCCTTACATCCCTGACCTCTTCCCCATCTTCCAGTACCAGGTCTAGTATATTACTCTCCCTCATTGGCTCCATTACCCTCTGGGTAAGGAAGTCATCCTGGAATGCTTCCAGGAGGATGTGGTCTGTGGTGCAAGTGGTTGCTGGGATACTCCAATCCACCCCTGGTAGATTAAAGTCCCCCACCACCACTGTGCTCCCTTTGTCACTATGCCTCCTTATCTGCTCCCCCAGTTCCCTATCAATGTCCTCCTTCTGCACCGGAGGTCTATAAACAACCCCCAGATGGATCTTGGTCCCTTTCTGGCTATGTAGTTGCAACCATATGACTTCCGATCTGCCCTCCTCCCCTTTCTCCCTATTACATCTGATCCCTTCCCATATGTAAATGGAAACCCCCAGCCTTCCCTTTATCTCTATCCTTCAGAATAATTTGTACCCTGGGATGGTTGGGTCCCAATCATGGTGCCTGGTTGCCCATGTCTCAGTAATGGCAGCTATGTCTACCTCTCCTCTGCCATCAATGCCTGCAACTCTGCCAACTTGTTTCCCAGGCTCCTAGCATTTAGTGAAACAATTCTCCATGCTGCTCCTATCCTTCCTGCTTCCTTACCCTTTACTCCAACCCATATTCCCCTATGGTCATAGCTATCCTATACTCTACCATGTCAGCTTTCTTGCACATGGAATGGAGTGAGAGTTAGGTCCAATGACCCCAAGGCACACTCCATGCCCAGTTGGTCTGTGGAGGGTGGGGGTGGGGTGATAGGGTGGTTAGTTCATTAGGGTCTCAACCCTAACACCTCATTTCTCTACTTTTGTCACTTCAACCCTAACTGATGCATTAACAAAGATTTTGCAATGGATATATATATATATATATATATATATATATATATATACACACACACACACACAAACAATCACACGTACCCCATAATGCAAAGCATCATGGGTTGTATATGCAAAGCACCACAAAATGTTATGCTGGTTCAATTTTAAGCAGAAATGCATGGTGCCAAAAGGCCTCTCACACAGTGTGCAAAGGATGCCAACAGAAGACACAGACATGCATTTCATCCAGCCAGGACTCATCAGTGTGCCTCATCTGTATGACACCCCAGTGGAATGAACCAGTTACCCTAAGTTGGTCTATCGGGTAAGGGTTGTGGTGAGCCCAATACAAAAAAAAACAAGCTAAAAGACAAAGAACTTTAGTGCATAAGCACTGAGGCAAGGGTTACCCCAAAGCTGAACCAGCATAACATTGTGTGGTGATTTGCATATATAGCCCATGATGCTTTGCATTATAGGAGAATGTGTGATTTTGTATTTCTTTAAACTTGGCTTCCCAGCCAATGCCCTTTGGGGTAACCCTTGCCTCAGTGCTTAATCACTAAGATTCTTTGTCTTTTATATATATTTATTTATGCAACAGGTGTACAAATAAAAACTGTGTTATGAATCCATGTATCTGAGTCACTGTGTATATAACTTTATCCACACAGTTACTTTGTGCCAAGTTGCACAAATTATGCGCTATCCAGTGCTAATGGGCAATATCTCAGTTTTCATGAAAATGCGTATTAATCAAATAAAACCTGTTGCATAAATAGAATACATGTGTGTGTGTGGGGGGAGGGGTGACTGTGTGATAACTCATGTGGTACAGTTGCCAGTGACCTCTTCTAACTGTTACTTGTGGCTTTGCCACTTGTGAGGTTACTTGAGGTCACTAGCAACTGTAGCAGATAAATGAGTTATCACACAGTCACCCTCCCCCACATATCTCTTATAGATATCTCTCTCTCTATATATATATATATATATATATATATATATATATATATATATATATATGTAGATATAGATATGTATTTCTAAAATTGTATTTCCCATGCCTGGTAGTGGTCTAATACTACATAAACCAACCCTTTCATGGCAAATAAAGCAAGCTGGTAAAATATTGTAGTGCATTGTTCAAAACTGTAGATTGAATTTTACATCTAATAAACAAAATAATGTCAGCTTTTTGTACTTATGCCTATGTAATAAATTAAAACAATAAATATTCCATAACAAATTAAATATTGATTCCACAACCCTGCAATTTTGATTGGATGCTTTAGCTCCTAGAAAGGACTGGTATGGTAAATGGACATCTGAAGAATATGAAATTCCATTAACAAAGTAATTACTGTTCTGTATGTTGCTGTAGCTTTTAGTTAGCAATAACAATGACCTCTGTTGTGGGCATTTCCTGGTGAATCTACAACTGGGTGGTCTGGGCCATCAACTTCTTCAACAAGCCATAAATCACTAGAGTACTGGCTTTTCAAACATCCATGATTTTATTGATTAAAAATTATCAAACCCTTTTTGAGAATGCATGTATGTATCAATTTTATTGTTATAATCACATCTGATCATAACAAAAAAAGGATTTTAAAATCATTGCTGCATTAGAAAAACAATGATGACATTTATACATTTAAACATTTATACACATACAGTAGAAGTGTTCCCCTACTATATTCTACACTGTCCAATCATGATTCTAATATATATTTACAATATTCTATTTTTAAATGGCATCTGTGCCATACAGGGATTTTTTTTTAAATACTGTTTAACATTTTACTCACTAAAAATATTTTTCCTTTCATTCATTGTATCCACCAAAATAGACTAAATCTTGCTAGAATTCTAGGATCCTGAGAATTTAATAAGATAATTATAGTTTTCTGTTGAACTAAAGAGGTCCTTTTGATGCCAGCCCAGTGGCTCAATAGTAGAGATACTGCCTGCCATGCAAGCTACCCAGCTTTGTGAGTGAACTCAGGTCACATGGTGACCTGTCAGAGGATAGGAAAGTGTGTCCCAAAGACAAAGACTGCTCTACTCTCTTGGGGAGGTGAAACATGCCACAGCAATACTTGCATGCCACCTGGTGGTAGCCAGGTGGCAGCACAGTGGCAGTCACTATTCTGGAAGGGACCATCCCCCAGATTCTCATACATTTGTGCATGCCTCCACATGCATGGGCAGTGCATCATGGCATATTCAGTGACCCTATGGGGAAAATAGAGGAAAATCTCCAACAGCAGGATGGTACTTTAGTCTTCTAGCCTGCACCACTGTATAGGTTCCTCTGCTGGAGCTATCTGGATTGTGGAATTGTTCTTAAGAGGGTCTTGTCCTATCCCAAGAGTCCCACCATGAAGGGAACTGGTGGGGGAACTTTGCTGGCAGAGAGGTATGTCCTAGTGAATGTGAATGTTCTGGATGAGTGAACTGGAGCAGATGGGACTAATTTGATGTAAGAAGAATATCTTAACAAAAGGTCCTTTTGAGGACCAAGTCAAACCCTTTGTCCTGTGTTATGCCATCAGTAAAATAATATTAGATGTACTAAATCCTCTGGGGAGTTCAGCCCTTAGTTACAGTTTTTGTACCTTGCCTCCAGAATCTTTGATTGTTTAGTAGCAAATTTGAACTTGTTGAGTGCCTTTTTCTAGATGTGGTTCTCAAGAAAATTTACATAAGGTTAGATTGGATCATGTGCATACTGAGTAGGAGGGGAAGAGTTTGACTATGGCATTTTTAAGCCTTGTATGGTTGTAGCTGCAGCCAAAGACTTGACAGATTCTCTCTCTGGTGGTCCCTTTGTGGAACTGCAGGCAAGTAATTTCTCTAGCAATATCTCAGAAATTTGGGGTAAATATCCGGCCATGTCTTTGACTGCAACTGTAGCTTCAATTTTTCCATTAAATGTAAAGATAGTAAGTTGTTATTTTTATATTTGTTAATTTGATCCAAAAGCCCATAAGTTGGGTTTTAACCTTGGCTTGTATCTTAGTGACATCAAGTTCTGCTCACGTAGCATAACATTGTATCCCCTGTGGGAGGCCTAGTAATAGACTCTAAAACCTGTTTAATGGTTGTTTCAATAAATCAGATTTTGCAAGATCACAAATTTCAGATCTGTAAATTGTTTGGTTATCTCGTTACACTGCACTGCTCTTATCAAATCAAATCAGACATTATTTGTAAAGGCACCTTTCAAAACCAAGGCGCCTGTACATAACATAACAAAAATCAATAAATAAACAATGTTAAAAATTTATGCAACATGGCAACATTAAAAATCAATATACACATGGCTAAAAAGAAATGTTTTGAACACCCCCTTAAAACTTTGGACAGTCGGGCAATCTCGCACCTGGTGAGGTAGAGAATTCCACAGGGTTGGGGCCATAAAACTAAAAGATCTTGCCCCAGATGTCTTTAAACGAACCCTGGGAATCTCCAGCAATCCCTCATCAGTGGATCAGAGAGAGTGGGAGGGACAGTAGGGACAAAGGAGATCTTTCAGATAACCAGGTCCCTGATCATGTAGGGCCTTATAGGTCAGCAAACCAACCTTGAAGGTGATTTGCCAGCATACTGGCAGCCAGTGCAGTCCGAGGAACACAGGCATTATAAAACTGGCCCTAGAAGAACCAGTCATAGCCAGGCTGCCGCATTCTGCACTAGCTGCAGGTGGCGAATATCAACCCCTGGTAGCCCAAGATAAAGTGTGTTGCAGTAGTCAAGGCAGGAGGTAACTAAGGTGTGGACCAAAGTAGGAAGATCGTCAGGAGGAACCAGGTTGTTCACCCGGGCGATGTTCCTCAGATGGTAAAAAGAGGCTTTGACAACTGCCAACACCTGAGATTTAAGTGTCAAACAGTCATCAAACACAACGCCCAAGTTCTGCACCTGGTCTGAGGTAGCTAGCTGAATACCCCCAAGCCATAAACCCAAGGGTGATCCCACCAACAAACCCGCCTCCTGGTGATCTGGGTCCACAACCAACACCTCAGTTTTCTTTGGATTCAACCACAGCAAAGTCACATTCATCGAGTCCTGGATTTCGGCTATACAATTTTTATAGACTGAAATGGCAGCATCTTGGTCGAGTACAAAGGACATGTACAGTTGAGTATCATCTGCATAGCAGTGGAAACTCAAACCATACCGCCTAATAATCGCTCCCAATGGCAGCTTATACACCGCAAACAACATGGGAGCCAAAATGGAGCCCTGCGGCACCCCACAGGATAGGGGGGAATGATGTAGAGGAAAAAATTCCAGACACCACCCTCTGAGTCCTACCCTCAAGGAAAGAACAAAATCAACTGACGACTGTACCAGACAGCCCACAGATAAACCACAAGTGCTCCAATAGCACACCATGGTCCATGGTGTAAAATGCTGTAGAGTGATCAAGAAGGACCAAGCTGGAATGGGTCTATTGATCTCTCGCTATTAGGAGG
Source organism: Neoceratodus forsteri (assembly GCA_016271365.2). Classification (NCBI taxonomy): domain Eukaryota; kingdom Metazoa; phylum Chordata; order Ceratodontiformes; family Ceratodontidae; genus Neoceratodus; species Neoceratodus forsteri. Next base: position 880,052,007 of record CM028131.1, on the reverse strand, counting down.
TCATTTAGTACCTGGACAAGAGCTGTCTTGGTACTATGTCTCTTCCTAAATCCAGACTGGAGAGAATCATAGACACTGTGGCTGGTCAAATGATCATTCACCTGCGACGCGACCACCTTCTCAATAACCTTACCCACAAAGGGCAGGTTAGAGACAGGCCTGTAGTTTGCCAGACAATCCGAGTCCACAGAGGACTTTTTAAGAAGGGCTGAACAACAGTCTCCTTCAGAGAATTTGAAAAAATCTCCTTCTCCATAGACCTCCAGACTATCTCAGCAAGGACCGGACCAATTTTATCCACACAGCCCACTAAGAGACATGTGGGGCCCAGGTCCAAATGACAGTTGGTCGAATGCAATGACTGGATGACCATTGCAATGTCACTAACTGTGGGAAGGCTGAAGTCAGACCACACAAATTGGGTGTCCGACATCTTCTGCCGACCATCACAGCTCCCATTAGGGAGGGTCAAGTGGACGTCATTCCTAATTGTGGCAACCTTATCTGAAAAGAATTGGGCAAACTCCTCACAGCATTCTTGAGAAAAGTTCTTCTGGGCTGAAGACAGATTGGATTGCACAATCTGTTCACAGACCGGAAAAGCTGAGCTGGTCAATTCTGTGCAGCAGCAATCTCTCTGGATAGGAATTCTGCCTTCTTACGAGAGATTACTGATTGATAGACCACATAATGGTCCACCAAACTAAGTTTGTCACAATCCAGGCCCGATTTCTGCCAGCACCTATCTAACTTTCGTCCAGCTCTCCTCAACTCCCTCAAAATCTCATCAAACCAAGGAGACCTGGGGTGAAACGTGAGGGGACGAACATGAACAGGAGCAATGGAATCCAGGGCCCCTACTTCTGCCTTATTATAGGTGAGTACTAAGTTCCCTGGATCCATGCAATCACTCAGAAAACCGATAGATCCAGTACCGCCATCAGGCCATCTGAGGAGACACCCCTCAAAGGTCGGTACCGGACCATCTTCATAGGGGCTGGCCTACTAGGGATGGCCTCAAAGCTGAACCCCAATGGTATGATGGTCAGACCACCCGACTGGTTCCACCACCAAATCAGATATCTCCATCTCCAGTAGGAACACCAAGTCCAATGAATGACCACCAATATGAGTCAAGGAGGAATAAACCTGTGTGAAGCCCAGTGCAATCATTAACTGGTGGAAGTCCTGACCAAACTGCGAGAGTTCATTGTTGACCCAGGCATTGAAATCCCCCAGAACCAACCATCTGGGGGATCCGAATGTCAGGCTGACAATGAAGTCTGCAACTTCCTGCAGGAAAACATTCCCATCACCTGGTGGATGATAACAGAAGTATCCTGTACCCCACACCCTCGCTCATGATACATTCAAAGGAGTTGGTAGTTCCCACTGGTACCTTCACTAGGCAGGCCCAGTTCGGTCTAAAACAGATAGCAACACCCCACCCATATGATCCATCCTAGGGCAGTGTATCACCAAGTACCCAGCCAGAATTGCTGATGCCAAACTGGGCCAGCATTCTCATCCAGCCAGGTCTCAGTGATGCACGCCAGGTCAGATGATCCAACAAAATCTGATATAATAGTGGTTTTGTTTTAATAGACCTGATGTTGCATAACACCACCCGAGTAGGATGAGAATCCGAGGATGACGTGCTACCTGCCAACTGCAAGCAGAACCCTTGGGTATGGGAACCAGACAGGGCGGACCCCTTTCCTGGACCCATTTCACCCCAGGGCATCTCTTTGTCCCCACTATCCCTATCCACCCACTCCTTTTCATTCCCTCTCCAGGCCCAACCCTGGTTCTCCTCCTCTTTCTAGCAATCCCCAGAGCTCTACACCATCTGTACACCACTGGCGAAAGGGGAGGAAGAAAAAAAGAACAGAAGTCCCTGAGCCTGGAGGGGGAATAATACCTGACCATCCTTATACCTTCCCAACATATATTTACCACACTAAATAAATACCAGTAAATAAACAACCCCAAAATACAGATTTAACCCACACCCAAACAAACAATACTTAAATACTCTAACAAACAACCACAAAAATTAAACAAATACAACACCCTATATAACAATTTAACAGCAGAATATAACAGAGGCTCTTTCATAGAGCCAAGTCCAGTCGCACAGAAAGAGCCCAAAACTGCCAGTTCCCAATAAGAATAGAGAGCAAAAACTGAGAGTCACAGGTTAATCAAAGCGCAGGGTCGGCCAAAGGTAATTCACCCCTTTCACAGGTGAAAAACCAAATCAACAGATAGTAAATGACAGGCCTCTTTACTAGTCATGGAATATACCCTGGATCTCTCACCTCCAGAAAGGTAGCACTGTTCAAACTCCCTCATGGGCTCTCAGTTCCACTTGAGAGTCAACAACCCCAAATAATGATCTTAAACCAGGAAAAGTACATATAGTTTGCAGCTGAAAACAAAACTCACTGTGAGATCAAGTCAGAGAGCAGGAAAACTAAGGCAAAGGCACCCAGGAATCACGATCCAATTTCACAACTCCACACGATTCCTTACGTCAGCCCGATATCAGGGCTGAAAGAGTGCTTTAGGTGTAAAAGATGTCAGGATTTCAGCCATTCTCAAAGAATCCTGAAAGACCAACCAGACCCCAAGAACCTCTTCCCAGACCCGCTCCCCACCACAGCTGCCCTCCAGCTACTGAGTGGCAGAAGCGGAAGTGCCACGGATACGGCAGCCCAACGGCAGCAGCGCCATAGCACACCACCAGGTCAAAGTCAGGGACCAGGAAGGAGCTCCTCTCCATAGTCCACCAACGTTTACCTCCAATCAAGCAATCCAAATCACTGCTCACTCCACCAAGACTCCACACCCTGCTCTCCACACTCCCAGCCTGCTCTTCACTCTCCTTTCCATGGGCTCCACAAGTAATGGCTTCTTTCTTTTATGGGGTCAGTGAAACAACCCCAGAATTCACTTCAGGGGCATCCCAGTGACACCCTGATACACCCCAATAGTGCTATTGGACTCGGCACGTTCTTCACCAGCTTCACCAGCTGTAAAACAAATGGGAAAGCGGCAAATCATCCAGATAAAAAAATCCAAAAGCACCAGGAGTAGTTCACACAGCTATGATGGTGTTACCCCAGTATTTTTGAGTGGGCGTCTAATCTGATCTGATATTAACTATTATCACCTGCTGATTTATTAATTTATTAAACTACTATTACCTTGTATCTGGATTTATGGTTTTGTTATTATCTTGTTTTATTGGAATATTGTTTATTGTTAAGTGTAGGACAGATAGAACTGTATTAGTCTCTGCCTCATACAGTGGCGTGAAAAAGTATTTGCCCCCTTCCTGATTTTCTCTATTATTGCATATTTGTCACACTGGATGTTTTCAGGTCTTTAGACAAAATATAATATTAGATAAAGGGAACCTGAGTGAACAAATAACACTTTTTTTTTACTTATTTCATTTATTTAATGAAAAAAGTTAACCAACACCAACTGGCACTGTGTGAAAAAGTAATTGCCCCCTAGTTAAATCAACCCAATTAAAGGGATAATTAGAGTCAGCTGATTGAACACAGCCAGGCTTGATTACAGCCAGCCCTGCTCAATATAAACCTCACTTATTTTGGCCCTTACCATCAGAGTCACATTGCCAGCACAAAGATTCAACAAGCACATTATGCCATGATCAAAGGAAGTTCCTGAAAGATCAGAAAAAATTTGTTGCCCTCTATCAGTCTGGAAAGGGTTACAAAGCTATTTCTAAGGCTCTGGGACTCCATCGAACCACAGTGAGAGCCATAATCTCAAATGAGAACACTTGGAACAGTAGTGAACCTTCCAGGAGTGGGCGGCCTGCAAAATTACTCAAAGGCGCAGTGTAAAATCATCCAAGAAGTCTCAAAGGATCCTAAAACAACATCCAAGAACTGCAGGCTACTCTTGCCTCAGCTAAGGTCAGTGTTCATGACTCCACAATCAGAAAGAGACTGGGCAAAAATGGGCTTCATGTGAGAGTAGCAAGGCGGAAACCACTGCTAACCAAGAAGAACATAAATGCTCATCTCTCATTTGCCAAGAAGCACCTGGATGATCCACAAGCCTTTTGGGAAAATGTTCTATGGACAGATGAGTCAAAGTGGAACTTTTGGACAACATGGATCCCATAATGTCTCGCGTAAAGCAAACACAGCATTCCACAGTAAGAACACCATACCAACAGTCAAACATGGTGGTGGTAGTGTGATGGTGTGGGATGCTTTGCTGCCTAAGGACCTGGATGACTTGCCATAATTAAAGGAACCATGAATTCTGCTCTGTACCAGAAAATTCTTAGGAGAATGTCCAGTCATCCTTCCGTCAGCTGAAGCTGAGCGTAGTTGGGTCATGCAGCAAGACAATGATCCAAAACAAAAAAGCAAGTCCACATCAGAATGGCTAAAAGAAGTAAAATTAAAGTTTTGGAGTGGCCTAGTCAAAGTCCAGACTTAAACCCAATAGAGATGCTATGGCAGGACCTGAAACGAGCAGTTCATGCTCGAAAACCTACAAATGTTACTGAATTAAAGCAGTTCTGCGAGGAAGAGTGGGTTAAAATTCCTCCACAGCGATGTGAAAGACTGATATTGAATTATAGGAAGTGTTTGGTTGCAGTCATTGCAGCTAAATGTGGCATAACCAGTTATTAAGTGTAAGGGGCAATTACTTTTCACACAGTGCCAGTTGGTGTTGGTTAACTTTTTTTCATTAAATAAGTGAAATAAAAAAAAAAAACAAGTGTTATTTGTTCACTCAGGTTCCCTTTATCTAATATTACATTTTCTCTAAAGACCTGAAAACATCCAGTGTGACAAATATGCAATAATAGAGAAAATCAGGAAGGGGGCAAATACTTTTTCACGCCACTGTAAGTTATTTTTGAATGTGTATGTTTTTAATTTTGTGAAGCACTCCGAGCCTCTGGGATAGAGTGCTATATAAATAAAATTCCTATCTTATCCTATCCTATCCTATCCTAACTCTCTGAAGGCCACAAAGGTTTGGTTTAATTGTTCTTTAGGCTTAGCAAGATGTCTTTTTCATTTCCTATTAAAAGCCTCAAATAACTGTAATCTTGAACTTATCTCAAATCTTCTTTTCCTGAATACCATTGGAATTTAACTTTAGTTTTCTTGCATTTCAATATATCATTTTTGTGTATATTTATTACCAGTTTATTCTGTGCTAGAGCTTCTTTCAATAGCATTAATTACTTTTGAAAAGGTATTCAAACAATAGCATATATTTTCTATTGGTAGATGGGACTTTATGCATTTTAACAATATGTATTCTGTAACAGCTAATTATTATGAAAGTCACCTTTTAGAAAATCAAAGTTTTCCACAGTTTTCCAACCACTAATTTTTCTCTGAAGGATATGTTTCCCAGTTATAAAAATATTCTGCTTATATTACATTACCAGGAGCTGTCACTAGCTTCCATTGAGAGATAAGTTATGAGACCACACAGATACTGGAAAAACACAGGCAGTCTTGAATTTTGATGTTGCAGGAAGTTAATTGGCACTTTTCAGTTGAATGAGCGTTCTCTCTTAAGGCATGATTACTGAGAAATCCATCTATCAGTAGCTGCAATTTTGAATAATGGAATGTTTGCACAAGTGTGTGATCACTGGGCGTTGAGGACTAATATGACTCAGTCTGGTCACTGGCTGTTAGTAATGGACTGATATTTGTTTAGATTTTTTTTTTTTAATTCATATTGTAATAATGATTACATTTGTGATTCAGTGTGATAAAGAACAGGAAGGCTTCATTGTGTGGTTGCAACAAAATGTAGGAGACCCAGCGTGCCAGAGTTTAAGTGGCATGATGAAGACACACACACACACAAGGTTTAGATATAGTTGCCAAAGCCACCTACTCCAACATGTCCTCCTCTGGATATCCCAAGCCATCATGAAGTATGGCACTGAGAATCACATATGTTAGCCAGAAGGATCAGGATCCCATGCATGATACTGGAGCTATTAGTTCATATGAAGATAGACATATTAAGGAAAAAAGCTTCAATTATGAAAAGCTGGAGGAAACCCAACCCTCCCCTGTGTGATATAACAAATCACTACTGGAGAATCCTTCTGCACCCTGGCACGTGCCTCTTGACTGGGATGAGGGGCTGGGGTGGAAGAAACCAACCTGGTTGGAGCACCAGAGAAATAAAATAATTTAAACAATTTATAAAGAACACACAATGTAAAATCTGAAAGTGATAAAAATTAGAGCTTGCAGAAATTATAAGGGCATTATGTACTGCAAGGCCATTTTGAAATACAGCTCCATGTCTGTTGCTGCTAATCTGAAGAGAGAGAATGGAAAATCATACAGTCTCTTGTAAAAACCAAATTTTCTTTTCTATTTTGCACCAAAACAGTGCATATACCTGTCAAGTAGATACTGTATGAAATATTCTTTTTTGGAGCAACTGCACACATCGAAAACTGTTATATTTGCTATTTGGGAGGTTAGAAGCTAACTTCTACTTTATAAGTGGGGTAGAGCATTGTTGAAAGTACAGTCTGTTGGCTGGCATGCTCAGTTTACATATTTGTCTGCAGATCTTCCTAGCTGTGGACAGTGTTCCATCTGCAAAGCAGCAGTCAGCATAATCCATTTTTTTAAACTTTGCAATCACACCTGGAGTTGTTCTCAGACCACAAATGCTGGACTGAGATTACTATTCTGTATTGTGTGTGATGTTATGTACAGCAAATGAATGCATTGTTACCACCCTTAACACTCCCTACAAGTCTCAGCTCTGCCTTTGCATGTCTCTCTGCTCTGTCACCCTCACCCTTTTTTGATATGCCTCTGTCCTTTTCTGTCTGACTTATTTTGTATCTGATGAATACCTTTCTCCCTCACAGTCTCCACCTCCCCTTTTGAAAATCACAGTGATTTCTTTACCCTTTTTACCTTTCCACACCATCTTGGCACAGAGACATTTATTTTATTTATTTATTTATTTAGCTTTTGTTGACCGGTAAGTGCACTAGACAAATCCTACCTTTTTCAGGCACGACCAGGGGTCCCTGCCAGTACTCTCATTTTAATCATATCCCATTTATTGTCTGTTCTTACTGCCAGTGACACATCCTGAATCCCCCCCCCCACAACACCTTGCTCATCCTACCAAAATTCACCATTCTGAAGTTCAGGAACACAGTCCTGGAGTGTACTCTATTGGCCTTTAGCTTAACATTGATCTTTACAGTTGTATTATCACTAGAACTAAGTGGTTCCCTTACCCAGGCCTCCCACATGCTGTTCATGGTTGTTAGAACCAGGTCCAGTATGGCACCCTCAATCATGGGTTCTGTGACCTTCTTGCTCAGAAATTGCTCTTTCATCTTCTCCACCACAGGCTGGCTCTTTGTGCTCACTGCTGTTTGGATGGTCTGGTTCACATGCAGCATACTGAAATCCACCAACATCAGCACCTCTCCCAGTCCTGTTATCATGTTGATCTTTTCTACTAGCGCATTGTATGTTCCTTCTCTCTGCACCAGGATTCTGTACACCATTTTTATTGTAATCAACCTCCATCCCTTTGAAATTGACTGTAGCTATACTGTCTCAAGTCCCCTTGACCTGGTCTGTTTCCAGTTTTTCTGATCCTAAGATGCCCTCAAGAAAGACTTCTACTCCACCCCTCCTCCCTGTTTCCTTATCCCTCCTGAACATTGTATACCCTAGTACATATAATTCCCACACTAATGTCACAAACTCATGCTTAACTAAACCTGAAAGTACCTGCATTGCATAAATAGGGTAGAGCTCAATGGTATGTTCTCCTTAAGCAAGAACACAGGAATGAGGGAGGATTCATTTAAACTAACAGGTTGTAAGGTCAAGAAAGATGCCCACAAGCACTTTCTCAATGAAAGAGTGGTGCATATGTGGAATAGGCTGCCCAAGGGGGTGGTACAGCCTAAAACAGTGAGGGTGGGTTGGGACAGGAACATGGCCATAGTAAGGGGGCAAAGCTAAGAGGGTGGGATGTCCACTATGGCTGATACAATGCAGTTAAGTGGGGTGCCCAGAATGAATTAGCTGTCAGACTTTTTTCTGCCATCATTTAGTTTTTTTTTTTTGCAACTAGGAAAGCTATTTACAACCCATAATTGTTTTGCTTATATTTAACATGGAGCAGTACTGTTTCAGTTATTACTTTCAGCTATTCAATATAGTAAAGTTGCACATGCAGCAACATCTTGGACTGTTTGTAAAGTTGGATTGACTCTTTTCCCAACTAGGTAGGTTTTCAACAGTTACAAATAGAAACACAAGACTGTACATTGTATACCTCTGTAGACAGCTTAAGAGTTGAGGAAAGTCTTGCATACTCTTGTTACAGTGTACTACATAAACACATATCAGTCCTACCTAGAGACTACTACTATAGTTTTTTAAGTGAATGCTTAGGACAGGGAATTGGTAAACTGAGAGATACAATGTTTTGTTTGTATCTTTTTGTTTTTAAATTTGTGCAGCACATCTTGAGGATGAGGACACATGATCAGGGCCTACTTCTTGGTCCCCAACTCCATAAGAGGGAGAACAAATGAGTGCAGCAATCTCGGGTGGATGAACACAGAGATGTCCACAGGGACACATGAATCCTAGCATATGTCTTGCATGTCCTGCGTGGACCAGGGGAAACAGGACTAGACACTTTAATATAGTAAGTACCTATAGCAGTACTATCTTTTCATAGGCCTATTGCTCATAATATCAAACACCTTAACATGGAGCCCTATAATCCATCAGATGACTTTTTGGGGTTATTAAGTAGAACTGGCAGGATAAAGAAATGTACTAGCTATCTAATTATACTGTGACACTTGGACAGCTAGTTCTGATCACTGTATGATTTTTGTAAAATAAAAATGTAGTGTGATTGTCTGTAATGAGAAATCCTGTGCCCCGGGATACCCCCCACCCCAAGGTTTCAGCTACAAGATGTTAACCCGAAAGCCAAGCGATAATCAAAGACTAGAAGAGACATAAATGAAGGATCTCCTGTTTATCTGGCTTAATTGTAGCTGCCAGCTGGCAGGATAGAGATCATACTGTACACTTTTATGACGTTTAGAGGAAGAAACCAGGTTATGCTACTTTTGTTGTAGTCATAAATGTCCTTTGATGTCTGTGAAGGGCAGGAAGACACACTAGATCAAAGGAGCATATGGGGAAATTAGATTTTTGCTGATATCACCTCATTTAATTTACCTTCTGATTGATAAGACATCCTGGTTGTATGATTTTAATAAACAGAGGAGGAGCTGTGTGACATCATGGAGAAGACAGGTTCAAGACCGTTTTTTTTAATTATGCTGTGACTGACCTTTAGAGAGACATTCATGTTTGGACACTGAAGAAGCAACGACATCTATCAGCACTGTAAGAAGATAAGAATACATTAGATAGACAAGTCTAAGTGTATGGTTGGTAGGAGTTTGCACTTTAACTTTGTTCTTTTAAGTGATTGTGTGTTTTGTGATATATTGTTCTGTATTTACATGTTACATGTTTATCTATTTTAAAGTAAACCTCTATTTTAAAAAGACTGCTTGGTGTGCCTTTGAAATTCTGTCTTTAACAAGTGAGGCATATATGGTTAAAGTTGACAAGGTGCATAAGCTTTATGGTAATACCAAACTGGGAAAAGTTAAGAGTTTATCTGAGGTCTTTCATAGAGTTTTTAAGAGTTCATTTTGTACACCTGGTTAGGTGCCCATAGGCAAAACATCTCTGGCATTTCCCTGAAAAGCAGAGTTATCTGAGCCTGTACATTTGGTAAAGTAGCAAGAGGTTCGCAGTTTGAATCCCTCCTGAACTTGAGCCCAAAGGTTGATTCGAACCCACAAAACAGACAGGAGGGTTACCCTGTTTCTGTTACCTGTCCACAAGACTGCGCTCAAAGGTTGGCACTGTGGGAGCAGAGGGCCTGACCTGCTGAGTAGGTTTATGACAGATTGGTTGGCAGCAGTGCAGATAATTTTGGTATTACAAGCTTTTATTGTTCAGTGTGTCAGCTTGATACTGTACAGCTCACTTTCCCCAGTAGCAGTTAACCACACAGCTACAGAGGGTTACTCCAAAGAGGGAGGGGTGACCCATTGTCAGAGGGTTAGGGATGACAGTGATCCTGAGTGCCCTGCCGCTAGTGCTAGGAACCCTAGTTTAGAGACAGAAGGGGACCTGTCCCATGCCTTGGGAATGTGTGAGGAGTTGACAGCTACTCAGAGAAGTGACTCTAGTCTAGAGAAGCTGAGGGCTTGGGCAGACTCTGATGGAGCACAGGGAGGTGACAGCAGACATAAGGTTTATTGGGAAAATGGACTGATGTATACTCAGGCTAGGCAGACAGAGGGAGGGGTGCTAGGCAGGCAGCTTGTCATTACCTAGGGGTATCGTAAGGAGTTGCTCATGATTGCACATGATATTCCCTTGTCTGGTCATCTGGGAATTGTGTGCACTATGCAGTGGTTGGCCCAGAATTTCTACTGGCCCAACTTCACCAAGCAGGTGAAGGAGTATTGCAGGTCTTGGCACTGGTGCCAAGAAATAGGGAAAGTAGGCAAGAAAACCCAAGCCACTGATTCCATTACCCATAGTGGAGGAGCCATTCTAGAGGGTGGGAATGGATATTGTGGTGCCTTTAAGTACCTCCAGCTCCCCAGGGAAGAGATTCATCCTGACTGTGGTGGATTATGCCGCACGGTAACCAGAAGCAGTCGCCCTATCCTCACTGAGGACAGACAAAGTGGCAGATGCCTTACTTGGGATTTTCTTCTGTGTTGGGTTTCCGCAGGAGGTTATCACCGATCTAGGGGGTTCCTTCATGTTGGATCTAATGAAATGTTTGTGGGAGAAGTGTGGGGTGGTGCAGAGATGAGCGCGTTTGGCTCCCACTGCCCCAACACCACCCTTGGTCTGCTTTTACTTATATAGGGAAGTAGGCAGCCACGTGGTGCAAAATTAACCTATCAACCCACTTCTCCATCTGCAGCTTATACAAGCTCCCCACTAGTGGCCACTCTTCTCAATCCCAAATACCTAACCATCTCTACAATAAATATGCTACTACTTCACTTGGTAGCTATCCTTATAGCCTCTATGATCCCCCATATGGCTCTACTGCCCCCCTCAGGATCTAACATTAAACAACAGCCACTCTGCTGGCCAATATATAATTACCTGGTATTGCCCCATCTTGCTAATCCCCAAACCCACCTACATAGAAACATAGAAATATAGAGGTTGATGGCAGATAAGGACCACAAGACCCATCCAGTCTTCCCATTTTTTCTGCCTTATGAATGTGCCACACACCTTTACACTGTCAATGACCTATCTATCCATATTCATCTGTATTGCTCCCTTATGCCTATCCCATGCCTGTTTGAAGCCCTGCACTGTATTCATAGCCACTGCTTCCTGAGGTAGGCTGTTCCATGCATCCACCACTCTTTCTGTGAAAAATAATTTCCTCACATTCCCCCTTAATTGGCCTCCCTCTGTTCTCATGCTGTGTCCTCTTGTCCTGCTATTTTTCTTATATTTAAACATGTTAGACTCTTTCACATTGTTAATGCCCTTAAGGTGTTTGAATATTTCGATCATATCACCGCTCTCCCTCCTTTGCTCAAGAGTGTACATATTGATCTCCGTTAATCTGTCCTCATATGTCTTCTGATGCAGTCCCTGCACCATTTTGGTTGCCCTTCTCTGACTGCCTCAACTTGGTTAATGTCCTTGTAAGGTGTGGCCTCCAGTACTGCTGGCGGTACTCCAGATGGGGCTAACCAGTGTCTTGTAAAGAGGGATTATTACCTCCCTCTTATGACTGATGATACCCTACTAATACACCCTAACATCCCCCTAGCCTTACCTACTGCTTTAGAGGTCTTCTTGGATGATTTCAGGTCATCTGTGATGATGATGCCCAAGTCTTTTTCTTCCTTTGTGACTGCCAGCAACTCCCTCCCAGCCTACAGGTGGCTTCAGGGTTTCTCTTCCCTATGTGCATGATCTTGCATTTCTTTGCATTAAGTCCTAGTTGCCACTCTTCTGACCATTTTGCTAATTTATCCAGAACTCTTTTCATTCTGCCTACCCCATCTGGATCATCTACTCTGTTGCAGATCTTGGTGTCATCTGCAAACAGACAGGCCTTACCCTCTAGTCCATCTGCAATATGACTAATGAAGATATTGAAGAGGACTGGCCCCAGGAATGATCCCTGAGGTACCCCACTTGTGACTTGCATCTCTTCTGATACCACCACTCTCTGTTTTCTGTCCATCAACCAGTTTGCCACCAGTTGACCAACTTCTGACCCACCCAAGCCTACCCAGCTTATTTATCAATCTTCTATGTGGAACAGTGTCAAAAGCTTTGCTGAAGTCAAGGTAGGCGACATCAACTGCTCCTCCTTGGTCCACCGCTTCTGGTCACCCAGTCAAAGAAATCTATGAGATTAGTTTGACAGGACCTTCCTTTGTAAACCCATGCTGTCTTGGATCCTGTGCCCCATGGTTCCAGGTGATGCAGTATCCTTTCCTTAAGGAGTGCCTCCATAATCTTGCCCACTACTGAGGTAAGACTGACTGGCCTGTGGTTCTCTGCCTCCTCCTGCTACCATCTTGTGGAGAGGGATCACATGAGCCCTTCTCCAGTCATCTAGGACCTCCTGTGCTCAGAGACTCACTAAACAGTACTGCTAATGGCTCTGCTAGTTCCACCCTTAGCTCCTTAAGTACCCTGGGATGCATGCCATCAGGTCCCATTGCCTTGTCTACCCTGAGCTTAGCGAGCTCTTGTAGGACCCTTTCTTTTGTGAAGGGAGTAGTGCTCACCTCCCTCCCCCTGTGTACATGGCGCTGAGCTGTGGGCCCTACCCTACCTTCTCTTCTGAAAATACTGAGCAAAAGTATCTATTTAGGATAGATGCTTTTACAGGGTCCTCCTCCTCACATGCTCCCTTTTCTCCTTTGAGCTTAGCAATACCCCTTCTGGACTTTCTCCTTTCACTAATGTATCTATAGAAAGTCTTGTCACCTTTTTTACTGTTCATGCCAGTGTTTCAGTTTGGGACTTTGCCTGCCTTACTGCCTTCCCTGCTTAACTTAGGGCAGTTTGGTATGCCTCCCTATCTTCATCCTGCTGTGTTCCCATATATTTTCTGAAGGCCAGCCTTTTGGCTCTGACCTTTTCTGCTACTGTATTTGAGAACCAAAGTGGTTTCCTTCTTCTTTTGCACTTCCTTTTCTGTCTAACACAATGGGATGTTGCCTCAAGTATTGCATCCTTAATGCTTGCCCATTTTGCCTGTACCCCCTCACCTGTGTTTCTTTTTGCCAGGGCTAGCTTAACTCTGTTGGCCATCTTATCAAAGTCAGCTCTTCTGAAGTCCCATATTTTTGCCTTGGAATGGGATGATTTAGATGTAGTGGCCAAATTGAACCATACCATATGATGGTCACTGGCCCCAGGTGACCTTCTACCTGGAGATCTGTGATCCCTTCCCTGTTAGTCAGTACTAGAGCTAGGATAGCCCTGTCTCTTGTGGGTTATTGTACCAGTTGTTTGAGGCCCACCCATGCAGGAATCCACCATGTGTTTAGTTCTGGCAGATGTTCCTGCTGGCATTGACCAATCTGTATCTGGCATGTTGAAGTCTCCATTATCAGAACCTCCTTTAGCTGTCATGTTTTGTATATCTTCTAACAGTAATGTGTCTATGTCCTCCTCCTGGTCTGGGGCCTGTAGACAACCCCAGTTCTTATGGCTGTCCCATTTCCTGTTTCCAGGGTGACCCACAGTTCTTCTGGCTCCTTATGTGTATTTTGAATTTCTGCAGCTTTGATATTTTCATTGACATACAGGGCCACTCCACCCCCCCCCTTTTTGCACCTCAGTCTCTTCTGAACAGTACATGGCCAGGTACTGAAGTCTCCCAAGTGTGGTTGCTGGTGAACCACATCTCACTAATTGCTACTATGTCCAGTTTATCCTCTGACATTACTCCGCAGGTCTGGGATCTTATTTCCCAGGCTGTGAGCATTTGTGTACATGATTTTCCATTGGCCAGATTTCAGTGTGTTAGTCATTGGGTGAGGTTTGGCATTTCCCTTGTGTGTCTTATGGGGAGACGGACCTTTTTTCTTACCTGGTGATACAAATGAACTGCAAACATGCTGAATCCCTGTTTGACCACTAGCTGAGGGAGGAAGGGTGTTCTTCCCATTCGACGTTTGGGGTGCTGCACCCTCTCCCCATTTGCTAGTTTAAATATTCTGCAAAGACATCAAACTTCTGCCCAATGCACTGACTCCCTCCTTAGTCAGATGCAGTCCATCAAATTTAAAGAACTTTCGCTCCCAGAACTGTTGCCAGTTCCCTACAAATCTGTGTCCTTTTTCCTGGCACCAGCCCTTGAGCCACATGTTTAGCTCCCCTATCTCCCCTTCTCTGACCTTCCGTCCATCTGCCCCTCTCCCAGACTGGAAGGATCTCAGAGAAGGAGATGTCAGATGAAATGGATGATATTCCATGTTACGTCACCACACTTGCACATACTCTCTACCAGTGCCTATTTTCAACCCCCACACATGCAGTACTCCTTGTACAGCTATCTTGATACCCTGCAGACCACAACCCCCTAGTCATCCTTCTGCCAGGTACCCAACCCCTGTCATCATGATAACCCACCTCCTATGCACACTTCCTGTACCTAGCACCAAGCTCCTCACCTTAGCCACACTACCCACCCTGGCCACTGACCCATACCTCCCACTCCACCATTGGACCATGCATTCACTATGCTCCAATCACTGCACTGGTACTACCGTGGGTACCACAGTAGACACTACTCTGCCTGGCCTCCTTCCTACAGGACCTATCTACTCCCACCTCCACACAGTGCTGTTCCCCCTCCCTAATGGTTCCTAAGCTCATGAAGAAACATTTAAGGCTGGCATCCCTGCACATCCTACTACTACTACTACTCCTTTTTTTTGGAGACGTACACCCCAACCCAGGACCCATCCTCCCAACCCCTAGGGTTACTACATCCCAGAGCCTCATGATTGCCTCCCTCAATATATGTAGCCTCCTCAAGAAATTTGATTCCTTTCAGGGATGGGTTGCCCAGAATTGCCCCAATGTCATCTCAGTAGTTGAAACCTGGCTCAACAACCACAACCCAGACTCTGTGGTCTCACTTCCTGGCTTCACATTATACCAAGCAGATAGAACCTCAAAGAAAGGGGGTGGTTGTGCACTGTATGTTCAGGAATCACTAAAGTGTCTCTCCCTATCCTCCCCATCACTTGAGCACGGGGCCCAATCCCTCACACTGAAGATCACTCTTGCCCATAATAGAGACCCTCTGTTCCTCTCCTCTGTATACATCCCTCCCCAAAATCAGAAGACCGCTTTCCTCTCTGTCCTCAACCATCTCCAGAGTCTCCCTGACAATGCTGACATCATTGCCCTTGGAGACTTCAATACAAACTGGCTGACTGGGACTTCAGCCCCTGTTAGGGATGCTGCAACTGCCCAGAACCTGACCCAGCTTGTGACTATTGCACAGGAATAAACCAGAGGACTGGTACTGCCACCCTCCTGGATCTAGTGCTCACTAACTCCCCACATAGCAACACATATCAGGGTACTACCTGATACTCTGAGTGACCACTCCCCAGTGCTATGTCAATGGTCATACTGTATTAACAAGCCCCACCAAAACTGCCTTACAATGCCGCCTCAAACCTGGCAAACTACAATCACTTAAACAGTACCTCCTAGTTACTGACTGGTCCCCCATAAGAAATGCTCAGAACATTGACTCTGCCCTCAACTATTTCATTCATATGTTCAACACTGCCTGCAACCGGCTTGCACCCCTAACCAAACAAACAATTAAAGGTGCCAACACACCTTGGCTATCCCAAGTCCTTTTGGACCAGATGCATGAATGAGACAATCTGTGTCACATTGCACAGGATACCAGAAAACCCTCTGACAGGAAACGCTATCATGAAGCACGCAATAAATGCACATGGGATATCCATAAAGCAAAGGCTGAGTACTATAAAACCTTGCTCACCCACACATAGGCACAGGTCACAAGTTTTGGTACTCACTAAAAATGCTAAGTGGAAAAGCTCCCACTGCCCCACCTACCCATATCTGGGCCAATGGATCTATCACCTCAGACCCAGCCCTTATCACTGACACATTAAATGACACCTTCTCTGACCTCTCTGGTGTTCTCCCAAATTTTTCTCCCCACCCACCCCACTCCACACTGCCCCCTCACCAACCCCCCATTCTACTTTAAAGCAGTTTCCCAGCGTGAAGCTGCCCCTCTCCTACTCAAAGCCCTCAGCAAATCCCATTTCAGCAGTGACTCACTGGACCTAAAACTGCTTAGACTCACATTCAACAAAGTTCTCCTGCCCCTTACCAAACTTTTGAACTGCTCCCTTTCTCTGGGCTAGTTCCTATCCAAATGGAAATCTGCCCTCATCAATCCTATCCTTAAAAGTGGTGACCGCACACTGCCTGGGAACTACCTCCCAATATCAATCCTGCCTCCCCTCTCTAAAACCCTGGGAAAAATCGTGGCCATACAACTAACAGACTACCTCACTAAATATAGTATTCTGTGTCCTGAACAACACGGCTTCCACCAGAACCATAGCACCACCACTGCCCTCTTGGAATTTACAAATGCCCTACATACCTCCCTGGACACTGGTAACACTACTGGCACTGTCTTTATAGACCTCTCAAAGGTATTCAATATCATGCACCACTCACTTCTCCTGGACTCCCTCACTCAGTTATGCCTCTCCCATGAGACCATTGACTGGTTTGCCAGCTATATGTCTGAGATAACCCCGACAGTCTGGATTGCCCACTCCCTGTCATCCCCTCACTAAGTCAGGTCTGGGGTCCCACAAGGCTCTATCCTTGACCCACTTCTCTTCTCCCTATACCTCAACACCCTGCCCAATGCCTGCTCTGGGAAAATGCTATTGTATGCAGATGATGCAGTCCTCTACAGCTCTCACACTGATCCCACAGCCCTCCACTCTGCACTTCAGAAATCCTTCTCTGAAACTGAATTCTAGTTCATTCAGCATAGGTTAGTACTAAATTACAAAAAAACTAAATCCATGATGTTTGCACATCCCCAAAATAAGAACCTAGGACAACCCTTGCACATTCTGAACTCACTAAATGACCCCCTTGAACAGGTTAACATTTTCAAATACCTTGGCATCACCCTAGACACAGGTCTCACTTTCCATGACCATATCAGATTACTAAACACCATCGTCAATGTACGTATTGGTCTCCTTCACCGCCATAAGCACTGCCTGCCTCCTGAATCTCTCCTCCTGGCCATCTCTACATCTATTCTATCTCTAATTGACTATGGTATCATCATCTATGGTGTGGCTGACAGCACTCACCTACACAAGATTAGACTGGCCCTTAATAAGGCCTGCAGACTTGCTACAGGCTGTCCTAGACTCACTCATGCATGCACCCTCTACACCTCAGCAAACTGGCTCAATTTTGATGGAAGGCTAAAATACCAGGCCTGCCTCTTCACAAAGAAAATCACCTCAGGATTACTCCCTCCAGCCCCCTCCCAACTACTTGAGGCCCTACTGTCCAGCAACCTCACATGGCAGTCAGCAACTTCCCACTTTAGGGCACCTTGCTGCAAAACCACCTCTGGCCAAAGAATGTTTCAATTTCTGGCCCCAACCTGGCTCAACTCACTCCCAAACTCCCTTATTATTGAACCCAAACTTGGTTGGTTCATGTACCAACTAAGGGACCTTATTACCCAGGGATCATTATGTGATTGACCCTAAACCTGACCACCTCCCATCTCCCCATGTCTATGGACCTAGCTCTGGTCTGCCACCCCTGAGCATACCTATACCATGACAATGGACATCGCTGTCCAGCCTTGGCCAATGAATAACTCATGGGCATGGCTAGTGCCATCACCCTGAAATGCTATGCATATACCTGCAACCTTTATTCCCAGCTGCTATTTCTTTGTATTTTCTGTAATCATCTGCAACCATTCTGTAACCACTATGTTTAACTACTATGCTACTTGTCTCTCTGTACATTGTTGTCTCTTCTAATGTATGACATGGAACCTTTGTAAAAGAGTCTTTGACTCAAAGGTGTTATCCGATATTTATCAATAAACAATAACTAAACAAACCCACAAGCCAATGGGATTGTGGAAAGATTCAATGGTACCCTGAAGTCAATGCCCCGGGTGTTTGCTGAACCGCATGGGAGGGACTGGGAGAAATACCATCCCCACCTGTTATTTGCATACAGGGAGGTGCCCCAAGAGTCAACAGGATTTTCCCACTTCGAACTCTTATATGGATGCCAGGTACATGGGCTCCTAGACTTGATCTGGGAGGAGTGGAAGGCAAGCATGCCACCCAGGGAACTCCCATAGTGGATTACATCCTTAGGTTTAGGAAAGGCTGAAGGAGCTATGGGGACAGCCCAGAGCAACCTGGTAGCTGCCCAACAGAAACATAAAGTGTGGTACAACCACAGAGCCAGAGCTCGCTTGTACATGGTGGGTCAGGAAGTCATGGTCCTTATTCCGTCTGGAAAGACAAGCTGCAGGCTGAGTGGGCAGGACCGCATAAAGTGGTTAGGAAGATTAATGACGTGAACTATATTATAGAGTTACCTGACTGGAGACAGCCAGAAAAGATGTACCATATCAACATGATGAAGCCCTATGCTAACAGGGCTGGACATGGTGCTTGCAGCATGTAGTCCTGGGAAGGAACAGATGAAGGAAACCCTCTGGACTTGCTAGAAGAAAGCAAGTGGGAGTCCTCTGAGGAGGCAGTAAAATTGTCTCTCCAGCTGATCCCAGACAAGATCCAGGAAGTAAGGGAGGTTTTAGCAGACTTTGCCCCATTGTTTAGTGCCAAGCCTGGATAAACCCCCTTTGCAATGCACAATGTAGAGACAGGGACACAGACGCCCATACGGCAGACAGCATATCAGGTATCAGAGGCTGTCCAACAAGGACAGTAGGAGGGAAGTGTAGGAGATGCTGGATTTAGGGGTAATCGAGAGATCCCTCAGCCCCTGGGCCTCACCCATAGTCCTTATGTCCATGCCAGATGGCTCTACTCATTTCTGTGTGGACTATCATGGACTGAATGCAGTCACAAAGTCAGACATGCACCCGATGCCCCAGATGGATGAACTCCTGGACAAGCTGGGAGCGGCGACCTACCTTACGACCATTGATCTGACCAAGGGGTATTGGCAGGTAGAGTTAATGGACAGAGCTAGGGAGAGGTCAGCCTTCATCACTCTGATAGGTTTATTTGAATTTAAAGTAATGCCTTTCGGAATGAAAAACACCCCAGCCACTTTCCAAAGGTTGATGAACCAGGTGTTAAATGGTGCTGAGGAGTACACCATGGTGTACCTAGATGACATTGCCATTTTAGTGCCAGCTGGGAGGAACACCTGTCCCACCTTAGGGAAGTGCTGGGCAGGATACAGAGGGCTGGGCTCACTGTCAAAGCTGAGAAGTGCCAGGTGGCCATGGGAGAAGTGGCATACCTCGGGAATGTGGTAGGCCTGAGACAGCTCCATCCTAACCAAATAAAAATAGAGGTGATCCAGGCATGGCCAGACCAGAAATGCAGAAGCAGGTCAGGAGTTTTCTAGAGACAGCAGGGTACTATAGAAAATTTGTACCCAATTACAGTGCCCTGGCTGCTCCCCTATCTGACCTGGTAAAGAAAAGGATGCCAAAGAAAATTACCTGGGACCTAGCCTGTGAGAAAGCCTTTACCAGACTGAAGGAGACACTGTGCAGAGCTCCTGTTTTGACAAGTCCTGACTATAGCAAACCCTTTATAGTTCAGACTGATGCCTCAGAAGTAGGTATTGGGGCAGTACTGAGTCAGACATCCAGCCAAGGGAAAGATCACCCGGTGGTGTACCTGAGTAAAAAGTTACTTCCTAGGGAGCAGGCATACTCTACTGTGGAAAAGAAATGTCTTGCCATAGTGTGGGCCCTAAAGAAATTAGAGTCTTACTTATATGGGCAGCATTTTGTGGCACAGACTGACCACAACCCCCTGGTTTGGCTAACGTAAATGGGAAAAAAACAATGGTAGAATGTTAAGATTGAGTCTTGCTTTGCAAGGGTATGACATGACAATCTTACATAGGGCTGGAGCAAAAAATCAGAACTCAGATGGGTTGTCTCGTGTCTATGAGGAGCTTAACTGATTTGAGAAGCTCATCCCATGCAGGGATAGAGCCTCAAATTCAGTCTAGGTGGGGAGGATTGTGACACGTGACAGCTGGTTCTGATCACTGTATGATTTTGTAAAATGTAGTGTGATTGTCTGTTATGAGAAATCTGTGCCTCTGGGATAACCCCCAAGGTTTCAGCTACAAGATGTTACCCTGAAAGCCAGGAGATAATTAAAGACTAAAAGAGACATAAATTAAGGATCTCCTGTTTATCTGGCTTAATTGTAGCTGACAGCTGGCAGGATAGAGATCATAAACTTATATGACATTTAGAGGAAGAAACCAGGTTATGTCTGTTTGGTGCTAAGTCATAAATGTTCTTTGATGTCTGTGAAGGGCAAGAAGACACACTAGATCAAAGGGGTATATGGGAAATGAGTTTTTGCTGATGTCACTCATTTAGGTTACCTTCTGAATGATAAGACATCCTAGTTGTATAATTTTTAATAAACAGAGGAGGAGCTGGGTGACATCATGGAGAAGGCAGGTTCAAGACAGTTTTTAATTATGCTGTGACTGACCTTTAGAGAGACATTCATGTTTGGACTCTGAAGAAGCAACAACATCTATCAGCACTGTAAGAAGATAAGAATCCATTAGATAGACAAGTCTAAGTGTATGGTTTGTAGGAGTTTGCACTTTAACTTTGTTCTTTTATGATTGTATGTTTTGTGATATATTGTTCTGTATTTACATGTTACATTTTTATCTATTTTAAAGTAAACCTCTAGTTTAAAGAGACTGCTTGGTGTGCCTTTGAAATTCTTTCGTTGACAAGTGAGGCATATATGGTTAAAGTTGACAAGGTGCATAAGCTTTATGGTAATATCAAACTGGGAAAAGTTAAGAGTTTATCTGAGGTCTTTCATAGAATTTTTAAGAGTTCATTTTGTACACCTGGTTAGGTACCTATAGGCCAAATATATCTGGCATTTCCCCAAAGAGCAGAATTATCTGAGCCTGTACATTGTGTATGCTAGCAAGAGGTTCACAGTTTGAATCCCTCCAGAACTTGAGACCAAAGGTTGATTCAAACCCACAAAACAGACAGGAGGGTAACCCTATTTCTGTTACTTGTTCACAAGACTGTGCTCAGAGGTTGGCACTGTGGGAGGAGAGGGTCTGACCTGCTGAGTAGGTTTGTGACATATACTGCCAACATTAATGAAATGAATTGTGACAAATATATATATATATATATATATATATATATATATATATATATGTCAAAATGTATTGCTCTAGGGCAGCTGTTATGGGAGATCAAATGCTTAAAGGAGCTAAACAATGGCAATCCATGACAAAATGTAAATCCAGTACCTAAGGACAAACGAAAAAGGGAAGATGTGGAAGTTATAGAGACATATACTGACCCCGGGGAAGGAACCTCACTTTTAGCCGCTATAGACACACAAGAAGAGGATGAATGGTCCTTTGTAGATAGAATGCCTAGAAAAAAGGTCATAGAGCAATGGTACAGCCCCAAATACCACGGTCAAATAGATTTACGCCTCTAGCAGACACTATGGACAACCCCAGCAAACTTTTAGTTATAGGTGACTTATAATATGAAGTACCAACAGTATTATATGTGGGACAGAATGGGAAAACCGAGAAGTAAATTGACTGCCTGGGGCATGAATAAGGGATGTTAGAGAATACTCAAACATCATTGAGATGAAACCAAGGACCCAAATGGTAATTGTGTATGTGGGAGTAAACAACAAAGGCCAAAACCATGAAAAGACATTGTAGGGGAAATACTTGAGTTAACAGACCTCATAAAGAGTCACAGACAAATACATATTGTGTCCAATAAATTTCCCATAATAAAATGTTATCCAGAAAAAAAAAACATTGAAAGGGTCAACATGAGAGTTCAAAATAAGTGCAGTGACAAAAACGTATTGTACATTGACACGTTTAATTCTTTTAAGAATCAGAAGGGACTACATGCTAAAGATGGCCTTCATCTAAACTTTAAGGGTACTAAAATGTTAGCAGATCAAATTAACTCTAAATTACCTTTAAACTAGCCAAATGGGGTGAGGGTGTATCACACAATTTGGCTAATTTAGCTGTCTTATTTGATTCAAAGGATAATTCACAGTCTGACCGTATTAAACAAAATAGTCTGCACATAATTGATGATAACAGAAATCTCAACTTGAACTGCTATTTAACAAATGCCAGAAGCTTACAAAGCAAAATGGATGAATTCAGATGTATTTTAAGTACATCTGAGGAGCGAATACATATGGCTTTTGTGACAGAGACCTGGTGAAGCAGAAATGGTATTTGGGGAACAGACATCAATGGGTACCAATATTAGGGAGAGAGAGGTAGTAGCTATATATCAAATAGTATACCTCATTGACATATCTGACAAAATTAGATATCCACTATCCATTGCTGAAACACTATGACTTAAAATTGAGGTATGCCAATAGCGGATATAATCATTGGCCCATGCTATCCCCCGCCTAGTACTGAGCATGCCAATCAAATTAATGAAGAACTAGAAAAGGCCTGTGAATTGGGACAAGTACTTTTTCTAAGAGATATGAACTATGGTGATATATCGTGGGAGGAATCAAAAGCTCGTAGTTGCACAGGAACAAATTTCTTAAGAACAACTCAAGAATTAGGCCTAGTACAGCATGTGAAAGCACCAACAAGGGATAACAACATATTTGATATTATATTAACTACAAATAATATTGGGGTTACTGACTGTGATATCAGGGAATTACTAGGAAATAGTGACCACAATAGTATTCATTTTAGTCTATCTGAAGAAATGAGCAATTCCAGAGGGTGTAAAACAACATATAATTTCAGATCTGTAAATAAGGAAAGGGTATATAGGGAAATAAATAATATATCGTGAGAGACAAAGTTACAAGGAAAAAATAACATACAGATGTGGGAGACAATAAAAAGAGAGATAGTTCATGTCTGTGATGAATACTTAACCAAATCAAAGAAATGTGATAAAAATAGCATAAAACCAAAATGGCTAACACAAAAAATAAGGAAAATGCACAAGAAAAAAAGGAATTTACACAATAGATATATTAAGTCCAAATCACAGGAATTATGGGTACAATATAAAACGTCAAAAGGCATGTAAAAAATGATTAGTAAAAGTAAAAAAAATGGAACAAAGAATGGCAAATGCAGCAACAAAGAACAACATTAAACAGTTATATAGTCATGTCAACTCTTTCAGGGGTAACAACACTGGAAAAAGATCGATAACACATAATAATCAAAACATTGAGGAACTGTTGGATATTGCCAATATATTTAACATATACTTTGGATCAGTATTCACTGCAAAATCCAGCTTAGATATAATTGCATCAGAGGGGGTAAAATTAGATATTAAGATTAATTCCAGCAGAATAATTAATAAAATAAATGCATTAAAAATACTATGTCAGCAGGACCAGACAATATCTCATCTGCAATGCTCAAACTATTATCATCATGCATTGCCACACCCCTAACCATGCTGTTCAATAAAATCCTCTCAGTACAAATAGTTTTGACTGATTAGCTAACTGTAACAGTGATACTGGTTCATAAAAATGGTAATGAATTAAACTGTACAAATTACAGGCCTATCAGCCTAACATCAGTCCCAGGGAATATATTGGAATCCTTAATTAAAGAAGACATTTACAAATATTTAAGGGATAGTAAACAGTTAGACCCCATACAACATGGTTTCATGCCTGGAAGATTGTGTATAACAAATCAGCTATGTTTCTATGAAAATAGATAATCAGTTTTAGATCAATGACTTTCAGTAAACTGTATATACCACGATATGAGCAAAGCCTTTGATAGAGTCCTCCACAATTAAATAATCCAAACATTAATTAATTTGGAAATAGATGGTAAATTGGTAAATTGGATTCAGAATTGGCTAGCAGAGAGAACCCAAAAAGGTAGTATCAATGGATTTTGTTTAGCACACACCCCTGTAACGGGTGGGGTACCACAAGGCTCACTTCTGGGCCCATTGCTATTCCATCTATACATATCCAAGCTAGAACATGATGCAAATGTATGGATAAGCAAATATGCAGATGATATTAAACTGGCCAGTGTGGTTTCAGATAGAACTGACAGCAAAAAACTATAAGATGCTTTAAATAATCTGATTGACTGGGCTGATTCAGCAGGTATGATTTTTAGCCAGGAAAAATGCAATGTATTACATTTTGAAATTCACAATATAAACACTACATATTCCATGAAAAATATCTCCCTCAAAAGTAACAGCTAGGAAAAAGATCTGGGAATTATCATATCAGATAAACTAACATTTGAAACACATTGTAGGACAAAGGTAACCAAAGCCAAAAGAGTGCTATGGACCATTAAAATAAATTTCAAAAGTAGAGAGGCTAAAGTTGGTATGCCTCTGTACAGAGTGTGTATCAGACCTCATTTGGATTATGGTAACCTGCTATGGGGACCAATAAAGGGGTTGAATAGGGACAACATCAAGAGGATACAGAGGCAATCTACTAAAATCATCTATGAATGCAGGAATTTGGGATATGAGGATAGGTTGATGAAACTAAACTTTATGCCACTCAATAAGAGAATGATTAGGGGTGACATGATATTAAGTTACAATTTATTACAGGATCCTGAATTGATGAATGAACTGAATAAAGGGGGGAGGGTGGGCAGAGGGAGATCAGAAAGGCAGAAATACTAAACAAATATTTTGCTCAGTATTTACAAAGGAAGGGGGTACCTAGAACAAACAGTAGAAACACACTGATGCAGAAGTTGATACCAGCCCATTTACAGAAGAAAGGGTTCTGAAAGAACTCTTAAAACTGAAGGTGGACAAAGCAATGGGGCCTGATGAGATTCATCCCAGAAGTCTAAAGAACTAAGGGTAGAATTAGTGACACCACTGACTACCCTGTTTAACAAATCATGGGAGGATGAGGTGGTACCCAAGGACTGGAGGAGGCAGATGTGATTCCTCTACAAAAGTGGGAGCAAGGCAGAAGCAGGAAACTACAGACCTGTTAGTTTAACCTCAGTGGTAGGGAAAATGATGTAATCACTCTGAAGGAAAGAATTGTCAGTATCTAGAGGCCAGAGGGGACAGGGCCCAAGGCAGCATGAATTCACTGCAGGAAGGTCATGCCAGACAAATCTGATAGATTTTTTGACTGGGTGACCAAAGTATTAGATCAGGGAGGGCTGTGGACATGGCCTATCTAGACTTTAGCAAGGCATTTGACACAGTCCCACACAAAATATTAATATACAAGTTAGCTAGCCTGGGAGTGGGTCCCAAGATGACAGCCTGGGTAAAAAATTGGCTGGAAAATAGGACACAGAGAGTAATAGTAAATGGAGTCCACTCTGATGAAAAGGGGGTTACTAGTGGGGTACTGCAGGGTTCAGTATTAGGACCGGTCCTCTTCAATATCTTTATAAGCGACATTGCAGAGGGACTGGAGGGAAAATTATGTCTCTTTGCAGATGACACAAAGATCTGCAACAGAGTTGATGCACAGGGTGGGGTGGAAAGGATGAAAAGGGACTTGGCAAGGTTAGAGGAATGGTCAAATGTATGGCAGCTTAGATTCAATGCTAAGAAGTGCAAGGTAATGCACCTGGGAAACAAAAACCCAGGGGCAGAGTACACAATGGGGGATGAGATACTAACAACAACAAAAATGGAAAGGGACCTGGGGGTAGTCATATCAGATGACCTAAAGGTGGGCAAGCAATGAGAGAGGGCAGCAAGGAGGGCTGGGGAGATATTGGGATGCAAAGGGAGAGGCATCACCAGTAGAAAACAGGAAGTTATTATCCCTCTGTACAGACAGCTGGTCAGACCCCATCTGGAGTACTGCGTGCAATTCTGGAAACCCAGTCTTCGCAAAGACATAGACAGGATGGAAGCTGTCCAGAGGAGGGCAACTAAAATGGTGCAGGGTCTGCACCGGAAAACATATGAAGAGAGGCTAAAGGAGCTTAATATGTATAGCCTCGAGGAAAGGAGGGAGAGGGGGGACATGATAGAAACTTTCAAGTACCTCAAGGGAATCAACAAAGTCCAAGAGGGTAGCATCTTTCAAAAAAAGAGGTGTGCAAGAACAAGGGGGCACAATTTGAAGATAGAGGGGGCAGCTCAGAGGTAATTTAAGGAAGTATTTTTCACAGAGAGGGTTGTGGATGCATGGAACGGCCTTCCAGAGGAGGTCGTGGAGTCAAAGGCAGTGGTGGAATTCAAGCATGCATGGGACAGTCATAAGGCAATTCTAGGGGATGGGGGTAGGAAGAAGTAGGCTGCTGGTTAACTAGGATCTGCAGCTTATCCAGTAGGCAGGGAAATGGGCAGACTGGGTGGGCCAAGCAGTCCTTATCTGCCATCAAATTCTATGTTTCTATGTTTCTATCTAAGTACTAAGGATCACAACAAGAGCACTAGGGGACACAAGTTACAATTAAAACACAGAAAGTTTAGAACAGAGAAACGTAAGGCATTTTTACACAATGCATAATTAACCCATGGGATGCTCTACCAGACAATATTTTGTATAGTAAGAACAAAACACAATTTAAAAATAGACTCGATAATTACCTATTTATGGGTAATGCTCTGACTTACTATTAGATAGTTACAGGAGCACATATGGGCCTAAAGCCTTTCTCTCGCTCCTATGACCTTAGTATGAACCTTAGCATACCTTACCCAACACTTGCCAAATTATGGTCTATGATATCTAGACATTGTGATTATTGAACTAGTTTCTCTGTAACGACATTGAATTGTTTACCATTTGACAAAATCCAGGTTTAAGTATATAAATGTGCCCAGAAGCAAGGCCAGAGTGGATATGAAAGATCTCATGTGCAAGGCAGCCTCAAAAAGCAAGAGGCATTGTAGGTCACAATCTCTATGTCACTTCCATTCCTTACCTCATAGGTTCTTATGTCCACCTGATAGGCTAAAGGTGCACATGACAGATTTGAAATCTGACTTCCTAGTGCAGACCGTCTCAGGAAATCTCCAGTTCTCCTATGTGTATCGACTAGACTGCACCACTCACCCACAATTCCTGCTTCAGTGACAAAGACTCTTGCAATGTTACCCTAATTTGACTCAGGTAAGAAATTTTTGATGTATTGTTCAGTAATTTATTCCCTGTCTGTGTCACTTTGGGATTCTTTAGATCTTTTAATCAATTTTACCTCTAACATCCTTCACTGCAAATACAGGCTTGTTCTCGCTATCTGGGACTCCTTTCATTCTTTTCTGGGGTCAAGGATCACTAAGGCATCATGCTTGTTGTTCCTGTTTCTATCATGAAAGTTCTTTCTCACACTTAATTGACATTTTAATAACTAGTAGCCAGCATATGACTGCTCATGTTTCAAAATCAGTGCCAGACACAATATCTGCCTATCTAATGCTTGCTTCCAATATTGCAGAAAGACATACTAGCATTAACCACACCCCACCACCTCTGTTCTCAGCAGTAGTGGGACAAGGAAATGATAGAAAGTATACTTAGAATGTCAGAAAAAGGGGAAATATTGCTGATGGGTGATCTGAATATGCCAGATGTTAACTGGAGTGCAGTTGCAGCAGCCACTTCGAAGAGTGGGGTTATTCTAGATGCCCTACAGGGAGCATGCCTTAGACAGCTAGTATTGGAGCCCACTTGAGAGGGAGCAATCTTAGACCTGGTTCTCTCAAATGGAGATGGAGAGAGGATCACAGATGTAGAAGTGGGTAGCCATCTGGGAACTAGCGACCATCGAACAGTATGGTTCACAATAAACACAGCAATAGAGTCAAGTTTCACAAAGGCAAATGTACTGGACTTTAGGAGAGCTGACTTTGTTAAAATGGGTGAGTGCCCAAGGAATGCACTAGCAAATGGGCAGGAAGGAGGGGTGGAAGAACAATGGGGAATAATAAAACTGCCATCACAGAGGTAACAAGCCTTTGTGTGAAGCAAAAAAAACAAAACGATGCAAGAAACCACTATAGTTCTCAAAGGAAGTGGCAGTGAAGGTTCAAGAGATAAAGGAAGCATTCAGAAAGTACAAGGAATCACAGAAGGAGCAGGACAGAGAACTGTATCAGTTAAAGCAAAAGGAAGCTGGGTAGGCAGTCAGAACAGCAAAGGCCCAAACTGAGGAAAAGATAGCCAACTCAGTTAAGAAGGGGGATAAAACCTTTTATAGGTACATCAGGGAGCGAAGGAAGACCAAGGGAGGGATAGTAAGGCTTAATAAAGCGGGAGGGAGGTGGGCAGAGTGTGACTGTGAAAAGGCAGAGATACTAAACAAATATTTTTGCTCAGTATTTACAAATGAAGAGGGGAGGTACCTAAAACAAGCGGTAGAAACACTCTGGATACAGAAGTTGATACCAGCCCATTTACAGAAGAAAGGGTTCTGAAAGAACTCTTAAAACTGAAGGTGGACAAAGCAATGGGCCTGATGGGATTCATCCCAGAATTCTAAAAGAACTAGGGTAGAACTAGTGACACCACTGACTACCCTCTTTAACAAATCATGGAGGATGGGGTGGTATCCCAGGTCTGAGGAGGGCAGATGTGATTCCCTTCAAAAGTGGGAGCAAGGCAGAAGCAAGAAACTACAGACCTGTTAGTTTAACCTCAGTGATAGGGAAAATGATGGACTCACTCTGAAGGAAAGAATTGTCGAGTACCTAGAGGCCAGAGGGGCACAGGACCCAAGGCAGCATGGATTCACAGTGGGAAGGTCATGCCAGACGAATCTGATAGATTTCTTTGACTGGGTGACCAAAGTAGTAGATCAGGAGGGGCTGTGGACATGGCCTACCTAGACTTTAGCAAGGCATTTGACACAGTCCCACACAAAAGATCAAATACAAGTTAGCCAGCCTGGGAGTGGGTCCCAAGATGACAGCTGGGTAAAGAATTGGCTGGAGAATAGGACAAGAGAGTAATAGTAAATGGAGTCCACTCTGAAGAAAGGGGGTTACTAGTGGAGTACCACAGGTTCAGTATTAGATCGTCCCTTCAATGTCTTTATAAGAGACATTGCAGAGGGACTGAAGGAAAAGTATGTCTCTTTGCAGATGACACAAAGTTCTGCAACAGAGTTGATGCACAAGGTGGGGTGGAAAGGATAAGAAGGACTTGGAAGGTTAGAGGAATGGTCAAATGTATGGCAGCTTAGATTCAATGCTAAGAAGTGCAAGGTAATGCACCTGGGAAACAAAAACCCAGGGGAAGAGTACACAATGGGGGTGAGATACTAACAACAACAAAAATGGAAAGGGACCGGGGGATAGTCATATCAGATGACCTAAAGGTGGACAAGCAATGAGAGAGGGCAGCAAGGAGGGCTGGGGATACTGGGATGCATAAGGAGAGGCATCACCAGTAGAAAACAGGAAGTTATTATCCCTCTGTACAGATAGGTGGTGAGACCCCATCTGGAGTACTGCGTGCAGTTCTGGAGACCCAATCTCCGCAAAGACATAGACAGGATGGAAGCTGTCCAGAGGAGGGCACTAAATGGTGCAGGGCCTGCACCAGAAGACATATGAAGAGACGCTTAAGGAGCTTAATATGTATAGCCTCGAGGAAAGAGGGAGAGGGGGATAATAGAAACTTCAAGCACCTCAAGGAATCAACAAAGTCCAAGAGGGTAGCATCTTTCAAAAAAAGAGGTGTGCAAGTCACAAGGCACAATTTGAAGATAGAGGGGGGCAGCTCAGAGGTAATTTAAGGAAGTATTTTTTCACAGAGAGGGTTGTGGATGCATGGAGTCAAAAACAGTGGTGGAATTCAAGCATGCATGGGACAGTCATAAGGCAATTCTAGGAGGTGGGGGTAGGAAGGAGTAGGCTGCTGGTTAACTAAGATCTGCAGCTTATCCATTAGGTAGGGAAATGGGCAGACTGGGTAGGCCAAGCGGTTCTTACCTGCCGTCAAATTCTATGTTTCTATGTTACACAGAAAATGGAGGAACTAGTGCTCCCCTGGCTAGTGGGGCAAAACAAACTATTAAAGTGTCTTCTAAAAGTACCCACCTAGAGTCCTTATTGAAACAACTCCACCCTTTGACCCTCGGCTCCCTGCCTCTTAGTTTCCAGCTCAAGGGACCATATTCTGTATTTTTTGTAACTGCTACTAAACATTACAAGAAATCCAAGTAATAAGTATGTCCACATACTTACAGTATACTGACTCTGTTTCATCTGGGGATGGAAAGGCAGGGCATAACTAATTATTTTGCTATGTTAAATGACCTTTGAGAGGAAGGGACTTGTCCAACAGTCCTTGGCACCTTGGCTAGGTATCAAGGCAGAAGCAGAACCCCAGAACTATGTCTGAAATCAGCTTCAGCCAATCTGACACACTCTGGTACAGAAAAAGAGAGATCGAGAGAGAGAGAGAGAGAGACAGAGAGAGACAGAGAGAGAGAGACAGGAGGTTTAAAGGGGACAGACATAGAAGTCTTAACTTCTTTCACTGGGAATTCTATGTTAACCATTCCATAGAGGGAGTCAGGCCATGGCTCTGAAGAATGGATCATGTAGAGATGTTGCAGAGTTTTAATCTGCTCAGTGAAGTTGGTGAAGTCATGAACTTCACACTTTGTAAAGACTTTGCAAAGTCCACCCACCACTGCACCAACTTCACTAAACTTTTATTTCAAAAACACTTTTTAGAAATACTTATCATCCTTCACCCACTGTACTGTCATCCCATATGTACTACTTGCCCTTTGCTGCAAGGAAACCCACCTTGTCACCCTCTGCATAGAAAAAAAACACACTACCCCCACACACCAAACTTTGCTGCTAACTTTAATCTTTCACATTATGTAATCAACCCCAGATAACCTGACTGATGAATTCTGTTAAATTCAGTTTTGGATTAGATGAGTACAAGCTGTTTGATGGATACTGTACTACTGTATGTTTAGGCCTTTATTTTACAGTCAGCACAGGGCACAAATATGAAAAGTTTATTAACTTAGACAAATTCAGTTAACAGTCATACTTTTGAGCTGTTCTCCCATCTAACTGTGCTGCTTAAATTACATTATTGTAGATTTTACAACAAATGTGTATACATTTAAATCCCCCTCTGAATGATAAGTCCAGCACAGCATTCCCAGTGCCGGTCTATAATGCCATGAGTGGCCTCATCCCCATCTCATGCACCCAGTGGTGTTAGTGGCAATTCTGTCTCTCTCTGCATTCCTTGCCATGTACTTCCTGGCACACAAAAGCAGCAGAAGCACCCATTTCCTTTCCCTCTCACACACCAAGCACTTCTTATGCTCAGTGGCTCCTCCTTCCTCACCCTGTTCCATGTCAACCACTTCTAGGACTAAGTAACATCTCTCCCTCTCCCTCTCCCTCTCTCTGTACCATGTTGTATTGGGCTGAACACTAAACATTTCAGGGTTTGTAGATGCTGGCACCATCAGTGAATCCTATTCATTTCAACCTGATCCATCTATTGATGTCTGAGTCCCAATGAAGAACAACTAAGAGACAGATACAGACATTACCAATGTGTCCATGACCATAACTATATGCTGTGATAGTGCAACACTAATGCTAGTTTCCTCTAAATGGAAGGGCAGTGTCCTTCTGACTAGCAAAGTCAATAATGGCCCACAAAAAAGCTGCTAGAATATTTTTTTTTATGCCTGTAGGTGAACAATACTCATGCTTTCTTACATATATTCTGTATTTATATCCCCTGCCCTATACCACCCTGTAGTCCCTCAGGAATCTCTAGTTGCCTGGCTTTTATTTATTTTTATTTATTTATTAGAATCTAGGATTGCAATACCTTTGAGCCAAGGGTCTTTTACAAAGGTTCCACGTCACACAAAACAAAATTGACAAACATGAGCAAAGTTAACATCATCTAAACTAATGAAAAATATATAGATATGTCGACAGCATGTGTGTGACCTTGAATGAGGAAAGGGAAAGAAGGAGCAGAGGTAGTCAGGGGAACTTAAATGGGGGGGTAACGGGAAAATAGGGTGTGGGTGCGAGAGTAGGGGGGAAGGTAGTAGGGGGCAGAGGGGGGAGAGGAGGAAGTGGGAAAGGAGAGAAGTTGAGCCGCCAGGAGGCATTGTCATAGGCAGTTGAACGAATGTGCAGATTGAGGGAGGCGCTGGAAAGGGGCTGGAGGAGATGAGGATTCAAAACTGTACCTTCAGCTACTGAACCAATCAATGTGCTTAGCCACAACAGTTACAAAAGTTGGAGTCAATGAGTGATAGGTGAAGCCGGGACTTAAAAGTGCTGAGCGATAGCATGGATGAGATGTCGCTGGGTAAACCATTGTACCAAGAGGGGCTCAGTAAAAGGATCTTTGGCCTTGCGTTGTGCAGCAAAGGAGGATTTACAGCAGCTGTTATTTTGATCCCTGGTAAGGCAGTTGTGGTTTCTCAGTTGTATGAGAACGCAGATCCAGGTGGGGTACCAAGCATAATTTTCTAGTAGTCAAAGTTTGGTTTTACATGATTAGCAAGATTCAGCCATCCGTTAGAGAATAGAGGTCACAGGTATGAGTTAGGCGTTGGGAGCCAGTGACAAGATGACAGGCCGTGTTGAGCACGGTGGAGACACGCTTGAGTGCAGTAGTTGAAGCAGAGCCATAAATTATGAGGCCATAATCATAATGGTGATGACGGAGCTCTGACGTATGACAGCCAGAGCTTCAGAGGTCAGGGTTTTTCCTGTGGCGGAAAAGCAAGCCCAGTCAGAAGTTAGCAGCTTTGGAAACATTATCAGTGTGGGCGGTGTAGGAGAGGAGAGGAGAGGGTCAAGGGCGATCCCAAGGTATTTGAAGGTATGGACCTGCTTCAGGGTGGCACCTTGTCTGGTGATAACAGAGAGTTGATGGTGCTTATGAATATTGTGGGAGCTGCTAAATATCATGGCCTTGTATTTTTTGATTAAGGAGCAGTTTGTGCTTTGTGAACCAGCTCTCAACTGAGGAGAAGCCGAGTTGGAGGTCATCTTGCAATTTCTTCAGGTCCTGATGGGAGGCAAGGAGAACTGCATCATCAGTGTACAAAATTATTTGTTCAGTACAGGAGTCAGGTAGTGTGTTAAGGAATAGGCTGAAAAGGAGGGGGCCCAGGATAGAGCCCTAGGGGACTCTGGAAAGAACAGGTTTAGAATCAGAGAGCACGTCCGCTATTTTTACCCTCTGAGTGCGGTTTTCGAGATAGCTTTTTAACCAGGAAGTTGATTCGGGGAGAGGCCATGCTTTTAGTTGGACCAGCAGGAGGGAATGGTGGACAGTATCGAAAGCTTTAGTCAGGTCAATGAAGATAGCACCAGTTAGTTGACCATTGTTGAGGGAGCTGTGAATGGAACTGGTGAATTCGAGCAGGGCAGAGGATTACTATGACCTTTTCTGAAGCCATGTTGCTGTCTGCAGAGAATGTTATATTTGTCCAGATGCTCAGTAAGTTGGTCCGCAACTATACTGCTCCAGTGCCTTTGATAGGGGAAGCAGAATGAGATAGGGTGAAAATTCACGGGTTGATCTTATCACCACTTTTGTGGATCGGGTGACAGTGGCCATTTTCCATTTGTCTGGGAATTGACTGAGGGAAAGGGAGAGATTAAAAATCTTGGTGAGGAGTCTGAGCACTCATCAAGTGTGAGGGCCAGCAGCTTGAGGTCTAGCGGTCATTGCTTGTTCTAGATTTGCTTGATGGCTTTAGCAATGTAGTTTCAGCTTGATGCTTCGTTACTGCTTTAAAGTAGAAGGATGGGTGACTGGCATGAGTGGTGGGGTTGGGGGAGGGAGAAGTTGCATCTTGGCAGAAATCAGCATGGAGAATACTGCTTAGTCAGTGAACGAACCATTAAAAGTGTTTGCAAAAGTTTTGAGTCCAGTGTAGTGGGCTTGTTTATGTTGAGTATGTCAGGTGAGGATTTGGGCTGCTTTCAGTGACATCTTTTGTGTTTTTCCAGAAGTCCCTCCCATTTCCCAGGTGTTGGTGAGGGCATTCTTGTAGTAGCATGGATTTCAGTTGCCGAATGACTTTGGTGCAGTCGCTCTGCCTGCTTGTAATTTTTGGATGTCAACTTGCTTACCGGAGTTTCTAGACAGTTCCCAAAGGCGGTCCCTGGATTTAAGTCTTATTAGAAATCTCCAGATAGCCAAGGATTATTGAGCGATTTAACTTTGTGCTTTTTGTGGGAAGCATATTTATTACAAGCTTCATTGAAGATGTGGATAAATTACTCCAATGCAGTATTAGTATCTGTTGCATTAAAGATAGGGGGTCAGTCCTGCTGGAGGAGGTATGTTTTGAGATGGGATAACTGACCCAGGGTAGGACTCTGTTGGTGATTATCCTGGAGGTGGTTTGCAGAATTTGTTTGACCAGATACAGCTGATGGGGGAATGGTCACTGAGGGAATCAGGGAGGTCTGTAGTATTCGTGATCCGAGAGGGGTAGTTGGTTAGGATCCAGTCGAGCAGGGTGCAGGTCCCAGTTCTGTAGTTCTTTCGAGTTGTGGAGTCAACCATCTGTGTCAGGTTAGCTGATGCAATGGAGTCCTTAAATGCCCCACCCTCTGCTGAGAGCCAGTTGATGTTAAAGTCACCAAGGAGGATG
Source organism: Neoceratodus forsteri (assembly GCA_016271365.2). Classification (NCBI taxonomy): domain Eukaryota; kingdom Metazoa; phylum Chordata; order Ceratodontiformes; family Ceratodontidae; genus Neoceratodus; species Neoceratodus forsteri. The sequence goes on along the minus strand of CM028131.1, from coordinate 880,016,920 downwards.
ATTTCAGAGTCTGCTGGTTGGGATTTGATGAAGTCCAGGACGGTGGTTAGACCAGGTCCTTGTTCTTTAGGTGGGATGTAGACAGTGACAACTGTGAGGGCTTTATTGTGAGTACCTAATAGAAGTCTGATTGGAATAATCTGCGCAGGGGTAGCCGGAGGTGTGAGGTCAATGGGGTGGCCTAAAAGAGTGTCTTTCCAGTATAACGTACACCCACTACCTCTTTTAGGTTTTCAATCAATCCAGAATACCTTGTAGCCAGGGAGGGTGATTGCTTGGTCAGGAACCTTGGGGGTGAGCCAAGTTTCGACAACTGACAAAATATCTAGGTTATGTTGGGTGGTAATGCTTGCAGTGCATCAAGCTTTGGTAGCAAACTACAAAGGTTTAGGCACATGACTGAGAGAGCGCCAGCCGATTTGTTTTGATTGGCAGGGTTCGGTCCAGGGTTAGGGTGAACTGTACCTGACAGTAGCAGTAGGAGGAGCACAAGTTTCAGGGTGCAAAGGTGTAGGTCTGACAGGTAGAGGTTACATTTCTTTTTAGAGCAGGAGTATGCCAAGTGGTGATGGTGTTTCAGCATTGGAATTGTTGCAAATGATGATGGAACCCATTGCTTACATTCGTGCAGGAACAGTTCAGTTGCAGCAGTGTGCCTGAGGGTAAGAATCCTCACCCTCAATATTTGTTCTCCTACCATGCCTCTATACCAATATTTGCACACTCTACCCTTCACACCCTCCCATAATTTGTACCCCACTTGCATCTTCATTTGTACCTCATTCCCACTCATCCAAATGTGCGCCCATCTGTCCATGTCCCAGATTTATACCATGCATACTCTCAACCACTTGAACCCACTCCCCTGACTCTTTAACTTATACCTCCCCTGCACAGATCTCCAAACTTACATCCTTCCTCAAATGTGTCCCCTCAACCCAACACAAAATTTGTACCTTCTACCCCATTGCCTTCCCCAAATTCACACCACTGCCCCTGGAATCTTCTAATGTTTCACACCTACTCCACACTCTGCAAACTATATACCCCTATCTCCACTCTACCCAAGATTTCTACCCCTTTTCCTATACCCCTCCCAAAATCATTCCACACTCTACATCTTTCCCAAACCTTTTACTCCATTCCCTGCACAAATAGCTAAATTTGAAAAATTGCCAAACATCTGCATCCCTTCTCTTGCAGCCCTCACATAGTTTGTACACTTACCACTATACCCTTCCACAAATTAGTCGCCTTTGCCCTCACTACTCCAAAAATTAGTATTTTAAATTGAGGGAGCACTCCAACCAATCAGAGCACTCCTTTCTCTCCGCATATGAGACACTCTTATTCTGTGAAGTGTGTCTCATGCAGCTGCCCTGAAATGGTCAAGTTCAGGTAAGGTTTTAAAAAAATAATATATGGCATGCTTGCACGAGCCATGAGTCAGGATGGCAGCTTGAACTAATGTCTCTGTGCCACCCGGCACATAATTTGTTTATATCTCCACAATTCCTGAACCTGATGCACCCAACTGGGACGCAAATGATGTAAAAAATCATTCTGAATGACACTGAAAGTTGCAGAATGAAATCTGGAACTGAAGTTATTAATGTATAACCACAGCAGCTGGTAATATCGGTGGAAAATGGCAGAGGACACAATGTCAGGTTCTCATCAACAGATGTGCTGAAATAAGGAGCATGCTACAAAAGTTCTCAAGGAAATGTCATCCTTCAAATCCTCAATAGCCACTTTAGGGAAAAAGGTACATGACCTGTAGCAAAGACCAAACACATAGACTTACTTCTCTATATCGACAAAAAGGATGCTCAGCTGGTCCCTGTCTCCTGTATGCAATAGCCTACTTCTATGATACCTTGGACCATCCTCGCTGGGTGGGGTAGGGGGAGATCCCGCTTTGCCTTCATAATTATTATCAGGCAGCCATGTGTGGTGTACAGGACCAGTCCTCCTTGATCCATCAGGGTCCATCATCTTCTGGGCAGAGATTTTATTGTTTCCTCCCATCTCCACTGATGCTGGCACTCAGGGGAGGTCCTGGGTGTGAGTACACACAGGGCATGTGTTCAGTGCCAGATCCTCATCCTGTGACAGTCCCTCCTGCAGAATCCTCTGCTGCACTGCCACCTGTGGTCACATAGGTGGCAGTATTGCAGCAAGGAAGGAGAACCACCTGCCCCAGAGAAGGAGAGCATCCTCTGGGACATTCAGTTCTCCCTCCCATGCACGGTCCTCTGACAACCCAGACTCATTTCTGAACCTGGGGTGGCTGGCATCACAAATGGTAGTGCTACCACTGTGTCGATGGACAAACAACAGTATTTTATTTACTTTTATTTGCCAAATGTTTCACCAGGAAAGGCAACATGAACTGGGGAACAACTCATTTCCAGAAGGCCCTGAGGGGAGGGGGTTACAGAGGTTGAGAGAGCAAATAAACTTAATACAGTACAGGAACAAAAATTATTCATAACATTGTAGAATATTTACAGCACTATAAAACACTATATAACAAGAGTGTGGCCAGAGTAAGCAAAACCATAGGCAGGAAAACTTACATGGTAACACTCAGAGTCGAAGACCTGGAGGCCAGTCAGAGTGTAAAACACTGAAGTGCCAGTATAGTGGGAGGCATGGGTTTACTAGGCACTAGTGTAAAACCTAAAGAAGAGAGGAGGTCATGGGGAGAGGCAGAAGAGGGGGGATGTGGGGATAGATAGCCAGGCCCAAAACCCCTTCAGGATGGTGAGAACCCTGCAAGGAGGAGGAGGGACCAGAAGTGATTAGAAGGGAGGGATAGGGAGGAGGAGGAGGGTTGGGGGAGACAGGAGACAGGGAGGGGGATAGTTGCTAGAGTGTGAGAACGAAGCGAGTGAAGCAGGAAGGGGACGGTCACTAGAATTATAAGGTAAGTTTGGAACTTGAGGGGGGCTGAAGGGGGGAGGTAAATAGGTATGTAAGGGCAAGGTAGAGGAGTTGTAGTGATTAGTTGATATGCAATAGTGGGGCGAGTAACTGACAAGGGGGCTAAACTAAATAGAGATTATGGGGAATAGGAGATTGTGTAGGGCAGGAGAGTGGTAGGAGTCAAGCTTAGGGAGAAAATAAAGATTAGAAGGGTGGGAGATGGAGAGAAACCTATAGGGAGACATGATCGGGGGTGGGGGGGAGAGAGGTGGGTAAGGAGGAAGAGGCAAAAGGTGGAAAAGTGACGGGAGGAGGAAGGGTAAGCATGGAGGGCAGGGGGAGGGTAATGGGACAAGAGGAAGTACAAGAGGTATGAAGGGGTATAAAGGGTAGGGAAACATGTATGGGAAGATATAGGGATTTAGAGGTATGTAGGGTAGATGGTTGGGTCAATGGAGGGGTCGGGGAGTGGTTAGGAGCAGTTAGGATAATAGAAGTTGCATAGTGCTAGAGAGATAGGGATGAAGGTGTCGAGGAACATCAAATTAGGAGGAGGGAGCAACTTCCAGAGTTTAGGAAAACAATAAGAGAAAGCATCTTGGCCTATGGAGGTCCAGCAACGAGGGATAGCTAGAGTGTGGGAGTCAGAGGATCTAAGAGGGTGGGAGGCAGGTGGTGGACCAATAAGTAAGGAGGAGAGGTAAGAGGGGAGAGACCCAACCAGAGTTTAGAAATTAATTTAGCACAGTGAGAGAGGCACTTGAACTCCAGGGAAGGCAAAGCTGGAGAGTGATATAGGGTGCAGTGACGTGTGCCAAAGGGGGAGTCTAAGGCAACGTGACAGAAAGCATTGAAGATGGGATCCAATCTGGCAAGGAAAGACTCAGGAGCAGCACTGTAGACTATGTCACCATAGTCAAAAATAGAGAGTATAATTTTCCGAACAAGAACGCGCCTAACGGGTAGTGGTAAAGAACTGCAGTTCATGTAAAGGGCACTGAGCTTGGGGTACAATTTAAGCAGGATAGAGTCAATATGTTCAGAAAAGTTAAGGTGTTGGTCAAGTCAGACACTCAGGAATTTAAAAGAGGTGGAGTCCTCTAATGTTGTCCCATCAAGCGTGTGGAAGGGGTGGAGGGGGACAGCCTTGAGAGTCTCTGCCTAGTGCCAAAGGTCATGGAGACTGTCTTTTTGGCATTGAGAAATAGCTGATGTGAACTTAGCCAGCATTGAACATTATTGAAGTCAAGCTGAAGTCTGGTAGTTACATCAGAGGGTGAGTGGCTTGTAGTGAACAAGACACTGTCTTGTTCACTTCTGAACTCATCCTAAATAAAGTTGGACCCATTGCTATGTTCTAATGCCTTAAGTCATTTTCTAGTGTCAAGGAAAACTTTTTAATTATGTTATTCAGATGCAATTCAATTTATAGTTCATTAATGTTCTGTACTTGTCCTGTCTTTGCATTATTTACATGAAAACTGCATCTCTGTTTTTCCTTCACCTCGTTTTCTTGCTTCCTTCACTGAAGTAATAGCAGTTTTCATGATGTCACAATTTGTTGGCATTAAAATAACTATGACCTCAAGCACAGAATTAGGACTTTATCAGAAAAGCAGGAGACTCAGATAACGCTCTGTGACACAAAGATCCTGTTTTTTACATAAATGGCCTCAATAATAAAAGAGCGAGGAGACATAAATAGAAAAACAATAGATAAAGTCAGTGTGCACCCTGATAGTGCCACAACTGGCATGTACATATATTTCTTTTTATATGCTTAGTTAGTTATTACTTTGTCTTGTCATACTTTAAACAAGGGCAACGTTATTAACAAAAGTCATCAGAGAATTGCCAAATCCTGACTACCTGTTTGGTTCAGGGCTATTTACCTGGCTAATATGAATTGAGGTACTGCAGTTTCATTAAGCAATATACCGCGAGGGTGTTGAGTGATGCCAGTTTAGCCACATCCTGGGAAGTTGTTCGGTCATCAGGCTAGTTGAGGACCAACAACACACCAGGCGTGATAAATCCTGGCATCACTAACACCCTCAAGTGGCATATTGCAATTATACAATGTCCTCCTATTTTTGGCACATAGAAAAAATAGTAAAAAGTTTTTTTTACTCATTTTAAGCTATAGTTTACTGTGTTTATTGTTCTGCTGGGAAAAAATACTCCTGGTTGCTGGAGTCACACACATTGTGCATGCGCAGTACTGAGTTAGTATTGCCGGTTGCAGTGTGTTTTGAGGGCTGGGAATGTAGAAATTGTGCATGTGCACAGAAGAGAGTATGAAAGAAATAGCAATGAACATGGGAGAAAGCTGTTACAATTTCATCTGAGGTATGCGTTTTGTGTTGTAGTAACTATTCGGTAACTCGATTTGCTGGTCGCTATCAAGCAGGGATTTTCGCCGCTCTTCCGAGTGCTGTGTTGGTGACTGTTGGAGTGATTTCGGGGACATCCTGATGTGTTGATCGCTGCCGGGCACCTCTTCCCGTGGGGTGATTGTAGATTTTACAACGGAGAGGGTGCCAGTCAGCCAATCACTTATAGAGAATTTACATTCTGTTTTGTGGCCCATTGTATAATTCTCCTTTATGCTTAGACCACATTCCAGCCACTTTGTCTTATATAAATACAGGAAATTAATGACATAAGCTGAGCTGATTCTGAATATTATATTTTCAACATTTTCCCGATACAGGAAAATGCTTATTGATTGTTTCTTCTTCACTTCTCCACTGGACTTATACAGAAATAGAGAACTCAGTGAAACTCAGTTTTAATATACAGAACAGAACTTATCTAAATAAACTAATCACTGCAAAACACTATGTTAATGCAGACATTAGGGTTGAAGAACGCAAACAGCACAAACTAGAGAAATGAAAAAAAAATTGGGGTTTTGGGTTTCCAGAGTCTTGGCAAATCAGTGGTAGGATCCTTGGGGTTGTCAACCCTAATGCCCAGCCCCCAGTCTGTAGCCTCCTGTCAGAAGCACAAGGTACAGCTCCAAGCCACTGACTCATGTGCACTCATGTACACGAATGCCTGCAGTCTGGTAAACAAGATCCCAGATCTGCAGGCAACAATGACAGAGGCTAAACTGGACATAGTAGCCATTAGCGAGGCATAGTTCACCAGTAACCACACTCAGGAGACTTCACTACCTGGCTACATACTGTTCCAAAGAGACCGAGGATGCAAAAAAGGAGGGTGGGAGTAGCCCTTATGTCAATTAAAATATCAAATCTACAGAAATTCAGAATACACATAGGGAGCCTGAAGAACTGTGGGTCACTGTGGAAACAGGAAATGGGACAGCCATACGAAGTGGCGTTGTCTACAGGCCTCCAGACCAGGGAGAGGACATAGACACATTACTGTTAGAAGATATATAGAACATGACAGATAAAGGGGAGGTTCTGATAATGGAATGCTTCAACATGCCAGATTCAGATTGGTCAATACAAGCAGGAACATCCACCAAAACTAGACACATAGTGGATTCCCTGAAGGGGAGGGCCTCAAACAACTGGCACAACAACCCACAAGAGACAGGGCTATCCTAGATCTAGCAATGACTAATGGGGAAAGGATCACAGAACTCCAGGTAGAAGGTCACCTGGGGCCAGTGACCATCACATGGTATGGTTCAATTTGACAACTAGAACTAAATCATTCCATTCCAATGCAAAAATATGGGACTTCAGAGGAGCAGGCTTTGATAAGATGGCCAAAAAGTTAAGCTTAGCCTTGACAAGAAGAAATACAGGTGAGGAGGTACAGGCAAAGTGGACAAGCATTAAGGATGTAATACTTAAGCAACATCTCATTGTGTTAGAGAGAAAAGCAAAAGCAAAAGAAGGAGGAAACCACTTTGGTTCTCAAAAACAGTAGCAGAAAAGGTCAGAGCCAAAAGACAGGCCTTCAGGAAATATAAGGGATCGCAGCGGAATAAAGAAAAGGAGGCATACCAAATTTTGCTAATGGAAGTAGGGAAGGCAGTAAGGCAGGCAAAGGCCTAAACCGAGGAACACTAGCATGAACAGTAAAAAAAGGGGACAAGACTTTCTATAGATACATTAGTGAAAGGAGAAAGTCCAGAGGGGGTATTACCAATATCAAAGGGGATAAGGGGGAGTGTGTGGAGGAGGACCAAGGAAAAGCATCTATCCTAAATAGATACTTCTGCTCAGTATTTACTGAGGAGAAGGTAGGGCAGGGCCCACAGCTCAGCACCATGGACACAGGCGGGAGGGAGGTGTGCATTAATCCCTTCACAAAAGAAAGGGTCCTACAACAGCTCTCTAAGCTCAGGGTGGACAAGGCAATGGGACCTGATGGTACACATCCCAGGGTATCAAAGGAGCTAAGGGTGGAACTAGCAGAACCATTATCAGAACTGTTTAGTGAGTCTCTGAGCACAGGAGAGGTCCCAGAAGACTGGAGAAGGGCTCATGTGATCTCACTCCACAAGAGTGGTAGCAGGGAGGAGGCAGGAACTACAGACCAGTCAATCTTACCTCAGTAGTGTGCAAGATTATGGAGGCACTCCTAAGGAAAGGATAATGCAACACCTGGAATCCATAGAGCACAGGATCCAAGACAGCATGGGTTTACAATAGGAAGGTCCTGTCAAACTAATCTCATAGATTTATTTGACTGGGTAACCAGAGTGGTGGACCAAGGGTGCAGTTGATGTCACCTACCTTGACTTCAGCAAAGCTTTTGATACTTTTCCACATAGGAGATTGATTAATAAGATGGGTAGGCTTGGGGTGGGTCAAAAGTTGGTCAACTGGGTGGCAAAGTGGTTGGTGGGCAGAAAACAGAGAGTGATGGTAAACTGTATATAGTCAGAAGAGATGCAAATCACAAGTTGGGTACCTCAGGGATCAGTCCTGGGGCCAGTCCTCTTCAATATCTTCATTAGTGACATTGCAGATGGACTGGAGGGTAAGGTTTGTCTGTTTGCAGATAACACCAAGATCTGCAACAGAGTAGATGATCCAGATGGGGTGGGCAGAATAAGAAGAGATCTTGATAAACTGCCAAAATGATCGGAAGAGTGGCAACTGGGATTTAACACAAAGAAGTGCAAGATCATGCACATAGGGAAGAGAAACCCTGAAGCCACCTATAGGTTGGGAGTGGAGTTGCTGGCAATCACAAGGAAAGAAAGAGACTTGTGCATCATCATCATAGATGGCCTGAAATCATCCAATCAGACCAATAAAGCAGTAGGTAAAGCTAGAGGGATGTTGGGGTGTATTAGTAAGGGTATCACAAGTCAGAAGAGGGAGGTAATAATCCCTCTTTACAAGACACTGGTTAGGCTCTCATCTGGAGTACTGCATGCAGTACTGGAGACCACACCTTCACAAGGACATTAATAAAATGGAGGCAGTCCAGAGAAGGGCAACCAAATGGTGCATGGACTGCATCAGAAAATGTATGAGGACAGATTACTGGAGCTCAATATGTATACCCTAGAGCAAAAGCGAGAGAGAGAGGTGATATGCTCAAAACATTCAAACACCTTAAGGGTATAAACAAGATGAAAGAGTCTAACATGTTTCAATATAAGAAAAATAGCAGGACAAGAGGACACAGCATGAGATTAGAGGGAGGCCAATTAAGGGGTAATGTGAGGAAGCTCTTTTTCACAGAAAGGATGGTGGATGCAACAAACAGCCTACCTCAGTAAGTGGTGGACATGAATACAGTGCAGGGCTTCAAACAGGCATGGGATAAGCATAAGGGAGCAATACAGTTGAGTATGAATAGATAGGCCATTGACAGAATAAAGACCTGTGGCACATTCATAAGGCAGAAAAAGAAATGAGCAGACTGGATGGGCCTTGCAGTCCTTATCTGCCATCAGCTTTTATGTTTCATAGTGATCCACTCATGGAATGTAGAGATGTATGGTTTGCCACATGTTGGCAACCAAATCAGTCATAGTCCTCTTCACACAGGACCTTGCATGAAGAAAAGAGATCACATCTAACCTTGTTTGCTCAGTTGGAGGTGGTGGGCATTAGGACTGATGACACCAAGGAACACCCCACCACTGATCTGTCATAACTCCAGAGACCCAGAACCCTAATATTTTCATTTCCCACCTTGTGTGCTTTGTGTTCTTCAGTGGTGCTCAACCCCAATGTCTGTATTAACACTATTTTTGCAAAATGTCCTTTCTTTTTGATAGTGGGATCATATTCTCATTGGCAGAGGTTCATTCGGGACATGTGTGAAATTGAATAAACTGAGCTGTGGAGATATTTCTAGCCCTGCTTCACCAAGAAACTAAGACGTGAAAGACAACAGTGTCTTAATAGTGGTAGTTGCATCATTACACAGTACCATCCTAGCTTAGGTACGATACTAATATAAAGATTTCTTACCTGTATTCTGTAGATTGTGGGATGGGGGTTGGACATCTTGAGGGAAAATCCAGTCGCATCTGTAAAATAAGAATAGCAATAGGGTTTCAAATAATCTGCAGCTCTTTAGTAATTAACTGGAAGAAACAAGGTACTCTAAACATAAAACAATACTTACCCAATACTCATGGTGAGTGTCCTCTAATTGTTCCACTGGCCCTGTAGACTTAAAGGGGAAAATGGGTTAGTATGGGTAACAAAAATACCAATCAGCTGTGTTGGGTGGAAAGGGATTACAGATTTTGGAGGGGTTTAAAGTGACTTGGTCAAGCAGATAGATAACGGTACCATAGCAGTGACCGAGTTTGGGAATGGACTTGGGTCACTTGTGGAGATCAAGGTGGTGAATGCAGACAGGGCTTATCATCCCTGGGCCCACTCTCCTCCATGAGGGAAGGCAGGTGCTTAGCTCATCAACCACCACCATGGCAGGATAAAGTCACCACCTTTTTTATGCCCTGCAACACTGACATGGTGACAGACTGCCAAGCTGGCTGACAATCAAGGGGGCTAACATCCATCCTCCTACTATCCTCATCATGGGAGGAATCTGTGTGTGGGGGGTACCAAATGTGCAAGCTAAGTTCGTGAGGCTGGGTGGCAGACAGCAGTAAGGGGCCTTTCACAGGCTTGTGGGTGGCTCAGGGTTTACAGTGACCCGACCTTCACCCTGCCAGGTACTCTTTTCACCATTTTTCTGACTCCATTTGTCACAATGCAGTGCATGGGCCCTCAGGCCTTAACATGTATGTCAACCACCTGTGAGAGAAGGCTCCTGGCCCATCACAAGGTGCCATCTGTACAACAGAACACTGGTCTGTCTCTCTCTCTCTAGGCTGAGGCTGGTGCCACATGCCAACGCCTTCCACCCAGTCTTGGCTTATTCAGCAGGTTCACTGAGCTCAGACCAAACTTAGGCAATCACTACACAAGTGCAAAACACATTTGAGACAGATCTGAAAAATTACACTAGTCACGATTATGAGGTGGTGAGAAAAAATGGCTAGGTTTAAAATTTGGGATCAAAATATTGACAATTACCAAAGCTATGAGATAGTATTGAAAAATGCCAATGTACCTTCATAACTTTGTTGTTTTGTAATATTTGACCCCAGAATTTCAACATAGCTCTTCTATGATTCGACCTCAGCTGTGTAGGTGAAATTGTTCAAGTCCTGCATGAAGGGTGATTTTGTGGAGTAACTGCAAAATTACCCTCTGAGCAAGATCTAAAATATTTCACCTACCTTGTTCATGAGGTGGGTTCCCAAAAAGGCCATGTTGAAAGTTTGGGGCAAAATATTAATAAATAGCCAAGTTATGAGTAAAAGTTCAAAGTGCATTGGAAACTGATTACCTACACTTACCTTATTTCCTCAGTTTGCAGTCACATTTCCAGGAGGCCATTTTTTGACTTGGAGACTGGATCTATAATAGTGGCCTGATTTTAGGTGAGTGAGGGGCATGGGGGTAAGAGGTGGGGGTCAAGGTGGGTGGGTGGAGACAGGGGAGCCACAGCAGACATTGATGGATGGTTTTCTTTATTTTAGGTGACGTGAAAAAAGACTATGAGAGACATTTTTTTCTCACTGATACCAACACTAGGGATTGGGCAACCCAGTGTCAGTTTTCTGTTTGGTGGCACAAGGTGTTGGCACTCTGGTGTCACAGACTTATTGCTGGTGGGGTGTAAGCTGACACTGAGGATTGGGCACTCAGTGTTGGACATCCCAGTGTTGGCATCTTAATTGGTCAGACAGGGAGACTTAACCAGCACTGAGGACTGGGCACCCCAATGTCGGGGTGGGTAATTAAAAATGGAGGGGGGGCTAAATCAGCACCTGGTTAAGTATGCCGATGTCAGAAAAATTCATTCTTCAGCTGGCACTGGGGACTGGGAACCTGGTGTCTGGTTTACAATAAACAGGCTACTGATGCAGCTAATGACAGCCACAGTGCTTTAACTCAAAAAGTATATACATCTCTGTTCAGCAGGGCCCACCAGTGTTAAATGAAAACTGTTTAAATGAAAGTGATGCTGTTTAGTGTCAGGATGGCCCACCTCTCAGATGCATACACGCATTATCATCAAACAACTGCATTAAGAAATGTGACAGGTCTTGTGCTATCTTGTGGGCTCTGTGCAAAGCATCAGATTATGTTTAATTTTTTGGGCTGGGGGAGGAACTAAGCTTTAGGGTTAAGAACCCCAAGGAACAGCACACCACCAGTTCACCAGTAATCCTGAGATTCGAGACCCTTATGTTTTCATTTCCTTATTTTGTTCACTTTGAGTTCTTCAGCTCTAATGCCTGCATTAATGTAGGTTTTTTTTTGCAATGAATTTCCCTCCTTTTTGTGATAGTGGAATAGTGTCCTTATTCACACAGGCCCCAACACCCTACTTTACCAACCACCTAACAAGCGAAACCCTATGGTATCTTAATACTTGGAGCTGCAACGTTACACCTTACCATCCTAGCACAGATAATGAATAAGATATCACTTACATGAGTCCTGGGGAGCCTGGGGTGGAGGAGTCTTGAGATAACATCCTATAGTTCCTGTGAAATAAGAACAGCAAAGGAGTCACAAAGGATCTGCAGATCTTTTGGAACTAACTGGACAATCAAGGTAGGTACTTATCCGTACACATGGTAGGTGTCATGCCACACTGGGGTTGATGTCCTGTCACAGCTTGGTCAGTTTCCTGTCAGACCTGCAGATATAAAAGGAAAATGTTTTAGTATGAGGAATAAAAATACCAGTCATCTGGGTCAGGTGGGAAGGGCTTGCTGAGGTTTTATTTATTATTTTTTTTAAACTTAGTTGGGCAGGAGGGAGGATACTGGTCCCATACCAGTAACCCTGGTTTGGGAACAGACTCAGGTTGCAAGAGGCCCAGTGGGGGTGGGAGAGAAGTCAGCATCCCTGGGTCCACTGTACTCTCTGGGGAGGCCATGCTGCCCTCCTCATTGACTGCCACCATGGCAGAATGAGGCAGTCACCTGTTGCATGCCCATGCCACTGAGAGAGTGCCATAGTGCCAGACTGGCTGACATTCTTCGGGTGAAGGGAAGTTGGATGCCTCTCCCTCACCTGGCCCCACCACAGGTGGAATCAGTGAGGATGACAAAGATCTGAGGTATGATCATGTGATGGTGGGTGACGGTATCAGTGGGTAATAGCAGTCAGGGGCTTGTCACTGTGTGGCTCTGCAGCAGCCGGAGCTTCATCCTCCCAGCTGCAATTTTCCCATTTTTCATACACAGCCACCTCTCCTGATGCAGTGCATAGCCCCATCAGATCTCAACACACATGCTAACCCCTTGTGAGGGAAGGATCCCATTGTGCTGCAAGGTGCCATCCTGTGCCAGAACAGTGGGCCATCCCTCCCCAGGCTATGTATCTGTAGCTATGCTATTCATCCTGACAAAGGGTTTACTGCCCTGAAACATTGGTGCTTTGACACTAGCAGAAATGAGTGCACATAAATTTATTGACAGTAATCAGTGGGTGAGTGGCTTCATCATTTCCTATGCCTATTGGGGTTTAAAAAACAATACCTGTCACATTCATGAGCTGGGGTAAAACAACGGAAATGTTGAAAATTTGGATCAAAATATTAAACATTACCAATGTTATGAGGAACATTTAAAATGCCAATATGCCTTCACAACTTTTCTGTGTTTAGAGATTTTTATTCCAGATTTTCAAAATAGTCTTTTATGACCCCACCTCATGAATTACTGTAGGTAGGTGAACTTTTAAAATCCCACCTAAAAGGTGATTTTGTGGAGCAACTGCAAAATTATCTTCTGGGACAGATTTGAAAATATCACCTCCTTTGTTCATGAAGTGGGGTCAAAAAAAGGCCATGCTGAAAATTTTGGGAAAAACTATTACAAAAATAACCACATTATGAATAGAAGTTCAAATGCATTGAAAGCCATTAATTGCACATACAGTACTGTACCTTGTTTCAGTCAGTTTACCACTGGGATCTGAAGCAGCAGAATGGATTTGGGGCAAGTGTGGATTACAGCGGTAAACCTAAAATAAGTAAGTGAGGTGCGTGTAGGGTGGTAGGTGCTGAGTGGGGGTAGATTGTGGGTAGGAGGAAAGGACTGGGCAAAAATCAGAAAACGTTGAGGACGATTTTCTCTTTTAATGGTTTAATAAAAAAAAAGTAAACAGACAATGAGGGACTGTTTTCCTTTTTTCTGGTTCTATCTGGTCCAACATTGGGATCGGGCACCAGTGTCAATGATCTTTGGTGGCACTGGGGGTGGACATCCTAGTGCCATACATATAAATACGTGTGTGCTTGTAGATGTGACACATTTTGGTAGTACCAGGATGGCCATTCCCAGTGTCAAAACATGGTGTGGGGGGAGAGTACATTACCTGCGCTGGGGTTGAGCAGCACCCACTGCTGGTTCACATATTTTCAAAAAATGAACATTTGGGGGGGAGTGACACGGCCAGCAAGACTGAGCACCTGCCTTAAAATATCTGGCTCTGGTGGAAGGGAGATATCAGTGGTGGATTGCACCTCTGTTAGTATTGCTCTAATTATAGCGGAAAACAAAACCAGTGTACAGTAGTGATTTCACTTGCACTGTTTTTATTTTCCACGAAAGCTGTGCAGGCCATGCCCCTTATCACCACAGCATTTATGGAAAATGGAAGCAGTGTAAAAGAAAACACTAATGTACACTGCTTGCAAGAAAATAAACAGTTATCTTTAGAACACTAAATTTACATGCTGAGCCAGCATGAAAAACTGTATAGTTTTTAACTTACATTTGAAAAAAACACAGTATATGAGTTAAAAATGTGTAAATCATGAAAGTGTGTAACTTGGGACAAACTCTATGAAACCTGAACATTTCAAGTCTGAAAAAATATAGGTGAGAAAAAAGGTCTTAATTTTGGTGAATTTTTGTGTTTTTGCTCATCTATTACTTTGCCCACTTTATCTATTGGCACAAAATTTACAGCATATAGAGATCCTGGCAAGTTACAGGCAAATCTGTTGAACAGGGGCCAAGTTATTAAGGCACAAAAATCAGGGGTGTAACATTAAAGTGCTCACTCAACCCTAATATACATTTAACTAACAGCCAGCATTTTTTATGCACAGATAACGGTAGTTTTATTCCCGGTTACAACCTCCTGGATGATATTTTCAATTACAACTGGGAGGTTGTAATTGGCACCTGTCAATCTCTCTCACACTCACCTTAGCGCAAGCTAAGCAACCTGCTCTGAACCACCTGAATGGACTTCTTGACAGACAAAACACTCAGTGTGAAAATGGTGCAAAACTTCACAAGACCACTGCATTAAAAATGTTGCCCGTTAATTAAATAAAATAATATATGGGTGGGTGGGTGTGAACCAGAATTTTATACACACCTTCAGTGTGGGATGCTTGTATAAACCCTTGGGAGTGTCTACAATTCTGGTTAAACTCACCTACACATTATTCTATATATAATACACATGTAATATTTTGTCTGTTACCATACAAGTAACTATAATGTTTTATCTCTTACCATGTAAGTAACTAAACCTTGGGCTGGCAGTATAGCTCCAGGGTTAGAGGAATGAACTGCGAATGAGCCTGGTATATTCAGGAGACCTGTGTTTGAGTCCCATAACCTCCACTTGCATATTGTGTGACCCTGAGCAAGTTACTTCACCTCTACAATGCTTCCTGTTCACCCCTAGAAACATGCCTTGGACCTTGTGGGCCTTATCTGGTTACTTAAGAATAATAATAACAGAAAAAAAAAAACCAGTTTTAAACAAAAACAATATACGTTGGCAGTGATAGAGGTTTGCACATATCTCCGAATGTCTTTAATTGGAAGCCTTAATTGTAGAAATCACAGAGACTGCTGTAGTAAAATCTAATTCTGCATACATCATGCCTGTGAACTTTCTGAAGACCTGTGTGCACATTAGTTTTGCAACCGTAATCAACAAGAACTTAATGAATTTACTCAGATAATCCCAATTAAACTGTGCATGGATTTTAATTATTCCCTTTATGAGGTGCTGGACTGTAAATCATTACGCATAAAGTAATTTCCAAGTTAATGTTTGAATCATTAGAAAAGGTGCATTTTCATTAATTAGATATAGATTTAATTTCATACTGTTTCTCATTATCGTTGCTGCAAGAAATAGAGGTGCTATTTGTTTTGTGTTCATTCTGCACCTTCTGGAGTAAAGCCATTAATGAATGGTTATATAGCAGTCCTCATCTAAAATCAGGCACTGTGGATCTCTGCAGTTATACAGTACACATGAACACAGCTGGAATGGAATGAAGCAGGGGGCCAAGTCTTTGCTCTGCATGACAAGTATCCTAATGTTTGTTTCAATGGTTTTGTCTTAGTTAACTTTTCTACAATGCTGCCAATATAGGGCAGAATGTCTACCATGATGAAGGAAATATTTAATAAAGGGACACTTTACTCTCTCCAGCAACCTAAATGCCACAACTGGACTGTAGTAGCTGTGGAATATGGCTTAGCTGCTTCTAAAGTTGACTTAGCCAATTATTCCGAGAAGTCATTGTTTTCTAGATTCTGAAAGGAAATAAACAATGCTGGGTCATACTTACATGCATTCTGACAGCCAATGAAAAGATATTGAGGTACTTTACTGTTCTTATCTCTAGTTGTCAGGAATCTTCAAATATAAATACAGTACTAAAATCAGCTATAAATTAGATCATGGCTGCAGTCATTTCATGGAATCTTGAGACAGAGGGGTGATGTCACTGAGGACTGGCTATGTTGCTAATTACAGCTTGCCCCATAGTGATACTCAGTTTCTGTCTCAAGATTCCATGATGTAGCTGCTGCCTTGATTTAATTTACGGATGGTTTAGATATTTATACCTCATGACTCTGGACGCATACAGGCAAGCACGATACCGCATTCGAGAGATCTTTTCATGATCTTTCAAAATGTTGGTAACCCAGCAATGTTTGTGTCCCCTATAAAAGTGCAGAAGTGTTTCTAATTGTATGGTAGCACAGTTTGGTGGTGCAGGGGGAGCACATGGCACTCTCTTGTGGGAGACCCAGGTTTGCACCATGGGCCTAGCTTTCAATATTAGACTGAGGCACTCTGGAGAGCCAGTCAGAAGCAATATACCCCAGTTGCAGGGGGTTGCTTTGCCATGTACATGCCCTCTTCTTGGGACTGGAAGTGGCTTTAAAACTGCTGGTGACCATATTATATCTGTCCCTCACTTGAAGATGAGCCACAACAGAGGTCATTGCACATAAGTGTGACAGGAAAGATAATAATGGGTTTAAAAAGATGTAGTAGGGCCAGACTAATGACAGTACAGCAGTGTATTGCTCTGTAAGCTATAAAACCAGGGACCATGCGTGATTGCTGCAATCTCATGCAAGAGCTGGCAGGTGGATGCTTTGAGGCAATCAAGGGCATTTTGCAACTATCCTGAACAATATAGTGTGTGTAGAGGAACTGCATCATCCACAGAATCAAAAGCCTTTGAGAGATCAATGAAACCTACAACTGTGTGGCATTCAGTATCTAACAAGGTATTTTATTACTTTGAGTAGAGCAATGCATATGGAATGGTTTGGTCAAAAGCCTGACTGTGCATCAGATTGAAGCTACAGTAGTTGTGGAGGATGAAGTCCAGTGGTTGCTTGGGTTCCAGCTTTTAGAAGAGCATAATGTTAATTGGTAGCACTGAGATGGGCCTGCAGTTGGTCTGATAAGAGAAGGTGCTTGATTTGAGCAAGGGGTTGAATAGACAACTTATATGTGTTGCCATTTGAGCTGCAACAGTTTTCAGGATTCATCACTTTCTGAGATAGCAAGCTCCTTGAGAAGTGAACTTCCTCCTGGCTGACATTTGTGAAGCTAAATAGAGTGTCTATACATGTGGGACACACCTTCTGACATGTGTAGGATGGATTTTTAGGAGGTAAAGATTGATACAGTGCATGGGCCCGATTCTAGAAGAGTTACGCCAGGCGTAACAGCAGTTGAGTCAAGTAGAATGGTGCATGTAGTAACTTACCAGCAGTTACGACATGCGCGATTCTTCAAAGTGACCTTCGATATGTCGTGCAGTCCACTCTAGCCCAGATAGCTGTTACACCGCATAAACACCCCGACATGGTGTTAGGGGTTTACAGCAGCAGTTGCACCCCATTCTAGAAGGGCAGCCACAAAGTGCCCACATCTGAATTCTACAAGAACCCCGGAGGAGATCTCGGCAACGTGGTTATACCAGCATTTAGCTGGTATAACTTACGGATGCTCCCGGGGTCCTGTAGACCCATCGGCCGTCCTGTGGGGAGTGCACAGTTTCCACCCCCAATGCCCAGCATACCCGGTGGGGTCCCACAGGGCTACCCATACCCCTAGAGCCCTGAAACAGCAGTTGGCAGAAGCCCATGGCGTGTTTCTGCATCCCACCTGTGCCCCAAACATGATCACCGACGCATATAGCACTACAAAACTGTACAGTACTCACTGGTGAATTGATCCCATGTCCCTGGTAGTCTAGTGCCCTCCTGACTGGTACATTTTAGAAAGCAAACATAACCTCATTTCCTGTAGTCAGTCCCTTCTCGATCTGTACAGTTGTAAAACACATAATCCCCATTTCCCTGGTAGTCTTCGTCCTCACCCAGCTCATAGCAGCACTAGCATCGCTTATCTCAGCCAGCAACTGGCACAGCCTACCCTCTCACTTTCATGGCCAGTTATCGACTGGAGTGCACAGCGCTACTACTGCACTCAGTCTGGCGCCTGGCCGTGGTGATGAGGTGTGTACCAGTTGCTGGCTGGGGATGGGTGGGGGGTGCTGGGGCTGGCACAGCTGGGTGGGGTGGATGGGGCCACCAGACTACTAGGGAATGGGGATTATGTGTTCTTTACAACTGTACAGTTCATGGGGGCACTAGACTACCAGGGAAACATGGTTATGTTTGCTTTTACACATGCACAGTTGGGGGAGGGGGCGCTAGACTACCAAGAACATGGGATATGTTCTATTATAATATTGTACAGTTGGGGGGGCACTAGACTACCAGGGACATGGGATTGATTTCACCAGTAGTACTGTACAGTTTTGTAGTGCTGCATATGCGGCAGGTGATCCTGGGTCGGGCACGGTGGTGGTGCACTTGGCGACTGCGGGTAGTGGGTTATGACATGCTGCCAGGTATGCCTCTGTGGAGCATACCTGCCACATGTTGCAAGTCACAGGACTTTGTTGTAAATACCCTGCCCCTTCTAGAATAGGGCGAGGGTCAATGTTGCAGTTAGGGTGGCGAGGTTATGCTCAGCTGCAACTTGCGCAACTTTTCTAGAATCGGGCCCTCATTACTCAATTTAATCCAATGGCAGATTTTCCAATTTGTCATGGAAGAAAGTGTGGCAATTTTATAACAGAGTTCTTTAACCTGGTGAACAGCAGTGTACATGTAAGCAGGTTTAAGTTTCCTCACCCCTGAAGAAGCAGTAGTGTGTTTTAAAATGTTGAGGTGTGTGAATAGTCACTGTTAGTCATCCATATAGGTTTCACATTAATAGATATTTGTATTTTCCTATTTTCAAGGCTATATGCTATATGCAGCAATGTTTGTACTTAAAGGTGTTTAATATGGCAACTCAGTGGAGTGCTTCCTTTATTCAGTTTTTATCAGTTATAAGTTTACAAAACGCTGATTAAGGGCATTAGCTATTTCAGTATTTCCAGTGATTAGATCACTGCTGTAGATCAGGTGTGACATGGCTTGGAGGCTATATTTGCACAGTAGGGGATCAATACTAGTACAAAGGTGTTTGTGTTTGTTGTTGTATGCTTTTCACTGACCAGAATACTATAGTAATTTGTTTTAGCCCTCTTTGATGAAGATACTACTGCATTCCTAAGTTGGCTATATTTGTACCAGTCCCTCTCATTGACAGTCACCTTGTACTTTGCCCAGGCTTTGTCCCACTGGAAGGAAACAGTCCAGAAGTTCTGGTGCTATGCAGTTATGATGGCATACTGAAGTTCATACTGAGGTCTATTGAGCAGAAGAAGGCAACAAAACCCATTGTGGTTGCCCTCACAACTCACAGTGGTAAAATCTTAATAGATTACCCTGTAATAGGTAGATGTCTAGGTAATTTTAAAACAATTGTTTGATGAGCAGTATACCAAGTTGTAATAACTTGTTTCATGCACTCAACACCTCTGTGTAAAGAACCAGTGTCTTCTACCACTTCAAATGGCATGAATAATATTTATTTACTATGTCCCTTATTCTTTGGATGCTGGCAAAAGATGAAATATGTGTCTGTACTTTGTCATTCTCAGGCTATACTTGATCAGATGAACAAGCTTGTTTATTTATTTAGTTTTTGTTTACCAGGTAAGTGCACTAGGCAAACCAATGCCTACTTTCAGGCATGACCCAGGAGGATACATACAGAAATAAAATTACAGAGAATGATACAAGGAGATGATAATTTGTGCAACAGATATGGAAATGAAAAAGCCAAACAACCATAACTACAGTGACAGAAAATTATGTCTGTTCTGATGAAGCCCTGCCAGCTTGGTTTCATGCAAGGATTTGTATATCCATGATGCTTTGCACTGGAATGTGTATGGCTGAGAGAGATGGACAAACACCAAACAATCTGGATTTTTCTTTTTCCTAGCATCCTTTATGGATCCTTCTATTGTTTTTCAAGCAAACTGCCTCTGCAGTATGCTCACTCCAAGTGTTGTAAACATATGTTGACTTAATGTTAATATCATCTATTAGGACACTCTTGGAAAACAGAAGTTTCACCTAAATGAGGATATCCTGGTGTGCAAAATTCTAAATAAAAATAAGAAGTAATAGTGTTTGATCCTTGATATCATTCAGTAGCAAAATGTCACCTCTGATTCTTCCCCTTTCCAAGCTCATCAGATTTAATCCAGTCAGGCTATTCTCATATGTCTTATCCTCTGGTCCTCTCACCAGCTTTGTTTCCCACCTCTCCACTCTCTCCACTCTGGCAACATCCCTTACAAGTTGAGGGGGCTCAGAACTGAGTACATTAATTCAAATAAGTTCTGACACAGGATCTGCAAAGCAATCCAAACACCATCTTAACCGTGGCTGTGGAAGTTCTCAATCTATCCAGAATCCCATTTGTCCTACTACCAGTTTGATCAGAGTGCCGTAAGTGCTTCAGAGTGCTTCAGATTGTTTGCCACTATTGTATTCAAGTCCCTTTCTGTAAAAGTGTTCTTTTTTTAGTTGTGTTTCCTGAATACAGTATGTAGCTTCACAATTTCTACTGCTGAAATGCATTATTGCACATTTATGTGTGTTGCATTTCACCCCCCCCCCCGCCATGGTCCTTTTGAATGGAAATTGTTTGTTTAGTAGCTTCTACAACCCCCTCAAAAATTATACCAGCCACATTTTATTTTATTTTTACAGTTCCATGGCTCAGGTTGTATATAATAGTTTGAAACAGGGTCAGGCCCCAAATCAAACCTTGTAGTACCCCACTTGTCCCCTTTCATTCAGAGGATAAAAGCAGTTTATATTGACCCTCTGTGTGTACCACCTCAGCCAGTTTCCGAGATAAGTAATTATATCCATAATTACTCATAGCTCCTTCTTCCATTCTCATAATTATTGCTAGATGTGGTGTTAAATCAAATTACAAATCAATAAATAAAATACATAAAGGCCTTGCTGATGTTCAAAAAGATGGTATCCACAGGCTTCCCATCATTCAGCCCCCTACTCAGTTTTTCATAGATACTGTATATAGAATTTGATGGCAGATGAGGACTGCCCGGACAATCTAGTCTGCCCATATTCCCTTCCTCCCCCCTCCCCACGTGCCCCTTGGCTACCCTTTCTGTGCTGTCGCTAGTGTTTCCTTAAGCCTATCCAATGTATTTTTGAATACCTTCACTGTTTGCACCTCTGTCACTTCTTTGGGGAGGTTGTTCCAAACATCCACCACCCTTTCCGTGAAGAAGTATTTCCTAGCATTCCCCCTGATTCTACCTCCTTCAGCATCAAATCATTACCCCTAGTTTTTGACCATTCTTTTTTCTGAGAGAGGCCTCCCCAACCCTATTAAATCCCTTGAGCTATTTAAGAGTCTCTGTCATATCCCCTTTCCTTTTCTCGGCTCTAGCAAATACATGTCGAGGTCTGCTAGCCTTTCCTCATATGTCTTCTGGTGCAGCCCTCACAATCTTTGTAGCTCTCTTTGACTGCCTCCAACTTATCTATGTCCTTTCTGAGGTGCGGCCTCCAAAATTGTATGCAGTATTCAGATGAAGCCTCACCAGTGATCTATAAAGTGGCATCTTACTTCCTGTTTTCTGTTGGAGATACCCCTCTCTATGCACCCAATGTACCGTAGCCTTCCTTACCACTTTCTCACACTGTCTGGTTACTTTTAGTTTGTCTGTTATAATCACCCCCAAATCCCTTTCCTGCTTGGTGATTGTCAGCATCCCCCCCATCGAATGCTTTACTCCAGGATTCCTGCACTCCAAGCGCATAATTTTACTCTTTTTAGTGTTGAGCTTCAGCTGCCATACCCGTAACCATTCTTCCAGCTTGTCCAGATCTATTCTCATCCTTTCCAATCCCTCCAGTGTATTGACCATATTGCAGATCTTTATGTTATCTGCAAATAGACACACTTTCCCCTCCAGCCCCTCCACAATGTCGCATATGAAGACATTGAAGAGGACTGGCCCCAGTACCTATCTCTGAGATGCCCCACTTGTCACTTCCCTCTCCATGGACTGTGCTCTGTTCACTGCCACTCTTTGCATCCTCTCTCTTAGCCAGTTACTAAACCAACTCACTAGACTATGCTCCACTCCTAGCCTGCACAACTTGTTTATTAGCCTTCTATGTGGAACTGTGCTGAAGGCCTTATTAAAGTCAAAGAAGGCCACATCCACCACCCCTCTGTCTGCCACTTTGGTTACCCAATCAAAGAATTCTATCAGGTTTGTCTGGCAGGACCTACCTGCCATGAAACCATGCTGCTTAGGATCTTGCTGTCCGCTGGATTCCTGGAACTCCACAGTTCTTTCCTTTAACAATGCTTCCATCAGTTTCACCGCCATTGAGGATAAGTTGACTGGTCTATAATTACCTGCCTTCTCCCTACCCCCACTCTTGTGGATAGGGACAACATTAACCCTTCTCCAATCCACTGAGACCACTCCTGTCTCCAATGATTTATTGAATAATTTGGCTATGGGTGTTGCCAGTTCATTTCTGGGCTCTTTTAGTATTAGGGGTGAATTCCATCCGGACCTAGTGCTTTGTCTATTTTTAGCTTTTCAAGCTCTTTTCTGACCCTGTCCTCTGTGAATGGGCTGATATTTACCCCTGTCCCTGTGCACATTTCTCTCTCAATGGTGGTCCTTGCCCTCTCCTTCCTTTGTAAATACTGAGCAGAAATATTAATTCAGGATTTCTCATGTTTAATGATCTTTCGCAGCAGACCCTTCTCCTTCCCTTTTAAGCTTTGCTATCCTCCCAGTCTTTTCTTTTTTCACTGATGTATCTAAAAAGGTCTTGTCTCCTTTCTTAATCATGTGGGCTATCCTTTTCTCTGTACTTTCTTTGGCCCTTTTAACTGCTTTTCTGACTTCCTTCAGTTTTCCCTGTATGTTCCTTTCTTCCTCGCCCTGTGTTTCTTTGATTTTTTGAGTGCCTTCCTCTTTTCCTTCACCTTCCTAGCTACCTCATTGATGAATCATAGTGGTTTCTTCCTTCTCCTTTCTTACTAACCTGTCTGATGCACATCTTAGTAGCTTCTTCTATTGCACCCTTTGTTTTGCCCATTGCTTGTCCACCATCTCCTCCCACCCTACCCTGTAATGCTCTCACTAGACATTCTTCCAACTTTGCGAAATTGACCCTTTTGAAGTCTGTGTTTTATCCTTGTGTGGTATGACTTCTTTTTCCATGGAAAGCCACACTGTACAGTGATCACGGGACCCAAGATGGCTGCCTACGCATACAACTGTAACCCTAGTCCCATTAGTGAGCACCAGTTCCAGGATATTTCCCTCTCTGGTGGGCTCCATCACCAGCTGCCCGAGTTCTACCCCTTGCAGAGCTTCCAGGACAGCCCTGCTCCTTGCCGTGGCTGCAGTATACATTTTCCAGTCAATGTCGGGCATGTTGAAGTCTCCCATAACTAGTACATTTCCTCTGTCTGTCATTCTATATATGGATTCCAATAGTTCCTTATCTATCTCCTCCACCTATCCTGGGCGGTCTTTAGACCACTCCTGTCTGGACTGCCATCCCCTTCTTAACTCCAGTGTTAACCACATTGCCTCTGCTCCTCCCTGATCCCCTGTAGCTCTGTCACATTAATTCCTTCTTGAACATACAGTACATAGCCAAGCCTCTCCCTTTTCCCCACTCCTGTCTCTCCATTATAGTTTATACCCTGTATTTCTACATCCCATGCATGGATTTCTGAGTATCATGTCTTGGTTACAGCCACAAAATCCATCTCTGCCTCAGCCATTTAGGCCATCAGGTCTGGGATTTTGTTTGCAAGGCTGCAGGCATTATTATACATGCCTTTCAAGTTTTGCTTCTGATCTTCTTAGTGTTCCTACCTTTTCCCATGTGTGATCCCTCCAGCTCCTTTATGCTATCACTCTCAGATAGGGTTCTATGTCTAGTCTTTATATTGTTGTTTGCCATTTTCTGCTTATCGTAGATACCTGCTTTTGGGGAGTGATACCAAGTTCCCTCCTTCTTGGGATCCTGTGCCTCAGTCCCCCCCAGTTTAAAGGCCTGATGCCGACACCAGAACTTTGCCCTAGAGCTCTTACTCCCTCTCTTGTCAGGAGCAGGCCATTGTACCTGAATAACTTCCTTTCCCAGAAATCTTCCTATGCTTCAATGAAATGGTAGCCTTTAGCCTGACACCAGCTCTGTAGCCATACGTTAAATTTCTCAATTTCCTTTTCCCTTATCCTATTTGAGCTATCGTCTTTGCCCCACATGGGGAGGACCTCAAAGAAGGCTAGAGAGGGCGAATGAGTGGCCAAACAATAGCCTATTTCAATTAGGTTGTGCTTGGCCTCCTCCACTGACTGGCTAGCCAGGTCATTCATCCCCAGGTGTGCAATGATTGTGTCCGCCTCTCCTGCACATTCTGCCAACTTCCCAGTGCAATTGGTGTCCCTTTTTGCTGAAGCTCCAGGAAGGCATTTGACCATTACTTCTGCTTGTGCACTGTCCCTTAAGCAGTCTTCCACTCCCCTTAACATGGAGTCTCCCACAATAAGTATATATTGTTTTGCTTTTGTTTTCTTCTTTAATGCAATCCTTCCTCTATTTTTCTCTCCAGGATGTCATCCTGCTTCTTTTAGTGGTTTGTGCTCCTCTTTTATGTGGCTTGTGTCCCCTTCCTCAATTGGAGGAGAAAAGTGATTTCTTAGTTTAATCAGTTTGGTGTGGACTGAGTTCACCTGATACCTCCCCTTGCTTCTTTGGTATCACGTTATTATAGCGACTCAAATTTAGTGACTCGATTTTGAGCGACTCAATTTGTGCACTTGCGGTTTGAGCTACCCTGAAAGGGTAGTGAGTGCAGTTAGAACAACTAGGTAAGGGAATAAAAATGGCAAAGGAGTAGGAACGTGAAGGACAGGAAGAGGAGGGTTCAGGCAGGAAGCAGGGTTCAGGCAGGAAGCAGAGGTATGTGGGCTGTGGTTTGGGTGTGTGCTGCAGAGCTGGCATTCTGGTTTGGTGGAGAGGGTGGCTGCCTGCAGTGAGCGAGGTCCAGTTTTCAGGGCTTGGTAGGGGTAAATCTTTTACTTGTTTTCTTTTTTCCCCCTGGTTGCTGTTGTTGAGTTCACCGGTGAGTGTACGTCACCATTTTGCTTTACGGTGATGTACACTTGCTGTAATCGTGATCACTCTTTTGCGATCACTATTATGAAATGGAACCACTAGTTCTGCATTTCCTTCACACCACGTACCATCCTCCTGGACTGGAATGCCTTTGTGGGAGTGTCCTCCAGTCAGAAATTCAGGTCTGTGAGTATGAGGGTGCAATGTCCCATCCCTGTACAGCCTGTGCTGCAATAGTGAGATTTCTGTCCATGCTTCATTTAGTTGCCCATTTAGTTCATTCAGGGTTCGGCAAATGGGGCAATGCCCTATTGCCCAGAGATGCCTTCTGTGGAAGTGTGCTCCACACCCCTGCAACCAATGATATCCAACCCTGTGGATATCATGCCTTCCTCTGGATCTGGAGTTTGTTGTTCATCCCCCTCTCTGTTGTTTTTTTTTCACAACAGGATGTTCTACCTGTCAAGCACGCCAAGTAAACCAAAATGATTACTTCCCGCCTGTGGGAGGGACCAAGCAACCTTTGTCTTCCTGTCCCAGCAGGAAGTTTCTGCTGTCATTGAGCTGCTGCTCCCAATATTTTGAGCAACACCTGAGTGGGTGCATGGGTGAGGGAAGGAAGGAAAGGGAAGTTTCCATTGAAACTTAGGAGATTTATAACTCTTGATGTATTGCTGTGAAACCCTACTGTATGCTGTATGTATAGAATACCTTATTTAGAAGGTTGCAAGGCACTAATGTGACAAGTGCTATGCTTAATGGAATGGTGCAGTTGAAGAGGACGAGGACTATATTAAGAGAGCCCTATAGTACAGCACACAGTGGATAATGTGATTGTGCTAAATACACCACTGTACCCATGCAATGAGGGAAATCTCTTGCATACAGGGCAAGTGGTATAGCAAGAAGATGGATGTGCTAGAAAGCTGCAAAAATAGCACTATTCACTGCTTCTAAAACCCTATACTTTTCAACTTACACAGTAGTGTGCAACCCCCACCACCCAGCAGCATTTGAGCCAGTGACATCCACCCCTTCACCCTGAACCCTGAGCTATACATGTGAAATTCCCAGGTAGCCCAGTTGTAACCCCTCCTGCCCCATTCCCTAAGATATAAATTTGAAATTACCTACCAGTTTAATAGTACTGCCTGCCGCTATAATCCCAAATATATCAATATGAGATTCCCTGGTAGTCCAGTGTTACCCCCCTCCTGCCCCACTCCCCATTCTTCCACATCACATACCCCCACCCTCTCCCCGACCCACCAGCTCTGCACCCCCTATCCCACCTAACCCGCATCTGTCACATGACTCATACTAGTAAATCCTGTCCATATTGGTAGGTAGAGTGTTAGCCATCAAAGTAGAATAGACCCTCCTCTCATCACCTCAGTCAACCACTGTCTTAATGACATTGACTCACACACTTAGGGGTGTATAATGTGCTGTAATGGGATCCGGGCAGGAGGGGGGACTAGTGGACTATCATGGAATTTCACACTTTCATATCTCAGGGACTGGTGTGGGAGGGGGTATTATTGGACTACTAGGTAATTTCACATGTATACCTCAGGAATCGGGGCAGAAGAGAGGCACCACTGGACTACTAGAGAATTTCACATTTATATTTCTGTGATTAGGATATAAGGGAGCTATTACTGAACTATCATAGAATTTCAAATTTATATCTTGAGGATTGGGTAGGATGAGCAGTGAATCTCACATTTGTATAACTGGGATCGGGGCTGTTGTGGGTACCACTTAACTGTCAGGGAATTTCACATATATATCTTGTGGATCAGGTGGGAAGGAGATACCACTGAACTACCAAGAACATTCACTATATTATATTGGGATGGGGGCAGGAGGGGCACTATATGACTTTCAGGGAATTTCATATTTGTAAATCAGGGATAAGGGTAAGAAGGGGTATCACTAGACTGCTAGGGAGTTCAATGTTTATCTTTCAGTGACAAGGGTGGGATAGGGGTACAGTACCACCAGACTGCCAGGGATTTCTATGTTGGTTATTGAGATCAGGTTAGAGTAGAAGAAACAGCCGAGGCTCTGCACAATGCCTCAGCATGTTTTCCAGCTCTGTTTTTCTCCAAGGGCTAAGTAAAGTCCTATGTGACGGTACTTAGTCCAGGAGGACAGTGGAACCAGCAACCAAAAGTTGAAAGCTTACGTAAACGCTAACATGCACTGCAGGCTATTTAATCTACACTGCTGCCTACTGCTCTGATGTCAGCTGCAAGGGATTCTGGGATTTGTAGCAACAGAAGATATCAACCTAGACCTTAACACAATTAGTCTGATACACTCTACTTTACTACAGTAAGCAGTAAGTAAACCAAAATGTTTTGCACACAAAGTGCACATCAGGACAGCCCCACACTTGAGTGTGGGGTCTTGTGTCATACCAAAAGCCTTAGCAAGGGGGTCACTTAGCTAGTGAGCTTTGAAAAAGCCAGTTGCTATATCCCCCAATAACTGTCAGTGGTGTCATTGTCACTGGGACCCAAAGTTAAAAAGTTATAAAACCTCTCATTTAGAGGCTGCATCGTGCTAAAGCCAACACCCCAATGGTCCAGAAGACTGAAATTGGCATAATTATGTCACTTGTTCAGTCACCTTTGTCCTTAACTAAAATTGACTTTTTGTCTCCACAGAGCAGGTTCCCACCCACGTCTGCCACCACAGTATAACTATAACTGTTGCCCCCCCCACACACACACACACACACACACACAGGAGGAAACCAACTAGTCAAGGCTGGGTGGGATTTCTAGAGAGAAGTTCTATAGATTGTCGAGGGCTTTTATTTTTCTATTTTTGTAGTTAAAATCTGCCAGTATGTAAAATTCACCACACCAGTACTCTTAGTTCAAGTTGGTCACTTAAATAGTGAGCCTCTCAAGAGCCAACAGCTGCTTTCCCCTAGACAAGAAGTGACACCATCACCAGATCTCAAAATTGGATGCCCATGTTTGCCCCTAAATGGTCAAGAAAACTTACTCAGCTGAGAGAAAATGAGGAAGGCACACAGTCTATAGCAGTACATGATGTGGGTAAATTTATCATGCTGAATGCAAACACGAAAAAACATAAATACCAGGGATATGGCCAGCCATTGCCTAGATGGCCGCATGAAACTGGATGAGCTTCACTTCTGCAACCTTCTTTCCCCACAAAGTATTAAGTTTTTCCAGAAAGAGTACCTTTTTAGTTTTCTCAAGAAGGACACTTTCCATGGTGTACAGTGAACTCGCTCATGCCACTGGAATATTTGTTGGTGCTGAGAAATTGTCGCATGACAGCTATGTTTCAGCAACACTCACAGCCACAACCCATCTGCCTTGTCTCTTGCCTGGTTAACCCCTTATGAACATAAGCATCTCCGTGAGGTAATTGGGCAGCAGTGTGAACCTCAGAGCTACACCCCAGAATTTGAGCCTACTAGCACACTTCTCTGGACTCCCCCTGGTGTACCACACTGCAGGAAGCAAGACTGATTATTGTTAACCCTGACTCACTCTGTCAAGTTTGAATATTTGAGGAGCTTTTCAACTCCTGAGCTGCTTGAGCGTTCATGAGGATCAACTCCTGTTGTCTGCTTCCTGCTGTTTGGCTGTCATGAACTGGACTGGCTGTTGTTGAAAAGAAACCTAGCAACTGATGAAAAGGCTAAAAAAGTCAATATCCTCTATGCTCTAAGTACCTTTCCCTTGCGAATGTTCAAGGACCTGTAGTGTACAAATGTATGAAAATATGAACATATAAATCTGCCAGCAGATAAAGGCCTATGGTCTATAGAGTCTGCTTGATTGGGCAGCTAGCAGCCCTTATACTGCAGCTACCCTCTGTCCCCTCCCCCAGTGACCCTCACCCTTATCCTGTCCCAGCCCCTTTTAAGCAGCCTACTGTATTACCCAGATACCACTTCCGCTGGTAATGCATTCCAACCTGCCACCACCCTCTCCATGAAAAAGTGTCTCCTCATTTCCTCCTGAACCTACCCCCCCCCCAATCTCAGATTGTGCCTTGGGTGTCTCTCCCCCTCCTTAACTGGAAAAGCCCTCCTGTGTCTGTCCTATTTATCCCCTTCATATATTTGAAGGTTTCAGTCATGACCCCCTGTCCCTCCTCTCCTCCGGGGAGTACATGTTCAGCTCCATCAGCCTACTCTCATAGGGCAAATCCTCTAACCCTTGGATAATTTTTGTTGCCCTGCACTGCACAGCCTCCAGCAACCTAATGTCTTTCCTCAGGTGTGGCTACCAGAACTGCACACAGTACTCCAGGTGTGGTCTGACCAGTGACCTGAACAGTGGCAGGATCACCTCCCCCCTCCTGGAGGTTATGCCTCTGATAATACAACCCATCATCTTGTTAGCCTTGACAGCTATCTTTCTACACTGCACAGAGTTGTTCATTGCTCCTGTTATTATTATTATTACCCCTAAATTCTTCTCCACCTCCATCTTGGCAAGCTGATTACCCCCTATCCAGTAGTTTCTCCTTCGGTTATTTGCTTCAGAATGTAGCACCTTGCATTTCTTAAAATTGAACCCCAGTTGTCAAGTGTCTGACCAGGCCTCTCATTTCACCAGATTGTCTTGCAGCCCCTGCCACCCCTCTCGGTCATCCACTACCACTCCTATCTTGGTGTCATCTGCAAACAGATTGATCTTGCTCTTGATGCCTATTGAAATGTCTGCTATGAGGATCCCAAATAACACTGGCCCTGGCACAGATCCCTGTGGCACCCCACTTGTCACTGCCCTGGGCAACGAGAGCTCCCCTCTCACCACCAATCTCTGCTGTCTTCCTTGCAGCCAGTTTGCTATCCATCCCACCAGCTTTGCCCCAGCTCCTGTGCCCTCCAGCTTACTACCAAGCTTCCTATGTGGCACCGAATCGAATGCCTTGCTGATGTCCAGGCACAGGACATCCACTGCATGGCACTTGTCCAATTGCCTGGTTGCCCAATCATAGTATTCCACCAGGTTAGTCTGACAGGATCTGTCTGAGACAGACCCATGCTGCCTCCTGTCCTGCAGCCCATTAGCTTCCAGGAGGGAAACCAGCCTGTCCTTCAAGATTGTCTCCATCAGTTTTCCCACAATGGATGAGAGGCTTACTGGTCTGTAGTTCCCCAGCTTGTCCTTGGGGCCACTCTTGTGCAGGGGCACCATGTGTGCCATCCTCCAGTCCTGCGGTATACACCCTGTGTCCACAGAGGCATTGAACAGGTTTGTAAGTGGTTCAGCCAGGACATCTGCAAGTTCCCTTATCACCCTGGGGTGTATGCCATCCTGACCCGGTGCTTTGTCCACCCTCAGTGCCCTCAAGCCCTCCTGTACCCTGCCCACTATGATTTCTCTGTCTGTTTCTCCCCAATGACCACCCCAACCTCCCCGGTACTGCCCTCCCTTCTTTTGGCAATACAGAGCACAAGTAGTCATTTCATGCTTCTGCCTGTTCTGCGCTAGTGTCCACCCCCCATTTTAATCCTCACAATTTGGTCTCTGTAGCTCCTTTTCTCCCTGATGTACCTAAAAAAGTCCATCTCCCCATCTTTAATGCCCTATGCTAGCCTGAGTTCACAGGATACCTTGGCTGCCCTTACTGCCCTTGTCACCGCCCTTGACTCCTTCAGGTATTTCTCTCTGTCCTCCCCCCTCTCTATATGAGGCAGTATAGTGCAGTGGGTTAAGGCTCTAAGCTGCAGATCTGGAGACCTGGGTTTGACTCCCACAGCCACCTAGGTGCATACTGTGTGATCCTGAGCAAGTCACTCAACTTCCTTGTTCTCCCATGTCATTTCTGGAAACAAGCTTTGGCTTAGTGTGCTACTCCTGGTTAAACAGTGTTCCCCTTCCTTTTCCCTTTCCCTGTTCTCTTATACCTTCTAAAGACAACTCTTTTTTTTCTTACTTTCTCCATGACCCCCACCGCTCACTCAGCTAGGCTTATGGGCCCTCACCTTCTTACTCTGTACCCTTGTACATGTTGTGGCTGCCTCCTCTATATTCTTTTTTTATGAGCTCCCACCTCTGATTAGTGTCCGTATCTGGATTGATCCCTGCCAGAGACCCCTGCACTATTTCTCTCATCTTCCAGAAGTCGGCCTTTCTGAAGTCTAACACCCTTGTGCGTGATCCTACTCCCTTTTCCCCCAAGGTTATCCTAAACCACAGAGTGGTGGTTACTCCTTGCCAGTGGTTCCTCCACCCTCAGCTCCCTCATGAACTCACTATTCGCCAGGACGAGGTCAATGGTGTTCCCTAACCTGGTCAGCTCGTTGACCATCTGTAATAGGAAGTTGTCCTGGAAGGTGTCCAGAAGTACCTGCTCTCTCCTATTTGTGGTAGCTGAGGTACCCCAATTCACCCACATCAAGTTGAAGTCACCTACAATCTCTGTACTGCCCCTTCGGCAGATCCTTCTGATCTGCCCTGCTAGTTCTCTATCTAACTGTTCTGTCTGACAGGGTGACCTGTACACCACTCCCATCCTGAGGATCCTATGTTTGGATTCCTGGATCTGCACTTATAATGCCTCTGTGTTGCCTTCCTCACCCTCCTCCCTGATGCACTTCAGATCTTCGCTCATATACAGCACCACCTCCCTCCCTTACCTTGTACCCTATCCCTTCGAAATAACTTTTATCTCAGTACTGCCTGGTCCCAATCATGGTAGTGGGTGACCCATGTCTCGGTTATGGCCACCATATCCACTTCCCCATCTGCCATGACAGCCTGTAATTCTGCTACTTTGTTCCTATACTCCTAGCATTCAATTTACCACTTCCACCCTGCTTCCTTCACCCTCTCCCTACTTGCTCCCCTTTCTTTGCCCCGATGTCTCCCTAAGCCCCCCTTGCCACCCAGCATGGGGGTAAGCCTGCTGGGCTCCATGCTTAAACATCCTGCTGAGCTTCGCCCACTGCCACCACCATTACTAGTTTAAATTTTGTTGTTTGCTATGTACTCCTCCAGCTTCTGTTTCAGGATCCTCCTACCTTCCCCACTTAAGAGAAGCCTGTCTGTGGTATAGAGTGCCTCACCTCCCATGTGGTTCCTCACCCCCTCACCAGCCCGCATACCTCTCAACTGTACCACATTACAAGGAATGTTCTTCATTTTACTTCACAAAAGCTCCCTGTTCCACATTGTGAGGACTTGTCCCACATTCAGTATTAACATTTTAAAGCAAAAATCTATAGTAAATGATGCAAACAATGTATTATTCAATTAATAACAGACTTTCTGAACATAAATGCAAACATTTTAACAGTGTTCTGAGCTTCCTAGATAAAAATTTGATTAAGTGTTCCACATATTACTTATATGTTCCACATTCCGTGAGGCAATGTTCCACTTTTGGGGGACAAAAGGTTGAGAGGTATGCCAGCCCATACCCTTTGGATAGGCACCAATCCCTTAGCCAAGCATTAAACTTTTCTGTCCTTAGTTTCCTTGCCATGATCACCCTGGGTACAGGAAACACCTCTGAAAAAGTTACTGATCCTCCCACCTCCTCACAAATCTGACCCAGCTCCACAAACCTCTCCTGGATTAGATCAACTGTTTTACTTGCCAGGTCATTAGTTCCTAAATGCAGAACTAAGTGAGGCTTCTCCCTACCCTTCCTAGCATATTTCAGGATGGATTGCCCCACCCTGTCCACTGTCATGCCTGGCATGGCCTCCACCCATATTCTACTATGTCTATCCCCCTTGTCCCCCCATCTGATCCCCTTCAGAACTGAATCCCCCAGCACTAGGATCCCACCCTTGTTTTCCCATATTGCTTGTCCTATCTGTCCCTTGTCCCTTCCTGCCAGGTCTTTTGTTCCCAAGTGCAGCTTAGCTGTTCTCCCTTCCACCCCTGTCTCTGCCCGGCCCCCACCCTATCCCTCTGCTATCACCACCCTTCTTTACTGGTCCTCACCTGCCCTTCTCCCCTGATGCATCCCAACCCTTATCTCCTCGTACCCCCACCTCCCTCCCCTTAGCCACTGACCCCCTGTCCAGTCTCCTAGCCCCTGACCCCTTATCCTTCCCCCTCAAAGCCTTGCCCCTTCAGCCACCCTTCCAATGTCCACTGGGCTGCTAGTAATCCCATCCTCGCCAGCCTTGCCTACTTGGTCCTCCTGCCTCATCTACTCCAGAGTAGCCAGCACTGAGAATCTGTTTCATGATTCCCCTCCATTTAGAGTCCTCTCTGTCCTACTATTGAAAGGCCCTCATTTGATACCTGCTCTAGGGCCCTTTCTACCCTTGCAGCCTATCATCCTCCACCCTCTTCATCTGTACACTGTGGTTCTAGCAGTGGCCCTATTGGTCAATATACCTTCCCCCCTTACCCCCCCTGGCCTGGGCTGCCTGCAATATTCTGGGGCACCCCATGTGCCCTCAATCCTGGATTGTTTCCTCAATCTTTTTCTTTCACTCTACCTATCTCTGCCCTTAACCACATAATCTCTTCCCCAAGCTGTTTCAGTTGCCTACAAACCAGGCAACCACATGTCCTCCATGCAACCCCTAAAAGGATAGCTGCCCCACAGTTTTTGCAGCCTACTACCATCCCCATGTCCCACCTGACCCCCTACCACCCATCGAGCTTGCTCCCATCTCATACTGCCTGTCCCATCCCCTGGGATGTTTCCCCTTAACAGGGCTAGCCATGGTATCTACTATTCCTTGTTTTCCCCTTTGCCCTGTCAGGAGAAATCTATCAGTCCCACAGCAGCACCTGTGAGCATCAGCCACTAATCCTGGCTCAGCACCTCCCCTATAAATGCCAATTAGCTCAGGGAGTCAGGTTTGGGCCTATCCGACTCCCTCGAGAGAGAGTCAATCAGTCATGATTTGCTCTCGCTGCACTCCCATGCCCTTCCAGTGTTCCCTCCATTCCTCACATCAGCAAGTATCTCAGCAAGGCAGCAGTTCTACACGCCCTTATTTCATTTGTTTCCTGCTGCCAGAGGCAAACGTGGAACAGCACCCTCTGGAACAGTGCCGGTAATACAAGCTCTTTTTTGGTTATGTACAGCTAATAAAAAAGAAACACAAAGAACAAAAGAGAAAAGATGCTCTTTTCTCTAGGCATCCCTTCTTCACTCTTCACCAGTATTCTCTCAGTAACAGCTGGACCTCCTTTGCCCAGTTCTTCCCTGTTCACTAGCCGCTCCGCCTGTCTACGCTATCACTGCTGCAATCGCTACCCCTAGCACAGTTCAGGTACCTCACCCACTTCCCTCATCTGTTGCTTAGCTCAAAGCAATCGGTGTAATCAGGCTTCTTGACCATGCAAGAGGTTAGGATTTCCCATGCTCCACAGCTGAGGAAGCACTGTGCACTCTCTTGCAACTCATTAAAAAAAAATGCTTGAGGAGTGTTTGCAGCTTTAACAGGACAAACCAGACATAAATTATTCAAAACAAACCAAAAGAAGGTAAAACAGAACCCTGTTTCTCCATCTGAGGCTTTAGTCATGCAGCCTGCTCTTTTAACTAATCAGTCTGTCTCAAGGAAGTGTTCAAATTCTGTTTCTTTTCTCAAGGCAAAGGCATATGAGTACAGCTCTAGTATAAAGACCTCTTTTGGACTCCCTGTTTATAGGCATCTGCTTTTTCCTAATCCTGTGGGACTCAGCAACTGTGTTTTCAGAGATTTATCTTTTAAGATACTATTGGTTGCCATTGAAGGGAACTGGCCTTTCAATCATAGGCTATTTGCAGGCTATTTCCCCTTTATTTTCAAAAATATTAAATATCTGTAAAACCATTTAAACCATTCTATGTGGGCTTAAGCCATAATGGGATGAGCACCTAAACTGAATTCTCCTCACTCTCCAGCTAGTTTATTTGACAACGTCCATGCAAACACTGACATCAGACAAGATAGCAACAGCTGGGAAATTTTAACTTAATTCTGGACCCATAGAATCAATGTTCCAGAGACTACTGGCTCAAATGAACAAGGTAA
This sequence comes from Neoceratodus forsteri, assembly GCA_016271365.2. Lineage (NCBI taxonomy): Eukaryota > Metazoa > Chordata > Ceratodontiformes > Ceratodontidae > Neoceratodus > Neoceratodus forsteri. The sequence continues at coordinate 879,981,602 of CM028131.1, read as the reverse complement.
AGGAAGCATCTGACTATACCACACAGGCAACAGCTAAGATCAATGCTAGACTGACCCAAACAGAGCAGAGAGTTGAAGGGCATGACTGTGAGAAACAAGAACTAAAAACAACTTTCCGGGAGCAAAGCTTCTTCATACATTGTCTCCGTGACAAGTTAGGTTACCTGGAAAATGGTGGCTGCTGCAACAACCTGTATTTCATAGGTTTTACAGAGAGAGTTGAGCTCCAGGATGCCAGGGCCTTTCTGCAGCATGTTTTTTTCTGCTGTTCTACTACTAAAGTGGTAACATAAATTTAAAGATCAAATGCCAGCGTTTTACAGATTTACAATAAACACAGGAATTCAAGTCCCTGTATCATGATTAGTGTTTCCTGAAAATATCATGCTGTTTGGTTTTGTGGTTTTCTTTAAATCAGCATCTGTTAATGTGTTCTGCAGTAACTGAAAACAGTGAAAAAACAGTGAAAAATGTTCTGTCCCTATTACTGAGTGATGACATAATTCCTGTCCAGCCTTTTTCTGCAGCAACGAAGTCCTTAACTGCCTGTAGTAGCTGTTGCACTTCCTAGTCAGAGCAATCTGTAGGGCTAATTGTCTTTACTACAAAAGTGTGTTACTAACCCGTCTGGTTTGTGTTTAGATAGATTGCATCATTCTGTTCTCATAAAAAGTTGGTCATCTGTGTTTCAGTGGGTAACTGAAGTGGTCGTGGTATAAATTAATGCTTGAGAGAAATCTGTCTGTATCACAGCTGAGTTCTGTCACATCAAAACACTGCATTGTTTCTTGTCTATATAAACCCAGGGTTGTTTAATGTATATAAAATAAATCTAAAGTTTAAGTCATAGAAGTAATGTGTCCTTGATGTATCCTCCATTCATATGTTCATGTGAGAACAATATTGTTGTTGTGTCAGATTGACAAACAGGTGTCTGCCACGCTTTGCTATTTCAGGAATATGTAATGTATGAACTAAAATTCATTTCTCTGAGGATTCTGCATGGATTTACATCATGTATGTTTGTAACTAGACATTCTATATGTCATCCTAATGCCCCTGTCTCTTGCCCCTCAGTTAAGGCTACTGCACCCTGCTTCCCTCTGCCCCTCCATCAGGGCCAATGTCACCTGTTGCTCCCTGATCCAGTCTCCACAGACAGGACTGCTGTGCTCTGCTAAACCTTAGAGTCCCAGGGCCTCTGTCTCCACTGTTGGGACTGCTGTATCATGCTGCCCAAGGCCACGAAAGGTGAAGCTTTTGCTGCACCCTGCTACCCACTTCCACTGCCCCCAAATGGGCAGGGCCACTGCATTACCTGCACTCTGTCGCACAGTCAGGGCTGCTGTACCCTGATGCCACCCTTTGTCCTGCCACATGGTTGAGGCATCTGCACCATGCTGTCCTCTGTCTCTGTCACCACATCCAAGGCTGCTTCACCCTGCAACCATGTTGGCACAGTCAAGGCAGCTGTGGCCTATGTGCTCTAGAGCTCCATGCCTCCACAAAGTGGGCTGCTGCACCCTGCTACCTCTGTCCCCACCCTATAACACAAGATGAAAGTGCTTTTTTTTTCTTTTGAGCAGCTTGAGTAGTGTACCAAAGGATCTGACTCTCATGGTAGGGAGCAGCGTGGTGCAACAACCCTAACTGTGGAAGCAAGAGGCTCTATGGTGCAGCAGGGCACAGAGGTGGCAGGGGGAAGAGGACAGCTTGGTGCGGAGGTTTTGACTGTGGGACAGGACACAGTGGGGCATCAGGGTACAGCAGTCCTGACTATGAGACAAGGTGCACATGTTACAGCTGCCATGCCCATTTGGGGCAGTGCAGGGTGCAGCAAAATTCTCACCTTTTATTGGCCTTGTGCAGCATGGTGCAGCAGCCCCAACTGTGGAGGCAGAAGCCCAGGGAATCTAGGGCTTAGCAGAACACAGCAGTCCTGTCTGTGGAGATTGGAACAGAGGGAAACAGGTAGCATTAATCCAGCCTGGGAAGGGCAGAGGGAAGCAGGGATCAGCAGCCTCAAGTGAGGGGCAAGAGACAGGGGCATCAGGATGACATATAGTATATCTAGTTACCCACATACATGATGTATTTCCACACAGAATTCCTTTAGAGAGCTGAATTTTGTGAGTTCATATAGCACGTTTCTGAAATAGTGAAGTTTGGCAAACACTTGTTTGTCAATCTGACATAACAACAATATTGTTCTCACATGAATATACAGGTATGTATGGAGGCTACATCAAAGACACACTACTTCTATGACTTAACAAACTTTAGATTTATTTTATATTCATTAAACAACCCTGGGTTTATATAGCCAAAAAAAACAATGAGGAGTTTTGATATGAAAGAACTAAGCTGTGATACAGACAGGAGATCTCTCACAAACATTGATTTATACCACTTCAGTTACCCACTGAAACACAAATGACCAACTCTTTATGAGAACAGAATGATATAATCTATCTAGACACAAACCAGATGGGTTAGTAACACACTTGGAGTAAAGACAATTAGCCCTACAGATTGCTCTGACTGTGAAGTGCAACAACTACTACAGGCGGTTAAGGACTTCATTGTTGCAGCAACAGGCTGGACAGGAATAATGTCATCACTCACTAATAGGGACAGAAACATCTTCACTGTTTCTTCACTGTTTCCAGTTACTGCAGAGCACATTAAAAGATGCTGATTGAAAGAAAACCACAAAGCCAAACAGCATATTTTCAGGAATCACTAATCATGACACAGGGACTTGAATTCCCATGTTTATTGTAAATCTGAAAAAAAACATTGGCAACTGACACACTCAATCCTGTATGAACGTGGTTTCAGAACCAAATGTTAGTGATCTTCCACAATGTATTCACTTGTCTATCCTGACTTCAAGTGTTATCTCATACCGTACGTACTGTGGTTGCCAGTTGTCTCTCTCAAGCTGCTACTGACATGTAATCAGATCCAAATGTTAGTATTTCTCCCACTATGTATTTTCTTGTCTATACTGTGTAAAACTGTGTTCCTATGTTCTCCTCTCCCCCAGGATGCATCTGTAATCAAGCAGTACTCTGCTCAGTATGCCTTCCTGGTAAAACGCTTAAATAAATAAATACATGTGATCTTTAACATTGAGAGGGCCCACCACTCAGAGTAAGTAAGTAAGTATTCTTGTAGACCAACAAAAAGATTGTCCAGTTGAGCAGTGACTTATTTACAATGGGGTCTTTCATTCATACATTCATACACAGTTTCAGCATAAAAGTATAGTATAAAAGAAACACAACAGATAATAGTACGCATATTAAAAGTCTATAAGATCATAAAGACTGGACAATTAAAGCAGTAGTGCAATGAAATTGAGCAAAAAATTTGACCCTACCTTTTTTCACTGTAAAATAGACCAGTCATCTTCCAGTTTTATTTGGTGGCAAACATTTCTAATTCTACCAATATCTCAGTATTTCATAAATGTTTAAATTTAGTTTTTCTCAAGAAACAAAGATGTCTCCCACATTTGGCTTAAAACTGTCATTATAAACCTAGTAAGGGTCAGGGCTGAGAAAATAAAAATAATTGTGGTGCACAGCATAGAAGGTACATAGAAAGTAGATTTGTCAAGTATGCTAATTTTTATTATATGTGGCTGAAACTAGTTTTTTTGGGAAAAGGTTTTTCTTTGCACTGCAACTTTAAGAAAAAACAGACATGTTTACATAATTTATGAATAGTTGACTATGAGGGGAAGCATTGCCAAAATTGCTTTAAAAATAGTCAGGATCTATACAGTTTTAAATAAAAATATAGCCTTGGCTTATCTGTTTTCTGGGTGTCCTGCCTTTTTTCTTTGTAGGTACTCTTTGCTTTATAGGCACAACATCTTTTGGTAGAGTAGTCTCACTCACAAACCATGATTTTATTGAAACCATGTAACTTTCCTTTAGAGTGGTTTTAGAAATGGAGGTACAGATATGTCAGATCAGTATGAAGCACAGAAATGCTGCAGAATATCATAGAATGCAACAATATACTGCAGGGGCCATTGTCCTGGATTCCCCTTTCCCTCACAAAAAGACAGAGACCATTGTTTGTTGTGCTCAGACTGGCAATTAATTTATTGATATATATATATATATATATATATATATATATATATATATACACACACACACACAGTATACACAGTGTATATATATATATATATATAGCAGAGAGATGTTAGAGGCAAAAATTATTTAATGCACAGTTGTTAGTCAGCGACAGTGAGTTAGCTGTTCGCTAGATTCTCTTTGTTTCACTGGGACTTAGGCGCAGTATTAGTCGCTGGTCTCCAGCTCCTCACCCCATCACATGTGTAGCAGCAGAAGCATAGGAGAATGGGTGAGAGTTAGGATCGACGATCCTAATGCACACCCCAATGCCGGTTGGGGGGTGGGAGTGTAATGGGGTTTTCAACCTAACAGCGAATTTCACTTTTGTCGCTGTGGAACAAGCCTAACTAATGCATTAAACTGAGTTTTTTGCCTCTAATTTCCCTTCTTTTTGAGAATGATAACGAGAAATAGTGAATGTAATGTGGCGGCGGGAGCACCACGTGATGTCTTGAGGCATAGTAACAGGTACAGCAACGCAAAGAGAAGCACTAACAGTGGCGCACATGGTAACACAAGTGCGAATGAGAACAGAAAGGGTAATGCACACGGTGGCCTAGACGGGAACGGTCTGCCACATGATGTGTTGTCACATAGTAACATGGTGCCTGCAAAAGGAAATTTCAATGGGCATGGTGACGCAAACTAAAACAGAAAGAGAAACAGTACTGTAGACACAAATGGCAAAAAATAACAGAAACACAACCGAAAATGGAAACGCTAAGGATAACGTGCATATGGTAAAGTAGGACATCAACAGGTGAAACGTACGGGACCGTATGAGAAAGGGCAACAGTAACAGTAATGTAAGCACACAGGCTGGTTTTCCCTAAAAGCTGCATAGAGAAAGACAGTGAGTCAAAGAATATATGCATAATAATGGATATCAGAGCAGAAAATGAGGACTTGAATACTAAATAGGTTATATCTCAGGAACCGTAAGACATAGAAAAAAATTTAAAACTCATATTATTTACAACTGTCCTAGTTAATTTTGTACTTAGCCCCATGAGAAGGCTATGGATTTTTCAGATGAAAAGTCTGTATCTCGTCACGCTTCCTAGATACGGGCCTGGTGCAATGCCGCGAACGCTCATAGATGTTATCCTATGGGAAAAAGAGAAGTTTGAGGCCATAATTTTGCCTCCTGTAATATTTTTCATCAAACCACTGAAAGGCACACATCTGTGGGCTGTTGGCTGTCTTTCCTCAAATTTCAAGAAAAAAGACCAAACCATTATTTTGCAGCAGGGAGCCAAAGTTCCTGTAATCGCCTGGGCACCTGTAATGTTATCCTATGGGAAAAATGTCAACTTTGAGTGTCAGAACTTTGCTGCCATGTAATATTTTTCAATACACACTGGAAGGCACATCTGTGAGATGTTGGCTGCGTTTCCTCCAAATTTCAGCCCAAAACTCCCAACCGTTCTTTTGCTGCGCAGTGCCAAAGAATCGCTGTCACCTTCCCACAGGTAGAAAACTACTGTCGTAATTTGCAAAAGCTTTCATTGTGTTCAACACTTAGTGATGAAAGTAATTTGCGAAGTAATTTTTCCAGAAATTTGAAAAACATATTTCTGGGGTGTTTACCACAAAATAAAGACATGGCAAGCATCCTCAGGGTCCCACTAGGTGATACAAAAAGAATTAGGTTGCTAGAGGGTCCTCAAATTTAAATACCAACCATTTTTCTGATCACCAACTGAAAACAAAATGGTTGATTTTATGTAAGTAACAGGCCCATTTGCGAAAGTAAATGCATTTCATGACACTGCTCTAACTTTTTGTTAACTTTTCCCATTGACTTATAATGGGACATTGTTTTTGAATAACTTTTGAACCGCTTAATATTTTTCACCAAATCTTTGAAAGACACATCGGAGACCCCAACCGCACGTTCCCTGAAGATTTGGGCCAGTCGCCAAGAAACCGTACAATTTATACGCCGTGACCTAGAATTCAGAAAACGGAACGCATGCACAAATCATGCTTAATAACTCCACAGCTGTGTATCCAACTGGTACAATACTTGGCAGATGCCAAGGCCTATGGTTCTTGATCGTGTATTCCAAATTGCAGCCAAATCCGTCAAACAGTTGCAAAGTTATTAAGGTGCAAAGTTTTGGGGTTTAACATAGAAATGGCTCCTCAACCCTAACTATGGTAGCACTACCGTGCTACCATAATATATCATAATTCCATGTTCCATTCCATCATCTTTTATTATTATATCTCTCACAATTGCATTTCTTTTGCATCCATATATCAAATCTGTGATCATCCCTCTTTCTTCCTCTTTTTACTCCCCCAGGTGAAAACCTGGGTCCTTCTTCTTCTTCTTCTTTTTTCTGTTAGGTAACAGTGAAAACCAAGACTGCTTTCCTCCTTCAGCTTCTTCTTCTTTTCATCTTATTCCTTTTCTTCCCTCCCTCCCCCTTTTTCCCATTAGCCGATCTCCAGCTTGCATTGATGACCGGCTTTCCTCAATTTAGGGTATTGTTCACCCCTACCTCAGGGAACCTCCCTTCCTGTCCTTCTTTTTTTAACTTCCATTTTTTGCATGCCTCCTCCATGCTTCTATAAAACCCACCGTTTCTGTATTAAACATGTCTATGGCTAGATCTGACAGGTGCATGCCATCCGACCTGTAGAAATCTTCTACCCACTTCTCCACACCATGCAGTATTACCTGTCCTCCCATTTCTTTATCAGTGTCCCTACCCTTCTGTTCATCTTTCTCCTGGCCATCTTCACAGCTCTATGGCTGTGCTCATGTCTCCAAACCCTTCTTGAGATCATATCCAACCAGGCAAGGCATACCTTAGGCCATCACTGCTGTATTGTCTCTAGGTCCCTTTTTATCTGCATGTATGTGTCCACCCATGGCTTAGCCCCAAGGTCATTACCCCGTAGATGTATAATAATTAGGTCTGGAATGGGTCACCACTCCTTCAGCTCTTTCAGGGTAGGAAGAAGTTATGCCCATCTCATCCCCCGGATGCCACGCCAAACCAACCTACATTGTTTCACATCTTGGTACAGATGTTTTCCCCCAGCCTTTTTCTAAGCTCTCCTTTCTGCTCAATAAATATAAGAGTGGCAGCAGTTCCAGACTTCTGTGATCCTCCTTCTTCCTATAGGGTTTAAGCAAAATAAATATCTTATATATGGTCTTAGCTTCCTTTTTCACAATATCACTTCTCCCTGTCCCCCCCATGTGGCTCCAAATCTGTAACAAAAAATGCAGGTGATACGTTAGTCTCCATACTGCAGTGTTCAAATGTATCTCTTGTAACTGGCAGACTGCCAGCACCCCTTTTCCAAAATATTATTCGCCGTCTCACCTGCCGCTGCCCACTGTGAGGCAGCCCCTATCCGTAGGGAGTGGGATGAGTAATTAATTGGATCCTCCCCCAGGAATTGCATGCCTTTTTTGAGCAAGGCTGTGACTTGATTACTTGTGACCTTCCTTCCATCTCCATGCACAAATAATCTCCCTGTCCTATTCCCATGCTCTGTGGTGAAAGCCCACAAAGCCTTCACTGGGCACACTGCACCCTCTACATGTTTCTTTAGTGTTACCATGCAACCCTGCCCCCTTTGATCCATCTTTGACCTCTTAATCATGATTTGTATCTCCTTCATCCCCCAGCTTATATCTTCCCATTCCAATCCCCTTCCTTTTCTTTACTGCCATACCCAACCACCTCACTCACTCTCATGGCCCCTGCAAACATTACCACGTAAATCGTGTGAAATACCTGGGGCTCGGATTTCGATCTGCAGATTGCTGGTAACACATCCTTTAGTTTTGCAAGCCACTGCTCCCCTATTGGTCTTCTACTATCCACAGTCCCCTGTTTTAACCTACCCCAACCCTGCATCATTCTTCTAATGAACATTGATTTTGTCGGGTCCTTCCATCCTTTCAGGCTGCAGCTACACTAATCCTGCCAAAAAGACCTCATTGTGGTGTGGGCTGTTCCTCTTGCCATTGTTCTACAGTGAACTTCCTAGTTGCTCTTCTGTGAGTGGCCTATTTACCCATGTGGTGTGTTGCCCTGAATGTTTGAAACACTCACCAGGACCCGTCGTAGGCCCTCAGAGTCCGTGGTGCCCATGAACTGTGAAACAACAGTTCTGCTCCTTCTTGCCAATGTCCCAGATGTTCATTGGTATGGGCATTTTTTGCTCCTCTGCTGTTGGTGCCAGCCTCCGAAAACGATCCAGCTGCAGACGGGAAAGGCTGTCAGCCAGGGTATTGTGTACCCCTTCTATGTGTTTTGCTCTAAATGACATGTTCAGTTGCAAGGCCCTTAGCACCAAAAGTCACAAGACCTGCATGACCGTTTCTGACCTGGCTCCCCTGTTGTTTAAGACCTCTACTACTACTCTATTGTCACACCAGAATGTCACTTTCTGATTCCATAATTCTTCTCCCCAAACCAGGGTGCATGCCCAGATGGGCATGATCTCTAACAATGTTATATCTTTTACCTTACTGTCCCTCACCCACTCTGTAGGCCATGGTTCTGAAAACCATCTGCACCTCAGATAGCCCCCCATGCCTAGGCCACTGGCTGCGTCTGTGTAAAGATTGAGGTCTGTGTTATAAACCCATTCCTCCTGCCAGAAGGAGAAGCCATTATATGCCCTGAGGAATTCCTCCCATACCTTAAAATCATCCTTGACTCCTTTTGTCATGTCTACCCAGTGGTGTGGTCTGGTCACCCCAGCTGTAGCCCTTGCTAACCTTTGAGTGAAAGCCCTCCCTGGCCAAAAGCCCTGCACACGAAGTTCAGATGTTCCAATACTTGTTGTACCTGTTTTAGTTGTATTCTTCTTCTACTGGTATGTATCTGAATCAGCTCCTTCAGTTTTTCCACCTTTTAGTCCAGCAGCCTAAATATTTCCCCTGGAGCATCTATCTCAATACTCAGAAATTCTAACACCTCACTGGGCCCTTCTGTTTTCTCAGGTGCCAATAGAACCCCTAGTTCTTTGCCCAGCTTTTGAAAGCTGGCTAACATTTTTTCTGTCTCTCTTCTCCCACTGCCTATAAAAAGGAAATCATACAAATAGTGAATAACTGTTTTGTAACTAGTTCTTTCTTGAAATATCTACTGTAAACATGTGCTGAATGCTTCGAATGTTGCACATACTATAGAACATCCCATGGGCATGGCTTTGTCAAAATAGTACTGCCCCCCAATTTTAAACCCCAACAGGTCCTAGTCTTCTCTCCTAACCAGAAGTAATCTGAAAGCGGACTCTATATGCGTTTTTGCCATCCTTGCATCAGCAGTTGCCTGGGTGATCCAGATTGCATCTTCTAAAGTGGCATATGTCACTTTACTATATTCCTCACCAATAACATCATTCACCGAATCCCCTTCATAATAGGATAGGTGGTGAATCACCCTGTATTCCCCCTCCTGTTTTTTGGGGACCAAACCCAATGGAGAGATCCTCATATTCTGCAATGGAGGGGGGTATCATATGGTCCCTCTACTCTCCCTGCTGCCTTTTCCTTCTCTAATTTTTGTCTTAACATTTTTTCCCTCCCTTTTACCGAACCCAGATTGTTTGCCTCTCTTGCTTGCCTTGGACCCTCACACTGCAATGAAAAACCTGTGCAAAAACCTTTTTTAATCATCTCTGCCATTTGTCTATTCGGTATCTGTCCAACCATTCTTTCCATGCCTCTATCCTGATGGGGGTTCTAGCTTATCTAAATTGCTCCCTTGCCTTCTTTCCTTCTCCTCTGCAAAGGTCTCCCCCTCTACTCAATGTCTGGCCTTGCTGATCAGTGATTCTGACTCCCTCTACTTGCATGTCCCCTGCCCCTCTCCCCTCTATTCCATACCTGCCCTTTATATCCCTGCCCTTCTCAAAAAAACTGTTGACCTGATCCTTGCCCCCAAGATCTTTGGGCTCCCTGGACCCATGTCATCCTGCATCTGCTCGCTGGATGTGATCCCCCGCATTTTGAACATGGGTGCCGAAAGCGGCATTGTGGCCAGGAACAAAAAGCCCTATTGTAAGCCTAGCAACACCTTTGTGGCATGGCACCTTTCTTCCCCAACTCCCCCTTGGGCATGGACTGATTGGTTACATAGTCTATCCTCAAATCTAGTTGCTTCGTGTCCCATCTTACATCCCCATATGTCGCCATTCTCTGCCGAAAGAATTCATCGTAGTATATCCACCCCACACCCCCTTTTGCCTTTGCACGCCTTATTATCAGAGAGTATGTGATGAGTGGGATGCCCAACTCAGGCCTCTTCTCCAATACTATGGCTGAGAATGTGGCGAAACTTACAAACCACCCTTCCCAAGTCTTCCCTTTAGTGAATTTGTCCTCCTCTTTCTTGCCTAACAAAAGTACTGCTGCTGTCTTTTCACTCTTTCCTATATTCCCTTCCTCTTCATATTTTGCTGCCACTTCCCGGTTTACTAAGGCAAAGATATTCACATACTCTCCCTTCCATATTTTCTATTTTGTGGCCAATGGAACGTGTTTGCCTACCCTCATCCCAGGAGCTCCTATCTCCCTCATTCCTTTTCCTTCTTTCTACACTCCTCCTTCTTTTTCTTTCAGCACCTCTTTTTCTGACCTAATTTCTGCCAGTGCTGATTCCATCTGCCCCAAACCCCCTGTCCCTAGTGCCGAAACAATTTGGCTTATATACTCTTTGATGCTGTCACCCATTAACCTGGGTGCGTTACCTGTGGCCTCGTCCACTCCTTGTTGCCTGCTATCCTCCTGGTGCCCAAGTATGGTGCCCTGTGGTTGAAGGGGTAGCTGTGCCACTAGTTGATGTGGAGGAACCACTATGTGCTGGGGATCTGGTCTGGGTTCCACTGGAGGAAACCCAGCCTGGTCCTGGGGAGGTACTGGTGGCACTGGGTCAACAGGTTGCAGAGGTACTGGACTAGCCACCTTGTTGGGTCCCACAATCGGTGGCTGTAGCCTGGCCGGGCTGTGTGGTCCCTCAGCTGGCCATTTCCCTCTGCCCCTTTTCCCTTCCCCACTTTCCTTTTCTCCCCAGATCTCCCCAGTTCCTCCCCTTCCACCAGCTCCCACATTCTATTGGCTTTTTCCACCAGCTCCACTATAGCCCTGTAGGTGTCCTCCTTTGAAGGCCTGTTCTTCTTTGGTGCCATGTTCCTTGCTCCTCACAAACTGTGAAAACAACTGAAGAAAAGAAAAGAAAATTTCCATCAATTACAAATCTGCCTGTAGTATTCCCCATAAGGCCAGGCCCATTTTCAAGAGAACAGTCGACAAATGGTGACAAAATGTGCCCTTTTTTTTTTCTTTTTTTGCTCTGACCTGCCCTCATGGATGGCAGATGATTTTTGCACAGTCCTCTAATGCTGTCAGGTCGATTCATGCCCAAAAGCTACACTTTCTCTTTCCCATGCCTGTAGCAATGCTGTAAAGTTCAAAAAACCTCCTTCCATCCTGCCCTCTTGGACACCAGATGCACCGCACCCGATCCTCTGCCCGGGGCCTTCCTCCACTATAAACCTTCAAAATGGCCTTTTCCAGTTACCTTCCCCCTTCTTACCATTCCTATGGCCTTCCCTGTCTTCTATCCACCCATCTCCTGCCAGTCAGACCCCACCTCTCTTTTCTGTGACCCCCCCAGGCCTCAGACCTCTCATGGCCATCAAAGTGCCTTAAGCACCACCTCTTGTGGCCTTCCAGGCCTAACCATTTTCCCCCTGCATGCCCTCGCATGGGTATGGATGCTGACCCTCTGAGGCCTATCCATTCCCCTTCCCCTTTGTCCCGTTTGTCTCCAGCCACACCAAGTGTCCTTTTCCACTTAAAAAACACACACCCCTTCTCCCTGAGGGTCCCGTTTTTGCTTCTACCCCCTGCTTCCGCCGCCATACTCTTGGCCTGTTGGGCCCACTTCTCCTTTTGTCCCCCACAGACAGCGTCCGACCACCTGTGGCCATGCTGCGTCCATCGTGCTGCCTCTTGTGGCCTTTATTTGGCCTATATATATCCCCCCTTTGCATGCCGTCACATGCGTCTGACTGCATTCACACTTTTGTCTGCTGCTACCCTGCCAGCTTGGGCTGCTTCTCCACGTTGCACCCTATATCCCCTGTCTACCATCCCTAGATACTTTCCCCAGCTTGCCAAACCCTTTTGTTTTACACCACGTGGTTCTCCAGGCATGTGATGTCACGCCATGCGTTTTTCTGGTGCTATCCGTGTGCTCAGGCTTCTAATCACCTGCCTCTTCCCCTTGTATCCAATGCCTTCCCCTTCACTTGCCTATCACTTTCCGCATTCAGCCCTTAGGCCACAACAACCCCAATGCCTGCTGCCCTTGCTCCTTTTCAGCAGGAGCTGTCTCCCTCTCTGAATTGCCCTCCTCTCACTCGGTGGTGAGATTCTCCGTTTCACCCTACACAAAGCTGAAGAGTGCCCTGCTTCCCCCAAATATTAAAAGGAACCAAGCAAGCTTTTAATTTTTTCAACCAAACTATGGTGTTTCCCAGCATCAGGCCATAGCACAGTTCAGTTCCACATGCTTGCTCGGAAAGGCTTTTAGATGAAAAACTTCTGTACACTCCCCCTGAAGGCCGAGGCCTTGCCTGCTCGCTTCCTCCTTTGTCTCCCACGTGTTCTGTGCATGTACCCTTAAACTAAAGCAAAACACTGTACTGAAAGCCAAAAACAAAGCACCTTAATTGCAAAATTGCCCTATGGTGTTCCCCAACATCCTGTAGCAGCACAGGTTCAGCTCGACACGCTTGCACGGCGAGGCCCTTAAACGAAAAAACTTTACAAATGCTGAAAACCTTGCCTGCCCGCATTCCCCTTTGTCCAAAACGTGTTTGCAAGTTCAAACCTCCAAAATAATGGAACCCTGGTGCTGAATGCCAAAAGAGCTATCCCTTACAAGTTTCTTAACCAGAACCCTTTCAGCATTATTCAATTTAAAGAAAAACTTCCCTCAAATGGAAGCCTAATGAACCAGTCACATACAATTCACCTTAAAATGATTTTTCTTGCATAAAGTAATACAACTCTCATTATATATTATTCATTTATTTATCTATATATATATATATATATTTTTTAAACTTCATTCATTGGAAGCTATCTTACCTGCTGTATCCTAGTGCACAAACCTCTCCAGTAGTTCAGCCAATCTGATGTGCTGCAGTTTCAATTAAATCAAAACTCCATCAAAAGTGGCTGAACCACTCATGTGCTGCCCATTATGTACCTCCTCTTGCTCCTCCCCTTCCTGTTGCTTGGCTATTGTTCTATCCTCTGGCCCTTCCCTTGCCTCTCCCCTCCCCTTCTGAGCACACCATCATGATGAAAAGGGAAGGGGTGCACCAGGACAACCTGGTCTGCCCCTTAAAGGGCAAATACCATTGTAAGTAAAGGGCAATTAAGCCCCTTTTGTCATGCAGGATTTTGTGACATGTCATTATTGCAAGTTAGTGCACTTCATCGTGGCTGACACAGTACAGTAATTCATTCTGGACTATAGGTCCCTGGCTATAAGAAGTCAAGCTTCCTTTAGTAATTTTTTAGACTGGGACTTTAAATTCTGCTGCCATCCGCTGTCAAGTCATTCTTTACTATACGTTTTTGAAATAAGTTTATTAGATAGGGTGGGATTTTCTGAGAAAGGCTGTGACAAATCAAATGTAAATCATGTAAATTTCTATGCTCAGATAACTATCCATCCGAATGATCTATAAAGAAAGCAACAGTGAGGTCCCCTGGGGATGTCCAGGATGAACTGGGCAAATCTGTTATATACCACATCAAGTTTATCCTGTTCCCTAATGGACACCCCCCATACGTCAAGTCACCAAAGGCAAAATGAGCGACCACCACTGAGTTAACAATTTTTTTTCTTACCTCATTGGGAATACTTCTCCTATGTCTCTATAGTACCCCCAGCTTTTCATTTAATTTCTTTGTTAGGCAATTTATATATACATCCCTTTTATACTGGATGTCCAACCAGACTCCCAGGTATTTATATGAGGCTACTTACTTCAGGGCGGAATCGGATTTAGTTATTATTTTTCATTGTCAGCCCCCCCACCCCCGAAAGGGGAATTCTCTGAATCCACACTGGCCTAATTTCTCAGCTACACCACCAAGGAGGCAAAACTGAGATGTCTAGAGAGCTGGGGGGAGCTGAGTTGGCAAGATCATGTAATTTACATTTACCAGGACTTTTCAAAAGAACTCTCACAAAAGCATACACTGAAGTCTGACATGTGAAGCATCACCTGGGACTACCATTTTTCTGAGGTACCCCACCACCATGAGAGTTATACACAGTGGGGTGCCCCTGCTTTTCTCAGCCCTAGATGTTGTTATGGACTTGCTCCATAAATACTGGCCTAAGGAACTCATGGAGCCATGGTACAGCTTTCAACACACAACCCAGTGCCCCTAGAGGATATGGACACCAGCACTCTATCACACAGCACCAACCACTCTTCTGGCAACTCAGTAGCTGATACATATGCAGATGGATGATCCTTGCGACCCAGAGGGAAAAGGAGGAACCGTCAGCACAAGAAAAAGGATTCTCCAAATCAAATACTGTGATCCCGAAGCAACAACGGAGTGAGGACACCGACGGTTTGTTGGATGGAATGGGGACCATTTTCAGAAACAACAAATATGCTCCCCTGAGGCCTTCTTCTCCACCATCAGTGCCGTTGAACAGACTGACCATAGGAAGTACACCTTGTCCGAGTTTCCCCACCGTCAAAGGCCCAACACCAACTCACCCAAACTACGGATCTGCAAGTTTTTTTGTGAGCTGCAGTAGTAGCCACAAATGCCCCGCTACTGATGCCAGGATCTTCTGGACCCGAACATGTGACTCATGACCCTCTGCAAGAAATCTCAACCCTGATTTCTTCTCTCCCAAGCCCAGGTGCCTGATTTAAATATGAGGCCTGTCAGTGCTTTTCCTATATGGGTGAGGTTATTGGAGAGGTGGGGTAGAGGGGGGAACTAGTTGTGTACAATGGTTGTACAGGGCATTAGGTCTGACCTTCGGAATCCTTTAAGTCCCCCTCACCACTGTGTCCCCTTATACACCCACCCCTCTTTCCTTTCCCCATTAGAATCCTGTGGTTTATTTATGTATTAAACATATCAGAATTAAAATCTTTGAGTCAGTGACTCATTTACAAAGGCTCCACGTCAGAGTACAATAGACAGAAAATAATACAAGGACTGTTAAACAGAGAGGGTTACAGTGAGATACAAATAGTACAATAGGATATGGTACTCATAGAATGTACAAACTAGCTTGCAAGGACACATAACCGGCATTAACAGAAGGCAATGGGCATTAAAACAAGGTTTGATATACAGAGTGGGTTACAGTTAGGCACTAAATAATATAATATGTATATGAATTATAGGCTAGATGAGCTAACTAGCAAGGGCACAATACAAGCATTGACAGAGAGGCAGAATTAGACTCCTTTGTCGGTAGAGGGGGGGAGGAGAGGAGGGGAGGAGGGAGGGGAAGTTATAGATATAGTTATAGGATGGCAGGAAGTGGGCAGCCAGTGGCTAGTAACAGTCACAAGAGCTAGAGGAAGGAGGGGTTCCCTGAGGAGAGATTTGAAATGGCCTGGCTTATTTTCAGAGGCTATGGTACTGGGAAGAGCATTCATCCAGAGCGGGGCTCTACAGCAGAAAGTTCTTTGGAAGAGGGAGGTATGACCCTGTGGAATCAGAAAAGGGGACATAGTAGAACTTCGGGTGATTTTTAGTAGAGTGGCAGGTTGCAGAAGGGGGGAGAGACCTGAGGGGGAGATCCCTGAGGTGAACTTTTTGGCAAGAGGGCAGGTTTGATACTTAAACCTATCATCAAAATTGAGCCAGCTAGAGCTACTGTACAGGGAGCAGGTATATGTGTTTCAGTCACAGCCCAGAACTAAGTGGCAGTCTTTGTTTAGAGATACTGTTATGTGGTAGAGGGAGGACTTGTTGGCCGCACCATAGAGCAGAATCCCATAGTCAATAAGGAAGAGGATAGAGGAGGAGACTGCCAGGCAGAGGGCCTCAGGGGTGAAACAGTGCTTGTGCCGGTGAAGAAGACCAATTCTGGTATTGACGGCCATGCTGAGGAGTTGGATGTGCTTTTGGTAGTTAAGGGAGAAGTCTAAGGTGATACCTAGGTATCTAAAGGTGTCTACCTGGTCAAAGGGCTGTAGCTGGGAGTTGACGGTAAGCAGCAGATGGCCTTTGTGCCTGCTTTGGTGACGAGCGAACATCATGACTTTGGTTTTCTTATAATTTAATACTAAGTGGTGTTCAGCAAACCAGGATTCAACAGGTTCCTGATCTGCTGTAGCTCACCAGGATATATAACCTGGAGTCGGGTTGCCCCACGGACATTACCGAATGTCATCATGATGATGAGCTGCAGAACCCAATGTGAAATCCAATATTGTGACTGCCATGAATCATCACACTTGCCCCACATGATTACTAACCAGAAAGGACACTTGGGAAGCAGAGACTGTCCCTTTTACTTCTAAACATGCAGTACTGTAACTGTTTCTGTTACCAGGCTTGACCCTTTCCCAGGCCTCTTGAGATGTCTTTGAACCGAAGCACACCAGCAATGGCTGGCAACATGGACAAAGATGTAAAATGAAGCATCTGAGGGAGGTATCACCCCCCGTGATTTTCTCATTACAGCATTGCTCATGGATGTACGAAAGCTATCTTAGGCTCTGGCCCTGGGAGGCCACACTAACACAGCCCAAACTGAATGTCCCACATGCACAGATGGCTGACATGGGGTATATCCCCATCTCATGCAATTGGACCCACCAACTCATGTTTGAACCACCCCCAAATCTGCATAGGGCTTTTATCCCAGAGCACTCCAGATGGAGAGGAGAGTACTTAACACCTAGAAGATGGACCACCTACAGCTATGGAAGGGGGGGCCACCTCTTTCCAATCCTGGCAGCCATCACCTGAGATGCCTAGGACTTAGGGTACACCCAGGGACTCTGCCATAGACATAGGGTTCACTCCAGCTGGCCATCCCATCTCTGGGATACACCAGGACACATATATGGTGCCCTCAGCTGGACTGCACCCAGAACCAAGACGGCATGTCAGTCAGACCATCCCCCCATGCTAAACGGTGTTACAAACCTGCACACATGTTTAAGCAAAGCTAAATCATTAGCTCCACACCATATAGGAGGTTTGCATGTTACACTGATGCTGTTATGATGTCAACTGTTGTTATTTGGTTGTCTTTTTCGGGAAGATGGAGGTGAGGAGTTGGGCTGAAAAGGGCAGACTCATCTACTGCTGATTTGTGTACTGTTAACCCGCCAGCACCATTACTCACAAGTGATATGGCCATGCCTCAGAGAAGTCTAAAGAGAGTCCCTGGCCAGGACATCTGGCTGACTCATATCTTTTTCTTTCCTAAATTCTTTATAACACAGTTCTTAAGTCTGTTGTTTATCTTTTTTGTTGTTCTATTTCAACTGTTACTGGTTCTTTTCAAAGGTGGAATGTATAGATATGTCATGGTTGATAGGTTCCCCTCTTTTATGACTGACACCCCATACACTGCCCCTTTCCTTTGGCACAGGTTCTCTACATGCTTCTTGGAGCCTCTTGGATAGGGAGCTCAGCTGTGGAGTGCTTGGGAGTGGTCTGAAATTGCATCACCCCAATATGAACATTATGATATGTACACAGAGAAATGTATAATGTTATCTGCCACACTTGGAATATCTGGGTTTTGAACTCCCTGGTCATCATCTCATCATCATCATAACTTTATTTAGATTCGGCACCCTTCCAGTGCTCAGGATGCCTTTGACAATACATAAAAACAGACACAAGCATCATTAAAATACTATAATAAAATACAACTATAAAATATTTCTACACGGTTCTTCTTTAAGAAGACTCTCAAGTCCCCTTAAAGGCCTGGAGTAACAAATACAGTTTGAGGACAGTTTTAAAACCCTCGATGATCAGGCTATCTTGTATCCGATGAGGTGGAGAATTCTACAGGGTCTGAGACAAAAAGGCAAAAGATCTTCATCCAAAGGTTTTTAAAAATACCCTGGGAATCTGTAGTAATCCCTCGTCAGAGGATTGGAGTGAGTGAGAGGGAGAGTAGGGATACAGCAGATCTTGAAGGTACTGGGGTCCCTGGTCATGTAGGGCTTTATAGGTCAGCAGCATGACCTTGAAGGTAATCTGCCACTGTACCGGCAGCCAGTGCAGTTCACGCAGCACGGGTGTTATATGACTGGATCTAGGGGTTTCAGTTAACAACCTGGACATCGCATTCTGCACCATGTGCAGCTGGCGGATATCCACCACCGATAGCCCTAGGTAAAGGGCATTGCAGTAAAGATGGGTGGTGACAAAGACGTGGACCAAGGGAGGTAGATCATTGGATGGAACCAGGTGTTTCACCCTGGTAATGTTCCTTAGATGGTAAAAGGAGGCTTTGACTACAGCTGACACTTGAGCCTTCAAGGTCAGGTCTTTGTCAAAGATCACACCCAGGTTATACACCTGGCTTGAGGCATTTAGTGGCATTCCTCCAAGATAAAGTCCAAAAGGTTGTCCCATCCATCCTATGATCAGGGTCCACAACCAATACCTCTGTTTTTCCCGGGTTTAACTTCAGCCAGTTAGCACTCATCCAGTTTTGTATCTCAGTTAGACAGTTGAGATAGTATCTAACTCCTGGTCAGGCACAAAAGACATGTACAGCTGAGAATCATCTGCATAGCAGTGACAACTCAAGCCATTCTGTCTTATAATGTCCTCTAAAGGCAGCATGTACACTGCAAATAACATGGGGGACAGCACCAAACCCTGCAGCACCCCACAGGGCAGATACTGAGGGGCAGAGGAATAAATCCCCAACACCACTCTCTGAGATTTGCCCTTGAGGAAGGATCGAAACCAACTGAGGACTGCTTCCCTCAGTCCACAGAAAAACTGCAGGTGCTCAAGCATCACCCCATGGTTCACAATGTCAAACGCTGCTGAGAGATCAAGGAGAACCAAGATGGAACAGGTTCTCCGATCTCTAGCCCTCAGGAGATCATTTAGTACCTAGATCAGGACAGTCTTAGTGCTATGCCTTTTCCTGAAACCCAACTGGAGAGGGTCATAGATATTGTGGCTGGATAAATGATCCTTCAGCTGCAGAGTGACCACTTTCTCAATAACTTTACCTGTAAAAGGCAAGTTAGAGACTGGACTATAGTTTGCTGGACAGCCTGGGTCAGGGGAGGGCTTTTCCAGGAGGGGTCAAACCACTGCCTCCTTTAAAGGGTCTGGGAAGATCCCTCTCTCCTATGAAATCCTTAATATACCAAGTAGGACCAGGCTGATTGCCTCAACACACCCTACAAGAAGGTGGGTTAGACCCGGGTCCAGACTATAGCAAGTTGGCAGAAAAGTCTGGATGATCCTCACTGTATCCATGACTACTGATTGGCTGAAGGTAGACCTGGTCACCTGGGCATTTGTACCACCCTGTTAATCAATGTAAGGTCCAATGGTGAGGCACTGGTTGATCTCATCCCTGATGGAGGCAACCTTATCAGAGAAAAACTGTGCAAACCCCTATCACTTTCCTAGCAATAATGCTCGACCAGACTGCAGACAGGCTGGATTTCACAGTCTGTTCACAGTCTAGAAGAGCTGAGCTGGTCTGTTTTTGCTGCAGCAATTTTCCTGGATGGGAATTCTGCCTTCTGATGGGAAATTGCTGATTGGTAGACCTTATAGTGATCTAACAATCTAAGTCTGTCCTCTTCCAGGTGAGTTTTCCTCCAGTGTCTCTCCAACCTTCGCCCTAATCTCTTCAACTCCTGGAGTGCCCCATCATACCATGGGGCACCCGGGCAAAGAGTAAGAGGGTGAACACATACCAGAGCAATGACATCCAGGGCCCCTGCTACCACTCTATTTTAGGCTAAAACAAGGGTCCCTGGGTCAGTGCTATCCATCGGAATTCCTGAAAGGTCTAGCACTGTCATTAGGCCTTCTGAGGTTACTCCTCTCAATGGATGGTACTGTGCCATTTCCTAAGGGGCAGGCCTACTTTGGGGGGGGGTCACAAAACTGAACCTCAGGGTATGATGGTCAGACCACCCAATAGGATCCACCTTCACATTGGCGATTTCCATCCCCAGGTGGAACACCAAGTCCAACGAGTGCCCCCCCTTTGGGTAGTGGTGTTAATAACCCTATGTCAGGCCAAATGAATCCATCATTTGGAGGAGGTTTTGTCCCAATGGTGAGAGTTCATTGACCCAGGCATTGAAGTCACCCAGAATCAACCATCTGGGGGTCTCCAATACCATGCCGGCAGCAAAGTCCGCTACCTCCTTCAGGAAAACCCTCCCATCGCCTAATAGATGGTAAATGAGAAGGATCCTGCAGCCTGCACCTGCACCCACAATACACTTGAAAGATCTGGTAGTTTCCACTGGCACCTCTCTGAAGCCCAGTACTGATCTAAAACAGATTGCAACCCCCCCACCGCCACAATCCACTCTAGGGTGGTGTATCACAGAGAATCCAATCAGAATTGTGCATGCCAAAATGGGCCACACATTATCATCCAACCAGGTCTTGGTGATGCAAGCCAGGTCTGCAGAAGCTACAAGATCTGCAACTACTGCGGTCTTATTTTCAAAAGATCTGGCATTGCATGACACCTACCAGGAGGGACAAGAATCTGAGGATGACTGCACCACTTGCCTGACAAAGTCAGAGCTCTTGGGTATGGGCACAAGACAGAGAGGACCCTGGTCCTGTGACCATTTTGCCCCAGGGTGCCTCTTGTTCCCCACTGTCTCTATCCATCCACTCCTCTCCCATCCCATCCCCCCTGAGACCCCCAGGACCCCACTCTTCCCCTCTGGCTCCTCACTATACCCAATGCCTGTCATCTGCCATACACTTTAGGAGGACATGGAGGGCAGTCAAAAGTATGGAGATCCCTAAGTCTCGAGGGGGAGTACTGCCTGACCGTGCTAATTTCCCCCAGCACCTGACTCAAACATTAACGCACCAACCCACGCCATTTATTTCACTTAAGAGAAAATAACTTCTATCCTGTTGGAAGAGGCTAAACAATTCCTGCTTTTGTTTCAAGAAAAAATATTACTTTCTGATGATTAGCCTCATTTACAGAGGGACTAGGTTGGGCAAGTGTTGAATGCATCTGCCCCTACCTGGAAAAGAGAGGTAGCCATACTGTTACATAAAACCTTGAGATGGTCCCCTTCCTTGATAATATAAGACCCACAATGATGCTGTGTTTTGACCTTCATAGATGCTCCATCAGGCCCTATTCTTCTGGTCGATATTTATGCCCTAAATGAGGATGACCCTGCATTTTTCCATGAGATTGCACAAAAAATAGGGAAGCTCACCACTGCAACCACCCCAATTTTGCATGTTGGAGACTTCAGCCTCACTCTTATAACCCCCCAGATAGAAACAACACCAACTTCAAAGTCGAACCCCATATTGGGAGGTTCAGGCAGTCTCACTACTCATGCAAGACAAGGGCCTGGCAGATTTCTGGCATCTCCTCCACCCAATGGACAGAGATCATTCATGCCACTCTGGAGTGCATGGAAGCTATAGCCATATAGATTTGTGTCTTACATCTTCCCACATCACTCAAGTGGCTATAAGCTCTACCATCATGCCACTGGTCATCTCTGACTATGCCTTGGTGCAGCTCCATTTTATCTGGATGGCGCTTACCCCAAAATATCCTTCATGTGGGATGGACCTATTCCTTCTTAAAGACCTTAACTTTATACCCTGGCTTCAGGAAGAAACCTCACAGTTTATAGAAGTTAACAACCCCCAGAATACCTCAGCTGGAACAATCTGGGAGGCCTATAAGGCCACGTTCCAGGGGAAAATAATTGGATTTGCTGCACCTCAGAGACATTAACAGAAATTATCTTTTCATTCACTGGAGCAAGACCTCCAGGTGAAGGAAACCTTGTACAAATCAGACCCTGCCGTAGTCCCTAATCCAACCTATACACCTCTATTGCTAAGCTAGCTCCAAATGAAGATTAATACTTTGTTGTCAAGGTAGGTTGAAATTGCCATCCTCTGACTGATGCATAGATATTGGGAAGGGGGGAGAAGGGAGGCAAAGTTCTGACCTATCATCTCCAAAAGCAGTAATCAGAGCATTTCACTGTGGCATCAGGAATATCTCTGGGCATGTACAGACAGCCCCAAAGGAGGTTAATACTATCATGAGAGAGTTCTATGCCAACCTGTGCTCTTCCTTGAGCCCACCTAGCCCTGAACTTATACAAGAGTTTCTGAATTTTCTGGACCTCCAAAAACTTCTGCAGGAACAGGCAGCGGCCCTGGATAAAGTACTTACCCCTGGTGAAATTCAGGCAGCCCTTCCCATCTTGATCCCAGGCAAAGCTCCTGAAGGGGACAGATATCAGGCAGAATTTTTCAAACCCCTGGCTACTTTAATCTGTCCTCTGCTTTCTCAAGTATATTCAGAGGCTGAGCAAAAAGGGGCATTTCATCCTACAATGAGAGAAGCCACAATCACTGCCCTCCCTAAAAAGGGTAAAGATCATATCCTCCATCCCTCCATACTAGCTACCATTCCATAAGGCTCATCAATGTGGACAGTAAGATATGTGCAAAGGCCATTGCAACCAGACTTGATCCCCTTCTACCACAGCTGATGCACACTTCCCAGGTGGGCTTTGTCAAGGGCTGGGTTGGTTCCAGCCCCATCCGCTCCCTGATGAATCTCATGCATGTAGCAAAGTTGTACAACACTCCAGCAGTGTTGCTAGACATTGAACAAGCCTTTGATTCAGTTGAGTTGTGCTACCTGTACCTTGCTCTGGCCCGCTTGAGGAATGGGTGCCCAGTTCCGCTCCTGGATCCAAATCCTTTACTCCTCCCCTGCTGCCAGAGTGCTTACTAACTCCCTGATATCAGAACCCTTCCCATTAGCTAAAGGAATGAGACAGGGCTGTCCACTCTCACCTTTTAATTTGTGCTTGCAGTGGAACCTCTTGCAGCTGCCATTCATCAGCACATGGTCCCATACCTATAGCCACCACATCCTTGGATCTTCAAATTACTAAAGACATAGCTAAGCTGTATGTAGTCAACCTCTCCCTTCTCCAGGCCAAACTCAAAATGGAGTGTGATAGGTGGAAGACTCTACACCTGGCATTTTTTGGAAAAATCTCAGCACTTAAAATAGTCACTGCACCCAAACTATTTTATCTACTATCACACATTCCCCTCACAATTCCTCCCAAGTGGCTAACCATTTTGGACTCATAGCATAGGGGATTCCTCTGGGAGGGCACCAAGCCACAGTTCAGCCACAACTGGCTGCATGCACATTAGTGGGAAGGGGGATTGGAACTTACCCTGGTTCACAGGATATTTATGGGCATTCATAGCCTCCAAAATACTGCAGTGGTTTTTCTCCTACTGCTCAGGCACACCTCAGTGGGTGGACATGAAAAGCATTCAGCTCCAGAGATGAACATTCGCCTCCCTTATCCTCTTGACCACTCCCAAGGACCTCAAGAGTCACCCAAGAATAACACCATCAATTAACTACTGGTTCAGAATGCACAACTGGATAGGCACTAACCCTTAGCCTTTAGCATATACACCTCTTTGGGCAACTCTGAGATCACAATGGATAGGAAAACCCTTTCCTGGTCCTCATGGAAGGCCAAAGGCCTACTCTTCTTGAAGAGTATAATGATGAAGGGAAATCTGGCTATAGACTCCTTTCAGGCCTTGCACACAAATGAGACATCCCAAAGACCAATTTCTGGGCACTCTTACAAATACGCAGTGCTACACAGCACATTCTAAAAAAGCAAAACACTCTCCCACAACTTTGATCCGGACTAGTTCAGTGGATACCACTCACAAGGGGCCTAGCTGGAAAGATATATGCAACCTTTAGGGATAGTATACCCGGCCAGTCGAGCCAGTCCAAGAATAGATGGGACAAGAGACTGAACATCACCATTTCTGACCATGACTGGAAGGTGTGCTTGGCATTTTTCAGAGGGCTTTTTAAGATGCCCACAACACGCTGATACAAAACATGATTCTCCACTCCTGGTACAGGACCTCTTTAATATTGCATAATATGAATCCAATGCTCACAGATAATTGATGGAGATGTGGATCTCTATGTGGTGATCTCTTGTGTGTATTATGGTCCTGCCCTACCATTCAACCTTTGCTGAATAAAGTATGCCAGCTGGGAGCAGAAATCTTGCAGTGCCAGACACCTTAATCTGCTCCTCTATTATTGTTGGGCCTCACACAGGAGGTTCTCTCATAACAACAGTGAGCCACAAATAACTTGCACTTCTTAGTATGCAAGCAAAAAGGATATTACTTTGTAGACTGCATACTTCTGAGGAACCATCCCCACATGAGCTGATGTCCAGCCTGGCACAAATAGCCTCATTTGATTATCTCTCCCACTTAGCTAATGACATTTAGAAAAACTGTTACATAATGACTACTTCACAAATATCTTACTCCAAAGATAGGTGTGGAGTAAATTTACTGTATAATCTTTGCTCTGCTCCCTTACAGAGAAGTTAGGATATTTTCGTATAATGCTTGCCATTAATAGATACTCCACCTCTGGATAGTTAGTTACTGTCATGTACTTTGTATTGTTTTTGTTATGGTTTAATGGTTTTACTAGTTAAAAAAGAATATTTATTGCTTTGTTCTAGACTCATTTAACAGCCCTTCATTGCCTAGCAGGTATATGTATGAACGGTGTTCCTCATTATTCAGCAAATCAATAAGCTATAAATAGTCCATTCTGTATTAATGCTGCACAAGCTCCTGTACTTTATTGTGAAAAATGGAATGTGCCAATAAAAACATTATCTGCAAAAAAAAACATACCTTATAAAACCAGCTAGAGTGCTTACAGTAAACAGCACAGCAAAAAGA
This sequence comes from Neoceratodus forsteri, assembly GCA_016271365.2. Taxonomy (NCBI): domain Eukaryota; kingdom Metazoa; phylum Chordata; order Ceratodontiformes; family Ceratodontidae; genus Neoceratodus; species Neoceratodus forsteri. The sequence continues at coordinate 879,956,381 of CM028131.1, read as the reverse complement.
AACAAGAAGGAAGCTAAGGCCTGTTGTCTATGACTTCCTACACTTTTAGATATTGAAGACGTTCTGCCTTTTCATAAGGGGTCAAGAAAACTGGCAGCTACTTAGAAATTCACAATGGTGGGCCACTTAAATAGTGAGCCTCCTGAGAGCAAGCTGCCATTTTCCTAGTGGAATGGACGCAATGTCATCTTCACTGGGTCCTGGAATAAAAAAGTTACAAAAACTATTACTTGTTCAACCCCCCCCCCCAGCAGAATTAAGCTTGCTAGTCAAGTCAGAAAGAGATTTGTAGAGAGGAGAAAGAGAGAGTAAAGGTCTTTAATTTTTTTCATGACTTTAACAAAGAGTTATCAGTACATAAAATTCCAGTCCCTACCCCTTACTCTTACTTGCTTCACTGGAAGAAGTTTGTCATACACTGCCTTGAGTTTACCCTGCAAAACCAGCCCCTGCAGGTTCAACATCAGGGATGAGTATTAGTCTGTCCCAGTGTATGTTGATCAATCTCCCTGTGGAACAGATTGTATGTCATTCACATGTTTGAAGGATCTGACTTTGATGAGTCATCAGAAGGCTTATTTGGTATACCTATCCAAATACAGTAGATAGGGCAGTGATCACAAAGAAAATCTACTTAAGTTCTCAATTCAGCAATTCTGTCAGGCTTGTTTATGAACATTGTCTCCATGTTTGTTGTATTTTTGGTTCTAGCATTACGTCTGGTCAAGAAAATTATCAGCTGAGTGAGGTTGTATTCAGTGGTCCAGTGTTTTGTACCTAAGTGTTTGGCATTGAGACAGTCAATACTAAAATGCCCTTGGATAATCAAATCAACTGTAGGAGGGTGAGTAGGGAAGAAATCCATGATATGATGGATAACAGGTATGGGAATGCTGGGAGGCTCATGGAGATAGCTGAAGCAAAGGTCTTTGTTGCCTAGTGAGGTTTTGTTAGACAGCATCTCTGTGATTTGGTGGGCTTGCTGCATTAAGCTGTGACTGCGTTTCACAGATTTTAGATTTGCATTGATGTAGAAGATCACGCACCCTCTTTCTAGGACAGTCTAGCATAGGTATGGTATAATCCTTAATGAGAATTTCATTTTTTGCAGTTATTGGTCTAAGACATGTTTCTGTGGTGGCTAGAATATCAGATTGATGCAGATTAGCCTAGGCATACAGAAGGTCAGTTTTGGGTAATAAATGCCTGAAATTCACACACACAAAATGCAGGTTTTTTTGTTTCTGGAGATCATATTTGTAATGACCTTGAAATAGAAGGGCTGGCGTTTTGCTTCGCATCAAGCCGAGAGACAACATAGGCCACTTGTGGATGGTATTGCTCTGTTTTTTGCACTGGTTTCCCTTGTTAAGGATTTTATTGCACCTAATTAAGCTCCAGAGACTCACAGTTAGGGTGGTATGTGTGCTTTTTGCTGGGCAGTTTCTGAGGGCAGGTAGGTACAACTAGAAGTTATACTCCCTATCTCCTGTCAACAGGTTCACTGGGACAGAAAATACTTTTATTGCAAAGACCCAGGTACTTAAAATGTGGAAATTAATAGGGGGTAATGAGTCCAGACTGCGTGCACGTAGGTGTGATCCATAGTAGCTGTTGTGACAGCTTTCAGACAAATGTCAAGAGCTGACATAGTTGACTCAGCAATAGGCTAGCATGAAGAGGTAATAGCACTTATGTTTCCAGGCATGAGTTTACAGTGGGCCAGCCAGAATGCAATACATTAATACTGTAGTATGTCACAAAATGCTGCAGTGTACTGCAGGGAACAAAGTAATTCAATGGCAATTAAGTAATTTTGTTATGCAGTACTTTGTGACAGGTCACTTACTGCAAGTTATTGCATTGCACTGTGGCTGGTTCTACTGTGATAAGAAAAAGAGGAACCAGGGAATAAGGCCAGCATAGGTAATAGCTGAAATATGCCATTATACAGTGAAACCAAAAATAGACATACAGTTATGACTTATCTTCAGTGGGTAGTCTCAGCAAAACTGAAGCAGGGGGAACTGTTTTGCTGGAAGTTTTACAGCTACCCCTCTAGCCAACAAGGGTTTAATAATGCACTCTTGCCAAGTTACACCCTGATCCAGCTTCATAAAACCAGATAGAAGGAGACTAGTTTACTCACCCAGAGTTTTGTCAAAGTTCAGCATTACAAAGTTCAAATCCTGGCCAGAAAAATAGGGATGGACACAGAGACAGAGAAACCATCCCAGTAAATGTCCATGCCTGTTTATTTATTTAAAAATGTCTGTAACTAGGTCAATCCCATAAGCTTCAGAATTTTGTTTTAATGGGTGTCACATGGAGGACAAAAGCAATCATAATCTATGTGCTTGCTGTGCAAGAGTGTAGAATTGAGCTAAACCCCAGATACTGAAAAACATTAATTTGCTCAGTCAGGTTGCAGTCTAATGTCTTGCTATTGAAGGGTTCTACTGAACATCTCATCATGCTCTGGCCCAAATACAATTGTTTCAGTTTGGGCTACATTTAGGATTGTTTAAGTGATTGTTGAAGAACCAGGAGGAGATCATATCAAAATCAGAGTGGAAGACTGCCTTGAGCTGGAACAAGTATCACAGTATAAAATGGTAACATCTGCATAATGTGGAGATGGCACTGCCTCCCTCTGCCTTGGAAGATCATTTGCAAAAATGGAGAACAGTAGAGGGATAAGTATACAACCTTGCAGTTCTCTCATACTAATGCCAGCTAGAGCAGAATTAGTACCTTCTTTAAACATTAATTGGGCACAGCCACCCAGGTAGTCCTTCAACCACTTGATGGATGTTAGGCTGAGGCATAGATTCCTGAGTTTCTGTATGAAAAGTACATGATCTGCCACATCAAAGGCATTGGACAGGTCTCCACTTTTTTGTGGTGTCTAACACTAGCAGGAGTTGTTCCACTTGTTTGTAAGTAATGGATTGAAAAGATGAAGGGGCAATGAGATGGCCCCTTTGAGAAGATCATTATCCACGGTTGATTACAAACCACAATGACAATGAGCATTGCAGAAATGGTAGAGTACCTATCCTGAAGCCAGATTACAAGTATGAGAGAAGGTGGTGCAGGCTGAGATTATCAGTTAGCAGTGTATGCATGTACTTCTAAAGAAGTAAGCTTATTTAGTTCAACAGTTGACAGAAAACACATTGAGGGATGGCATCATACAGTTAGTAACTAGTCATATTAGATCAGGAATAGTCTAGCCACAAAAGTGTGTCTCAGTATACAATTTTTAACTGAGTACCTAAAAGGTACTGGGTTTGATCAGTGAGGTGAGTTTTAAAGTGACATATTGTGGGGATGAAGCAACTGATTGTGGATTTCCCTATCTGCATAGCATGTTTTGGAACATTTAGGAGAATACAGTTATTTTTTTCTAAGAGTGTAGCTGCTGTGTGATGTGTGGAATAGTTCAATGATATATCCTGGGAGATCTTTTAGGAATACCTTGTATGCCCAGGTATACAGATTCAGTAGTCTCCTGATAGTTAGTGAGGCAAGATGACTATGGCATACAAAACACAGTGGTGAGTCCTAAACCATAATTCCATAATAAACCTGAGTGCTCTTTGGTAGAGTACATCTAATTTGGTGAGACAGGTGGCTGAACAGTGACAGCAAATTAGGTCATCATCGGCTACAATCAGTAGGAAGGTGGCCTGAACTAGGTGTTTGAAGATGTCTTGCAGGAAGAAAAACTTATTTTTAAAGTAAAAACCAAGTCTGACACATAGCTTTTTATATAGTGCCTCTATATGGGTAGTGAAAGATAATGTGTTGCTAATCCATACTCTGCAATATTTGTATTTTTCTGCTACTTCAAGGTTGTCTCCTAATAAAGAAATGATGGCTGGTGCTGATGCACATTGTGAAGCTGTGTTGAGTGAGGTAAAGAACATGGTCTTTGTTTTGGAGTTGTTTAATAGCAGCTTAGAATGGAAGAGGTTTAGTTATAATTTATTAAATGCCTGTTGCAGCTCAGAGTGGATGGTGCTACTATTGGGCCTAGAGATATACATGGCAGTGTTGTCTGCATAAATGTGTAACTTGACATCTGTGATGGTCTTGTCTTGATTATTAAAGTATAACATGAAAAGTAGTGGGTCTAATACTGAGCCTTGGGGACACCTCTAAGGAGGAGGGTACAGGTAGAGTAGAGACCTTCTACTTTTACCTGTTATACCCAGCCAGTTAAGCATTTAGAGAGCCAATGTAATAAGGCAGTGCCTATTATTATTTTAGACAGTTTTTGGATCAGTATGTTGTGGTCAACAGTGCTGAAGTCCTTACTGAGATAAAAAAAAAATAGTTCCAGTGAGGCATGGGGTCATGTCGCTGAAAACAAAAAATGCATGGCAATCAATGCCACAAGCAAAAGGGTGTGCATTGAAATAAGGTTGATAACAACACCAAGCACAACACAAACAGCACACGCTATACAAAACAATGGGATTTCTTGCTTTTTGAGGGGGTCTACGCTCCCCACACTCCACATAATTTAAATAAAAAATTCTGGGGGGTGGACTTTGGGGATGGGGAGAAACTTGGGGGCGGGGGACTTCATTTAAAAAAAAACGCAAAAAGTAATAGTACCAGGAGACATGGGGAGAACCAAACCACTGTCCCAGTTCTCCGATCCCTCCTTGTGCTGGTTCTTTGGCCACTCCATCACGGGAGTGGCTCAATCAGGCAGCACAGCACACAGGACTTGATCCCTCTTTGGTTAAAGTGTACAGTGACAGGAGTAATGATAATTCTCTACCGCTGTTATACCCCTGTTGCTGTAAATGCAGGCACACTCTACACAGCGCAGTTAATGCCATGCTGTCTTTATTGCACGGTATCGACCTGGTATGCTCCAGTGGTTTGTTTATGATCATTGGCCTGTATTCAATTATTTATTTATTTGGTTTTTGTTTACCAGGTAAGTACACTAGACAACAATGTTGCCTATATTCAGGCACGACCCGGGAGAGTACAGACAGGGGAGACCAGAGTCAACATTAAAGAGTATTTCATGACGCAGCATGAGGTGAGAACAAGCATTTGAACAGTATACAGCCAGGTACAGTCATTATCAGTGATGACAAAGAGAAACAGATAACATTACATTAATTATTTTCATCTGATGATACATCAATGACTAAATTGAAACGACAAACAGCAAACAAAACTTAAATGAAGTAGCATTATAACAATAGGATTTCTGCTGGATGTGGGGAACTTTCAGATTTTGGAGACCAGCAGGAAATCAGTAAGTGCCATATGGAGGAGAAAATGCTAGGAGAGAGGCTCAAGTTACAGCACAAGAGCAGCAGTCGGATTCTAATAGGTGTGCCCGAAGACCCAGTTTAAAGGCCTTGTGGGATTTGGAGAGTTTGTTGTGGGAGGAAATGGAGTTCCAGGAGCAGGGGGCAGATATGGTGAAGGATCGTTATCCTTTTTTTTGTGAGATATCTGGGAATTTCAAGTTGGGTTTGAGCAGATGCCCTGAGGAGGTATGCTTGGAAGGGTTGAGTTAATAGTTCGGCAAGGTATTTATGGGACCCCGTTCTCATCATATTATCAATTGTACAGCCTGCAGAATAGTGTCTGAGTGAGTCTGGGGAGAGTCAATTTAGTTTCAAATAGAGCAGGCAATGATGGGTAAGTCTGTGAGCGGAGAGAGCAAATCTGCATATACTGTTATAGCAGGTGTTCCATTTCTGGAGCGCTCCTTTGCTAGCTTTAAGGTAAACCTGAGAGCAATATGTCAGAGCAAGGAGGAGAAATCCTTGTGCAATAGCAAGCTGGGCAGCATCATTGAGGGAGGACCTAATTTTAAAGGCAAGACAAGTTTTGAGTAAACTGTCTTACATGTAGCCGCAATGTGGAGGTTAAAGTCAAGAGATGGGTCGAGAGACTCCTAGATACCTGAAGGAGGTAATGAATTCAAGAGGGAGTCATCTAGAGAATGTATCAATAAGTCTGGAGTAAGAGATCTGATTCTTGACGGGGCCAAAAGCATAGTTACGGTTTTCTTAGCATTCATTAGGAGCCTGTTCTGTAGTAACCACTCTGGCAAGCAGTTGAAGTCTGCTTGAAGATGTGCTCTTACTGATAAGGGATCTTACCACTGGAGAGAAGCACCATGTCATCAGCATAAAGGATTAATGAGGAGGAGCAGGGAAGGAGGGCAAGTTGTTAATGAAAAGGAGAAAGTATGGGCCAAGAATAGATCCTTGGGGGACTTCAACAGAGATAGGGGAAAGATTTGAGATGGCGGATTCAATTTGGACAAATTGCAACCTCCCTGAGAGGTAGCTATCGAACCAGGAGATGGTCGACAGGTCAAAGCCAAGGCGGGACAGTTTGAAAAGTAGCAGAGAGTGATTCACAAGGTCAAATGCCTTTGTGAGATCGATAAATATGGCCCCAGTGAGCAGGCTCGTATCCATCACTGTAAGGACTGCATTTGTCAGCTGAAGTAGAGCAGTTGTGGTGCTGTGTCCTGTTCGGAATCCATGCTGGGTAGGGGATATAAGGTTGTGAAGGTGCAGGTAATTTATTTTAGCCAGGGCAGAGACAGTGCTAAGTTTAGCTCTGAAACCTGATTGGAGGGGGTTATAATATTAGACTGTTCCAAGAAGTCTCTCATTTGAGTATTAATGAGTTTTTCTAGGAGCTTTGCCAGTACTGGAAAAATGGATATGGGTTTGTAATTGCTGAGAATACTAGTATCACCAGATTTTAGGAGGGGGATGATGTGTGCTATTTTCCAGAGTAGTGGTATATCATTACCAGAGAGTGATAAATTGAAAGAAGAGTTATGGGTGCTGTGAGATGCATGATGCCATTTCTAAGGAAAAAGGTGTCCAGGCCATCACTGCCTGCAATTTTTTTGTTGTCTAACCCTAGCAGGATTTGTTCCACTTCTGTAAGTAACGGGTTGGAAGCTGAATGGGCTAGTATAGGGGCTATGTGATCTATCATAATGGAATGGACAGATATGATATGATGCTGCTGGGGACCTATCAAATGCCAGACCAGCTCAAGTGAAATGAGTGTTTATTTCTGTCAGAATGATTTGTTTATCTGTTATGAGTTTGCCATTGACTAAGGTTTTCTGTGGAAGGGTGGGGGCTGGTGAGGAACCTTTAACTGATTTGATGAATTTCCAAAATTTCACAGCATCACTTTTGCTGGCATCTAGGGATTTTAATAATAGTTGGCCTTTGCTGCCCTAATTACTTTGGTGCAGGAGTTTCTCAATTGTTTAAAGTTAGCCCAGTCTGAATCTAGTGTTATGTGCCTGGCAGTTTTACAGAGCAAGTCCCTATTCTGCAGAGCCTCTTTCAACTCCCTGTTAAACCATGGAAAGGATACTGTTTTTCACTTGGTGTTTGACCATGGCAGCATGCTTATTAATAGCCCCCAACAACAACCAGTTGAATATTTCTGCCACCTCATGTACTGAAGGGGTAAGGTAAAATGTTTGCCAGTTTATAGATGTCAATTCATTTACATAATTTGTGACACTGAAACTGGAAAAGCATCTTTTTACTATGAATTTGGGTTGGGTTAGCAGAATGTTTGTTCCTCTAGAGCGTGTGATTACATTATGATCACTTCTGCATTATGAAAAACTGCCACGTGGATGAATTTATGACGTCAATTGATTAACATCAACTCTATTAGAGAGGCATTAGCAGGTGTATTAGGATTTGATCTAGTTAGTTCTGATATAATCTGAACAAATCTTAGATCATCACATAGTCTTTTTAGATCATTAGATTTGTGGATGAGCCAATCCAAATGTAAAAAAATCCAGGTATTAGACAATTTTTAGGGCAGGGGCTTACCATGTTGTTAATATTTTGCAGAAGCTCAGAGCCTCCCTTGGGAGGTCTGTAGCATCTGATTACATTTAAGGATTCATTTCAGGACAGGGCTATCTTTAGCATCATACATTCAAATTCATTTGGCACTGGGTGAGAGATGATTATATCAGAATGAAAGTTTTCATTGATATATAAGGTGAGTCCACCACCTGAAGTGGGTCTATCCAGTCTGTAAAGGTTGTTGGAGGGAATGGCTACCACATGTGAAGGCACAGATCCATTTAATCAGGTATTAGTGAGTCAGAAGATGTTTGGTTTGGTGTGTACAGCCCAGGGTTTTATCAAATCAAATTTATTTAGCAGACTATGCACATTTAATGACATTATCTTTAGTCCTTTAAAAGAGGCAAATTCTGTGGGGGAGGGCACCTTGGAGGGTTACCACAATGTTACGTGAACATAATAATAAAATAAGAATAACACATTTACACATATGCAGAGTGATATAAGTATACCGCTGAATGTAGAATTTAGTCTTACCCTTAATGCTAGTTGTAACTGTGGGGCAATGTAGGGTTACTTCTTATGATAGGGAGTGAGTACTATAAGGATTGCCCTCACTTTAATTGGGTATACATAAGTTAACTGAGCAGTAAGGATTGTGGTGCTATGGCTCCAGAGAGAGTCAGGAACCTCTGTGAGATTTTGATGAGATATTATAGTGGGCTTAAGGGTGTTGTAGCCATTGGGTAGCGGTGTCGATAGGCAGCTGAAGAGAGTTAGTACTCCTAGCAACCACACTGTAAGAAAGTAATTAAACACTAATGGTTGGTGGCAATGTACTGATTACTAATTAAAACAGCAATAAATGGTATCAGATTGGGTTCTCCCTGTATACAGATAAATCACAAAACAAGTTAAATCAGTTACAATAGTGCAGTTCCACTAGGCAGAATCAGGTGCAATGGTATTAACAGATAATAGTATAAGAGCTATGATAGGCTTGCAGCCAGAATGCAGTGAGTGTGAATAACAGATTATGATGCCTGAGTATATGACTTGTTTTGTGGACACACATACGTTACTCTGAGATGACACTGAGTCTACGTGATCCTGTGTGCAATCAGTGTAGTATCATGGTTGAACTTTAGGCTCTCAGCAATACCTGTTCATTTAGTTATCCACTTTATTTTGTGATAATGTCCTTCTATGTTCTTTCCCTGCATACCCTGATTCCCTGCAGCACTTCATAGGTGGCTGTCTGCTGTTTTGTCTGGTCATCTTTGGGCAGAGTCTCTGCTGATGGCCATCTCCACAGTTGATGCCCATGGTAGCCACCCTTTGCACTGTGGCCCTTAGCACTCTGGACTGCAAGTGTGGAGGACAGCTAGGGCAGAGTGCCTTTTATAGTGGTCAAGTGGTGCCGATGTCTGCTGGTGATTGGTGATGCGGTGAGGAGGGAGATAGAGTGAAGGTCACCTCATTGCCGCTGGAATGGCCATTTGCTGTTGTGATTGGTGGGGGGAGGGTAGGTACCCCACTTGAGCTGCTCCGGTGTAGCAGAATGGCCACTGCTTAAGTAGGAGCAGTGATCTTTATTGTTACAAAAAGTTCAGTCTTTTTGGCAGGCTTTTTCCGAACCCACCTCTATGGCATGATGACCACTTGTAATTGGTGGTGCAGAGAGGAGGGAGACAGAGGGAAGGTCCCCTGATTGCCGCTGGGCTGGCCATTTGCTGTTGTGATTGGTGGGGGAGGGGGTACCTCACTTGAGCTGCTCCGATGTAGCATAATGGCCACTGCTCAGGTAGGAGCAGTGATCTTTATTGTTACAAAAAGTTCAGTCTTTTTTGGCAGCCTTTTCCCGAACCCACCTCTATGGCATGATGACCACTTGTAATTGGTGGTGCAGAGAGGAGGGAGACAGAGGGAAGGACCCCTGATTGCCACTGGGTTGGTCACTTGCTGCAGCAGTCAGTAGGGGAAGCATTGGTAGAAGTGCAATGCACAATCTCATGACCCCACTTGAGCTGTTCCAGTGCAGCAGAAAGGCCACTGCCCAGGTTGGAGCAGTGATATTTATTGTTACAAAAAGTTCAGTCTTTTTTTGGCAGGCTTTCTGGGACCCGCTTCTGTGGACTGATGGTGGCTGGTGATTGGCAGTGCAGCTGGGCTGACTGCTTGCAGCAACAATCGATGGAAGGGAGGGTGGGTAGAGGTGCTGCGTGCATCCTCGTGAACCACTTGTGGTGCTCCAGTGCAGCAGAATGGCCATTACTCACATAGAAGCAGTCATCTTTATTGTTACAAAAAGTGGGTCTATATTGTTTAAGGTCATGATTCTCCCCTTTGAAAGGAACAACTCTTGCACACTTCCAGATAAATAGTATCTCACCTAAAATATGGGACAGGTTTAACAGTGCAGCAACAGGGATGCAGATGTGATGTGCAGCAAGACAAAGAAGCCTTAGATCTAGGGAGTCTGCCCCAACATTTGTACTTAGATACAGGCCAATCAGCACTTTGTGGACTTCAACAGGAGTGATATACCTGAAGGTAAAGAGTAGCTGGCTCAGAATACTATGATATACCAGCATAGCTGGCTTGGCATACTATGATATACCTGAAGATAAAGGGTAGTAGTCTTAGCATATCGAACCCTTAGATTTCTGATGAGTGGCTATTCAGGGGAAAGACCGAGGGACCCATGAGCATGGCATTGATACTGAGTTTGGTGAAGTGGGCATTAAAGCACTTAACAATATCTGGAAGGGAAGTAATGAGATCCCCAGAATGGTTCCTAATCTGGTCGATGTGTTTTTGATGAGCTATTTCATGGCCAGTACCTCTGCATAGATGTCTTCCAGGTTGAAATCCCTGTATGATTGAACATTAAATGGTATTGGCAGGTTGAAATTCCTGTATGATTGAGCAGAGAATGGTACCATAGGAGATTTTTTTGCATCAAATTTTCCAGCTGCAGAAGGTGATGTCATGGTCTCCAAAGTAATCTAGTTTAGTATGCCAGTAGCTCTGACTCTATCTAGTCAGTAAACAAGAATCCAGTCAAGGAGAATGTGATTGCTGGAAGCATGATTTAATCTTATTAAAAGTGTCCTTAGCGAAGGGATTGCTACATGAAGAAATGTATGACACTAGATTGATTTAACAAGATCTTCTGTGTTCCAGCGTGCTTTAAAGTAAAGTAAAAAACATTACTTTCATTCGGGATTTAAGCAATCGAGCCATGAAGAATGAATTTGTATTTGACTCAGTATTGAAGTATTTGCAGTCCATGCTACACTGCAATGTATATGTGTAAAGCTGTGTATGAAGTAAACTTGGGGTATGGTAAGACAAATTTTGGAAAAGTCTCAGGCCTGTTATTTTCATGAGTAGTGCATTTAGAGATGCATACTGAACACAGGATAACATACATGCTATAGCAGCATTAAGGAAAATTGAGCCTTAAATGTATTATGTTCATTGAGAGGGCATGGGTGACGCTGTTCAAAAAACAGGTGCAAGAAAGTTGGTAGAAGAGACTATTTGCTTGTAGGCTAGGGACATTCCTAACTTGATGTGGGAACTTATTCCAGGAAACCAAGGCAGAATATGAAAAAGTGTTTTGATCAGAATCTCACTTTATTATCAGAGTTGAAAATGTGAGTGTTATAGATGAATGAAACAAGCAGGCGTTTCTTGAATGTAAAGTAAGTTAAGAGATAATCAAGGGCTCTCCCATGTGCACAGTTTACAGCAAATGAAATTGGCGATAGTCACATCACCCTGACGGACTTAGCCAGATGAGCTGGTCAAAGAGAGTAAAGAGATGGATGGTCAAGTCACACAGAAGTACTAAACTGTATAGATTAGTATACAGATGATTTAGGATAAAAAGAGTGGATTTGTGTGCTAATATGATGTCTCTTTAGTTGATGGTCAGGAGCAAGAAGTGAGAGACCACCATCATCCTCATCTGCACACTGAGGCAGTGTTTGGTTCTGTAGAGAAAGCTGATCTTGGGCTCAACATTTGCCTGGATGTGACCTGTGTATATGTTGTACGAGACTGAGGCCTTGCCAGCCTGACTTACACAGGATTTGTACACCCATGATGCCTAACACTGGGAGTGAGGCTTCAGAGTATGTGTATGGCTTCAGGAGACACACAGGAACCCAGCAGTTAGTGACCTGACTGAGATTATGGCATTTCTGTGTGATTTTATACATTAACCGTATAAACAATGTGCCTGCAGGTCAGTGCATATGCATGCACACAAAACTTAACCACATAGCAGTGTACCAGGCTCATTCCAGACAGCTGAATCTTGAGTGATTCAAAAATAACCTCATTAAGAATTCACCCAAAATTAAAGCCATGTTTTTTGGGAGCCCACACAAGTTGAGAAAACTATCCTCAAGCATCTTCATTCAAACCCTGTGCAGCTTGAGTTCACATCTTCTCATATGTTCAGATTCTTCATTATTTTATAATGATTAACAATTGACATTATATTGTGTCCACAGCTGGCATATAGATTAGAATACGTCATACAGTAGGTCAAAATGCTGCCTCAGTGATCAGGTAGAACAACAAACAGTATAGCAATATCTACTACCATTTTTAATAATAGGGATATTCTTTACCACTTTAAAGCCATGTGTGTGATAAATACATTTGATATATCCTACAGTAAACTCAGTTGCTATTTTCTTTCATGAGATTGCAATACATATCAGTATGCCATTCATTACTGCAACCCACAGAAGGACCCTACAGAATAAAGAAAGTAACACTATCTTGACTTTGTCTTCAGAGTCCATCATCAATAGACCAATACATCAAACACGTTTTATGCATTCTTTCCAGGGTGAATGTTGTTAGTTTGTTTATATTTAGAGTCCCTCAGATTACAAAGATAATTTTTTTCACCAACTGACTATTCAACATCTGAACTAAATCTATTTATTTATTCAGTTATCTAAGCTTGAAGAAAACTCATTTCTGGAAATCAATAAACTAGCATTTTTATTACTACAAAAAGTCAAAGACAGAAAAGATTTGAAACTCCAGCGAGTAGCTGGAAATACAGCTTTCTTGCTGATTTCATTTCTGCATTTTTCTTACTTTTAGTGTTTATTGCTGGTGCAATGTATATATATTGATTTATTTATTAATTAAAAATGGTAACCAGGAAAGGAACACTAAGCCATAGCTCATTTCCAGGTGCAACCCAAAGGAGGGGGAAGGGGATAGGAGTACAACATAAAAAACATTACAGGCTTCTGAAGTGCAAATATACCAAATACAAAACACATAGGCAGTTCAACTGAAGAAATTAAGTGAGTTATCCCACATGAATTAACAGCAATATGGAAACTTACGCTGAAAGAAATGAACAGTGTGTGGGTTCACACATAGATACACTGAATAATGTATACTTGATTGATAAATTATGCAAATCACTGAGCAGCAAGCAGATTGAAGGACAGGAGCACAGTTAGCCCAGATTTAGGGAGTCATAGGCAGATGGGGGGGTCAGGAGAAACTGTGAGTAAAACATTGGAAGGTTCAAGAGGTGGTATTTTTTAAGAAATTGCAATATTTTTTGTTCTTATTAATTACCATTTTTAAACAGATTTATTAAAAAATGTCAGATGGTGCCTAGTATTACTGTGTTTAAGTTCAGTTGGAATATATGTATCCCTTAGTTCACCAAGTACTTTGCTTAAAAAGTTCCAACACTGAGGGATAGACTGTTTACTAAATTCATTCTCCCAGTTAATACTGGAAATATATTCCTTCATTGCTGGTAAACTGGCTTTATTATAAAAATATATTTTGCTGAACCCTGTTTGATATAAAATATTCCTGGAAAGAACAAATCTTACTGCATTGTGATCGTTACTTCCCACAGGGCAGGTAGTAATATAACTGTCTACATTCAAATGGTCAGAGCATAACACTAGGTCAAGAATATGATTGCCTCTGGTTGGAGTGGTAACCTGTTGAGACAGATGAAGCTGGTTACATATAGATAGTAACCTAGAACCCTTAGCGGTGGATGCTGTATCAGTCATCCAGTTTAAATTACCTAAGTTAAAATCACCAAGAGAAATCAAATCACCCATGGCACTAGCAGTTTTTAACTCTGATAACAAAGCTTCAAACATATCATTAGAACAACCTGGTGGATGATAACAACTGCCTATGATAAGAAACTGAATTGGATTCAAGGTTAATTTAACCCAGATGGATTCTGCATGAACAGCATGTGTTTTTATTTTATCAGTGATGTTAACACAGGAAATATTACTGTTGGCTAGCAAAGTGACACCACCACCATCCTTGTTGAGTGGTTACATTTGAATACATCATACCCTGGTATACAAAATTCCCACAATGACTTGTCATCCCACCAGGTTTCAGTATTTGAAATAATATCAATTTTATCTTGGAATATTCTTAATTTAAATGGGTCAATTTTATTATTAACAGATCTTGCATTAAACATCAAAAATCTGAGTTCTTTGTTAGCAGGAGAAATATTACTGGTAACTTTAGTTTTCAGAGAAGTGGGTGCACACCCATTCTCCCCCGGTTTACTGGTTTAAATATTTATCAATGGTTTTAGAAATTTGTTTACCCAACAATGTACAACCTTTGTGCCTTAAGTGAAGACTGCCCCAACAAAATAATTATTTTTTGTCCTTGAATTCTTCCCAATGTGTTATGCACATTATATTTTGTTTGTAACACCTTTTACAGAGCCACTCGTTAACAGATTTGATTTTCCTAATAGTGTAATTATTGGCTTTCGGAACTGGTAGGAATTCAGAAAATCCAGTGACAGTTTATTTCAACAAGAATATTAGTTAAGGCAGCGAAATCTTGTTTTATAGAATCAACAGATTTGTGGTTGATATCATTTGTACCAGCATGAACAATAACTAAAGGATTATCACTGCTGTTGATTAAAATATTTCTAGTCATAGAGGAAATATTAGAAATAGTTGCACCACGAAAGCTTGATCATGTTCTATATGCTTTGTTGGGATTACAAATTGCTCTGTCAATGTGTTTGATCATGGAATCACCAAGAACAAATATTTGTTTTGAATCAGGGATGGAGGCGGGGGCATTAGCTAAACCAATATTTACATTAGCATCTCTACTGCTCTGACCCATAATAGAGGTATCCATCTGAATTAAAGGAGCTTTAAAGGAGGGCGAGAAACTACTAGCTGAGTATATACTGTTTGGTGAGATCAGTTGGGAAATGTTAAATTGAGTGGGAGAAAAAGGATTATTAGCGAGAACATTACTGATATTTGAAACATTTATGTTATATTCATTATTAACTAAGACTGGAGGTTCATTGGTTACATTAATCACATCAGAAACAAGTGTTGAATCATAATCATTACCAGAAATAGGATACAATCTGTTAGATAAGGGAACAGCAAAGTACTATGCTCTGTGATCTTTTTTGGAAGCTCTAGTATTTTGTGCAAGTGACCACTCCCCATCCAGAATATGTTGAGTCATAATCATTCCCAGAAACAGGATCAAATCTGTTAGATAAGGGAACAGCAAAGATCTAGATTACCACACATAACATTAAATCTAGATTACCATATATAACCACTTACAGTATATCCAAGGTTTCATATATTAAATGAGCTTAGATTTTGGCATCAATTATCTGTACTACTATTTTTTTTCAGAGTTTTCATCCACCGCATGGTCCTGGAATGGAGGCCAGAGTCTACTGAAGCCAGCAGCATAAAGTCTAATCAAGGCCCAAGGAACACATGAGAGGCAGAACTTTTGGCCTCTTTTTAATTCCTTTTGGGATTGCAGTTCCCACTTGATTATTCCGCTAACATGAGAATCGTGTGCCAAAGCAAGAAGGCACCTTCCATCGTCATACTGTACAGGGCACTAGGTCAAAATAGCTCCAACAAGAACAACGCAGGCAATAATCGTGCCTGTAAAAATGCCGCTAATTTTCTGCCCCTCGTGTCCCCTTACCAAAAGATACCAACTCCAGGGGAAAGCGGATCACAGGGAAAGAAAGAAATTGTGAGGCCATGGAATACTCGTTTCCATGTCCCCTTGTAAACAAAAGGGAAGTCCTGGTCAGCAAAAGCAGGGAAACCAGGATTAGAATCCTGATCTTCACTGTCATCCAGTTGAGCTGTTCTATGCCTCAGCCCTCCATGCCACTGGAGCAGCTTAGTCAGCCCACTAAATCCTTCTTCCCTTACCTGTGGCAGCACCATGGACAGAGACCTGGGGAGCGCTTACTGCAAGTGCTGTAAATCTCCTCTTGCTGTTCATGGCAGTGCTGTTCAGAAAAGCACTCTCTTTCCTTGTGCTATTCTGGTAGTGCTGTTCTAACTAGATATGTAGTTTAGCATATTTCAGGGGCATCAGGAAACATAGAAACATGGACTTTGATGGCAGATAAGGACTGCTTGGCCCACCCAGTCTGCTCATTTCCCTACTTACTGGATAAACTGCACATCCTAGTTAACCAACAACCTAGGAGTAGAGCATCTTCCCAATGTATTATTAGAAGTGGAAGTGGGATATTTATTCGGGAATTACTGTGGATCCTCCATTGCTCTCCTTCTAAGTTCATTGCTAGTTCAATTTTCTTGATGTTCACTATTAATTTATCACCATGCTTCATTGTATTTTAAAGTTTGGTCTGTCATTTACAATATAAATAATAAAAACACAATTTCTGTAGCACCTTTAAACATTTCAGTGTGCTGAACAGAGGCAGGGTACAATCAAGTTTAACCTATCATTTACTATAATAATAAATACAATTTCTATAGTGCCTTTAAAATGTTCAAGCTGCTGAACAAGGGCAGAATATAATCAAAGTGGTCAGGGTAGGTTAAAAGCATGTTGAAATTTAGGGGTCTTTAGTTTACTTTTGAAAGACTCCATGTCAGTCCATGCTTGGACTGACAGTGGGATGGGAACTGTGGACAGAAAAAGCTTGGTCATGGAAAGTAGCCAGTCTGGTGGTGGAAACATCATAAAGAAATCCATCTCAAGACTGAAGTTAGTGAAAAGAAAGATGATGATGGAGTAGTTTTTTCTCTCATGCCTGCCAGGTTATCTAATTGGAGTTCTGTAGTTTGGACTCTAAACTTAGAAATAATCCTCTGTAAAAGGGTTTTTGTATTGGAGAATCCAGCATTGGAAATACATTCCTTTAGTACTTTCAATTCCAGCCTTTTATTTAATTTTAACTGTAAGCGCTCTGTAACCCAGACTGAAATCTAGGCAAGATAGCCAGCTGATAAGCAACAGCTTTCTTTAGGAAAAGTTGCTGAAAAGCAATGGTTTTCTCTAGCATCTTGGAGATGAACAGCAAATATGTGACAGATTGATAAGGGGAAGGAGTATCAGGATTCAGTGTGGGTTTCTATAGGAATGGAGTAACTAAAACAGTCTTGAAAGTAGGGCAAATACCAGCAGAAAGAGAGGATATGGTGAAATTGATGATTAACGGTATAAAAAAAACATGAAAGGAGTTTTTGATTAGCCAGGCTGGAGGAGGACGACCTGTGAGAGATGTCTTTGAGCTAGATTTTTTTTTCAGAATGATCAGTATGGCAGCTTCTGAAAGAAAGGCAAAGGATGAAAAGGTTGAAGGACAGGCAGAAGCTAAATCAGCAGGGTCTGTAGGTAAGGGGGTAGTAAACTGAGTGGTTGATCTCAGTTTACAGTCAAAAAGTTGTGTAAATCCTGAGCAGTAAGAAATGAAGCAGATGGTGATCTTTGTAGTCTAGCGAGCAAATTTATGGGCCAAAATAGTTTCCTGAGGTTTGTTTTTTAGATGAGGATCAGTTCTTCATAGTAATTCTTCTTGGTTTCTATGAGCTCAGTTGCAGAATTTGCTGCTGTTTGTAGGTGATTCTCTTCTAGTTTTACACTGCAAAACTATGAAAATTACTGAGACCCAATAGGCTTGATTCTCAAAAGGATTTGAATGCTGCAAGCCCCAGGTGCGCTGAACCTATGCCATGGGGGGTGGGGCTTGTGGCATTCCTAGGGTGGCAATCGGGATTCTTGATCCCTGAGCCCACTGTGTGCCACACGCAGTGAGTTAGACCAGCTTTACTGGTAACTTTGTTGACCTTTTTACAGGGTTTGTGGCAAGTATTTGGTGCAAGCCACCATAAAAAAGGGTAAAGTGTCACAAAGGCACACGACCTACAAGAATCGGGCACATCGTGTGACAAAGTGTTTGGGGCAGTGCAGGATTTATTAAAGCCTTGTGTCAGGTTTTGAGAATTGAGCCCAATGACTTTATCAGATCAAATGTCATGGTGTAATTTTGTTTATGTTCCTAACAAAACCTGGTTACTTATTTCTAAAAGTGTTTTCTCCTGTCTAACTAAATACAGTATGTTCAAAAGCTTTGCTTAAATGATCACTTAATATCCTATTTGACTAAATGCCTCTCTTACTGTCTATTGAACTTTTATTTGATGTGAAATTTTTACAGCTGGCTTCATCAGACTTTGTTGTTCATTGCAGTTTTAACAGTCACATGAGAAACAATGCATGGCTACTTCCAATACCAAAGGAATGTTTCCACTGTAAAAACTGTATAATGTGTAGGTCTGCTATACAGGGGAACAAACTCATGAACTAGATAGAGTATGGAAGCAGGGTGGAGCAAATATGACAGTTCATTAAATGCACTACAGCATTTGTTGTTTATGCCCTGAAGTACTCTTGTGGGAAAACATACATAGGCAGGACTGGAAGAACTCTAAAGGAAAGAATACAGGAGCACTACATGGCTATAAACAACAGAACAGGCCATCCCATTTCTAGCCATCTCCTTGAAACACAAGATGAAGGCAAACATGTAATCAGATACATGGGTATAGAAACAATACCACTGAATAAAAGAACAGGGTGATAGGGTGAATACCCTCTTGCTCAAAGAGTCACAGTGAATGTTTAAACTGTGTACCATGAAGCCAAATGGCTTCAACCACCAAATGGATTGAGAACTACTCCTGTGAATTTAAGGGTGTTTTACTCCAATTTTGCCCTTTATTTTTTCGGATTTTTATAGTTTCTACCCTTTTCTTCCTTTCACCTTGTCCTTACCACTCTCCTAATTTCTTCTCTTTTTTTATCCACCTTCACACCATCTCCCTACTCCCCTCCTACCCTCTACCCCATACGCCCCTTCCACCATCTATCCCCTCCTCCTTCTTCCCTCTCTCTCTAAACTCTCCCTCCTTTCCCCCAAACCCTGCCCCCCAGACCCCCCACTCCTTACACCCACCACTTCTTTCCACTTTAGCAAAATGTTTATAATTTTGCTGTGGTTTTGCTTTGATATTACACAGAACTGTCTGATAATGTGTGAATGAGTATCATTTAGTTGAGCATACTGATTGAATACATTGCATTTAACTATTTATCTTTGTTGTTACATGTTTGTTTCCCAGCAATGAGCATATAGAAGTCCACCATAAGAAGTCATCTGGACTAAATGCCCATATGTATTCAGTCTTGTGCAAACCACTGCATTACTGCCACTTTAACCAATGCTGCTGATTTATATATAGTAAATAAGCTATCTGTTGCTAATCAAATTTCAGATGTTGTATTTGTAAGTTTGGATTTGCTAGCATTTTTTCACTTTGTTGTATGCACATTGTGATTAATAATAGATATTTTTTTTGGTAATATTTCACTTTACCAGCATGTACTATCTTTATGCATTGCCATAATTATATATGGGGTTTTGCATGATGTGTTGAACACTAACAAAGCTGCTCCTTATTCAAAAATCTCATTGTGAATGCGTTGGTAATGCTTGCATAGGGGAACAATGCAGGAGCTCTAGCATCCAATTAGTTGCAGCAGGACAGATTACTAACACCTGTCACTACAAGTATGTGATGCAGTTTTCATCATGGTATAGCCAACTACAAAAGCAGATTCACAATACACATTGGCCACACTGCCTGAGGAAGAGGGTCCACCCACGAGGTGCTGAGGTTTTTGTCAGGAATGGCTCTCTGTTGTTTTGTGGCAATTCTACACTTACACATTTATGTATTTCCACACTAACACAATTTCTAGCACTTCTAGTAGTGCAAAAGAGAAACAAGTCTATCCAATGACTGGATTGCTCAGTTTCTGTGCTGTGAGTGTGTTTTTCTTACTGAGCACCTGAAACAATGAGAAATGCCATTGGCTAATTGTTTTCCTGGATTCATTACAGGAGTGTCTGCTTGGTGTGACTGACTGTCCATTGTCATTCTCAATGTGGTGATCACCTACTCAGAAGTAAAAGGAAGGAATGAGGGAATGGGAGGAACTAGGGTCCAGCAACCGTATCTCTTTATGACTTTGCCTGTCCCTTGGGAATATCAAACCCTTATCAAAGGCTGCATTCCTATATTTTAGTAAAGTAGACCTCAGCTGGATGAGGGAGCTGGTCTGGTAGCTGGAATGGACAGCATCATGGGTGTGGAGGAAAGAGGGGGCAATTAAGGGGCCATTCTTGAGGCAACAGATTCCTGCATGAGAACACTAATTAACAGAAACAGGTGCAAGAGACCAATATGGTTCTCTGGAAAGGTCAGGTAGGCAGTGTGAGCCAAAAAGAAGGCCTTAACCAAGTACAGATGAAGCCACTTAATACGCCACAGATAATAGGGACGTCTGCTTTATTGGGACGTCCCACTGGGGACCAATTAAGTGGCTATGATAGCCTATTGGGGTTGTAACTGCTTAAATGGGACAGCCCTGCCACCTAATTGGGATGATTTCTGGCCAGACATACTTAGACTTGTCCTCTCAGTAAACCACTAATCACTTCTCACACCTAATACCTGTCCTCTCACTATGCTGCTAATCACTTCTCATGCCTAATTAGGTGTGAATATTCCTTACTCCAAACTTGTTCCTCCACGGCACTGTTAAAACTAAGCCCCTGATCTATGCTCCTGGCTTGTCCCCTCTATGACACTACTGAACTCAGACCCCCACACAAGCATTTTGATTTTTTAAGTTGTTCTTTATGAATGGGAATTGCAAAAATAAAGACAGAACAGCTGATGTTGATTAAGTGTCAGCTGCACTACAGTTCTGCTCTGCTTTTACCTCAAAGGAGAAATAAATGACCAGCCAGAACACAGATCACAAAAGAGGGACATACTGCTGGGAGAAATAAAGAAACAGGTTCCCACAGAAGCATTTTCATTTTTTTACCTGTCCAATGTAAGCAGATCCAGGGTCCCATACCAGCAGTTCTTCTTACAGTATGTCCCTGCTACCGCAGCAGGTCCTGTCAACTGAGAGCAGTATACAAAAGCAATTAATCAGGTGCACAGTAGTGCAGCACAGTGCACGAGAGCACAAGTTTTTTTTTTTAAACTGAAGGACTAACATCACACAAGTGAGTGCAATTAAGCTAAATGTGAGGATGCAAGGTAAGGGAGATTCAATTATTCAAAGTCGCCGATAGTGTATAAGCCATTTCAATGGCTTCTGATTATTGGCACAGTCTCTTAAAGGGGACAAAAGGGTGTCCATGGAGCCATCCCCTTTAAGCGGCTTCTTTTGTACAAAGAAAAACAAAGGGAGGAAGAATGGGGACTTTACCAAATGAGAACAATGGAAACCAAGAGGGCACTCAGAGAAGCAAAGGATAACACAGAGCTTCATGTTGCAGTGGGGGTCCAGGGAGGGCAAACACAGTTCTTCAGATATATTAGAGATGAAAGAAAGAAGGAAGGAGAAATTGTTATGCTAACAGAAGGAGGCTGCAAAGTTGAAGATGACGAGTAGAAAGCAGACACTCTTAATGACTACTTCTACTCTGTAGTCACAGCAGAATACAGCTCACCTATGTGAGAGAGTAGCATTAAGGTAGTTGTAAGGGGAATCCCAGTGATGAGACAGCAAGTATTTACCAGTGAAAGGGTTTGGAAATGGCTAGAAGTCCTAAAGACAGCTAAAGCCTAGATGGGATGCATCTGAGGACATTCAAGTAATTGTTAACAGAACTAATTGACACTGGTAGTACTATTTTCAGATCTTTTTCACAATGTCTCCTATCCTACTTGATACCTTAGAACATGGGATAGGGAAAGGAAAGGAATGGGAACATTGTTCAACCAAGAGTAGCACACTAAGCTGAAGCTTGTTTCCAGATGCAACCTGGGAGCACAAGGAAGTTAAATGACTTGTTCAGGGTCACTCACTATGCACTTAGGCAGCTGTGGGATTCAAACCCAGGTCTCCAAATCTGCAGCTCAGAGTCTTAACCCACTGTGCTATACTGCCTCCCCAAAAAATAGAAAAAACCTAACCTAAGATAGCTTTCACATGCCTCCCATCTCTTTTCATCAATGTCTACCTACTGCTTTGACCATCTAATCTTTTTGATCTGTCCAAATTCTCTTCACAGTATGCCCATCCTTGAAGTCTCCTAGCTAATTCTTCATTCTTCCTTCCACTATCGGTATTCTTACTGTAATTCCTGATTCCAACCGTCTGTGAACAAGGAATACTTTGTTTCATTCCTGTCTGAAGAAAGCTCTGATATTGAAGGAATGTATTCATAGCAGTTTATTTCCTATATAAAGACATTTCCAAGGAATCTCCCTCTTAAGGATCAGTAGATACATAAATGGTATTTGTATAGCATCCCAATTAAGGGTAATTTGCTGCTTTTCTTGGATTGACACATTGTGCAAATTTTAATTGGCACTAATCACTGCCCTTCCAAATTAAACACACACATACACACACACACTCAGTTCTACTGTTTCTAATTTAAAAAAAGCACTTTAGTGAATTCATTACCATTGGATGAAGTAATATATCGATTTCAAAGTCTGCTCCAGAGAGGTTAGCATAAAATAGGGCCATGAAGGACACATTGTCATCCCTTTTATTTGTTTTAAGAATGTATCCTTAAATCTAAGATGTGTTTATTTGTTTATTTAGTTATTTATTTCAAATGTTTCACCAGGAAAGACATACAGAGCTGGTAACAATTCATTTCCAGATGCGTCCTAAGGAAGGGTGAGGGAAGGCTAAGGAATATATAATACAAAAAAGTTCAGTGGTCAATAAACTACAATAAGGCGCTGCATAGTTTAAAAATAAAATAGACACAAAAGTTATGCAAGTGTGCCAGCACAATTCAGTAAAGGGTGTGAGGATAATACAATAATGTGGTTCTGGTACAATACATTTCTGGGTGCGAGTACAAGTCAAGGACCAGATTAGCAACAGCCTGACTGTGTGAAGTGGCAGGAGTAGTCAATGCAATATGAATGTTTGAAACTGCCAGCAGACATAGGCCATATGGTCTATATCGTCTGCTTGATTGTGCAGCTAGCAATCCATTACACTGCAGCTACCCCTCCCTCCACATACCCCTCACAGTGAACATCCTCCTCATTTTATCACATCCCCTTTTAAAGCTGCCCACCATCTTACAGAACACCACCTCCTCAGGCAGCATGATCCACTTAGACACCACCCTTTCTGTGAGATAATGTCTCCTCATTTCTCTCCTGAATCTCCCTCCCAACAATCGCAGCCCATGTCCCTCTCATCCCTCTCTCCTTACCAGCGACCTATACAGGGGCAGGATCACCTCTCCCCTCCTGAAAGTAATACCCCTAGTAATATACCCCAGCATTTTGTTGGCCTTAGTTGCCACTTTCCTGCACTGTGCTGAGTGGTTCATTTGCCATGTTATCATCACACCAAGATCTTTCTCCTTTTCTGTAGGGGCTATCTGCTCTCCTCCCCACTGATAACACCTCCTTGGGTTCCTTGCTCCCAGGTGCATGACCTTGCACTTCTTAGCACTGAACCCCAACTGAGATGCATCTGACCAATGCTTGAGTTTAGCCAGATCATCCTGCAGCCCTTGCCACTTTTCTGTGTCATCCACCACTGCACTGATTTTGGCGTCATCTGTAAAAAGACTAATCTTGTTCTTAATGGCATGTGAGATGTCGACAATGAATATGGCTAACAACACTGGGCTCAGTACTGAGCCCTGTGGTACCCCACTTGTTACAGCCCTTGGAGATAAGAGTCCCCCCTAACAATACCCTCTGCTGTCTCCCCTGAAGCCAGTTCTTGATCCACTTCACCATCTGTTTCCCTGGTCCTTGGTATCCAACCTTACTAACCAGCCTCTCATGTGGCATTGAATTGAATGCCTTGCTGAAATCCAGATACAGGACATCTACCACATGGCTACTGTCAAGTTCACTAGTCACCGAGTCATAATAGTCAACCAGGTTTGTCTGGCAGCATCTGCCTGAGACTAACCCATGTTGTTTTATGTTCTGGAGTCCATTACCTTCCAGAAAGGTTACTAACCTCTCCAACAAGATTGTCTCCATCAACTTACCCACAATGGATATGAGGCTTACCCATCTATAGTTGCCTGGCTCATCCTTGGTTTCACTTTTGTGGAGGGGAACCATGTGAACATAGAAACACAGAAACATAGACTTTGAAGGCAGATAAGGACCACTTGGCCCACCCAGTCTGCCCATTTTCCTACCTATTGGATAAGCTGAAGATTCTAGTTAACCAACACCTACTTCCTGCAACCCCCCACTATAATTGCCTTATGTCTATCTCATGCATGTTTGAATTCCCCCACTGTTTTAGACCCCACAGCCTCTCCAGGAAGGCAGTTCGATGCGTCCACCACTCTCTCCATGAAAAAGAATTTCATCACATTACCCCTGAACCGTCCCCCCTCTAACTTTAAATTGTGCCCCCTTGTTCTTACACATCTCTTTTTCTGACAGATGCTACCCTCCTGGACTTTGTTGATTCCTTGAGGTACTTAAAAGTTTCTATCATGTCCCACTGTCCCTCCTTTCATCAAGGGTATACATATTGAGTCTCTCAGTCTCTCTTCCTTATGGTTTCTGATGTAGACCCTGTACCATTTTAGTTGCCCTCCTCTGGACTGCTTCCATCCTGTCTATGTCCCTTGCGTAGATGAGGTCTTCAAAACTGCACGCAGTACTTCTGATGGGGTCTCACCAACTGTCTGTATAGAGGATAACCACTTCCTTTTTCACTTGTGATGCCCCTCCCTATGCATCCTAGTATTCCCTGGCTCTTTACTGACTTCTCACATTGCTTACCCACCTTTGGGTCATCTGATATGACTACACCCAGATCCTTTCCATTATTTGTCATTAGTACCTCCCTGCTATTGTGTACTCTTCTCCTGGATTTTTATTTCCCAGGTGCATTACTTTGCACTTTGCATTGAATCTAAGTTGCCATATGTCTGACCATTCCTCCAACCTTGCCAAGTCCCTTCTCATGCTTTCTACCCCCTTGTGTATCAACTCTGTTACAGATCTTTGTGTCATCTGCAAAGAGGCATACCTTTCCTTCCAGACCCTCTGCAATGTCACCTATAAAGACGTTAAAGAGGACTGGACCCAGTACCGAACCTCTGAGGTACTCCACTAGTAACCCCTTCTTCAGAATATGTTCCATCTACTATTACCTTCTGTGTCCGTTGTGCAGCCAGTTTGCTACCCAGGCTACCACCGGGACCCACTCCCAGGCTGGCTAGCTTGATTATTAATCTTTGTGTGGGACTGTGTCAAATGCTTGCTAAAGTCTAGGTAGGCCATATCCACAGCCCTCCTGGTCTCATTACTTGTCACCCAGTCAAAGAAATCAATTAGATTCATCTGACATGACCTTCTGGCAGTCAATCCATGCTGCTTTGGGTCCTGTGCCCCGCTGGCCTCTAGGTACTGAACAATTCTTTCTTTCAGAAGTGATTCCATCATTTTCCCCACCACTGAGGTCAAACTAACAGGTCTGTAGTTTCCTGCTTCTGCCTTGCTCCCACTTTTGTGAAGGGGAATCACATCTGCCCTCTTCCAGTCCTTAGGTACCATCCCATCTTCCCATGATTTGTTAAAAAGTGTGGTTAGTGGTGTCACTAGGTCCTCCCTTAGCTCTTTTAGGATTCTAGGGTGCATCCCGTCAGGCCCCATTGCTTTGTCCATCTTGAGTTTTAGGAGTTCTTTCAGGACTCTTTCTTCTGTAAATGGACTGGCGTCAATCCCACTACCCAGAGTGCTTCCACTGTTTGGTTTGGGTAACTCCTCCTCTTCTTCTTTTGTGAATACTGAGCAAAAGTATTCATTCAGTATATCTGCCTTTTCACTGTCTCCCTCTGCCCACCTCCCCTCTCCTTTATTAATCTTCACTATCCCTCCCTTAGCCTTTCTATGCTCCCTAATGTACCTATAAAAGGTTTTATCCCCCTTCTTAACTGAGTTGGCTATCTTTTCCTCGGTTTGGGCCTTTGCTTTTCTGACTGCCTTTCCCACTTCTTTCTGCTTTAATTGATACAGTTCCCTGTCGTGCTCCCTCTGTGATTCCTTATACTTTTTGAATGCAGCCTTTTTCTCCTTAACCTTCCCTGACACCTCTTTTGAGAACCATAGTGGTTTTTATTCCGCTTTGTTTTCTTTATTTGTTTCACACAAATGCTTGTTGCCTCCATGATGGCAGTTTTGATTTTTCTCCATTGTTCTTCCACCCCTCCTTTCTGGGCATTTGCTAATGCATTCCTCAGGTATTCACCCATTATGCCAAAGTTAGCCCTTCTAAAGTCCAGTATCCTTGTCTTTGTATGGCTTGTCTCCATGGTTGTGTTTATTGTGAAGCACACTGTGCAGTGGTCGCTTGTTCCCAGATGTCTACTGACTTCTAAATTTGTGATCCTCTCTCCATTTGAGAGTACCAGGTCTAATATTGCTCCCTCCCAAGTGGGTTACACCACTAGCTGTCTAAGGCATGCCCCCTGTAGGACATCGAGAATGACCCTGCTCTTGGATGTGGCTGCAGTCCATGTCACCCAGTTAACATCTGGCATATTCAGGTCCCTCATCAACAGTATCTCCTCTTTTTCAGCTATTTTGAGAATGCCCTCTATCATTTTCTTGTCCATTTCCTCCCCTTGAGATGGGGGTCTGTATACAACCCCTGTGTGGATTGTGATGCCATTCCCTGTCTCCAAGGTGACCCAGAGTTTCTCTTGTCCTCCTCCTTTACCTTTTAGTTCTGTAGCTTTGATCCCTTCCTTTATGTAGAGAGCTACTCCACTTCCTCTTTTACCCTCCCTGTCCCTTCTGTAGATTGTGTAGCCTGGTATGTTGACATCCCAGTCATGGTTCTCCATGTACCATGTTTCTGTGACTGCCACAATATCCAAGTGTTCCTCTTCCATCAGGGCTACTAGCTCTGGAAGCTTGTTTCCCCAGACTATGGGCACTGGTACTCATTGCCCTCCATTTAATGTTGGCTTTATCCTTTTTTACCCCATCCCTGCTCTTATTGCCCTTGTCCATTTTTCCATTTACCCCTGTCCTGCCCTCTGTCAAGCTCTGTACCTCAGTGTTTACCCTACTACAGTACCTGCCATGTTTTGTGGGGAGAGGCTTGAACTTTCCTGTTTCCTATCAGCACCCCCCCGGCTAGTTTAAAAGCTTGCCAAGGAAGCCTTTAAACCTGTCACCTAGGAGCGTGTTTCCCTTCCTGGACAGATGCAGACCATCATGCCAGTATAGACCTTCATCTCTCCAGGTGGACCCCCAGTCCCCAGTGAAGCCAAAGCCCTGTGCTCTGCACCAGTTTTGCAACCATTCATTAAACTGCGTGGTGTGCAGTACCCTAGCCTCACCCCTGCCATAGACTGGCAGCACCTCTGAGAAGGTTACAGTGCTTGCTGCCTGTCTGAGGCCCCTCCCCAACTCCACAAATTCATCCTGCACTGCACTGATCTCATGCCTAGCTAGGTCATTTGTCCCAAGGTGGACAATGATATCTAGTTTCCTCTCCAGTGATGCTGCTTCTGTAATCCTGAGGATTTGCTTCCTGTCCCTCCAAGCCATGGCACCAGGCAGGCACCTTACTTCCCTCTCCTCTCCCTTCCCCAGGTCTACACTCCTAACAATTGAGTCCCCTATCAGAAGCTGTTTCTTTCCCCTGTGGTGTCCCTTGCCACTCTTTTGTGGGTCTCCCTTGTGGATGAGCATTCTTCTTGGTCTCCAATAAGGGTGCCATCATAGAGGAACCTGATTTGCCAGACTGACATATGATTTGTGTAGAGGTACAACTCGGGGGCTACGCCTCTGTTCCACCACCCTCACCCTCCCAGAACCTACTGTGGTCCATCTGCTCTTCACACATGGCAACCTCTGAGGCAGTGGTTGTGGAACTAGTGCTCTTTGGGTGGGGGAGGCCTCCTTAGTCCTTGCCAGTTCAGCCTGGAGGTGGGCAACCTCCTCCCTCAGAGCTGACAGTTGCCTGCAAATAGAGCAGCAATGCAGGTTCCAGAATGTCTCCCGGAAAATTGCTGCCCCACACCCAGTGCATTGCACTACTCCCCACATGTCCCTCTTCCTTATAAAATACAATGAGTAATATATACATTTTGTGTGTGTGTGTGTGTGTGTGTGTGTACTTACCCTTTATGCACTGTGCTGGGTAATTAAGAATATGACAGTTCTGCCCCAAGACCTGTTGAGAAAGTGATGTCAGAACCTTGGCTATAAAGGAAATGCCATGCCTGGGGTGGGTACGTAGGCCACAACCACTGGTGACTGTTAGAAACAATCAAATACACCACTGCTCCTCCACCCTGGGGAGTACTGCCCTTTATAGTAAGTCAACTAACACCACAATTTACTAGACCACTGCTCCTATACAATCCACTCTACTGAGTCCAGGGATAAAAATGAACTCACTGCTCAGCCAGCAGGACACTTCTAAAATATTGCACAAATATCCTTCCAAATCCTATGTGTCTAGCACAGAAATCAAGCAACTTCAGTTGTATTTCACCCCCTCTAGTTATAAAATTACTACATTTTAATGGAATTCTGCAATTCTTTATGCCAATAAGAAAATAATGAAACTTTCTGTAGAAAGCGTAGCTTACCTTCCTAACTAGTCCCCAACACTATTATGTTTTACCAGGTTCTCAGTTCCTCAAATGCGTTCTAGTTTGTTCTCTGCAGTATAGCAAGTTTCTCAGCTTCCAACAGAAGCAGGCAAGTTGTGAACCATCTTCCAGTCATGTTGTATGTATCCTATCTCCAGAGAGTTATTGAACAAGTCTGGCAGGGGCTCCACCAGGACCTCTGCCAATTCCTTCAGTACTTCATATGGTCCTGGTGCCTTATCCACCATCAATTGCCTTAACTCTTCTAGCACCCTGTCCACTGTGATTACCCTGTATGTCACCCCCTCCCCCCGTGCCTATCTTCCCTAACCCCTGGGGCAATGACCCATCCTTTTCCTTGGTGAATACAGAGCAGAAGTATTCATTTAGTGCTTCCACCTACTCTGCATCATTTTCTGCCCACCCCTTCCTTCTTGATCCTTACTTTCTGATAGTTGCAGATCCTTCTCTCCCTTGTGTACCTGAAGAAGTCCTTTTCCCCATCCTAGATGCCCTGTGCCAGCCTAAGCACTCTGAAAACCTTGGCTGCCCTGACTGCTCTGGTCACCTCCCTTGATTTCTTCAAGTACTCCTCACTATCCTCCTCTAGCTTGGTCCTCTTGAATCTCCTGAAGGCAGCCCTTTTTTCTCTCACCAAATCCAACACCTCCCCACTTAGCCAACTTGGTTTCCTTGACCTAGCTTTTTTGCTTTCTGACTTGGTACAGGATCGAGTGACCTACGTGAGCCCTTGCTTGATAACTTCCCTTTTCTGGTTAACATCCATGTGTGAGTAGATTTTGGCTAGATGCCCATCTACTAATTGCCTCTCTTCCCAAAGTCAACATGTCTAAAGTCCAACACCCTGTTTCTTGTTCCCACAGCCTCCTTACTCCTTGTGAGTGAGAACCACAACATGTGGAGGTCGCTCCCGACCAGCAGATCCTCCACCCCCAACTATACTAAGAGAAAACCCCACTAAATTAGGAGTAGATCATTGGAACACAGACTGGTGCCTAGGTGGATACACCTTGCTCCTAGCCAGGGTGGTACCCAACACAACATGGAAGGGGAAGAAGGCATCATAAGGTTAGGGGCTAGGCACAGTTGCAGGAGAGTGTAAAAAGTCATGAGGAAGGGACTGGAATGAGGAGAAGGAGGAGGAGGCTGAACAGACTGAGTAAGAGAAGACCAGAGCTTGGGGAAATGATATGAGGAGAAAGCTTGGCACACAGTAATTTTCCTGAAAAGGAGAGAAAGGGAATGGGGGGCAGTGTTACAGAGTGGGTAGGAGAAGGAAGGGGAAAAGATAGAAGGGCAAAGATGTAGAGATGAGGGAGCCAAACCAGAATTTGAAGGTGAAGAAGACACAGTGGGCGAGGGGCCTGACATCAGGGAAAGGGAGGGAGAGGAAGAAGAAAGGGAGCACTGGTAGGAACGGGGAGTGAAGTCCAAGGCAAAATGGCAGAAAAAGTAAAAGAGAGGGTTCAGTCTGGCAAGATTGGACTTGGGAACAGCACTTTAGACAATGTTACCATAGTAGAAGATAGGGAGGATCATCTTTAAAACTACCTCTCATTAGGCAGAAAGCAGAATACTGGCTTTGTTTCTGTAGAACCACTCAATTTGGGATGGAGATTGAGGTGGATGGTATCTACTGTACGTATGCAAAAAAAATCAAGGTGGTGGTATTGCAAGACCCTGAGGTACTTAAAGGAGGATGCATCCTCAATTGCAGTCCCATCAAAGGTTTGGAAAGAGGGAAGGGCTTGGGGGAGCATATGGCAAGCCTCTGCTGGGAGCTAAAGGCCATGGAGATCATTTTATTGGCATTAAGGGACAGTTGGTTGAAAATGAACCAGTGCTGGATGCTGTCAAAATCCTGTTGGCATAAGACAGCAAGATCAGCAGCAAAGAAGCCAGAGGCAAACAGCACAGTGCCATCTGCATGCATATGAATGGATGCAGAGGAACAGGTAACAGGGAAGTCATTTAGAAAAATGGAAAAGAATATGGGACCAAGGACAGACCCTTGGGCGACTCCTGAACAGAGAGGGAGTGTGGTCATAAGCTATCACCTATTTGAAGAGCTTGAGATGTTACCTCAAGGTAAGACTGAAGCCAGCTGACTGAGGAGGCAAATAGCCCTGCTGTCTGAAGTTTTGACCAGGTCAACAAATATGACAGACATGAACTGGCCTTGGTCCATACCCAATAGGATGGGATCAGTGAACCAGAAAACGGATGTGGATGTGGAGTGGTTCTTCCTGGATCAAGACTGAAAGGGTCTAAAAAAGGATGAGTAGTCGAAGAAGGGGCGAGAGTTGCAAGGTGTTCCTAGAGGTTTGCTAGGGTGCAAAGCAGAGAGATAGGACAATGGGACAAATAGTTACAAAATGATAAAATAGTTATTAGAAGGAGTTAACTCTGTTATGTATAGTGATCGCACAGTGAAACCTGCTCTGTGAACGACAGTACAGCGACAACATCAACAGGTCACTGTACTGTCACTGTGGGGCCTGACACTGCTTTCTTGGGGTCTTGCACCTCCTCCCCAAATCAACTCCAACTCAAAGTTGATTCATTTGGTGTAGAAATTACAGGGCAGGCCCCACATAGGGACAGGGAAAAGCCCCGACGAAAACAAAGTCTGTAGTGACAGTTTTATACAACCACAATTGCTTTAGACATAAAGCAGTCATGTAATGTAGGTCGACAACGAAATTGTCTGCCTGGTGTCATAGAACCACTCTACTAAATCTATCAGAAACAGTGAAGGTGGAGTTTTATTGGGCTTTTCTTTCAACAAAGTATTTAAAATATATTCTAGTCCTTGATGAGGTATTTTTGTATACAGTTCTTTTACATCCATGGCTGCCAGTGCAATTTCCTAAACAACTTTGATGTGTATGGTTGATCTCTTTAATTATGTCTAGCATATGTGATATGTCACCAGTTTAGAAAGGGATTTTACATACCACATCTTTGATAGAACTGTCCAAAAATTCAGAAGTGATTCAAGAACCAAGTCAACCCCGAGAACTGTAGACCTACCAGGTGGATTACAAACATTTTTATGATGTTTAGGAAAGGAATAAAACACAGTGAAAATCCATGTTTATTGACCAAAGTCTTATGTTCCCATTCCTTTAACTATGTTTTCACTTTACTAAATTCCACCAACCATTTATTGCATTTTAGCATCTCTTATGGGTCATATAACATTTTCTAATAATTTTGCACATTATTCAAATGTTTATGACATGTCTTGATATTTTGACTAATCCGTTATGCCTGTTCACCTCTCTTATCTGCAATTATTACAACAATTTTATCTTTTTCAAGATAATTCAAAATGACTAGTTCTCCCCAGGCCAAAATTTCCCTTCCCTTATTTTTTGCCTTTCCTACATTTCTGAATATCCTGAAAAAAAAACATTTCTCAGTTAATTTTATATATACCTCAGTTTTGTGTGCTTTGCCAAAAGGTAGATTAGAAGTAGCTATTAGACCAAGACTCTTTCTATGAGTATACCAAAGGTTTTCTCAGTACTTAGCTCTTTAAAGAAATATTTTTATGTAAGCTTTCTGTAGTAGAAGTCAAGATCCACTTTTATCTGAAACTCATTTACACCTGCATCTTTTGCATTGTGGACATAACTTCTTCAAGAGTTTGTATACTGCTGTTATTGGGGCCACTGGAATCTGTATCATAGAATCATAGAAAGGAATACGAGTTCAAGAAGTGAACCTATTAGGAACTCAGCACCAGTTTACTGGTAGAAGTAATATTTTTGATCACCCATATGTTTATTGAGTTTATTTTTGAATATTGACATAGTTTCACTCATTACTAACTCAGAAGGAAGATTATTCCAAGGACAAGTAACTCTCTGGGAAAACCATGAAGCACGTGTTTGGGTCTTATTTGTATCTCCTTTAATTTAAACTTGTGAGATCTTGTGTTATTACTATTTTTTTGTTTAACTACTAGACCAATTGTCTCAAATAAAACTTCATTATGCAATGCTTTTTATGTCAGACATAGATCACCTCTTAAATATCCATAATTAGTTGAATAAAGTCCAAGTTTTTTAAGTCTCTCAGAGTAGTCCAGTTCTTTAAGGTTTTGGGTTTTTTTTTTTGGTAAACTTTCTTTGAATTCCTTCAATTTGTTTCTGACAACCTATTTTTTGGGGAGCCCAAAAAGCAACACAGTATTCCAAGTTGGGTCTTATAAGGCTGGTATATAAAGGCATCAAGATTTCAGATTCTCTGCTTTTTATATTTCTTAATATACAGCCCATAAGTGTATTACTTTTATTGACCATATACCTAGTATGTTCATTAAATTCAAGTTTGTTGGAAACTAATATACCTAGATCCTTTTCCCATTCTGTTACACCTATAGCTAAGTCATTAATTGTATACTGATACTGCAAATTCCTTTTAAAAGACAACTCCCCTCTCCCAGCCTCAGCTACACCTCCTTTCTCCTCCTCCCTCTGGGTCTACGCCTTGATTTATTTGGTTTATTCTGCTGCATATAGGATATCAGGGTTCTTGTGATGCTAGACACATGGATGGAGATAGTTCTTTATGATCTTGTTTGCCTTGTTCTAAAAACGTCTGAAGACAAGCTCCCTGTCTTGCATATGACAAGTCACTATCTGCATTGCCTTATTCATAATATTCATCTCTGTACCCATGCCTTTAATTTATAGTACATAATGAGGGTTCCTTTGCAAAGAGTATGCTTGTTCTTCTTTATAGTCCTGAATATCTGTTTTTAACTTATGTATTTTGTTACTGATAATGGTCTGCCATAGTCGTTTAAGTGTTTTGTGAGTCCTCTAATGCTTTCCTGTACTCATTATGCTTAATGTTACCTTTAAGTTCTTCCTGTGCACCATTGATTTCTTCAGTAAGTTTATTTCAGTTGGTAATGACTGCTTGTACAAGGATAAACGTCAGATCTAAGTAGCATTTATTTTTAATGCCTTCCCATTTCATAATTAGAGCCTGTGTAGTTAGCCCTAAATAAGGTTCTTATAAGACTCAAATGCCCCTTGGTATGTGTTTTGTAGTTACATATTCTATTAGAGTGACTCCATGCCATTCAAGCGTATGCTCATGCTCCTATAGTTAATTCACATTTTTCAAATCATTTATATTTAACCTACTGCCCCATTGCCCAAAACCCAGTAAACTATTTCCTTCATCATGTTCTGTAAATGAGTATTAGAACACTCTATTCTTGGTTGTTGTACTTACTTCTGACACTCTATCAATTAATTCTTTTAATTTGTATTTTTAGGTGAAAGAAATTATGTCCCCTTATATGAAGGAAATGAGAAAACACCTAACTTGTGTTGTACGTGGGATTTTATTTTTCAACAGTTACTTTTAACTTGAAAAGAACATCTTAATATAAAACAAAGTCCAGGTTCCCTCATGAATGACCAGCAGCCATCCTTTAGGGATGATTTACAGATCCTGGGGTGAAAAGCATGACTCAGTGGGGGAAGGGGCATCACTAGAACAGTTCTAGAGCTCTGCTCATTAAAGATTTTGGCATGTCAGAGAAAGAGAGATGTTTTAGCTATCCTGCTCATTGGGGGCAGGGCAGTCACCAGCAAGGTTCAAGACCCATGCTCATTAAAGATGGTGACCTAGTCAGATGGAGAAAGATTTTGGCAATTCAATTCAGGCCCCTGATGCATGACTGGAAGTTTCCCAGGAGTATCTCACAAGTCCTAAGGAAAAAGTTATGACTTTGCCATAGCTTGGTTGAAGTAAGCAGGAGCTGACACCATGGCTCTGAACACCTGCCCAGTGAAGTTGTAGACCCAGCCATGTGAAGTGTGCTGGTGGCCCTAGGCAACAGAGCAAGCAAAAGGAAATCTAGTCATTCTGGAAGAAATGTCCCACCTTGTTTTCTGTGCACTGCACCTGATTGCAGCCCCTATTGTGGGTTCATTTGTATGGGTAGCGAGGCAGGTTAGTGTGGCACTGCACCCCCATTACCCAGTTCCAGATGTGTATCTATCCTTGGTGCTAGTGGTTCCCCCCTTCCTCTGATCACTAGCCCCATCATGTATCGTAACATCCCTGGTGGTAGCCATGCCACCCTTGATTGCTAGCCTCACTATATATTGTAATATCCCTGGTGGGAGTGGTGTACCCCCCTCTGATTGCTAGCCCAGTCATATATAGTAACATCCCTGGTGGTAGTGGTGTCCCCCTAGATTGCCAGCTCAGCAGTACAAAAAAAACTCCCTGTCATCCAGTGGTTCTCCCCCCCAAAGCAGCAGTAGGCATACCCCAACACACTCACCATAGCATTATCCATGGTGCCACAGAAGCATATGGTAAACAACACAGCCCTTCTCACACCTTCTCATCTGGCCACCATACATAGAGGCAGGGAACTCACCTCTTATTTATAGGACAGGGTGCAGGGTGCATCATCCTGTCCTATAACTAAGAAGCACGCTCCCTGCCTGTACATACAGGGGCCAGCTGGGGAGGTGAAGGGAGGGCTTTGATGTTTCCTGTATGCTCCCAGTAAGTGTAGTTGGGGTATGCCCCATGCGATGGGAGGAAACTCTGGACACCAGGGAGGGTTTTTTTTGTACTGCTGGGTTGGAGATTGGAGGGGGGCACCACTTCCACCAGGGATGTTACTATATAAGGCAGGCTGGCAATCAAAGGGAGGACACCACTACCACCCAGGACACAACTATTTATGGCAGGGCTAATGATGGAGGGGGCACCACTACCACCAGGAACATTATATTCTTTTTTATTTACATTTTTTCCATCATCTCTGATGGCTCCCATCTGCTTGACCTCCCAGCCCCTTTACTCCGATGTCCACTGAGACTTGCTGCCAGGCAGTACCCCCAGGCCTTGCCCCCCCAGTTGGGTCTGTGGGGTTCCCTGAATCCACCACTGTGAACTAGATCCAGTAATGGGACTGTCATGCCCAGCTAGTCGGATGTGGAGCCTAAAATGGTCAATGCACCATCCTGCAGCAGATGGATTCTCTGTTTCCTTTTTGCTCTGAGGGGCATGGCATGCAATGATGCCATGATGCATGACCCACATTCTCACATGCTATGCATCAGTGTCTGCCCACCCTTTCTAACTCTGTGCAGTCCTGGGTGCCTTCCCCATAGCTTACTTCTAGGGGCTAGGTGAACACAAGGCTTTACGATCCCTTCCACCAAGAGGAGAAGAGCGATCCTCAGGACAATTGATCCTCCTGCCTCCAATGGCCCAAGCTTGCTGTCAAACTGTGGTGACTGGCATCATGAGCAGTAGCAGTAGAGCTACCGCTGTGGCAGTGGCAAGCCAGGGACATTATATTCTTCAAAATGAGCTGGTGATCGATGAGGGGGTGTCAGGACCACAGGGGAGGTTGTTCTCCCCCAGAAGTCAACAGGCTTGGTGGCTGCATTACCTCTGGCAGCTGCTAGGGCTGCCCAGAGTTAAGTAAGGTTTTATTTGGTGATATTTGTGCTGCACAAAACAACCACACTAAACCCTTTTGCTCAGCACAATGCCGCTGAATGTGGGGTAGCATGCACATTCATGGCCACACCCGACCACTTGCCAGCACACATAAATTATGTTTTGTGGAGGCACTAACCCTCTTTTCCCATGTAACAGCATCTTTTGAATATAGGACTAAAGCACAAACCCTGGTTTGTACAAGCAAAGACCTGCTAGCACCTGCACAATGTTTTGAATATCGGGCCCCCTGTGATTTGATCATAATTTGCACTAACATAACTAAATACAAAAACTGTAACAGGAAGAGCATAATTTTGAGACATATTGCTAGCCCAAAAATATGATCTGTAAGATGATATAACTTTAAATTAAGGGGCCTAAATCGTGTGTAATAAAAATACTGTATAGTTAACAAGCTATTGAATGCTAGCCCTGTGGCACATAGGGCTGAGGTGCTTCAAGCACCTTACCTCTGCCATACCTGTGATCTGGGTTCAGGAATGAGCTTGGGTCACTGGGAGTTGGTGGGGGGCTGAGAGAGGATTGAATGGCCAATAGGCAGCTCTCCTCTCCCAGATCAGGAGGTAAGCTCTTCCCTGTTCTTGGATGCCTCCAAGTAGAGGCTTGGTGGTAACATTGGGCAAATGTGGGGGCTGGTGCTAGGCTGGATGGGTGGGTGGATGTGGTTGCTGGTTCCAGAGCCCATGTGCACCTCCATGTACATGCGCATCTGTGTTGCTGAGGTGCCAGGACATAAGAGGAGAAAATGGGAGAAAAATGGCTGTCACAGGCTCCATAAAAGCCCTGCCTACCCACCCTCATTCTGCACTACTGCCGGTCCACCAACCCACAAATCTGGATGCAGGTTCTCCAGGTGGGGGGAGGATTGCCCAGCCTTTCCTCACCCTGCCACAGAGGGCAATACATGGGGGACTTGGGGCTAGGTGGACCAGGCAGGCAGGTCACTGGGGGATGGGGACAGGAATGGAGCTCAGAAAGTCACTTGTGATGCGTCCTTGGATAAAGACCTTTATGGAAAAAAAAAACAAAAGAAAACAAGATCGTGCCATTTAGGGAGAAAATATGGCTTAATAAGCATTTAACATGGATGTTACTGATAATGAATTGTTAATTATGAAAGTTATACTAAGGCAGTTATTTTATTGAGCAATCCATTATACTTTAATAAGCACTCAGAAATATTTTAATAAATGTGCAGTTGCTGGGGCACTAGGAAGAGCAACATGGCTGCACAACTGATGCACAGATCCACAGTATGGTACGTTAAGTTTTCAGTCTGTCAGCCTGCTAATTAAAGTGATTTATGCAAGTTTACAATAACAAATGGAAGTAGTAACCTGTAGAAGTTGTGAATCAGTTTCCTACCATTCAAACTGCACTGCTTCATTTGCATGACCCTGCTCCTTTTTAGTGCTGCAGGTAGGTGGAGCCTGCAGCTCTCTTGCATTAGCTCTAAAAATGAGCTCCAAGATTCAGACCATAGAACACTTCCTTTGGAGTTTTCCATTGATCCTTCCACATCATTGCAGCCCTTCAATTTAACCCTTGCAGTGCTGCAGACTGAACATCTGTCCAGAGCTCAATCAAATATATTCATTCTAGTTCTTTTGGCAGCCTAGGGGTTAAGAAACAAATGCTCTGGCAATCATCTCTCCCCAACCTTGTAGTGCTTCAGTGAGTACAAGAAACACATGTTTTCTTTTGAATCCAACTTGTTAAACAGCATTTTTTGAGCTAATGCAAGAGGGTTGCATACAGCCATCTTGCTGTCTGTAGATGGAACAAGCATTTGTCAATGTTAAATGTTGGCTTCCTGGCACTGGCATTGGTAGTGCAGGAGTTAGAGAGATGCGCAATAGAAGTGGAAATGAAGTAGTGAACTGATGCTGACCCCAGCCTCTCCACACAGAGAGTGACAGGCATTGGGTTGTGTCTTTGGGTCGTTGTCCATAACGCTCATGCCATTTCACCTCACCCTACCCCACAGAGACCAACAAGTGCTGCAATGTGCCTTGGGGTATTTGGGCTTACACTCACCCCATTCCATAAGGAAATATATTGACATGGGTGCAGTGTAGGAGAATGGGGTGAATGTTGGGGCCAAAGAGTCCAAGGCACACCTCAATGCCTGTCACTGGCTGCAGGGGGGGGGGTGGAATGGCATGAGCATTACAGCCAATAATGCTAAGTCACACCCCTGAAGCCTGTCAGTCTGTACAGCATGGGGCATTACAGTTGGAAACCCTAATGCCCGGGGAATTTGTTGGTATTTTCTCTCCAAAGTTTCAACATGGTCCGTTTTGTGACCCAACTTCATGAACAGTGGCACTATGAGTTTGTTTGGCAAGATTTTGTACAGCAACTGTGCATTTTGGTGCCACAGGTGCGAAAACACGTTTTGGGCAGGATGTGAAAAATGACAGCTGCACTGTTCATGAGGAGGTATAAAAATGGCATTATTGAAAATCTGGAGTGAAAATATGAAAAATTGGTGACATCACGAGTTTGCATAGAAACTGTGCAATGCAAGCCCATAATGCAATTATTTTGGAGATTTGTTTAACCAAATTTTCAACATAGGCATTTTGGGAACTCTGGTCATGAACAGTGTCATTGTGATTTTGTTGATCTGGCCCGAACATTGATTTCCACAGCGACCATGCCATTGTATGACATGTGTGAAAATACATTTTGGGCAGGATGTGAAAAATGACAGCTGTACTGTTCATAAGGTGGTGTACAAAAATGACAATGGTGAAAATCTGGAGTGAACATATGAAAAACTGGTGACGTCATGAGCATGTATAGAAACTGCATGATGCACACCCGTAACGCAATTATTTGGGTATTTTTTTTACCAAAATTTTCACTGTAGGCATTTTAGGACCTCCACTCATGAACAGTGTCACTGTGATTTTCTTAATGTGTCCTGAACATTGATTTCTCATGGCGACCGTGTCATTGTGCTCCACATGTGCGAAAAACACATTTTGGGCAGTATGTGAAAAATGACAGCTGTATTGTTCATAAGGAGGTGTGAAAAAGGACAATGTTGAAAATTTGGAGTGAAAATATTAAAAATTGTCAAAGTTACGAGCGTGCATTGAAACTGCACAACGCACACTCGTAAC
This sequence comes from Neoceratodus forsteri, assembly GCA_016271365.2. Taxonomy (NCBI): domain Eukaryota; kingdom Metazoa; phylum Chordata; order Ceratodontiformes; family Ceratodontidae; genus Neoceratodus; species Neoceratodus forsteri. Next base: position 879,916,824 of record CM028131.1, on the reverse strand, counting down.
ATGGTCATTTTTTTGAATTTTTCCACCAAATTTGCAAGATTGGGTTTTTGGGACCCCCCCAATGAACAGTGGCATTGTCATTTCATTAATCAGTCCCAAAAGGTGATTTCATGCAGTGACCACAAATTGACCTACTGGGGCCGAGTAAAGAGATGACAGTGCATGTGTTCATGAGGTGGGGTCCCAAGCACCCCATGTTGAAAAATTTGGAGGCAAAATTCCAAAGAATGGCTGAGATATCCACCTAAGTTGAAATAACCCATTTATACCATTATACAGCTTACCAGCATTTCGTCAGTTCGTGATCGGCTTTGAAGAGTCCAGACATGTTCCCGGTCCACCAAAGATCATCGCGCCAGGCTCCGGAGGTAAGTATTGGGGAGGGGGATGTGGGGGGCTGCGCTGAGGGTGCCAACAGGTTGGAGGGAGGGGACCCCATGGTGAGGGACTGTTTTCTTTTGTTCAGGTAATTAAAAAAAACACTGCAATCAGGTTTCTTGTTTTACAGGCGTATGAAAATCTGTTGTGCACACTGGGGTGGGCTCCCAGTGTGCCCCATGACTTTGGGGGGTGATGCTAGCCACACTGGAGTGTGCTCCCATTGAGGTGCAGAATGGGGGTGGAGGGTGGAGCATGCTGATGATGGTCAGCTTTGATTATGGGGAGGCACACTGGGGTGGGTTCCCAGTGTGCCACACAATGTTTAGGGGGTTATTTAGCATGCCAACAGAAGGGGGATTGGGCACCCCTGAACTCAGCTTTGTTTGCATTGTACAGTACATCAGGCGGCGGCAGCCACTGCCACCATGTTTATTGAAATACTTCTCCAGGAAAGGCACGTCGGGAGGTGTTTTATTGTGCTGCTGCACGACAAACTTGTCTCTCATTGCATTGGCACTTTCTTTGCAAGTTTTGACCACTTTACATATTTCTTGTGTGAGTGCCTGCATGCTGGCTTATTGGGGAATGAGGGACACACCTACTAAAGTATGCCCTGCATTCGCCCACACTGACGCACCTCCGAAATCTGCTACTACTGCAAGATGTTGGCTTGTGCACAGGTGCAAGCCAACATAAAAATGGAGTAGCATGGCACACATTTTTGGTGTTTTCAGTGTATCCTTCCCCAACTTGCCAGTTAAATAAAATACTCTCTTGTCTCTGTTGAGTAGACCAATTCCAACACTATTTTTCAGCTTGTTTATTATTGCAATGTGACTTGCTATCTTTGGAGTCTAATAATTTACTGACATGATTTCCAACAGATAACAGCATCTAACTGCAGAGCAGTTTCAAATTACATTCTTGGTCATCTCTCCCAATGTGTGTGTGTGTGTGTGTGTGTGTGTGTGGTAATGATTTACAGTATTTCCTCTGAAGAGTTCAGTTATGTTAACCCTTTCAGGACCTAATTAGTGGCATTGGAACTCTCATGGTTTTATACTTGTAGGAAGGATACATAAATGCTAGGCAGCTAATGTTTTAGGGGGTTTCAGATGTTGCAAGGGGCATTATAGGGAATTACAAAGAATCATAGTGGTGTCAACAGCAGTGTTCCCAGATTGAACAAAGCATTTCCCTGTAGGGCACCCTCCTTTTCCCTGTATTTTCCATGTAAAACTGGTACCAAACTCCTGTACATTTTCCTGTATGCTCAAATTAATACATGTATGCAACCTACTTCATTATCCCTGTCAGTAAAATCACTATAACAAATGTTAAGGCTGTTTTTATTTATTTAAAATGGTAAAACTCGCCTACAACATATCACAGATTCTCTGGAAAAATGTTGGAATCTCTCAAGCTTTGCTCTCAAAGTTCACATGTCTCCAGAACCTCTTGATGGTATTATAGCATTGTTACAATGTACTGACATAGCCAGATAGCCTGGCTGAGATGCAGTATGTCATATTCATTAGGGTCATACTTTTATCCATTTTGGCAATGTACTGACACGGGATAGCTTTGATGAGATGCAGGATCTCATTTTCAGAGGGGTCCTAAGTTTACCCATTTCTACAATGTACTGATACAGGTTAGCATGGCTAAGATGCAGTATCTTATTTTCAGTGGGGTCTTATTTTTACCCATGTTTGAGTTCCAACTGAGGACACAGCTTCTAACTGCAGAGCAGTTCCAAATTACATCCTTGGTCATCTCTCCCAATGTGTGTATGTGTGTAGCAATGTTTTACAGTATTTCCTCTGATGAATTGGTTTATGTTAACCCTTTCAGGGGTCTATCTAATTAGTGGCATTGGAACTCTCATGGTTTTATATTTGTAAGAAGGGTAAATGCTAGGCAGCTAATGTTTTAGGGGTTTTCATAGGTTGCAAGGGGCATCATAGGGGATTGCAAATAAATCATAGGGGTGTTAACTACAGCATTCCCAGATTGAACAAAGCATTTCCCTGTAGGACACTCTGATTTTCCCTGTCTTTTCCATGCAAAAATGGGACAAAACCACTGTGCATTTTCTTGTATGCTGAAATCAATACATGTATGCAACTGACTTCATTATGCCTGTCAGTAAAATCACTATACCAAATGTTAAGGCTGTTTTATGTGCTCTTTAGCAATAGTTACAATGTCCTGCCACAGGATAGCCTGGCTGAGATGCAATATGTCATTTTCAGTGGGCTAATACGTTTATCCATTTTGGCAACGTACTGACACAGGTTATGTTTGCTGAGATGCAGTATCTCATTTTCAGGTGGTCCTAATTTTACCCATTTATACAATGTACTGATACAGCTTAGTCTGGCTGAGAAGCAGTATGTCATTTTCAGTGGGGTCTTACTTTTACCCATGTTTACATCTGTATGCAATGTACTGACACAGCATAGCTTTGCTGAGATACTAACAGCCGCCGTGTGCAACATGGCAGTGCTGACTTAAATTATGCATATGTGAGTTTCGGGCATATGTAGTTATGTCACTGCTGCCATGTTACAGCTGACTCCAGGGCAAACTGCACATGTGCGGGTATCATGAATGTGCAGTTCTGTAATCATAACAGTATCAGTTACATCTGGTGCGGCGAGAGCCCTGCATATTCTTTTCAATGCTCTTGCCACTCCTAAATGCTCTCCATAGCCATATTGGCTCAGTACTGGCAAAAGCTAAGGGATGGGCAACACTGGAGACCACTCTACTGTCTTCATGTCCACAGTCTCTATTGGCAGGTCATTTTAGAAGGCTACCACCTTCTGGGACAAAATATACTTCCTAATGTTACCCCTAAACTTGCCATCTGTGACCTTCTGAGCATGTCCCTGTGTCCTGCTGGAGAACAAATCCATATGTCCAATCCTGTCAATACCCTTGAGAATGGGATGAATGAGCTCTTGTCTCATCTCAGCCTTCTGTTCCTCAGGGACAAGCAAAAGGATGAGAAGCACCCACATATTCAGAAATCACCAGGACCACAAAAGTATTATTCAAGGTCCTTTATTAACTAAAGTGCATAGTGCACCCACACATAGTGAGCATAAAAAGTTGCGGCTCAGCCTTTCCGAAACTATCATTTCTCCTTGCCCCTGCCAGGTATCATCAGAGTGATTAACTTTGATGATGATGCCTGGATGGGGCTGGGAGAGGTGTTATTTTCAGAGTGGCTCAGCTGTCACTTTTTTATGCTCACTATGTGTGGGTGCACTATGCACTATGCACTTTAGTTAAAGAACTCTGAATAATATTTTTGCAGTCCTGGTGCTTTCTGCATATGTGGGTGCTCCTTATTATTGTGCTTGTTTCAGTTTTTCATTGCTGAGCACCATATTACTTGTCCCACTGCTCCAAATCCATTTTGCTTTGTTCCACAGGAAGAAGACAATAACAACTACTAGTATACATAAATGTGGATATTATCTGTTAGATCCTTCCAGGTATTCCTGTTTTGAAAATGCAGCTTCCTCTTAACAGTGGTATATAAACCGAAAGCCCACCAACAAATTGCTTTTTATTTTTAGTACTGAACACATCCTCTTTACTTCTGCAGTAAATGTAAACACTATAGGACATATGAAGAAACCGATAGAGGGAAGCTTACAAAGTGTGTCAGTAGGCATTTAATGTGACTGCATAAATATGCAGAACTAAAAAATGCTACATAAATTCACTTCTATTAAGCAAGTAGCAGATGGGGGAGGAGGGATTTGTCAACACAAAAAGGGGCTTAGTTTGCACTCAGAGAGGAGTGAGAAGGTCAGTTTTCCCATGTGGGACAGTGACCCACAGATTGTAAAAAGTTGTGGTTATTAAAAATATGATGGATCATAATGGTCTACATAGCCTATTTTCTTAAAGCAGCAGTTTTGTCATCAAAGAAGAAAAAAGATGGGTCGGAGTTGAAAACCATCTGACATTTTTCACAATCCCCACTTTAAAATGAATGCCAACACAATTTAACTTGCTGCAGTGTAAGACCGCACCAAAGAATTCAGCATCTATGCCAAGCTGATGTTTCTCTGCTTGAGATATATGTTGCATTCTTTTGGCAGGGTCTTTATAGACTACAGTATCACAATAAATTTTCTTTGCCTTATCTTCACTTCCATCTGATTGTACTCTAACCCCCGTTCTACCCTGATATCATGATATTTAGGGCTTGATTAAGTAAAGCTGTATCCAAATTTCCTACCTGTGGACCAAGTTAATTTTTTTCAATGCCAAGAAAAAACTAGCAATGCATTCCCTGGCTTTGAATAAATTTAATATGGGGTGGTATTATACTTTGCACATTATTGTGTTCTATGATTCTAGTATGTTCACCGATTAAGTTATCAGGCTATTTTGAATTTTGCAAATGTGGGCTCATATCTTTGGTAATAGTCAATCTTTTTACACAACATTTCAACATAGCCATATTGGTACAGTGACTCTTGAATGTGAAAGTTATCATTTTTTCAAACCCTGCCCAAAATGTGTGTTTGCAGAACAAAAGTTGATTTTGCAGTTGCTGTATGACATCACCTTTAGGCTAGGGGTTGAACATTTTCTCTGCCCTTCTTTATGAGACAGGTTCATCACAAGGCTGTGTTAAACATTTGGGCCCAGATATTCAAAAGGGTTGCGCATGGCGCAATGGTGTTGCGCCATGCACAACCCACTGATGTGCCCTGGTGCGATATTTAAAAGGGAAAAGTGCGCCACACAAATCCCAATGCACCGAGGTGCATCAGTAATGTATGCAGGCACAGGTGGGGGGCGTGTCCATGCAAAAACTGCACAGCCCGATATTCAGCCGGGCTGTGCAGAGTTATGCAGGCGCAACTCCTACCGCGCCTGTACAAAGTTACGCTTAAAAAGGAACAAGTCGAAGGCCACCCACAGGTGAGCTGCCGCCACTGCAAGGCACAACACAGCAGCTGCCACCTGTGGGTGGCCATCACTGTTCCGCCGCACCTGGCGGCTCTGTTCCCTCCGATCGCGGCATAACTGGTCCTCGAAGTTCATATCCTCGAGGTCCAGTGACGCACTGCCTGATCGCAGCATAACTGTCTCTCTGTTCAATATCTGAGGTCCAGTGATCGGCACAGCCTGGTTCCGGTGGCATTTTTCCCCTGTTCAAAAATCTCTGCACTCCACTCACTGCTCACTGTGCCTCACCAACTCATTCTCTGTCAGTCGGCGAGGGCAGCACCTCACTCCACCCGCAGCCCCGCCGCCGCTGACCGACAGCTCGGCATGGTTGCAGCCGCCCACAGCACGAGCCAATGGGCTGCAGCCTATATTGATTTTAGTCATCCAAATATGTGAATTAATTCATTCACATATCTGACTGACTAGTACGGTATGGTTGCATGCCCGCTCATGCTCTGAACCAATGGGTGTGCAGCCACTCAAGCTGTCAGTTACGGGTGGTGGGGGCAGGCAGGGGTGCTGCCACCAGCCAGCTGATGGGGAGCGCGGTGGGGCACAGTGGGTGGGTGGGGTGGGGGTCCACTAGATAACCAGGGATTCGGACTTGGGGGTGAGGAATGCCGCCAGATTGGGCTCCATGCTGTCCACTGGAACACCAGGGATATTGGACTTGGGGGGATACTGATGCCCATGATCGGGCTAATCACAGTCCACTGAGCCACCAGGGATATTGGACATGGGGGGATAAAGTTATGCCCGCGATCAGGCTAATCGCGGTCCACTGGACCACCAGGGATATTGGACTTGGGGGGAGTATACAGTTATGCCTGTGATCAGGCTCTGTGTGGTCCACTGGGCCACCAGAGATAGGAGATGTTCTTTGTCCCTTATGGGACGTCCTGCGATCGGGCTGCAAGGGGTGTCGGTCCCTGACGGCTGCTGCCTGGCAGGGTGCCAGGCACAAGTCATCTGGGATTGGCACACCTGCATGCTAATGGCATGCACATGGGGCTGTAATCAGATGCAAATGCCCCCCCATGCGCCTTGCATAAATTATGGCCCCATTTGCATGTCACCCTTTGAATATCACAGGTTCTGTGCATGGCACAATGGCACTTGCGCCACCGCATCTCAATGCTCCACTCTGACCACTTGCACTGGCACAGTTCCACTGCGCCATGCACAGTGGGGGTGGCCAGGGGATGATATTCAAAGCAGTTGTGCCATAGTGCAACTCCGTTGAATATCGCCTTGGCCTTACCCCTGCGCAACAAATTTGAGCGGTGCACAGGCTTGCGCTACACAATGGCGCAGTTTGAATATCTGGGCCTTGGTGTAAAAATATAAAAAAAAATAATTTTCAATAGTTTTAACCCAGTTTCCTCTCATACAGCCCTATTGACTCTGCCCAGAGTTTGTTTTCTCAGTGCTGCAACCCCAAACTGTGACATCCTGCAAGGGAAACAAAGTTTTCAAAGGGACACTGTCAGTTTTTAGTTTTAGATAAAAAAAATCAGCTATTTACTGTACCCACAATGCCTCACTATGTAAAAATAGTATACAGGTTATTATATTTCTGTGCTCATTACAGAAGTAGGAGACTACATCACTCAGTAAAGACATCTTGTCAGCTAGATAGTCTTTCGGATGAGACATTAAACCGAGGTCCCATCTGCCTGGATTGGTGGTAGTTCAGGTGGATGTTAAAGATCCCATGGCACTTATCAAAAAGAGTAGGGGAATTTCCCCGGTGTCCTGGCCAAATTTCCCTCATTCACTAAAAATACCACCAACAGCTTAATCTGGTTCAAGGTCTGTTGCCATTCATCTGTATCCCCCTCCCCCCGGGTCATGCCTGAAAATAGGCAGGATTTGTCCAGTGCACTTACCCGGTCAACAAAAGCTAAATAAATAAATAAAGATACTGTATGCATAATGCCTTGTTCTGAAAATAAACATATGAGAGCTTATATTTTTGAAGCCACTACAGGAATATGAGGATGTACCTTTCAGTAAGGAAATTGGACCCATAATGTCTTGCTATGTACTGTACATCTACATAGTAGGTGCTATATTGTAGTCACCACTACCAAAATAAGAGGTTGTACTTCTAAGTAAGGAACATTTTAGTCAACTTTATAATTTACCCAGAATTCCTTGTTGATGTATCTAACACATTGACAGCTTTCTTGCATGACGTCATTCTGTGGGTTTGGCTGCACACAGAAAACTGGCGGGAAGGCAGAAACAAAGTGCTGATAAAACATAAAAAATGACTATGAGAGATTTTTTTTATAGAACAAAATGCAGTCTCAACATCTGAATCTTGGCTGGCAATGGCATACTATGTGTAAAAGGCATATGGGAAACTTGCATAATAACTTTAAACTTTATTGCATATATTGCTCAACTAAAAGACAAGGAGAGGTTCAAGAGCAAACAAAGTTTATGGAAAAATTTATATCCCCAAAAGTGATAGGTATTGAGCAACAAGGCATGATGGGGCTTGGTGATACTAGGTTTACCCCAGGGTCAGGGGTGTAGTGTAGCATGAGGTAAAGCTGAATGCCTTCTGTCCCCTTACTGTGGGGTAAACCTAGTACCACCAACAGAGTGCCTTATTGCTTATATAAAATGAATCCATAGGCACCTTTTTTTAAATGAACACTCTAAAAGTTTCCAAAGCCACAAAAATATAATAAAATGTTGCTAAATAATGTAAAATAGTCCCTCCACAGATGTTTTTCACCGTCAATCATCTGTCTTTCTTCACATTCACTACACTGTGTGACTATTTACCGTGGAATAGAAAAATTCAAAGCTCTACATTATTCCAGTAGTAGAATGTCCCCTCCTTCCCCCCTACACACAAACACACACATGGAATGGTAACATAGAATTCATGAATTCAAAATTCTTCAGAGTTCCACTGCCATACACATGTAGGCTTCAAGTGGAGCCAGAACCTCAATTGTATCTTGTCTGGTAACGAGCAGGGAGTTCTCTGGCAAACTGGTAGGGATAAGAAGGGGATTTTTCATGGTAATCAAAGAAACAACAGCAATGGGAACTCTGAATAGTACTTGATTTTTTTAAATTTGTGTATGTGTGTTGGAAGGGGTTCTTGAGTGAAAATAACATTAAATTATTTACTTAATTTATTTAATATAATGGACTTTTATTTTTAGGGCTACAGTAAGTGAAAGCTTTTTATATGTAAGTAAAGGTTGTAGCCATGTTTGTAATTGAAATTAGGAAGTAAGTGTCTTATCAATTCTGTCAGTTACCCTGGTTGTCAGGGACCTGTTTTTAGCCACTGATGCTGCTGTCTTACTGCCATGACCTAGAACCAAGTCTCACCCAGTCAGGACACAGGGATTTCCTTGCCCATTTTATATAAGTGGCTCCAGCATGAGGACTGGTTGGTTCCCAGACCATAGTTGGATCTGTGGTGTTTCCAAATATCCCTCACCCAAAGATGGGTGGCAAGCCCATACCCCCACAAAAATCAATGTTGCCCTCCATACAAGCCTTTTCAAATTACTTCAATGGTGAAGTGCAATTTTTTACGGATAAAGGACATAGTGCATTAGGTGATACTACTGCACAATGCACTGCTATTGAAACAAAAGTCCAAATGAGTGAAGAATGAGTTGCTGTTTTTGAGACTGGCATAGGTACACTGTCTCAATAAGTCATGTCACTAGAAGAGACTGTGAATGCCTCCCTTCATGAACAATTAAACTTTATCTCCAAGTAAAAAAAAAATGGAGAACACATTTTTATTGAGGAATTTACAGCTGATTGGTCTGACTGCCTCCATCCCAGTGACTGAGCTTAACAGGAGGTAGAAAAATACTTAACAATGATTTTTGCTCTGGACTCCTCATTCCTGTTAGATTCAATTTTCCAACCACCTGCTAGAAATGTGGATTCTTCATCACTTGGCACTAACAGATGGGCACAAGGTGTAACAATGTTGTCTGCTCCCTTAAAACTATTCACACAATAAATCACTTACTCCAGGTTGCTAGACAGAAGAAAAACTTTGCTTCTGAAGGTAACACACTTCGCCTGCACCCAGGTGTCTGCTTGATAACACAGTGCCAGTGGAAACGATTTCTCATTATTAAAGCTGAGTACCAGGCAGTGTGGGTTATTTCAGAGCTGTAATCCCCTGCTAAACTCAAAATAACTTTCCAGGGAAAATACAATTGTTTTGTGGATGTTGACAAATCTAGAGCTTTCTATGAAGAACATGTGGCCCTGCCTCCTGCCATTGGCTTGGATTCAGAGGAGCAGGATGAAGCAGACAACACACAATATTTGCTTATATTAACCTAATATAGACTGTTTATTCTTAAATGCTCTATTAAGACCTGTATGTAGAAATCTTAGAGGGTTTTAGAGCCTGCAAGACATTTCTAACTGATGTAACCTTAAGGAGGTGGATAAGCTTGGAACATGCAACAGTATTCTGAAAGTGTTTTTTTTTCTTTTCTTGATATGTTCTTAGTGAAATAATTTATTCAAACAAATTTCTCTTTTTAACCCTCATGAAAGATAAAAAAACGTATTTTTCTGATGATAGCTCTTTAATGTAATCATTCAAGATGGTATTATGTTATGTATTGATGATTTTATGTGATTTTGTTTTCTTTCCTCTTAATAAAAAAGTGTAAAAAATGTGTATTTGCCATTGAAAATGTAATGATGTTCTGCTGATGCATCTTTAATACCCTATAGTATTATACATATAGGCCCAGATATTCAAACTGCGCCAGGCTGTGGCGCAAGCTTGGGAGTAGCTCAACTTGGCTGCGCAGGGGTGTGGACTGACTGATATTCAACGGAGCTGCACCATGGCTCAGCAGCATTGAATATCGCACTCTGGCCACCACAGTGTGCATGGCGCAGTGGCACTGCACCAGCGCAAGTGGCTAGAGTGGAGCATGGGGATGCGCTAGGGCAAGTTCCATTGCGCTATGCACAGCAACCGCGATATTCAAAACTTGACATCCTGAAATGGGGCCCATAATGTATGCAAGTTGCAAATGGAAGCAATTGGCATGTCATTATGGCCCTATTTGCATGCAGGTGCGCTGATCCCCGATGACTAGCGCCTGGCGCCCTGCCAGGCAACAGCCATCGGGGACCGACGCCCCCTGCAGCCGGCAATGTGCTCCACAGCCCGATCGCGGGCATTTGTATAAAAATAGAACTAAGTCCAATATCCCTGGTGGTCCAGTGGACCGCTATCTGCCCGATCATGGGCATCTGTATATAAAGATAGAAATGTCCAATATCCCTGGTGGTCCAGTGGACCGCTGTCTGCCCGATCACGAGCATCAGTATATAACAATAGAAATAAGTCTAATATCCCTGGTGGTCCAGTGGACCGCTATCTGCCATCGTGGGCATTTGTAATTAAAATGGACATATGTCCTATATCCCTGGTGGTCTTGGGTACCCCCTCCCACCCGCCCACTGAGCCCACTGCTCCGCTCCCCGGGTCTGCGGTGGGTGGCAGCATCCCACCCACCTGCCCCGCCACCCACCCGACTGACACCGTCAGTAAGGCTATACACCAATGGTTCTGGCGTGAGACAATGGGTGTACAGCCCGTGCAATACTACATTCCAGATAGTGAATGATTTCATTCACTGTCTGGAATGTGTAGCACGGTAGACGCATTGCGACATGCGGTGCATGATGATGCTTGCATTGCGCTGTACACCAATGTGCAATGGTTGCTCAGCAGATGTGGCTTGTGATGTCCGTGGAAGCACTGTGTGTGATCTGGAAGCGGGCAGAGAAGCGTTACGGCAAGGGACACCCGAGCGGATCTGTGGATGGACCATTTATTGGGAGGATACTTGATGATGCCATTGACAGGCATGCACAGGCATTCATTGCTGTCATGGCCACAATGGCACACAGTCAGGTGCCCATGCATCATGGACACCATGCGGTGCACTATCCACCCCCGTTCCTGGGCGTCATGCGACTCCACCCTATCGATGCACGCGGGTTCAGCTGTGGGCATCCGAGGCACTCCTGGGTCAGGCATGTTCGGTGTGCTGCAGACCCCTGTGTGGGCACGGTTGCGTTCACACAGTGGAACCCCTGGGGGACCATCGGTGCCACCCAATGAGGCCAGTGGTCAGCCTGCCAGTGCTGGCGGGTCTCGGCGGGGCCGCCCATGCATCCGTGGTGGCCATGGCACTGTGTCGTGGGACTGACCTGTCTCCTAGTGTGGCTACTGTCTGGTGCTGCCCTGTGTGCATTGTGTGTGTCAGTGGGCAGTGCACGGTCCACCTGCACACCATCCGGCTGCTGTCCACAGTTGCGTGTGCATGATGATGCCTGCATTGCGCTGTACACCAATGTGCAATGGTGCTCAGCATCTGACACATGCACATGGACAGGCAGTGGGCGTGGTGGCCTGTGGACATGTGTGTTGCTAGGGTGTGCATTCTGGGTCGGTGTGCCTTCTGCCCTCTGTGCACGTTTGTTGCATTGCGGCCCGACAGTGTGTGTGTGTGTGTGTGTGTCCGGTGTGGCATGTTAATCCTCACCCATCTCTGGCTGTGTGTGTGCCTCTGTGCCCTGCCACTTCCCTTGACGGCATGCACCCCTGGTGTAGGTCCCTGCATGTTTGTGGGTTGTGGCTTGGCCACTGGTGGTTTCGTATGGCCCCATGACTTACCTGGGTTGGCTGAAGTGCTCCTCCATGATGGTGTCCCAGTGCAGCTGTGCCAGTCGGAGCAGTCGGGGGTCCCGTCAGCCAAGGGGGACTGCCCATCACCATCGTCACCAGCGTCCCCATCGTCCCCTTCGCTGTCTCCCTCTTTGACCTGTACGGCTATCCCACATTCGTTGGCCCTGTTGTGCAGGATGCAACAGGCCAGGAATATCCCACAGGCCTTTGAGGGGCTGTACTGTAGGGCACCACCAGAAGTGTCCAGGCAACGGAAACGTGCCTTCAGCATCCTGAACACTCACTCGATGACATTCCATGTGGTGGCGTGTGCCTCATTGTAGCATTGCTGCGATGGGGTCGTAGGCCATCGGTAGGGTGTGAGCAGCCAGGGACGGAGTGGGTATCCACTGTCATCTGTGTGTAGAGGGTGGAGGTTAGTTTGGTGATCAGCATCGCCCTGCCCCAGGCCATGTAGGCCACTACCCATGCCACCTCTGGCCATGCCCCCCAGGCCCTATATTTGTCCATGTGGTTTGCATAGTCATCCACTAGGTGGCCAGTGGGGATGTCCCCACTCTCGAATCTGTGGCACAGTGCCAACTGGTGCCAGATGAAATAATCATGTGTTCGCCAGGGTGTGTGGCACAGACATTGATGATGTGCCCCCTGGCATCGCACACCACCTGGCAGTTGATGCTGGCATAGCCTTTTCGATTGATGTATGCGGCCCCCTCAGGGACAGGTGGTGTGCGTATGGCCCCATGGGTGCAGTCTATTGTCCCTAGCATGCCAGGCATACGTGCTACCCTGTGGAACTCCTGTATGTTTGCTGTGTGCTCCACCACTGTGCTGGGGAAATGGATGTACTCCTCAGCATGTAGCAGCAGTGCGCTGAGGAATTGGGTGAGGTGGTGTGACATGGCCGACTGGGTTATACCTGTGGTGTCCCCAGTTGGTCTCTGGAAGGTACCCATGGTGAGCAAGCACATGCAGGCAGTGACCTTGGTCTCCACTGACAGGGCATGGCTCCGTCATGTGGGTGCCTGCATCACATCACTGCACAGCTCACAGAGCCACCTCAGAATTGCCCTGTTCAGGTGGTGCCAGCCCACAATCTCAGTATCTGTGTACAGCTCATAGCTGGTGTGGGCTTGGTACTGCCTGTTGGGGGCATACCACTGACGGGCCCTTCCATGGCCACGCCCCCCTGCCGCCCACCTTCTCAACCCCCTCATTACAGCCTCCATGTGGAAGGTGGCACTGGCCATGTCCCTGGCTTGCGTTCACCCCCCCAGCAGCTGTTACTGTACTCCCCCCCACTGTCCTGGCTGCTACCTCCCCTGTATCGGGTACACCTGCCTGTGTTGGCCTCTGTGCTGTGTGGCTTCCCACACCTTCCCTGTGCCTGGTTGCTAACTGTGGCCTTTCCCTGGCCTGCCCTGTTCCTGCCACTTGCCCTGTCTGTGTGCCTCTGCCTCATGTAGCTTCCCTATAGCATTCTTGCGCCTCGTCCTTGCTCCTTTTTACTTTGGCTCATTTCCGCTATGGCATAACTTCCGCTTGCTCCACTGTTGTGCATTGCCCAAGTCTTTGAATATCACACTGCGCCATTTATGCATGGTTCCTCCCCCTTCGTTGTGCATGCCTCATTATCATAGCGCAGTGTGGTTCAAAGGATTTGGGGTGTAACTGCTCTCCTGCTGAATAGAATGGTGCACCGGACTTGCGCAGGCGCAGCCCTATTGCACATGGCTCAACTCTTTTGAATATCTGGGCCTATAAGTAATCATGTAGTCCAGTGTAAATTTAAAATTATTCGTTGTAACTTTGTGTTACTTTATTTTGCATCCATTAATCTTTATTACCAAAAAAAATGTTTTGATAAGCAAACTTTTGGTACTTAAAATATAGTGATTGCCAGTTGGGTACTCAATTTTGTCCACATTGGGTAAACTGCCCTAAAGGATAAATACTAACCTCTGCTTCTCACATGTTAGTAAACATAACTGAAAGTGCACTATCAGGCCATTGCTGCATTTTAAATGAAAATTTACAGTTATGAAGATATTTCTACATGTGTATAAAAGATTAACAAAGCATTTATATTAAAAATAAGCAGTTATTTTTGAGTAGTCATTTGACAACTGACAACTGGATTTCTCAGAATTGGGTAAATGTCCAAAGATCTGGGCACAAACATTGTTTCCCACACAGCAGCAAATGGTACTAAAGGTACACAATCACAACACCATTACATTTTAAATGGAAAATGCACATCTATTAAATAGTTATGGATGCTTATTAAAAAAATAATGAGTTAAAAAAGTCAAACAAGCGTTTGTATTACTTGTCTTTAGTAAATTTTCAGTAATAATTGGACAACTTGCAACTGGATTTTGTATGACCTCAGTAAAAGTTCAAAGAAGTGGATGCGAACTGTGGTTTATTGATGCGTTGTAAAAGCTAATTGGTTGTTTACTAAAGGAAAAATAATCACCTTAATATATATTTTGTAAATGCATAATTATCCATTACATCCATGTTAAAAGTGTCATACTGCTTATTAAGCCCTAATTAACATCTTATTAAGTGGCACTGCATTGTTTACTCAATGTTCATTAAATGCTGTGTTGGTGATAAAATTAAATTTAAATGAAACAAAATAAGCTAAGATGACAGTGTATCTCAAACTCAAATGTGCAGACTGTGGTTTGTACTCATATGACTAACCACCCACAGTGTGGCAGGAACAGTATGGTTCATAGATAACTGCCCTTGACGGTTCATGACACTGTCGATATGGCTGCTGTATCACTTTAAACATTTTAATGAGACCAAATGAGCTGTACACAATGACCATGTATCTCAATCACTCAGATTATGGTCTATCGTTGCTAATGTATTATAAACAGGAACAGCAGACTTTTTTTCCAAAATGACTTCTGAAAATGACTCAATTAATTGAGACTACTTTTAGTTTTACTTTCTGTAATGAGGCCTGCTAGCCACAGTAAATCATTCAAACCAGATGTTTTTCTAGCTCACCACATTGCTTCTGTATTGCTCCAGAAACAGAAATGTGCTGCTCTGTAAGCTATCATGCATACCTTCTAGGTGGTGGTTAGGAATATTTTTTTAATTATATATTTATTTGTAGTTTGTTGCCGTGGTTGACACACTGAGCTGAGGTGCCTTCCAGCTGTAGCATGGTGGACAGGGTTACAGAGCAGATGGGAGCACATCAAAAACAATTACATAAGATACAATGTACTGCAAAACTTTAGAAAATGGGCAAAGACAATTCTCTTTTCTGTTTGGCTGAGACACTTATTTAGGTGGGCATCTGTCAGACAATAGATGCCCACCAAATAAAAAGTCCCAGCCAAAACCTGCCAAATGCCCAGGAAAGTAGCCTTGTGCCCAGCCTGCTTTGTCACTGGCTGAAACAGCGGGCACACAATTTCAAACTGACGCCATTTTCTCCGCACACTTAGCGACAAGAAAACACAGCAATAGTCACTTCCCATGCTCTATACAGTCTGTAACAACAAGACTCTATAATTTAAAACTATTCAGCAAGCCACATATTTTTTTTTTAATTGCCCACTTGTAGCACGTATCAAACATATTTCAGACCGCTACCCACCTTGTCAGCCCCCCCCTTTGTGTCAGTGAGCAACCAAACCAACACATGGCACAAGAAGGAGCCATCCTGATTTTTTTTTTTTTGACAAGAAAGCACAACAGTCACTTCCCCCGCTCTATACAGAGCAGAAAGCCACACATTTTTTTTCTTTAAACTGACAACATTGGAGCCACGCCGATCTGGTCCCCCCATGCCTGCCCGCTAATCATTCATCAGTTAAGCCTTCAGCAGTTCCAACATTTCTTTACAATTTAACACCAGTGATCTTTTCTCCCTCACCAGTCATTTTGCCAGTCCCAGACGTATCCCCGCTACCAGCCCACTCTGTCTTTGGATGCTTCATCTGCCTGCAGCAGCTGCTGAGACACAGAAGCATAAAATGTTTAAAATACATTTTTACTTGCCAACTTATCTCTCCACTCTGTCTCACACACTCCTGTCAGCTGTTCTGTGCCTGCCATTGCCGTAACCCCTGCCATTACTGGAGTTGACTGGCTGAGCTGCAATTAAAAGTAGCACTCATGTAAATTTCAGCTCCAGGCACCATTATTCATTCATTCATTTATCTAAAAGTTGGTGACCAGGAAAGCCACGCTGAGCTGAAGATGGCTTCCATGTGTATTACAAAATAAGCAATCGTCATCTATAGATCTAAGTTCCTTAGACATATTCGCCTGTACATGCCTTCCCCGACTTCTGCTTCTGTAATATTATGAAACAATGTTTTTATTTGTATACCGTTTATTACCTTATTGCTAGCGTCTTGATTGCTTAATTATTCTATTGTACTGCATTATCATTTCGTGTACCAGAGTCATTGTATTTCATTTGATCAACATGGTGTCCTTGAGACAGTATTCTCCGGAGTCATGCCGCTAAATAGGCAATTTACTGTATAGCGAACCTACACAGTAATCAAACACCAAATAAATAACGATAATTAGTCATTCTCCTCCTCAGATGGAATGTTGACTCTTGTGTGAGCCATCATCCCGGTGCACGCTACAGCCTACCTCAACAAAATCTGCTGTTTACGTGACTTTTGACAGTTATGTGGCAATTCCTGGAAAAGAAAAAACATTCTAAATGGCAACCTTGCTATTAACAGGTCCCAACACAGAGCAACTTTCTGTGTTTGTTAGATATGAGCTTTCTCCATCAGTTTCAATGTGCACTCAGTGTTACTGCATTGTACTCTAGAGTGGCATTTTTGCATGCATCATTATTTATACTGTATCAATCAATATTATGTATATAATGTATTAATAAGTGCTAAAACTGTACACATTAATCATTTGATCACATATAACATCTGTTTAAAATATATGCCCCTTCTATGCAATGTCCTGTAAAACCACTGCATGGTCAGGTAATAGTCAATAGACTTCACTGAGAAAAATCCTTCTGCACATAATATAGTATGGCATATCAGAAACTTTTAATTGGGCTTTGTTTTTTAATAATTGGGCAAAGAAACATGGTTTATGAGGTTCTGGCTTGAAGCAGAATGGCTTTCCACTGTAATTTTCACAATTCAAAGCTGCAATTTACTTGTTCTCATGCAACTTTGAATAAAAAAAATAAAGTTGCTGCACTGCTGCCTGTTATTTAGTGACTTCTGTGGTTGACTGAGTGGCAGAACTGAATGGGTTAACAGAGGGCTAAGAATGGGGGAGCACTTCTAACGTCCCGTTCCCTTTCAGCTGGCAATGCCCTCCTATCTCTTCTGATTACTGTGCAGTTCCATCAGGGACAGGCATGTAAAAAAAAAAAAAAAAAAATGTTCGTTCTCGCAATCTGCATTATCTATGCAATAAACTAAAGTTTCTGCTCTGCTGCCTGTCATTATTTAGAGACTTCCAGGTTAACTGTGCTGCAAGACTGACAGTCTAAGAATCAGGACTGAAGAGAGGGGAAGGTAGTTTTGGCAGCTGTACCAGAACTGGACTTCAGAAAGGCCTTGATGGGGACGAACTTCAAATACTGCACTGCCTCTCTAATAACCGCTCAACAGTTGGTCTTAAAAGCACTCTCAGTAGTGCTCACTCACAACAGTGCTGGCTATAGACAACAAAATAACATAAACAATACCTTAATGATGGTCCTTTTTCTTGCTTTTTGCCTGTGTATGTGTGTCTATGTGTATGGGGAGGGGGTACACTTTGAAAAGACAACAGAAAGAAAAATAATAAAATAAAACTATTGAACACAGTACTGCCCTCTAACCATCATTCTAGTACAGGCGGAGGAAATATTTTATTACAAAACTAACTTTAAACTAATTTTTCATTAACTTTTTTTTTATTAAACTTATTTTTTTACAGTGCCCATTTTCCTAGCGCAATAATACCACTCCAGGGTGGGCGGTGGGCATGCAGGACGACCAGGGGGGCTATAATGCCCTCCACTCATTACGCCCCTGGCTGGTCTGGTATTGCCCAACACCACCCACCCTGTTGGTATTATTGCTTGCAGAGATAATTTACATGGAAATATCATGCTGCAAAGGCTAAACATAAAAAATAAGGTGTAAATACAATAAAATTAGTACTTTGGCAAATGAGTGATTGCCATAAAGTAGAAAAAATACATGAGACAGGCACAAAAATACAGTAAAGGCTGAAGCAACACAGGTGTGGAAGAAGGAGCACAGGCAAGAACATAGTAAAGAGGATAGGTGAAACAAAATGGGAGAAGGGCCACTATCAGGGAAAGGAGACACCAGTTGCAGGAGTAGAGAGGTTACAGAGGACAGCATTGAAAGAGAGGAAGAAAGAGATGGAGCAGGGGGCTCTAGGGAGGTTGTTCCAGAGGAAGGGGAGTGGTAAAAGAAAGCAGATTGCCCAAAAAGGTATACAACAGGGATTTAGAAAGAACAGAAAGCAGAGGAATTAAGGGAGTGAGAAGAAAGAAAAGAAAAGGAAGGAAGGGAAGAGAGGGAAGAGGAAAGAGGAGATGTAATAGAGATGGCAGCTGAGCCAGAATTTGGAGAGGAGGGAGGCATAGTAAGAAGTTCACTGATTCCCAAGAGAGCTGAGGGAGAGGCTGGAGTACAGAGAACAGTGGTGGAGTGAGCAGTTGAGAGCAAAGAGTGGAATAAGGGGATCCAGTCTGCTAAGGGCAGTCTTGGGTTCTGCACTGTATACCACATTGGTATAGTCAAACACTGTGAGGCTCATTTTTAGAATGATCTCCCAGTAGACTGGGAGTGGGAGAAAGTATTTGTTGGGGTTCATGAGTATAGAAAATACATTTTTATGGATGTCGAGTACACAACAAAATACTTGACTGGTGACTATTTTATGGGAAAATAATCCAGTGCCAAATGCATGGATTTTGTGGACCTTAGCAAGTCTCTTCTTGGTGCCAAACATCATGGATAGCATCTGTTTGATATTTCATGAGTTTTAGATTGAGCAGAAAAAGCACTGGATATTATCAAACTCATGTTACAAAATACAGCTGAAAGACTGAGGCACATGAGATAAAGGCTACAATGTTGTCCATGTGCTTATGCATGCATGAGGTGACACCAACTATGAAGAGGTGATAAAAACCAGGCCAAAATGGATTCCTGATTCCTGACTGACTCTTGAGTGGAAGGGAGTGAAGGGAAGTAGAAGGGCATCAACTCCTTGAACTGGCTGGATCCTGTCCAACAAGTAGAAGTGGAATCAGCTTACAAGTAGTAGTAGTAGTAGTAGTAGTAGCTTTATTTCTTAGGTGTCCTTCCCCGTAGGCTCAGGGTGCTGCACATGGCATTGCCGTGGTCATAAAAACTTTATCCAGAAAACAATACTACATTTAGATAAAATAAATCAACAACAGTTGACTGCAGCTACCCGTAGCTCCTCTAAACCCTCCCTTCATGTTCCTTGATTCAGAACTGCACTGAGGCAGTGATCCTTCTGCTACCATGCCCCCACCTGGCTGAACTCTCTTCCCTACCTTGTTGCCTCTGAGAACAAACTCTTCCGCTTCAAGACCCTACATAGAAACATAGAATTTGACAGCAGATAAGGACCGCTTGGCCCACCCAGTCTGCCCATTTCCCTGCCTATTGGATAAGATTCAGATCCTAGTTAACCAGCAGCCTACTTCTTCCTACCCCCAACCCCTAGAATTGCCTTATGACTGTCCCATGCATGCTTGAATTCCACCACTGTTTTTGATTCCACGACCTCTTCCGGAAGGCCATTACATGCATCCACAACCCCTTCTGTGAAAAAATACTTCCTTAAATTACCTCTGAGCGCCCCCTCTATCTTCAAATTGTGCCCCTTGTTCTTGCACACCTCTTTTTTTGAAAGATGCTACCCTCTTGGACTTTGTTGATTCCCTTGAGGTACTTGAAAGTTTCTATCATGTCCCCCCTCTCCCTCCTTTCCTCGAGGCTATACATATTAAGCTCCTTAAGTCTCTCTCTTCATATGTCTTCTGGTGCAGATCCTGCACCATTTTAGTTGCCCTCCTCTGAACAGCTTCCATCCTGTCTATGTCTTTGCAAAGACTGGGTCTCCAGTACTGCACGCAGTACTCCAGATGGGGTCTCACCAGCTGTCTGTACAGAGGGATAATAACTTCCTGTTTTCTACTGGTGATGCCTCTGCCTATGCATCCCAGTACCCCCACAGCCCTCCTTGCTGCCCTCTCACATTGCTTGCCCACCTTTAGGTCATCTGATATGACTATCCCCAGGTCCCTTTCCATTTTTGTTGTTGTTAGTATCTCACCCCCATTGTGTACTCTTCTCCTGGGTTTTGTTTCCCAGGTGCATTACCTTGCACTTCTTAGCATTGAATCTAAGCTGCCATACATTTGACCATTCCTCTAACCTTGCCAAGTCCCTTTTCATCCTTTCCACCCCACCTTGTGCATCAACTCTGTTGTAGATCTTTGTGTCATCTGAGACATACTTTTCCTTCCAGTCCCTCTGCAATGTTGCTTATAAAGACATTGAAGAGGACCGGTCCTAATACTGAACCCTCCGGTACCCCACTAGTAACCCCCCTTTCTTCAGAGTGGACTCCATTTACTATTACTCTCTGTGTCCTATTCTCCAGCCAATGTTTTACCCAGGCTGTCATCTTGGGACCCACTCCCAGGCTAGCTAACTTGTATATTAATCTTTTGTGTGGGACTGTGTCAAATGCCTTGCTAAAGTCTAGGTAGGCCATGTCCACAGCCCTCCCTGATCTACTACTTTGGTCACCCAGTCAAAGAAATCTATCAGATTTGTCTGGCATGACCTTCCTGCTGTGAATCCATGCTGCCTTGGGTCCTGTGCCCTCTGGCCTCTAGATACTCGACAATTCTTTCCTTCAGAAGTGATTCCATCATTTTCCCTACCACTGAGGTTAAACTAACAGATCTGTAGTTTCCTGCTTCTGCCTTGCTCCCACTTTTGAAGGGAATCACATCTGCCCTCCTCCAGTCCTCGGGTACCACCCCATCCTCCCATGATTTGTTAAACAGGGTAGTCAGTAGTGTCACTAATTCCACCCTTAGTTCTTTTTAGAATTCTGGGATGAATCCCATCAGGCCCCATTGCTTTGTCCACCTTCAGTTTTAAGAGTTCTTTCAGAACCCTTTCTTTTGTAAATGGGCTGGTATCAACTTCTGTATCCAGAGTGTTTCTACTGTTTGTTTTAGGTACCTCCCCTCTTCCTTTGTAAATACTGAGCAAAATATTTGTTTAGTATCTCTGCCTTTTCACAGTCACCTCTGCCCACCCTCCCCCTTATTAAGCCTCACTATCCCTCCTTGGTCTTCTGTCGCTCCTGATGTACCTATAAGGTTTTATCCCTTTCTTAACTAGAGTTGGCTATCTTTTCCTCAGTTTGGGCCTTTGCTGTTCTGACTGCCTTCCCATCTTCCTTTTGCTTTAACTGATACAGTTCTCTGTCCTGCTCCTTCTGTGATTCCTTGTACTTCCTGAATGCTTTCTTTTTCTCTTGAACCTTCCCTGCCACTTCCTTTGAGAACCATAGTGGTTTCTTACATCATTTAGTTTTGTTTATTTGCTTCACACAAAGGCTTGTTACCTCTGTGATGGCAGTTTTTATTATTCCCCATTGTTCTTCCACCCCTCCTTCCTGCTCATTTGCTAGTGCATTCCTTAGGCACTCACCCATTTTGGCAAAGTCAGCCCTCCTAAAGTCCAGTACCTTTGCTTTTGTATGGCTTGACCTTTCCCAAAGAATGGCAGACAGCTTGACCCTCCTTTGGGTCCATCTCTTCAACTCTCATACCTGTAACTGTCACTAATGTGCTTCAACCTCCTTGGCCTTTGACCCTCCCTCCTTTTTTCTGACAATGGACCCCATCCTGCCTATTCCTCCTCCCCTCCTGCAGTCCTTCTGTACCCTCCCTCAGACAAGGGACTCACATCCTGCCTACTACCTGCTTGCTATCCATCTGAGATTGTATTATAAATGCTGTTTGGTATGTAATATTTCTCAACATTTGTTGTTTGTCTTGTAACATTGTTCTCATTCGACATGGATCCTTTGTAAATGAGTCCCTGGCTCCAAGGATTGTAATTCTGATATTATTAAATAAATGAATAAAAAACAGTAAGTAACTCTATGCAGTCTACATCATATTAAAATCATAAAGTAAAGAGTCACATGATGC
This sequence comes from Neoceratodus forsteri, assembly GCA_016271365.2. Classification (NCBI taxonomy): domain Eukaryota; kingdom Metazoa; phylum Chordata; order Ceratodontiformes; family Ceratodontidae; genus Neoceratodus; species Neoceratodus forsteri. Next base: position 879,894,475 of record CM028131.1, on the reverse strand, counting down.
AGAGCACTAGGTAGCAGTCTCCTCTAAGAGCTCCAGCCACCCGTCCTCCAAAATAACTTAAAAACTCAGTTTTTCTATGTTAATTCCTCTGGGTTTTCATCTTTTTACTTGCCTGAAAGATGGTGATTACTCTGTGTAAGCTTCAGTGGAAGCTGAGATGCAGAAAGCCATGCCTAAGCATACTCCGCCTGCAACCCCAGAGAAGGCCCTGAAAAAAATCCAAGGCCTCTTCTAAGCAACAGATGCAGATCTCAATGGCAGTGAGTATGGAGACAGAACCCCTCACTTTAGCCAGATTCTTGGAGGAGTTTCAGCTGTTTAAAGCCGAGATGAAAGAGTTAGCAGGGGAGATTAAGAGTATTACTAATGTAACTGATGACTTTTCCCAAAGAATGGCAGACAGTGAGGTTCGTATACGGTCTTTGGAAGGCAGATATGAGAGAATTGATCCGGAGTTGGTAGCAATGAGACAACGCCTATCTAAAATGGAAACGAAGGTGGAAGATCTCGGAGGTCGCAGCTGCGCAACAATGCGGTAATTATCGGCTTGCCGAAGAAAGAAGAGGGTTTAGAGCCGATTAAGTTTGCCCAAAGATTTGTGGAAAAGGTAGCAGGTCCTTCTCTGTTTGGCCCCTGCTACATAATTGAGAGAGCTCACCGCACTTTGTGCCCGCTACCACCCCAGGGAGCACCCCCGAGCACCTTTATATTCCATTTTCTGAACTATCAAGAGCAGCAGCATTTTTTGTTAAAAATAAAGGACACGCATGAGCTGCAGTGGGAAGGTGCCAAGTTAAGGGTAGCTCAGGATCTGCCCCTATCGGTCCGTCAGAAGTGGGTCTCCTTTCATCCGTTGGTTACGAAGTTGATCGCGGCAGGAATCAAGTTTAGGATGGGCTACCCTGCCAAGTTTCAGGTTTTGCTTGCAGGATCTTGGGTCACCTATGAGAATGCAGAGACTGCTGTGACTGCCCTCAAGTCTGTGCTCCCTGACCTCTGCAAGAACCCGGAGGACTGTAGTGGGATCTCTTCGGGTACCAGTTGGTAACAAAATTGGCAAGATCTATGTGTTTAGATGTCTGTCTATTACTGTAACGTTCCCCCCACGGTGTTTGATTATCTGACTGTGTAATTCTGTTGGGAGGCTAGAGTTTTCCTGCCTATGACCAGCTCTGGAAGAAATTTCTTTCATTGAGTGCATCCTTTATTGGAGCGAGTGTTGGTTTATTTTGTTTGGTTTTTCTCTATCCCTCCTCTCGCTCCTTTTTGGAGTTAACGCCAATATACACTGGATAATCCTCTTCTGCTGGTCCTCTGGTGCGAAGGAGTATTTCTGGGAAGTCAGGAATCATTGCAGCATGTTGGAGACTGGGAGTGCTTTCTGCAGCATCAAGGAGGAGAAAGGACGTTTTGGATTAGCTGTTAGTGCGATGTTGGTTACTGATTGTTCAATTTTGCCTTCTTACCGCTAGATGGCGCCAGAGACCATCTTATTGTCCATGATTACTCCACCAGATGGATCTACAACTGAGCAGAGACATTTTACTTGTAGCATTCCTTACTCTATGGACTGACAGGTTTTTTTATGTTTCTTTTCTTCTGTTATTGATGTACTTGGTCCCAGATCATTCTTTTGTCGTTTGGGAAGTTGGTCATGTGTTTTATTACAGTGTTACATTATCAATAATACCTGAAAGTGGGCTTGCTTTGGGTTTGGTTTTAAAATGAATGATTGCTAGAGACATCCTTGTATTGGCAGCATTTATGTTCATATTAAAGTTATGGAAAAATATATGCTCGGGGATTGTAGTGAACTTTACTGTTCTAGTGTAAAATAGAGGGAGGAAGGATAGACAGTTGTGAATGTTTAATAGTGTTACCTGGTTACATTATTATGCTCAGTTTGCATGTTCAAAATATTGGTATAACTAGGATGTTAGTGTGTTAGCTGTTGTTAAGTGGTAGTGTGCCTAGAAGTTAGGTAGGTGTTCCTATATTTAGTGAACAGTTATGGGAGGGTGAGGAGGTGGGGTGGAGAAGGTTTAACTGGGTGGATTGTTATCATGGACCCGGATAGATCAGGGTGGAAGTGGGAGGGGGGATTGGGGGCTTGGGGTGCTTATTATGTATTGTTGTGGGTGGAATCTTTTAATGGGTTATCTGGTTTTGCATAGGGGTGGGTGAGGGGTGGGAAGCACAGCAATTATAAGGAGTGGGATCGGGAAGAACCACCTCGAAGTAAGTGGACCCATAGATATTGCTTTTATGATAGAGAAGTCAATGGCTAGGGATATTAGATTTATTAGCTGGAATGTGAAGGGGGCCCGGCATAAGTCCAAGCAATATAAAATTTTGAAACATCTAAATCACTTGAAAGCAAATATTATGTTTATCCAGGAGACCCATTTACTTAATAGTGAAGCCAATAGTATGAGGCGACAGCAAGTGGGGCAGGTTTTTGCTGCGGAAGGTAACACCCAGAGTAGAGGTGCAATGGTGTTGATACATAGGTCCATTCCCTTTAAACCTCTTCAACTAATCCAAGATCCTCTGGGTAGATTTATATTAATTAGAAGTAGTTTACACACGCTGGACATATTGTTGGGATGTATTTATGGCCCAAAAATAGATACCCCAGTTTTTTTTGTGCAGATTATGGAAGAGCTAACACCGTTTTTAAACATTCTCATAATTATTGGAGGTGATTTAAATCTTGTTTTTGATCTGTCCTTAGATAGATCTGGTTTTCCCATAAGGGTCTCTCCCCAGCCCAAAAAGTGGTCAGAGAACTCGTAGATCACTCTGGTCTTTGTGATGTGTGGAGAATTCTTCACCCCAAGGCCCGGGAGTATACCTTTACCTCCCAGGTACATGGTACCTCATCCCAAATTGACTACGTTCTCATCTCGCATACTCTTATACCGGGAGTGGTGGACTCCAACATTGTTGCAGGACCACCTTCTGATCACTCGGTGGTTACGTGTTTAGTATCTTTTCCATCCCTCCCTAAAAAAGGTAGTAGATGGAAATTCAATAATCAGTTGTGAAAAGACCCTGATGTGGTTAAATACATTTCTTCCCAAATATCGGAGTTTATTTCCATTAACCACAACTCTACTAGGCAGCCTGACATGCAGTGGGGTGCACTTAAAGTATATCTGAGAGGGATTTTGATTGGATTGACTTCCCGGAGAAAGAAGGAAAGAGAAAAGTGTATTTCTGCACTTCTTTCTTTGATTCAGGATAAGGGGGCTAAGCTTACCCCTCTCTCATCTGAAGTATATAGGCAAGAATTGGTTAAATTAAGGGATTCATATTTAAGTTTGTTAGGGAGCAGGCTGAGCTGGCAATCCTTAAAATGAATGCAGCGTATACAGACCAGGGAGATAAGGCAGGCCGCATGCTGGCAAGGCATATTAAACAGCAGGAATCCGCCAGACTAATTGCTGCTGTCCATTCTATTGAAAATAGTTCCATTAAAACTTCTCCTGCTGAAATAGCTAGGGAATTTAAGAACTATTATGAGCAGCTTTATGAAGCTATGAGAGATCCACCAACTAAGGAGAATCTACGGCAATATCTAGGGGAGTCACACTTGTCTTCCCTTTCAGAGTATCATCAGGCCCTGCTTACATCTGTCATTACCCAAAGTGAAATAGAGAGAGTTATTACGTCTTTCCCTTCTGATAAAACTCCCAGCCCGGATGAGTTTTCTTCTAATTTTTATAAAGTTTTTTCCAAAGAGCTAATCCCGATACTTTTGCCACTTTTCCAGTATATCCTGAACGGTCAAGCAACGGATGCATCTTTGTTTGAGGTGTTAATTGTTCTATTGTTTGACAAACCTCCCGACCTTGTTTCAAATTATAGACGCATATCGCTTCTTAATCACGATATTAAAATCCTCATGTAACTACTGGCAGATTGTGTAAGTGATGTTCTTCCTGCACTAATTGGCGTGGAGCAGGTTGGTTTTATGAGGGGGAGATCCTTAGTGGACCACCTGCAGACTCTTGCGCATGTGTTCTCGGTCTCCAAGGAGGCAGATCATCCTATGGCCTTGGTTTCCTTGGATGCCGAGAAGGCTTTTGATAGGGTCCACTGGAACTACCTTTTAGCCACAATGGAAACATTTGGCTTCCCCTTGGATTTCCGGAAGTGGATTGGCTCTCTTTATAAGTTCCCTTCGGCCAGGATTTCATGTAACGGAGTTATTTCTGATTCCTTTAAGTTACACGGGGGGACTAGATAAGGCTGTTCTCTATCTCCACTTCTTTTTAATTTATATTTAGAGCCCCTTATTAGGCGAATAACACATGCCCAGGAGATTCAAGGTATCCGGTTGCATGGTCACGTCGCCAAAGTCTCAGCATATGCAGACGATCTCCTGCTCCAAATATTGTATCCGGCGTCATCTATACCTGCTTTATTAGAAATCATAGAGGGCTTTAGTAAAATTTCCAATTACAAATTAAATATTGAAAAAACACTGGTATTTCCCCTCAATCATAAAACTTTTAAGCATGAAATTGCCGTTCTTGGGCTATCTTGGAAATCCGATGCAATAAAGTATCTAGGGCTTACTCTCATGAGGAACTTCGCTCGTACTCAACAGTTAAATTTGGACTCCTTGGTCCACACTATTAACCTAGATTTAAAAAGATGGGCAATGCTCCCCCTCTCTCTCAGGGGAAAGATTAACTTAATTAAAATGAATATTTTTCCTTGTCTGTTTTACCCTCTAAATTTGTTAAATATTTGGCTTCCTTTATCATGGTTTAGAAAAATTCATAGTATAATCACCAATTTCATCTGGGATCATAAGAAGTCCAGAATGGCATTTCACAAACTGGTGGCTCCTAAATCAGTATGAGGGTTAAGGCTTCCTCACATTGGGTTGTACTACTGGGCCAGTCAAGCAAATAAATATCTCAGGTGGTTGAATGTGGTGGATCAAGCCCTCTGATCAAGCTGCATACAGCCCGACCTGGTTAAAAGTGGAAACAACTCATATAATGGAGTATGGCTTTTAAGACTATGTTATATATTAACCCAGGTTCCCTTCCTGCGGCCTTATGTGACTCCCCTGATAGGGATTTCAATTACAGTCCATTCCCAGTTATGTGCCTTCTTAAAATATGGCCATACTAAAGACTTATTACAACCATTAAGAGGTAATCCCAGATTTCAATTAGATGGTAGGCCTCTTATGAGTAGTTGGCTTCCACAGTTAGGTGATTGTCAACTTAAAGATCTAGTCACTGCAGAAGGACAATGGTACTCTTCGTTGGAAATTTTGAATAAATTTCAAATTCCATGCGCAAATATTTTCAAAGTCTTCCAACTTCATCATCTTTTGTTAAAAGAATTGGGAGTAGTCTCCCCTGCAGTTTCAAATGTTTGTTTTCAATCTAATCTATGTCCATTAGCAGGAACTGCACATGCTGTTTCTAAAATATATAGTATTCTCTATAGTTGGGTCTATCCTCATAATTTCGCTCCAGTTGCCTTCTGGTCCTCTCTCTTTCCTGATAAAGTGTTCAATTGGACACTACTCTGGCGTAACTGCCACAAATTCATGCTTCAAGATAGGCTTAGATTGATGCAATTTAAAATATTGCACAATATCTACTATTCTCCCCAGAAATTGGCTAGGTTGGGTATTGTGCCCTCCCATATTTGTACTCGATGTCAGAAAGGAAAGGGGGATCTTCTCCATATCTTTTGGAACTGTCCCAAGGTACCGCCACTCTGGACCACTATTAAACAAAGGGCGGATCCTCTGTTAGGATTGATTGATCTGTTTACAGCGGAGATATGCTTGTTGGGAGACATCTCTGGTATTCCAGTGTGGAATAGGAAGTATTATATGGCGTTACTTTCAGCATCAGTTAAGAAAGTGGTCCTAAGGCACTGGAAGGATACTTCCAAATCACCTATGTTGAGTGGTTACAAGAGCTACTTGCTAATCTTAGAATGGAGAGAACCATTGACAGTCTCCAAAATAAGTTACCAAAGTTTAACCAAATTTGTGGTCCCCTACATTCATTATATTCTTTACAGTCTTAAGGGTGATTCTTCCTTTCTCACAGATTTATGGGGTGCTGGATTGCATTGCTGTGCTATGGATATAGGGGGTATAGGGCGTGGGGGTTGGGGGTAGGTAGGGTGAGAATGAAACATAGAAACATAGAATTTGATGGCAGATAAGGACCGCTTGGCCCACCCAGTCTGCCCATTTCCCTACCTAATGGATAAGTTGCAGATCCTAGTTAACCAGCAGCCTACTTCTTCCTACCCCCACCCCCTAGAATTGCCTCATGACTGTCCCATGCATGCTTGAATTCTACCACTGTTTTTGACTCCACACCCTCCTCTGGAAGGCCATTCCATGCATCCACAACCCTCTCTGTGAAAAAATACTTCCTTAAATTACCTCTGAGCTGCCCCCCTTCTATCTTCAAATTGTGCCCCCTTGTTCTTGCACACCTCTTTTTGTGCCTTCCGGAGGAGGGTGTGAGCCAAGCGGTCCTTATCTGCCATCAAATTCTATGTTTCTATGTTTCTATGTTTCATTCTCACCCTACCTACCCCCAACCCCCAACCCTATACCACCCATATCCATAGCACAGCAATCCACTCCAGCACCCCATAAATCTGCAAGGAAGGAAGAATCACCCTTAAGACTGTAAAGAATATAGTCTTTACAGTCTTAAGGAGATTCTTCCTCTCTAGAAGTTAGCTGGAGGGATGCTGTGCTTATGGATATAGAGGTATAGGGGGGTGAGGTAGCTACTGCAGACCTTGAACAGGGCTGCTTCAGCTCCCCAATGGTCGGCCGGCACCCCCAGCCAGCCACCCACTGACCGAGACCAGGGCCGCCCGCCTGCAGCTCCTTGGAAGGTACGGGACAGTGCAGCCAATTGGAACACAGGTGCTTCCAGCAAACCCGCTCTGACTGGCCAGGACTTTTTCCCTGCCTCAGCCATCTGGCACTTTTAACAAGTAGATTTTCGATAGAACTGAGCACATTTCAACTGTGTAATATATATATATATATTTTTTTTTTTTTTAAGTGGCTAGTTTTCCATTAGCATGTTATACAGACCTGCCACTAGAGGGATTCTTGGTCTTTCTACACAATCACTGTACCAATCCTAACCCCACTTGCACTGCTTGGTTGTTGGCTGTCTAAACCCTGTCCTCGTATAACTAGCGACAGGTGGTAAGTGTGCTTACAAAGGGCGAGGGCAGGAACTCCTTCCCAGAAATAAACCTCAGCCCCTGCGTCCATAACTGGTAGCCCTGAATTGCACTGTGCAGGCCTTGTTTTATTTACTTAGCACATACCAATAAGAAATCTCACTAACTTCCTTCCAGCCTTAGTACATCCATCTCTCCTTCCTTCACAGCAGTTCTTGTTAGCTGACTGATAATTATCTCACAGGCTAGTGCTATGCCTCCAGCCAAGATGTGGACGTGGTTCCCCTCCCATCCTTCTAGTGAGGATAGGGAGACTCAAATATTAAAGGTAGAGAGGGCGCTGGCTGTCATCTGCAGGGATATAGGCCTTGTAGGTCTTACAGTGGGACTCTCCTTGTTGCATATGGTCACCTCCCCCCAATAACACTGGGTGACAACTGGGGATGGCCGTCCACCTACGAGGTCCCCGACTACACCTTCTCCAATATCCTTGTGATCTCTGAAGTGCACTGCAGTGTTACTTGCTGTCTAGATCTTCGGTGCCTTATGTATACAAGCAGGGTAAAGCGTATCCATGCTAAAAAACTCCCAGGTTGTCAAGTGCATAGGAGGTGGTATCTCCCCTGGCTCCTCCTACTTGCACTACTACTGGCCGGTGATATTGAAACCAGCCCTGGCCCTTTAAATCTGACCCACAAAATCCCTCCCATATGGGGCATGGGTAAGGGGCTAAAAATAGCTCATCTTAACATTAGGAGCCTGCTACCTAATCATGATGAGCCATTAGCATGGGTTGCACTCTACAAGCCCGACATCCTAGGAGTGACGGAGACCTGGCTGAAACCCTCTGTCCCTGACTCTGCCTATGAACTCACTGGGTATGAATTCACCTGACTGGACAGAGATGGGAGCAAGAGGGGGGTGGCATACTAATCTACCATAAGAGCCACTTAAAAATCTCCCAAATTGCCCACCAGGATTCAAACGTTTCCCCCTGTGAGTTGCTACATGTGTAACTGCTACTTGGGGATGCAAAGAAACTGCACCTGGTGTGCACCTATACTCCTCCAAGAGGTGGGCTACCTGGATTAACTCACCTCATGGACAAAATTGTTTGCAGAATCGGGGATAACGAACTCATAATCCTGGAGGATGTAAACCTTAACTGGGATAGTGATAATGTTAAGCAGTTTGAGCCTCTGCTTGCTAACCTTGCCCTGACCCAGCTCATCCAGGAACCAACTAGGTGGACAGCAAATGGATCCTCCAGCACCTTACTGGACTGGATCATGTCTAACCATCCTGACAGGATGTCATCAGCTGGTACATTATCTGACTCCATCTCTGACCACTCACCGGTTTTCTGTGTATGGAAAATTCCCACCCCCAAAATTCCACACAAAATTATGCATGTCAGAAACCACTCTAGATTCAATATTGAGGAGTTCCTGGAAGACCTAAGAGTTACTGACTGGTCTGGGGTGTATGGTGCCACTGACCCCTTGGCAGCAACATCTTACTTTCTTTCCACCTTTGGGACCTTGCAAGACAAGCATGCTCCCAAGGTCACCCGTAGGGTGAGGGTGTCCGATACCCTCTGGTTAAATTGGAATCTCCTAGCCCAGATGCGGGAGAGAGATAAGTGTTGGGCTCGTTCCAAAGGTACCAGTGATCCCATGATTATTCAAAGGTACAGACACCTCAGGAACAAGTGCAAAAAGGCCATCAGGGCAGCAAAGAGTGACTTCTGCAAGTCCACCCTACTAAGCTCTGCCAGTAAATCCAGGAGGTTCTGGAGAGATATTAAATACCTTGTCAGCGGATCCTCCCATCCGGGGGTTATGGACATGGTCATAAATGGAGTCTCCTGCAATAATCCCCATACTATTGTCAACTCCCTAAATAATTACTTCTCTGACCTCTCTGCCTTCACAACCCTCTTCTCACCTGATGAGGCTCTGTCCCACCCCCTTCCCTCCACTCTGCTGGAGGGTCACCCTCCTCGTCAAATGTTCCACCTCAGGGCTGTATCAGTTCAGGACTTGCAGAAATGCCTAGCTGGCCTCTCCCAGTACTCCAGTCCTGGCCTAGACAACCTGGAGCCTAAACTCCTTAAGCTTGGTGCTGCACACATTGCCTCACCAGTAGCCTTTATCTTCAACCTATCCCTTGGTCTGGGGACCATCCCAGACATCTGGAAAGAGGTGAGGATTGTCCCTGTACTGAAGCAAGGAAATCCAAAACTACCTGACAATTATCGACCAATTGCCATTCTCCCAACCCTTAGCAAGCTCCTTGAAAGGGTAGTGGCTGAGCAGCTTTCGGAATATATCCACTCTCATGAACTTCTGTCCCCAGCCCAGCACGGCTTTCGTAAGGGACACAGCACCACCACAGCCTTAATCTCGGTTACATCAAGTATCTGGACAGCCATGGACCAGGGCAAACTCTCTGGTGCAATATTTATTGACCTGTCCAAAGCCTTTGACCTCGTTCACCACAAACTGCTTGAGTGCGCAGTTGTGGTCATTTAACCTCTCCCCCATGCCATGAAATGGCATGGAGTTATCTACATGGGCAAAGCAGCGCACCTGCTTCAATAAAGTCCTCTCCGAGCCCTACGGTGACCTCCGGAGTGCCTCAAGGCTCGGTACTGGGTCCCCTCTTCTCCCTCTTCATCAATCAACTACCCATAGGTTACTACCAGCTGTGCGCCACCATGTATGCAGATGATCTGGTAATCCTGGCTCACTCCCAGAATGCCACTACCTAAACCAGAACCTGACTGATGACTTTAACAGGGTATTGTCATGGGTTACTAGTCACAAGCTGGTCCTGAACCTGAAAAAGACACAGGCTATGCTCTTTGGCTCAATGACTAAAATCAAAGCCTCATCGGCCTGCTTACACTTCACCAGCACAGATGGATCCTCACTACCCATAGTGAGCTCCATCAAATATCTGGGGGTAACACTTGACCCCCAACTTGACATGGGTAATCATATCCTTAACATCTGCAAGGTGGAAAACTGCAAACTGGGTCTGGCCTATAGGGCCAAGTATAACCTTACACCAGCAGCCAGGCTTGCCTAGTGAAGGGTGTGCTCCTTCCCTCCCTCAGCTATGGGCCGCACCTATTTGCTCGCTCTCCAAAGACACATCTCACCCGGTGGTACACTGCTTACAATAACATTTGTCATTTTGCCTTGGCTGCCCCCGACTCACCCACCATTGTGAGCTATATGAGAAACTCTGCTGGCTCTCACCAGCTAGATACCTTGATTTTGGTTTGGGATGCCTCTCTGGGAAAGTGATCAGAACTAGCACCCCCCAGGGGCTGGCCCAGCTTCTGCCTAAACTGAATCCCACCCCCTACCAACTTAGGTCTCTCACATCAGGGATGCTCAAAGTCCCTCCTACCCGGACCCTCATCGGGGATCGGGACATTGCCACAAGTGCGCCCAGACTATGGAATTCGCTGCCTGTGGATATCCAAACTGCCCCCTCCTATCTGAGTTTTTGAAATTCCCTGTGGGGTTTCCTAAAACTAGCATCAGCATGTGACTGCCCCAAACCTCCCCAGAGTAAAGTGTCAGATTGTTTTGTCTGAACCTCCCCAGGGTGTCTCCATTGAATTCCTGGAGATATTTTCCCCACTGTATCAATGACTTCTGACTACTCCTTCCTAAAAAGCCTTGGGCATTTTTACACCCATTATTGCTCCACGGTCATAGGCTAACCATGACATATTGCACCTTGGTCACTTGGTAGAAACTTGTACTACCAAGTGTTTCTGATTCTGTCTAACATGTGCATGTTTAGAAAAATGTGACAAGCTGTATATACCTGTCTGCGATCCAAGCAGCCTAGGGGGTGTATACGACAATGTTATAAGTCATATTATGACCAATCCAGTCCTTGAGCTATGCTTCACTCCTATGTATGTTGACCTGTATATATCTGTCAGTTGAACTAGCTAGTCTAGAGTGTATAATCTGAAATGTGCTTACTACTGTATGTTTTCCCTAGCGTCAAATGATGTATTTCCCACATGTTTGTTTACTGTGACAAAAAAACTGTACTCTCTTTGCCATGTCTCCTTGACTGTTGTTCCTCATGTTGTACTCTCCCGGGTCATTCCTGAAAATAGGCATAATACTTGTCTAGTGTACTTACCCAGTAAACAAAAGCTAAATAAATAAATAAATACATTTCCGAAGTAAAACTTGGGTGGGTTTTACTCAGGGGACCCCGATCTATCGAGCCATGCCTTTGTTTGCATCCAAATCAGTCTAAAAATAGAGTTCTGAGCTTTTGAAATCTTCATTCGTGGCTCGTTAATGATCTTTGATCGCGATCGTGCATCACGAGTGAGGGACGAGATGGCCAGATTTTAAAATGATTTTTTTTCAGCCCAGGGGTGCCCTACAAACTTACATGAGGCTGGGTTTTGCTCAGGGGGCTTCGTTCTGCCCCATCTGAGTAACAATAATACTGTTTTAAATATCTCTGGTAGTCTAGTGGCCCCCCATTGTAATAAACAATATTATTATGTGTAATGTCCTGGTAGTCTAGTGCCCCCCATGTGTATTTTTTTCATCCCTGGTAGTCTAGTGGCACCCGAATCATATAAAATTATTATTACTGTTAATATCCCTGGTAGTCTAGTGGCCCCCCCATCTGTATGAAATAATATCCATTGTCATTGTACATATCCCTGGTAGTCCAGCGGCCCCCCATGATAATAAAATAAATCATCATTTTGTATTTTCTGGTAGTCTAGTGGCCCCCTACCCGCACACCCAGCCATGCCAGCCCACCCAGCATCCCCCACCCTTCCCCAGTTGGCAACTGGCACAGTCCACTTTCACCTCCACGGCCAGCCCGACTGTGTGCATTATGATCAGTAATGCAAAGAGGCACTGAGAAATATTTTAGAGCACCTCTTTGCATTAACACTCATAATGCAGACAGTCGTGCTGGCCGTGGAGAGGCTGGAAAGTTCATCACCAGCTGGGAAGGTGTGGGGTGCTGGGCTGGCTGGCAACGACTAGGGTGGGGTGGGGTCAGTAGACTACCAGGAAATACAAAATGATGATTTATTTTATTATGATGGAGAGGGCCACTAGACTACCAGGATATTAACAGTAATAATAATTTTATACAACTCAGGGGGCCACTAGACTGCCAGGGATGAAAAAATACACATTGGGGCACTAGACTACCAGGACATTACACATGATAAAATTATTTATTATGATGGGGGGGCCACTAGACTACCAGGGATATTTAATACAGTATTATTGTTATTCAGATGGGGCAGGACGAAGCCCCTTGAGCAAAACCCAGCCTCATTTAAGTTTGTAGGGCACCCCTGGGCTGAGAAAAGTCATTTTAAAATCTGCCCATCTCGTCCCTCGCTCTGTGTTCGCGAGCGAGCAAATTCTTTGATCGCAAGATTCTTTGATCGCCATCATGCATCGTGAGGGAAGGACGAGATGGCTGGATTAAAAATTCAGTTTTCTCAGCCCAGGGGTGCCCTAGGAAGTCAAGTGAGGGTGGGTTTTTCTCAGGGGGCTTCGTTCTGTCGAACCATGGTGGTGGTTTACCAGAATTCGTTCAATTTTCGATTTATAGCATTTTTAATTCTTTATTTGTGAGCCTGCAAATTCTTTGATCACGAGCCTGCAAATTATTTGATCATGAGATTCTTTGATCATCATCTTTGATCATGAGGGCAAGACAAGATGGCCAGATTTTTTATAATGCAATAGATAGGGAAATTTTACCAATCTTTAACATTGAATATCTCGGAAGCGATTTGGTCTTTTTACTTGAAATTTGGAGGGTGTTTATGGCATGTCCTGTGACTGTACATTACACTGTTTATGTGTCAGAAATTTTTTTTTTTTTACCAGAGATATGGTGTGGCACAGTTTCCGTTCTGCGGACAGCGTTTTGCTTGTGGTGGTGCCTTGAAATTGATAGGATACCTAGCCTTAGTGTCATGGATGTAGTTTTCAGTCATTGTGTGTGTTAAATGTCAACAGGTGTGGAACTGTGCCAGTCTGATGAATGAAAATTTCAAACTGTGACATGTTATATCTTGGACACAGTTTGGTCTTTTCACTTGAAATTTGGAGAGTGTTGACGAGATATTCTATAGATGTGAATTGTGGTGCTTATGCCACCAACAGGCATCAGGGTGTGCATTGGGGTTGTCAGCCCCAACACTCACCCCATTCTTCTACACTGCACCACATCAGCTTGTTTACACATGGGATGGGGTGAGAGTTGGGGCCGACGACCCCAGTGCACACCCTGATCCCTGTTGGTGGGGTGGGGTAGGGTGGGGTTCAACAGGTGGGAACCCTAATGGTGAATTTCTCCCTTTTGTCACTGTGAAGAACCCTAACTGATGCATTAATGAAGTTTTTGCATAGAATATCTATATATATATATATATATATATATATATATATATATATATATATATACAATGAGGATGGAAGCTCCAAGCTGATGATGAATCCTGTTTTTTTCACTGCAGTGTGATAAATAGTGATAACATCAGCAGAGATAAAATAAATGCTGTTTATACATACTCTGCTGATGTCATCACTCACTCACTACAACCTGCATTCTAAATGGAACTGCTTCACAAAACAGTTTCTGTTTCTCTCTGCTACCAGAAACTAACTCAATTAGCATTGCAAAGAACACTCACCTGTGTCCCATAGTGTTTTTGAGACTCCCAGCCCATTACTATGCTGATCTCATCTCCACTACAGCCTGCATCCTAAATGAAACTGCTTCACAAAAAGGATACTGTTTTTCACTGCTACCTGCAACTTACTCAATTAGCATTGCAAAGGACACTCACATGTGTCCTGTAGTGTTTCTGAGACTCCCAGCCCATTCAGAAAAACTCACATACACTCAGGTTACACACAGAAAGAGCAGAAAGCACACTGAAACAGAAAAAGAGCACAGGAAAACATAACAATATTTCTGGAGCTCCCACCCCCCATTAGCACACATGATGTGCAGATCGTGTGCTATGGAAAATATTCTCACTCCTGCAGCGTGAGCTCTTGATACTCTTACTCATGCCTTCAGAACTCAATAGTATCCAGGGATCACTCTGCATGAGTGAGAATATTTTCCAGATCATACTCCTGCCATATATATATATATATATATATATATATATATATATATACCGCACTTCTATGTTAAACCCCAAATTTTGCATATTTAATAACTTTGCAGTAGTATGATGGATTTGCCTGAAGTTGTGCATGCACAGTTAGGTATCACAGATCTCTGGATCTGGCAAGTTTTGCTCTGGTCAGATGTGCAGATGCAGAGCTGCAGAGTGCCAATAAAGTACAAAAATGCACATTTTGGCTATTTCTTTGCTCGGGGCTACAGTCCCAAACAGTTTGTCCATCTGCTCTGAAATTGGCAGGGAATATGCAGTCTGTGTCACTGATGTGCCTTCTGAAGATTTGGTGAATAAATATAAATCCGTTCAAAAGTTATTCAAATGCAAAGTTTCCCATTATAGTCAATGGGAAAAAATAGCTGTGCCTCTCAAAAGCTGCCGCCAGTACATTTTACTGTCACAAATGCCCTCAGTAGTTTTATGCCACCACCATCTTTTTTTCAGTTAGAGAGGCAAAATAAAATGCTATAATTTCAAAAATGGTGCCCCTTGGTAAACACCAACAGTTGGTGTTTACCTAATAGGTGGCCGAGGAACACGATTTTGTCGTTAGATTTTAAAAATAATGGCTGGACATATTTTTTGCATTTCGGCCGTTAGAAGTGTCACAAATCTGTGAAAGTCTGTTTGTGAAACTTTCGCAAATTTGCAAAGGTTTGCAACATTTGCAAAAGCTCAATTGTCAAAACGTTCACGAATTTGTGACACTACTTCAACATGGCCCCTGTGAGAAGGTAAAAACCTTTTCTGCCCATTATTTTTCAAAACTAATGGCAGGATCATTTTCCTCAGTCCTCGTTTAGGTAAACACCTGTTTGGTGTTTACCTGAATAAAAGGATGTTTTATCCTTTAAGTGCCTCCATTGGGTCCAAGCATGTATATATTTCTGTTTTTTTTTTGTAATGCTCTATAGCCCTCATGCTCACCACCTCTGTGTGCTATCCCACCCTCCTTCCTCCGTAGTTGGTGCCCACATCCCAAATATGGCAGAAGCCCTCCTGCTCCACCCCGTGTGTGCTGTCCCACCTTCCATTGTCAGTGCCCTGTCCCCAATTAAAAGGAGCCCTCCCGCTCCATCCCTGTATGCACTGTCCCACCATCCACCCTTCATTGCTGGTGCCCCTTCCCAATTAAACAAAAGTCCTCCTGCTCCATCCCTTTGTGTGCTGTCCTACCCGCCACCCTCCATTACCAGTGCACAAATATGGCAAAAGCTCTCCAATTCCCTCCCTCTGTGTGCTGTCCCAACTTCCACTTTCCTTTGACAGTGCCCATGTTCCCAATGTGGCAGAAGCCCTCCTGCTCCATCCCTCTGTTGATATCCCATCCTCCATCCTCCATTGCCAGTTCCCCCCAGCCCCAGCATGATGTTTTAATATATATTTTCTTTGCTGAGATCAGAGTGCCAAATCCCCATGTCAGCAAGGCATAGTTTGGAACCCCCCACCTCCAGTACTCATGGACACTGGGGATCCCACTCCCAGTGTCTGGAATGCAATTTTTTTAAACACCTGTTAAAAAAGAAAACTGTCCCCTGAAATCTTTTTTAATTCTTTTTTTTTTTGTTCCTGGAAAGAAGAAAAATAGTCCTCGTCATCTCCCTCCACCCCCACCCTCCTCTGTGCATGCACCCCTCCTTACTCCATTCTTACCTCCAGAGGGCAGGCACTGTCATCTTCTCTGGACTGGGACATGTCTTCACTCTTTAAAGCCGAACCGCAAACTGAGGAATCAAGATAAGCACTGTATAATGGCTGTTTAACATGTTTTGAACTTATGTTGATATCTTGGCCACTTTTCAACATTTTTGCACCAAATTTTCAACATGGGCTTTTGGGGCCCCCTCTTCATGAACACTGTTGCTGCCATCTCATTAACTGGACATGAAAGGTGATTTTTGTGGTCACTGTGCAGAATCACCTTTCAGGACTGATTAATGAAATGACAGTGCCAGTGTTCATGAGGCAGGGTCCCAAAAAGCCCATGTTGAAAATTTGGTGCAAAAGTTCCACAAAATGACCGTGATACAAGAATTCTATGCACACTCATAACTTCTCCAATTTTTTTATATTTTCAGTCCAGATTTTCAGCATTGCCATTTTTTCACACCTCCTAATGAACAGCACATTTGTAATTTTTCACATCCTGCCTGAAATGTGTTTGTGCACCTGTGGTGCAGAATGGTGTGGTCGCTGTGCAAAATGAACTTTTGGGCTAGAATAATGAATTCACAGTGCCAGTGTCCATGAGGGGAGGTCCCAAAAATTCCATATTGAAAATCTGGAGAAAAAATTCCAAAAATGGCCATGTTACAAGTGTGTGTTGCGCAATTTTTACGCACGCTCATAATTTTGCAAATCTTTCATATTTTACCTCCAGATTTTCAACATTACCATTTTCCCACCACCTCATGAACAGTATACAGCTGCCATTTTTCACATCCTGCTCAAAACATGTTTTTGCACCTGTGGCGCAGAATGGCATGGTTGCTGTGTGAACTCAACTTTCGTGGCAGATTAATGAAATGACTGTGACATTTTTCATGAGGTGGGGTCCCCAAAAGGTGATGTTGAAAACTGGGTGAAAAAATTCCAAAAAATGACTATGATCAAAACATACGTTTGAAATTTCAGTTCTGAGCATGCACAGTAGGGTCTTTCATTTATATGACTGTTGCAAAAGAAGAATTTCTGGTTCATGAAAGAAGAGTATTCTTTCATTAGCTGGAATTCTTCTTTCATGAAAAAAAAAAACTTTCTTATGACTGCCATCTTGGTTTGATTAAAAAAACTGAAACCCATACAAATGATGCTCTGATGAAAAACAGACTCATGAAACTAGTTAAACAGGACCTGTTCAGCTCAATTCTGGAGTTTGTTTTTCCAAAAGAAATCCTAAAATATGGTTTTGGGACATTCCTGAAATCCTAGCGGTAAGGCTTAAAAAAGGCTCTGGAGTCTTCTTTCAGGAGCTGAAATTCTTCTTTCATAAATGTCACTGAAGAAGAATATCAGCTCATGAAAAATTGAATCTCACAAAAGAACACATTTCTTTTCTTGTTTAGTGTCCTTTTCTGAGACGTCTTATTTCATGATCTTCTTTCATATCAAAAGAAGCTCACAAAAGCAGAATTTCATCTTTCATGATCGTCTTTTTTGAGACCATACGAAAAAAGCATATCTGCTCACAAAAGAACTTTGCCTTTGTTTAGAAAAGCAATTTCTGTTTATAGAAAGTCTGTTTTAAAAGATTTTTACCCCAAATTATAAACATTGCATTTTTTGACTACACCACATGATCCAGTAATGTGAAAGTTTTCAAATCTGGCCCAGGAGGTGATTTTGCGGTCATTCTATGATATCACCTTTCAGGCTGGATTTGGGAAATTTCATCTGACTGGTTCATGTGAAGGGATCATAAAAAGGCTATGTTGAGATCTGGGGGTCAATATGTTAAAAAACATCAAAGTTATGAAGGAAGGGCCCAGTACATTTGTTTCTGTAGCTGAACAGAAGCACGAGGCCTAGCGGGACTTGCTCTTCTGCAGCTATATGAACTCCTCACTATGCTCAGAAGCACAGGCCCCACAGGGCCCTGCACAGCTGTGCTGAGCTGGACTTTTCAATTGGCACAGGTCCCAGAGGGCCCTGTGCATCTGCATCTGTAGCTACAGAGAAGTGCAAGGACTAAAGGACCCTATGCTTCTGCAATCTGATGAACTCCACATTTGGCAAAGGGTCAAAAAGGCCCTAAACATCTGCATCTGTAGGCACACAAAGTGCAGATGGATCTCTTCACACAGATTGCAATAGGACTTATGTGAATGAGGATGTGATTCCACTATCTCGAAAAGAAAAGAAAGTCACTGCAAAATAAAAAATGCATTAATGTCCCAGTCAGTGTTCAACTTAAAGCAACAAAAGTAGGGAAATTTGGAATTAATATTTCCAACCCTAATTCTGCACCCACCCCCAAGCAGCAAAATGACAAGACTACACAAGCAACCACAGACAGCATCATCAGGTAAGACAAACAACACACAACTATTTCCAGATGACCCAAATGCAATGGAACTAATGTGCTACCTTTGAGGATTTGAATCTGTGGCAGTCACAGCACAAGACATACACACTCATGTGTTGCTACAGATAGAAAGCCATAATACTCAAATCACAACACAGCTTCTGTGTGCAGAAACACAAGACCTTGCAGCCAGAGATATAAATCTGTGATATCCAAATTATAAGAGTTATTTTGTCTGCAGAAGCACTCATTTACATTGTAAGACACACAAACATGACAGGCCTCCGCTTCTACAGCCACAAGTGTAAGACATATGTACTGACTTCTGACTGCAGAAGTAATGGTGCCACAAAATTCATGATACTAAGATTGCAACAGTATTATTGTCAGTAGACGTGCAAGCCCCTGAGGGGCCTGCAACTCTTCAGCCACAGGTGTAAGACATATTATGCTTTCAAACACAGATTCAAGTGACACTGCTCAGTCGGGTCTGGTGCTATGCTGCAACAAAGCAACCAGCCAAACATATATTATTATACAAAAATGAAGCAGCACCAAGTATGTTCACACAAAATATTCTTCTTTTTACTGGCAAAATATAATAGCACAGACATGAAAGAACATATAGCAGAAATTCAAACAACGACTTGATGCTCAGCGCTTCGACTCTTAACAAGTCTTCATCAGGGGTGGTGCTAGTCTGAAAAACATCTCTTAAATAGTATCATTCATTTAACAATCATATCAATTAAGGCTTACAGCACATGGAGACAAATATTTCTTAAAGAACCATATACCCATTAGTACTAACACCTAAAAGATAACTATAACTATAAATAAACATTAAAAACTGCTAATATAGCTTATGTCCTTATTCAAATATATTTCTAATATCAATTTTAATTACAACATTAAGTTATAATTATAAGTAGTAAAAAAGCATTTATATCACCACTTTCAATAAATTTGAAAATTTTTAAATTCCTAAGGTTGCTATATTAAAAAGCACCAAATGGTGCAAAAATACTACTACTTAGAATCATAGAACAAAGCAATATAGCAGATTGCCAAAGAAAAAATCTATTTAAAAATATAGCAACCTTAGGAATTTAAAAATTTTCAAATTTATTGAAAGTGGTGATATAAATGCTTTTTTACTACTTATAATTATAACTTAATGTTGTAATTAAAATTGATATTAGAAATATATTTGAATAAGTACATAGCTATATGAGCAGTTTTGAATGTTTATTTATAGTTATGTTTTAGGTGTTATTACTAATGGGTATATGGTTCTTTAAGAAATATTTGTCTCCATGTGCTGTAAGCCTTAACTGGTATGATTGTTAAATGAATGATACTATTTAAGAGATGTTTTTCCAGACTAGCACCACCCCCTGATGAAGACTTGTTAAGAGTCGAAGCGCTGGGCATCTAGTCGTTGTTTGAATTTCTGCTGCATGTTCTTTCATGTCTGTGCTATTATATTTTGCCAGTAAAAAGGAGAACATTTTGTATGAACATACTTGGTGCTGCTTCGTTTTTGTGTAATAAGACATATTATGGTAGCCATTGCTATTTTCAAAGATTTTGTGCCATGACACCAGGCATCCTACTTTCAGTATCCATTTTTTTTTACATTTTGTTGTGATATCAGACTTTTTGGACACAGTAGTTCCTGCAGTGGCTTGCAGAGGTCACTGTTCAGCATTTATACTGCAAATGCATCACCATCTAGCATGGTCTAGGGACAGCCATGTGCAGGCACATCAAGTAATAGGTAATCCAGGTCAATAAAAACTCTAAGATGTACTTTGTCACAGAGCATTGAGGTATGAGGAGAATGTGCTGTTTGAAACACTTTTTGCCATTCCCAACAGAATGATCGGGTGTGGGGGGGGGATGAATACTAATGATTCAGCAGGCCAGGGGATACAGCTTCAACTGAGGAGGGATGTCCTACCTCTCAGCCTTTTGTCTCTGAAATGAAGGACATTGTCACTCAAAATGAGGTACAATGAGGGCAACTTACTTAGGTAAGAGACACTTCCTCATTTCACTGCTTTTTCACATTCCCATCTGAATATTTCATAAATCAGCATGTCAATGCTTTCACTGATGAGATGGGGCCCTTGAAAGCACTCTGGCACAATCCCAATGGAATATGGAGGTAGCTGAGGAGAAGGAGCCCATGGAAACATACTGTCATGTTCCCATTTGAATACATAACAAATCAACATGCCAGGGTTTTCTCTGAGGAGAGGTGGCCCTTGGAAACACTCTGCTACATTCCCCAATGAACACTTAATGAATCATCATGCCAGGTGATACAGTTTTCAGTGAGGAGAGGGAGCTCTTGGAAATGCTCTGTCATATTCCCAGATGAATACTTAATGAATCAGCATGCCAAGGGATTCAGCTTTTACTTAGGAGAGGGGGCCCTTGGAAACACTCCATCTTGTTCTCATTTAAATTTATTTATTTATTTATTTATTTTAAAAGTTTTTCCAGGAAACACATACAGTACTGAGCTGAATAGCAGCTCATTTCCAGATTTCATGAATACGGTATGACAGACCCCGCACCTGTCAGAATTAAAACAAGATCAATGGATCAATACATTACTGCAGACCTAGTCTTCCCTCTCCTCCATCTGCAAATCCTTACTTGAACCCTTGGCGGGGCTGGTCATGTACCCTCTCTCCAGCAACACCATCCTGCGCAGAGGACCATGACACCACTGGCACAAGAAGAACATAGATGATAGTCATGAGCAGGTTACACATGCAAGCCTCCAGCTGTATATAGCTGGCACACAGTGCCCCCCCCACCATGAATATACCTTTGATGGCTCCTCCAGGGCCCACAACTCCCTCCACACCATTACCATAGTGGGCGTCCTGGATGAGCATCTTCCAGGACAAGATGTTCTCTGAAATTCATATTGTAGGGCTGACATTTTGGGGAAAATGGTATGAACAAAGTTAAATGCAACTTTACACATCAGATGCCCAATAAGCACATCAGTATCCTGTGATAGAGTGTGGAAAAAGATAACACAGAGACGCAGCAGAGACACCACTCAGCAGAGATGTTTTAAAACACACAACAGGAGTTTGTGTGAATTTTATTAATGTGACCAAAATATTTGAATTCAAAATAAAAAAAACAATTAAATAAACAAAAGAAATCCTAGCTCACAACTGAACCTGAGTACTACTCTCCCCCAGTAGTGCTTTCCTGAAGAACACAAAATGGAAATACTAAGCTTCAGTGTTCCGCTGTTCTTTGTGTCTCTAAACAAAACAACTGTACTTACAGGTAGTACTGCCCTTCATATGCATATGACTCCTACTGAGTCCTGCATGTACATTTATGTGGGCTAACAATGACATCACTTGATCACATAGTCTGTTTGATCCACCCCTAATCCTAATACAATAGTTTTCCTGCACTAATACATTGTACTAGGGATCAAACAGACTAAATAAATTATGTTTTAATATATTCTAGGCTATGCAATTCAAGTAATTCTCTAAGGTCCCATGTTGTGGCAGAAAAAGGGGTTGCATGGCAAATTGCTCATTACTGTAATGAGGATCCTCCCACAGGCGAGTGACATACTTGACTAGAGTCCTATAAATAAGCCTGATTCTATGCTGCCTGCCTCCTAATAACACCCTGACACAAAGCAGCATAGCAACAGATCCACATGTAAGAAAACAAAAACAAAGAAAAGCATTATTCTGCTACAATAATAATATTGTGTAAGGGATTGCTTTATTTGGTACAGAGAGATTCCTGCAAAAGCTAAAACAAACTTGTGCCCTGTCAGCTGACTATTTCAGTTGATGGGAATACATTTTATTGGAGCCCTTTTTATTTGGAAGAGACACCTCTTTTTTTTCTTTCCCTCTTAAAGGCAGAAAATGCTATGCACAGTCACTGTTTCCTGGCTATTCCTGCTGACGGTGAGCTGTGTGTCTCTGTTAATCACTTTTATCCTTGTCAAACTCGATGACAACCTCAGCCACTCCTTTCAGTTTACTAGCTAGCTAAGGTAGTGGCAAAACAACCCTGGCAGCACTCGTTTACAGTTCCCCTGCCTTTTTTCTACAGGTAGCTTTGGAGGAACACTTCATTCTTTATTCTGCCTGTGCCAGTAGTTACAGGTGTGCAATTCATTATTTGTAGACTTTGTAGTGCACCAGGGCACATGGAACAGCAGTCACTTTATATTTCCATTAGCACTATAAGTACTTTTCTTTTTGCCTTTTAATTGCAACAGGAAAATGGGACTCCCGGGACACTATTTACTTACATTATACAGGGAAACATATTTCAGCTGGCTTTGGTCCAATTTGACATTTTACATCTCAGGCAACAGGACACTCAAGAGCCAGACTGGGGGGGGGGTTCAGGCATTTTATTAATATCTTTGCCTAGCAACCTTTAATACCTTAGGCAACCAAGGCAAAAAGGCAAATGAAAGTGGGAATAGTGAAAGGCAGAGATACTACAGTAAAAAGCCACCCTACTGTAGTAGAAATGTGAAAAACAAGAAACAGAAGGATAGCAAGAATATAAGCTGCTGGAGCAGACTTTGGAAAGGTGGTAAAGGAGAGAGGAATGCTTTGAGGTACTGTACCAACACTGTACTCTACTGGGGGGGTGCATCTCTGCCACACACCCCCATGGCTAAGCGGAAACCAGTCCTGGGTTTCCAAGACAACCTACCCCTTACTATTCGATATAGAATGGAGCTCCTCCCTCCCTCACCATAGAGCTCCACCCCAGGATCCCTTCACAACAGTACAATTATAGTACAACATAAATACTTGTCAGACTTCTTACCGTATTCACAATCAATTACCCTGGGGTGTCTAAAACAATACAATTCACACATCTATGTACAGTTATACAATTACTATATACACCAGATGTTTCAGAGGCAGCCCCATGATGAGACAGGAAATCAGCATTGGCATGTAAGGCACCAGCCCTGTGTTTTACCATAAACGAGTAAGGCTGTAGAGTAAAATACCACCTCATAATCCTATTATTTCTGTCTTTCATTTCTGACAAGAAGCATGGAGGATTATAGTCTGTAATCAATGTGAAGGGGGCTCCCCACAAGTAAAATCACAGAGCTTCTATTGCCCACTTGGCAGCTAAACACTCTTGCTCAACTGTGGAGTATTTCTGCTCCCTGTCATACAATTTACGTGATATGTAAACTACTGGGTGTTCTTTCCCATTGATGGTCTGGCTGAGTACTGCTCCTATTCTAGTCCCAGAGGTGTCCGTATGCACATTGAAGGGATGGCTAAAATCAGAGCTTTTTAAGACTGGTGAGGAACATAGGGCAGCTTTAATTTTCAGAAATGCCTCCTCACAGTCTGGAATCCGTTGTACCTTGTTCCCACACTGTTTCTTGGTTAGATTAGTTAGGGGAGTGGCAATTGCAGAAAAAATTGTTATAAAATGTCTGTAATACCTTGCCAATCCCAAAAATGATCTAACTTGCTTCTTTGTACTAGGAACAGGAGAGTTGGCAACAGCCTCCACCTTGTTAATTTCAGGTTTTGTGATCCTGTTCCCCAATATAAACCCTAAGTACCTTGTTATTCTCATAGCTAGGGCACATTTAGTGGGGTTTATAGTCATCCCAGCTTGTTTGATGGAATTTATGACTGCTTTCAGATGCACCAGATGGGAGTTCCAATTCGGACTAAAAACAACCACATCATCCAAATATGCTGCACAAAAAGTAGAGTGAGCTGCCAGTATATGGTCCATGCAGTGTTGAAACTTTGCAGGGGCCCCATGGAGCCCAAATGGCATGGTCCAAAATTGGAACAATCCCATCGGCATACTGAATGCAGTCTTTTCTTTGGATGACATCTCCAAGAGGATTTGCCAATACCCCTTGGTGAGGTCCAAAGTAGAAATGTATTTAGCATCTCCTATTTTATCAAGGATATCTTCTGCCCTGGGCATACAGTAGGGTAGGTGCCAAATTGTGCCATCTGGTTTATGCCATGGAAGTTGAGACATAACCTTATCCCTTCCCCCTTCTTAGGTACTACCACTATAGACAAACCCCATGCACTTTTGGAAGGCTCAATAATATTAAGTGCCAACAATTTGGTGACGTCTCCTTGAATGTCTGTTCTAACTCTTCTAGAGAGCCTATAGGGTTTCTTTCTGATGGGGGCTGAGTTTGTCCTTATCTGATGATCCACTCCTTTGGCCTTCCCCGGCTCGCTAGTAAAGGTGGAGGCAAAGGAATGTATCAAGTCATTTAACCACTTCTTTTGAGAAAAGTCGAAATAAGGATTACAGAAAACATCATGAAGCCCTTTTTGTCACTTCTAGCCAACTATGGGATATCTCTAGATACGTGTCTTTGGAATCTGGTATTACCATCAGGCTGTATTGGGCTATAGGCCTCTCATACCATTTTTTTAACAAATTAACATGGTATATTTTCCACCCTGGTCTGATGTCAGGTGTTTCTACTTCATAACTTTCTTGTCCCATTTGGCATAGGATTTTATATGGCCCCTGCCATTTCATCAATAACTTATTGGTGGAAAATGGTAATAACAACAGCACCTGATCACCAGCCTCCAATACTTTGCCAGCAGAAGTACCTTTATCATAATCTTTTTTTCTGGGCAATTTGGGCCTTTACCCCTGTCTCATGGGCCCTTTGAGTATAAACTATCAGTTTTTGTCTCAGCAGTTTCAGATATTTGGCTATACCTGGATGTCTTAAGTCCTTCACCTCTTCCCAATGTTCTTTCACCACACCAAGAGGATCACAGGGATTTCATCCAAACAATAAGGTGAAAGGGGAATAGCCTGTTGAGGCTTGTGGTACTTCCCTGTACGCAAACAGCAAAAAGGGTAAGAACTTATCCAATCTTTCCCTACCTCATGGATGACCTTCATGAGCATCCGCTTCAAGGTCTGATTGAAGCACTCCATGAGTCCATCAGTCTGGGGATGATAAGGAGAAGTTTGTAAGGCTACAATACCCAAGAGGCTATAGATCTCGTTTAGAAGGGTGGCATTGAAATTACTCCCTCTGTCAGAGAGGATTTCCTTAGGTAAACCTACCATGCTAAATAACTTAACCACCTCCTCAGCCACTTTAGGATTTGTCACAGTTCACAGAGAAATTGCTTAGTCACATATACCAATATAAATCAATTCCTTTTCAAACTTTTGGCAAGGGGACCCACAATGTCAATCCCTATCCTTTCAAAGGGGGTTGTGACCAAAGGTAGGGGCATCAGGGGGACCACATCGTTTTTTCCCTGTTTGTACTACCAGCTAACATTCTTTACAACTTTGATAGTAGTTAGGCACGTTCTCATGAATGTCTGGCTAAATAAATCTGTGCAGGATTCTTCCCAGGGTCCTATCTCTCACTGCATGGCCAGCCCAAGATGGGTCGTGCCCTAAGTATAGCAAATCTTGCCTATAACATGTAGGGACTACAAGTTGTTCCACCTTTTCCCCTGTGTCAGCTTTTGTACAGACCCTATGCAAAATGCTATTTTTAATTACAATTTCAGGGGTACCTGGGCAATGGGGTTTTCTCACCTGTTGAAAAAAGTGGATAGTGTATTGTCTGACATTTGTTCTTTAATCAAGTCAAACTTAACAAATACGGATTGTATAGTATCAGGCAGTCCCTTTTGTTCTCTGCGCCATTTTTTCTACAGTTTTTTCTTGGCATTCAGAGACACCTGTTTTTCCTGGATCTTCAAAAATGTCCCCCTCAAAAGGAAACACATCTCCCAGTTGTTGCAGTTTCTTGGCCTGTGCCCCGGTGGTTACGTCTGCCACTGACCCTCTGTCATGCAATAGGGCTGTGAATTCTGGGTAATCATGCCCTATCAGGATAGGGAAAGGCAGTTTGGGAACTAAACCTGCTGTAATCTCTGCGGTTTGCCCTCCAACATTAACATCTACAGTAGTGGTGGGATATTGATGTGTGTCCCCATGCACACATACCACACTCATCTCAGGTCCCATTTTCATGGTATGTACCAACTCAGGTCTCATCAGGTTGTTCTTACTTCCTGAATCTATCACCCCACCACAGTTTTATCTTCAAGGGTTACTTCAGTCATAACGTACCCTGTATTTAACAAGGTGAGATGGGCAGTTTCTACTTTTTTGGGAGGGCAAAACCTAGCTATATGGCCCAGTCCTTGGCAGTTCCTGCACACTATATCTGCCAGAAATGTTCTCCCTCTTGACCCATTTCTACTATCATTTCTATTTACATTTCTTTGCTGAGGGTTGGATCTTACCAGTGGTGTTGACCATCCAGCTGGAGGTTCAGGTATGTTGATGTCATAGCATTTTAATATTTCAGTCTTAACCAGATCATAGTTCTCTGCATTATGTGTGTCCTTCTTATAGGGCTGGTGGGCAGCAAGGAAGTCCTCTGCAAGGAATATGGCTTTCTCTACCATCTCAGGATTATGTTCTTTTACCCACATCTGCACATCAAGGGGTAACATTTGTAGGAATTGTTCAACAACAAAAGTTTCTGTGATGGCTGCCACTGTTTGCCCCTCTGGTTGGAGCCATTTCCAACACAGTTCTCTTAGGTGGGTAAAGGTCTCTCTGGGGTTATCATGTATTTGGTGTTTCAGGGCACAAAGCTTTTGTCAGTAGGTCTCAGAACTGATGTCATAACATTTCAATATTTCAGTCTTAACCAGATCATAGTTCTCTGCATTACATGTGTCCATGTGGCTGTATGACAATTGTGCCCTCCCAGTCAAATAGGGTGACAGGCATACCACCCATTGCACTTGGGGCCACCCACAGGATCTAGCCACCTGTTCAAAAGTTATTAAATATGCTTCAGTATCATCTGAAGCAATCATACTAAGGAAAGTACAAGATCGAGAAGGCCGAAGCCCATAATGCTCCTATTCTAATCCAATATGTAGTAAGAAAGATCATACCCATTACTAAAAAGCTTATCTAATCTATTTTTGAAAATGCTTTTAGTTTCACTAATGACAAGTTTAAGTGGGAGTCTATTCCATGGACTAACAACTCTAATGGTGAAAAAGTATTTACGACTTGATCTCACAAAGGGTTTTCTGACTAATTGTAAAGGATGTCCCCTAATGTTGTGATAACAGCTTTTAAATTCTAGACCAAGTTCACACAAAAGATAAGGATCTTGAATGATGTCATATAATAACATTAGATTACCACGAAGCCGACATGTGGATAGAGGCATAAGTTTTAGGATATCCAGCCTACCCTCATAAGAGACATCATATAGCCCTGAAATCTTTTTAGTAAATTTTCTCTGTACTGATTCCATTAAAAGGCCTTCAGATTTTTTTTATATGGACTCCATAGCTGGGAGGCATATTCCAAATGTGGTCTGATGTATGCACGATATAGTGGTAATAGCACGTCATGCTTCCTTGATTTAATAGTACGCAAGATAGACCACACGACTTTATTAGATTTAGTATAATGCTATACATACTAACATACTAAAATGCTGCAGAATAGGGCTCATACAGTCTTTCTGCCTGTTCTTCGCTTGGTCAGCCCCCACACTGGGAGCTGGACCTTGCTGACCCCTAGCCTTCTCTCACCTCTTCCTTTCCCAGTTCCGGATATTCTCGCTGCATTGGATTTTGCTTCCAGAACCCTTCCCCTGTACCTGTCCCACCCCCTCTTGAACCCTTCCACCGTCTCTGGCTCCACCAGCCCCCTAGGCAGTGCATTCCATGGCTCCACCATCCTCTCAGTGAAGTAGCACCTCCTCCTTTCTCCCCTGAATCTTCCTTCCTCCAGCTTCCACCCATGCCCTCTAGTGGCACCCTCCTTCTTCCTTCGAAGCACCCTGACTGTTCCTCCCCCCTATTTACCCCCTTCATGTACCTGAAGACCTCTATCATGTCCCCCCGGTCCCTTCTCTCTTCCAATGTGTACATATTTAGCTCTTTGAGCCTCTCCTCATAGGTCCCTGTCCCCAAGTCCCAAATCATTTTGGTTGCCCTCTCTGGACCCTCTCCAGGGTTTAATGTCCTCTTTAAGTGTGGCCTCCAAACTTCACCGCAGTACTCGGGAGTTTGACCTCCCAAGCAGTTATACAGAAGGAGTATCACTTCCCTCCTTCTGGAGGTGATCCCCCTAGCGATGCATCCCAGCATCCTGTTGGCCTTGGCTGCTGCCCTCCTACAAGTCTCTGAGTTGTTCATCTTGACATCCACCACCACCCTCATGTCCCTCTCAGCCATTGAGACTTGTAGCATTCCCCCCCCCAGGGTGACACTTGGCCCGGGTTTCTGGCCCCCAGGTGCAGTACCTTGCATTTCCCTGCATTGAACCTCAGCTTCCACTTTCTAGACCATCTTTCCAGAGCCTCCAGGTCCCCCTGTAGGGCCACCCTACCCTTCTCCCCATCCACCACCACCCCCAGTTTTGAGTCATCCACAAAGAGACTCATCTCACTCCTGATACCTGTCCTTATGTCAGAGATGTAGGCGTTGAACAGGAGGGGTCCAAGGACTGATCCCTGTGGGACCCCACTAACGACCCTCCTTGGGGATGAGACTATACTACAACTCGGTCCTGGAGCCAATTGCCTATCCATCTGATCATCTGGTTCCCCATCCTCATTTCTCCCAGCTTATCCAACAGGCCC
Organism: Neoceratodus forsteri; assembly: GCA_016271365.2. Taxonomy (NCBI): domain Eukaryota; kingdom Metazoa; phylum Chordata; order Ceratodontiformes; family Ceratodontidae; genus Neoceratodus; species Neoceratodus forsteri. Next base: position 879,865,315 of record CM028131.1, on the reverse strand, counting down.
GCGGAGGAACAGAGTCAAATGCCTTGCTGAAGTCTAGAAAGAGGGCGTCCACTGGTCTACCCAGGTCCAAGGCACTCGTCACCCAGTCATAGAACTCCACAAGGTTTGTCTGACACGATTTCCCCAAGATGAATCCATGCTGTCTATCGTCCAGGTACCCTGACTTTTCCAGGTCCCCCCCAGCCTCTCCTTGACAATGCCCTCCATCACCTTGCCCACCACTGATGTCAGGCTGACAGGCCTGTAGTTCTCTGCCACCTCCCTTGATCCCTCCTTGTGGATAGGCACTATCTGCACCACCTTCCAGTCCTGGGGCACCTACCCTGTCCTCAGTGAGATGGTGAAAAGCTCCGCCAGGGGTTTCGCCAGGACATCCGCAAGTTCCTTCAGCACTCTGGGATGTAATTTATCCAGTCCCGGTGCTTTCTTCATCTTAAGGGACCTGAGGGCTTCCCTCACTCTCTCTGCTGTGATTTCCACTTCCACTACCTCTTCACCTGGCTTAGCCTTCCCCTTTCCTGTCAGAGATGCCTTCCCCTCTCCCCAGACCCGCCGATCGGTAAGGGCCCCCCCCCTCAGTATCACTGTCTCCTCCCATGTATGATGCAGCACCCCATTGTCCTTGGTGAAACTGGAGGTGAAGTACTTTTAGTACCTCAGCCTGCTCCCTGGGTCTTGTGCCCATCTCTCCCTGTTTTAATCCTGCTAATCTGCCCCTTCACCCCTTCGTTTTCCCCAATGTATCTAAGAACCCTTGTTCCTCTCCTGATTTCCCTGGCCAGGTTCTGCTCCTTCCTTGCCTTAGCCACTCTCACCACCCTAGTGGCCCTTCTAGCCATCAGCTCATACTCCCCTTGATCCCTTTCACTCCTTGAGCACTTGAATTGCCTATAGGCTGCTTTCTTTCCCACATCACCTCCTGGACCTCCCTGGTCCACCAGCAGGGTTTTGGGCCCACTGCATTTTCGTCTTACTCTTGCACAGGTGCTGGTAGCATCCTGCATCCCTCTCCTGATGATTTCCTACCTACTATCAGCGTCCATGTCTGACCCAATCCCATCCAAATGCTCATAAGGATCCTTCCCATTTCCTTAAAATCTGCCCCTGAAGTCAGTTACCTCGTCTTTGTGCAGCCTTCTGCCTCTAGGTCCAGGCAGAACCAGACCGTGGCATGGTCACTCTCCATGTGGGTCCCTTACCTCCAGGCCCCCAATCTGGTCACTGTCTGCCAGGACCACATCCAGTACCCACGCCTCCCTGGTTGGTTCCCCCACCTGCTGAGTTAGGAATGCGTCTTGAAAGACATCCAACAACCTCTGTTCCCTGGTCACCGAGGATGTCATAGTCTCCCAGTCTGTTCCTGGCATGTTTAAGTCCCCCAACATCACCACCCTTCCCCTGCCCAGTCTGCAGTGTCTCCCAACATCTGCCACCAGACTTTCCTCCAGCTTCTCCGCCAGTGCAGAGGGTTTATACACCACTCCTATTTTTACTCTCTTGCCCCCCCTTGTTATCAAGGTGACCCAAATCGCCTCCACAGTTCCCTCTGCCTCCTCTACTCCCCCTATGCCAATGCAGTTTTTGACCATCATTCCTACCCCTCCTCCCCTTCCCTATTCCCTGTCCTTCCTGAACATAGTGTAACCCTCCAGGTTCAGGTCCCAGTTGTGTGCTGCGGTGGCCCAGGTCTCAGTGACCGCTGCCACATCCACCGCTCCCTCAGTTAGCATTGCCTGGAGCTCAGGCATTTTATTGCCCAAGCTCCTGGCATTTAGCAGGACTACCTTCCACCCTTTCCCTATACTTCCATTTCCCCTGCTCGTGTTCCCATGGGGATTCTGTTTTCCCCTGGTCTGCACTTTACCAGTTGGCCTTTTCCCGCAATCCTCCAGCTCCCCAGGGGGGTGGAGACAGAGTCCCTCCTTTATCGGCACCCCCTTGACAGCCTTTTCTTCCATCCCTCCCCCCTTCACAAGTTTAAACCCCACTTTTCACCAATGAACCCCTCTATTTTCAACTTAAGGATTCCCCCCTCCAAATTGAGATGGAGCCTATCTCTAGCATACAGCTCCTTATCCTCCCAGGTCTCCCCCAGTCCCCCATCAACCCATACCCTCTGGCCTCACACCACTCCCTGAGCCACTTGTTTATCTCCCTAATCTTCCTTTTGTGTCCCCCACTAGCCCTTGGCACCGGCAGGATTTCTGAGAAGGAAACTGTGCATCCTATGTCATGACAGACCCTGGCAAGCTCCCTGAATCTTGCCTGTATCTCTAGCTCACTATTTCCCTCAATGTCATTTGTACCCAGGTGGACCAGTATGTCGGGAAACCCCCACAATCCTTTGCCAGCTGATATACCTCATGCTTGGCCCTGTGCACCATTAGACCAGGGAAGCATTTTGTTCTAACTGGCCAGGCATCTCCATCTCTATCTCATTTGATACCCCTGATCATAGAATCCCCCAACAGGAGCACTCTGACCGCTCCTTTTCCTCCATTTCCCCCCCTTCCATGTATCTTATCCTTTCTACCAGCCCCTCCACCCAGCCAGCTCCTTCTTCCTCCCCCTATCTGGGTGCCACATGCCACCCCCTCCTTATTTACCCTGGCCACCCCCTCCCCTCCGATCCTATGCCTCTCTTCCTCCTGAGTATCCTTCTGTACCTCGCTAACTCCCCCCTCACTGCTCGTGACTAGTCCTTCTCCCCCATCTGCTAAACTAGCCTGGCTCATCCTCCCTTCCTTCCTGTCTCCGTTTAGTCCCTCCTTGCTTGTCGTGCTCCCCTGGCCTAAACCCTCAGCTCCCTTTACTGTATTCTCCTTGTACTTCTGGTCCTTCTCCTTGCCCTTTCCTCCCTCTTCCCCCTGCTCCTCCTGCTCTGATTCACTGCTCCCCCCATTTTCCTGCATTCCAGGTTCCCCCTCTTCCTCCTGCTATCTGCCCCGCCTCTGCCCCCACTCCCTTTCCATCTCTAACCACCCCTGTTGTGGCTACATCACCCCCTCATCCTCAAGCAGAAGAAGAGAATTGAAGTGGTTACTGAGCGTAAGGTCCGATCCACCTCCCTGCCTTGCTTCCTTCTGTCCAGCCCGGCCATCTGCCTACTTCCCTGAGAATGTTGTCCCCTCTGTCCCTCCTTTGTGAGGGTCCCCAGTTACACCTGCCTGCTTCCTTGGTAGTGTCCTCCTTTTGGGCCCCTCTGCCAGGGGTCCCTATGTGATCCTTGTGTATTCTCCTACACTCCTTTCCCTATGCCCCGCCCCCAGTGCTTGGTGCAACCCATGGGAGATCCTCTGCCCCTCCCCAACCATACCTCCCCTTCCCCAGCTGTCTCCTAATCCCCACAACCTCCTCCCTAAGCTGTGCCAGCTGGTAGCACACTGGGCAACCACTGAACTTCCAAGCCCAGTCCAGTATCATGGCTGCTCCACACCTTGTGCACCCCACCACCCTCCCAAAGATGCCATGTTTATTGTAAGAAAATTTGTCTGAAATAGTTATACCCAGCTCTCTTTCATCTGAAGTTGTTTCAAGTAATATACCATTCAAATAATAGGGGGTTTGTAGATTACTAGTGCCTAAATGCATTACCTTGCATTTGGAGATATTCAAAGACATACCCCAGGTCTTAACCCATATATAAATGTGATCAAGGTCTCTTTGTATAATATCAGTTTGGTAATCAGAGGCACAGGGGCCACCTATTTTTGTATTATCTGCATATTTAATGGAAAAAGATGAACAGCCTATAGTAAGGTCAGCAGTAAATGCCTGAAACAGGCATGGGCCCAATACTGAGCCCTGAGGTACTCCACTTGTCACTAACCCCTGAACAGATTTGTACCCATCTATAGAGACTTACTGAGAATGATTGTGAAGCCAATTAATTATCCAATTAACTACAAAGCTGTTTGTATTTTGCTTATGAAGTTTGGTAATTAGAGCCCAATGAGGCATGATGTCAAAGGCTTTACTAAAGTCGATGCAAATTATGTCACATGGTATGTTTTTATCAAGTAGGGAACTAATTTGTTCATAGAAGCAGATTAGATTAGTTAAACAGCTTCTGCCCTTCTTAAATCCGTGTTGCTCAACATCATGACAATCCAAAATAGGTGATATCATGTCTTCAATTAAACCTTCCAATAACTTACAAACAGAGGATGTTAAACTTATTGGCCTGTAATTTTCCCAGTTATTTTTTAGGCCTTTTTTATGGATAGGGATAACATAAGCTTCTCTCCAATCCTGTGGAACAAAATTCATAGCCAAAAAATAATCAAACATCAGTTTTAAAGGAGTGACAATAACATCCACCAATAAAAATAATAAATGTCCTGCTATGTTGTCTGGACCAGGACTGTATTTGCCTTTTAGTGTCAATATCTTATCCTTAATAGTGTTAGTAGAAATTTGACTGGTGAAACATTAGTAGTGTCTAACAGAACTGAGTCATATGATGATTTAGAAGTATTAGAGAAGCTTTTGCCAAAACTTTTGATTAAACAGATCAGCCATTTTTTGAGATCATGTAATAAAGTATCATTGTCAAGTATAGGACCAACTTGACAGGTAGGTTTCCTCAGAGAGTTATTGTAGGAATAAAAGTGCTTACTGTTGGATTTGTTAGCAGTAGATGCTAATTTTTGCTTCCAATTACATTTAGCCCTTTTTATCATAATCTTACATTTTCTTTGTATCTGTATGTAGGAAGTCCGATTTGTGGAAGATTTAGTTTTTTGATATCTAATACACTTCTTGCATTTTAACCTCTGCATTTTTGATAGACTGGTTCATCCACTTGGGAACTTTATTTTGGTTCTTATTTTTTATTTTAGATGGAACATATAGTTCCTTAAGTTGACAAATTATGTTCTTAAAATTTTCCCAGTAAAGTTCCGGGGTAGAGCATATCAATAAAGAATCCCAGTTGATGTTTCCAATAATATGTTTCATTGTACCTAAGTCGGCTTTATCATAAAGATATATTTTAGTATGGTTGGAATTATAAATGTAGCTTTGTACAATATTAAATGTAATGGTATTGTGATCACTGTTAGCAATTGGCTCACTAACTGCAATATTTTCTACTATTATATCATCATCACAGAGTACCATATCTAAAATATTATCTCCTCTAGTTGGGATAAGTATACTCTGCTTAAGTCCCAGCTGGGTACATATATGTATTAACTTGTTACCCTGATTAGTGTTTGCACATAATTTCTGCCAATCAATTGAACCAATGTTAAAGTCACCAGTGACTACAATTTTACCTGATGCTTTTGCATATTCTATTTCAGATAGAATTGCATCTAGGATGTCTACAGATGAATTAGGGGATGATAACAAGAACCCAGGATAAGGGTCTCAGATGTAGAGCGAGTCATTATAGTCAGCTTAATTTCTTTGGCGTTGGTAGCTGCTCCATCCCCACCATGTCCATGTCCATGTCCTAATCCCAAAGTCTGTAAAGCTTTTATAGTTCAGCCCACCTCATGTCTTGTTGTCTTTATTCTCCTTTCTCTGTCTCTCTCTCCTAGACATCTATATCCCTCTGGCGCTTGATCTCTATTTCGCAGATCGCCAGCCATCTCAATAGCCCAGCGATGTCCTCTGGTGGTTCATCTCTGGGTTGTCAGCATTTCATCTTCTCCTCTGGTTCCTCCTCATGCCCTTCTTCTTCCTTTGTCTTGGGATCCTTTCTCTGAATGGACATCCCTAGTCCTGGATTCAAGGGTTCCCCTGTCCTCTCCATCTGGGCTCTGGTCACAGCACCTTGCTTCTTCTCATCCACTTCATCCACCATCTCTGCTTTTTTATTATCTAGGTACCAGGTCTGGTGCCCTACTGGTTGCTCCCTATTTGCCTCAGACAACCAGTGATCCCACGACTGACACCATTATGTGATAGGGTATGGGAAAAGATAACACAGAGACTCAGCAGAAACACCACACAGCGGAGATGTTTTAAAACACAAAACAGGAACTTGTGTGAATTTCATTAATGTGACCAAAATATTTTAACTCAGAATAAAACAAAAATTAAATAAACAAAATAAATACTAGCTCACAACTGACTCTGAGTACTACTCTTCCTAGTAATGCTTTCCTGAAGAACACAGAGAGGAAATACTAGACTTCTTTGTTCCACTATCTTTTGTGTCTATCTATAAACAAAACAGCTGAACTTACAGGCAGTACTGCCCTCTAAATGCATATGACTCCTACTGAGCCCAGCAGGTACATTTATATGGGCTAACAATGACATCACTTGATCACGTAGTCTGTTTGATCCACCCCATTCATAATACAACAGTTTTCCTGCACTAATACATTGTATTGGGGGATCAAACAGACTAAATAAATTATATTGTAATACATTCTAGGCTATGCAATTCAAGTCATTCTTTAAGGTCCCATGTTGGGGCAGAATAAAGGGTTGCATGGTAAATTGCTCATTACTGTAATGAGGCTCCTCCCATAAGCGAGTGTCATACTTGATTAGAGTCCTATAAACAAACCTGATTCTGGGCTGCCTGCCTCCTAATAACACCCTGCCCCAAAGCAGCATAGCAACAGAGCCACAGGTAAGAAAACTAAACAAAAAAAACAAGCATTATTCTGCTATGATAATAATAATAATGTGTAAGGGATTGCTTTATTTGGTACAGAGAGATTCCTGCAAAAGCTAAAACAAACTGTTGTCCTGTCGACTGACTATTTCAGCCAATGGGAATTAGTTTCATTGGGGCCTCTTTTTATTTGGAAGTGACACCTTTCTTTCCCTCCTAAAGGCAGAAAATGTTAGTCATGGTCACTATTTCCTGGCTATCCCTGTCCATGGTGAGCCATGCATCTCTCTGCGCACCCTTTTAGTCACTTTTATCTTTGTCAAACTCAGTGACAGCCTCAGCCACTCTGTTCAGTTTACTAGCTAGCTGTGGTAGCGGTGAAACAACTCTGGCAGCACTTGTTTACAGTTCCCCTGCCTTTTTTCTACAAGTAGCTTTGGGGGAACACTTCATTCTTTATTCTGCCTGTGCCAGTAGCCACAGGTGTGCAATTCATTATTTGCAGACTTTGTAGCACACCACGGCACATGGAACAGGGGTCCCTTTATATTTCCATTAGCGCTATAAGTGCTTTTCTTTTTGTCTCTTAACTGCAACAGGAAAACATGACTCCTGGGACACTATTTACTTATATTTTACAGGGAAACATATTTCAGCCGGCTTTGGCCCGATTTGCCATTTTAAATCTCAGGCAACTGGACACTCAAGAGCCAGGCTGGGGTCAGGCATTTTATTAAAATCTTTGTCTAGCAACCTTTAATACCTTAGGCACCTGAGGTAAAAAGGGGAAATGAAAGGAGGAATAGTGAAAGGCAGAGATACTACAGTAGGAGGCCACCCTACTGTAGTAAAAATTGGTAAAACAAGAAGCAAAAGGATAGCAAGAATGTAAGCTGCTGCAGCAGACTTTGGAAAGGGGGTAAAGGAGAGAGGAATGCCTTGAGGTACCGTACCAACACTGTACTCTACCTGGGGGGGGGGCAGCTCTCCCACACATCCAACAGAGTACAAGACTAGAGGAGTAGTTCAATGCTATTACAGGCCCTGCCTTTATTGTACAAATGTTAGCAACTGTCCCCACATTACCACTCCCAAAATATAGTTGTTGTAACTGGAGTTAGCTTTAGCATCAGCAGCCAACAGGTAGTATATCAATGGGCATGGTGATACATGATTTCGTAATTTGCAAATGTGGAACACTGCTTCTACATAACAGCTGGAGTTCCATCACCTCTGTGGCTGGATTCAGAGATTAAACTTGTCCTTCTGTCTGGGAAGAAGATTTGATACACTTGCTCTGTATTCTCATGTTACATTTACCTACCTTTTATTGAAAAGATTACTGCTGCAGGAACAATCTATTTGCAATTGTTACTATTTCATTTTGTGTACATTTGTCTTTGCATGTTGTGTTATCCTCATGTATTGGAACATTATGAAATGAGACTTGTTTCTCATAGAATTTATTCTATATTTAATGCAACTTTGAAATAAAAAATACACTGCTCCACATACCTCATTTAATTAGAAAGTAAGATGATATGTGCATAGAATTTCAAAGTTTAAATGGTGTACATGATACCATGATGCCAGAGCTTCCATAGCAGAAATTAAAAACTTTGCTGTATTGTTTGATGACATCCTACCCTTACAGACAGGATTAGTAAACCTGAAATCACACATTGGGATGCTACTAGGTGTTAGAACCTGACACTGCAACACAACCTGGGTTACTATTCGGTAGCTCTTCTGAATTTGAAAAAAAGTTTTGCAAATAACTGAGCCATTTGCTGGGAGAAATGAACTGTTTTTTCATATTTATTCAATATGCGTGGGCATAAATGCAAATGTAAAAAAAAACTGTTATCCCCACACACCCAGTACTGTACTGTATACATGACAAATTTTAGAACCAGAATGTTGGACTAAAAGTACTCTCTACCTGTCCATATTTACCTTTTACTTTCTGATTTATAGTCAGAATATGCAGCACGTTCTCTGTGTAAGCAGAACCTTTTAATTAATGATTCTGTGGACAAGGGGATACAGCTTTTACTGAGAGAGGGGGCACTTTGAAACAATCTGTGACATTCACAATGGAATATGAAGGGGGGGGCTGTAAAACACTCTGTGCCATTCCCAACTGAATACATAATGAACCAGCAGGCCAGGGGATGCAGATTTGACTGAAATTAAGGACGTTTTTTTCACAAGGCACTAATGTATATACATTTGCATAACTAAATCTAAAGTGCTAGAAATGCATTGTGAAAGTCATTTGAAGGCAGGAGGAATAGTCTGTGTTTGCTGATGACGATTTTAGGGACATGGACATAATTCTTGGTGTATTTTTCCTTCAGTCTGCTGCCTTCTTCATAATAATTCCTACAACCCTGGTTTCCCCACTCCACAGACAGGATTAGCAAACCTGAAATCACACCACAGGATGCTTCCCTGCTAGGTGTAGGAACCTAACACCACACCACAACCTGGGTAACTATTCAGTAGTTCCTCAGACTCTCTAACACCCATCACCCACAGCTGTGAGTAGCAAACCCGAGACTGTGCCTCAGGATGCTGTCAGGCTAGGTGTTAGGTTAGGTGTTATCATACTGATACAACAAAAATATGGGATACAAAAGTAACAAAACACTCACTGATGGAAAAGCAAAGTTTAATTTTATTATTATTTTTAAATTGCAGTGGCACAACTGCTGGCACAAACAATGGCTGGCATCACTTTATCCACATGATCAATATATTTATTACAGTCTTCAATTGTCAGCACTTTTCTCCAAAGCATCTTATGCTGCATGTTAGTTAACAACGTACCTTGGCTTAACACACCTCCAAATGTAGTGGTTCATCTGATGTCATCCATTTATCCATCTCTGTGGGTTCAGGTCTGGCAATTTGGGTGCTGTCATGACCCAATTCATGCCCTTGTCCTTAATGGACACCCCAGGCACTGCACTCTTTGCATTATCATCTGTACAAGAGAAAGAATACTCATGCAAATAAACACATAGAATACTGTCCTGTATATCCCCACCATGAACACAGATACACTGTCAGTGCAAATTCCTCTGTCAATATTGAACCTTGGAAAAGCTGATGCCCATCTGCAAACATTCATTCAATAAAAGACACCTGTGTATTGGACACTATTGGCTCTGTGATGAAATCGCTGTTTATGATGAAATAGAATTAGCAGTATTGGCCCTGACCAGTGGCATGAGATGGCACCCCAGAAGTGTACTTTAAAGGGTGTTTGGGCTGTGGTTTCAGTACAAGAAATCTTGTTTTCCAGAAAGTCATAGGGCAAAAAGATTGAATTTCTATGGTACTATCATTAGTAAAAATAATGTCTGCAAATTGTTCATTTTCTTCCATCCTTGCCTTAATCTGTTTCAACTACCTGTGCCTGTTGGCTTTATGAATGAGAGCACATATACTCTTGCGTGCGGGGGGAAAGGGCCATCAGTAGCTTGATCTTTTAAGGTAACATATATTACCTGCAGTACATATAGTACTCTCATCAGTAAAAATAGTTATGTTAATCTATTCAAATTGCTATTGCTGTGTGATTTGTAGCAGTCTGCATCTTCATATTAGCATCCAGTGAGTATCCACTGTATGCATATTTACCTTGCTATCCTGCCTAGTCTTCCTGCTGCACCTAATCAAATGTTTTGAGCAACTGCTACAGGCCCTTTCTGCACACCTACTGTTTCAGTTTGTATGTGTGTCTATTGCCTACTGCTTTGTTTGGTCAGCTAACTCTCTAACTAGGGTTGCCTCTGCTCGAGTATTAGGTTGCTGCACTAATTGCACTATTTCTAAGTACAAAACCACTGGATCTAGTTGCATTTAAAGTTTACTCCCCCTTCTGCAGTTACGTACTCTAACTCGTAAATATCTGTGCTTGTTTATCTACTGTTTCTTTTAACTTCATACTCCTAACCTGTTCTATTTCCACCTATGACCCTTTACTTTCATGTACTTCCTTTCCTGTTACACTCTACTATTCTGGGACATCCTTTGCTTGAGCCTAATCACCCTCTACCCCCTTTCTCTTTCCTCCCATTCCATCAGAACACTTGAACCATGCTCCTCAAGCTATTTGTCTACTTTATATTTCTACCCCTTCTTTCCCCTCCCCCTTCCCCAGGTCCTCTCACATTCCCATTGTCTTCTCTCTCCCCTCCTTCTCATTTCACTTCCCTCCTTTTCATCCCTCCCACCAGTCTTTCCATCTCACTCCTGTGCCTCAATACATCTCCACAATTCTATCCACTATATGCACCCTGGTCTTTTTCATACCCCCTCCTTAAACCTGGAATTTCTCCACTATTCTTCACACTCCCATCCTCTCCACTCCTCAGATCGCTCAACCTTCATCATAAAAGGTGAAAGGCTCTCTTCTTACTCTTTCCTAATCTCTTTCTCCTTACTTTTCCCCCTTCTTATCCTCCTTCTTCTGGCAGATGACATGGAACCTAATCCTGACCCAACCCATCCCATCCCCTTTCCCTTCTATTCCTAAAGGCCTTCGCTTCTTCCATTTCAATGCAAAAAGCCTCCTTGTTATAATTGACTCACTTAAAGTATGGGTCTCTCTGTACTTTCCTGACATCCTGTGTATTTCTGAAACCTGGCTTTCCTCTAGAGTCCAAAATTCACACCTAATCCTCCTAGACTTCCATATCTTTTACCAGGACAGAGGCAAGTGTGGAGGATGAGTTGCCATATATGTCTGTCAAACCCTCTCCTGCTCCATCTCTTTCAAGGAGGTCCTCCCTGCCTCTCATTAGGTCCTGCCAGCTAAGCTTTCCCTCCCTTCCACCCTTCCTGTCTTTGTCAGTGTCCTACATGCCTTGCTTAAGATCTCTCACTCCTCTCTCCTTAACTACCTCTCCTCACTTGCCTCCTTCTCCACCTCCTGTGAACTCATCCTCCTCAGCGACTTCAATATTAACTGTCTTCTCCAAGTCCATCCTCTACACTATTGAGTCCCTGAATCCCATTTGGGCAAGCACTAAATCCACCAGACTCAACCCTCACTCCTCCAACCACTCCCTTCTGGACTTGATGCTGTCCTCCTACCACCATTGCATCATGGCTGCAGGTGTTCATTCAAATGCTTTCCATGATCACTGTTTAACCTACTGTGTTAGGGAAGCATGTCCCCTCAGTCCACCACCAAATACATCTGACACAGATCTCTAAGGTCACTTGACATCATAAAGGACCATGCCTCTTCTGATTGATCCCCTGTGTACTCTGCCCAAGACATTGACACTGGTCTCTCACTTTTCACTGCCATTTTAACCAACACCTGGAGCACACATGCCCCACTTAAAGGACCAACATGAAATGCTCCCACCATGGACCTTATCACTGCCTTGTAGTGTAGTGTGGCTTGCTCAAGGCCACAGAGGCAGCCCAGGACCATCTCATTGTCTTTTAGTGTAGTGTGGTTTGCTCAAGGTCTCAGAGCCAACATAGGGTCATCTTACTTATGGTGATCATGATGTCAGAGATGACTACCTAGTGCACACTGTCACCTTGTGTGGATGTTCTTTACATGGTCAGATGTGTTTGTAAAGGGCAGAGAGAGAAACCATGATTCCAGCTGTTGCAAGGTAGTTCTGTATCTCCAGCATTAGAGTCTGATTTTTGCACATTTCACAGACAACATTGCTATGTCTCCCTTCCAGCTTCTTAGTCACAGTAGTGGTGTAAATGTGGTGGTTCTCTTGATCTGCAAATATCCTCCAAAAGATGTAGATACATGCCACAAAAATGCACAGTATTTATACATAGAAGAACAACATCGGACACACTGGTGCTACGCAGTAAATGTGTGCAGGTGCTGCCGCCAGGGCTGGCTAACCCCAAAAACACAAAGAAAGACAGGATGCAGTGCACACTTAAAGAAATAAACAGTGAGATACAGTTGGTTATTTTATTTATTTATTTAAATCTCAGAAGTAAGACCTTTGAGCCGGGGATCTTTTGCAAAAGCTCCACATCAACAAAATTGGGATTATACAGAGGAATGAGTATCATGCACAGGTACATTGGGTACAAGTTAACAGGCAAGGTGAGATACAACAAACAGGACAATAGACTAAACAATCAATTAACAAGCTAAAGACAGTGATTAACTGCTAGAAAGTAGGAGAGACTCAGGTTTTGTTAGATAGACCTGGGTGCAGAGAAAAACAGATTAGAGGTAGCCTAGAATAGTGATGAGAGAGGCAGGGGATATGCTATAGATGGAGGTGAAAGAGAGGTAGTACAGCAGGTGCGGAGAGTCCTAAAAGCAGGGATAGTATTGACGGCTACCATGAGGAAGTAAGGTAGAGTTGTATAGGACAGTGGGCTCAGGGGTCACACAGAATAGCAGCCCAGGAGGACATTGTCAACAAAGCTGGGTAGTTCTAAGCAGTAGGTCACCATGATTAGGTGCAGCAGTCACAGCTGCTGAGGTCAGCTAGATGTTGTTGAAGACAATTTTTAAATGGACCTATGTTGGGAGTGATTGGATATGTGCAGGGAGGTTGTTAAACCAGCTGGGTGCTCTGTACATAAATGCTCTTTGCCCCTGGGATGTCCAGCATAATGGAACATGAAAGACTTGATTGGGTGTACTTCTCATGCAGTGCGAGTTAGCAGGGGCCTTCTTAAGAAGTAGCTGGATCGAGGTGGGGGGCAAGCCCTAGGGAGATCTTTTTGGCCTTGAGGCAGGTGTGGTAGAAGATTCTGTTTTGGAGGTTGAGCCAATTGGCCTGTGTGTAGAGGTCACATGTATGTGTGTCATAGCTAGCACCAGTAAGTAACCGGCAGGCTTTGTTAAGCGTGATCCCAGTCCTTCTTAGGGCAGTGGCTGAGGCAGAGTCATAGAATACAATGCCATAGTCAATGATTGACAATATGGAGCTGGTCACAGCTAGGCATAGTGCCTCATGGGTCATGCAGTGCCATTGTCTATGGAGGAGGCCTAGCCTGATATTAACAGTTTTGGAGATGTTCAAGATGTGTTCTTGGTAGGAAAGCATGCTGTCTAGGGTGATGCCCATATACTTAAAAGTGTTTACGTGTTCAAGTGGAGAACCAATATTATTAGTGATGGTCAGTTGGGCTTTTTCAAACTTGTTATGTGGACCAGCAAAGATCATAGATTTGGTCTTTTTATAATTCATAATTAATCTCAGTTCAGTGAACCAAGTTTCAATGGAGGTAAAACTACCTTGCAGGTCACAAGTAAGGGGGTGCAGGATCAGGTTAGCTTGAGTAAATCACAGTGTCATCTGCATACAGGAGAAGGTTGTCAGGGCAAGCTAGGGGTAGGGTATTGAGGTACAGGCTGAATAGGAGGGGGCCCAGGATTGATCCCTGTGGAACACTGGATTGTATGGGACGGCTAGTAGAGAGTGAGTCAGAGATTTTTACACACTGGGTTCTGCCTTCTAAATAACTTTGGAGCCAGGTGGTAACATCATTTAGAGGGTAGGGTCAGGAGCAGTAAGGAGTGATTGACCATATCAAAGGCATTTATAAGGTCTGTATAGATGGACCCTACAAGGTGACCATGGTCGAGGTCTTTATGGATGAAGTCCATATAGGAGAGCAGGGCAGTGGCAGTACTATGATCCTTGCTAAACCAATGTTGCTGTGGGCATTGGATGCCATGATCTGAGAAATATGCTGCCAACTGTTTGGCTACAATGCACTCAAGGGCTTTCAAAAGAGATAGTAATATTGATATGGGATGGTAGTTGGCGTGGTTAGTTCTGTCACCGCTTTTGTGGATAGGCTTCCCAACTGCCTCTTTTCAGACAGGCAGAAATTGACCGAGGTGCAGGGACAGATTCAGGATCCAGGCGAGAGGGGCCAGGAAAGCATCAAGGGAGAGGAGAAGTAGTTTGAGGTCAAGGATATCAGAGCTGTGCCTAGACTTAACAAACACTTTCATTAGATGTCTCCTGGCGGTAGCCGGTGATATAAACCTGAAATAGAACTGGGGATGTTTGGTTAGATTACAGTGACTCTAAACCTTATTAGACACTGACAAAACGTTACATAGCAAAGTGCAGGGGCACATTGGTGAAGGTAATTTAATGTAGTGAATGAACTGCTTTGGCTGGTTTAGCCTAATAAAGTTCAGAATCACTGAACTCTAATTGATTGTGTGATGCCTTTTACTTCTCTCAGTGTGTGCAGCATTCTGCCTTAGTTTATACAGTAGAGGGACAGGTACAGTAGCCGAGGCCATAAACTGTGATGAATCACAAGCTAGGGATTAGAGAACAGACAGATCTGATGTTGAGGATCAGGGAGGCATGATGTGACTAGGATGTGAGATACAATGTTAACCAATCCACTCCAAACAGATGGCTGTCTTGAAGTCGAGGAACAGTATTTTATGGGGATTTGTTAAGCTTGAAAACTGAGATTACATACTGTACATCTGATTGAAAGGCAATGCTCTGTATAACTGTATATTGGATTGAAGATGACCACCAGATTCAGAACAGCAGATGTTTACGAGGCAGCAAATGTAACCAGACCTGACAGGAAGAGAACCCCGGCAGCACAATTGAAAATCAGCACACCAGTGAGCACAAAGAGAGGAGGAAAGGAAAATCCTGTGCCACCAGTAAAATGCTTGATTTTACAGAAAGGAGCCCAAGAAGTACACAGTAAGACAATTTTCTTTTGAATTATTGTTTTGAAAAATAGCTATTACAATAGATCTCAACTGCTAGGAATTTCATATAGTGTCATGAATCTGACAAACAAATTTACCCTTGCTCACCAAATACTTTATCTACTGATGTTCATTATAATGTTAATACTATTTATGTGCATACAAACTACAAAACATTTTAAGTAATCCAATAGAAACTCTCCTCAACACTAAACATATGTTGACTACAAATATTAAAAGTATTATTCTTTTTCCAGATGGTCCCCCAGTCCAATTTTCCAGATGGGCACCCTGCACCTCAGTCAGACCCTGACAAGTGTACTTCAAAGGCAGGCAGGCAGGCAATATTCTGTTTTAAATATGTTGATTCTAACTGCATTTCTTTGTTCCAAAAGTGTGATATCATTGTCAGGGACAATGAACCATCATTTTACAAAGAGTGTGAACAAAACCTAATCTCAGAGTCTGATGCACAAGAGAAGGCAGCTGTACAGGACAGAGCAGGATCCAAGCAGCAGGCCTGTCCAGAGGACACAGAAGCACCAGAGCAGCTGGTCTGTCCAGAGGACATGGAATCCCAACAGCAGCAGGCTCATCCAGAGAACAAGGAACTGCCCAAGCAACAGGCCAACCCAGAGGACCAAGAAGCACCAGAGCAGTAGGTGGGGGGCACATGAGGGGAAGGCAGCTACAGAGAACAAAGTGACAGGGGCTAATGTGAAAACAGCTTGAACATAGAACAGAGTGGGAGAGAGAGAGAGTGAGAAACAAATTTGAGTGTTTTATGAGGAAAAACATAAAAGAATGGAAACAGGAATGCCAACAGAACATGGATACAATGGAACATCTAAAGGCAGGGCAAGTCCATCTGCAAGTAATGATTCAAGACCTGAAAAAGAGAATTAGAGAAATGTGCAGCAAATGTCAAAGCCATGGACATCAACACCACTGCAGAGGCACAGAACAACTAGTCTTTTAGAAGAAACTAACAAAATAGAGGCGGGGGAAATGTGTGACTCATTGCAAGACAGTGACACTGCCCAAGGCAATGACAGATGAAAGGGCACCTGACTATATCATTTCCACTGAGAACAGTCCATGAGCACATCATGGGTAGAATGAACATTCTGCCAGATATGGACATTGTGTCTCTCACAAAGGGGGAAAGAGATCTCAGGTGCTGGAACTCAAATCCAAATGCCTTGCGGTACTGATTGTTCATGCCCTTGTGCCGTAGAACATATATGTGCAATGGGCAAATAAAGTCAGCTATGATGACACAAAGGGCAAACAATGGCTGCTCAGAAATTTAATCAATGTTATCTTGGACCATGTCAGGTGGCAATTTGATTTAACACTACCAACTCTATTGAAAAAAAGGGACAGAATAAATGAAGAGCTATGAATGGTGAGGAAAAGTGAAACATACCCATTGACATAGTACTGCACTGTCTGACCATGAAATGTCTATTTTCATATTACTGATTTCTAAAATGTTTTCCAGTTGTGTGTTTCTGCAGTGTATTTGTGCTTTTGTCCCCTAAAATGTGTGTTTTCATATTACTGCCTTAAAAATATTTATATTCACTGTACATTGAAAAATCATCATTGCAAAAAGTGCTCTGCTATGCTGCGTAATATCCTACTATCCTCTTCAGTTTTCACCAAAAAAGCAGAGCACCGTATTTGTGTTTTGTTACTTGCTTGCTTTGCTCCATGCTGTATAATGAAATATTTCCTTTTCAAGTTGCAGGCTGTGCTATCCTGTATAAATATCAAAAGGAGGGGTATTTTTGTTTTTTTATTTTTGTTTGTAGAATATTGTTTTGAAGTTTGAAAATACGTCTTTAATGGAATCAGACTTTTTAATAACTCTGCAAACAAAAAGTGCTTTTTAAGACAATAAATGATCTGACGCAACACAACTTTAAAGGGTTGGGAGGGGGTAGAAATACTGTATAGCAGTAGGAAAAACAGGGATGAGATTACAAAGGCTAATGTTACTTACAGAGCATGGCCAGATATTCAAAAGTAATGAGGGCACTAAGAGGTTGTTTGCCTGTGCTAACCAGGTTTTATGCCTGATTCGTGGGTGGGGTCTATATTCAGAGACCCCACAGTGCAGGCAAAACCCATTAGTGCTCGAATGCTAACATACTGCTTCACCCATATAAATGAGAGGGTCCTCCCTGCACACGGGTGCAGCAGCAAATTCAAAGTTTTGCACCAGTGGTAGATGCCACGCAAATGGGCACAGGTTGCCACTGTTGCAAACCCTCACATAGTGAGGCACAAGGCCCCGGTGGCAGGAATTGGTACTGCAGCCACCCTCCCCCAACCCATGAACCCTGTAGTTGTTAAACAATGCATGCCCTAGTATCTAGTGGCACCCCCTGCCCACTGATTGCCCATCCCCATACAGTTCCTCCTGTTCCTCATGTCTAGTGGCAAACCCTACCCTCAGATCACCTGTCCCCATAACAGTCATCTCATCTCTGGTGTCCAGTGGCACCACCCCACCCTCCAATCACCAGTCCCCATACAGTTTCTCATATCCCTGATGTCTAGTGGTCCCCTACCTTCCAATCACTAGTACCCATACAATTCCTCATGTCTTTGGTGTCTAGTGGCACCCCCCGCCCCTCTGATCACCCATCCCCATAATATTCCTCCTGACCCTGGTGTATAGTGATACCCCTGCCCGCTGCTTGCTTGTTCCCATAATATTCCTCCTGTCCCTGGTGACTAGTGGCACCCTCCACCCTCCGATCTCCTAGCCTCATAAAATTCCTCCTGCCCCTGATGTCTTGTGGCACCCACACCCTCCTATCACCAGTCCCAATAATAATTCTCTCTTCCCTGGTGTCTAATGGTACCCCCCCATCCACTGAGCACCCATCCTAGTACCAACCCCAAGTCCTTAGTTATCTAGCAACCCCCCACATCACTCTCATAGAGCTTACAACCCAGTCAAACTCCCATACCTAAGTAAGATGGTGCCACGTGGAGAGCCCAGTACAATGACTAGCACAGCCCTTCTCCTCCACCTCCTCTGCTGGCTGGCTTATGGAAGCACAGACAGCACATGTACAGTATACTATACGTGAACTCACTGTCCTCTCATATGGCAGCCATCTGAAGAGGTGAGAGGAAGGCTGTGCCAGTCATTGTATTTGGCTCTCTGCATAGCACTGCCTTACTTAGGTATGGGGTAGGACAGGGGAGTTGGCTGAGTTGTGTGATCTTTCTGGGTGGTATGGGGGTCACAGGCCACAAGGGACTGGGGTTTGGTATCATAACGGGTACTTGGTGAGTGGAAGGGACCACTAGACACCAGTGACAAGAGGAATATTACAGGACTGGTGGTTGTAGGGTGGGATATGCCACTAGACGCCAGAGTCAGGAGGAATTTTATGTAGACAGGTGGTCAGAGGGTGGGGGATGCCACTAGTCACCAGGAACAAGAGGAATATTTTAGAGAAAGGTAAGTGGAGGGAGGGGGTGCCACTGGAAACCAGGGACAGGAGGTGTATTATGGGGATGGGCAATTGGAGGACAGGAGGAGATCCCTCAGTCTCTCCTCATAAGGGCTTTTGGTGCATCCCCTGTACCATGGACTAACTACAACCTCTCTATGTCCTTTCTGAGGTGCAGCTCCAGAACTGGACACAATATCAATCAATCAATCAATCAAATCTTTATTTATTCAGGTGAACATCATTGAGCACAGCTCATTTGCAAGATGGACCTGATAAGGTCAAGGTTCAATAGTAATTACACATACAGGTATGTTAAGAACACTTATATACAATATACCAAAACATTGTTGCCTAAACATAAAGACAAGTAGGGACACATGGATGTACACTATCTAACATAATATATATACATATCAACAAGGGATGTTCATTAGTAAGTCTCTTAAGTAAAGCATCCAATATCTCAATACTAAGGGGTTAGGGACCATAAAGGACAAGGAGACTTTGCAGTGATAAGATGTAGGGGTGGCCTGGGCAGGGGCTGGGGATAGCCCCAGGTGATGTATAGTATGGATGAGGACTACGGTAAGAGCCAAGAAGTAATGGGAGAGGACTATAGACAGGATGTACGGGGACTATGGAATTGAATGATTAGAAGGTGTAATGTCATCTGTTATTCAAGGTGGGGTCTCACCAGCAAGAGATATAGTGGCAACACTACTTTCCTCCTACTGCTAGAGATACCTCTCTCTATACAGTCTAGCATTCCACTGTCTATACCTCCTGCTTTGTCAAACTGCCCTGCAACTTTGAGGTCATCAGATATGATAACCTCAAGGTCCATTTCCTGCTTACTTACTGTCATTTCATCCCCCCCATATTATACTCATCTCTTGGGTTCCTATTTCCTAGATGCGTGATTTTTCATTTTTTGGCATTGAAACCCAATTGCCATGCCCTTGACCACTTCTAGAGTTTCGCAAGATTCCTACACATTTTCTGCATCCCCTTCAGAGTGTTCACCCTATTGCAGATGTTGGTGCCATCTGCAAACAGACATAGTTCTTCTGCAATGTCACTTATGAAGATGTTGAAGAGTACCAGTCATAGTACTGAGCGCTGTGGCACCCCAATGGTCACTCTGTCATCATTAGAGTGAGTATCACTACCACCACCCTCTGACACCTATCCATTAACCAGTTTTTAATCCAGTTTACCACTTTGGATGCCACTCCTTCGCTGCTCAGTTTCTTTATCAATTTCCTGTGTGCTACTGTGTCAGATGTCTTGCTAAAGTTCAGATAGTCCACATCCACTGCCCTACCTTGATCTATATTCCTTATTACCCAGTGAAAGAAATCAATCAAATTTGTCTGTCATCCCCCCCCCCATGAATCCATGCTGCCTGTGGTCTTACAGCCCAATGGTTTCAAGATACTCTGCCAACCTTTCCATTAAAAAGGCTTTCATTAATTTCCCTCCCGCTGAGGTGAGACTGACTGACATATGGTTTCTAGCCTCCTCCCTGCTGCCATTCCTTTGTAAAGGAAAGCATTAACCACTACACTACCGACAAGGTTAGGACATTCTCTCCTCACGGGGCTTCTCATGCAAACTCTACACCATTTTATTTGCCCTCCTCTGGACTGCTGCAACACTGTCTATGTCCTTTCTGTGGTTACACATGTAGGATCACTGCTAGGGCTGCAGTGCCTGACACTGACTGGCGGTGGTGACTGGACTCCTTCTGAAGCAGAACTATAAGCTGGGAATGTATCAGCTGGATGATGCCATGTTGCCGGATTAGTAAAATAAATCATCTTATCCCAGTTCCAGTGCCCAGCTGCCCTTGACTCTAAGCTTGACTCTGACCTGAGTAGAAAATGGGCCTGTTAGTTAGGAGGATGCCACATTCCTGTTTTAAATGATTGGCCAGAACACTTATGTAAGTAAAAAGAAGGCTGACCCAACTGATCTTATATCACACTGGTTGCAAAATGTTTTCAGTGGCTTTGTGGTGTCATCTATAAATACTGCATTACTGCAGAAGATCTCTTTAGCTTTTTAACAACAATGGCTTCTGGGGGTATTTCCTGAGAAACTGGGTGATGACTGTGAGAGACTGTCTTTGAGGCACTGTGGAATGGAATTGATGGTTGATGGCAGCAGCAGCGTAGTAAGATGTAGTACAGTGTTATTGGGTTAATATAGGGGCTAGGGCTTGACTAATGTTTTCTCTGCTGAAAGAATTACAGTAAATCTATGCCAGAGTCAGACTCACAGCCACTTTCTTCACATATAGTAGAGACTGAGCAGCACTGGGCTGTGTGGTGCTCCTGCACAATATGGGATATGCCATATAGTGGGTCAAGCCAGACTAGCAAGTATCGCCACACTCACACTGGTGGCTGTGGTGTGGCAGCAGTTGTGTTACTTCCACAAGATGGAAGCAGATGTGCATGGTTTCTAATTTATGGGTAGATCATTTTAACTTGTTCTCATCTATTAGATGAGGAACTGAAAACAGCAGCATTTGATGGAAAAGGAGGAAGCCAATTTACTTCTGAACTGCTTAGGGCAGTGTCATCAGATGCACTGAAAGATCTGAAAAGCTGCAAGGAATGGGACTTGAATCAGTGGACCTTTTTGGACTATTGAATGAGGTGTTCTTTGGCCATCCTATCACATGCACAGCCCTAGCCTGCACAGCCCCATGACCACCAGTCTAACCACCATGAACATCTCCATATCCACTACCAGATATAGAAGTTGTACTTATTGGAAGGAACTGGAATGCTGGAACCTTTCCCTGCACCTTCCCTCCCTCCAGTATCTCTTTCTCCTGCTGTTGTTTTAGTCATGTTTCCTACCCAGCAGATGACACTACAATACAGCAGGATGCAGTGCAAAGTATAACTGCTTACCCCAATAAGTGTATATTGAAAATTTGATGACTACAAGAAACAAGAGATAGTCAACAAGCAAGACAGAGCCCCCCGACAGATCACACTGAGAGACAATGAGTTGAGAGAAATCTAACACACACACTCAAACCTCACACCATGACAGCAGCAGCCTACTTCACTTTTACTTCAGCACTGAACACAAACAAGTGTGCTGCTACGAGGCTGTGCATCCTGTCTTAAAGGTTTGCAGTTTCAAAGCACAGCAGGGGTTGGTGGCACACAATTACAGACAAAGCCATGCTGCAAACTTATTACATATAGGTAAGTGCTTTATTAGTCAGAAATCCATCTCTACTTCAGATGTTCAGTACATAAAATAATTGTATTCCAAACAATATCAGCAAGCAGGCAAGCTTCCACCTGATGCCTAAGCACTTAGTCTTGTTTCGAGGCTTCATCAGAGGGTCTGTTGCAAGTGTTGAGCATGACTCTGTGTGTAAGTGTGTGTCACCAACCCATGCTGTACTTTGCTTTCCTTCACTATTCACAAAAGGTACTTGGGTTCATATCTCAAATACTGATACTGCAGTGCAGCATGAGGGGGGTGCTGCACTCCTGAGGTGCCATCTTTTGGATGAGATGTTAAACCAAGGTCCCATCTGCCTGTTCTGGTGGTAGTTCAGGTGGATGTTAAAGATCCCATGGCACTTCTCAAAAAGAGTAGGGGGAATTTTTATTAATGAAACATATAAAAACAAATCATAAAACTGTTACATTACACTCAATATTATACAGAAACAGAAAATAATGAAAAACCTAATAAAACAAATATGTATTACATGCATACAAAAATTATAATAACTAATACAATCCTTCTTTTAATTCTGAAAAAAGAAAATCCCCTTCCCCCTTTTCATGACTCCCCCACCCTTACTTTTGTCTTATGATACTTTTCTTTTATAGGAAATATTTCTTATTCATGATACAAGATTAAACCTAACTATTACCATACCCCTCTTTTATACTCTTCCTTTCTAGTATTATCCTGTGAGGTCACTTCACTTCAGATAAATGATCTTCATTTTACACTATCTTTTTTTATATATTTTATGAAATAAGCAAACCCTCACCACCATTTTAAAACCTTTTTAGGTGAAAAAACATTAGCATCTTTAAGGTAAATTTTAAGCATGGCTTGCTGGACCAAAATACTCAATGTCTCAAAGGGCATCCATTTTTGTTGCAGAACCCATTGGCATCTTGCCTGCGATAAGTAAAAAAACATATATAACATAGAAACAGCATTAAAGTATCAAGGTGGTACTGCAACCCTATATGAGAATGGTAACCTAGTATCAAGAAATCATAAGGTAAATGCTTCAACCATGCCAGATTCCATTTATTAGCTAGAAAGACCCATAAAAACTTTACAGAGAAACATGTAAATAAATAATGGTCCATTGTTTCCTCCTGGTTTATGCATTCCAAATAGGGACAATTTCTCTTTTCTCTTATTTTGTGTTTGGCATTGCCTCTTATATTAATTCTACCATATGTTGATAACCAGAGATGTTCCCACATAATAGGGTGGACACTCTGGTTATTAAGTTGCGCAAGAACAAATTTGTTATTTTCAGGGGGGCAGTTTTTAAAACAGGGTTCTTTTGGGATAGTTTTGGTCAAAAATGCCTGATACAGATTCTTCCCTGAGCTAGATAAGATCTGCTGCTTGGTTAACCCCATTTATATAATTTTAAGGCCGTAGGTTTGAAAAAGACAGGCATGTGTAAATATTTAGTTACTTTTGGAGTGACTGTATTCCATGCCTGAAAATATCATGCTAATGTCAAACAGATCCATTTTTTTTGAATTGAGTCAATAACACCCAGACCGCATTTTACCGTTTGTGATATAAATAAATTATGGAAAAAAATGTCCGGATCAATCATTCCCAGACCTCCTTTTGACAATAGTAGACATGTATAACACCTTTTGATAGGTTTCACCTGTTGCCCCAAAACATTTAAAAAAACAAACTGCAAATTTTTGTTTTGGACTCAGTTGGTAGGGGGTTAATCATTGCCACGTATAACAAATTTGGTATAATAAACTGTTTTCTCACTTGTATCCTTTTAAGTTTTGACATCAACCAGTGTTTCCATCTATTGATTTTAGTCTCTACCTTGTTTAAACCATGCTCCCAATTTAATTTGGCATCATTCTGTGGTGCAAAAGTAATACCAAGTATCTTTATGAGTTCTGATGAAATAATAATCTCTTCAGTTTGTAATGGTTCAGGGTAACCTGATCCTACAAAAAGTCCTTTGCATTTTGTTTTATTAATTTTAGAATTTGAAAGAGAAGAATATTCTGCCATTTCTTGAAAAAAATTAGGTATTTGTGTATGGTCTGCAAAGAAAAGACAGATATCATCTGCATATGCTTGTAAGTGTAAACTTTCTCTTATTCCTGTTCCTGTAATGCCCACCCATCTAGGATAGTCAGACAATTTTCTTATTAAAGGATCTAGGGAAAATATGTAAAGCAGTTGGCTGAGTGGGCACCCCTGTCTCACTCCTATCCTTCTAGCAAAATGAAGCACAAACAAGCTCGGCTCACCAGCGGCACTGATAAACCAAAAAGTAGGTTCCAATAAAAAGTCATTTATTTATAATAAAATGGACAAGATATAAATGGACTGCATAGCAAGCAAGTGCACCCCTATCCAAAAACAGTCGTGGTTGACGTTTCACGTCACTCTGACACTTTTTCCAGACATGGGGGCTAGTTAATCATCGCCACTATTTATAGTGCCCATAATGCAAGAAGCAGTTACCATTTAAAGCAAAAGAACCCCTATACAATCACACACATATAAAAACATATGTGTGTGTGTATATATATATATATATATATATATATACTGTATATATATATATATATATATATATACTGTACATATATATATATAGAGGCAAAAATCAGCGATCGATTAAAGAGTTAGCCAGTTGTTAGTGAGGCCAATTGTTGAGCCTTGATTTCTCGCCATTTCAACCGGCACAGTGATTGATCGCCAGCCCCAACTCTCACCCTCATGACATGTGTAAGCAGCAGAAGTATAGGAGAATGGGGTGAGAGTTAGGACCATGATCCCAATGCACGCCCAATGCCGGTTGGGGTGGGCAGGGGGTCCAAGGGGTTTTCAACCCTAACAGCTAATTCTCACTTTTGTCGCTGTGAACAACCCTAACTAATGCATTAAATGGAGTTTTTGCCTCTAATTTCCTCTTTTGAGAATGATAATGAGAAATAGTGAATGTAGTAGGGTGGAGCGGGGCCCTTTGGGCCTCAAGGCCCCGCCTACATGATGTGTTGTGGCATACTAACAGGGACAGCAACGCAAACAGAAATGCTAACAGTGGCGCACATGGTAACACAAGCACGAATGAGAACAGAAAGGGTAACGCACATGGTGGCGTAGATGGGAATGGTCTGCCACGTGATGTGTTGTCACATAGTAACATGGTGCCTGCAAACAGAAATGTCAATGGGCAAGGTGATGTAAAGTGAAACAGTAAGATAAACAGTACTGTAGACAGAAATGGCAAAAAATAACAGAAACACAAGCGCAAATGAAAACGCAAAGGATAACACACATGGTGGTGCAGACATTAATGGTAAGTGAAATGGGTACGGATCCTCAAGCGGAAAGGGCAACAGTAACAGTAATGTAAGTGCACAGGCTGGTTTTCCCCAAAACCTGCATTGAGAAAGACAGTGAGTACAAATAATGTATGCAAAATAATGAGTATCGGTGCAGAAAATGAGATCTTGGAATACTAAATACATTATATCTCAGGAACCGTAAGACGTTGAAAAAAAATTTAAAAGTCACATTATTTACAACTGTCCTGGCTAATTTGAATCTTAGCCCCAGAAAATTTCCAACGAAAAGTCTGTATCTCGCACCGTTTCCGAGATACGGGCCCTGAAAGGCGCGGCAACGCCGTAATGTTATCCTATGGGAAAAAAAGAAAAGTTCGGAGCACCATAACTTTGCCTCCCTGTAATGTTTTTTCACCAAACTACTGAAAGGCACATCTGTGGGCTGTTGGCTGTCTTTCCTCCAAATTTCAGGAAAAAAGACCAAACTGTTATTTTGCAGCAGGGCTCCAAATGATTTCTGTTAAGTGTCGGGCGCCGTAATGTTATCCTATGGGAAAAAACGTCAATTTTGGAGTGCTGTAACTTTGCCGCCATGTGATATTTGTTCACCAAACTACTGAAAGGCACATCTGTGTACTGTTGGCTGTCTTCCCTCCAAATTTCAGGAAAAAAGACCAAACCGTTATTTTGCAGCAGGGTGCCAAAGGATTCATGTAATGCTTCGGGCGCCGTAATGTTATCCTATGGGAAAAACTGTCAACTTTGGAGTGCCATAACTTTGCCGCCGTGTAATATTTTTTCAATACAACACTGAAAGGCACATCTGTGAGATGTCGGCTGCGTTTCCTCCAAATTTCAGCCCAAAACTCCGAACGGTTATTTTGCAGTGCAGTGCCAAAGAATTGCTGTCATTTTCCCACAGACTAGAAAATTACTGTCGCAATTTGTGAAAGCTTTAAAAAGTTCGACACTTTCGTGAGCACGAAAGTAATTTGTGAAAGTACTTTTTCCAGAAATTTGAAAAACATATTTCTGGGCTGTTTTACCACAAAATAAAGACATGGCAAGCATCCACAGGGCCCGAATAGCTAAATACAAAAAGAATTACGTTGCTAGAGGGTCTCAAATTTAAATGCCAACCATTTTTCTGATCACCAACTGAAAACAAAATGGCAGATTTGCGAAAGTAACAGGCCCATTTGCGAAAGTAAAAATGCATTTGTGACACTGTCGAACTTTTTGTTAACTTTTTCCCATTGACTTATAATGGGAAACTGTTTTTTGAATAACTTTTGAACCGTTTAATATTTTTTCACCAAATCTTCAAAAGGCACATCGGGAACCCCGCCTGCACATTCCCTGAAGATTTGGGGCCGGTCACACAAACCGTACGACCTGTACGCGCGACTATAGAATTCCAGAAAAGCGTAAACGCGCGCACAGATCACGCTTAATAACTCCGCAACCGTATATCCGATCAGTACGAAACTTGGCAGATCACAAGGCCTATGGGTCTTGATCATACATTCCAAATTTCTGGCAAATCCATCAAACAGTTGCAAAGTTATTAAGGTGCAAAATTTGGGTTTAATATGGAAATGGCTCCTCTAACTATAATATATATATATATATATATATATACACTAACACCATAAATAGGTGAATGTGAAAAATGACAAAGACAATACTATACCATACAATAGGTATGTAGAATATAAAAAATGAAGAATACAAAATATACATAAATATAATAAGGTGAAGAATATCTTTATAATCAGTAGTCTTAAAGACTAGACTTCATGTAAATAGATAAGCATCAAGTGGTACCATCTAATGGTCAAATGGTATATAATCCCTAAAGGCAGATACATAAAAAATCTCTCTTAAGGTGATTTTTTGTATGTTTTGTTGTGTTTCTCCACAGAAAAAGCTGTTACTACAACATCAGTCTTCCTAAGTAAATCATAATAATCATCCATCTATAGGTTCTAAATATAAACTACCGCATATTCATATTGCTAACCATAGAAATGTATAAGATGGCAATATAATGCCATATTATTACCAAATTGAGTACTATCATTCAACATACATACAGGGCACATAGAATTTCAATGCCTAAGATAGCACAACAAGTGCTCACCACTGTATGTATGATGTATTGTTAGTTACAACAATAAATAGAACAATGGAGCAAAAAGCCAAAGACAAAATAATATTCAAAACAAAGGAAAGGGATGTGCAAAGATCAAAGAGCAGCATAAAGGCAATGAACAAGCAACATTATTTTCAATAGCAATATAGTTAATTTTCTTTTTTTGAGGAAAGGAACCAACTGAAAATGTTCATTTAAGCCCAGATAGCTACCAGCTTTCAGTCTGTATTGCCAATAACTTTGCCTGCAAAGCAGTTTTTTATCAAGGTCGCCACCTCTTGGTCCTAACAAGACCTTTTCCAGACCCAAAAGGTAAAAACATGACTTGGACCAGCAGTCTTACAGTGGAATGCAAGGGCATTATGTTCTGTCCCATGTCTAATATGACTCTCATGTTCAAGAATCCTTTCTCTTAGTTTCCTCTTAGTTTTTCTTACATAGTAGCAGCTATAAGAGCATACTGTCAAATACACCATTGACTCTGTATTGCAAAAAATGAAAGATTTTACCTGAAGTTTTTCTTTTGTTCTTTCAAACATGAGTTCTGTTCCAACCATAATCCAGTAATCCAGTGACGTGCTGAGCAATTGCCACATTTGTACATTCCCACTGGAAGATGTTCCCTTTTCTGCTGTACCTGTTTCAGGCTATGTACCAAAATGTTTGACAGGTTCCTGCCCTTCCTGTATGTAATTCTTGGACCCTTATTCACAATCTCCTTTGGTGCAGGTTCCACTGCCAGAATATGCAAATGTTTTCTTATAATGTCTTCAAGATCTGTAGCCTGCATATTGAAGGTAGTAATAAAGTTAGAACATTGAGATCTACAGTTATTATTTTTTATTTTAGTCTTACCTCTATTGGTAGGCTCTCTTTGGTTATTATAGCATAACAGATCCTGCCTGTCCAATCCATCAACCTTCTGCCTGGCTGTCTGTAAATATTTGTTAGTATACCCCCTTGCTCTAAAACATTCAGTAAGGATATTAGCATTAGTATTGTACATCTCTACTGTATTGCAATTTTGTTTCACCCTCATATATTGTCCATAGGGTATACTGGAAATAATATGTCTAGGGTGGGCGCTCTGGAAGTACAAAATGGAATTTCTGTCAGTCCCTTTTCTATATAGGGTGTTATTTAAACCCGCTTTACCATCCTCACTGATTTCTAGATCCAAATATGTTATCTTAAAGACATCATATGTGAAAGTGAATTTTAAATTAGGATTTGTTGTTTCCAAGTATGTGACAAAATTATTCAATTCCACAGGTCCCCCTTCCACATTTAAATAATATTTTTGATAAAATGATGATAGAAATCCAGATGCTTTAAGAAAGGATTATAAGTGGCATCATAAACAAATAGCTTTTCCCACTGTGCAAGATACAAAGTGACATAGTTGGGGGTAAGAGCCACCCCCATTGCTGTCCCCTTCAAATGATGGTGCATGATAGCCAAAAATGAAAACACATTTTTATTCAAAACAAATTCTGCTAAATTTATACTAAATTTAATTAATTCATTTGAAAGAGTGGTACCTTCACACATTGTCTCCCTGTCTGCTTCTAGTCCCTCCTGATGGAGAATATTAGTGTACAGTGAGGCAATGTCCAAGGTAGCCAGAATCCACTCTGCCTCTACCATCATCTCCTGAAGAATACCCAGAATCCCGGATATATGCCCTGGACTTCTGTGCCACCAGTTTGATATAGAAATCCACACATTGAGCTAGTGGTTCTGTGAGTGAACCAGTACTGGAAACAATTGGTCTCATTGGTGGACATTCCAAATTTTTATGTATTTTCGTGAGTCCATAGATAGTGGCCTGCACCAGAAATTCCACTCTCAAAAAATTACTTGTTTCCAGATTGATCACCCCATTCAATCCTGCTTCATCCAGCATATAATTAATTTCCCTTTTGTACTCAAGTGTTGAATCAAAGAACAGTTTTCTATAAAATACAGTGTTGATAAGTTGTAATAACATCTCCTCTGTATACTTAACTTTAGCCATCACCAGAATAGCCCCCTTCCCCATCAGCATGTTTTATGGTGATGGCAGATCGATCCTGGAGCCTTTGTAATGCCTGCAGTTCCTCTCTAGTGCAATTTCTTCATACAGCAGGCAATTCCTCCTTAAGTTTAGCCACGTCCTGCTCACATGCTCTGAGAAACACCCCAAAAGCCATGTTTATAGGTGGAATATAGTCACTCCTACCCTTGTTTGAAACCCCGACTTGATTTGATGTCTAATGACTGGGTATATTTTTGTAGAGGTGTAAAGTAGTTTAAGATATTGGATCATTTTCCGGGGAATCCCATACACTTGTAATATGGAAAATAAAAATGGATGATATACCCGATCAAACGCCTTTTCCTGATCTATTGATAAAATGCTCCCAAATAAACCAGACAAGGATAGATTTTCAATAACATCTCTAAGTATCATAAGAGCATGCTGAATCTTTCTAGAAGGGAATCCACAATGTTGCTGGGGTGAAATTACCAAACTTGCATATTTTGTTAATCTTTTATTCAGAATATGAGTCAATATTTTATAATCTGCATTCAGAATCATGATTGGCCTCCAGTTTTGAAGCAACTTTCAGTCACCTGACTTAAAAAGAAAAATCAGCAAACCTAAAAATGAAGAATGCATATTATTTGTTGAAAAGAAATATGCATGGACTTTTTCTAAGCATAATGAAAGATCTTGTTTAAATATTTTATAAAATTATATGGGAAGCCCATCCACTCCAGGAGATTTTCCTGGTTTCAGGGAGTTAATTGCAGATTCAGTCTCCACCCTTTGTATTGGTTCCTGCATTACCTCTGCCTCATTCTGAAAATTTGGAAG
The DNA here is from genome assembly GCA_016271365.2 of Neoceratodus forsteri. NCBI lineage: Eukaryota > Metazoa > Chordata > Ceratodontiformes > Ceratodontidae > Neoceratodus > Neoceratodus forsteri. Next base: position 879,834,956 of record CM028131.1, on the reverse strand, counting down.
ATTTAAAGTTTGTAGATATGCAGTTATGTCATTTTCAGAAGGTGGTATTGTAGGGTCATGTGCAGAAATGAAATGTTCAATAATTTTATTAATTCCTATAATGGAACTGATTTGATTTCCTTCAGAGTCAATTAAACCTTCCATTTCTGTTGTTTTCATAGATTTACCAGCTTTATAAGGGTCACCTACTGGTGTTTTCTGAGTCCCCATTTAGAACATCACTTTCATAGTGCTTGCTCTGTCATATTGATAATTTGACATGTTATCTTTAACTACATTAATCTGGTCAGAATAATCATATCTCATGGTATTGGACCATGAAATTAAATTTTGAAGTTGCCTACAGAGTGACAAATAATGCAAATATTTATCATTTTCTTTTTGCCATATTTTTGCAGCCAGCATTTAAAATCAGCCTTCATGTCTATCCACCATTCTCCTATATCTACATACAGAAATCTTACTGTATCCCTGGCTCTGAGTAAATTTTTTATACCAGACAGAACTTGGGAATCTGATAAAACTGATTAGTTCAGTTTCCATCTATTAGTTTTTTTAGGTGAATTTAGGGTATCATTAAACTGGATTTACAGTGCCATATAATCAGAAAAAGCAACTGGGACAATTTGGAATGAGTTGTTCAGTAAATGTTTTGAAATAAATATGTGATCTATGGTTGTCATGTATTTCCCTCTTTTATAGGTAAAATTAGGGCCTGTTGTTTGAATCTCACTGCAATTTAATAGATCTGCTGAACTAACTACTTTCACCAGGGCATTGGTATAGCAATAGATTTTTTTTACTAGAATCAGTATTAAGTTTGTTTACCCTCACATCACAATTGAAATTCCCACAAAAAAAAAAAATTTGATGTGTAGTGACCAAAAAGGGTTTAACTAAATTTAACAAGGCCACCCTTTCTGCTTTTAATTGGGGACCATAACAATTAATCAATCTACAGTCCATATCCTTCCATTTTCCATCTAAAACTAAAACCCTACCTGGCACCAGGTCTACTAATTTAACAAGTGAAAACTTATAAGAATTAAAAAAAGCAGCCCCACCACATCTGCCCAATCTTGCCCGAACAACCAGTAAGAAGGACCCCATGACCATTCCCCTTTAAATAATCTCTCTTGATATTCGGAAAACATCCATGTCTCTTGGATAAAACAAATATCCAGAGAAGATTCATGAATGTAGCTGAACATCACCTGATGTTTCAAAGTACTCAGAATACTATGAACGTTTAGAGTTCCAACCCGCAAAGGAGCTAAGCTACCTTTTCCTTTTCTGTTTTTTCCCCTCTGTATCCTACAAGCTCCTGGTTTGGAACATCTTGTTCCTTTCCCTGGGATTGAGTATCAGAATCTGCTAATTCCATTTCTGATTCACCCCATTCAGGAGTCAAAACGGCATAGGAGTTCGAAGTTATGATTTTAACATCTGGAGGAGCAGATGGTAGCTTAATGTTCCTGGAAGATCTGCTTTTAGGGATAAGAGGAGTGGGCGGGGGGTCCGTCTGCCTTATGAGCTGTGCATTCAGGGTCAGTGTAGCACACTGGAATTAGCATCCCAGTCATAGGAAGAGGGACTGGAAAATGCGTGGTTTCCTGGGAAAGTATGGGGGGGGTCTAACACCTCCACTACCTCTAGCACTTGGGGGTCCCTTGGTTCTTCTCTATCAGGAGGGGGAGATGTAGGCTGAACTTCTTTCTGTAATACAGAATCTTGTGTATGTTGAATAAGCAGGTCTGGGCTCCTGCAAGAAGCCTTATTTCTAGCTGCCCATGGACATTCTTAAAACACATGCCCAAACTCTTCGCACAGATCACATTTTGTGTGAGAAGCACACTGCATTGAAATATGATCAATCTCTCCACAGTTTTCACAGCAGAACTTATCACATGAGCTGGACAAATGCGTCCTGGCCCTGCAGTTGTAGCAGGTCCTAGGCTGCCCTGTGTAGAAACATACTTTACGATTCCTTCCTAGCATGAAATAATTTGTGCTATGGTTATTGCCCGAATCTGTATTCCAAAGCTTCACTTTATATTTCCACCCTCCCATCCAAAATAGCTCTGTGTCCAGAATTTCCTCAGGATCACTCAATATTTCACACTTCTGTGTCAACCAATAAGTTATGTCCTTCACATGGACCCCCTCATTCCTAAACATAACAGTAACATACTTCACCAAAGGTTTAGTTAAAGGGATCACAAAAAGGGGGTCCATGTGGGGAAGAACTTGACCTGGTTTTGCCATTCTCAAAAAATGTACAGGGCATATGCAGTACGGAAGCTCACATCATAGTTGTCTTCTCCAGTGATGTTTATGAATGCAAACTCTTCATGTGGGAACAATGTAAAGAATCTTTTATTAAAGTCTTCCCCATGTAATGTCTGTCAGGCCTATCCTCTATGCCCCCTTTGTATCTGATTCACACAGCATTCCTACGAGGAGCTGGTTCCTTTTTTTGGAAAATAAGTCAGATAAAAATGGTTTCTGAGGTTGTGCTTGGTCCTGTTGGGGATCTTCACTTTCCCTGGGAGTGCCTTCAGACTCCCTACTTCACTAGTCCTTCTCCCATGATCCATGAGGGCTGGTTCCCCCTCTGTTATAGACTCCTTCTCATTTTTAAGCAAGACAACTTGTGCAGGTTGTGTTTCCATTTTATCCTATATGACTGGTTCTGGTTTCAAAATAACATATTGGGGATTTATGTTAGGATGCCATTCTGAATTCTGAGATGAAAAATTGAATTTAGGATCCCACTCTGGAACTGGTAACCATGTCCCACTTGGTGTTTGTTTCCACCCAGCCTCAGATAATGCCTTTTTTGGTAACCATGAGTCACAAGGACATACTGGTACATCAGGCAGAGAAGTAGAAATACCATTAGACTTAGTGTTCAAAGCCTGCGGTTCTTTGTTTAGTATGCCAAAAGCAAGGTCTCCAACTTTGATATGCCGTTTAGCTAATGTAACAGCATTCCATTTAGTTTTTATGTTCTCATTGGACCCTGATTTACTTAAAGACCTCTTTACAGTAAAAGAATATGATGTGACACCATCCTGTTTCAGAGGTTTAGTTTGGTATACAGGTTCTCCTTGGGAAAGAGGCATTAAGTTAGCCCACGGTGCTACGTAGAGCTTTCAGAAAATAAGCCTGAAGTTTTTGACATAGCCTCAGCTTGGTTACTTGAAAGAGTAGGTTGGGCTGTCCTCTAACAAAGTTTTTCACCTTTATGCTTTAAATCAACATCCTCACTTTCTTTTAAGCTTTCAGTACAGTTTATGCGGCTCTAGGCATTCGCTGCACTTTGCACTGTTACTGCCAGACGGTTTAAACAATAGCTTTTACTCGGATGTAAAATTTACAATGGAAATAACTGTAGGTGACTCACCCAGCCCTGCCTGGGGCTCTGATGTTGCTGCATCATGCTGCTGGTTGACAGGTAGTGCAGTTATTTTGACATCAAAGCCAAGCACTAAGGTCTTCCTCTTTTTTAGACGTCTGGCCATTTCTTCAGATATTTGCTGAAGCACATAACTATCTGTTTCCTCAGGTATTAAATCCAGCTCAGTTTTAACTTCTTCTTGGTTCACCATTACATTGCTTAAATCTTCCATAGATCCAAAGGTTTCAGTGATATCTCCAGCATCTTCATCCATATCATTCAATAAAGTTTTCACTAGATCCTAGGCCTCTGGTACAAGACAGGTATGGACAGGTGAGGCCTGCTCCCCTACCTCCACAGCATCCATATCCTTCTAAATCTGTTCTGGACTGGCCATGCTCACAGCCAGTGAGGCCCCCTACAGTCAGAGTAGGGGAATGTTTTATTGCAAAAATACATTACATCATGACAATAAATACAGATGTATACACACAAATCCACATTACTACACCATGTGCATAGTCTCATAAATAAAGTCCCACACAAAATCCAAGAAAATATTAAAAAGAAAAATACACAAAGAAAACATAACCCAGCAATCACAATACCTTTACTATACCCCACAATTCCAGATCAATACCCCCTTCCTCCCTATATACATACACTATTTACATTAATCAGTTCAACCAGAAAATATTTCTTCATAAATCTTGAAATTTCCCTCTATCAAAAATCCTAGACTGCTTCAACTTTAGTTGTTTTAAAGCTTCTTCAATCTGATTTATTATCACACTATTTGTGGGTATTCACATGTTGTAAATAAAACTGGCATCTGTCCTGCCAAAAATAATATTTAATACAGGCAAAAACAACATTTAACGTACTAGGATGATACCTGGTATAAATCCCTGTGTATTCTACTAATACGAAGCACTCATATTGTATATGCTGTAAAGGACTCCAATGCCACCTAGTGGCTATATCAATCCAAAATTGTCTAGTGTGCAAACAACAAATGAATCAAGCATTTGGCAATGCCGAATGCTTGTTTGATGGCATTGGCATTGGTAGTGTAGGAGTTAGAGAGATGCATAATAGGAATGACAGTGAAGTATTGAACTGAAGCCAACTGCACCACCACCCTGCAGAAAAAGTGAAGCCACGAGCATGCATAGAAACTGCGCAACGCACTCCCATAATGTAATTAGTTTGAGAATATTTTACAGCAGATTGTCAATGCAGGCATTTAGGGACCTCTGCTCATGAACAGTGTCACTGTAATTTTCTTAATCTGTCCTGAAAAATGATTTCCCACAGCGACCACGCATTTCTGCGCTGGAAGTGTGAAAACACATTTCGGCCAGGGTGTGAAAAATGACAGCTGTACTCTTCATAAGGAGGTGTGGAAAAATGCCAGTGGTGAAAATCTGGACTGAAATTATTACAAATTCATGAACTTACGAGGGTGCGGGGAAACTGTGCAATTCTCGCTCATAACACAGTCATTTTATGGACTTTTGTCACCAAGTTTTTAACATAACCATTTTAAGACCTCTGCTCATGAACAGTATCACTGTGATTTTCTTAATATGTCCTGAACATTGATTTTGCATGCCAACTGCGTCATTGTGCACTACATGAACGGAAACACATTTTGGGCAAGATGTGAAAAATGACAGCTGTACTGCTCATAAGGAGGTGTGGTAAAATAGCAGTGTTGAAAATCTGGAATGAAAATATTACAAATTTGCGAACTTATGAGTGTGCTTAGGAACTACGCAATGCACGCTCGTAAATCAGTCATTTTTGGGAATTTTTTCACCAAATTTTCAACATAGTGTTTTTGGTGACCTACCTCATGAACTGTGACAGTGTTGTTTCATAAATCAGTCCCAAAAGGTGGTTCCACGCAGTGACCACAAAATCACCTTTTGGGGCCAATTAATGACATGATAGTGCCAGAATTCATAAGGAGGGGTCCCAAAAACCCCATCTTGAAAATTTGGTGAAAAAATTCCCAAAAATGGCTGAGATATGCACCAAAGTTGAAAAAACTCTATTTATGCCATTATACAGCTTACCGGCATTTCTTCAGTTTGCGGTCGGCTTTGAAGAGTGCAGACATGTTCCTGGTCCACTGAAGATCTTAACGCTGGAATCCAGAGGTACATATGGGGTCAGGGGTGTGTAGGGAGGTGGATGCACAGAGGGTGGGCATGGGTTGGGGTGGGGGCTAGACAATCAATGAGGGACCGTTTTTATTTTCAGGTGTTTTTCTTTCTAGGAAGACAACGCAGGACTTGTGCCATGCTGGGATGGGCTGCCAGCTTGGTAGCTGAAAGTTTTTGAGGGGGTCAGTGGAGCTGACAGGGATTGAGCACCCTCGTCGGCTATACAGATGTGTGCCATGCTGGGGTGGGCTCCCAGCATGGCAATTGAAAATCTGTGGGGGTTTGGGGGGTGTTGAGTGGAACCGATGGGGGATTGGCACCCCATCACCATGCTCACTTTTGCCATGTTGGGGTGGGCTCCCAGTGTGGCACCTAGATGTCTGGGGGGGCACCCCCGTCAGCTGTACTATGTGCGGTGGGGGAGCGCATGAGCATGCTGGAGTGGGCTCCCAGTAAACTACTTGAGTATTTGGGGAGGGGGGAACTTCAAGGGAGCTGTCTATGACAGCTCTGTACAGGATGCAGTGCTGAGTGTAGGCAGTTTGCATAGTGCCAATGGCAGTATGTAAATTACCTGCCAACGGCAGTATGAAAATTGCCTACATGTTACAACCACTGATTGCAGTGGTTTTCCACTTTCAACTGTATGCCACTGCATCTGAAAGGCTGTTATAGACAGCTCGGACTTTCATTGGCGTGGTGCAGCCGTGCCTGCAAGAGGGAGCAGGGCATTGGGACTAGGGGAGGCACACCTACAAAAACTCGTATGGTGGCACTATGTTTCTTGCACATATGTGCAAGCAAACAAAAATATTTTTGTAATTCTTCTTGACCATTGCACCCTAATCTCAAACATAACCTATCTGCCATAGGTTTATGTTTCCAATTCCCTTTAACCCCTAGTCTCCCATGGCAACACAACCACTGAGTATCCCACATGATCTCAGGTATTCTAATATTTTTTAATACATTTAAAGTAAACCAAACTTTAGTGGGGCGACATCGAGGGAAATCAACTTGTGTTGCATGATTTTTACCCATCACTAATGTGTATAAGGGTTTTCTTTGCATAGAAACTGTCTCTTGCTTGCTCAAATTCCATTCCTTCACTTTTTCAGCATAGAGATTGCAAAATAAGGTGTCTGTAAGGACAAACTTAACTTAGGGAAACTCTCATCCCACCTTTGTAAGAAAGATTTGAACAAATACTGTGTCCAATCCTCCCAGATGGAAGGAGCCCCTTCTTTCCTATAAAGGAAGAGAATATACAAAAGAACTGGTAAAAAACCACTGGGTTCAACATGCCTAACCCTCCCATATTTATCTTGAGATATGTAAAATCCCTCTTAACCGGGTTCAGTCTGTTACCCCAGATCATCTGGAAAAAACAACTAAACAATCTTGTTTCTAAAGCTACTGGAATTGGAAATATATATGCAATATATAAAAATGCTGGAATTAGAAACTTTTGAATTATACTAACCCTTTCCTTCTTCTCCATCCCCCAAGATTTCCATTGTGACACCTTCAACTCCCCTATTCTCAATTTTTCTTCCCAGTTAGTCCTCGCCATGTCCCTTTCTCTGAACATAATCCCTAAAACCTGAATAAATTGCCTGGATACTACTATGTGCCCTATTGTGTTTACCGTTTCCCCCTCTCCTACAGTATTTGTAAGGTCTTAATTTTCCGATGGTTTATGCTTGCCCCTGTTGTGCCTCTAAAATTCTCTAAAATCTGTAGAGCTTTCACTCCTGCTCCTACAGTGTCTATCATCAAATAAATATCATCCACATAGGCTGCAATCTTCTGTGATATTACTGAATGATTGGGAGAAATACCCATAATACTAGGATCATTTACAATTACTCTTATCATAGGGTCTAAACTGAAAGTATATAAAAGGGGGCTAAGGGGGCAGCCTTGTCTAACTCCCCATTTCGAAGGTATCGGCTTCCCCATCAAACCACCTACTGTAGGAATAGCTACCACATCCTTATACATAATACTTATCCACTGAATCAAAGAAGACGGGATTCCATACTTTTATAAAGTTTTAACTAAAAAAAAGGGATACATTATCAAAAGCCTTCTTTTGATCCAATGCTATAAGGAACCCCTGTATTTTCCTTTGCCTTCCAAACTCACAAATATCCCTTAACAATTTCAGATTCTGTTGCATATTCCTATGAGGACTAGAACATGTTTGAACTGGGTGAATTAAACACTTCGCTGCTTTTTGCAATCTCTTGCCTAAAATTTGGGAAAGAATTTTATAGTCGGAGTTCAGGAGGCTAATTGGCCTCCAATTCCCTATATCCTGCCTATCCCCTTTCTTATGTAGATAAATTACCACTGCCAAGGAAAACTTATTTGGTGCTGTGCTACCTTTTAACATTTCATTGTAAACTTCCACCAGGAATTTAGCTACTTCTTCCTTATAAGATTTAAAAAATTAATTTGTGAGCCCATCTTCCCCTAGTGAGACCCCTGGTTTTAAATTTGAAATGACTTCTAAAACCTCAGTCAATTTAATCAGCCCTTCAATGTCCTCAGCTATTTCCTTCTTTAAAGATGGCAGCTGACATGTTACTAAAGTTTCCCATTCTGTACTGGAAATAAACTCCTGTCCCAAAGAATTCTGTTTATTGTCAGAAATAATATCTAATATTTCTGCATCTGATGTCCTCAATCGACCAGATACATTGTATAGACCGTCCATCTTTTTGGTTTCTAACTTCTTTTTACAGGCTTCAAAAGGATCTAAAAAAAGATGTCTTAACTGCACCATATTTAAATTCTGCATATAAAAAAGCAGCTTTATTATATTGATAATCCTGCATGTTTCCCTGTATCATATTAATCTGTTCCATAATTCTGCTGTCTGACATATTTGGCAAGGACATAAATTTATAAAATTGGTCACTTAAGTCTAAGTAACCTAAATATTCCTTGTTTCCCTTTTTCCTTCCTATGTCCAAAAACAGGCTTTTCATATCGATTTTGATATCATACTACCACGAGTACCAAGTATCATACATTACTGCTATCGACTTTCAGTATGCAAACAGTAACTCCACCTGATTTTTAACTTCTGCACTGTCTGAAACTGTAGGATTTAATTTCCATCTTCTGAGCATCCCAGGAAATTTAGGAGGTTCTTGTGACATTTGAAAATCACACTGCAAAATCCTATGATCTGAGAATTCACAGTACTTTAAAATAAATTCACTATTATATGTCTGGAAATAAAAAAAATAATCTATGAGTATTATATGCACTTCTGTTATAAGTTCCCCCCTTCTTTGTATAATACTCTATAAGAATCTTTTAAATTAGCAACTTGAACAATGTTTTTTAAAACATGTGAATCGCAATACACTTTTTGTTGGATATTATCCCTTATCCTCACATCCATACTACAATTCATATCCTCTCCCCAGAATATCGTCCTAGAAGAAAATAAAAAAGTTTAAGCTGGTTAAACAACTCAGTCCTAGCTTTCTTACTTTGTGATACATATGTGTTTATAATTTGCAAAGAAAATCCTTTATAAACGCAATATAGTGATAAAGCTCTCCCTGGAAGAATGTCCACTACCTTCTGTACTTGAACCTGTGGTGTTTTAAAAATGATCCCAAGACCAGCTGCCACATCCTCCTCGAAAGTCCAAAAAGAATGACCAGTGTTTTTTTACCTGAACCACATCTTGTAAAGAGCTTAACCTGGTTTCCTGGAAAAGTAAAATATCAGAAAAACTATTTTGAAAACACCCAGTATCACCATTTATTTTTTATAATTCTTGATACTGCACACATTCAAGGAAACCAGCTTTAAGTTTACCATTTACACAGTGTATTTAATCAAGCAAAAATTTAAACTGCTACTTTATCTTTTTTCCTCTTTCTCCCCTTCTTTTTCTTGGATTCTAGTGTTCCTTGTGTAGAATCATCCTCACATTCCATTTCTGACACCATGCTTGAAATGGAAGAAACATTTGACCGAATTCTCCATCCTGGTCTTGAAGTACCTGAAAAGAGTTATGCGTGATGATAGGGCCTACCTGACCTTTCAACCTAAGTGATGATCTAGTTACCCTTTTCTGTTGGACAAAACCAACTTTGGCCTGGGGGGTGGCATATGCTTGCTATTGCCTTCTATGCTAGGAATAGTCCTATACTCCCGTTCTAAACTGGGTGTAGGGGTACTCAGATCTGTAGCGTCTTGAGCAGAGGTGGATGTAGAAGACCAAGGAGGGTCCTCCTGAAATCAGGGTGTTGCTCTGGCCTTGAAGGCCTGCACTTTTCCTGGGCCTCATTAACCAAATATTCTTGGTTTATGCCTCCTGTCCTATTTTGACCAGCCAAAGGGCACTGATGGTAAGCATGCCCTTGTTCGTCATAATGATTGCATTTAAAAACATTACGACATGTAGTACTAGCATGGTCAAAATCCCCACATAATGCCCAAATAATCCTAACACATGTGCTACTTAGATGCCTTCTACTTCAACATTTGTAGCACACCATAGGTTGGCCCAGATAGGAGACCACCCCACCATCCTTCCCCCAATAAAAATTGTTAGGAATATGCTGTATCTCATTTTCGATTAGATTTAGTTTGATTTTAAACTTCCAACTTCCAGTCCAGATCCCTTCACTGTCAATAATAGCTTCCTGAGGCCCCATAACTTGACATTTTTTCTCCAACCAAAAATAAACATCCCCAATGTTTTCCCCTTCATTCCAAAATATCACAGTTACTGTTTTATACAATGGTTTGGTTATTGGAATTGCCCAAAAAGGGGTCCAAGGCAGTGTTTTCATCATTTCATACTTCCTCCAAAAATATAAAGTCCAGAAAAAGTCCTAAAATTAATATCAAAGGTATCCTCCCCTCTAATATTGATCAGTGCAAAAATGTCAGCAGCCTTATATGCTATTGAATCTTTTAAAATTATATTTGCCACATATAGTCTGTCTGGGTGCTCCTGTAGACCCCCTCTATACCAAAGACGAACAGCGTTGCATCTGGGTGCTTGTTCCACTTTATTATTTTTAAACAAGTCCAAGAATCTGGGGCCTGCCCTTCTGCTGTCCTGATGTGGGGAAGAGTGAGGACTATCATTATGTTCTTGTCCCCCAGTAGCATTTGTACTGTCCGAGTTGATATTGTCATCTCCCGGTGCAGCATGTGGAACATCCAATGCTGGGGCCAGAGATTCAGCCAGTTCACATTTTTTCAACCCCTCACAACTCCCCGATTGCTTAGCTACAACCACCTCTGTATTATGCTCACCTTGTGAAAAGTCCTCCCAAGAGGGGTCAGGCACCCAAGACCCTGTCTATGTTTGTATCCATCCAGCTTGTCTAAGGGAATCCTCCTTAGACCACTCATCCTCTCTGAAAGGAGCGTCCAAACCCAAAATGCAAAAAGACTTCTGCATTCTTTCTGTCATCGTCATCACTTCTGTCAGCCTCAGCTGAGCCAGTGGCTTCTGTCTGTCACTGGATTGCCCTGCTAAATCCACATCCACATTCACAGGTTGCACACCCCCTCCATCCTCTTGAGGGGCAATCAAAATCACAGTTTGCTCCTGTTCAACTTCTGGCACCAAAATCATACTTGCACCCATATCCATATGTGTTAAGGCAGAATCTTCATCATCCCTTAGCACTTGATCTACCGCTTTCTGCTCCATTGCAGATATATTCTCTGGACATAGCTCGTTCTTGCGCTTGATACCAGATTTTCCATCCCCTTGAATTTCAGCAGACGAGGCCAGGGATAGAACCTCCAGCTGCTCCATACATCTGTTCTCCTCACCCTCCAACCTACATCTGGCCACCACTCTGCAGCAGAGTAGCGGTCCCCCTGCAGGTGAGTAGGGGAAACTTTTATTGAAACAAGAAATCAGGCAATATACAATAAAGAAAACACAAGAAGAACAAACCAGGTAAAATCAAGACAGTATATAACAGTGTTCATATCAAAAGATATGGGAGAAAACAAAGAAAGAAAACTAAGGAAATGATACTGAGAGAACAAAAGTCCTTCAAGTCACCGGTTTATCCGAGTCTGTAATCCAAGGTAGGGCTTTCCAAAGGGGCGAACAGACCAGGCCTGGAATGAGATACAAGTTCACGTGCATAAACAGTTTTCAAATCCCAAACAATCTTTTGTTCAATTTCTATATATGTACAAATTTTCTGCTGCAGGGTGAACTGGCATCTTGCCATCCAAATATGCCATTTAATTACAACAAAAATAAGATTTAAAGTATCAGTGTTCCACAAAGACCATTGAGGGGGGAATGCTTCATACATAATCATCTGGTAAGAGACAAATTGAAGCAATGGCATACCCCATTTTTGGGCTAGAAAGGCCCACCAACGTTGTATAAAGGAGCAATCAAAAAAATAAATGAGAAATAGTTTCCAATTCATCAATACAGGAGGGCCTAGAACACAGCCTGTCTTGAAGCTGTTTATGTTTATGGTTCAATTTAACATTAATTCTCTCATGGCAGGATAACCAATGGAAGTCCCACATATGTATTGGGATTCGCACACAATGCAACAAAATAAGCAGAGAGGGACAATATTGGGCAAGACATTTAAAAAAAGGGGACTGAACTGCACACACAGAGGAAAGAAGCAATCTATACAGGGATTTGAAGCGATTAGTGAGAAGCATTTGTGGGTAACCCGCCATTGCTTCAGACGTAGAAACGTATACCTCACATAAGGTGGTGTGTTTCCCGAGGCATGCAGAATACACAGGGAGTCATGTTCCCATTAGTGAAACCATATTTTACAAGAATCATAGAACCACGCTTCCCATCCTTTCTGCGAGTTAATCAAAAGCGGTCTAATGTTCGCCATAAAAAAAATACTGGTGAAAAACAAAAGGGGGTTAGTCATGCCAACACCACCATCCGTGAGAGGGAGATAGGTGACATCCCGTTTTATTGGGTTCAACCTGCTCCCCCATAATGCCTGAAAAAAAAGGCTAAGAATTGCCGTTTCCAATTGTTTTGGAATAGGAAAGATATAGCTAACATAGAGAAAGAGGGAAAGTAAATATGTCTTAATTAAATAGACTCTTTTCTTTTTCCCAATCTGACTCCTGTTCCATGAGGCTACCTTTACGTAACCTTGTTGTAGTTTGGAGGTCCAATTATAAATGTCATCGGCTCAAGTACCAAAATAAATCTCTAAAATACGAACAGGGCCATCTACAATCTGCAATGGTCCGATGTTCCTAATCAGTGCAATAGCAGATCCCAGCTGTATACCAACACTTTTCTCAAAATTCAGAGTAGCTCCCGAATATGTCCCAAATAAGGAACATTCCTGCAAGGAGGCTATCACCGTATCCTCGTCCGCCACCAAAAAGCAGATATCATCTGCATATGCAATGGCTTTGTAAGGTGCTGTTGTTACAGGACATGATACAGCATGTATCTGTGGAAGCATATTCACATGGCGGAGCAAAACGTCCAAAAACAGTACATATAGTAATGGACTCGTGGAACACCCCTGTCGGACTCCCCTTCAAACAGGTATCAGAGGTCCCACCCAACCATTCACTACTGGCATGACCGTAGCTATCCTATAAAAATTACGTAACCATTGGATAATGATAGACAGTATATGCAAAAAACTGAGTGCTTGCCATAAAAAATCATGATTCACTGAATCAAATGCTGCCCGTTGATCCACAGATACTACAAATACAGAAGTCGAAGCTGAGTACCCGTGAGAGAACAATTCACGGATCAGAATCAAATGATCCAAGATGTTCCTGTTGGGGACAGAACAAGATTGAGCAGGATGCAGAACAGTTTCTGCAATACCAGTTAAATGTTTTGCTATTATCTTCATCAATATCTTAAAGTCGGTGTTTAGCATACAAAGAAGGCGCCAATTCTCAAGAGAGTGGGCTTCCCCCTTCTGTTTATATATATAAAGCAAAACACCAGTTGTAAATTCTAAAGGCAGACTCGCTGTTCAACAAAGAATTAAAGACAGAGGTAAGTTCAATAAGTAAGTGGTCACCCAGAACTTTATAGAGAGCTGCTGGAAGACCATCCGGGCCAGGAGTTTTACGTAACGGCAGAGAGGATATAGTGGTTAACAACTCCAAGGTCGTAATGGACTGGCACACCATCTCCACTGCTGTTGTAGAAGGGAGAGGGATCTCTAAATTCTCGTACAGGGAAGCAGGGTCAGGTAGATCAGCAGGAAAGGGGGAAAACAAAGCAGTCGTGTAGTTAGCAACTATCTGCTGAATCTCTGTTTGAGTAGAGCATATAGTCCCCGTGGAATCCGTAAGACATAATATCGTCTTTTGAGCAGTCCGACGAGAGTTAGACTCAAAGGGACAAATGATCTCCCGAGGTCCAGTAACCTGAAATTTATGTTGGTGGTACAATTGCCATGATTGTCGAGATTGGAAGTGCAACATAGCTGCCCGCGTCAATTGAATTTGAGAGGAGAGGTCATGACCCGTGGTATATGATAAAGAAAGAAGCGATTGAAGATGCGCTTTTCTTTGTAAATAGTCCAAATATTGGTTCCTACTTTTCGCACGACTATACCGTTTCAGGAATAATATCAACGCATGTTTTGTATCAAACCACCACTGTATCGGGTCTTCATAACAGAGAAACACAGATTTGCGTGCAAAAAGGAAGGACCGAAGGGTCGACAAAAACATCTTATCCTGCAATAGGGAGGTGTTAAATTTCCACAACCCCGGCCCTTTTGAATAAGGATTTGTAGTACCCACACCAACAGAAAGCAAGCTATGATCTGAAAAGGCCACTGCCTGCACCATAGCTGAAACAATTGGTAAAGTACGGGACAAGAAAACAAAATCAATGCGGGTAGCCAATTTACCTTTATGAAACGTAGGGGTATGTTGTTGCCGAAAAGAAAAATAAGCATCAACTAAGTGGGCAGTATGTATTAGCTTGCTCAGTTCTTGTGAGTCGCAGTACAGTTTTTTAGTAGTGGCAAAGGAACTTTTATCCAGAAGACTCAAGCCACAGTTGAAGTCACCAGAAAATAAAACTTGGAATGAAGTGTGCAAGTAAGGCGGATCTCAGCGAAAAAGAGCTATGCGTGCTGATTTAAGTTGTGGCGCATAAATATTGATAACTCGATAAGGGCAATTACCTATGGTGAAGTCCAAAACCAGAGCCCTACTCGGTACCAAATCAAATAGTTTCAAAAGACGAAAGTAAGGCATATTTATCAAAATGCCAAGGCCTGAACAGGGGTCGTGGCCTATGGACCAGAATGAGGGGCCTAAGAGCCAATCATTTTTCACTTGTCTGATCTTTTGAGTTGTATGGAGTCTGGTATCCTGCAATAAGAAAATACCCAATGGTAAAAGTCTTAAAAAAGGAAAAACTAACCGTCTCTTAGGAACACGTTTCATACTATTAACATTAATAGTGTGACAAGTAAACTGCGCCATGTAGACAACAGGAAAGTATAACATATCACAGTTTCCTCTTCCCAACTATATTCTTCCCTTTCAGCCTAACTTTAGCCTTACGTTTCTGTGAAAGTCCAATGCCCACTGGAGGTCCAGTGTCAGCAGGACCATCAGGGAAGGAGGACGCCACCGAGGATGAGTCAGACTCACCACCTGCATCGTCCGAAGTTGGCTGTAGTAATTCAAAAGGATTCGACAGGGGTATGGGAGCAGGCAACAAGGATGCCATAGGAAGCTGTAAAGGCCGAGAAGCAGTTCTCAGAGACCTACGGCGAGTACCAGCAGTAGGTTCACGGGAAGGTAGCATTTTACTAGGACCTGGGATAGAGTCCACGTCAGAAGCAACAGGCCTGATTTTCTCCATTTGGGGTGGTTCAGGTACCGATAAGGGTGGTACCCTCTTGTCAGGTTGAGGAACAGGGTTCTGGGGGGGTGCTAGCAGTAGGGGCTGCACCGCTGAATCTCCCGTATCAGAGGGGTGCTTAGCCACAGATGCACGTAACTGTGCTTTTTGTGCTTGTGTGATCACAAAGCATTGATCAGCCCCACCATAATGGTCTTCCTGAGCATGTGCAGCCCAGTGACAAGTCTGGAATAGATGCCCTAATTCGTCACACAAGTTACATTTACTAGCATTCCGACAGTGAACCCCCACATGACCCATTTCACCACAATTATTACATTTAATCTTATCACAGACACTACTGAGATGTGAGGGATCCCCACATCTATAACAGGCCTTGGGTTGGCCAGGATAAAACAAAACTCCCCTGTCTCGTCCTAAAAAAAAGGAATTGGGCAGGTGCAAAGGACCTGAGTCATTTGTGTGCAACAGCACCCGAAACCTCCAACCCCTAGTCCTAATATTTTCAGTGTCTAGAATGGCTTCAGGCTGACCCTGTACCGTGTAGCGCTGTTTCAGCCAGTACATCACATCAGAGACATCAACACCTTCATTACGGAACATAACCGTAATAAATTTAAAGGCAGGCTTCGACAGGGGGATGGCCTGGAAGGGGGTCCAAAATCGTTCAAGTCCATGAGATGTCTGAAAAATGACGTCAAAGGAAGATTCTCCAGACACATGTATCAAGGCATATATCTCGTGAGCAAAAAATTTTAAAGAGTCTTTTATCAGGGATCTAGCCACAAAGACACGATCCGGGGAGTCAGATAGTCCACCTCTATAAATAAGACAGACAGCATTATGTCGCTTAGCAGCTACAACAGGTGCCTTGAAGAGGGAAGAAAAGGAACGGGGAGTCTTTCCCTGATCAGGGAGAGGTAGATCAGGGTCCGTGAGCTGTAAAATCCATGGATTCCATCATAGGAGATACCTTAGAGGTCGTATCCTGTAGGAGAGATAATACAGGGTTTTGGGTGAGTGACAATTCCCTGGCAAACTCAAGAGGTCAGGAGAGTCATTCAATTCCGGTCCCTTCAGTTGTTCCGCCAGGAAGTCTTCAGGTTTAGGGGACCGAATAGGGGACGGACCAGAGATCCACTGTCTCTTCCTGGGGTCCTGTATCCAACCTGCCCCTTGCAAAGCCTGCTCCATGGACCACACAGGCTTAGGTTGGGGCAATATCTCAGAAAAGGACATCAGGCTGTCAGTTTCCAACATAGTGGGTGAGGAATCCTGTGATGCAATCCCCGAGCTGTGCACCCTCTGCTGCATGGGCGGCCGTGCCACGGCAGTGAACAAAAAAGATGTTAACTCAGTTCGGGGCAACAGCGGGTCAACAGAAGGTCCAAAAATAGGATGGGATCCAGGAACTGCCAGGGGACGATCCCCCTCTGTGGCTGCCTTCACAAAAGGCATCGCATCTTGTTGCAATATCCGCACAGACAAGTTTTCTCCGTTGTCCACCAAGCACGTAGCATTCACTACCTCCACCAGCCCACTGTGCACAGCGGGCTGCAGCACCTCCAATTCACTGGACACAACTGCAGAGGCATCTCTACGATCTCCGTCAGGGCTACTGCATCGAGCAGGAGGAAGAACAGTACAATCCATGGGAGCAGCTTCAGGCACAGTAAGTACATGTTCATACAAAATTCTGTCTGAAACGGTCTCTAGTAAATCGGAGACAGGAGCAGAGACCAAGTCCCCTGCCTCACCAGCTAGCTCTGCCATGGTCACCAGAGCGTCCGCCATCATGGACAGAGTATTCCCCTCTGAAAGAGTAGGGGAATTTCCCCAGTGCTGTGGCCAAATTTCCCCCATTCACTAAAATACCACCAACAGCTAAATATGGTTCAAGGTCAGTTGGCATTCATCTGTATCCCCACTCCCCCTTGGTCATGCCTGAAAATAGGCAAGAAATTGCCTAGTGCACTTACCCAGTCAACAAAAAGACAATAAATAAATAAATAAACAGACAGTCTGGCTCACACACAGAAAAACAGTAAAAAGATAGATGCTGAACCCTGCACAAATTTAACTGTAAAACAAAAGCTGAAAAGTCACCCTTGCACTGTCCTATCCCTCTAAGAGACTTTTGAGTCCCTGATCTGTAGTAAGCTCCAGCTGCAGCAAGCACACTGCACTGTACTCCTTGTGCAGCACATGAATACTGATCTGTCTTGCAGAGAAACTACAGATAAATTCTGTTAACTTGCTAGCTATAATGGATCTGGGAGGATGAGGAATGCTAGTGAGAAACTAGTAAGGGTAGGGGAAGCAGTGAGAATGGATGCCATATGGGACATCATCAATAAGGGGTTAATGGAAATAACCAATTCCTGTGTCAGGCAGGTGAAAAAAAAACTTAAAAGATCAATTTGGTTCTAAAGAAAGGTGATGGAGGCAACAAGGAGAAAATGACAATGTGTATAAAGTACAAAGGGTAACACCATGAGGAATATAGGGAGTTTTATATAGAGTTATTGAAAGAGGCCAATAGAGTGGTAAGGGAAGCTAAATCAGAGGCAGAGCAGAAGAGACTAAGGAAAGGGATACAACCTTCTTTCAATACATATGGGAAAAAAGGAAGACAAAGGGAACGCTAGTTAGATTGAGAGGATGTGGATGGAAAAAAGTAGATATCCTGAATAAGTAGGGGAATTTCCCCGGTGCTGTGGCCAAATTTCCCCCATTCACTAAAATACCACCAACAGCTAAATATGGTTCAAGGTCAGTTGGCATTCATCTGTATCCCCACTCCCCCTTGGTCATGCCTGAAAATAGGCAAGAAATTGCCTAGTGCACTTACCCAGTCAACAAAAAGACAATAAATAAATAAATAAACAGACAGTCTGGCTCACACACAGAAAAACAGTAAAAAGATAGATGCTGAACCCTGCACAAATTTAACTGTAAAACAAAAGCTGAAAAAGTCACCCTTGCACTGTCCTATCCCCTTCTAAGAGACTTTTGAGTCCCTGATCTGTAGCAAGCTCCAGCTGCAGCAAGCACACTGCACTGTACTCCTTTGTGCAGCACATGAATTACTGATCTGTCTTGCAGAGAAACTACAGATAAATTCTGTTAACTTGCTAGCTATAATGGATCTGGGGAGGATGAGGCAATGCTTAGTGAGAAACTAGTAAGGGTAGGGGAAGCAGTGAGAATGGATGCCATATGGGACATCATCAATAAGGGGTTAATGGAAATAACCAATTCCTGTGTCAGGCAGGTGAAAAAAAAACTTAAAAGATCAATTTGGTTCTAAAGAAAGGTGATGGAGGCAACAAGGAGAAAATGACAATGTGTATAAAGTACAAAGGGTAACACCATGAGGAATATAGGGAGTTTTATATAGAGTTATTGAAAGAGGCCAATAGAGTGGTAAGGGAAGCTAAATCAGAGGCAGAGCAGAAGAGATTAAGGAAAGGGATACAACCTTCTTTCAATACATATGGGAAAAAAGGAAGACAAAGGGAACGCTAGTTAGATTGAGAGGATGTGGATGGAAAAAAGTAGATATCCTGAATAAGTACTGTACTTTATTTCTGTCTTTGATGTAGAGGAGGAAGGACTGCTCCCAGACTGTGGGAATACAGGTCAAAGGGGGAGGTTGAAAGATGCAGAAATGGGGTTGGTTGCACTAGAGAGGGCAATCAACTGACTCAGGTCCTTGACAGTGAACACGTTTTCGGGTTCTAAGAGGTTTTGCCCTATGGTGCTCAAGGTGGTTTGTGTGACCCTTAACAGTATCACTGGCTGACCTCTTTAATTGCTTCCTTGAAATGAGGGTGGCTTCAGTGGAATGGAGGATGGCCAATGTTCTGCCACTCCACAAGGGTGAGGATAAGAATGACCCAGGAAATTACAGACCAGTCAGCCTGACTGCCATTGATGGGAAACTACTGGAGACCACTGTGAGAGTATAGTGGAGTTTTTGGAGTGTCAGATGAATCTGTTTAACTGGTTTGATTTGGCTATGAAGGAAATAGATAGGGGCAGACAGTAGACACATTACATATAGACTTCAGTAAAGCCTTTGATTCTGTACCTCACAGATGGCTTGTAAAAAAACTGGGTGGACTGGGGTGGAAAGCAAACTAACTAGGTAGCTAGGACATGGATGGGAAGGGACTGGTCATGAACAGGGTGTACTCAGGGGTCAGAGAAGTAACAAGTGGGGTACCACAAGGATTGTCCCTATGACCAGTACTATTTAACATATTCATCTGTGACATATGGAAGAGAATACAGGGTGGGAACTGTCTCTTTCAAGTGACACTAAGATCTGTAGCAGAGCAGATACTGAGGAGGACATATAGGACATGAAAAGGGACCTGGAGAGATTAAAAAGGTTGTCCAGGATATATCAGCTTAAATGGACTGCTAAAAAGAGTAAAGTTTTACACATGACATGGGAAAATCAGAGTTCTGGATTGGAAGGGTTAGGGTGAATCAGATCTCACAGACTTGGAGCCGTCATCAGTAACACTCTCAAATCTACTGCTCAAAGCAGCAAAGCACTTGGTGAAGCTAACACTCTTCTGGAGTCATAGGGGGGAGGGTTTTCCAGTAGAGGAAGGGATGTAATATTGTCCCTGTACAGATCTGTGGTGAGGCCACACCTAGACTACTGTTCACAGTTCTGGAATGTGCACTTAAAAAAGGACAGGGACTACCTGAAGTTCATGCAGAGGAGGCCACAAAAACATTCCAGAGGCAGCAGCAGGGAACATTGTATGAGGAGAGCCAAGCAAGCTTCAACATACACACACTGGCAACCGGGGAGGGGGGAGGGGCAGAGCACTGTTATTAGACGTCACACATGGAAATTACTGGGTGGAAGGTTCAAGAAGGATGTTCTTTATGGGAAGGGTGGTGGATAAATAGAATAGATTGTCCAGTGAAGTGGTAGATGCAAAGTTTGTGACTGAGTTCAAACATGAGTGAGATAGATGGAAAGGAATAGTATCAGGTATGGGAAAGGAGAAGGGGATATTCAGGTGGGGGGGGTCAAACCACACTTGAAGTATTGTCTAAGAACTCTGGCCTGGTGTAGGCCAACCACGGCTTCAGGTAGGCATATGGGCACACCAGATAGGCCATCAGTTCTTTTTATGCCATTAAATTCTATGTACAGTGTATATACAGTATCTATGATTTATGTATTGAATTTTGTTGATCAGGTGGTCTACTGAGATTAAAAGTCTCTTTTTCAGGGGCAACCTGGAATTAATTACATGGACACATAGCAAAATAACATGGGAGGTCAAGGAACAATACAAATATTACAAGTACACAGAGTTTTCACAGACTTACAGAGCTAGCAAACAATGATCTGCTAACAACATATAACTAACAGATAGGCAGGATACAGTTAAGTCAAAGGCTGTGCAGCAAGAAGTACATACAATTGTGGATGAGCCCATGCAAGTAGGTATAAATCAATGATGACAGGTGCACTGGCTGCACTCAAGCAGGAAAGCCTTAAGCCCTTTCTTGAAGCCTCTGAGTGAGGAGCAGTTTAAAGGGGTTGTAGGGAGGATGTTCCACTGAGATGTGAGTGAGGTAGTGACAGAACTTTTTCCTGCAAAATACCTCATCCTGGACATCTCTAGAAGAGTACAGGTGAAGGATCAGAGTATTCTTTTCAGAGATTTAATCATCAGAACATCACAGAGGTGGGGGGGGGTAGCTCCCTTGGCCAGTTTGATTGTGATACAGTGGAGAGGGTACTCTAATCTCCTTTCAAGAGAGGTTCAGTTTAAAGAGGGAAAACATCACAATGGTGCTTCCTGTGTGAGGCATCAGAAGTAAATCATCCCATGTTATTTTAGTGGACTGTAAACCTATTTGTTTCAGAGCACCTAAGGGTCCAGAGAATTGGGGCACCATACAACAGGAGGGGGAGCAGCATGCTGTTGGTGATAGCTAGCCATGAATCCTTGAAGCAGTAAATACTTAGGCAGTGGAGCAGACCAATTTTTTGATGCAGGTATTTCAAAATATGATCTGAGTGGAACCTGGAGGAGACTTCCTGGTCCATATACAACAGTCTCAATTTACAACGGCACTCAGTAGAATCAGCAGGCAAGCCATGACTTATGCTCAAATTTGTAGATTTAATTCCATCCACAAGTTCTGGTGCTACAGTGAGCTGTGATCAAGTGCTATAGGTGCCCTAGTGTTATGACAGAAAAGCCTTCTTCTTTGGGCCCCCTGACAAAGGCTTTAATGCTGAAGCACTGGGTACTTGTAGCACTTGCTCACAGCTCACTGTCACACAAGAACTTGTGAATGTAAAGTTATTTATAATGAAATAAAAACTATAATTTTGATCATAATTCTTGCTTTCCCTGCTGATTCTACAGAGTGCCACTGCAACTTGAGACTGTTGTAAGCATACGGGGTTGGACAGCCCACAGCCACACCCCAATCCCCGCACTACCAGAGCATGAGTTTCCACTTTACCTTGGCTGATCCACGTACACACCAAGGTATTTAATAGACTCAACCACCTCAATTTAAGCTCAGGTAGATGTGGCAATGGTTGCCAAATGCTGCCTAGCAGTACCCATGTGTCTGGGGTCAAACAGAATCGCTCTAGTCATCTTTGCATTCAAGATAATAACAAATGAATACCTCTCTGATGATTACATGGATTTTTGGGATCAAAAATCAGTCTTCTCCAAAGAACTAAATAGCTCTCAGAAACCATCTCCTCAACTAGCATGGAGCTGGAAATGTTAGTGAGACATGCACAGTGCCAGAAGATTGCAATCTTTAGCATTGCTGATTGGCTGCTGCATTAATGTAATTCAGTGCTCAGTGTGAAAAATGCTATGTCTTGTCATTGAAGAGCCAAAGGAAAGGTTAGAAACTTCAACCCCACCCCCCTCACACACGCACACACACGCACACACACACACACACACACGCAACGCACACACACACACACACACACACTGTTGGTTTTCAGTGGGTCCATTGAACTTAGCTCTGGTGTCAGTTCACCCTTAGTAAGGACTAGAATATTTTTAAGTTTACTCTCAGTCAACATCTCCCACTTTAGAAAATTTGAGAAATGGCTGGGTAGTTTTTCAGTTTTTGAATGGTGATTACAAACAGTACAGGTATCTTGTTTTCACTTTTGAATCAACAACATATGCTTACGTTTTTTTTTTAAATATAAAGTTACAGTTTGAAAAATATTAGTTTGTAAGAAATTGGTCTAATTTTTGTTAGTTTTTTTATGTATCAAATGGGAATTATTAGTGTTTAAAGTTGGCACATACTCAGTACTGCAAAAAAGGCAGCAACAAATAGCATGGGAGTGACTGAACAGCACAAGTGTCTTTGGGTCCCAACAAATTACTGTAACAGTCATGTAAATCTAGTCAGATTTAGGTAACCAGTTACTCATAAAATAGAAACAGTGATGATGTAAGTGTAGTTAGAGTAAGGGAAGTCAATGACAAATTATTGTTTTTTTGGACACAATGAAAACTGAAACTTTTGACACAGGTGAAGTAGATTCAGTTTGACTTGGCTTCATTACAGTATTTATCACTTCAGTGTAATGATGTAGGGATTTGTTTTCTTAATTGAATATGCTTTATTGTTTTTCAAGAGAATAAATAATGCACAACTACATTACTTAACAAACAAGCAACATACAGAAACATTATAATGTTATCATACAGAAAACTAGAACCCACAGAACAAATCCCAACAAATCAACCCCCCCAAGTGCTGCTAAGCACAAAAATAGCAAGTATCAATGATCTTATATTTGAAAGGATACCATACAGAAAATAAAGACTTCAAAGTACACAGGTATAATAGAAAAATGGGGATGGGGTAATCTGAATAGTAAAAGGATGATACAGAGCTAATATACATAATACCAAAATAGATATTGAAACATATTTTTGTTTAGTTAACCAAGCATATAATATCCCCATTTCTCTAAAAAGGATTGAGTTCTATGTCTGATATTGGCAATAGGCAATTCAACATTTAAGGCGCGGAGGATCTCTGCATGCCATTCTGACTAGGTTGGAACATTGTCATTGAGCCAGTGAGGAAGCTGGACTATCTTAGCAGCTGCTGAAATCAGGACAATATAGCCATTTCTGTAACTTGGTGAAATCCTGTTATAATTCCCCAGTAAACAAACCCCAGGATTAAAGGCCTCATCCAGGCCAAAAGATGGGTTCAGACGAGACCTAATTGTTGACAAAAATGGTATGGCCTTTGCACAAGTCCATAGTATATGGTATAAAGAGCCTTTGACTTGATTATACCTGTAGCGGAGACAGTGAGTCAGTTTACTTAACTTATGAAGACTTTGGGGTGTAAAATATAAATTATGCAATATCTTGAATTGGAGTAGTCTATAACAATCCTATTTTACATATTTATAAAGATCTGTTCAAATTTTTTGCCAATCTAAAGGAGTCTAATTGAGATGGAGAGCATTTTGCCAGCAAAAGCAGGTTCCAGTTAATGTCATTGGGTCTGTTGTGTGAAACATTGTATACAGTTGCAAGACTGCACAATAGTAGTGATCAACCTGAAACATGGTAGTCCATGAAGGGGTCCCAAGTGGGATAATAAAGACTGGGAGAGCTGTAAATATTTTAAAAAGTGTATGCATGATAAAGCATGTATGGTTTGCAAGGAAGGAAAATCAAGTAATCAGTCAACAGTAGATATCCTGTCCACGGATATGGTGTCCCCCAAGGAAAGGAAATTCCCAGGAATGGGGTAATGAGCTAGCTTAAAATTGGGGTTAAGGAAAATTGGTTGAGAAAGACTATGGGAAGCCATGAACTTAGAATAATTTGTAAAGTTGTATATGGACTCTTAAAGATCAGCATATAGGGGTCCTTTTCAGAGCAGTGGAAGGGAAGAAGGAGAAGGAGAAAGACATAACAATGCAGAGAGTTGTATGTCATTAACTTTACATAGGGCTTTTCATGGCTTAGCCCCTGTGGTTCATAGGGATCTTTTTTAACATTTAGGGGGAGTGGCCCCACTTAAAATACTTACTGCCATGTTGTGCTACGTAATAGAAATAAAAATTAGGAAGACAGGAAGTTATTATCCCTCTGTACAGACAGCTGGTGAAACCCCATCTGGAGTACTGTGTGCAGTTCTGGAGACCCAATCTCCGCAAAGACATAGACAGGATGGAAGCTGTCCAGAGGAGGGCAACTAAAATGGTGCAGGGTCTGCACCGGAAGTCATATGAAGAGAGACTTAAGGAGCTTAATATGTATAGCCTCGAGGAAAGGAGGGAGAGGGGGGACATGATAGAAACTTTCAAGTACCTCAAGGGAATCAACAAAGTCCAAGAGGGCAGCATCTTTCAAAAAAAGATGTGTGCAAGAACAAGAGGGCACAATTTGAAGATAGAGGGGGGCGGCTCAGAGGTAATTTAGAAGTATTTCTTCACAGAGAGGGTTGTGGATGCATGGAACGGCCTTCCGGAGGAGGTTGTGGAGTCAAAATCAGTGGGGGAATTCAAGCATGTTTGGGATAGTCATAAGGCAATTCTGGGGGGCCGGGATAGGAAGAAGTAGGCTGCTGGTTAACTAGGATCTGCAGCTTATCCAGTAGGTAGGGAAATGGGCAGACTAGGTGGGCCAAGCGGTCCTTATCTGCCGTCAAATTCTATGTTTCTATGTTTCTAAGACGCAGACCTCCAAATGTTTTAGGACTGGTTAATTTAATATAAGCTCTCAGAGTTGACTTACCCTGCCAGAGAAAAAGATTAATATTAGACTAAAGTTGTCAGAACCACAGTCACAGCAAGAAACTATAAATCCCCAGGGGTACAAAAGCCAATGTAAGACATTCATTTTAACCACATTGATCTACCCTCAATGATGTAGTGATTTCTACAGAAAGCACAATCTGACCTTGTGCAATTTTTTTTCATCAAGTCTTTTGCCCCATACCATAACCAGTTCCTTTCTTTGGGCCATTCCTGCTGGCAACCACCCAGCCCCATCTGCCGCTTCTTCCAGAGGCCAGTGGGGATCCATATGGTGTGGGGCTCAAGAGCACCAGTGGCCATTATACTGGCTGCATGGGAGACACAAGGGCTTCTCTTCATTTTCTCACTTGTCCCAGAAGTCATTCCCATCTTCCTGATTCTGGGCATTAACCTTACAGCCACACAAACACACACACCACACACACACACACACACACACCACACACACACACACCAGTGTCCCAGCAGATTAGTCAAGCTCTGGCCCATTGCAGGGATTACCACAGTGGCTTAACCACAGCACCATCTCTCCTTGGCTGGGAGTGCTGCCACATATCAGTGTTACCCTAGCCCCTTCGGCCACCCAACTCAACTCCTGAATTTACTCCCAAACTCACTACTGCATGAGCACAATACACTATCTGCTGAGTCATCAGGTAACTCTAGCTTATACAATTTTTTTGCAAGCCACATGGTCTGCAGCAGTCAATCAGTGATGCTAGAGAACCCAGGAACCCAAGGGAGGCTTACAAGATGGGGGAGAGATACTGACAGCAACCAAACAGGAGTAGAATCTGGGGATTATCATATCAGATTATCTAAAAGTGGCCAGGTAATGTGCCAAGGCTGTGGAGAAGCCAGTGGGTTACTGGGCTGCATAGGAAGAGGTATCACCAGCAGAAGAAAGGAGGTGATGATGCCTCTATATAAATCATTATTGAGACCTCATCTGGAGTATTGTGTCCAGTTCTGGAGGCTACATCTACTTAAAGACATAGACAAGGTGGAGGCAGTTCAGAGAAGGGCAACAAAAATGGTGCAGAGCCTTTGACAAAAGTCATATGAGGAGAGATTTGAAGACCTCATTTTGTACCCCCGGGGGGGATATGATAGAGACCTTCAAATATCTCAGTGGCATAAATAATGTACATGAGGGTAGCATCTTTCTGAAAAACAGATGTTCTAGAACAAGGGGTCATGACATGAGGCTGGAAGGGGGTAGAATAAGGGGTAATGTGAGGAAGTACTTCTTCACATAAAGGGTGGTGGATGTATGGAACAGCCTCTGAGAGGAGGTGGTGGGGGCAAATTTGGTAGGGGAATTTGAAAATACATGGGCTTTGCATAGGGGTACCCTAGCAACAGGCAGGAGAATGAAGCCAGAGATCAAGTAGGGTCTTTGGTGTTTGCAGCAGGTAGGGTATATGGGCAGACTACATGGGCCGGGTAGTCCTTACCTGCTTCCAAAGTCTATGTATCAACTCCTATCTCTGTGCACAACTCAATGTCATTTAGACCCCGGAGTCAGTTGAAAAAACAATTATGACTGACTTACCACACATTATGACTGATTTTTTCAACTAGTTTCAAATTTCTGAATTCAAGTAACTGAAGAAAATCCAACCAATTTTTTCTACTTTCACCATTGTTGAATTTTATTATGTAGTAGTTTGTCGTACTTTTTTAGCTTCGTAGCTTTTTTAATTAAAATTTTGGACTATAAAAGTTAATAAAATGTATGGAAAAGTCCCCCCCCCCCGAAATCAATGGGGCACTTGCACACACAGTCTTCGCCCTTCTGACATTACAAAATGGGGTTGCATGTGCCTATGTGGGGTGTGTTGGTGGGTTAAGGTCAGGAAGCAGCTCCATTTTTAGCATTTGGGATTTAGCAGCATTATAACTTCATAAATGGGCAGAAAGAAAAGGAATTATTTATGCCCCTCAACTCTGGGGCAGGTGAGGTACTGCATATGTTGGAGGGAGCAGCAACTAGTCAGCAGCAGCTAAGAAGCTGGCTGCTCTTTAAAATGCAAATACAAAGTGCAGTGAAACAACGCTACACACAGTAGGGACCCACTAAGGCACAATAACCAGTCAAAACAACAACAACATATACTAAGTCCCTGAAAGTAACAAGTTGAAGCAGGGCAGTAAAACAGTATATGGTATTGAAAAATAAGCAGCAGTAATACTAGTTACTTAGAAAAAGAACCGTGTGTCTAAAATACATTATAGGTAGGACCTCTTAAACACCCCATATCCCCGGGGGTAGGTGTATTGTTTGTGTGAGGAGGAGGAGGAGAGAAATTACATTTTTATTTATTTTTCAGATTCCTTAGACACTTTGGTACACCAAGTTGTTAAATTCTCAGTGTATATTGACATCAGTACATATCAGACTATATGGTCTTAATTCCTTGGTGGTCCTCAACATGAGTTTTGGTTTGACACTAATACTGTCAATTTATATTTAAATTATCACTTATAAAGCCCTGTCACTACACTAGAGGTTTTTGAAGTTTATGGGGCATGATATCTAGCTGAAGAGTACAGCTGGGAGATAGGTCAGGCTAAGTTTTACACATCATACAGTGTGTGCTGATGTTTTTAAGACAACTTTACTGGTAATTTCTTGTTTTTAATGCATTCATTGAAACTTCTTGGAGTCCTAAAACAATCTTAGTATGTCTTTAATCTGGGTGGGGGTTGCTTTTCAGTAATCACATCCTTATACACACTGTGACACTCACAGCTTGATGTAAGAGTCATCTGCTCCAGCAGTGTTATCTTATGTCAAATAAATGTATATGCAGTATGATTCTTTGTATGTGTTTTGCACCAAGCACCTTTGATCCTGGGGCCCCTCCTGGCTGAAGGTAATATGGTACTGTTAAACTTTTCTGACATTATCATCTGTATTTTTTAAATGAGTATTTTAAACCAGTGGGGATTGTTTCTGTTTTCTTCTGCATGATCTAGCTGTTAAAAGTATTGTTTTTTCTAAACAACTGCCATTAGGCTTCTGAAGAAGTACTGGTTTGTCCGAAAGCTAGAGCACTTTGTTCTTGTTGTTACATCTATGTTGGTCCATTAAAAGGTACCAAATCATTTGCTTCTGGATCTGTTCTTGCAAGGACCAATACGGCAAATATTAAATCTAGATTACTTCCAGATGGGACATTTTCCTGGTGTTAAAAAGCTAGGAACAGTGTGATCAGGGCACTCCCAGGAGATGGGACAGCATGCAGGCCTCCAAAATTCTCTGTCTCCCCTGTTGCTGCTCCAGTTGTCTGTTGAAAGAGAGAGTTCAAGGCATGTTGGTTCCATGAAATGCCACTCTTCCTATGTCTTCATCTACTGGTAGGTTGGAAGGGAGGGGTTCACAGAGGCCCCTAGGAAATGCCATGTCTCTCTGCTGGTGTCTTCACATCATTTGCAGATAGTGAAGATACCAAATGTATTCTGCATCTCCCTGCTGGTTTCCAGTTGCACCTATCAGCAGATAGGAAAGTATGGCCATACAGGCCCTGAATAAAACAGAATGAGCAACAGTGCAATCATCTCTGTGAGGCAGAGTTTAAAAAATTGTATGTTACTCTGTATGTGTCTGTTACACTTTTTGGGTTATGTAAGTGAAAGTATAGTTGTCTGCATGTGTGTGTGTGAGTGGGTGCATGCATGCATATGTGTGTGTGTGTGTGTGTTATGCATGTGTGAAAATCTACATTTTGGAGGTTGTGTTAGTGAAAGTGTGTGTGTGTGTTTAAAACAGATTTAGCACTACAGAAGAACATTGCATTACAATAGCATTGATATTCTCTAAATTGTCTGTTGTGTTAAATGCAATAAAAGAGGCCCCCTTAATCTTTTATCTAATCAAACATGGAATATTGTTTCTTCCTAGATGCTTGCCTAACAAAGCAGACACAATAGAGAACCATTAGCCACAGAAGGAGCAAGGTTGATTATACTGCAACTCAAAGCTGCCAAGCGTGATCTCCAAGTAGATTATTAAAGTATCAGACCACTCTATCAGCAAAAGGCATGAGTTTTGTTGAGCTGGCAGGGTACTCCCACTGGAATCTATCTGCCAGCTGTCCAATACTGGTTCAAGTTGAGCTGCCTTGCTGACTAACCAGCAGTGAGCTAGTACTGGGAATAGATGATGGTGACCCATAACAAGGGCAATTTACCCTTTCATTTGACAAGTTGGCGAAGACAAAATACAGAAGCAAAGCATGCTGTGCATATATTGCTTACAAATTTAATATTCAAGCATGACTGAACAATCTTGCTTAAAGCATACAATTACAATATTTTAAACCAAGTTTACTGCATTACATGTTCCAGTTTCAGGAACAGTATAGCATCTCTAAGTATTGTATATTTAAATATTCTGATGTGTTCACCAGACTATGAGCAGAACTTCCAGCCATCACCTTTCTTGAATATAACTTCTGTTCCTATTCATCCCAAACATGGTGCCTGGGTTCAGGTCAAATTATAGTCATCTCTCTTTTACGCCATATGCCCACCAATCCTAAACACTTTGGGGTGCATGTGCCCTATTGCCATGCTGTCATTCCATCATTTGAGTAGATGTGAAACCAGCATAACATCACAGCTTGATAATGATCTCCTTTCATTTGTTAAGAAAAAATAACAATTGTAGCTTTAGTTCACTAGGTTTAGCCACCTCCCCCTCCATTCAGTATAACACAGTACTTGCTTTAAAGTATCCCCCCCCATTTTCCAGTTGGATTTGCTATGTGGTTACATACCAAATAGTGATGTGCAGATAATTGGTAATCTTTTTGAGATACTGTGGTTAGCAATAATTTACTGCCCAGATTTCTTTGTCTAGATCAGATATGCATGTGCTTGGGTCATTATCCTGATAAATTATCCACCTTATTTGGGGACATCTGGACAAATGATTTGCTACGTGTGGATAGCTATATGACTACAGATACTGGAGATATTCACAGATAGTGATTTAGATCAGATAAGGTGCTATTTCTACATCCCTAAAGACAGTGGTGGGTGCAATTTTCAGAAGGGCCACTGTTTCATAAAGAGATTTGCTGTTTTCCAATTAAAAACTAACCATTAGCATTAGCAGAATTCCATTACATAAGATTTCCCCAACTTTTTTTTTATTTCAGAACATTACAATTTTCCCACTAAAACAGGATCATTCTGGGCAGGTCTGTCAGCACAGCGGTAGTGCTAGTGCTTGAGGCACTAGTGACCCAAGTTTGGGAATGAGGTCAGGATATTAGAGACCAGCCAGGGGGAAGGGGAAAAAAGTATCCAGGAAATAGCACTCTTCTGTCGGGGGGGGGGACAGACAAAGCATTTCACGTGGTGCCTGCTATCTTTATGAGCTGGTAGGTAGAGCAACAGGAGCCACTCAGTCCTAAGAAGTAAGCAATAATACCCAACAGGGTGGGCGGTATTGGGCAATGCCAGACCTCCCAGGGGTGTAATGAGGCCCGACACTGCAGGCAGAGGGCCTTATAGCCCCTGGAAGGTCCAGTGTTGCCCATACAGCCCACTCTGGAGGGTATTATTGCACTTAGAAAATGGGAAATGTAAAAGAAAATAAGTTTAGCAAAAAATTGTTTGCAAAAAAATGAGTTTAAGATGAGTTGTGACATAAAATAGTTCCTCCACCTCTACCATCCTAGAGCCTCTGTATTTGAAGCCTTTGGTCCTGGTTGTCATGGTTATTTCTGTCCCTCCCCCATAGGTAGAAATACTATCATTGCTCTTCAGAGCAAGTTTGTGTGAGGTCATGATCATCAGGTGAATGGGAAAAATGTTCTCTGTTGCTTGTGTTTTGCCTGCCCCTTTTAGAGTTTTGGTGGGAGCACCGTTATTGCAGTGAGTCTGAAAAGGGAGAAGAACATTGGGAGCTCACCGGCGATTATACTGCCTGATGCTTTTAGAGCTGTGGTGGTACAGAGACTGTGAGTGCACTCTGAACAAGGAGTGGAAAATTGTGAGCTCGGCTGCAGTTATCTAGTGCACTCGTTCAGTGAGGTACAAGTTGTGCTTATTTTTGAAATTTTTTTTTTTGTCATAAACATGTGGGTTTGTGAGTTCACTTCAACACTGAACACAAGGAGCAGAGCATTGGGAGCTCGGCAGCAATTATCTGATACAATGGTTCAGTGAGGTGCGAGTTACGCTTATTTTTTTACCATAAACATATGTGTTTCTAAAAAGACAAACGAGGGAACAGAGTGGGAGAAGGCTGATAGGGCAGGTGGCCATAGGATTTTTTTTGTGTACCTCGGCGAGTCATGTGCAACGCATGTAATGGCTGTTAGCTGTTGCCAGAAAACTGGGGGGGGGTTCGTGGACTCGGTCACTGACTCTGTAAAGAAGTGGAAAGTAGGAAAATAAACATTTTTAAGATATATGCTTTTTTGTTGTTGGCGAAATAAATAAGTAAATGACAAATACATTTGTTGAGGTATCTTGTGTATGGCAAACATGAAGGTCTCGCTAAGCAAAAAAAAATGGCTGCAGTTTGAAATTATGTGCTCCGTGCATCAGCCAATGACAAAGCAGGCTGGGCACAAGGATATTTGGCTGGGTATGAGGCACATTTGGGCTGGGTCTTTTTACTTGGTAGGCATCTATTGAAAGTTAATGTACCCCTGTTGAATGGGCACTAGCCAATCAGATGCCTCCAAAGAAAAAGCCCATTTTCTAAGGGTATGTTACCCAATGCTAGCATGTCCACAGAAATATGTCACTATATGGCATGTCTTTTAGTCAAACAGCTGGACAAAACCCTCTGACCATGGTGAGATATAGACCAGTTCCCAGCAGATCCTGCCCCACTGACTAGGCATTTCCAGAACTGGATTTTGCTTCCAATGAGTCAGGCTAGCCTTAAAGCCCCTGCAATGGGGGTTAGCAATGGGATCCTCTTGGAAGCTATGCCCTAGAGAAAGTGGGTGATGGTCCATGGGGGTGCCAGTAGGAAGGGGGCAGTCAGTATCAAGAGGTAGAAAACACGATTAAAAAAAGTCTCTTTTGCCCTCAGACTTCATCTGTTCATGTTTCTTATTCCTGCCATAAAGTCCCATTTATCTGCTTAGAACATCACAATCTACTGCCACATAAATTATTCTGATGCCACAAGCAGAGGATTACTATTTTGTGACAGGAAAAGCTGCAGGAATAGATGAATCCTATAGGACAATGATCTTTGTTTTATGGATGGAATGCTCTAAAATTTTATCTTTTGGAAATGTTTTGAGATGTGAGTTCTGCTAGTGCCTGTAGTATCTTTTTGTCAGAGAACTGGCAAATCATTAAGGGCCCTATGCATGAAGATGCATGGTACATATACATAGGGGATATGTGTTGGGCTGTGGTGGGATATGGAATTTACCTGCATGAGTACTCACTGACCTCAGGTAACTTCACGAGTGGCAGAGCATAGCAGACACGACTGATGTTTCCTGAGGTCAGTGTGCACGAGTGCAGAAAAATCCAATATCCCACCACAGCCCAACACATATTCAGTTTGTGCAATAGGGGTGTGGTGGTTTTGTTTTGGATATTTTGATGGTTTTTATAATTGCTTTTCTTGTCTTCTGTGGGTTTCTTATGGTGTATTGTTCAGTACTGCAGTGTTATTGATTGTTTGTTCAGTAGTGTAGTGCTGTGATTGGTTGGTTGTCAGTGATGCTGTGTTGTGATTGGTTGTTTTGTGGTAGTGGGAGGGACTTTAGGCAGGAGTTTCGGCATCTTACTGTTGCTTTTATTGTTTGCCGTATTACCGTTTTATTTAATGTGGATATTTTGAGGTATTGGGTTGCTGTGTCCAGTTAAAGTAGTATGTTCACTGTGTCCTCAGGAGTCCAGATCCACAAGGGGTTCAGTATCTTTCTGAATTGTGTAAGTATTTTTATCAGTTCCTCCTGAAATCTGGGTCCTGGATTTGTTGCAGTCTGATAGCTGAAATGATTTCCTTTTTGATTGTTTTATGAATGCTATTTTTATAGTCTGTTTTTCTTATAGTCAGTGTCAATTGCACAGTGCTATGCTACTGTCCTTTGCAATGAGGTTTTGCTGATTTCTGGAGGTACAGCTCAACGTGCTTTTACCTTGCTAGGCAACATAGGTGTTTCTTATTTTTGATTTTCCCAGGGTGGTCCAGGATCTGGCAACTTGGCTTCAATGCCAAGAAATGCAAAGTTATGCATACTGGAGTCAAGAATCCTAGGACAGCGTACTACCTGGGTGGAGTCCAAGTATTTGCATCAGAGGAGGAGAATGACCTGGGAGTGATGATCGTTAGTGACCTGAAGCACTCCAAGCAGTGCAAGAAAGCAGCAGCAAAGGCAAACAAGATGCTGGGATGCCTATCTAGGGGGGATCAGTAGTAGGAGAGAGGAGGTTATACTGCCTTTGTACAGGTCACTGGTAAGGCCGCATCTAGAGTATGGAGCTCAGTACTGGTGCCCACACCTCAAAAAGGACATTAACCTGCTGGAGAAGGTCCAGAGGAGGGCTACAAAGATGATAGCTGGCCAGTAGGGTAAGGCATATGAGGAGAGGTTGAGGGCACTGAACATGTACTCCCTGGAAGACAGGAGAGAGAGAGAGAGAGAGAGAGAGAGAGAGAGAGGATATGACTGGGACCTTCAAGTATTTGGAAGGGATAAATAAGGTTTATAAGTAAAGTCTCTTTAAGCTGAGTGGCAACCATAAAATGATGGGGCACAGTCTTAAGCTGGAGGGTGGGAGGTTTAGGAGTGAGGTCAGGAAGCACTTCTTCACAGACAGGGTGGTGGACACTTGGAACGTGCTGCCAGAAGATGTAATCTCATTGAAGACAGTGGGAAGCTTTAAGAGAGGCTGGAACAGGTATAGGGGGAGAGTAAGGGTCATGGGTAGGGAAGATGGGAGGAGTGGGGAAAGAGGGCAGGGACAGTAGCTCAAGCTGTGGACCCTGCAACACAACCAGAATTAATAGACCAAATGGCCTTCTTCTGCTGGCTTCTTCATATGTTTGTGTGTCTTGATTGTGCTGCAGTGGTTTGCTGCCTGCTATGATGTAGCTATGATATAGATAAAAGTAGTTACAGTGGAGACATATGCCATTTATTCCACCATAGCTGCATTTATCACATTGTTGCTCAGGTTGCAGTGGAGCAGTGCTTTTTCTCTGCCTGTAGTTGGTGATATGGTCTTTTATCAGATACCATGTTGCTTCACCCCTATTGTATAAACACTGTTAGGGGCATGTACTGGGCTATGCAATAGTGTGTCGTATAGCCAACTCTGGGGACATGCAGGGTCGGTATGCATAGGTGACCCCAGGGTGTTACAAGCATAGCTGTGTAGCTCCACACCATGGGATGGGATGGGATAAACTGGGTGCTTCTAATCAGAAATCATTACCAGGCCCTAGCCAGCCTGGTGATGCTGAGTGTTGAGGTTCTGGATGCCCCACCTTGTGCCACACTGGCGACCCGAGTTTGGGAACAGACATGGGCTGCTGGGGGTTGGCAGGGGAGAGGAAGGATCGAGCATCCCATGACTGCTCTCCTTCCTCTGGTAAGGGTTGGGCACTGCAGTGCACTATAGTGGCAACTGGCAGAGGCCTGCAGCACTACAGCAATGAGCTGCAGAATGGGGGGAGAGTGCTGCAGGTGTCAGCACATATGTGCCTGGATGTTATTGAATGTCCAGCTCTCCAGGGCAAGAAAAAACAGGCAGAAAATAATGGGGCATGATCTCAGTGGCTGATGGCTGCACCCAGAGCTCCCTGGTACCCAAGAGGATCCTGCATACAGAGTAGCATGAGCAATTAAAGGCCGGCTCTGAGGGGGTGCCAGACCAGGCCAGGAGGGAGCGGGTGTTGGCGGCAAAAAGAAATCATTAACAGGCCCCATATTGGATCCCCTGCTCTGTCAGAACAGGGGATCATGGGACTAAATGGCCCACATATTGGCTGCCATGTCCCCAACAGCCAACAGTAATATTTTGTTTTCTGGAAGCTGGTACCCCACAGCATGAAACCACCCCATAACCTCCATGTCACTGAGGGAGCAGGGGTCCATTGCTGAAGGACAACAGTGTGCCCTGTGTCAACCAGTTGGGGGGGGGCTGTGCAGCCTTTATGTCAGCCCTCTGGCTGGTGTAATGGAAAGCTCCCTGACACCAACCCAGTGGAGTGCCAACAGCATCATGCATGCTGCAGTCCACCAGCCTTCCACAGGCATACCCATTCTCTGCCCCCTATCCAGACCAGTCATATAGTTGTGTGGGTTCATCCAGGGGTGTAGAGTTGGTGCGAGCCAGTCATGCATCCACCTGACACCCAGAATGTGCATATTCTGACCCTATGTGCTACGTAAAGGGCCTTTTAGGGTCAGGATTTCTTTAGTGTATAGGGCCCTAAAAGTGTATTTGTTATATGCTCCTGTAGTTGACAATATTTTCATTTTAAAAAAAAGGAGCCAGCAAACAATATTACTGGGTACATGAGGTCAGCACTCAAAATATAGGATGTATTTCACCAGATAAATCATTAATGAACAAATCCTCCAAAGTCCAAAACCACATATCAAAAATAGTGAAAATAGCTCACAACCTTATAAGCAGGTCTCAATGTTTTATTTTACCCTTATACCATACTGTTTCAAAATCACATCCATTCTATTGTCTTCTTGCTATTTGTTGTGTACATTTAATTTTAATGAGAATCTGAGGAAGCA
Organism: Neoceratodus forsteri; assembly: GCA_016271365.2. Lineage (NCBI taxonomy): Eukaryota > Metazoa > Chordata > Ceratodontiformes > Ceratodontidae > Neoceratodus > Neoceratodus forsteri. The sequence goes on along the minus strand of CM028131.1, from coordinate 879,798,937 downwards.
AGTACTGCAAGTAAGTATTACTTATTTATTGGGTGCCCAATCTCAAAGACTCAGGATGTCTTACACATATTTATAAAGTAAGAAATAAGACACAAGGGGGTTTTCATTAGATATTTCTAATGCATGGTCAGGGGTGTAGTGTGGCGTGAGGCCACAGGTTGAGTGCCTTCAATCCCTGGCCGGGCATTAGAAATGTCTAATGCACACCCCCAGAGTGTCTTATTATGCTTATAAAATGGGGCTGTGTATATTGCATGGATAAAAAAAAATGAAATATATATGTTTAAACAATAAAAAACAAAGAAATGTTAGGTGCTTATATTTAAAATAATGACTCCATTGACATCGGCTTGATCTGATGGTTTGGGTTTTTTACAGATGTGTTAGCCTATTGTGGCCACTGTAGATATGCTTGTGGCTGGGTTTTCATGCCCCCTATACAGTATGCTATATGCATTAAATTACAACTCCAGGATGTGTTATCAAGCATTTTAACTGTGTCTTTCTGGTTCCATTTTATTTTAAGTAGTGTTGTGTTGGTTAGCAACTGAGCTGGTGGGTGGGAGGAGACCCATAAGCACTGTAGTAGAGATGCCACCTTCCCAAACACTATATCTATTCTTGAAAAGTCTTTTAAATAATAAGGACTCCTGAGCGCCTTAGTTGTACTGCAGTGTTGTTTTTTCTGTTGCTAAGGACAGCATGACATAACTTCTGGCAGTGTGTTGTGCTGGGTGAGCGACTGAGCAGGACAGGAGTCACGAGCAATGCAGCAGAGATGAAATCTATCTAAATGTGGTATTGCTTATTGAATTATAATCAGCACTCCCGATATGGTTACCTGTACTGCAGCAGCTCTGTTTTGTTTTCTCAGGACCTCCAGGAAGAATTGATAGTGGGCCGCTGAACGAGGCGGAGCCTGGGGAATTGAGATGGAGCAAGCAGATAAAGTTAAGGCCAAGTACTTTTCTGTGTTTGATAACAGAGGTTTTGTTAACAAAAATACAACAGTTCTTTCAGTTGAATAGTGAACAATTGTGTCCCCCCAACCCCGCATGCACCAGAAGATGGGTAACTAAGTGAGTGGGAGAAAAGCTATGAAGATGAATTGTAGATTTGGCCCTTAACACTTAAATTAAAACACAGGGCCTATTCTGTGTTAAGCTATCAGTTTACCGTGGAGGGCAGTGTGTTATAAACTGTAGTGGGGAAGTCTGGTAAAAGCATAAATGCAGATTTAACAAAAAATAAATAAATAAAACAAAAAAGCACTCTCTGAAGGAGTGAGCAGCAGGCAGGGGACAGCAGTTGGAGAACAGGTCATACCCGATAATGGAATTTTTTTTAATTCACAGAAAAGTACACAGAGCTGAAGTGTCTGCTGTTATTTTAAGTCTGATTCCTGAGTGTTGTGCAATGTGTGTGAATGTGTGTGCTGTGATTGGCTTTTACAGTGTCCTCAGTTTCCTAAATGACAATTCCGGTATCAACTTCATGGCTGGGGGGGGGGGGGACACCAGTGAGTCAAAACATGAACATTGTATTTGGCTTATTAATACTTTATTTTTAAAATGCAGCTGTGGTTACCTGAACTTCTTGTTAGCTGTGCAACAGACATTTCTAATGCACGGCTAACAACCAATCAAAATAGAAGGATTTTCCCTTTCCATTTTCTAATAAAACAATAACGGCACAGCTCCTTGCTATTCCTTTTTCTACCTTTAGTCTTTCATAGTGCACCTTTATTTCACTTTGTAATGCAGGTGATAGTCATTTCATAGCAATTGGTGTTGTATTTACATTTAGTGATGTGCTATGTATACCAAAGGGGTATGTGAGAGTGTGTGTGTGTGTGTGTGTGTAAAATACAACACTGTGGATGTTCTGAAAAGTAGTGCCCTTTTGCTTGACTTAATATTCTTAATCATTATATCCTTCCTCATTTGTTACTTCTGTTAAAGAGTACATTTTTTGTGGGTTGCTATTTATAGTATTATTAATTGTGAAAAAACAACTTTTAGGAGTCCCGTTGGGTTGTAGCACTTAAGCACAAACTTAAGGAAATGTGGTGTTAGGGTAAAAAGATCCCAGAAAATGTATGATTGTGGAGTGGAGTGTTCCTCAGGATTTAAGTGTTTGCTTGAAGCAGATTTGGCATTACCCTAACAATGCATCCTGTCTGAAAGCATTGGTGTGTGAGTAACTGTCTGTGTCTTGAAAACAATGCCATGGTTAAGGCAACATAACCACTGTTTTTAGCAGTAGTTCAAACTCCAAGAAACACTGCAAGTAAGCAATAAGAGACAACAGGGTGTGGATAGTTATGTGACAAATACTTGCCCAGGTTCTTTGTGAGGCAAGAGGCAGTTACACTGAGTGCCTTCAGCACCTTTAAATGCAGTTATCACATAAATACCCACACCCTGTTGCGTTTTATTGCACTTATAAGATTGGGAAACTTGGACATATTAAAAGAAAACAAAATTGTAACTTTTTTAAATTCAAACACATACTGATGCCTCAATATTATTTTTTGCAATTGACTTTTATTCTTTTTGAAAAAGGATATTAAATGTGTATACCATGTAGCTGGCACTTCCTGGTGACCAGAGCATTTTCCCTCCCTCATGCTGCTCCAAGCCTAGTAGTCCCTGGCATTCAGTAGCCCCTATGCTCAGTCAACATTCCAGAAGCCAAGTAGGCACTGGTGTTCCCTCTCCTGAGCCCAAAGCATGTAGAACCTGGTATTCAGTGGGTCCCTGTACCAGCACCCTACCCCAATCCACATTGACCTTGACATCCAGTGGCACTCCCTGTACCTTCATCCTGCCCTGATCCAAAATGCCTGTGATGGTCAGTGCCCCCTTCCTCACCTTTCTCCAAGTCAAGTAGTCACTGACATCCAGTGGCACTTCTTCCCTCTCCCAAGCCCAAAGCAAGTAGATCCTGGTATCCAGTGGTACCCTCCACCCTCACACTACCCCAATCCAGGTAAACCCTGACAGCCAGTGACACCCTTTCTTTCACCTTGCCCCAGCTGAAAAAGTCCCTGATATCAGGCAGAACCAGCACACTCTACCTCAATCCAAATAGTTCCTGAAGTTCAGTGGGATCCACCTCCCTCTCGCCAGCCCCAAACTAATCAGTTCTTTGTGTTAGGTGGCACCCCTGCTCCCTCACCCTGATTCCAAAGACCAATCTCTGCTGTCCAGTGGCATCTCTCCACCTTGCCCCACATAATTAGTCCCTGGTATCCAGTGCCCCCCCCACACACAGCCATATGTCTTGGTGTCCAGCTGCCCCACACTGAAAGTGGTCATCACTGACTCTCAACTCACTTCAATCATGAAATGCATGCATTTTTAAGTAATACCTGTGTTTTGTTATGCAGATGGCAGCCAGGCAAGGAGCTGAGTGGAGGGTTGTTGCTGGCCACCATCTGCAGCAGAGGAGGTGTCTTCAGTGGTCCAGTAGTTAAGCTGCAAGGATCAGCCTTAACAAAGTGAGGGTGGGGGCAGTGACTAGGCTGTCCTGATTAAATACATTCTAAAAGTGCATAAATTGGGCTATCCTGGGCAAATACAGTGTAAAATGTGTGAACTCAGGACCCCACTGAAAATTTATAGTAGATATTGCATCTTGGTTGGGCTATCCACAGTGGTCAAAGTAGAAATGTTTTGGTGGGGGAACTCTCACATCAAGATTTTTGGTGTGAGAACTGTCATTTGGAGGTGGCAGGACTCTCCTGTAGTACTCAGTGTAACACAGAAACATAGAATTTGATGGCAGATAAGGACTGCTTGGCCCACTCAGTCTGCCCATTTCCCCTACCTGATGGATAAGCTGCAGATTCTAGTTAATCAACAGTTTACTTCCTCCTGCCCCCCACTAGAATTGCCTTATGCCTGTCCCATGCACTGCACCACTCGCATCTTGACTTATTTTGTGTCCCCTCTCCTGTTGCTTTGTATGTTTATTGTCTCCTCCCTAGATATATTTTTACACTTACTTTCCTACTGCCTATGTGTCCTTACAACTCTCACCCTTCCTGTTCTGGGACAGGAACTTCCTGTAGTCTTCAGTAGTCTCCTTCCTTCGTGCTTGGATTCAGACCTCCAGCAGCCGGGGGGGATAAAGAGTTTTTTTTTTTAAGGTTCCTTCAAGGTTGCTGAAACTAATGTCTCTCAGTGATCCTTCCCTTCCTACTGCCAAACAGGAAGTTCCTGTTGTCAGTCAGATTCAGTGGCTATAAATCTAGAACTGGCTTTGGGTGGGAAGGAGGGAAATTAGTATAAAATCTGTAGTTCTGGACTTCTGTTTCTTGCTCTGCAACAAGTTCTTTTCTGCCAGAAACAGCCGAGAAAGGTGACAGAGGTGCAGGAACACGCACAGATTATTTTTTTAATATTTTGGAACTGAGTTCCTATGGGCTCCTCCTCGATTTAACTACTGGCTATCTAGAGTAAATACAACCCAAAATGGGTGAAAGCAGGACCCTACTGAAAGTGAGAAACATGTTTTTGAATAACTTCCTGGTTGTCCATGCTGTTCCAAACAAGAAATTGTGCTATCAGAACCTGATTTCAGAAAGTACCACCCAGTGTTTGTTCTTTCAGAGAGTTTCGTAGGAGACATATGTTCATCCTTTGCTAGGTATCTGAGTTCCTTTTGCACTGAAATATCCCATGCCTTATCCTCATGGCCCCATTGCAGAGTAGCAGCACCCATAATGCCTGGCTGTAATAGTTCTACTGGCAAGTGATATGGTTAAACGCTTTGACTGGGTTATCAGGTTTCAACATGCCTTGTGTATGACCCTGTATCTCATTTACATGCCAACCCTGTCCTTCTCCTAGCACAGTGGCAATGAATTAGCAACCGTAAAAGGAAAGAAATGCACCCCCACTCTGCACCTAGTGATAGTCCCTAGAGATCGTGTACAGGAACCAGGATGTATTGCTACATACATTTCAGAAAAGGTTTCGTGCCATTTTGCCACTTGGATGCATTGGGTGTTACTTATTTTGTATTACTGGTTTTGGAATCAACTTATATAAGAAAATTAGCATATTCTTTAAACTGAGATTTTTTTCTGGCATAGGTGCTAGGTTTTCAGTATCTAGGGGCTAGCTTAATTAATGGCCAATGATCTGGGGCTGCCTAGGCTGCCAGAAGCTCTTGGATTTTACATGCTCTTTCCTGCATTTTGTGGCTAACTTTGAAGCTAAATCAAAACCTTACATCTAATGAGAAATCACGTGGCATCCCCTCTTGTGAATCTGTCCATGAATTTGTCTCTTTTGGGGAAACCTAAAAACAATTCATCTTACATTTATGCTTTTGTTTTTCCTGTCCATTTAGTCTTCATTGCTAGGTTCATTTAAATGGAAACAGATTCCATGTCCATTGCAACTGTGCTCCTTCTGCTCAATTCTTCACTGTAGCCACAAACTTCTGTGACATCACAATCATTCCCATAACAGCAAACTGTGGTGTCACACAAGATAATGACTTTAGCAAAGGATTAGACAGCTGCAGCAGATGAACTCTAGGTGACAAAGATCCTGGGTCCTATGCACAGTTAGTCAGGAGGGGTGGTGGGCTTTAGGAGTGCAGAGGGGTTCCCTGTACTGCCTTTCTCAAAAACCGTGACATTCAAAAGGCTAGCACTCTGTGGAGGGTGTGGATTCCACCCTGCTACAGTGCAGCATTGTTTATGCAAATGTACAATCCTGAAGTTAGTGGTTGCACACAGGCTCTGCAACCAGTAACATAGTAGACTGCAACAGCTGCAGGGGTCAGAGGCTTTGACCATGGTATGGCATCAAGCATACTCTGCCATGGTCCATATCCTGGGCATTCTGCGCTATCATTGTAGTCTTCCCCCCACCCCCTTTCCCTGTACCCGAGTTTCCCGCCAGGGCCGTCTGAAGTAATATTTTTAATGCCCCACGCTGGTCTTCCCCAGTGGTATAGTGGCTCTGAGAGATCACCACATGGTTTGTTGTTTTCCTGTTGCCCAGTGGATACCCCCAGCCCAAGTCCCTTGTGTTGCACACTTCAACAGTGCTGGGTGCCAACTAAGCTATTTCACTACCAGAACATAAGTTCTAGCTCACAAGACAGTAACATATTAAAGAACTGCTCTTCGTAGTTCTTCCCCTCATGGGGTCACTGCAACTTGTGACCAGGACTGGCAGCACAATAACGCCACTGTGTATGATACTGCAGTTCCAGACATACCAGTGCCCTCATTAACTGACCATTCCCCCATCCTTTCCCCTGTGCTGTTGCACTGACCTTTGATAGTGTAGGGAAAGGCATACGACCCCTTTGCATACAGCACAAAGTGGTGCAAGTAATGTGCCACTAAGTGGTCCTTTTGGCCACTTTGCAGCACCCATTAGTGATTGTCTATAAGCTTTATATTTCTATTTATTAGTGATAATGAAAAAAATAAGAGAAATGTAGACAATATATACGCTCATTACAGACAATGCATAGAGTAAAATACAGTAAAATATAAGAGGATTTGAGTGTAAATATTTTGTGTTTCAAAGTTTTCTCAACAGTGACAAAATCACTATAACTTCAAAGTTCACCTGATGACCAATTCTTATTCTTATGCCCCCCTCCCTGCAGATAGTTCACTGAAGCTCCTGTGTTTTCAGATACTTTGGCCACATGTTATAGAGAGCACAGGATACAGTGTCAGGGATAGCTGCAGTCATGACATAATTCTCAGTGCTGGCAGGGGAAAGCTTCATAAGAGTCTAACCTAAGTAAGGGTTAACTCACAACAGATTGTGGGTCTACTTGGGAATTAATCCATGGCTGGGGGTGAGGGTGGACCATGAGCTGTTCGATACTGCTGGAATTACAGGTACCAGTGTGTGTCACTACAAGCATAATCCATCTCTGTTCAGCTCCTCTGCAACAGAAACCAGCTAGATTAAAATAAACTACAGGTAATTATTGCCTACATGTCATAACCATCCAACAAGATGCCATCTTATAATTTATAAACTGTTAAAAGATGGAATTTTGCTCAGCCAAACCACAGATTCTTTGACATAGTGAAAAGGTGGCCACTACTGGTATTGCTACTTTTTGTCAATAAGGTGGAGGACATTGTGAGAGGGGGAAGACAATTGCTGTGGACTCAGTCGTACATTAATTCTCAGGCAACCATGGGTAACTTGAGAATGAATGTATGGTCACCTGATGCTCTTAAACCAATCTGATGCAACCCTTTCTCTTCCTCATGTTACAAATGTCAGTGGACTACAGTTGGGAGGGGTGTTGTCAACAGAGGTATTTGGTGGCCCGGGTAATAACTTAAAATGGTCCTCTGGATCACTTTGCTCACCCGGTTGTCAAAGGCAGGACCTAGAAGGCAGAATTTCACTGTTCGCTGATGACACAAAGCTCTGTAACAGAGTAAACACAGCAGAGGGTGTAGACAGAATGAGAAGGGACCTGCAGAAACTTGAAGAATGGTCAGGGGATTGGCAGTTGAAATTCAATGCAAAGAAGTGCAAGATAATGCATATGAGGCACAAAAACCCTGGCACAATATATCAGTTGGGGGGTGAGGATATAGCATGCACAAGCAGGAAAGGGATATTGGGGTTATCATCTCTGATGACCACAAGGTGAAACAGTGTGACAAGGCAGCAGGTAAAGCAAATAGGATGCTGGGATGTATGGCAGGGCATCACTAGCAGGAAAAGGGAGGTCATAATTCCGATATACAGGACACTAGTGAGGCCCCACCTGGAGTACAGTGTACAGTTCTGGAGACCATACCTACATAAGGACATAGACAGGGTAGAGAAGGTTCTGAGGAGGGCAACAAAGATGGTGCATGGATTGCATCACAAGTCCTATGAAGACAGGTTGAAGGAACTGAACATGTACTCCCTGGAGGAGAGGAGGGAGAGAGGGGATATGATAGAGACATATAAGTATCTTACAGGGAGGAACAGGGTGAAGGAATACACTATTTTTAAGTGAAAAAGATGTTCCAGGACTAGAGAGCATGGGATGAAGTTGGAGGGAGGACGATTCAGAGGAAACATGAGGAAAAATGTCTTCACAGAACGGGTGGTGGACAAGTGGAACACCCTGCCAGAGTAAGTGGTGGGGGCTGAAACAATCATGGGATTTAAGAATGCATGGGATAGACATAAAGGAATTCTGGAGGTCAGGGGTAAGGGGCAACAGACTTCTAGGAAAACATAAACTGAACTTACAAGCTCAAATGGGCAGACTGGGTGGGCCATAGGCCCTTATCTGCCGACACTGTCTATGTATCTATGTATCTATGTAAAGACATAAATAAATTCTTTTTGGATATGGATACAAGACAACTGTTTTTATTGTACCTTAATCCAGTGGTTCGGCATTCATCTGTTTTCTCAGGAGACTTTAGCTTAACAGCAACCCCCATAGTTGGCAACTATGCCTTCAGATCCCACATTCTTTTTTATGAATAAGGCTACAAAAATGCCAGAATTCAATAATTATTATAATGCAAATTAATAATTCCGTAATTATTACAGAGAAAAATAAATAAAAATAACATATTTGGAATTACAAAGAATAAACAATCGGTATACCTAATTAGTAAATCAGGAATACAGGATGGCATAATCACTACTTAATGTTTGTTTATGTGGCATTCTTATGTGAATTCCAGAGCAGTAAAGCATTTGATTAATACATTTTACTGTAAATTTCTATGTTGAGGGTAACTTTTTAATACAACTTACTGCAGCTTTTTTTGTAGCATAATACATTAATTTGAAAAATCCACTTACCACGTGCATAAAAACATCCCATTAGATGTAAAAAAGGATTTAATACAATTTGCATTTGTAATTCAGTTTGAAGTAACTAATTGTCTAAAAAACAGAATCCAAATAACTAACATAGCCTTATTCATAAAAAGAGGTTCTTTCTGGCCTCCCATTCATCTTGTGATTTAGGTAATATTCTTATTAAGATACTGGCCTTAATATCTGTTTAAATTCAATAGCAACACCAAAATATTACAATAGAAATAAAACCTTTGAAATCCTATGGAAGACATACTCATCGGCCCAGATATTCAAACTGCGCCAGGCTGTGGCGCAAGCTTGGGTGTAGCTCAACTTGGCTGCTCAGGGGTGTGGCCTGGGTGATATTGAAAGGAGCTGCGCCATGGCTCAGCAGCTTTGAATATCGCACCCTGGCCACCCCCGCTGTGCATGGCACAGCAGCACTGTGCCAGCGCAAGTGGCCAGAGTGAAGCGTGGAGATGCGCTAGCGCAAGTGCCATTGCGCCATTCACAGCGCCCACGATATTCAAAAGGTGACATGCAAATGGGCCCATAATTTATGCAAGGGGCACATGGGGCCATTTACATGTCATTATGGCTCCATTTGAATGCAGGGTGCACCGATCCCCGATGACTTGCGCCTGGTGCTCTGCCAGGCAGCAGCAGTCGGGACTGATGCCCCCTGCAGCCCGATCGCGGGCATCTGTTTAAATAAAAAAAAAAACGTCCAATATCCCTGGTGGTCAAGAGGACCGCACTCCACCCAATTGCGGGCATCTGTTATAATAAACCACCCCCCCATCCAATATCCCTGGTTGTCCAGTGGACCGATTGCTGCCTGATCGCGGGCATCTGTTTAAATAAAAAAAAAAACGTCCAATATCCCTGGTGGTCCAGGGGACCGATTGCTGCCGAATCACGGGCATCTATTTAAATAAACCCCCTCATGCAATATCCCAGGTGGTCCAGTGGACCGATTGCTGCCCGATCGCGGGCATCTGTTTAACAGAAAACATCCTGTTACCCTGGTGGTCTATGCGTCCCCCTCTCCCACCCGCCACTGGAGCCCCACCGCCCGCTCCCCTGGTCAGCCGGCAGGTGGCAGCACCACCTGCCTGCAGCCCCGCCGCCCGCCGACTGACACCTCGGTAGGGCTGCATGCCCATTGAACTAGCACTACATATTCCAGATATGTGAATGAAATCATTACATATCTGGAATGTGTGGCACGGTATGGGTTGTATGCCTATTGGCTCACGCCAGAACCAATGGGCGGCAGCCCTACTGAGGTGTCAGTCGGTGGGGGCGGGCGGCAGGTGGTGGTGCTGCCACCCGCCGGCTGACCAGGGGAGCGGGCGGTGGGGCTCAGTGGGCGGGTGGGGAGGGGGGTACCAGACCACCAGGGTAATAGGACATTTTGTGTTAAACAGATGCCCGCGATTCGGTAGCAATCAGTCCACTGGACCACCAGGCATATTCAAGGTGGAGGGTTTATTTATACAGATGCCCGTGATCGGGCAGCAATCGGTCCACTGGACCACCAGGGATATTGGATGGGGGGGTTATTTAAACAGATGCCCGTGATTGGGCAGCAATTGGTCCACTGGACCACCATGGATATTGGATGGGGATTTTTTTTTGTTATAACAGATGCCCGCGATCAGGCAGAGTGCGGTCCACTGGATCACCAGGGATATTGGATGTTTTTTTTTATTTAAACAGATGCCCACGATCGGGCATGGTGGGGTGCCGCCAGGTGCAGCCAGAACTCGGATGGCCACCCACATGTGGCAGCTGCCATGTTGTGCCCTGCAATGCGGCAGCTCCTGTGGGTGGCCATCAGTTGTTCCTTTTTTTTTTGGCTTAACTTTGTGCTGGCACAGGTAGAGGTTGCGCATGCATGGCTCTGCACATCCCGGGCTGAATATCAGATTGTGCAGGTTATGCATGGGCACGCCCCCCCACCTATGCCTGCATACATTACTGATGCATTCCGGTGCATCAGGATTTGTGCAGCGCACTTTTCCCTTTTCAATATCACGCTGGGGCGCATCAGTGGGTTGCGCATGGTACAACACTGTTGCGCCATGCGCAACCCTTTTGAATATCTGGGCCATTATTTCTAATTAGTAAATAAAAAATTCAAGCAGACATAATCATTTCTTCACATTAGTTCATTTGGAAATCATATAATAATTCCAGTATAGTTACAGTGAAAGTAATACAACTAACTGTAGTGTTACCAGATTGTAGAAAAGTTCAGTTTCTGTATGACTTCCTGTACAAACATCTATCGCAGGATAACCTATCAAAGGCTTTTTCTGCATTCAGACCTATAAACATCTCATTTATTTTTTTAATCTGTTACCTTCCACTGTCTGGTCAGCGATCTCCTGTTATCATGTGTTAGTCTTCCTATGACCGACCTCGATGAATACACATGGCTAGTCCTGTTTCTATTCTTTTAGTCAGAATTAGCTACCGTATGAGTGTTGTCAAATTCACATTTCAGAGTGAAATAAGCCTGTAGGATTCCCATCCTGCTGGGGAATTTCAGTCACTGTGTAAGACATTCTTTCAGCATTTACCTGGCATTTAGAAGAAGAATCAGCATTTATAAAGAACTTCTCATATATATTGTATCCCAAAGTGCTTTACAAGCAATGCTAGACTGGTAGTGAAGTGACTGAATGTGTCATGGCAGCCATTTTAACATCAGCACCCACACACAGCCTTGGACAATTGCACAAACTGGTTTTATGGGAAGGGGAATGTTGGCCAGGATACCAGGAAAAATCCCCTACTGTTGTGAAAAATGCCATCAGTTATTTTACTTCCACCTGGACACCCACCAGAACAGTATCAGAGATGAGAAGAAAGGACACCTGTTAAATGTCTCATCTGAAGGATGGCACACCCTGACAGTATAGCACCCCGTCATACTGCACTCAGGTGCCAGCATTTAAGGTATGAGCCCAATTCCAGTGTGTTTAATTTAGTATGGTTTGATGCTGCTTAAAATCATTCCTACTGCAATTGTTTGCTAATGTTTTATTCATTGTTGTTTTTCAAAAACAAATTAATTTGGCTCCTGACAGAAAGTGACCATGAAAGTTTGTATCAGAAATGCTTCATTACCTAGTAAAGGTATCATATCTACTTAATAAAAAATGATTTTTCTTTTTTGTTTTTGTCATGTTTTTATGTTGGCTGACATGGCATGCCTCAATCATTTTACCCATGCCTGGGTTATCTTTTTTACCTTGTCCTCCTGGTTGGCTGGTGTCTGTTTCTAGACATTCCTCACAATTATCAACTTCAGGCAAGTGGTATTCAGGCAAGTGGTTTACAAGCACAGGGTGGGCTGTATGTTAAAAGGCTTCCACTATTGTCAGGGTTTTCCTAACCAAAATAAAAGGGAGAGTGCCAGGTGGAGATAGGAAGAACAGGGCAGGTTAGGAGGTGGAGGGGTGGGTGGCGGGGGGGAAGGGAAGGGAAGGAAGAGAGTGAGGAATCATGGGAGGAAGGACAAGGAGAAATGGCAGGATCATGGGAAGATGGGCTGTAGAAGAAGGGGAGATGAGAGGTAGGGGAAGACAGGTATTGGTGGAAGGGACCAAGGGGGTGGCCCTGGAGGATGTAAGAGGAAGTAAGGCTAGGAATCAGCCTTCTTTTGCTAGATTGTAATTTGAGATCTAGCATAGTCAGTTGGCATCAGATAGAGGAGACAAGATTCTCTTAAGAGTAGATCGGACAAACTAAGGATCAGGGTGAGCAGAGCATTGGTGGGGGAACTAGATTTGTTTAAAAAAAAGAATGATATTGTAAGCATTTTTCTTTGGTTTGAGAAGGAAAAAATGTGGAAGCAGACTTTATTTTAAGATATTGTTAGATGCAAGGCATGCTAAAGAGGATGGTCTGGGAACCGTGTGATATATAAAAAAAATAAATAAATGAATAAGGAAAGGTGTTGTTTCCATAGTTTTCTATGGTTCAGGGAAGTGACCCGCCCACCTGCCTTCTCAAACCAGACAACCATATAGGCTTTCAAGCAAGCCCCGAATGGGCTCCATGCCTTCTCCCAGCCGAGAACTGCTACAACAGTTCAGGGAAGTGACCCACCCCCCTGCCTTCTCAAGCCAGTCAACCGTGCTTTTGAGTGAGCCCCAAATGGACTCCATGCCTCCTTCCAGCCAAGATCCACTACAGCATTTCGTGGAAGTAACCTGCCCACTTTCTCAAGCTAGCCAACTGTGTAGGCTTTCGAGCAAGCCCTGAACAGGCTCCATGCCTCCTCTTAGCTGAGAACTGCTATGGCAGTTTGGGGAAGTGACCTGCCTACCTTCTCAAGCCAGCCAACTGTGTAGGCTTTCAAGTGAGACCCAAACGGGCTTCATGCCTCCTCCCAGCCAAGAACCACTATGGCAGTTCAGGGAAGTGACCTGCCTACCCGCCTTCTCAAGTCAACCAGCCATGCTTTTGAGTGAGCCCTGAACAGGATCCACACCTCTTCCCAGCCAAGGACAGCTATGGCAGTTTGGGGAAGTGATCCACCCACCTTCTCAAGCCAGCCAGCTGTGCTAGCAAATCCCAAACAGGCTCCTCACCTCCTCCCAGCCGAGAACTGCTAGGTGGTTCAGGGAAGTGACCCGCCCACCTTCTCAAGCCACCAGCCATGTAGGTATGTGTCCAGCTACTCAGCCAAAGCTGTTCAAAGTGGGCACCATTTTTGCCTTGCCTCCAGATTGGCTGCTACTCTGCTTTACCTTTCATACAGCCTATTCCCTGTTAAATAGCTAAGTTTGGTGTAGCAAGATTGAAAATCGCCATTTTTTTTGTATCTGTACAGCATTTCTACTTTAATTAAGTTGTAAAAATGTGTTGCTTTGATTGCCTTTCCCAACTTAATCTTGAACTGAATCCCTCTCTCCCCCCCCTTCTGAGCTCTTATCCCCCTGTAAACCCCTGCTAACTGACTAAATGATTCAGCCTTCTGTGACTGCGTTTTTCTCTCCCTTTGTTCGATTTAAAAGTAACTCCCCATTCTTTCTCCCCCAGGATTTGGAGTGAGCCCTGAATGGGCTCTATGCCTTCTCCCAGCCAAGAACTGCTACAGCAGTTCTGGGAAGTAACCCAACCACCTGCCTTCTCAAGTCAGCCAGCCATGTATGTATGACAGTCCCACTGGCACTGTGCGTTGGCTCCCCAATCACCCCCTTCCACCCTAGTTGGCTTATTACATTTATAGGTAGCCCTAGTCACATAACAAGGTGATGCACATTGGTCAAAACAGAAGTATAAGTACCCATTTTCCCATTAGCATTTCATATTCATTGACCAGCAGAGGGCTCCTGTCCTCTCTCTAAGCCTACACTAATCCAGAGCTACCCATTTCTGCAATTTCTCAAATTTTGTTGGGTAAGTTTTCTCAAATGACCCTCCGCCCTCCTTGTGCTACTGTCATCTCTGTCCAGCATCTGAAATGCAACCTGACTTGGGCAGTAAGGGACATGAAGCTACATAATATGTGGTATACATTAATACACTGTCTCATTTTACTGAGTAGCTTCTATTTTGCTGATTGCCCTTACAAATTATGTGACCACCTTATTAACAGCACAAGTATACAACCTACTGCACAGTACAAATTCCTCCCTGGCACACGCTATCAAGAAACCCCCGTGATTACACTTCATCCCATAGCATCACTCATCATGTATGGTCCCCTACTAATCCCTGTTCATGTTGCAAGCTATGCATCTTCGCTTTTCACCAATGTGCCACTCCCTATGCATCTACCACCACCCTAGAACCTACCAAATGGTATGCTGGACAAAGATAACAACAAGTAGAAGTAATAAATATGTTTATTACATACTCATGCCATAACAATTGAAGCAAAGCAAACAACAGGGAGCCAATTTCCCACCATTCTTCGAGGATGGTCTCTCTCTTTCTCTCCGAGGATCTGGTGTGCATACAAATATATGAGTACAGTTGCAGATATGATGAACATACAGCATTGGATAAGGCATGTAAATAAGGTGTCTCCCTTGCACAATTACATAGGAAATTAAGCTGCAAAGTGAGGAAGAATCTCTGAATCTCTAAACAATGTAAATTCATAGTCTGCAATCTGTTATCAGTCTCACTGGAGACAGTGAGTCACAGAACACATGCAATGTCATCAGAAAAGCATACAACATGTCACAATAGTGGAAAACTACAAAAAATAAGTGATTATGAGTACAACAGAATATATGGCAGAAACATAGCACATAGGTAAATGTATTTCAGACAGATATGAGCATAGCAATTATAAATAAAGAATACTAACATAAGTAATAAAACAAGATAAACATTATAAGACTGTGTAAGGCACTAATACTGTGTACATAGAAACATAGAATTTGACAGCAGATAAGGACCACTTGGCCCACCCAGTCTGCCCATTTCCCTACCTAAAGGATAAGCTGCAGATCCTAGTTAACCAACAGCCTACTTCCTCCTACCCCAACCACCAGAATTGCCTTATGACTGTCCCATGCATTCTTGAATTCCCCCACTGTTTTTGACTCCACAACTGCCACAGGAAGGCCATTCCATGCATCCACAACCCCTCCTTGAAAAAATACTTTCTCACTTTACCTCTGAGCCATCCCCCTTCAATCTTTAAATTGTGCCCCCTTGTTCTTGTACATCTCTTTTTCTGAAAGATGCTACCCTCTTGGATTTTGTTGATTCCCTTGAGATACTTGAACATTTCTATCATGTCCCCCCGTCCCTCATTTCCTCAAGGGTATACATATTAAGCTCCTTAAGCCTCTCTTCATATGTCTTCTGGTGCATACCCTGCACCATTTTAGTTGCCCTCCTCTGGACTGCCTCCATCCTGTCTATGTCTTTGCAGAGATTGAGTCTCCAGAACTGCACGCAGTACTCCAGATGGGGTCTCACCAGTTGTCTGTACAGAGGGATAACAACTCCTTGTTTTCTACTGGTGATGCCTCTTCCTATACATCCCAGTATCCCCCCAGCCCTCCTTACTGCCCTCTCACCTTGCTTGCCCACCTTTAGGTCATCTGATATGACTAACCCTAGGTCTCTTTCCATTTTTGTTGTTGTTAGAATCTCACCCCCTCCCATAGTGTATGCTTCCCTTAGGTTTTTGTTTCCCAGGTGCATTACTTTGCACTTCTTAGCATTGAATCTAAGCTGCCATTCATTTGACAATCCCTCCAACCTTGCCAAGTCCCTTCTCATCCTTCCCACCCTACCTTGTGTATCATCCCTATTGTAGATCTTTGTGTCATCTGCAAAGTGACATACTTTTCACTCCAGTCCCTCTGCAATGTCACTTTTAAAGACATTGAAGAGGACCGGTCCTAGAACTGAACCCTGTGATAACCCACTAGTAACCCCACTTTCTTCAGAGTGGACTCCATTTACTATTACCACTGTTTCCTGTTGTCCAGCAAATGTTTTACTCAGGCTATCACCCTGGGACCCACTCCCAGGCTGACTAATTTGTTTATTAATCTTTGTGTGGGACTATGTCAAATGCCTTGCTAAAGTCTAGGTATGCCATGTCCACAGCCCCTACCTGATCTACTACTTTGGTCACCCCATCAAAGAAGTCTATTAGATTCATCTGACATGACCTTCCCACTGTGAATCCATGCTTCCTTGGGTCCTGTGCCTCTCTGGCCTCTAGGTACCCAAAAATTCTTTTCTTCAGAAGGGATTCCATCATTTTCCCTATCACTGATGTATAAGGTTATGGTTACAGTTACATGTGGGCCACTTGGTGGTATATAACCCAGGCATAACAGTCCCCACCCTTGTTGCCTTGCTCATAGGGCAACACAACAAAAAGAAGAAGGTTAGGTGTGATAATGGTAAATCTGAATGTGTCAATAGGCCTGAGGTGCAAGCCCTATAAAAGAACTGCAGCCAAGCAAGATGCTGGATAAAAGTATGCCTCAGACAGCAAAGGTGTAGCAGTGGATGAGTTAAAACAAGATATAAATTACTATTAAGATTTAAAACATTGATTTGAACATCTGCTTTTCAAAGTACATAAAAACTCATAATGTAAATGAATTACAATTCTGTAGCACACAAATAATACAACTGTGAAAGTAGACCTTTCCGTAGGCAACACAGGGCAATCACAGATGGTCAGATCATAAAATACAAAACAGAAACTAGCTATGTCAACACCACAGTGGATATGTGTATAAGAAAAAGTGTCAATGTGTATTATCACAGAACATTGTTCATAAAAACAGTGTTAAAGTCATTGTCCATTCATAAAGAACAGTCCATATTGAGAGTGTCAAAAGACAGATAATAGTGGCGTACGGGATGCGGCGTACGTTATTGATTGAAGGATCTAATAACAATGTCCTTAAAGAGGAACCAGTCCATAAAGTTCAAGGTTATAACCACAAAGCAGTGTAGTTATACTGAACATGTCATACATTGAAAGTTTGTAACCCATAGGGCATACATGGCACATGGTGTTGTGCAAACATGTACCAGCACAGTAAGAAAGGTAATGTTTGTGTAGCTGGTTGCTGGTTGGCTGGATTGGCAAAGACCTTGGCAAGGGTTGCATGAGAATGTCCATTGAAACTTTCAATGGAATAGCCATACCCACACAGGCATAGCTTTTTGTTAAAAGAGCATATTTTGCATAAATATTGACAATTCATAAAGAACATAATTAATGAAAGAGTAACCAAGAGCACAGTTCATATGAGGTGCCAGCCAAATAAGGAAAACGAGTCATGAAGATAAGATGCAAGTGTTGCTTGAAGATCTTACCGGTACCTCTCTGTAGAAACCTAAAACTTGTAAAACATTGTTAAAAACTTAATTATAAAACACACATATAGGTGTTGTTAAAAGGAAAATATTATGGTTATAGGAATGCCTTTAGTTATGGTGTGGTGTGACATAGACAAGTGATGGTGTTGGCCATGCACTCAGAGGTGCAGTTTGAGGTCCAATAAGAAGAATATTCCATTTATTCATCTGTGAATACATCCTGTTTCCAAGTCTCAGAAGAGGCTATGACAGTACGGAAAGAAAACATAGTTTTCCTGCTTATGAGTTGATGTTTGGCTTAGTTTAGGCCTATCTTATGAAATTAAAGTGCAATATTATGCTTGTCAAATGCACTTTGAACCTTTATCTTATGTCAGTATGCCATTTACACCATGCAACACAGGGGTACACAATAGCACCTGTTGTGCATATGGGATTTGAAAATGTCCCTTTTGTAAGGTTCATTGTCTAGGGTGAAATACTCCTAGGCAGTCAGTAGTGTGCTGCTCTGATACTGGGTCTTGAGCATGTAGCAGTTCTATTGCAAAGGTGTCTGGTAACATGATGCTTTGAAACCTAAAAGTGTTTGTACTGATGCAGAATTTATATTCTGCCATATTATGTGTGTATTACACATTATATACAAGGGTACCTAGGAGTGATGAAGCAGTCAGACCACTAGTTGGTCTGAGCTTATGCTTGGAACATCAAGTAGGCTTTTGTCTCTATTGGAGTAACAACAGTTGGAAACATGGCGGTGCTAGCAATGGAATGAGGTGTACAATACTATGTAGTAGTAGTATTATACAGAAATAGAACACAAAATATGGATGTACGAGTACAGTACAGGTGTAGAAACCTGTGTGTTATACTTGGGCCTGGCTTATAGACAGGATGCCAGTGGGTGACCTTCTGGTGTAGGTCCTAGCTTGGAATGTGCCATTAGCTAGGTGGGCCTTAGGGATTTGTTGTAGATTGCTAGCAGTCTGCCATTTAGTCTGTAAGACTGGTTAGTGGCCACCATTATGGTGTCCAGGTGTACATAGTTATCATGTTGTAATTAATCTGGATGGGATAGTGATGCTGTTCCCTTTTGTTTGGGAGGATGAATGGTGGAACATAACCTATGGGAAAGAAATAATCATTCATGGAGGTGTTGTTGGGACATTTCAGCTTGAGAAAACAACTGATTTGTTGTGTAAGTGGTTGGTACTTGGTACTCCCCCAATGTAGGTGTGACAAATGTCTCCCAGATGGGCCTAATACACCAAAATATCCAGGGATGTGGAGCAGTTTACTAAGCTTATACTTGATAAGCTGCAACAATATGTGAAAACATAATGACAATGAAACAATAGTCGTTTTAAGCACATTGCAGAAAATACATTTTAAACATAAAAAATTTAAAATTAAGTTGGTCATCAGACTCCAGGAATGACTGTTGAAATAATATTGTCTTTCACAGGAGCTAAAAAGACAAAAATGATGTGTGAAAGAACATGGGAATGCACATAGCCCCCCCCCCCCAACTCAGCTGAATACTAGTTGAGAGTCAAGGCCCTTATACCTGGCTGGTGCTGGTTGTTGGCATAGTCACTTGCAAATAGCTTGTTTATGGTTGTTCTATACCACACTGTGAAGGCAGAGAGGCTGAGCTGGTTTATAATATTAGAGAACACTATATATTTTATTATTAATTTGTAACCAACAAATGGGTTATTAGCGAACACACATTTTTCATCTTGTGTGCTCTTACTGGTGGGACAGTGGGTTCACTTCCCCCATTTCTGGATCTGCTAGCTGTAGCTCAGTCAGGTCCAGAAGTAATTTCATTTATTTGCAACCACTGTAGGTGCACTGTAAGGTGACATGGTTCACTTCCTTTCCTTGAGCTCCCTGTATAGTATAGGAGGCTAGGCTTATAGTAGACCATATCTATGAAAATGTCACAGACACGGTGAATCACACTAAGAATGATAGCAGCTGCAGCATTATACATACTCATCACTGATGAACCATAAAGGCCTTCGATCAGTGAGTACAGTCTGTATGAAATACTTCATTTACAGCTGACACCATACCTAGACTGTTATTTGTTAACCATATAGGCATGTAATGTCAAGTTAGTAGTTAACTATGTCATTAACAGTTCCAACAATTATTTGCCCCTGACTGGCACATCAGTTGTTAAAACAGATGTTAATGTAAGTGATCAGTTACACAGGGTGGGCATATATACAATTCAAGCCCCCCACTCTCCCCCCATGCTCCTACTTCTGCAAAAGAGGCAGCATGGAGATAATAGAATACTGTAGGACCAATGCCAGAGCAGATGCCCGACCATGCAACAGCAAAACTATTAAATTGACTAGTAACAGGTGTTTGCATAAATGTTAGAGAATACTTTATTCCCAACAGAGGTGTGGATATTTATCCACAATAATAGTGGTAAACTGTCTTCACCAATCAGTCATCACCTGGAAGGTTGTATGCTGAATAAATACAGATGGGTTTGGCCCAACTTGTTAAAAATCAAAATAAGGGCAATACAGTATCCTACTATGATTCAAATTATAATAACAATATAATGAATTTGGGCCACTGAATAAAATATGCTCATGCATTACCAGTGGTTACTTGTGAAGGTTAGTCTCATCCCTGTAAGGGAGAAAAAATTAAACACAAGCCACAAAAGGGAACATCTCATTTACTTAGAGCGTTCTCCTTGTGGGAGGTTAGCATTGGTTCTCTATATGCTAATATTGATATTAACATTATAAAGATGTATGCATTCGACCACCTTTGGGGGTAGGCTGTTTTTATTGTAGCTACTAGTACACTCCGATAAATTCCTAAAAATGAAATAAATTATTAATGTCAGAGTATTAGGCATCCCCAATCCTCTCAATTATAACATTAGAACTGTGCAATTAACACACACATCATTCTGATAAATAACACAAGTTATAATACTGGTATTTTATATGTACAAAATTGTTAAAAGGGTGTTAAATTAGGTCATAAAAAGTTAAAATTTTCCAAAACAGACATAATATGTTCTATGGAAGCATACATTGTGTAGCTATCCTGTTAATGTTAAATGGCTTATTATAAATGCTGAACAGCCCCCCCCCTTTGATTGCCATGCGATGCGTAGGGATAAGTGACACTGGACAAGGACAAAGAAGCTGTGAGATCTTCCATAAAGGAAGGCATATGTAAGAATGGATGGACTTGTAGATAGCAGGCAACTTCAAGGCTGCAAGCCCAGAGGAAATAAAAAAAATCAGTCCCAACGTCATGGACAGATGAGGAGGACTGGAAAAAAAAGTAACTTTCAACAAAAGTACTCTTGATGTGCACACTCCATTAAAGTTATATTTGGTTATGAAATACTGATCTAATTAGGGAGGCACATTAACTGTGTGCTGGAAAAACAGGTAGAGCTTAAAAACACATGGAGGTCAAATGATTTGCAAAAGATCACACACCGTGCAAACAACATTTCTTGGGACCAAACCCAGCTGTAGCTGCAGAGCCTTGGACACCGCACTGAATGAGAGGTCTGACAGATAAGAAAATCCTGTCTAGCCACCAGCTGAGACATCAGAAACAAAACTGATGAACCATCACAATTTCTATGACGGCAGATGGAGAGGCCATATTGGAAAGGGGAAAAAAACATAGAAAACCTTTGCAAGCATTTGCATCATGCTTCCATTTTCTTTTTTGTCAATAATAAACTATGATTAACTTGAATCAATACTAAGGACACTAGTCCACATATTTCAACATTAAACCAACCACTTAACTGAAAGATAGGAAGTTTGCAGACAATGTGCCAACACTGCAAATCAAAACATATTATTGGCAATAAGCCAATGATGTTGGCCATTTTATGAGCCGATTTTCCTCATGAAAACTGACAAAAGAACTAGTGTAGTGTTAGAAAATGCAGTTAAGACTCTGATAACTGGTAACAGTCACAAAAAGATATAGCAGATGTTGAATTGGGCACAGTGTTTCTCAACCACCAATATTTCCACACCTCAAAATCCAGGATGGTACATTCAAAAACATATTCCACAACACTATGTCACAGGTGATGGTTTACCTGGAATAAGGAAATGAAGATTCTCTTAATTTAAGCTCAAATAAAGCTAAGTGACGTAATCAGAGTAAAAGATAGACTTAACTCCGGCATCATTATAGTTAATGAAGCTGATATCATTAAACCATAACATTCATTACCAAATACAGTAATGTTTCTGCATTTATTTTTTTAAACAACCTTCAAGTAGTCATTAACAGAAACTGCAGAGAACAGCATGACCTTGGTTAAACTAAGCATTCAGGGAATATATAACAAGATATGGTGTACTACTAGTACTTCTTCTAACATGAGTAGCAAGGAACAGCTGTATAGACAAAAGTGCTCACACTTAGATTTGCTGAAGAATGCAATAAAAGGTGGACCAGTTATTGTAACCAGTAGACAAAGGCAGCCTGTCTGAATAAAAACAGGGGTCCCTAGAGCCTTATGAGTTCCTTACTAGTCACAGCTTCAGTCACAGATAGCCAATAATGTTAATTATGTACTAGACATAATTAAAGTGGGTTTACCACAAACATGAAACACAAGGACAGGGTAACACCCTGCTGAACGTACATGTTCATTTAAAGAAAAAAAAAAACACCAGGGTCAGTACAGACCAATTTTTAATCTGTGAATCACATCAATGAGGAGGATTTCTCATGGAAGTCTTTAAATAATAAATAAATAACAAACTTATCAAACACTTCAGCCACCAATTAATCAGTAACCATTAACCCTATCAGGCTTAAAAGCCTTGAAAGCAGCCCTCTGTTGGAGTGCATTGTAGTTGACTGTCTCAGTTCAATATACTGCACACAGATCAACATAATTGTAATTGGATCCAAAACACGTATAGTCAACTATTTCTTATTTATGCACATCCCACGCACCTAGTGCAGTGACATAAGCTGAGATGTCTTCTCTCAACCCCGTGCAAAAATTTAGCCATGTCAATAAACAAGGAAGTCTTTAAACCTAAACCATTCTGTGGCTTAACTGCCTTGTTTGCAGCCACAGCATTCAAACACACATGTCTGTGAACTCCTTTGAAGGAGGAATTCGCAAAACAATGAGTAGCAGTCCACGCACAGAGTCCCAGTCCATGCATGGAGTCCCTAAGCTGCCAAACTCATAGCTACTTGCCTCAGAACAAAAATTCTGAAGTAAAATGAGTGTTATTCTTTGCCAGACAAAACCAAGACTGCCGCATGTTGCCATTGTTACACTGTGAAAAGATCACTGCTTAGGTTCTTTGCATGGTATGCTGGACAAAGATAACAACAAGTAGAAGTAATAAATAAGTTTAATACATACTCATGCCATAACAAGTGAAGCAAAGCAAACTCAAGGGAGCCGATTTCCCACCATTCCTTGAGGATGGTTTCTCTGTCTCTTTCTCTCTCTCTGAGGAACTGGTGTGCATACAAATATATGAGTACAGTTACAGATATGATAAACATACAGCATTAGATAAGGCATGTAAATAAGGTGTCTCCCTTGGGCAATTACATAGGAAATGAAGTTGCAAAGTAAGGACGAATCCCTGAATCTCTAAACAATGGAAATTCATAGTCTGCAATCTGTTGTCAGTCTCACTGGAGACAGTGAGTCTGAGAAAACATGCAATGTCATCAGAAAAGCATACAACATTCCACAATAGTGGAAAACTACAGAATTTGAGTGATTATGAGTATAGCAGAATATATGGCAGAAACAGCATATAGGTAAAAGCATTTTAGACAGATATAAGCACAGCAAATATAAATAAAGAACACAAACATAAGTAATAAAACAAGATAAACATTATAAGACTGTGCAAGGCACTAATACTGTGCATAAGGTTACAGTTACATGTGGGCCACTTAATGGTATATAACCCAGGCATAACACATGGTAGAGATACCCTATGGAAAAAGGCTCTCAAAACAAAACTCTCAGCAGACTGAATGGTTTTAGAACCATGAGGAACCAATGCACCAAGCTTATAAGGGCTGAAAAAAACAAATACTTTCAATCTGCACTAGAATCATCCAAAAAAGATGCAGTCAAATTTTGGCAAATCCTAAGGCACATAGAAGGGCACAGCAGCTCATCATCACTGCCTTCCAAGATTATCTCTCGTGGCAACATCTATATTAGAAAACTATGTATATTAGAGCAACTAAATAAGCATATTGCCACTGCTGGGTTAGCTTTTGATACCTCTCCAGCAAACAAACTCCTCACGCAACTCTGCAACAAAGACTTGCCATGCCTCCCACCAAGGGCTACCAAACAATCAGCCAAGTTTAGCTTTAGTCCAATAACCTTTAAGCTGTTTAAGGACCTCTTAATAACTCTGGGCACAAAAAAGTGTGGGAGCAGATCTAATTGAACCTTTCTTCCTAAAGCTAGGTACCAGTTTTTGACATAGCCCATTGTCCACCTGTTTAATTTGTCTCTTTCTCAGGAGACTCTCCCCTCTGAGTGGAAAATTGCACGTTATTCCACTTTTTAAATCTGGTAACTCAAGTGATCTTAACAACTACCGGCCTATATCCTTACTGCCTCTACTTTCTAAATTACTTGAAAAAATGGTTAATGCACAGTTAGGAGAACATCTAGAAACCACTAACATGCTAAACCCCGTACAATGTGGATTCAGACCTAAATATAGTATGGTATCGGCACTGGCAAAGGTAACAAATGATTGGCAAGTCACATTAGATTCTAAAAACCATGTCAGTACGATCTTTTTGGATTTGAGCAAGGTTTTCAATACCATAGACCATGAGTTATTAATATTTATGTTGTGGAATATTGGTCTGAATGCCATGGCCCTGAAATGGTTTGCTTTCTACTTGACAGGTATAAAACAGCAGGTCAATGCCCAAGGCAATC
The DNA here is from genome assembly GCA_016271365.2 of Neoceratodus forsteri. Lineage (NCBI taxonomy): Eukaryota > Metazoa > Chordata > Ceratodontiformes > Ceratodontidae > Neoceratodus > Neoceratodus forsteri. The sequence continues at coordinate 879,774,307 of CM028131.1, read as the reverse complement.
TCTTCCCCCTTAAAACATTAGAAAGTGGTGTTCCTCAGGGGTCAATACTGGGGCCATTATTATTCACAATCTATATTAATTATATTGATGCCAAAATCAGTACAGCAAGTGTTCATCTTTTGGCAGATGACACAGTTCTTTATGTCGCTAGGCCTACCCTTGAGCTTGCATGCTTAAAGCTGCAGCAGGAGTTCAACCTGCTGCAACAAAACCTCCTGCAACTAAAGTTGTTACTCAATGCTAACAAAAACATAATTATGTTCATGTCTTCTCAAGCCCAACCAAATAGTACTAGTTACACTAATACTAAATTCCAGATCAAGACGCTCCTGGGGGATCCACTAGAGGTCATGGAAAAATTCAAATATCTGGGTTTTTGTCTCCATTTAGACTATTATTCTCTACACATGTAGAGGAACTCTCCAACAAGGTACGACAAAGGCTAGGCCTTTTCTTCAGAATCAGGCATCTGCTTAACTACGAGGCCAAAACAAGACTGGTCTTGAAAACATTCTCCCCCCTGTTGACTACGCTGATTTTATTTATAGCCATTGCTCCATCACTGCTCTAGCCAAGCTGGATACTCTGTACCACAGACCATTTAATCACTGGAGCTCCATTTAATAATCACCACTGCTCCCTCTATGCACAACTACAGTAGGTTGGACTTCACTTAGCACTAGAAGATTAAACAATGTCTCTCTCTGGGTCTACAGAGCCATTACTAACAAGCTGCAATCCTACATCACTGACCTTTTTAAATATGCTCATGGGGTTTACCCACTCAGAAGATACTCATATATTATGCTAGATATACCCAGGATATGCACTCGCCATGGCTCAATATCCCTAAACTATGTCCTCCCCACCCTCTGGAATACCCTGCAAAGATCCTTAAAACTCATGCATATTGTTGGGATGAACATTTTCAAATCCATGCTTAGACAATCACTGAAGGAAAATTGTAACTGCTATGCCTAGCTAGCACCTTAATTATGACAAGCCCTTTTGCACTGCCTATCAGCACTTGATGTACTCCCTTAGCATTGTGCACAGTACTGTAATTGCCTCCAGCTGTGTCCTCAGTTCCACAGTTCCCATGAGCTTCACTTCCTCTTCCATATTGCTAACTTACCCGCGTTGCTATTTTACACATTGACTTGCTCTTCCCAAATAGACTATCCTAATCGTACATGCCCTGTTCCTTTCACAACCCTAAAAATCTTCCCTTATCATACCTGTCCTGCTCCTTCTTTGATTTTCCTATTATATATGAAATCCTCCTGAACACCATTCCTCACCCAGGTTCCTAATACCCTTTGAACAACTTTTCCCTACCCTCTATCTTGTCTTCACAAACTTCCCTCCTGAACCCAGGGAGACTATCATATCCTGACTGTATTGTTCCCTTACTGTAAATTTAATATTAGGATGTTAGTCTTATCAAATGTGCAATCACCCTGTATTGTTTCCTCTTTGTGAATACTAGAATCAGGATGTTAGTTTTTTTCAGAAGTGCAATTATTCCTGTGCTGTTAAATGTATTGTTAAAAATGTACTGTCCTTGTAAAGTTTTGTATTACCCCTTATGTTGCGTCCTCCCAGAACCACCTTGTAAATGAGCCTGCTCAATGGTGTCTTATCCTGGCAAAATAAAAAACTGAATTAAACTGTAAATTTACTATAACTGTTTCATGCTTCTGAAAATGGTAGTGGGGAGAAAGGGATATTATCACAAGACAACTCCTCCAGGTTATATCAATTGTTGAAGCATATTAAATTAATAACAGTAATAATAATTTTATATATATATATATATATATTTATAAAATGGGGTGGTAAAATCATAGAAATTCCACTAACATGACTGGACAGAATGCATCACATGACCGTGCATTATTTCCCAATGACTGCACACCTCCCAGAGCGACCGCACGCCTGAACTACTTTTTATCCTCCAAAACCTTCTCACCAGTAGTCATCATTCCACATCTACCACAGATAGGCACCCACATGCCAAAGTTCAAACTAACACTGACTAGAAAAAAAAAAGAGGTTTGTTTTCCTATTTCTTTTCATTTACTATTCTTACAATAAAGTCGTCCTCTTTACAGGGAGGGAAAACGAGTGGTGACCACTTTCACTTTTATTAGTGACATGTAGCGTGACTGAGCGTGGTCAGTAATGCTACCTAATAACCAGCCAGACACTGAAAGCAAGTTCCTCGGTGTGAAAAAGGAAAGTAACTGCATTTTACCTTATTTTTATTGAGAATTGTCTAAAAGAAGTAGCCAGCTGAAGCGAGTGGCAGACAGGACTTTCACTTTTACAACTGACGTGTAGCGTGACCGGGCGTGGTCAAAAGTGATACCTAATGTGCAGCCAAACAGTGAAAGTAAGTCACACTCTGTAGCAGAAAAGCAAACAAACACTGCATTTCAGGTTATTTCAATTTAAAATCATGTAAAAAAGCTGCCGCGTGAAGCAGTCAGAGAGCTAGCGCAGAGCAAGAGTGTTGGCAGCGTCGGAGACGTGACGCAGGGCAGAGCGAGTGTTCCTCTTGCAACAGTTGCTAGAGCAACACTCGCTCTGCCCCGCGACATCTCCCTATGCCAACACACTGCTTTGTGCTAGCTCTCCGATTGTTCTACACGCAGCTTTTTACATGATTTTAAATTGAAATAACCTGAAATGCAGAGTTTGTTTGCTTTTCTGCTACAGAGTGTGACTTACTTTCACTGTTTGGCTGCACATTAGGTATCACTTTTGACCACACTCGGTCACGCTACACGTCAGTGATAAAAGTGAAAGTCCTGTCTACCACTAGCTTCAGCTCGCTCTTTCTTTTAGACAGTTCTCAATAAAAATAAGGTAAAATGCAGTTACTTTCCTTTTTCACACTGAGGGACTTGCTTTCAGTGTCTACCTGCAGTGTTCCGCACTCTTTCTCCTCCATCTAAAGACGACAATTTTACTCTAGGAATACTAAATCAAAATAAAAATAAATACAAAGCTTTTTTTTTTTTTTTTAATTCTTATGCCACACAGGGACTACTTTTTTGCTCTCCCACAAAAATATTTATTTCCATTTTATAACATAGATAATCCACTCTAGGGTGTGTGGTCATGCTCTGATATACGCACACCTTGGGTGGTTGAACACACTCGGCCTGTGGCCTCGTGCGTCACAATGCACACCAAGGAGTGCGTATATCAGAGCACGACCGCACACCCTAGAGTGGATTAGTGGATTATCTACTATATATATATATATATATATTTTTATGTAATGGGGTAAGGATAAAAAATGGCAAATATCACCAATATACTGGAATGGTCAGACCTACTGTGAGGATATCCTCACTGTAGCTCATTTATCAACACAGTAGGTCATGCAGAGGCCCTATCTGCATTTCACCAGAGCACCGACACAAAGTGCAGCAAACCCCTGCAGCTCCATCCTCCAAGATCACCTGCCAACCAGCTCCAACTCCACCTCATTAGTGTGAAATCATCATTCACACTGAGAGTTTTTTCACTTCTCTTTTTTAAATTTCCTCACAGCTTCCATTTAGCAACAAAGAGAAAAGGAGCAGCATGAACAGACAATCAATACCTCCCTTCACAGCCCTGATATACACTGCCTACCTCACACTCGCTCACTACCCAGCAACAAATTCCTCAGGTCCCTGAAGGAGCTCCCAGCAGCAAAAGCAGGATCAACCAGATACATAACGCTGACAAACTAAACAAAGGCAGATGAAAACTAATAATAAAAAAAAAATGCACCACAATGCATCCTGGCTCTCTCTCTCTCTAAGTGGGAGCCACTGCCACCATATTTCAGAAAACTGTTCTGCCCGCCCACACAAAACCATGGCCAATGAAATGCCACGTTACCAAACGCATCATGTACGGAGCCTAGCGACCACACTAGTGTCCCTACTAGCAGTACAACTGCGATGAAACCGCAGGGAAAACATTTTTTTAAATATATTAAAAAAATAAATAAAATAAAAAAACAAAAACAGCAAACATTAAAATGTATTACATAAATTAAATATGCAATGGGGTACTGGAAATATCAGTGATATTTCCTTAGTGAGTTGACCTTTTGACCTCACTCATGGCTCCTCCACTCCATGAAGTCATAAGGTCAAACTCCACTTGAGAAATATCATATATTCAATACTCCCATTGTATATCCTATATATATATATATATATATATATATATACACACACTTGCACAGTAGTGCCAGTATAGTTAGGGTTGAGTGCAAACCTCTGTGTTAAAGGCAGATTTCTAAACTTTAATAACTTTGGAACTTTTTAACAGATTTACATGAAATGTGGCATGTGTAATCTCTTCATGTCAGTCTCTTTACATGCTAAATTTCTTTTTAAATCTGTTGTGTGGTGTCTGAAATACAGAGTGTCAAAAATCCCTAACTTAACGTGTTTTTTTGCCATTTCTTTTTCCACATTTATCCCAGAAACAGTTTTAGGTTCCTGTCTTAAATTTTCATGGAAGAAAGCCTTTGCCTCACAAATGTGCCTTTTGAAGGTTTGGTGAAAAATTATTATTCTCTTCAAAAGTTATTAAATTTTTAATTTTCCCAATATTTCCTAGGGGAAAAGTTAGTTGTTCTGCATGAAAATACTTTTGTTTTCACAGGAGCTGTTGTATTTTTGCATGGAGGGTCATGTGGAGCCTAATGTATTTTTCAGAGCTCTCCTTTGTTTTTGCAGAGCTCTGCTGTGTTTGCCTTCTTGTTTTCTCCTTAGCGAGAGACAGAAAATAAAAGGTAAAAATGAATGTTATACGGGACCTGTTTAGCTACATTCTGATGTTTTTTCCTTTTTATTGTGGCCAGAAGCACCTTTCATGAGAATCCAAAATCCTGGGTCCCGAGGTTAACGAGACGACCAGTTCTGTCACATTCTCTGTTTGAGAACAGCAGGATTTTCTTGACTTTGCAGCCATAGCTGGAACCCATGCTGACAGTTGCTTTCTCAAGTGTTAGCCGCTGTTTCCCTGGTGCATACTGGCACCCCTATGAGCCTGTCCTAAAATATAGGCTCCCTGTGACACTGTATGACAATGTGCGTAAATATTCTATTATACTGGCACCCCCCCTTAAGTTTTCCTAGTGTCTATTGGCACCTCTCACACTCTGATTGTCAACAATAATTTTTTTATAATGAATGTATTAATATAATTTGACACTGAGATGCCCACCCCTGGTGTCAGATGTCCCCCCCAGTCCCTTCTTTTTATTATTTAATTGCTGGCATCAAAGGGCCCAACCCCTGTGTCAGCACTGGAAGACCCCCCAACAGTGAGGGACACTGGGGAGCCCATTCCCACTGTCCCCAAATAATTATTTAATTGTTCCTGTAAAGAATAAAAATGCCCCCGATGCCTTTTTTGTCCCTGAAAAATAGAAAACAGCCCCTTGTCCCCACCATCCCTCCTCCCTATTCTGACCTCCCACTGAGCACCCCTCCAAATGTCCAACATAGCCATTTTGTCACACCACCTCATGAAGAAGAATCAGCATTTATATAGTGCTTTTCATACACAGTGTATCCCAAAGTGCTTTACAAGCAATGCTAGACTAGTAGTGAAGTGACTGAATGTGTGGTGGTGGCCATATTGCACATCACCCACACAGCCTGGATATTTGCATGAACCAGTTAATGGGAAGGGGAATGTTGGCCAGGACACCTGGAATGTTCCCTACTCCTTTGCGAAGAGTGCCCTGGGTTCTTTTACTTCCACCTGGACACCCACCAGGACAACACCAGGATGGGCAGAAGAGACCTCGGTTTAACATCTCATCTGAAGGACTGCACACCCCAGCAGTACAGCACCCCCCAATACTGCACTCGGATGCCAGTGATTTTTAGGTGCAAGTCCAATCCCGGTGTGGGACAAGAACCAACAACCTTCTGGTCCAGAGGCAGATGTGCTACCAACTGAGCCACGCTTACACCTGAACAGTACAGCTGTCATTTTTCACATCCTGCCCAAAACATGTTTTTACACCTGTGGTGTGGAATGGCATTTTGGCATGGATTTTAACATTTTCACCTATGGGATTTGTGAGGTGGGTCATAAGAAGACTGTGTTGAAAATGTGTGGTCAAAATATGAAAAAATACCAAAGTTATGACCATTCATTCCAGTTTTGCTACGCCAGATCATAACTTCGGAAATGTTAAATATTTTTACCCCAGATTTTCAAAATAGCCTTCTTATTATACCACCTTATGTATGTTACAGCTGTCATTTTTCAAATCCTGCTGAAAATGTATTTCCACACCTGTGGTGTGGAATGGCGTTGCTGTTGTGCATAATTACATTTTGGCATAGATTCGAAGATTTTCTGTACCGGGGTACTTAAGGTGGGGTAATAAGATGTCTATGCTCACAATTTGGCCACTGTTGTTCTCTAAATGGAAGCACAGGGCCTGGGAGGCCCTGAGCTTCCATGGCTAGATACATATATGTATCTATGCAGGAATGGGAGCATAGGGCCCAGTGGGTCCTGCACTCCCACAGACAAATAAGGATATGATTATACTATCTGAAAAAGAAAGGAAATTAATTGCAAAAAATGTTGTTAATGCCTCAGTTAGGGTTGTTAGTAAAGCAAAAAAAAGTAGGGAAATATGGCATTAGGGTTTCCAGCACTAATACTCCATCCAAACCCTGCAGACACCGACAGGCATCGGGAGTGCACCTTGGGGTCGTCAGCCCCAAAACTCACCCCGTTCTCCTATACTGTACCCATCTCAGCTTATTTACTTATGGAATGGGGTGAGTGTTAGGGTTGATGACCCCAAGGCACCCCCCCCGATGCCTGTCGGTGTCTGCAGGATGGGGTTTGGGCATTCAAGTTGGAAACCCTAATGCCATATTTCCCTACTTTTATCACTTTACTAACAGCCCTAACTGATGCATTAACAAAGTTTTTTGCAATATATATATATATATATACACACACACACACGCACACACACAGTCTTCACTCGTTATACCAAACCCAAGTACAACAAATGCTCGGATATAACGAATGCCTATCTTGGATCCTGCCCATCAGTAATGTATTGCCGTATTAGTGTACCAATAATGTATTGCTTTTAGCATTTTTCTTGTAACAAAACCAAATTGTGATTGATTCTTATTTTGTTTAAACAGTACTGCTTCATGTCATTGCTAGATGACAGTTTAGATCACTACTCCATGTCCACTGATAAATTTCTTTACTACTGTTTACTATGTATCCCATGTAAAAACTTCTGGTTTTCATAGAATAGAATTCCACAAGTCCCACCAGAAATGAACAGTTAATTCGATGCAGCTGCCAGCCCCTCATGTGTCAACAATGTTCAACAGAAAAGGGGATGGGGGGGTGCGTCATTCAATAATGGACAGACAAATCCTTGTATTGCTGCTGTTCCTTTTTTATTTTCAGTTTTTTTTCAGGCACTAAATCTCAACAATTAGCATATACAAATATATGCTTCTTCAGGGAGAATGCCTTATGACCCGTAGACAATAAATACATGGGGCCAGATATTCAAAACTTTGTCCAGGGGCTAAATTAGCACTGCCCAGTGTGCTAAATTAACCTGGAACCAATAACTGGCTATATTCAAAAGGGATAGCTCCAGTGCTAAACCTGTTGAATGTAGAATGCTAAGGAAGCTGGGCAAACTGGGCTGGGAGTGCAGTGCAAAACTAGCCCAGGAATAAGAAAGCTCTGAATATAGCAACCAGGAAGCGGAAATCACAACAGTGTCCCAGTTCACAGCAAAGTGAAGGAAGGTAGAGGTTAACTATGTGGCCAATGTGTGTGCTAGCAAAGGAGTGGAGTCAGTAAAGCTGCAAGCAGCAGCACATGTGAAATTACATTGTGCAGAAATGTACAATGTCTCTGAAATGTTTGCACGGCGCAAACACATTTGCACAGGTGTAGTGCGGAGCTAAGCCATTTGCCCGGGGCAAAACTTTGCTATATTCAAAAGTGACATGCAAATGAAACTACTTAGATAGTCTATGGGTAAACAACAAGATTAGCATCTCATTATGCCCTGATTTGTATGCAGTTTGTCCAGCGCTATTGCAGAGTCCCACAGCTCCACCTGTAGGTCAGTCTAGAAGTACAGGGGCTGACTGGGTCTGACCACAGTCCACCTGTAGGTCAGTCTGGTAGTGCATGGTGGTAGCTGCAGACTACATTTGTACAGTACAGCATAGAATATTGTGCCCCAAGGGACTACACAGCACAGGCACAGGTTTTGGTGCTGCATGCAATTGTCAAACTGTAGTTCATGCTACAGTGCACAGTAGACACTACAGTAGCAAGGGGGGGCAGTAGTGTGAGGGATTCAGCAATGCCTGTGGTATGTAGGGCAGTGACGACCACTGCACTGTACACAGTGACAGGCCCAACTTGCAGGTGTTTGCTGACAGTGGACATTACTGTTACGTTGTTGTGTGACCCACAGATGCTGCACCACTGGTATGGGATGCTCACAGTGACATATGCATGGCTGGCTGTGTGTGCTGTGGTGTCTGTACAGATGTGCAGTATGTGGCTGGGGGGGCACATACCATCAGACAGGCACACTGGTGTTGGGGTATTCCCAACGCTGGTCCATTTGCACTGTATGGCTTGTCCCAGCCTTGTGGCCAGGCCTAGTCTGTGGTGCACACTGGCCACTTGTACACCCTCCCCTCAACACCCTCCATGCCCACAGTGCTGCATGTGTGTGCTGGCATCTGTTGGTGTCCACTGAAAGGTGGTCTGCAGGTGTGTGCTGTATGGCCACACTGCCATGGTGTCCACTGGGAGCTGGGTCACCACTTACTGCTCTGCATGGCTGGGACTGGTGGCAGTTGATGGCATCATAGGGATGCCATCAGTGAGCTGCATGTTTCCTCTCTGTCTGGCTTATTTCCATGCATCCTACTTACTGGTTAGGGTCACGTAAAGCTGCTCAAAAGGCATGCAAAGTCATGCAAATCCATAAAGTTGCACAAAGCTGGTTTGCCCAGAGTTAAGACTACCTTTTCCTGGGCAGTAATTTGCACAGCGCAAAGTGTTGCGCTAAGTCACGCAAAAACACTTTGTGCAGTGCTATTCGCTGAATATAGCATTATGCCTGTCTTCAAGTACATGCCCCCTCAGTTTGCCCCTTGCATACATTTTACTTTTGCCCGGCGCTAATGCAGTTTGCCTGTGCTATTTGACTGTTTGAATATAGCAAACCCGCACAAACCTGGTGCTAACCCTGTGCAAATGGTTTACGCCCAGCACAAAGTTTTGAATATCTGGCCCATAATATTTTAATAATCTGTCCTAAATAGATACAATTTAAATTTGTACATTACTGACTTCAAGTATATGAACTTACTCTCTGAGATTGCTTGCTAGCACATTGCCAGAACGTCCAGATTGATGAACATTTAGGTATTCTTAATCCTACTCACAAAAATAATAATAAAATGAATTCAAAAAATAATTTCCAAATCTGTAATTTCATATCTGAGTCTCAAAATACTCCATGAAGTGTTTTTTATCAAACTATAAACAGATTATATATGTTTAAATGAAATAAATACCTGTTATAATTACAATGAAACATTTATAAGTTATTTCTTAATTTTAAACTTCAGTTCAATCATGGCAATCTAGCACTGACCATCCGGCCCTCCCCAGGCCAGTAAATCTACAATCATGCATCCTAAATAACTAAACCGAATGTGGCAAACTTGTATCCCATGTGACATGTTAGCTCGGTTGGCAAGGTGTATTGATAAATTTTGCTGCAACTGGATACATTTACTGCTACTGCAGGATTGGTTGCCAGTATCGTTGAAATTTTACATAGCCTCACCTGTAATCCTGCAACAGATATCGAAGTGAGGTAGCGATGGCAACATGAAACAATCAGGCTATTCAGTAGACATAAAGCTTTGGGTTTCGACTTGTTTGCAGGCTGATTAGAGTCTGGCCAAATAATCCAGTGAGACTGGATAGTCCAAGTCAACCATCTATACTTGAGGCAAACAGGAATCCTCATTAAGGGATTTTGTTGTTGAATGTGCTGACATTGAGGGTCTGCAGCACAAGAAGATCCGCCAAGAATATGAGCTGGAGATTGATCACGTCACCCACTTATAGTTCACCCAGCAATAGTCTAGTGGTGTGCCTATCTCAGGGTCCATCCTTCGAGAAAAAGCTGTTCACTTTGCCCGTGAAATTCATGGACCTGAGAGTTGTTTTAAATCCTCTACAGGGTGGCAGTGGAGATTTCAGTGCAGCCATGACATCAGACGCATTGCCATCACAGGTGAAGCTCGATCCCGTGACAATGTTGCAACCAAAGAGTTTTTTCCAAAATTGAAGGACATGATTTCCAGGTACTCCCCAGATCAAATATTTTAGTTGTTTTTTATATACAATATATACAATGGGGATGAGACTGGACTTTTCTGACGTCTCCATGATGTGGCACTGGCAGTAAAATCTGAAGCTAATGCCAGCAAGGGTTTTACAATGAGTAAAGACAGGCTAACCTTCATGTTTTGTATGAATGCCACAAGTAGCCGCATACTATGGCTGCTGTGCATCAGCAAATTTAAAAACCTAAGGTGCCTACACTATGCAAACATGGATGCCTGGCCTGTGATTATTGATCACACCAAAAATGCCTGGATGACATGTGATACTTTTCAGAGGTGGTTCTTTGAGCATGTTTTGCCTTCTGTCAGACAACAACTGCACGAACTTAAATTGCCACCTAAAGTGAGCCTGCTTCTGGATCAGTGCCCTGCCCACCCCACCCCCAAGTCAGAGTTGAAGTCCCAAGATGGCAAAATCAAGGTTGTGTTTCTACCCAAAAACCTCACTTCACGACTACAATGACTAGACGGTGGCATAATAGCAACCTTCAAGAAATACTACAGAAAAAGACTTTTAAGTGAACGTGTGTCTGCTGGGGATAAAGTCCTCAAGGCACAGATGGGGTGCAGGATGTTTTTTAAAAAAATGTCAGAGACAGCATTCACATTGCTGGCGAGGCATGGGTGAATGTGTCAGCTGCCACAATCCACCACTGCTGGGTGGTCACACTCATTCCCTCATTCCCTGCTGACTTTAGTCAACCAGCTACAGAAGATGTTGATGTGGATGACACAGCAGAAATTGCTAAAATTGCAAACAACCTGAACTTGATAAAAAATGAAAATGAGGCACTGCATCTCATTGATGCCTGGATTACAAATCATGAAACACTGCTAACTTTTGAACCTGCTGTGGCATGGCTCAAGTGTGCATTTTGTCACTGTGGAACAACCCTAACTGATGCATTAAACAGAGCTTTTTTGCCTCTAATATCCCTTCTTTTTGAGAATGATAATGAGAAATAGTGAATGTAATGTGGTGGCGGGAGCATGGGGCCCTTTGGGCCCCATGCTCCTGTCACATGATGTCTTGTCACATAGTAACACGGTGCCCGCAAATGCAAATGGTGATGCGCATGGTGACACAATATGAAACAGAAAGAGAAACAGTACTGTAGACACAAATGGTAAAAATAACACAAACATGAGTGCAAATGAAAATGCAAAGGGTAACGCACATGGTGGTGTAGACGGGAACGGTAAGTGAAACGGGTACGGAACTGCAAACAGAAGCGGCAAGGGTAACAGTAATGCAAGTGCACAGGCTGGTTTTCCCCAAAAGTTGCATAGAGAAAGACAGTGAGTACAAAGAATGTATGCATAATAATGGGTCTTGGAGCAGAAAATGAGGAGTTGGAATACTAAATTGCTTATATCTCAGGAACCATATGACATAGAAAAAAATGTAAAAGTCATATGATTTATGACTTTCCTAGCTAGTTTTGTACTTAGCCCCTTGAGGGGGCTAAGCATTTTACTGATGAAAAGCCCATTTCTAGCACTGTTTCCGAGATACGGGCCCTGAAAGGCACGGCAAATGCCGTAATGTTATCCTATGGGGAAAAAAAGAGACATTTGGAGTGCCATAACTTTGCCACCCTGCAATATTTTTTCACCAAACCACCAAAAGGCACATCTGCGGGATGTTGGCTTTCTTCCCTTCAAATTTCAGTGTAGAAGACCAAACCATTATTTTGCAGCAGGTTGGCAAAGAATTCCTGTCATGCAGCGGATGCCGCAGTGTTAGTCTATGGGAAAAAGCATAAATTATGGAGTACTGTAACTTTGCATCCATGTAATATTTTGTCACCAAACCACCAAATACCACATCTGTGAGATGTTGGCTGTCTTCCCTCCAAATTTCAGCCCAAAAGACCAAACTGTTCATTTGCAGCAGAGTGGCAAAGAATTCATGTTATTTTGGGCATAGTGTCGGAAAGTAGTGTCGTGATTTGCAAAAGCTTTCACAAAAATTTGAGACACTTTCGTGAGTGCGACACAACTTTGCAACACTACTTTTTCCAGAAATTGGAAAAACATATTTCTAGGGTGTTTAACCTCAAAATAAAGACATGCCTAGCATCCTTAAGGTCCGACTAGGAATACACAAAAAGAATTGTGTTGCTAGAGAGTCCCAAATTTAAATGCCAAGCATTTTTCTGATCACCAACTGAAAACAAAATGGCTGATTTGCAACACTACTAGGGTCATTTGCAACACTAAAAAGTGCATTTGCGACACTGTCAAACTTTTTGTTAACTTTTCCTATTGACATAATGGGAAATTGTTTTTTGAATAACTTTTGAACCGTTTAATATCTTTTCATGAAATCTTCAAAAGGCACATCAGGGACTCTGGCCGCATGTTCCCTGAAGTTTTCAGACTGGTCGCACAAACCGTGCGACCTGTAGGGACGAGCAAAGAATTCAAAAAAGCATAAATGCACTTGCAGATCATGCTTAATAACTCTGCAGCCATATATCCAAACAGTAAGAAAGTTGGCAGATCCCAAGATGCATGGTTCTTGATCATGTATTCCAAATTTCAGGCAAATTCATTAAACGGTTGCAAAGTTGTTAAGATGCAAAATTTTAGGTTTAACATGTAAATGCCTCCTCAACCCTAACTATGGTAGCACTACCATGCTGCCATAATATATATATATATTTATTTTTATATACAATAGGGGTGGGAGCTAGTAGAGTGTGATATCTGAAGTTATTTGCACCAGAGTCTTATAAATGAAGCTTGTGACATTTATACATACAGTGCTGAGGTCAGCTTCATTTATTACAGCTCTCCCACCTATAACAGTACATCCCTACAGTAAGACTGTTTCCCTAGCAACCTCCTTCCAATTTACATAAGAAACGGCACCCATCTTACACAGCACATTTCTGTACCACTAGCTGCTGAATTCTAGAGCGGTCTCTCACACTGCATCTGAACAGTAAACCTCTTAGGGCCCGTTTGTGTTCTCTGTGGTAAAGAACATAAAGAAAATCAAAACTCATCTACAACAAGTAAAATAATCTTCAAACATGTCTAGCAATCTGACGGACCAATGTCCTGTTAAAATCAACAAACTGACTTAAAAAAAAAGTCGACAATTGCAGAAGAAGACATCATTGAACTGTGCACACAATTCGAGCAGGAGACAGAACCACTATTAGACCCTGATACAACTGAAGACAGCTTCACCATTCCAGAAATCCAGAAAACTCATATGTCCCAACAACAGAAATTTGTGGTAGACAAAACTTACATGCAGCAGTACATGTTGAGCACCAAAAAAAAAAATACAAGGCGCAAAACTGAAGCAGGTATTAAAGGAGAAGACTCCTGTATATGTATGATTTGGATATAGCTGATGTATTTATTATACATTACATCAAGTACTGTACACATGTCAATAAGAGATCAGCCATTTCTTCTGTTGCAACACATATCTAGAGTTTGCGGCTCTGACACAAGGTAGCAAAATGTCAAGCAAGCCTCCAATTACATGCAAATGAGTTACTTGTAATACAGCCCTCCCATTCCTTGATGTCACTGAAGCAACGGTGCAGAACAAAACATAAGGGTATCAATGCTGTCTAGCCTGATTTTAGTTTAAGTTTGCAATGGCTTAAGGCAGTTCTGTCATGCAACTCACACAAGGAGTAGTACGTCTAGCCTTAATACTGTATGTGTAGAGCAAATAATACATCTAATAGTATTGCATTCACAGGAAATAAAAGCTGTTTCTCAGTACTGCTCATTTCTCTCTGTGAGACAATTGTAACATGTTGTGGAAAGCAGTAGACTGAATCAGTCAATCAACCAATTGAGCAGTCAATCAGTCCCTCTGTATTGAACCAGAGAACCATCTTGTAACAAACCTTAAGAAGATTTGTTACAAGATGAGCCTGGGCAGTTTACCAAAGGATCACACGAGACTGACTTATACACATCCCCTTTCAGCAGCTTGAAAGTGGAGAGCTAGATCACTTACTTTATAAAGTGTATTGTTTTACATTTCAAATGCTCCTTAAATCTGAGTTTTTGACTGGAAATACCAAGACACAGAATGCATATGACATGGGAGGAGTGAGCTAAGCAAATACAGAGCACTACAAACAGAGACTGATTAGTTTCTTTATCTACAACAGCTGAGGTGTAGCATCTGATTTGTGAGGGACATCTTACTATAAAATGCTGGCATTACAAAGTGGGGGGGGCTGCCACAGCTTATCCTTAGTACGTTGAAAGTGAAGTGCTGTAGCTCTCACATCACTGCTAATGATTTACAATGGGAATTGGGGCACTTTTAAAGTCATGGACCTGTGGGGCCATCACTGTTTCTAAGGAGGTTAGGGGAACTTCTTAAGGGTTAGAGAGTAAGGGACTCTAGTGGGATTTGAACCAGAGTCCCCCAGTGCTTGTGCCTGTGCTTTCCTGGTAACCTATTCCTTGCCATAACTGAATTCTTTATTGCCTTACAGCAGCCATCCAATCACTGACTGCCTAGGTACAAAGGGAAAGGGGCCTATTTGCAAGATTGTTTCTCATTGCTGGTGTCAATCAAAACAGAGAATGTTAACACACACACACTTTAATACAGCAGCTGCATAATACCACTTAAACCTCTTGTTGTACCCAAAGCCATTTATTGGGTAAACTGTTTTTGCTAACAGAAACAGTAACAAAACACATACAGGCACTTCTTATGTGAATACTATATATACCTCAACTCAGTACTGCATCACACTCACATGGTCCTAGTCCCTATTAGACCTGCACTTCAGGATATGCACAACACTTAAGGGGTTCCTCCATTACTCAAGTGAGGAACCAAACATTGTGGGTTTGGTCTACTGGTGGAACTGCATTTAGTGCAGCACCATTATCTGTTGCTCTGATGACATCATCTTCCAGCAGCATTGATGGTAAAATGGAGGACAAACACATTGATAACTTCTGGGGGCTGTATATTTTTATTTATATTCTAGATCTGGACAGCAATAGGACTGCTGGCAACTGGAGGAGGCACAAAACAGTTACATATAAGAAGCTGGGAAAATATTTGTGTGAAACTATGGGAGACTTCCCCCTTTAACCATCTCCAGAAGTATCTTGCTGAAGAAATGAACATAACTACTCCAGTGAAAGACATTCCACCAGAAGACCTTGATGATATTTAGTGTTATTATTTTATATACTCCCACAAATATGATGGATTAGAATATGAGCCTTTAAGTATCAGAGCACATTTCCAGAGTTTTGAGAGACACCTGAGGGAGAATGCTTACCTGGAATCTTTTTCTACCTCATTAAAATTTGAAAGAACACTTCAAGTTATTTCTATGCAAAATCATTTAAAAGAACTCGGTATGGCAATCGACCTTACGCTGCAGACAAAATAACTGATGAGATATTAGACAAACTATATGCCTTAGATTATCTGGGACCAAGTAACCCACAGGCTGTACTCAACTCTATATGACTTACAGCGGCAATGCATTTTAGAATTAGAGGCAATACTGAAGCCTGTAACTTAAAATGAGGAGATATCACCTTAAAAATAGATTCTGAGTACAACAGATATTTGGAATTTACTAAAGAGAGACAAACAAAAACTCATTCAGCATCCAACCCCAAGTACATCAGAGCAATTAAGCCAAGAGCATATGAGGTACCTGACAAGAAAAGATGCCCAGTTAAAAACTACATGTTATATCAAGAAAAAAGACTTTTCAAAGCCAATAATCCTGATACCCTGTATTTTTTGGCTATAAACCATCCGATCAAATAAAACACTACATGTTGGGATAAAAATCAACCTCTTGGAATCAATATAATTGGGAAAATACTAAAAAACATGATTGCAGAGGCAGGTATCTGTACAGAAAAAAATTAACCAAGCATTCTGTCAGAAAACATCTGATCCAGAAACTCTGTGATAATAATGTCACTCCTACTGATATCATGCAGGTCTTGGGCATAAAAAAGTCCAATACATAAATGCATACTCAAAAGTATATGATGAAAAACAGAAGAAAATCTCCCATACCCTCACTACCAACACAGATGCCAAACCCAGCACATCTAAGCATGTAGAAGCTGAAAAAAGGAAGCTGCACGTCCCTGCTACATACTTCAAAGGAATACCTGCATGCTTCAACAACCCCACCATTTCAGCTTCACATAGCACATTTAAAATTATTCAAGGTAACTCCATGATTCACAAAGACATTCATATGTTTTCCAAACTATTTAACAGTCATCTCATTGTGTTTTTTTTCTGTTACAGGACATCAGTACCAAAGTACTTTGGCCAAAAGACAGAGAGTCCTGTCTTCAGACTTTGACTAACACAGGAGTGAACTGCACACCACAGATATTTCCACAGCGAAGCCTTCAGTTCCTAATTTGATTTATTCACATGTAACAGCAACCTAAACATGACCTTTTTAAACTGTCATTAGTTACATGATATTTACTCTGAAAGTGTATAATTCTCGCTCTCAGTAAAAAATAAAGCTGACAGTCTCAGTAAAAATGAAAGCACCTAGCACAAGCAAAACTGCTCCCTTACCTGTAGTTGCCAACAAGCTTGTCATAGACATTCGAAAATAAATAAAATGTACACCAACCACAAATAAAAAAGTTATGCACATCAGCATACCACAAAAATAAAACAGTACACATGATACAATATATGGCAAAACGAACATCACACACAGTGTCTACACGGAACCTCCTGAACATGTCCCGCCTCCCAAAACACATCATCCAATCATGCATCACACTCATTCACTCATCAACCAATTAACACTCACTCACAGACACAACCACCAATTGCACAACACATACATACCCCATTCACACCCATTCACTCACAGTAGCAGCTCACAGCAACTGAAAGGCATAAGATAAAACAAAACAAATTAAAGCTCCCACAGCTATTGTATAAATTGCACACATGATGTGCAGATCGTGTCATATGGAAAATATTCTCACTCCTGCATTGTGAGCTCTGGATACTATTACTCATGCCATCGGTACTCATGAGTATCCAGAGCTCACTCTGTAGGAGTGAGAATATTTTCTATATCACACTCCTGACCATCAGGTATCCCATATATATATATTTATATATATATATATATCTGGGGTAGGGCAAGTCACAGACAACATATTTCCTATGATGGGTTTCACATCTTGAGGGTTTATCAGTAGACCAGGAGCAATTTCTCTGATTGATTCCCAAAGAATTAAGTTCTGGGTTGTAACAGATATGATAGGAAACACACACTTGTCTGCCCATGGGAAATTTTCCAGTGGATCAAATTGTCCAATCATAGCATGTGTTGAAACTGTTTATGGGGTTGAAATGTCCAATCAGACCAGTGGGGGAAAACAGGCTGGGGAAAAGGGGAACGGCTAATGAAGGGGAAGGAGGTGGTAAATTAAAAAAAGGGGGAAACAGGAGAGGGAAAGCATGGGAAAAAGAAAGTGACTAATGTCTTTGCATGTTTTGTTTTGGTTTGAGGTACAGGGGTGGCCACCAGAAAATGGAAGACAAGCCCAAAGGAGAATGAGGTACAACAGGCAAAGGCCATGATGGAGAAGGTCCAGGTGATAATAGAGGTGACCAAGAACAAGGATGAAATAAAGCAAAATGGGCCATGAGTGGAGAAGGGCACAAGAAGGCAGAGATATGGTCAATCTCACATGAAAAGGGAGGCTGAGAGCCTGTACTGAGGATATAGTGGGGGAAACAGGGGATCCAAATGGAAGAACTACAGCAGGTTACATGGCTGCTGTGTAAGGGGATACTTCAAGTGCTAGTATTGTCCTGAGCTATTTCAATGATTCAAATGTAAACATAGCAGGAGCCAAAATTATATATTATGTAGAGAATACTGCAGGGTGAGGGCAAGTTGCCCAAATAGGGTGTTGAGTCTGAGCTACAGACTGTTTTCAGCATCTTGCATTTCTGGATAGCCAGGAATGGAGGGGGTAACACTGGAGCATAACCTAGTTTGGGGGGGAGGGGGTTGGGACTACAGGCTGTGGTCAATATTGGCATTTTGTTCAGGCTGAGGCAAGGAAAATTGGGGTGGCCCTAAAGGAGGCAGGAGCCAGTTAAGGAGGTGGTGTTGGGATGGTGAATGAAATGGCAATATAAATGGGGTTCTTCATGATAGTCAAATGCTGAAGGTGGACAACAGTGGGGATCAGGGAAGTTGGAAATGGGAACCATGGTGCTGTGGTATATGAATAGCGTTTGGGTGGGCAGGATAAGATGGGATGTTGGGGCCATGAGAACTCCTGAGGCTGGACAGAAGTTGGGTGGCCAGGTAGACTGCTGAAGGTGGACAGCAGTTGGGATCCGGGATAAGATGGGAGCTTGTGGGCCAGCAGGCGGGGTACAACAGTGGAAGTGTTGCCAGGAGAGGGAAACATGAGAGGAGCATAGCTTGGATAACTGGAGGGTTGCTGAAAAAGGGCAATAATTTGGTGAGGAGGTTTGGGATATGCCAAGGGTTTGCCAAATGAAGGCAATGGTTTGTGTCTGAGGGAGGGAGCGGTGGAGGGGTTGCCAAAGGAGGGCAACAGGACAGCCAGAAGTACATAGTTGGAAGGAAAGAAGAGAAAGAAGAGGGGTGGGGGACGGATGTGAAGAGGGTCAGATAAGGGATGTAAATGGGCACATGGAGTACATGGCAGGGAAAACCAAGCCATGAGCTGGGTGGGCATCAAGTCGTGTCAGGCGCCTAGTGGGGCTGTATCCCAGAGGGCCAAAGGTCTGTGCCAGGTATGCACCTGAGCCCAGAAACAACTAAACTGAAGATAATCAGGGAAATAATCATGCAATAAATATGGGGAGTACGAGAAAGTATTTGTGGAGTGAGTAAAGTGGTTATGGAGTTTGTGTGAAATAAACTGGGTTACTGAGTTGTTGTGGAATTAAGTAAATACATTTGACAATGCAGCACCCAATAGCTGGGGTGGTCAGGTGGTGGATGCTGCAGGTGAAACAGACAATTGAAGGTCACCAAAATGGATGGCAACATGAGTGCTATGAAAAAAAAGGGGGGACACATGAGGCACAGGAGAGAGATATGGGAGACATGGGCTGGGTGTGCACCCAGTGGGTTGGGTACCCAGTGTGTATGCACCCAGAAAGTCTAATGTGGGAATTAGATATGCTTCCAAGTACAGAATGCCATGAAGTAATCAATAATCACAGGATGTATATGACATATACAGTATATATATATATATATATATATGACATTTAACATGAGAGAGGAACTTTATACAGATGCAGTAGAAGGATGGGTGGCTTAGTTTGGGGAAGAGCACATGGGGCTCAGGAGAGTATCCCAGGAGGTCTGTGGGAGGGCTGGAAGGTGGTAAGTGGGTCAGAGACAAGGGGGAACAGGGAAGCATGTCTTATGATGGGGATGAGGGGATAGTGCACAGCAAAGCCTTCAGGCTCCCAAGGCCAGATTGGTTGGGTTTTGTGTGTCAGGGGCAACTAGATGGGGAGCGAACATGGATGGACAGCAAGTGGGAATTAACATGGGACTTATAAGTAACCTAGAGGGTGGCCCAATGTAGTAATCCCATGGTCAGAGATGATCTTGCAGTGGAGGTGGCAGCAGGCCAGGGATAAGAAGCAGTAGAGGGGTCGGGCAGAGGCAAAATAAGAATGTGGCAGTGAGTAACTGAGTTAAGGGATATATATATATATATATATATATATATATATATATATATATATATGTGTGTGTGTGTGTATCACACTCAAGGATGTTGCCAGCAAAGGTGCTGGGCAGTTCTGAAGTTCTGACAGGATGGAGTCCACCTGATGGGGGTGGGATGGACAGATTAGCCTGCTATTTGAAGGTATTTGGAAAGAGTGGTTATTGAGGAAGCATGGGGGGGAGTCCATCATCTGTTGCAATAGCTGGGGATGGGATACTGGAAGGAAAAGGAAAATGGTGTGGGGGAGGGGGAAATGAGAAACAAAGGTAAAGGATATAGGGTGCCCAGGGGGTACAGGTCAGAAAAACAGGAAATGGGATGGGTGTGCGACCAGCCATGTGGGCGCCTTGTGGAGTTTGTACCCAAGTCCAGAATGGATTATGGGACTGGAGGTGGTCATGATAATGGATTAAGGGATTGAAGATGGTTATGGAAAAAATATGATAAATCGATGTATATTGTGTCAAAGGAGTGAGGAGTAATGTATATGGTATCAAAGTATTAATGATGTATATAAAGTTCGGTGATGTAATTAATGTATATGATATCAATGTAATGATGCAAATCCTATACATCAAAATAGCTTGGTTCGCTACCCAAGACCACCTGCGACATCACCACTATGACACTCTGGCCCAGCTTCGGTGGCCCACATTGGCTGCTTGCCTCCAATACCCATTGCTTGTCCAGGTCTACAAGCTACTGAAACCACCCACTCCACCAAGCATAGCCGGAACCATAGCCATTAAACACAACCCTAGGAATTTAAGGACATAAGAACAACACTACTAGAAATCCCCACAGTAAGGACCAATGCTGGCGACAGATCTTTTTCTTGCCAAGCCCCTAGCCTATGGAACAAGCTCTCCCCCCCCGGTCCAGGACGCCTCCTCATTCACGAACTTCTGCAACGGGCTCAAGTCCCATATACTGGCTACAAGTGCATGCCACTGCCACAGCTCTTAAGGTATCCCCTTTTTCTGTATCAAACCTTCCCAAAGGTGAGCCGACCATGTACCTCCCTCTAGTATCTGGACACCTAGGGACCAATGCTACCTCATGTATATCACTATGCCAAGTAGTACCAAGGCAAAACTGCGTCATGATGATAACCATGTCTGTAACCACCTTATGCTTGAACAACCTATGTAAACAAAAGTTTTTCTCCACTGTATTTTATACTGCATTGTTATCCTGGGTCCCCCCTGAAAAAGGGATCTTCGGGGCTCAGTGGGCCTACCCGGTCACCAAAATTTAATAAGTAAATAAAAATAAATAAATAAAGTTTGGTGACGTAATTATGTAAATAAAGTATGCCAACTGAGCATCCAACAAAATCATGTGTAATGTGGTTAATTTTGGGAAGGGATTCCCATGACAAGAGGGCCTGCCTGTTAAAAGGCTGCCCTGTTGTCAGGGTTTTCCTGACCAAAACAGAAGGGATGGTGCCAGGTGGAAATACTGTAGGAAGGCCAGGGTATGTTAGGAGGGGGGAGAGTGGGTGTAGGGGTGGAGGAAGGGAGGAAAAGTGAGGAATCATGGGAGGAAGGACAAGGAGAATAGGTAGGAGAATGGGAAGAAGGGTAATGTAAGAAGGGGAGGGGACAGGTAGGGAAAGACAGGGACTGGTGGAAGGGACCAAGGGGAGGCCCTGAAGGAAGGGAGTATATAAGGGGAGTGAGTCTGGGGATCAGCCTTGTTTTGCTAGACTATGATTTGCCCACCCTCCCACCAGGTAATTTAACAAGATAAATAGGAAGTCAATGGTGGTATGGTGACATGGGCAGCTGCTGAAGGTGGACAGCAATCAGTATGGGGACAAGAAAGAGGGGAAATTGAGGGCCACAGTGGTCGGCTGAAGGTGGACAAGAGCAGGTGGACAGGTTATGGATACTATAAAGAAGGTATATGCAAAGGGTTGCCAAAGGAGGGTATCAGGATTTGTCATGGTGGGAAAATGAGGAGTACGGAAGGAAGAGGAAAATGGGTGGGGGTGGGGGAGTAGGAAGAAGACATAAGTAAAGGATATGGGGATGTGAAGAGCTTGTCTCATACACTCACCTCCACTTTTAAAGACAGAAGTAGATATTCTTCTTCTTCTTTAGTTATAACTTTATTAAATTATGTCTTCAAGGAAAAAATGAGTACATCCCACATGTGGAAGGAAGAGGAAATGGGGGGTGATGGGAGGGGGGAAATGAGAAACACAGGTAAAGGATATAGGTGGCCCAGAGGGTACTGGGTCAGAAAACTAGGACGTGGGATGGATGTGCACTCAGCCGTGTGGGTGCCTTGTGGGGTTTGCATCCCAGAGGGCTAGATGTGGGAATCGGGTATGCACCCGAGTCCAGAATGGATTAAGGGATTGGAGGTGGTCATGAAAATGGATTAGGGGACTGAAGGTGTTCATGGAAAGAATATGATAAACTGATGTATATTGTGTCAAAGTGCTGAGGAGTAATGTATATGGTATCAAAGTATAGATGGTGTAAATAAAATTTGGTTATGTAATTATGTAAGTAAAGTATGCCAACTGAACACCCAACAAAGCCGTGTGTATTGTGATAAATTTTGGGAAGGGACTCCTATGACAAATGATAGTTGTGGTACTGGAGCAGGGGCAAGAACATAACGAATGTACTGCATAGGATGAATTTAGAGGTTCTGGTCAGTAACATCATGGAACAAAATAAAGTGGACAAAAATAAAGCGGCAAAAACAGTGTCACCATCAATATCGGCAGCACAAAATGTAGCATGCCAGAAAAATGCAGGCCACACAACACACAGGTAGCAAACAGCGTCTATCGCATGGAGGCACTGCACTGGAACCACAGGGGCTAGGAGCACAAGCCAGCATGCCATCTCCCCTGTCTTGTGTGTTGTGTGTTGCTGGGGACATGCTGGCTTGTGCTCTTGGCCCCTTGCATTATACATGGCCATCCATGGTCCACCTGTCCTCCACTGGTTACTCTGGTACACGTTTTCCATTACTCAGCATTCTGGGTGGGGGTACCTCACCATGTGGGCACCTGTACCATTAGATTACCGTGGTAAGTATCCAGTGGCCTACTTCCCCCAGTGTAGGTTGCACTCTGCCCTGTTCCATCTCCCTGCACCCCTGTGTTGTTCCTGTGTATGGGTGCCTGCTGCTGTGTGCTTTAGTGCAGTGCCTCCATGAGTTTGGATGTTGTTTGCTACCTGCATGTCATGTCACCTGTATTGTTCTGGTATGCTTCATTTTGTGCTGCCAATATTGATCATGACACTGTTTTTGCTGCTTTATTTTTGTCCACTTTATTTTGTTCCACGATGTTACTGACTGGAACTGAATTTAGAATAGTAAATATGAAAGGTATTCTAATATCTTTATTAATGTTTCCTGGCAATACATGATAGTTTTCCTTCAAAAATCTAGACTGCTACTGCTGCTTTGACTATTTGTTACTGATCTTGTATAGCCAAACACTTTCCTTTTTAAACAACACAGCTAATAAAAATTAAATGGTTGCAGAGGGCAAACCCATTATGCCAGATTGCCTTGGACATTCACTGAGGATTATTACTCACCTTTCTGTAAGACTTCCCTGTGTATACAAATACTGTAATTACATGCAAGCTGAACCTGAGTCCTAATGAACATTAAGGACATGAGGAATGTAGCCCAGACTGCTAACAACACTTTGGTAAATTATTCAAATTAAATATTCATTACATTGTACTTCATTAGTTCACATCTTGAATACTTCTTCATTATATTAACCTTGGGTAAAGAAAAAATTCTGGTTTGCAACATTTTACCATTTTTTAAACCTCTTTAGAAAACCATTAGTAAGCTAAAGGTACTTGTTTACTGCACTCTCCGCTGTAAAAACTTAAGATAGAAAATATAAAGTAATTAATAGTCTGTGAGGGACTAATTTAATGATTTTGTCTTACAGTCACTATTTGTCAACGGTCAAAACAAAGTCTAATATGATGAAAAAACTTGTTGCCAAAATGCATATTGTACACTCCTGTCTAGTGGGATCAGTTTTCGAATAATGGGTTAAGAGATCATAAGAATAAATCTACAGAATTCTTTTTTTTATCTTAGTTTTAAACCTTCACACACCCCCATTAATTCGGTGTACCTTTACTGTTAAACATGGAGTGCTTTTGTATTGTCGGCATTTCAATGATCCTTGTGATCTCCAGGGGCTGTGGACTATATCAGTGGAGGTCACAGAGTGAGTGAAGAGGAGTGCTGTTTCTTTGGGATCTCATGTGTATGAACTGGTGTTTGCAAAAAACACATGAAATGGTTTTCACTATTGCAACCACTGGGCATAGATGACACTGACAATCAGTCAGTCAAGATTTATTTAATAAAGTGCATTTCTTCATTGTGACTCAATGTGCTTCACAATAATTCTAAATGTCATTAAAGTATTATACAAAAACATAGAAACATACAAGTAAATACAAACATTAATTATCAATGAAAGCTTACTAGCTACTCATAAAAGCTTGTCTAAATAAAGAGGTCTTAAGCTCCTGTTTGAAGATGTCAACTATTGGGCTATCTTGAATCTGGTGAAAGAGGAAGTTCCACTGGATTGGGGCTGCAGAAGTAAAAGAGCAGAACCCTGATGTTTTTAAGTGAATCCTGGGAACTCCCAACAAACCCTCATCTGTGTAATGAAGGGAGCAGGAGGGCTGGTAGGGACAGAGAAGATCTTGCAGGTAACCTGGACCCTGAAAGTGTAGGGCCTTATAGGTTCGCAGACCGAGCTTGAAAGAGATCCACCAGCTAACTGGCAGCCAGTGCAGAGAGCACAGCACAGGTGTAATATGATACAATCTAGGTAGACCAGTCAACAACCTGGCTGACACATTCTGCACTAGCTGCAGGCAGTGCAGATGTACCCCCGCTAGCCCCAGGTACAGAGCATTGCAGTAGTCCAGGTGCAAGGTCACAAAGGCATGGACTAGTGCTGGCAGATCAGCTGGGGGTATCAGGTGTTTAACCCTGGTAATATTTCTCAGATGTTAGAAAAAGGTCTTTGCCATGCCTGACACCTGTGGTTTAAGCATCAGGCTGCAGTCCAAAACAATGCCAAGATTCCTCATCCAATGAGAGGTGAGAAACTGGGAGTCCCCAAGCCTAAGCCCTGAGACTCAACCAGATTGTACCCTCATCCCCTGGTGACCAGGCTCCAGCACCAGTACCTCAATCTTACCCAGGTTTAACCTCAACCAGTTCACCCTCATCCAGTCTTGGATCTCATCCAGGCAGGTGCTCAGTACTGGGACCATCTCCTGCTGTTCAGGTGCAAAGGAAATGTAGAGCTCAGTATCATATGTGTAACAGTGAAAACTCAACCCATACCACCTTATAATGTCCCCCAGCAGTAGCATGCACAAGACGAACAACTTGAGGGACAAAACAGAGCCCTGTGTGATCCCACACGGCAGGGACATGAGAGCTTTGGAATATTGTGACTTGCCGGTGAGGTAAGATCTAAACTAGTTGTGGACTGTACCTGTCAGTCTACAGCATACTGTGGCAGGCAGTATCATCTAGAAGTTAGAGTAATGAGCTGGGAATGAGCTTGGTACATCCAGCAGACCAGACCTGGGTTTGATTCTCACAACCTCCACTTGCATACTGTCTGACTCTGAGCAAGTCACCTAACCAACCACTGCTTCCAAGTCACCCCTGAAAACAGGCACGTGTACCTAGTGGGCCTTACCTGGTTATCAAAGACTAAAATAATAAAAAAAAAAATACTTGCAGGCTCTTCATCAGCACACCATGGTCCTCGGTGTCAAATGGTGCAGAGAGTTCAAGGAGAACAAGAATGGAATGTCACCCCTGATCCCTCACCTCCAGGAGATCATTGAGCACCCAAACTAGGGTGGTCTCAGGACTATGCCTTTTCTGACTCCTGACTGGAGAAGCTCATAGATGTCATGGGCTGTTAAATAGGTCTCCAGTTGAATGGCCACCACATTCTCAATAATCTTTCCCACAAAGGGAAGGTTAGAGACAGGTCTGTAGCTTGCCAGACAGTCCACGTCTAGTGAAGTTTTTTTTTAGAAGGGGCCTTACAACCACCTCCTTCAGGGGCCCCAGAAAGACCGCCCCAACACCAGAGAATATTGGACTATCTTGGCAAGGACCAGGCCGATGGCATCAATGCACTCCACAAGGAGGTGCACTGGTCCCTGATCCAAACTACAGTAGGTTGGTTGTAACTCCCGAATGACCCTCATGACATCTACTACAGCTACCTGTTCAAAGTCAAACCAGACAGACTGAGTGCCTGCGACCTCACACCCTTCATCGCAATGCCCATTTGAGGGCACTGACTGGCTTAGTCTGATCTGATGGTGGCAATCTTATCAGCAAAAAACAGAGCATACTCATCACATTTTGACTGTGAAAAATTTCCCTTGGACCCGAAGACAGGCTGGATTGCACAGCCTGTTCATGGTGCGGAAGAGCTGAGCTGGTCTGTTAATTGCTACAGCAATCTCCTTGGACAGGAACTCTGCCATCTTACAGGAGATTGCTGATTGATGGTCTCTATAATGGACCATCAATATAAAGCTTGTCCTCCCCCAAACCAGATCTCCACCAGTTCCACTCCAACATTTGACCCCTCCTCCTCACCTCCCTGAGAGTCCCATCAAACCAGGGGGGAGGTAAGAGGTTGAACACGAACAGGTGAAATAGAGTCAAGGGTCTCGGCAATAACCCTATTGTAGCTCAGAACCATCTCCTCCAGCTCCTCTTATGCAATCATCAGGCCTGATAGATCCAGCACCGCCATCAGACCCTGTGTGATCAAACCCCTTAAAGGGTGCTACTGGACCATCTCCATAGGGGAGGGCCTATTTGGGGGGCCTCGAAAGAGAAACTCACAGTATGGTGGTCAGACCATGCAACTGGCTCCACCATAAAGTCAAAGACATCCATTCCCTGCAGGAAAACGAGGTCCAACAAATGGCTGTATATATGGGTTGTAGAGGTAATAACCTGTGTCAGGCCCAATGAACACATCAGTTGGAGGATGTCTTGATCAAACTGTAAGAATTCATCATTGATCCAGGCATTAAAGTCACCCAGAATAATCCATTTGGGTGACTCCAATACCATTTCGATGATGAAGTCTGTGACTTCCAGCAGGAACTCCTTCTCATCTTCCAGAGACTGGTAGAGGAGAAAGATCCTGCAACCTTCACCTGCACACCCTGGAATGGCTACACATTCAAAGGATCTTGTTGCTCCTACCAGAAAGGCTGTGAGATTCAAGTCCAACTTGAAACAGACTGCCACACCCCCACCACTATGATCCTTTCTCAGGCACTGTATCATCAAGTACCCGGCCAGATTAGCTGATTCCAAAACTGGGCTGGCATTTTCATCCAGCCAGGTCTCAGTGATGCATGCCAGATCAGATGTTGCAACAAGAGCAGCAATAATTGCCATCTAACACTGCCTGAGAAGGATAGGTCAATGAGATTGGTCTGGTCACCTGCCCAGCAATTTTGGAGCCCTTGAGTATGGGCACCAGGCAAGCAGGACCCATCTCCTGGGCCCATTTTGTCCCAGGGTGTCTCCTGGTTCCCTCCGACTCCAATCCACTTCCCTCTGCAATCACCCCCCACCAGCCAATGCAAATCTCTGCTTCCTTCTGCTGCGCACCGTGAGTGAGCAACAGGAACAAGCCACCGCACATCATGTTTATTGAAATGTTACACCAGGCAAGGCACGCCTGCAATGATGGGTCACTCATTCATTGCAGTAGCCAATTTGTTTGAACTTGGTGGCCACCATGCTGAGCTAGTGTCAGCAGCAGCATGCCACCACATTGGGGAAACATGGCCAAACCTCAGAATGCCATGGGGGCACTGGCTGTCACAGTGGGGGCACTGGCCATCACAGTGCCGCACCTCTAAAACCCCGCTTCAACAAAATCCAAGAGGGTAGCATCTTTCAGAAAAAGAGACTTGTAAGAACAAGGGGACACAATTTAAAGATAGAAGGAGGGCGGTTCAGGGGCAATGTGAGGAAGTATTATTTCACAGAGAGGGTAGTGGATGCATGGAACAGCCTTCCTGAGGAAGTTGTGGGGTCTAAAACTGTGGGAGAATTCAAGAATGCATGGGACAGACATAAGGCAATTCTTGTGGGGGGCAGGAAGATATAGGCTGTTGGTTAACTAGGATCTGCGGCCTATCCTGTAGGTAGGGAAATGGGCAGACTAGATGGGCCTAGCGGTCCTTATCTGCCATCAAAGACTATAAGCTGTCACATAATGTTTCTTGTGCATGCATGCAAGCAAACATAAAAAGGACAAGGATGAACAGGTGGAGGCTAAGAAAAGTGCCATGGTGTGCCAGACCTGGGAGAACTGGACAGCTGGATTTGACATTTTTGTTGGCATATTTACCCAGGTTAATTAAGGAATTATTACAGTTGGTTGATGGCCATCCATGCCACTAAGTAAGGACTGGCTGGCTGGAATACAAAGTGGAATTTCATTATAAAAAAAAAATTACCCAGCTGGGACCTGGGACATGTTGGACCTCCCATTGCTTTGGAAGACTTATCTTGGTGGGATGGTGTTCCAACACATTGATAGTGACTTTCCAGTCAGGTGACCAAAGTAACGCAAGAAAGGGGACAGGGTACTAGTGGGAAGGGGTTGGGGTGGGGAGCTGTTAAAATTTTAATTATGGAGCATGCAACATAGAACCTTGTAGGTTTAAACACTAGTGTGTGGCTTCCCTCACTCATTCACTCAGTGCAAATCTGGCAACTCAATGCCTCAGCCCTTTCAGAGGTGGTGCAATAAGTCTCTCAAGGTCCATAAGGGCAGATTGCATTGAGGATTGATTGGGTGATTACCTGGATCAGGTGGTTGCTCGAGCCCTGGTTGATGGCTTCAGAGAGTTTTTAGACTCTTGGATGATGGTCCTCATAAATTGTACAAGGCCTAGAACCAGAAGTTTGTCAGGGAATGACTGGAGGTGGTTCAGGCCAAGCTTTTGAAGGAAGCTGCAGCAAGCTGGATCAGCTGCCCCTTTTGTGCATTGTCTCTGTCACATCTCAGTGTGTTACCCACTAGCCTAGCCCCAAGAAGGTGATGGTTAAGTTCAGAATTATTCATCACTTGTCTTGTCCAGAAGGGAACTCTGTCAACCACAACATTGACCTGTACTACATGGCAGTCGTATGTACTGTCTGATAGGGCAGTGGAGGTGGTTTGACTGGTGACTTATGAGGTCCTGTTAGCATAGGCTGACATAGAGTCCATGTTCTGGCTGTTACTAGTTCCCCCAATGGATAGGGATTTACTGGGCATTAAGTTTAAGGGTCAGTATTATGTTGACCAGTGAATGCCAATGGAGTGTGCAGTAGCATGCACTCTGTCTGAGCAGTTCAGCATGTTCCTGCACTATGCAGCAATGCATAAGGTGGGGCAACTGGAGGCTGTGCACTACCTGGATGACTTTCAGTTCATAGGTAGGCCAGGGACTAGAGTCTGTAGGCATTTGCTGGTTTCTTTTCAGGCATTGTGTTGTGCACCAACCTGTGGGTGCCTTTGGCCCAGTACAAGACAGAGGGACCCTGCACCACATTGCACTTTCTGGGTATTGAAATCAATACTATAGCCACCAACACTATAGCAACCAAATATTGCCAACCCCAGGAAAATACTGTGGCTCTGAGGGAGTTGTTGGCCAAGGCAGTGAAGGCATGCAACATTAACTTGCTTGAACTACAACTGCTTGGTTACCTCAGCTTTGGTTGTAAAGTAATTCCCATGGACAGGACTTTCTCGTGCTGCTGGTGAAGGCAGGCACAGGATGCTAAAAGCCTCAATATAGGCTCTGGGTCACCAAAAGCATGATAGAGGAACTGGGGGGGTTTTCTGGCTATCCTTAACTGCTTCAATTGGGTGTCAATTTGGCCTGAAGTAGTCACTAGCCAAAAGCTTTAGCTGTTCATGAACACATCCAGGGCCTTTGGCTTCAGGGCTTTCTTTTAAGGGGTATGGTGCATGGGGCAGTAGCCCCCTTCCTTGGGGGAGAAGGCTTGACCAAGTAAATCATGCTGTTGGAATTATTTCCCATTGTGGTTGCCTAGGTTGTGTGGGGTGAGTACTTTTGGGATAAGAAGGTAATCTTTAGGACAGACAACACTGGGGTAACCCACTCTATTAATGGGCGGTTATGGGCCAAGGGCCCACTTGGTGGCCTTCTGTGTGTTTTTGTGCTCAAATGTTTGGTGGTTAATGTCCAGTTTAAAGATGTGCATGTTCCAGATGCAGATAACAGTACTGCTGATGCTCTTTATCGTTTCAAGTCACAGAGGTCCTGGGAGCTATCCCCAGAAGTGAAGATGCATCCAAGAGAAGTCTCAGCCACCTCTGGTAGTTGGTGATCCTGAAGCCTTGGAATTACTCAGGAATTTATTAGCATCCAGTACACAGGTAGCATACAGGAGTGGTATTGAGAACATCATGAGCATGTGGCAGGCCAAATGTTGGCAGAACATTTGGCCCATCCTGGTGGATCAACTATGCCTCTGTTTAGTGCAGATAAAACAAGAATGTTTGACACCGGCTGCAGTGGGCCAGACATTATCAGGCTTTTAGTGGTCCTCCGAAGTTGCCAGTTGGAGGACAACACATGGGAATTTTGATTCCGCAAAATGTTGGAGGGATGGTCCCACAGTCCTCCAAATTGACCAGATGAGTGTCGGCTGATTAGTCTGGCCCTGTAGGAAGAGGTGTGGGGTCAGCTGCTGAAGGTGGGCTCCTCTCCATTGGAGGCATTACTGTTCCACCTGGCACTGTTGGTGGCCTTCTGTGGGGCATTTTGGGTGTCTGAATTAGTCCAGCTGAACAAGATGCCAAGCCTTGCCATAGCCTTTGGGATGAGGACCTGTTGTTGACTCAAGAAGGGGTCTTTGTACTGCTGTGGAGTAGCAAGACAGACTGTGTGGCTTGGGGATGCTGATGTAGCCTGAATCCTCCCCAGGGGTGCAGTGGGATGTCCATGCCTAGGCACTGAATATGTAGCCAGAGGGCCAGTGGGGGGTGGCACATTTTTCTGGAATGGAGACAAATCCTGCTGATGGTATCCTAGGTCATAGAAAAATCCGTGAGGCGGTTGGTTGTGGACTCAGCAGAATGTAACACTCATACCTTCCACATTGTGGTTGCCACAAATACTACAGCCGAAGGGTTGCTAGAGAGCAGATCCAAGTGCTTGGCCAGTGGAGGTCACATTTCCTTTAACCTTCTTGCTTTTGTTTCCCAGCATGTGGCAGTTCCTAGACAAGGCAAATTTGTTTAGTTAGGCACTCTCCCATTAGGTATCCTGTGATGATAGTGACTGAAAATGAGCAACTACAAAAACAGTGACTCATTTTCAGTGCTATCATTTTGGGCTACCCTGCAAGGGTAGAGATGCAATAGTGAGGACTGTGACCAGAAGGGGAGGGATAGGGATAAGGAGGGGAGAGGTACAGAAAAGGGTTTAGGTAGAGGGGTGTGCCTGCAGCAGCTGAGCCAGCCCTGTGGTGTGGTGGTGAGGGTGGCTGGCTCCAGTGCAGTAGGCACTGGGTTTGGGATGGAGCAGGGGAAAGAATTTTGCCACTTTTGTGACTGCTTTTTTTCCTATTCCCATGCCGGAGTGTTGTCCCCTCCTCAACATTCACCTCCCTGAAGTTGGTAATCCAAAATCGAGGGGACAGGGGGCAATGCCCCCAGTGAGGTGGGATGGAGAGTGTAGCCCCCCACAAAAGCACAATTTTTTCTGAAGTATGGTCACCGAGAAGTGCATATTGCTGAATTGCTTTATGGTGATATGCACTCACCATGAAAGCAATTGCTGTTTTGCGATCGCTATTATGACATAGAACCATCCCATTAATTGGATAGCTATCCAAGCATGGCAATTCCTAGGGGTGAGAAACTTTTCCTGGACCCTTGACAACAACAGGTACAGTGGATGGGATATTGAGGGATTGAGGAGAGTTATCTGGCACAAGACAGGTAACCAGTTGGGTCCCGCAGGGCTCTGTGCTGTGGCCGGTGTTGTTCAATGTCTTCATCAATGACATTGGAGATGGCATTATGGGCAAAATGTGCCTATCTGTGGATGACACCAAGTTCTGTGGGAGAGAGAACAGCTGAAGGGATACAGGACCTACAGGAAGATCTGGCAAAGCTGGGGAGGTGGTCCAGGATCTGGCAGCTTAGCTTCAATGCCAAGAAATGCAAAGTTCTACATATTGGAGTCAAGAATCCTAGGACAGAGTACTACCTGGGTGGTGTACAAGTATCTGCATCAGAGGAGGAGAAGGACCTGGGAGTGATGATCACTTGAGACCTAAAGCACTCCACGCAGTGCAAGAAAGCAGCAGCAAAGGCAAACAAGATGCTGGGATGCATATCTAGGGGGATTAGTAGTTGGAGAGAGGAGGTTATACTGCCCTTGTACAGGTCACTGGTAAAGCTGCATCTAGAGTATGGAGTTTAGTACTGGTGCCCACACCTCAAAAAGGATGTTAACCTGCTGGAGAAGGTCCAGAGGAGGGCTAGAAAAATGATAGCTGGTCAGCAGGGTAAGGCATACGAGCAGAGGTTAAGGGCACTGAACATGTACTCTCTGGAAGACAGGCAAGAGAGAGGGGACATGATTGGGACCTTTAAGTACTTGAAAGGGATAAATAAGGTTCATAGGGAGAGTCTCTTTAAGCTGAGTGGCAACCATAACACAAGGGGGCACAGTCTTAAGCTGGAGGGTGGGAGGTTTAGGAGGGAGGTCAGGAAGTACTTCTTCACAGAGAGGGTGGTGGACACTTGGAATGCACTGTCAGAAGAGGTAATCTCATTGAAGACAGTGGGCAGCTTTAAGAGAGGTTGGGACAGGTATATGAATGATGCTAGGGAAATGGGAAGTGCTGAAAACAATGATGGGAGCTACAGGTGAAAGGGGTCAAAGCCAATACCAGAAATAGCTGCAGGAGTGAGAAGAGAAATATTGGAGGAGAGCTTTAAGATCAGAAAATGAGGGAACAGAGTGAATAGAAGGGGGAAGAGAATCCCATAGTTTAGGGAAACAGAACAAAAAGGCAGCTTGACCAGCAGTAGATGAGGGAAAGCAAAACACAGAAACCTAGAAGCATAGAAGTTAATGGCAGATAAGGACCGTGTGGCTCACCGAGTCTGCCCTTTTGTCTACCCATTTCCACCACCACAGATCCTAGTTGATCTGCAGATCTGTAGCTCACCCTTTCTTTCCTGTCTCTAGGGTACCCTTATGTCTGTCTCATGCATGCTTGAATTCCCTAACTCTTTTTGCCCCACCACCTCCAAGCATCCGCCACTCTTTCAGTGAAA
Source organism: Neoceratodus forsteri (assembly GCA_016271365.2). Taxonomy (NCBI): domain Eukaryota; kingdom Metazoa; phylum Chordata; order Ceratodontiformes; family Ceratodontidae; genus Neoceratodus; species Neoceratodus forsteri. The sequence goes on along the minus strand of CM028131.1, from coordinate 879,740,665 downwards.
AAGCATTTCCTTACTTTGCCCCTGAGTCTCCCCCAACTTCATTTTGTGCGCCCCTTTGTTCTTGTACATTTTCTTTTCAAAAGAATGAGAGCAAGCACTGTGAAGAGAGTAAGAGGGTGAAGGAGAAAGGAGAGGAGAGAGGCAAGAGACAAGGAGAAAGCGTCAAACCAAAATTTGGAGACAAAGGAAACACAATGGGTAAGATACCTGGTACCAAGTGAGGGGAGGGAGAGGGAAGAATACAGAGTACAATGATGTGTACACAAGTGTTTATCTAGGGCAAAGTGACAGAGTAAAAGAGAGGGTCCAGTCTAACTAAAGCAGACATGCGGAGTTTTATGGACTTTACTGGTGGGATTGTTCTAAAGCATGATGAGATAGCCACTGCTGTAACCCAGTTTTATGCTTGGGATAGTGTGCATTTGTCAGACATAGGTTGAATAGTTTTTTAGCTGACCTACAAAGGGCATTGGACAAATTGCTAGTGTGAAGTTCTTTGGGAGGACGAGTTGCTCATCCTGTGGTGGCATGGTAGTCTAGCAAGGAGTGTACAAAGGGGGTGATGGGGAAAATCACATATTTTGCAGACAGTTCTCTTTAAGGCTTGCAGAAGATGAGGGGCCCAGATAGCTGGAGGCCTCCTGCAGAGGTTGGTCATGGGATAGCTTCTTCAGCATGGCCTACATATGTAGGATCATCTTACGGGGAGGGGCACATGTAACATGGCTCAGGAGCCACCTCTTATGTCTTACAGGGCCAGAGTACCTCTAGAGGCTATACCCTTTGAGAGAGTGGGAGTCCACTCGGCTGGGACCCCTTTGGGCTAAGGAGATGGACCAAGATCAAATTTGACCATCCACAGCCTTCTATGACTTCCTTGCTGTGCACATCATACTGCTGACGTAATTTAGGTTTGATTATGATTTCAATAAACACATGACAGCGGCCATTTTTCTCCAAGCCATTGTGAGCTCAATCTGTGTAGGGTGAAGAGAGTGTACATGTGGCCCACTAAAACAAGTAAGCCAATTCCTGGGAATAATCCCAGAGGTTCCACAGGAAATTTAAAATTTTCTTTTTATGCTGCCACCCCTGTGTGATGAAAAACAATCAAGTGTCTGAATAGATGGGGGTTGGAGGGTGCAACCAATGAAGACAGAAGGCACCCGCTAAGACAAGGACATATATTTCTGTCAGTTATAGTACCATCAACTATAATCCCTGAGGACACTACATAGGTTGGCACCTGACTGGCCAGGGGAGCATGCTGAATACCCTCTGACCCAGAATAAGATGGAGGGCTGGACAACAAAGTAAAAGCCTTGCTCGCCAGTGATTGAAAGACCAGGCAGGATTTGCATGCAGCTATGGTTAGGGGGATGTGAGTAACACATAGTATTTCCTGAATACCATGAATAATGCACTATTCTTGCCTATTTGTACTCAGGAAAAACTACACTGAAAAAACAAAAATATGCCCCCACCCTCTACCCTTGCCCAGTCATTTAAAACTATGGCCCCTCCCCACCATCTTCAGCAAAGACCAATCCCACTATCTTCCCCTAGCATCCACACTTTAATGTTTATATAGTTTAATAAAAAAAACAGTCCCATAATGGGCAACTGGTACAACCTGCCAGACACAGCTGGCTGCATCTCCTCACTCTTTTTTGTTGTAAAAAAAAAAATCATCCCACCACCCCAGCAGCAGTCCCCAACACCCACCACCCCCCCTCCTGGTACCCACATTTCATAATATGAAGCCCTCAGGTCTGGTGAAGGTGAGTGGCACAACTCACCCTCCTCCACAGCCAGACACCTTCTTCTCAATAGAAGTACTCCAACACTTGTTCTCAGCTGATCACATGACTTTTTATTTTAATGAAACCATGTAAATATTAATTTGTGGGTGCTGGGGGAAGGTGGGTTAGGTGTCATTGCAGAGGGTGGGTGGATGGAGGGTTGTAGTTTAATATGATTAGGCTGGGGAGGAGGGTGGGAGCTGTTTTTTTTTACTTCCCTCCACAGATACATGAATAACAAATATGAATACAGAATTTCCAAATACATGGGGCCCTGAATACAAATGTATGGCCAAATATTCAAACTTTTTGCTGACCACTAATTACGGTGCCTGTGGAAAATATAGTGACATCAGCCAAGTCATTGTAGACACCCCTGAGGAAGACTCGCGAGGAGTTGAAGCGTGGGTGGTAGACCTGCATATGTGTGATGGTGAAGCTTATGAGCTGTAATAAAGTATCCATTTGTAATTTTGCAACAAATTTATGCTGTAAGTTTCACTTTTTGGTATGAAGTGTGCTCTTGTCTGTCTGATATCCTATTCGAGTTCACGAGCTGGCTGCTCTTTGGAGTGCACCAGGTATAGAGGGTGATTCACGGCTTTTTGTTTTGAATGTTTTCATTGTAGAAAGCAGTTATATCACTCATAAAAAAAGCACATGAACAACAATGGAAATTTAAAGAGTACCACAGGTTGCTGGTCCGTGGCACAGCAGTAGGGCTGCCACTCAAGATACCAATGATCTAGGTTTGGCAGTGAGGCTAAGTCACAAGGATCCAGATGGGGGGAATAGAACTGAGCATCCCAAAGGATGAAATCAGGTGGCAGTACAGGTGGTGTGACATAGGGAGGCTGGAAGCCAGTAGGTGCTACATGTGAGTACATGCTCACCCTTGTGCCCTGTATTCCAGCTTCCTGTGGGTGGGAGAAAGAACAACAAAAAAAAAAGCCTGCATGGCACAATGAAATTGCTAACCTCTTGCAGGCCTTGCACTAGTGACCCAGGTGGTGCCCAAATCTGGATTTGGATGTGGCAGGTTGAGTAAGCTCCCTGCTGCCCCTGCCATAGTGGGTAAGCTGCGAGGGAACTCAGGCAGGTATGCGTATTGACCTCTAGAGCAACTGTATTTTAACTTGTATTCAGATCCAATAAATGATCCTTATTGCTATATGCTGCTATTTGCTTAAAGAGCTACTGACGCCGAAAAGAAAACTTTGATAAACACAATAATTAGGTACAATTCAGCTTGCATTCCATATGTATTCTATATATTTATCTTCCTTGTTATTTATTGCTGAGTAAATTTGCATGAGTACATGATGTTTATCCCTTAGATTTCCCTTAGAGTTGATCTGCCTCTGTAGCGTACTTCCTACTGCAAGTCATAATGCTGCGTTGCCCTTTTCCCTCTCCCTATGACTCTGGCACTTCTTATCTCTTGACTGTTTTCTCTGACAAATGCCACTGGCTGCCTTGCTTACAATGTTACCCTTGAATTGTATTAATCTGTAATCTGCTTGCAATGTCCACATTGTTGTAATGCCTGTCTCGATGTTCTCCATAATAATAATAATAATAATAATTTTATTTATAAAGCACCTTTCAAGATGTCAAGGTGCTGAACAATTACAAACAATCCAAAACTCTAAATGAAATCATAAAACATCCATAAAAATCAGCATATTATCCAGATACCATATAAATAGTAAAATTGAAAGATTAATACAATAACTTAGGTATCTAAAAAGGCCATATTCCATAAATATGTTTTTAAATCTTTCTTAAACAACTCCACGGAGGTGCACTGCCATAACCGGCATGGTAGAGAGTTCCAAAGAGTGGGAGCAGCATGTGAAAATGCTCTGCTGCCGGATAATTTTAAACTCACTCTTGGAATCTCTAACAACCCCATGTCGGCCCAGCGGAGTGATCGGTCAGGGCAGTAAGGAATCAGAAGGTCTTTCAGATAGGCTGGACTCTGGTCGTGAAGGGCTTTAAAAGTCAATAAAATGACTTTAAAGGTGATCTGCCACCGAATAGGAAGCTGGTGCAGTTCGCGCAGCACGGGAGTAATGTGACAGGACCCACTTGTCCCAGTCAATACCCGGGCTGCAGAGTTCTGCACCAGCTGTAGGCGACGGATTTCAACCCCAGAAAGCCCAAAGTACAGGGCGTTGCAATAGTCCAAACATGAAGAAACAAAAGCATGGACCAAGGTAGGCAGGGAGTCGGACAGAACAAGGTGCCTAACCCTGGCAATGTTCCTAAGATGATAAAAGGAAGTCTTAACAACAGCTGACACCTGAGATTTCAGAGTCAGCTTGTCGTCAAGAATAAACCCAAGGCTACGCACCCGTTCAGAGGATGGAAGAGATACACCACCAAGGAAGATTCCAGATGGTGCACCAATACACAGCCTCTCAATCCGACCACCTGGGTCAACTACCAGAACCTCTGTTTTCTCCGAGTTCAACTTTAGCCAACTAGAATCCATCCAGTCTTGGATCTCCCCCAGACAATTATTAAACACCGAGAGAGCTCCATCCTGGTCGGGTGCAAAAGACAGATAGAGCTGGGCATCATCTGCATAACAGTGAAACCTCAGCCCATATCGTCTTATGATACCTCCGAGGGGCAGCATATACACTGCAAACAACATGGGTGATAGCACAGAACCCTGAGGCACTCCACACAACAAAGAAATTGGGTCAGAGGAAAAAATCCCCGACACAACTCTTTGTGATCTTCCGGTGAGGAATGATGTGAACCATTTCAAAACGGTTCCAGACATACCACACATTTGCCCCAGGCGAGCTAATAACACCATGTGGTCCACAGTGTCAAAGGCTGCAGAGAGATCAAGAAGAACCAAGATAGAGTGTCTCTTCTGATCCCTTGCCATCGGAAGATCACTTAACACCCGAACCAGCGCAGTCTCAGTGCTATGTATTTTCCGGAAGCCAGACTGGAAGGATTTGTAGATATTATGGATGGTTAAATGGTCGTCCAATTGAACAACTACAACCTTCTCAATAACCTTCCCAATAAAGGGGAGGTTAGAGATAGGCTGATAGTTTGAAAAACAGTCTGGGTCCAAGGAAGCTTTCTTAAAAAGAGGAGTCACCACTGCCTCTTTCAGAGAGCAGGGAAACTCGCCTAACTCCAAGGAGCCCCAGACTATTTGCGCCAGGACCAGACAGATGATGTCAGAACAACCCAAAATGAGGGGAGTCGGTCCGGGATCCAAACCACAACTTGTGGGATGCATAGTATGGACGATCCTCATAATATCCATGAACTTAGGTCGACAAAAGGAACTCCAGGAGAAATACGGCACTGTAATCCCATGCTGTTCAAAAGCATCACCCTTAGAGGATGCCGGACCCAGGTTTGCCCTGATGTCGGCCACTCTAGTTGTGAAGAATAGAGCATGCTCATCGCACTCTACTTGCGAAAAAGCTTTCCGAACTTGCAGGCAGGCTGGGTTGCATAGTCTGTCTACCGTTCGGAACAACTGAGCCGGTCGATTCTGGGCAACTGCAATCTCCCTGGACAGGAATTCTGCTTTCTTATGGATGATTGCAGATTGATAGCTAACATAATGTTCCATCAATCTAGAGTGGTCGGCATCAAGGGCAGACCTGCACCAGCGATGCTCTAACCTTGACCCCTGTCTCTTCATCTCCCTCAAGGTCCCATCAAACCACGGGGATCTGGAGTGAAGGGATAGGGGGCACTCACGAACAGGAGCAATAGAATCCAGAGCAGTCGTGATGGCCTTATTATAGGCCAACACCAGAGCATCTGGACTATTGCTCACTGAAACAAACGATGATAGGTCAAGGACTGCCGCTAGACCTTGTGGAGTAACATTCCATAATGGGCGGTACCTGACCATCTCCACAGGGGCTGGTCTCCTCAGGGGGGTGCGAAAATTGAACCTCACGATGTAGTGATCAGACCAGGCGACTGGTTCCACCCCCATGTCAGATGCGTCAATCCCTAGAAGGAAGACTAAGTTCAAAGAGTGTCCAGATTTATGCGTAGCAGTGGAAACCACCTGTGTAAGGCTCAAAGAAGACATCAATTGGAGGAAGTGATTACCAAAATTAGAGAGTTCATCGTCGACCTAGGCATTGAAATCACCCAGAACCATCAATCTGGGCGACTCCAATGACATGTCGAGGAGGAAGTCTGCTACTTCCTGTAAGAAACGTCTCCCACCTCCGGGTGGATGGTAGATGAGCACGATTCGAATGCCTACACCTGTCAAGACCATACACTCGAAAGACCCAGCCTCACCCACTACTACATTCGCAAGACCCAATTCAGTCTTAAAACAGACTGCAACCCCCCCCGCCCCTGCGATCCAATCTCGGGCGGTGTATCACTGAGTACCCGGCCGGGATCATGGCCTCCAGTATAGGGCCAGAATTTTCATCCAGCCAGGTCTCGGTGATGCAAGCCAGGTCAGCCAAACCAACAAGATCGGCAATAATAGCGGTCTTATTCCTAACAGACCTGGCATTGCATAACACCATCCGAGTTGGACAAACTTCAAAGGTTGTCAAGCCTATCTGCCTACTAAAATCAGTAGTGCCCTTCGGTATGGATATCAGACAAGGCAAACCTCGATCTGGATTCCATTTTGCCCCAGGGCACCTTCTGGACCCAACAACCCCGATACGATGAACCCGCTCATTCATCCTCCCCCGTTCACAAACCCCCCTTCCCAACTTCCCACGAGCAATACCCAGCGCTCTACAGCGCTGGTAGATCTCAAAATGCAAAGGAGGAGTAACAAAGGGGTGGAGAGCTCGAAGGGAGGAGGATGAATAGTGCATCGCCGTGGAGGCTAAAGGCCAGCACATGTTGATATATGACTGAAATATACCAAAACCCAAAACAACTAAATTAACAATCAACCAAACAAATAGAACATAATAAATATAATCTAAATAACAAGAAAACAGGTTTTCACCTACGCTATCTCCCCATTCCCCGGATTGCTCTCACCACCGGGGAAGGAGGAAAAGGCACTCTCACTGCCTAACCATCATAGGAGATAACAGAGGCAAAACAAAACTCCTCCCAAGCTCTCTCACAACTGGAGGATGATATTATTTGATCTTCCCACAGCCAGGAAGGAGACAGAATTTAAATCAAAAATAAAATAAAAAAAGATAAATAAACACATAGAACTTAGGGACACAAAGTTCTCTTGACACCTAGTGTCCAAAAGCTATAATCAACGCTATCTCCCTATTTCCTGGATTGCTCTCACCACCGGGAGGAAGGAAAAGGCACTCTCACTGCCTAACCATCATAGGAGATAACAGAGGCAAAACAAAACCCCTCCCAAGCTCTCTTACAACTGGGGGATAATATTATTTGATCTTCCCACAGCCAGGAAGGAGACAAAATTTAAATCACAAAATAAAAAAAATAAATAAACACATAAAACTTAGGGACACAAAGTTCTTTCACCACCCAGTGTCCCAAAGCTATAATCAACAATCACTCAGTGCAGGGCTAAAATTAACACAATTAAATAAACATCAAAAAGTTCAGAGTTCCAGGATAGATCAGGCAGGAACAGTTAAATAAAGCACAAAAAGAGGAGAACACCAACAGGTCACGAAGTTTAAAAAGTAGTTCAAGAGACCGGGAAACTGAATCCAGGGAAAGGTCAACCACTCTCATGCCTCTAACTCCCAAAGAATGTCCTTTAAGAGGAGTCTAAGCCACCCTTACCAAAGGACCATGAAGCATGCCACACTTGTAGCAGTCCTCATGGATCAAGGGGGTTGGGTACTCCAGCCAACTCCCCAACTAAAAAATACCCCAACCCCCGTAACTTAGCGAAGCTCCAAACAGGCACCTACCGGGATATCAAAACAACAGAGGCTGGCACCAAATAATCCACAGGAGTGTTGAAAAAAGGCAGAATCCTGGTAAAATCACTAAGCAAATGAAAAACCACGGAACTCCAAGTTTATGAGCTATCCAGTGCTTTGATTTCTTGATTTCTTAACCTCAGCAAATCCAAATCACCCCAAAAGCCAATATTTGGGGGGGTAAGGAATAAACCCAGTCAACAGCGCTCCTGAGAGTAAGCCCACCGCAAATCCACCACGGTGTTCTATGTAACGGAACTCCTCGTTCCCCCCGGGCTCTACACTAATGTCTGAAGAAAAATTAAAACAAAACAAAAACCAGACTGGCATCTCTCCGCCAAGTGAAACTTGCCGCGACAATGAAGAACTGCCACCGAAATCATGATATTCAAAAAAAAACATTTAATGAAATGCAAAGCAAATTAATCAAATAACGAACTAAAAATTAAAACGAATTTGAATAAATTCAATAGCAGCATGATAGCAACACGCCCAGCCTGGCGGCGGCCATCTTAGAATACTTATATTCTAAAGTAAAATTATATTCTATAATTTGTATTTCTGTGATGTGGAACCTTTGTAAAAGAACCTTGGCTCAAAGGTATTTGTAATCCTAGACTTGATAAATAAGTAAATAGACATCACAATCTTTTGCCATGGGAGTAACTGTGATGACACAAGCAGGGCATTATGACCTCAGATAGGGACAAAGCAACAGGAATATATTAACTCTTCAGGAGCAAAGATCCTGTTTTCATGCAAGTGTCTTCTGTAATAAATAATGGAGAGGAAGAATGCAAAATTAATGTGAAATACAAGCAGAACTGTGTCTAAATGTAATGTTTTGTTAGAGTTCTCTTGAAGGTGTCACCTGCTCTTAAATTGTGTATTTATCATATTTTGCATATTTGTTTCACCTCCATCATACTGGGCATTGTGCAATCCAGAAAGAATGAATATTGTGAGACATATGGCAATTAGAGAATATTTACTCAAAGGGAGCACATCCTAAGCACTGCACTAAAGGAAAGGAACAAAAAAAAAATACTGAATAATAAGGGAAAATAAGAAAAACATTAGTGATAATAAGTGATTTAAGTGGCCTTATTATCTCCACTCCCTAACCCACTGTCCGGTCAGAGTACTTCTATTTCACTAAGGCTCATACTAAGGCATTTTAAGAGACAAAAATCTTTAGCCCATCATACTGCTTTTAATAGTAATTTAGACATTCTCCATTTAAAATGTGACTGTAAGACATGTTCTTGAACTCTGTTTTAGAATGACAAATTATGATATTAGAAGGTTAGTTATTTCAAGGAATTATAACTCTGTGGAAAGAAAAAAAATATTTTTGTGGTATTGTGCTTGTGGCCAACTAATTGGTAAGGATGCCTTCTATTGAATGTAAATGTTTGATTGAATTCAAAGCCAATGTCACAGAAGAGCTCTGGGTCCATAACAATGTTGTATAGTAAAAGAAAGTCACCTGTCATCCGTTTAATTTCTAATGGCATTAAATTCAACTTATCTATGCGATCCTCTTAAGAAAATCTGAAATATCTTTTAATAATTTTGTTTATTTGTGTTGAACTTTCATCAGGAGGTTTATATCCTCTTTCTGGTATGCACACCAAAATTGGACTGCATAAGTGAGGTGGGGATGGCGTATGCCCTATACAAGAGGGGCTAAGACTCTTTTCTCCCTTGATCTTATTTTTTGTCTTATGGTCCACATGACCTTAATTTGCTTTTGTGTCAGTTTTGTTGGATTGTGCTTTGTTTTCTAAGTCATTTGTTATAGTTACCCAAGGTACTTTTCTGTATTTGTCTCCAGTAAAAGCTTGACTGCATATATAATATGTATGATTAAGATTTTTTGCTCCCATATGCATGACTCTACATTTTTCATTGTTGAATTTCATTTCCCACTCATGTGCCCATGTGGATATGAAATCTAAATCACACTGTAGTTCTGACCTTTGTACTAGTGTTTCACATGGACCCTGTAATTTGAAGCCATCTGCATACTGGGATTTTATGCTAGTTGTATATTTTACATCTGAAATAAATATCTGGAAGATCATTGGTCCTAATACCAAAACCCGGGGAACCTGACTAGACACCACACCGGTCCCCGATTGAAATAAATTTATCACAACCCTTTGCATTCTGTCAGAAAACCTGTTTAATGTCCAGGTAATGAATCTGTTGTCAATTTTGTGCTCTAACATTTTGGTGACAATTGCTCAATGAGATACCATATCAAATGCCTTGCTAAAACTGAGGTAAAATGTATCACAAGGTATCTTTTTATCTATTACCTGGTTAATTTTCTCATAAAAACAAAAGAGATTGGTTGTATAAAATCTCTTCTTTTTAAATCAATGCTGATCTGTGTCTTGGTTTATTAATGAAGCATTTAGTCAATCTAATGTTTTCAGCCATTTTCCCTAGAGTAGACGTAAGGCTCATTGGATGATAATTGTGCAGATCCTGTCTGTTGCCTTTTTTATATAGCAGTATTACTTCAGTTTTTTTCCAGTCCTCGGGTATATACCTGGAATTTATTTATGCTTCAAGTATGTATTGTGATGGATTGGCTGTGTATTTAGACATGCTCTTAATCATGTTGCTGGAAAGTTTATCAGGTCCAGTGGATGTCTTCAACTTCAGACTTTTAATTTTGCTTATTTTATTTATTTATTTAAAAGTTTAACCAGGAAGGCATACTGAGCTAAAACTACTCATTTCCCGATGTGTCCTGGGAGGAAGGGAAACAGTGGGAGTAGATACACATTCTATACAAATTATGTACAAAAGGAAAATATTTACAGCAAAAATTATATACAAGATTCACTACATGTAGCTATAGTGGTGAAATGCGAGTCAACAGTAACCAGCCAGCTGGGACTAACAGGCACTCAGGTGCCAGTAACATAACTCAGGAGAACATGTGAGAGATCAGAAGTAGAAATGAGTAGATAGTAGGTATTAGGCCAGGCACTAGGACACAAATTAAATTACAACTATAATTTTTAAATAAAATTGCCCAATGCTATACAGTATCAGAATTAGGAGCAGACAGATTCAGTCAGCTGCATAAGGGGAGATTAAGAGGTGACCTGACATGGAGGTATACAGTAGGCATGAGACAGATGGTTAGAAGCAGGAGCAGATGGTGCAGAAGTAGGCTTTAAGGAGGGTGTTGAAAAAGTGAGGGGAGGGGGCATGGCAAATGGCTGGGGGGAATGAACTCCACAGTTTGGGAAAGCAATAGGAAACGGCAGCCTGGCCTGCAGAGGTGGACGTGTGCGGGATGGACAAGGTGCGGGTGTCTGAGGGACTGAGAGGGAGGGGGAGGGGGAAAGAGAGGAAGAGAGATATATGGGCTGGCAGTTTGACCAGAATTTAGCCAAAAGGCTGGCACAGTGGGCTCGCCTCCTGTCCTTTAAGGAGGGCAGGAACAGGGATTGGTAAAGGTCGCAGTGGTGGTTGCTGTGAGGAAGGTCAAGTGTGAAACAACAGAAGGAGTGGAACAGTGTATACAATCTGGTTAGGAAGTGTTGGGAGTGGTACTGTAGACTACATCCCCATAGTCGAATATAGGGAGAGTCATTTTCTGTACCTGTACTATTGCACGGTGAGCTGGAAGCAGGATACATCCATGGTTGTGGTACAGGGTACCCAGTTTGGGGTGCAATTTTTTGTGGATGGCCTCAATGAGCACAGAAAAGTCAAGGTGCTTGGTGAGCCAGACCCTGAGGTATCAAAAGAATGTACAATACTCCAGCATTGTCCCATCCAATGTGTGGAAAGAGGGAAGGGAGGGGAGCTGAGATAGTCTCTGCCTTGTGTCAAAGGTCATGGAGACTGTTTTCTTGGCATTCAGGTAGAGCTGATTTGTGCAAACCCAGAGCTGAACTTTCTTGAAGTCATGCTGCAGTCAAAATGCCACATCAGAGGTTGAGGGGCCAGATGTATACAGGACAGTGCTGTCCACATTCATATGAATGGATCTGTGTTGTTAGGCAGAGGGAAGGTCATTGAGGAAGATGGAGAACAACAGACGGCCAAGGACAGAGTCTAGAGGCACACCAGTGGTGATGGGGAGTAAGGGGGAGAGAGAGAGAGAGGTACTGATCCGGAAGATTGCCTTCCACCCACAAGACAGGCATGGAACCAGCTGGTGGCCTCACTCAAAAGCCCTGCAAATGATAACTTGGACAGGAGTAGACGGTGTGAGACAGTGTCAAAAGCCTTCGTGAGGTCAACAAAGATTGCTGAGGTGATGAGGCTCTAGTCCATTCCAGTATGGATGGATTCAGTGAGCCGCAGCAGGGAGATAGTGGTTGAGTGGGACTTCCTAAACAAAGACTGGTAAGGTGTGAAAAAGGAGATAAGAAAGAAGGAGAGCTAGGTGTTCCTGGAGTTTTACTAGAATGGGGAGGAGAGACATAATCTCCAGGGGAGGAGGGGTCACCTCCTTTCAAGCCAGAAATGACTGTGGCATGTTTCCATTCTGCCAGAATAGAAGTGAGGGAGAAAGAAAGGTTTAAGAGAGATGCAAGGGGTGAGGAGATGGCAGGGGCAGGCAGGTAAAGCATTATGGAGTCCAGCCAGAAGGGCATTTGCCTTTGGAGGGGTTTAGGGCAAGAAGGACATTATAGACTTCAACCAGGATAATGTGGCAGAATGAAAAGGAAGGGGGAGGGATTGGCCAGATTGGAGGGGTTGAGGGTGTGTGGCTGTGAGAGACTGGATGGAGAGAGGACAGCAGAGAGGATGCACAAGAAGTAAAGAAGGAGTTAAACTTGGTTGCCACTGTGAGTGGGTTGGCCAAGTTGTTGCCCACTTTAATAACAGGGGTAGGGGGCTGGGATGGGGGTGAAAGAGTGATTGAACCACCTTCTAGAATTTGGAAAGGTGATTTATGTTTGTAAGGAAGGAGGTTTTGAAATAATCTGCCTTTGCCAGTCTGATTGCCATAGTACAGGCATTGCATACAGCGCGGTATTTCCTATAGATAGTTGGGGAGCAAGTGGCTTTGTGACTCTTCCATGCTTGATCTCTGTCCCGAAGGCAGACCATGAGTTCAGCGGTGATCCAGGGCAGGGGAGAGCCATGCACCCGGATCCATCTGAGTGGGGCATAAGTATCACAAATGGAAAGGAGCTTGTACTTGAAATAGTCTAATGCAGAGTCAATAGAGGGGATGAGAAGGATGTACAACCAGTCAGTATTAGCCAAGTCATTTAGGAAAGGAGCCAGATCCAGTGATTTGTAAGATCAAATCAGCAGGGTTTTGGGGGAGGGGCTTTGGGGTGATGAATTTTCCAGACTGCGTATATTAGATGATGGTTGCTTAAGGAATCTCGTAGTAGACCTGCAGCAATTATCCAGTACAGAAGGGATGTGAGAGCCCAATCTAATAGTGAGTGATTGTGAGATCTGTTGTTTAGATAGGAGGGTTCACCAATCAGCTGGGACAGGTTGAGTGCAGCTATGTCATTTTTGAATTTTGGAGTGGGAAGGGGAGAGCCAATTCACAATGAAGTCACCTAGGACATGGACTCCACCTCCAGATGCATGTGACTGTAGGGCAACTTGGAGGTCTGTGATAGAGGACATGGGGGTGCTGGGACAACAGTATGAGCCAGCAATAAAAATGGGAGTAGAATGGGGAAGGCAGAGTTTCACCAGCAAGGTTTCATGAGACTGAGAGAGGGAGGATAAAAGTATAGGGGAGAATTGGGGGGAAGAGGATATGTACATGCCAATACCTCCACCTTTTTTTTTACTGGATTGACCCTGGTGGATGACAGAGTAGCCTGGGATGGAGACACAGGCATCATGGATGTGCGGCTTTAGCCATGTATCACTTATGATCAGTATATCGGGGTTAAGGGATAAGGCAAGGGGTTGGAGCAACAAGATTTTGGGAAGAAGGCTCCTGATATTTAAATGTGCTAGTTTGAAGTCCATGGGAGTTGAGAGGAAGTGGGGGGGGGCAGGACCAGGGTTAGATTCTGTCATCTGGCATAAGCAGCAACAGTGTTACCAAGGTCTTAGGGCTAGCAAGTATGTGTGGAGGGAGGAAGGAGGGGGTGGAGGCTAGCAGGGGATGACCCGGGGTGGACTTGAGGGTGATCAGGCCAATTTGGAAACAGGGGAAGTATGGAAGGACCAGTTGGCCAGGGGTTGGGAGACCAAATGGGGGTCTGTAGGAGGGTAAAGGTAGTGAAGGGTGGAGTGGTGGAAGTCAAAGTAGGGTGGTGGGATTGGCTGTTCAGCATCACTGGGTAGGAAGAGGGTGGAAAGGAAACCATGGGTGCAAGAAGGGTGAGGAGAGAGAGACGGAGATGAGGAACATGGTGGGTAGGTTTGAAACAGGGTTGCCAGTTATTCAAAGGTGTGTTTGCAGTTGAATAGGGCTGGGATAAGCTTGCACCAGATCTCAGGAACATAATGCCAGAAGTTCGGAGATGAAAACAAACAATGTCACTCCTGTCAGCTGACTTACTGCACTGTTAATTTGAGAAAACAAGGGGATGGTTCATAATGGTCTTAATATCCACCACAGATATATGGTGGATAGGGCAGCATCTAGCAGTGAGAAGCAATGAGCTGCAGAGGGAAAAGTAGGGTGTTACAAAAAATATAAAATGGGATGTGTGGCCAATAGAAGGAAGGACAGCCAACTGTGGTGGTGGGGGTGGTGGAGCAGGCAGCAGTTGGACAAGAAGCTGGTAGCCAAATAGCTCCTTGTCTGAGATGTGATTGTAGCTGGCAGTGCACTCAGGGAGGGCAGGGGTGTTTTTTTCCCTCGCAACCCTGGAGGAAGCTGAGGGGAGAAGGAAGAGGGTCAGAACAAATAATGTGTGATGAGAGGGGAGCAGCACAGATTAAATAAAGATGAAAGGGTGTGGGAGGAGAGAAAGAGGAGGGGAGTGAAACCGGACTGCAGAGCACAGATCTTCTGAACACTCACACTGTTACACTACTTAAACTGAGTTAAAGTACAGTTATTAAATTAATTTACTGTAAAGTACAAGCTATAATTCATAAAAATGCCACAAAAAGGGTAAGACTCCTGCATAAAAAAACAATCTACTGTACAGTAGACTGCCGATGAAAAAGCAGGTCAGAGGATTTAGGGCAGAAATAAATTTAAAATAATTTTAAAGTACAGTCCGGTCCTAACATGGCATTAAAATTCAAAATGTTTCTAAAGGCAGCAGTAAGATGAGAAGCTGATAGCCGAGTAGCTCTGTACCTGAGATGCGGCTGCAGCTTGCGGTGCACTCGGGGAGGGCAGGGGTGTTTCTTCCCTCATGATCCTGGGTAAGCTGAGATGCGTCTGCAACTGGCGGTGCACTCAGGGAGGGCAGGAGTGTTTCTTCCCTCACGACCCTGGGGAAGCTGAGATGCGGCTGCAGCTGGGGGTGCGCTTGGTTATGATTTATTCTTTAGAAATGATTATTCTGTTTCATTAGTCTCTAAGTAGGGTGGATATTTAATTTCCTTGGCAAAGGTAGAACAGAAATGCCTATTGAAAATATGTGCCATTTTCTTCGGATCATTGACAGTTTTACCATTTATTGTTTGGGGCCCCACCTTACACTTTGTGCTTTTTAGTGAATTAATGTAACTCACAAAATGATTTGTTGTTTATTACCTTCATTAGGCTAAGTGCTAGAGGCAGCTCTAGTTCTGCTATAGCTTTTTAAATAGCATACTTGTAGGTTTTTTGAAAAATGTTAAATGCCCTCAACTTTGCCCTGTCCTTGGTAATAAGATATGTTTTTATGCTTCATTGTTTTTGTTTATTAAGTTCCATATTTTCTTATTAAGCCATTTTGGTGTAAGCCTATGTGTATTTCCTAATGTAAGGTAAGTGCATATTACTGAATGAATATATGTATTTTTTCTTTTAATATCAGACACATGTCTACTACTGATCTGGTCTTTAAAAGGTTTTCCCAATCTACTTCTTCCAGAGATTCATGTGTTTTTTCTCTATTACCTTTACCGGACTGAAAAATCTCAGTAATACTAGAGTTAATGTCCCATTGATCCTTTATTTCAGATTCAACTTGATTATGGTCACTGTTACTCAACGGGGGACTTTGAAACTGACTATATCAAGATTTTCTGGAGCCAGTACCACAGTATATCCAAGAGGTTATGCCTTCTGGTGGGCTCTGACACATATTGTCCAATATTTATCTGTCCATTAAATCTAAAAGGTTCTTCCCTAAGGGTGAGAGAGAACAATGTTTTTGGCCCAATCAATATCATGCAGATCTAAGTCATCAGAAAAATAGTTTCACATTCATCACATGTAGTCTCAGTCTCACTGAATATATCTAATGTGACTTATTTTTTAACATCTGGAGGTCTGTAACATAGACCAGCTATGAATGATATAGACTTATTACAGGTAACTTTGACCCATAAGTTATCCATGTCCATATCTAAATTAGAACTTGGCTTTTTAATTTTACGTGAAATATATTGGGCCTATAGTTCTAACGTTTTGTAAATTGCAACTCCTCACCTTTCTTATTAATCCTGTTTTTGCTAAACAGGTCATAGCCAGAGATAACCTTTCCCCACATATCTTGCTCAGATCACCGGGCTTCTGTAATTGCTATGATGTTGAGGTTATTTCTATGAATTAGCAATTTGAGTTCATTCATCTTATTAATACTTCTTGCATTTTGAAGCAAGGATCTGCAGAACAACCTTTTATAAAAATGCCTACAGATGAGTCACTGAATGGTAGTGTTTTCCAGATAGATGAGAACAGTACTGATACAAAAAAATTGGAAATATCAGAATGTAACTCTCTCTTTTATACAGTCAGAAGTTCAATGGACAAAATCACAGTTAAAAACAAAGCAAAAAAGTAAATGTATTTATTTATTTATTTTTTATTTATTGAAATGTTTCACCAGGAGGGCACAGTGAACAACAAGTTGCTCATCTCACGGTGCAACCTGGGGGAAGGGGGGATATGAGAGGATACGAACACAGAGATAATTAATTGATGGAATAACAGGTACAAAATTCAGTATACAGGTAAGCAGATAATACAATTGATAATACAATTAATGGATGGACTAACAGGAACAAATTCAGTATACAGGTAAGCAGATAATGAGATTACAGACTTTAGTGCAAAGAAGTTCCAGGAGCAGGCTCAAGGAGGAGCATAAGTGCTGGGAGCAGGAGTGGCTAAAAGTACTGATAGGCTAGGAGGAAGGAGCAGGAGGGAGGAGAAGAGAGGAGAGGTGGGAAAGGGGGAAAATGACCAACATCTGTTGCCAACTCAGGAAGGTGAGGCAGCCCTGGAGGGGGAGATGGGTGCAGAAAGCAGGGGAGCCAGCCACCCCCCCAGTGCTCCTTCAGGATGCTGAGAACCCTGCAAAGGGTGTAAGGAGTTGGAAGGCTGGATTTAGGAATAGAGGAAGTTAAGGGGGTTATAACAGGAACAAATAGGAGAGAGGAAGTTATGGAGGGAAGAATGAAGGGAATAGGTGGAAGAGGAGTGGCAAATTTGGGATGGAAGGGAGTTCAAGGTTTTAGGGAACTGGTGAGTAAAGGCTGTCTGGCCAATGAGGGTGGAGTGGCGAGGGATCTCCAAGGTACATGAATCACTAGATCTGAGGGAGTGGTTGGGAAGGGGAATTAAAGAGAGCAAGGATGAGTGGGAGGAAGTGAGAACTCTAAGCTATAATTTGGAGGTTAGTTTGGCACAGTAGGAGAGACGCCTCTTTGCTGCTGGAGGAAAAGCAAGGGAGTGATAGAGTTCACAGTGATGAGTATAAGAGAGAGAGTCAAGGGCAAAGTGACAGAAGGAGTGAAACAGAGTGTTCAGTTGGGTGAGGGAAGATTTGAGAGCAGCACCATGGACTATGTCACAGTAGTCAAAGATGGGAAGAATCATCTTCTGGACAAACTCATGCCTTGCTGTCAGTGGGATGCAGCTGAAATTCCTAAATAAGGCACCAAGCTTGGGGTGCAGTTTCTTCAGAATGGTGTTGATGGACACAGAGAAGTTGAGGTGTTGGTCCAACCAAACCCCAAGATATCTAAATGAAGATGAGTCCTCAAGAGTTGTCCTGTCTACGATGTGGAAAGTGGGCAGGGCAGTAAGCCAAGAGAGTTTCTGCCTGGTGCCAAAGGTCATGGAGACAGTCTTCTTGGCATTGAGGAAAAGCTGGTGGGATGCAAACCAGAACTGAACATTGCAGAAGTCATGCTGTAAGCTGGATTCCACAGCCACAGGATTTTTGCCAGAGGTGTACACGACAGTGTCATTTGCATACCTATGGATAGAGGAGGTACAGCAGGCAGTGGGGAGATCATTAAGGAAAATGCAAAAGAGTAGGGGACCAAGCACTGCGCCTTGGGGGACACCAGTGTTGATGGAGTGGGGGGGGTAGAATCAGAGATTCTTACCAATTGGGTCCTACTGATGAGACAGGATTTGAACCAGTTCATCGCAGAGAGGCAAGGCCTGACAAGGAGTGGGAGAGGTGAGTAGTAGAGTGGGAGACAGTGTTCAGAATTGAAAAGCAGCACTGAAAGTAAAGCAACAAGGCATGCCAAACAGAGGAGAGCTGTACAAAAGGTGCACCAATCAGTGTAGAGCAAGGACCGGAGCCAGTCAATAGGAGACTGAGTCCAGGCTAAGACTGCCAACCATGGTTCAAGCAGGGGGGGAGCATACATTTGTGGTGGTCTAGAGCCATTACCCGAGTCTGGGTAGTGGGTAGCAGGAGGACTGATGGCCTGCTCTGCTCCAAGGCAGCCAGCTGTGGCAGAGTGCCTACTTAGCATGAAGCCCCTGAAAGAGAGGGATGAGAGAATGAGGATGAGTAGAGAAGATTGTAGGCAGGGCCAGCAGCTGCAATCAGGGGGCTGTTCTCAATGAAGGACAATAGGAATGGGAGTGAAGTGTGAAAAAGAGGAGGGTGAGAGGGCAGCAATTAAAGAGCAGAAAAAGAAGTAGCTGTGAGTGGGAGTAGGGGTGATAGGACAATGGAGCCACAAAATTCAGGAATAGACAAGACAGGGGTAGCAGATTGAGGGGGAAGGGGAAGAGAAGTTAGATAGACGAGCCGAGAACACTCGCCAAATGGGAGCTATGGCTAATTAGCAGGTAGAAGCAGGAGGAAAGTGCGAGTACACAGTGGAGACTGCAGCACACTTGCAGGATAAAAAAAATAATTTCTTCAACAAGGGCTAGTACTTTAAACAGGCAAGAACAGAAAATTCTCCAAGAAGGAGCTGACACTTTGCAGGCAGTAAATTGTTAAGCTAGGCTGCGACTTGCAATGACATTTCATAAAACAACAACATAGGATGCAAATTAGTAGGTCTTGCAAGCGGTACCATAAAGTTCAGAATTGAAAAACAGTGCTGAAAGTAAAGCAAAAAGACTCTCCAATCAGAGGAGAGTTGTACAAAAGGTGCACCAATCAGTGTAGAACAAGTATGGGAGCCAGTCAATACTGTAGGAGACCAAGTCCAGGCTAAGGCTCCTGATCGTGGTTCAAGCAGGGGAGAGTGGGCATCTGTGGTGGTCTAGAGCCATTACCTGAGTCCAGGCAGCAGTAGAATTGATAGCCATCTGTGCTCCAAGGTGGCCAGCTGTGGCAGAATGCCCACTTAGTGTGAAGCCCCTGAGTCCAGGTGACAGGCAGCAGCAGGATTGATGCCCGGCTCTGCTCCAAGGTGGCCAGCTGCAGCAGGAAAGTAAACATTCAAAAATAATGATAAAGGATAAAAAGAATAAGCAAAAAAAAAATATTTAATGACAGATTAAAGGAGCCCATTACTAGATTCCTTTAGAGTAAAATTAAAGTATAATAGGAACTGATTAAGGAATTATTAGCCACAGTAGCTCTCAAAAAAATAATCAGTATGGTACCTTGGGAATACTGGGCACTAGTAAAGTATCTGGCTTAACTGATATAGGCATCACCTAGTGATATGGCTAGAAGTAGACTGGAACTATTCAGTCTGTTATGCATCAATATGGATATTGACTCTAGCCTTGCACAGGATAAAGGGAAATCCCTGTCTAATGGGAATTATAAAAATGTGTAGTAATTGAAGAAGTGACTATGCAAAACAGGATGATGACTCAAATAATGAAGTGAAAAGCAATACTATCAATAGTGAGCTGTATGGTGGTTACCCAACAAACTTATTTAAAGATCTCCTTAAAGCATTGGCTTTACCTCATATGGCACATGTCCTTCTCGGTTTACTTAGTTTACTCGATTTGGTAAGACATAATTAGGCTTGTGCCCATCTAGAATGTCTCCCACAACTTTATGGGTATATCATGGGTTTCTAGGATCCCATCCAAGGAATGAGTCCAGTCTAGATCTAAGCATTGCAAATGATGTAGCATTTACAACATGCTGGGGCAGGTTGTTCCAGGCATTCACAACCCTTACCTTATAGAAGTTGTCCCTTTTGGTGGTGGTAGCTTTGGGGGAAACATAGCTGTTGGTCATGGCTTTGCAAATTAGGTAAACATTCGTTGTATTGGAATCCACATTCTATTTTCAATTCTGAACTATTTAAGAGTTTATACAATTCTAACAGGTCACCCCTTTTCTGCCTATCTTTGAAGCTAATCAGCCCAGTTTTTGTTAATCTAGCTTCATATGGTAGTGATGCCAACCTAGTAATTATCTTGGTGGTCCTTCTCGGAAGCCTTTCTAATAACTCCACATCTTGTCTTAGATACGAACTCCAAAAGGGGGAGCCCATATCAAGGTGAGGGTGAATGTAGGACCTGTATAATGGTAAAAATAATTGCTCACTTCTGTTTGTGAATGATTGCTTTACAGAGTTTAAGATTCTATTTCCTGTTAGAGCCACTTTTTCAAAGTGGTCTGTGGCAGATAGTTTATTGTTTACTATTAATCCTAGGTCAGGTTCTTTTTCAGTTGACGTAAGATTTATATTGTTTAACATGTATTAGTATAAGGGATTATTCTTCCCTAAGTGCAGAACCAAACATTTATCCAGGTTATGTGACATTTTATTTGTTTTTGCCCAAGATTCTATAAGCTTAAGATCCTCAACTATTGACATATAATTACTGAGTGTGTTATCCTCACCCCCTAATTTGGTGCCATCTGTGAATTTAATTAGGTTGTTACCAATGTTTGTATTAATGTCAGAAAAAAACAAATTAAAGAGGGTTGGTCCAAGGACCAATGCCTGGGGAACTCCACTGGTTACTAGGTCTGGGCTGGATAATGTCCCATTGATACAAATGGACTGAGTCCAATCTGTTAGCGAGTTGTTTATCCATTTGTTTACATTGTGGCTGATTCGCATTTTGATTAACTTGGTACTGGCTCATAGTGAGGAACCATATTGAATGCTTTTGTAAGGTCCAACATAATGACATCTAAGAGGATGTTGTCATCAAGACTTTCACTTACCCTATTAGAAAAGCAACCATGTTTGAGGTGCATGAACGGCCAGTTGTTAATCCATGTTGCTTGTTGTTAGATAAGTGTTTAGTAATTTTTTTTTTCAAGTGTGGCCTTAATGAGCCTTTCCATGATTTTGTAGTAAGAGAAGTCAGACTTACTAATCTGTAATTGTTGACCATTCCCTTATTTCTCTTTTTTTGAATTGGAATGACTATGGCATTTTTCCAATATGTGGGTACTTCACTGTTAGCTATTGATTCATCAGTAAGAATAGAAAGGGGTAATGACAAGACTGTTGACATTTCTTTGAGAAATCTGGCAGAGATGTTGTCAGAACCTGGCAATGTGTTAGGTTTAAATGTCTTAATTACACCCTCGATTTCCTCCCCTGAGAAATGAATATTATTATTCTCATCACTGCAGGTTGGACTTGGAGTTTGCTCTTTTGTATTAAACACAGAGCAAAATAATTTATTTAAAGTGTTTGTCAATGTTTTGTTATCTTCAATTTGGGTAACATAGATAGTTATGGGACCAATATGGTTGCAGCCATTGTTGAAATTATTAACATACTGTATGAAAAAGAATAATTTATTTCTTTTAGTGTGAGCAATTTTAAATTCCAGTTTGCTCTTCTATATTTCATCTCTTTTGTATTAAACACAGAGCAAAATAATTAATTTAAAGTGTTTGCCAATGTTTTATCTTCAATTTGGGTAACATAGATAATTATGGGACCAATATGGTTGCAGCCATCATTGAAATTATTAACATACTGTATGGAAAACAATAATTTGTTATTTCCTTTAGTGTGAGCAATTTTAAATTCTAGTTTGCTCTTTTCATATTTCATCATTTGTTTAAGATTTTTTGTTCAGACCTATGTTCGCTCAGTGAGACTTGAGAGTTATTTTTTAGTTTTTTTAAAGCTTTCTCTTTTTTGTTGATCTGTTTTTTTGATAGAGTTTGTTAACCAAATAGGAACTGGACCCTTTGGTTGCATTTCTTTTTCTTTGGTATGTATTTATTTTCCATTGTTAGTATTGTGTTCTTTATTAATAGCCAGGAATCTTCAACAGATAGCATTGACATAGTGTTTACTCAATCTATACTAGTTATTGAATTCCTTATGCTTTCAAAATCAGCTCTGTTGTAGTCAGTAATTTGTTCAGTGCCAGATATTTTGGTCCTACATGTTTTTAAACAAAAATTAGTAGTGCCTAATGGAATCTCTAGTAAAAATGACAGTGAAATGGAGACACTAAAACATGAGCTAACTTACAACACAGAAAGTTTGGCTAGGGCTCTACCCATTCTGGAAAAATACCTCCAAAGAAAAAAAAGCAAGGCAATTGCTTTTCACTTTTGAAAATCCCTAAAACCCTTGAAGAGGTAGCAAGTAAGGAAAGAAATCAAGAAAGAAGAAGATGGAAAAGAAGGAAAAAAAAAGAAGAAAATGGCTAACCTTTCCAAGGGGATTGGTGAGTTAGCTGTAGAACATGTTCTATGAAATCAGCTGGCACAGTCACATAATGCAGGAAGAATTGAAAATAATAATGCACCTCAGAGTTTTGCATAAACTCAGTAAGTCCACAATAACCTGAAATTAATTTAAGCAAAGAGTCTTGCAGAGAGACAGAGAGAGAGAGAGAGAGAGAGAGACAGACAGACAGACAGAATGTCCTTAATATTAATTAAACTCAAGGTAAATCTATATTCGCAACTCAAAAAAATGACTATACACATTATGGCGGTTTCAAAAAGTACTATGAAAATAGTGATACACCACTGGCACTCATGCAATATCTAGTTCAGGCAGAGTTAGGAATTCCAGAGGGGGAAAATAAAAAGCTCATACCCTAGGTACTCGAGGAAATGACTATTTGATAAAATCAGTATACTGTCTGTTTTACTTTCAGAACTAGACATTGTGAAACAAGTGTGGAGAAATGTCCATATATTAACAGTACTGGGTTTGAAAATTGATCTACCCCTGCATCTTAGTCCTCAATGGAAAGATCATTTGAAAGAGTGATATCAAGGTATTTGATGGCAGAATTATACAGGGTTATATGAAGATATTCAATTAGGATTATTTGAATAATTATTCAGCTTCGAAACCTGTAAATCATGATACTCCTTCAGTAACTATTTTTGGAATGGAGATGGCACACAAAGAAAGTCAATATTCTTTGAGGTCAGGAGAAAGTTTCATGCTCTTGAATTTACTGCGTATCAGATTGGTCACAAACAAACAGAGAAAGCTATGCATTTTAGAGGTAATGGTCATAACAGACAGACATCAAGGTGAGAGACTCAGATCTGGCTAATCAAATGTTAATAAAGTCTACCAAGCTGGATCATTTGAACATATTTACTACAGAGCTAAACAAATCATTTTACATACATACACTAATTCACTGAATAAATGTCCTGCATGTGAGTGTAATTCAAACCGGGGCAGTCAATTGGTGTGCATGAAGCAAAGTGACTATCCTTTTTGGGGGAAAATAATACATCACAATCCTTGTGGTATGTATCAATGCAAATCATGAGGTGTAAAGATGCATATTTTATTAAAATTCTCTCTTAGAATTTGGCAGGGATAGGAGAAAAGCAACCACTTAAAGATTGGTTAGAGTTCATATATGGTCATCAAGTACTTTGTTTAATCAAAAAACCTGGGCCACTGGGAAAATTATGATTAATAGTTATTAACAGATTGGTTCCCCTGCATTTAAATATTGTAAAAATTGTAGGCCTGTAGGAGGACAAATGATAATGCTTAAAACTGTGTCAGCCTTTAAGTTTATTAAGATCATTCATAAGGTAAACAACTTTTAATTATTGTTTCTGAAATGTTTAGTCAGCAGTTCATATTAGTTAACGTCTATATTCCTCTAGCTAGATCTAAATACCATTCTAATTCTATTTGGGAAATACTATCACGGAGCTTAATGGGGCCTGTTTTAGAATACCCAGCTGCTAGATTGATAATGCTTTGTGATTTTAATGCCAGAATTGCCAAGCAAAATGAGATGGAGAAATTGGTTCTTTTAATAAATGCATCAATGAATCTAAAAAAGAATTTCTGAGGACAAAACAATTAATGAGAATAGGAAAAAGACAAATGAAATGTTTGAAGAACATAATCTGGTATTACTGTATGGCCATATTGTAGGAGATTTTGAAGGGAAGCCTACTTTAGTCATGCAGGTAAAAGAGCGATAGGTAAGGATTAAGCCACGAGAAAAGATGGGTCTACTGTGGAATTAATCCATGGTTGGGGGGGGGGGAAGGTTGGCCCATGAGGCTGAAGGCCAAGTGGGTCCAACCAACCAATCATGGATCAATTCCACTGTAGACCCATCCTTTTGAGTGGCTTAATCCACTTGTAACATGGCAATGAGTGTGTGACTAATAGTCTTTGAATAAATGAGTACAATCACACTGATTTACTTTCAGAATACTGTATGTTGAGCTGTTAAACATGATGTACACATACTTCAAAGCAATTGGAACACACCTATTGGAAATACTGTGGCTGCTATTTCACTTTTGTTAAAATAACTTTCATTACAAGCTTTAAGCTTTCTAACATCAAAACATATTTTACAACTTTTCAAAAACTTGCAATTCACTTTCTATCCTAAGTGCTTTGATTTTCCTCTCTGTGTATTAGAAGATATGGGCTGCACTGCATGATGGGAGTGTGCTATGGTACATTTTAGTTTTCTTCCTGCAGTTCCTTTGCAGACCAATAGGTGGCTGTCAAACAATCCTAGTAGCACAAGCACCGTTTCTCCAAATGTACTGAATTAAGCCAATCTGAAAGACACTTTATTGAACAACTACTGTTTTATGGAATATTATTTTCACTTTTTTTCCCTCTAAACTATCTAACTCAGCAGGACATAGAACAACATAACGTTTACTGCTTTCACCATTCAAATACTTGTTTTGACTAGTATTGTTAGTCTGTTTCTTTGATTTCTTTTTGTTTCTCTCAATTTATTTTTCTTTTCACCCATAGAAGTATCCTCTCTCTTTGATTTTGCTTTGTTTATCTCAGTGTCTGTTATTTTTGCTTTCGGTTATAGAAGCTGCATGCTCATCTTTACCACTGTGTATTCACGAAGAAAAGGCTAGGACAGATAATGTTATTCAGTCATCCACAATGCATTGCACCCACAGTTGCTTAGACAGCAGTAGATCAGAAGGGATGGTAACAGTATGTAAATGTTCACTACTACAGAAATATTGTTGCAGCATTATTAACAGTATATGTGGAGTTTAAAAGTACACTCTTTAGTAACTCATGAACTTCTGTCACAGTTACAACATAGAACAATCTTGAAAATGTCAAAAATTCTGTGCCAGGAAAAACCTTAGCAAATACAAGCTGGGACAACTACAAACAGCAAACTATTTGCATATTGCTTTCACTTGTGTACTGCTTCTTGCCTGTAGTGGATTGCCAAGGTATTACATCACAAACCATGATCTACTATGGTATTAGACCATGGTTTCTACTGTACCACATGGTGTGTTTGCACCTATCTGAGTTCTTCATTTCGTTTTTCATTTTTATGCCATGTTACAAATTACTTTATCTGCCACATCTTTGATTATAATAAATGGCAGCATGTCAAATGAGCATGATAATTTTGGCAAAGGCAAATGGGTGACTGTATGAATATGATGACTGAAACATTTGAGCAACAGGTCATTGCAGTGAACATTGAAATAGCCTACCCCTGTGTCAAGGTGCAGTGTGGTATTGAAATCTTAGAGATAGGGAAGTTCGGGGGCACAACCCCCCATGGGGGTGCAGGGGGCGTAGTCCCCCTTCATGACAAGAGTGCACAGCTGGAACATCAGATGCAGTGACTGGAGCCTTCCCTGAGATACCCCATCAAGTGAGCGCTACCAGAATAGCTCCACACTATATGGCACTAGTCTGGTAAGCACTCACATGGACAGCTAGGAGGGATTTACAGTGCTTGCTGTAAGCACCCCCCTGGTTGCTGTCTGAAGTGCTGAAAAAAGATAAGAGCACCGGGAGCCAGGAGACCAGCCAAACTGCTCCCATGGTGCAGCGGGCTGGGGCACTGAGCAGCTTAGCCAGCAGTAGTGAAAACCAAGGTTCTAATCCTGGTCTCCGACCTTTTAGCACACTTCAGGACTTATTTTTTTTTTACATGGGGCTGTAATGGCCCAGTGAATTTTAACTTTCCCTTGGAACCACTCCACCTCAGAGTGAGAATCCTAAAGATGGGGGGTGCGGTGGGCAGAGCCCCTTGCAAAAAAATATTGGCGTGTTTTTTACTGTGTGCTCCAAGCCAGTGCTATTGTTGTCGGCACTGTTTGGACCCAGTGCCTTGCTTTGTGTGCAATTGCTGTGGAGGACCATTCAGAGAATCTGGCAGGCAGAGAGAGTGTGTCTGGTGAGCATATAATATACATTTGTAGTAGAATGAAATAGTCACTGAAATTGCATTCGCAGTACTGCATAGTCACTGTAATTACGTTCGTTCATTACAAATCACTCAAATTGAAGTCACCCATTAATCCTCACTCAGATGACATGGAACCTAATAAATCTGCATCACTACTAATCAGTATATTGCCTGAAAATTATCATTCACACTGGTAATAACACATATACTGAAA
Source organism: Neoceratodus forsteri (assembly GCA_016271365.2). Taxonomy (NCBI): domain Eukaryota; kingdom Metazoa; phylum Chordata; order Ceratodontiformes; family Ceratodontidae; genus Neoceratodus; species Neoceratodus forsteri. Next base: position 879,713,818 of record CM028131.1, on the reverse strand, counting down.
GAAAGAAAGAAATAACAATGATAGTAAAAAAGTGACTCTTACAGTGATTTCTGAAGTAGGTATATCTGTAAAAGAGCAACTGAGTAAGGTAATTCATTACAGTGAAGGTTCAACTACATTCTTCAGAATACTCACTTCTGGATTACCAGCAGAGTGTTTTACTACAGGGAACTAGAGGGAATATTTGAGAGTCTTATGCCTGTTTTATACATACATAGAAGTGTCAGAGTCTGCAGTAATTGGCTCAATCATAAATGTAAACTGTACAAAACAGAGTTTATACACAGATGGGCAAAAAAGAACCCATTAAAGGAGAACTTTACAAATCTTAATAAAAAAGAAATGCATACAAAGTTCTATTACTGCAAGAGAAGTTTACATATCAGCTAAACTGTGGGCTGTAATAACACAGTATATTGCCCATAATGGTTCCAGACAAATGTGGCATCTTGCAACATGCGGAACTAAACATTTTAGAAGTTCACCTTCAATCTACATTTCAGAAATCACATGGATACAATATTTTAAAGCAATTGTTTATGATTTGGCATTAATGGAAATACATCCAGTAGCCCCATTTTACTCATTCCAGCTCTTTACATAACATTTCTCATCTATAACAATTGTAACCTAAATAAGCCAAAAAAACTACTGATCCATAAGCCTGTTAGACACTGTGTTAGAAATGTTTTCTAAAACACTCATCAAACATCTTCAAAACTGGCTTGAGAAAAAATCGTATACTGTCTAATCTACAGGCTTGTTTTCCAAAGGGATTTTCTACTATGGATCATATAATTACATAAGCTCATCTCACTAACAAATATACCATGAAGAAAAAGTTAAAACTGTATACTGCATTTATTGATTTCATTTCAGCCACTGATTCTCTAGATAGATCTCTGTTGTGGGCTAAGCTTATAAGATTAAATATTGATATGAGTCTATTATGTCCAATTATGCAACTATTCATGAAAAATTATATGTTCAGTATAGAAACATAGAAACATAGAAACATAGACTTTGACAGCAGATAAGGACTGCTAGGCCTATCTAGTCTGCCCATTTCCCTACCTACAGGATAGGCCACAGATCCTAGTTAACCAACAGCCTATATCTTCCTGCCCCCCACAAGAATTGCCTTATGTCTGTCCCATGCATTCTTGAATTCTCCCACAGTTTTAGACCCCACAACTTCCTCAGGAAGGCTGTTCCATGCATCCACTACCCTCTCTGTGAAATAATACTTCTTCACATTGCCCCTGAACCGCCCTCCTTCTATCTTTAAATTGTGTCCCCTTGTTCTTGCAAGTCTCTTTTTCTGAAAGATGCTACCCTCTTGGACTTTGTTGATTCCCTTGAGGTACTTGAAAGTTTCTATCATGTCCCCCCCTCTCCCTTCTTTCCTCAAGGGTATACATATTAAGCTCCTTTAGTCTCTCCTCATACGGCTTCTCTTGCAGACCCTGCACCATTTTAGTTGCCCTCCTCTGGACTTCCTCTATCCTGTCTATGTCCTTGCGGAGATGGGGTCTCCAGAACTGGACACAGTATTCAGATGGGGTCTCACCAACTGTCTGTACAGAGGATAACAACTTCCTGTTTTCTGCTGCTGATGCCTCTCCCTATACATCCCAGTATACCCCCGGCCCTCCCTACTGCCTTCTCACATTGCTTGCTAACCTTAAGGTCATCTGATATGATTACCCCCAGACCCCTTTCCTGTTTTGTTGTTGTTACTACCTCCCCACCCATTGTGTATTCTTCCCCTGGGTTCTTGTTTCCCAGGTGCATTATTTTGCACTTTTTTGCATTGAATCCTAGCTGCCATATGTCTGACCATTCCTCCAGCCTTGCCAAGTCCCTTTTCATCCTTTCCACGCCTCCTTGTGTATCAACCCTGTTGCAGATCTTTGTGTCATCTGCAAAAAGGCATACTTTTTCTTCCAGTCCCTCTGCAATGTCACTGATGAAGACATTAAAAAGGACTGGACCCAATACTGAACCCTGCGGTACCCCACTGGTAACCGCCCTTTCTTCAGAGTGGACTCAATTTACAATTACCTTCTGTGTCCTGTTGTTCAGCCAATGTTTTACCCAGGCTACCACCCTGGGACCCACTCCCAGGCTGGTTAATTTGACTAATAATCTTTTGTGTGGGACTGTGTCAAATGCCTTGCTAAAGTCTAGGTAGGCCATGTCCACAGCCCTCCCTGGTCTACTACTTTGGTCACCCAGTCAAAGAAATCTATTAGATTTGTCTGACATGACCTTCCGCTGTGAACCCATGCTGCCTTGGATCCTGTGCTCCACTGACCTCTAGGTAATCAACTATTCTTTCCTTCAGAGTGACTCCATCACTTTCCCTACCACAGAGGTCAGGCTGACAGGTCTGTAGTTTCCTGCCTCTGTCTTGGTCCCACTTTGTGAAGGGAATCACATCCGCCTTCCTCCAGTCCTCGGGTACCACACCATCCTCCCATGATTTATTAAAAAGAGTAGCCAGTGGTTTCACTAGTTTCTTCCTTAATTCTTTTAGAATTCTGGGTGAATTCCATCAGGACCCATTGCTTTGTCCACCTTCAGTTTTAGGAGTTCTTGCAGAACCCTTTCTTCTGTGAAAGGACTGGGATCGACCCCCCTATCAAGAGTGCTTCTGTTAATTGGATTAGGCACTTCCCCCTCCTCTTTTGTGAATACTGAGCAGAAATATTTGTTCAGTATTCCTGCTTTTCACTGTCCCGCTCTGCCCACCCACTGTTCATTCTATTCAGCCTCACTATCCCTCCCTTTGTCTTTCTACGCTCACTGATGTACCTATAAAAGGTTTTATCCCCCTTCTTAACTGAGTTGGCTATCTTTTCCTCAGTTTGGGCCTTTGCTATTCTGACTTCCCTCCCTGCTTCTTTCTGCCTTAACTGGTCCTGCTCCTTCTGTGTTTCCTTATACTTCCGGAATGCTATCTTTTTCTTCCTGACTTTCACAGCCACCTCTCTTGAGAACCATAGTGGCTTTTTCTTTCATTTTGATTTGTTTATTTGCTTCACACAAAGGCTTGTTGCCTCTGTGATGGCAGTTTTGATAATTCCCCATTGTTGCTCCACACCTCCTTCTAGCCTGTTTGCTAGTGCTTTTCTGAGGCACTCTCCATCATGCAAAGTCAGCCCTCCTAAAGTCCAGTACCCTCACTTTTGTCATGGCTTGACTCTGTAGCTGAGTTTAACGTGAACCACACTGTTTGATGGTCACTTGTTCCTAGATGGCAACCCACTTCTAGATCTGAGATCCTCTCACTGCCCCCGTTTGAGAGTATGAGGTCTAAGATTGCTCCCTCACGAGTGGGTTCCGAAACTAGCTGTCTAATGCCTGCCACCTGTAGGGCATCAAGAATGGCCCTGCTATTGGATGTGGCTGCAGCAAATGTGCTCCAGTTAACATCTGGCATATTCAGGTCTCCCATCAACAGTATCTCCCCTTTCTCTGCCATTCTAAGAATGCCTTCCATCATATCCTTGTCCATTCCTCCCCTGACATGGGGGTCTGTACACAACCCTGTGCAGATTGTGGTGCCTTTCCAGTCTCCAAGGTGACTCACAGTGCCTCCTCTCCTCCTGTTTACTCTTTTGTTCAGTTGCTTTTATCCCTTCCTTTACATGAGAGTTACTCCTCCCCTCTTCTCCCTGCCTGTCTCTCCTGTAAGTTATGTACCTGGTATGTTAACATCCCAGTCATGGTTCTCTGTGTACCATGTTTCTGTGACTGCTATGATATCCAGGCATCCCTCTTCCATTAAGGCCACCAGCTCAGGAGCTTGTTGCACAGACTCGGGCATTGGTACTCATTACCCTCCATTTCCTGATGGCCTTACCCCTTTTGCCCCATCCCTGTCCTTCTTGCCTTTGTCACTTTCTCGATTTACCCCTGCCCTTCTCCCTATCGACACCTCCATGTTGGTGTTTGTCACACTTACTACCGTGATTGTTTTGGGGGGCTAGGATTTTCCTGCTCCTTTCCAGTGCCTTCCCCCTTGGCTAGTTTAAAAGCTTGCCAATGAAGCATTTAAACCTATCACCTAGGATCCTGGTTCTCAGATGCAGCCCATCATGCCACTATAGGCTTGCATCACTCCAGGTGGACCCCCAGTCCCCAATGAAGCCAAATCCCTGAGCTCCACACCAGTTTTTCAACCACTGATTGAATCCCATGGTACGGAACACCCTAGCCTCTCCTATGCCATAGATGGGTAGCACCTCCAAGAAGGTTACCGTCCGTGCTACTTGACTAAGGCCCCTCCCCAATTCCACAAACTCTTCCTGCACTTCTCTAATCCCTTTCTTAGCCAGGTCATTTGTCCTTGGGTGGACAATGACATCCAGCTCCCTCCCCTGTGTAGCTGCTCTGGCAATCCTGAGGATTTGCTCCCTGTCCCTCCAAGCCATGGCACCAGGCAGGTACCTTACCTCCCTCTCCCCTTCCTTGCCCAGTTCTACCTTCCTAACAATGGAGTCCCCCACCAGGAGTTGTTTCCTTCCCCTGCAGGGTCCCCTGCCACCCTCCTGTGGGTCTCCTTTGTGGAGATTCCCAGCATCCTCCTTGGTCTTCACTGTAGGTGCCTCCATAGAGGAACCACACTTTGCCAGAATGGCATAGGAATTGTGGAGAGGTACAACTGGAGGGATGTGCCTCTGTTCCACCACCCTCACCCTCCCTGAGCCCACTGTGGTCCAACCACTCCTCTTTCTTGGCAACCTCTGAGGCAACAGCAGTGGCACTGGTGGTCCCCGGATGGAAGAGGAGGTCCCACAAATCATGGCCAACTCAGCCTGGAGATGAGCAACCTCCTCCCTCAGCCCAGAGAGGTGCCTGCAGATGGGACAACACCACATCCTCCAGAACATCTCCCAGAAGACTGCTGCTCCACAGCCACTGCACTGCACCACTCCAATCATGTCTTATTTCTGGCCCCTTAACTGTTTGCAATCCTTACTCTTTCCTCTGTTTTTTCTCTCCTCCTTACTTTCTGCATGTGCCCTTTAAGCTCCTGATTGTCCTGTTCTGAGACAAGAATATCCTATATTACTCAGTAGACCACTTACTTGTTCAGAGGCAGACCTCCAGCAGCTAGAGGGGGCCGGAGGCTACTCTTGCCCTTCTAGGATGGTGGGTCCTTGGTGGTTCTGGATCACTCACTTCCTGCCCCTAAACAGGAAGTTCCTGTTGTCAGTCAAATCCTGTGCCTATAAAAATAGAACTAGCTTTGGGTGGGGAGGAAGGAGGGCAATATAGTCCCAGTAGAGAAGTTCAGTCACACAGCAGTCCTTTCTCCTGGTGTCTTCTGCCAAGCTATTAGCAGAATCTTTCTAAGGCAGTCTTTAAATGTAGCTTCCTTCTAGAAAAGCTACTCCCCCTACTTACCAGATCTTTCTACAAGTAATTTAAACCTCACAGCAGTTAAGTCCTTTCAGTCACCTGAGATTTACACCTAGATGACTTTTCAGTTACCCACTCAGTTCAGTTAACTCAAACACACACTTTTTTTTTTGTATGTTAGTATTTTTACCCTAAATTAAAGGTCCAAATACAAAAGTTCTTCTACTTTAGTCCCAGCAGAGAAGTTCAGTCACACAGCAGTCCTTTCTCCTGGTGTCTTCTGCCAAGCTATTATTTAAAACAAAATATATCTGCTGCTTTCACATCCAATGGGAGTGAAATGGGATGCTTATTGGCACCCCTTTTGTTCACCTGTTATGTAAACAAAATGCTGACCTATTTATCACATCTAAACTGTCACTCACCTAATATTGACAGCCACATGTGTTCTGCCTTGGCTTATGCAGATGATATGGTAGTGCTTTCCTTATTGCTTATAGGGCTATAACACAAACTCAAAGCACAAAAGCAATCTTGGCTCCACCCCCAAAGCTGTGCCATGGTCTACGAACATACAAGCATATGAAATTTGCCAGCAGATAAAGGTCTAGAGGTCTATCAAGTCTGCTCGAATGTGCAGCTAGCACCCCTTATTCTGCAGCTGCCCCTCCTTTCCTCCCTTACCCTTCATTAACCCTCCCCCTTGTCCTGTCCCATCTCCTTTTGAAGTGGTCCACTGTTCTACTGGATACTACTTCTGCAGGTAACGCATTCCACCCAGCCACCACACTGTCTGTAAAAAAGTGTCTCCTCATCTCCCTCCTGAACCTTCCTCCCTCCAGTCTCATATCATGGCTCCTGGTGTCCCTCCCCTCCCTTACTTTGAACAGCCCCTCTGTACCTGTCTTGTTTATTCCTTTCATGTACTTTAAGGTTTCAATCATGTCCCCCCTGTACCTCCTCTCCTCCAGTTCAACTCCCTCAGCCTCCTCTCGAATGATAAGACCCCCAGACCCTTGATCATCTTTGTCACCCTGCACTGCACCACCTCCAGTAATTTAATATCCCTCTTCAGATACGGGTGCCAGTACTGCATGCAGTACTCCAGGTGCAGTCTAACTAATGACCTATACAGTGGCAGAATCACCTCCTTGAGGATATACCCCTTGCAATACAACCCAGCATTTTGTTGGCCTTTGCAGCTGCTTTCCTACATTGTGCCACATTTTTCATTGACCATGTAATGAGCACCCCCAGATCCTTCATCTCCTCTGTCTGGGCTAGCTGCACTCCCCCCAGCTTGTAACTCCTCCTTGGGTTCTTCATCCCAAAATGCAGCACCTTGCACTTTTTGGCATTAAATCCCAGTTGCCAGGTGTCTGACCAGGCTTCAAGCTTTGCCAGATCATCCTGCAACCCCTGCCATCCCCCTAGGTCATCCACCACCGCTCCTACCTTGGTATCATCAGCAAACAGACTGATCTTGCTCTTGATGTCCCATGATATGTCTGCAATGAATATCCCAAACAACACTGGTCCCAACACAGAGCCCAGCGGAACACCACTTGTCACTACCCTTGGGTGTGAGAGCTCCCCACTCACCACCACCCTCTGTTGCTTTCTCTGAAGCCAGTTTCCTACCCATCTCACCAGCTTTGCACCTGCCCCTGTGCCTACTAACTTACTTCCCAGTCTTCCATGCGGCACTGAGTTGAATGCCTTACTGAAGTCCAGATACAGGACATCCACTGCATGGCCCCTGTCCAGTTGCCTAGTTACCCAGTAATAGAACTCTGCCAGGTTGGTTTGGCAGGATCTGCCCCTTATGAAGCCATGCTGTCTGCTGTCCTGTAGTCCTTTGGCCTCTAGGAGGACCACCAGCCTCTCCTTTAGGATAGTCTCCATTAGCTTACCCACAATGGATGTGAGGCTCACTGGTCTGTAGTTTCTAACATGTAGCAACTCACCACAAACAAAAACTGGCACCACACCACTCAGATAAAAAGTAGAAAAAACTTTTAATACTTACAAAAAGTTCATAGCAACAACCAGCAGGCAAACGTGCAGAGGGTGCAAGGTGAAGTTTGCACTCTCTGCTCGTTTTTATGGTGGTTGCTGCAATGAGCTTTCTGTAAGTAATAAAAGCCTTTCTACTTTTTATCTAAGTGGGCTGGTGCCAGTTTTTGTTTGTGCTGAGCTTCAACTCAAATCATATACTTTTTATGGTTATTGTATTGATCACAAGCTTAATCTGAAAGTTACAAAAATCAAAACATTGATTTTTGTAGGGGAAAAGGCAAAGATTCAATAGTAAACTGTACTTCTGCAAAACTGGATTCAATTTAGCATATGCTCCTGTAGAGTCAGAGCTTAATGTCCTTTGGATTGATGACAAATTGTCATACAAAAACGTTTTAGAAATTTACAGTATGTTTTGGTTATAGAAGTATGCAACTCAAAATATAATTTCTTAGCAAACGGGATTCAGAAAACTATATTACATTAATATGTCACTTTAAGACTCAAGTGACATTTTTATTAATATGAAATTGACTACACCAAACGTTAGATTATACACTGTACTGTACAGTTCAAATTATTAAATTCAGATTATATTACTCAGAAAGATTTACCGCTGTGTAATATACAGCAGATCTTATGTAGATCTGTAAGATACTGTAATTACACCATTCTGGAACAAAATTAGTGGCACTCTAATCTAAAGTTGCAGCCTCCAGTCCACTTCCATCTAAAGTTGTGTGCTAAGTGGTTTTCTCTGAGGTGCTAACCATTTACCATAATGGGCAGCAGAGGGTTGCCAGACCAGGATCTTCAACTCATGGCTAAAGGAATGGTGAAGACTGGAGGGGTTTGGCTCCACTTGGGGCTGGGGACACACCAGGGAGGATGAGGGCCTGTACAGGCATGATGGCCTGCATCCATCTGGGAGGGGACATGCAGTCCATAATGGATAGTTTAAATGTTACTTTGATGAACATTTAAACTAGCTGGGGGGGGTGGAAGTAATCTGGGAGGCAGAAACTGCCCCTTCCCACAGACTGATATAGAGAGAAGGGAGAACCTCAGGGGAGATTAGTACTCTAGGGTGCAGATTAATAAAGAAAGCAGGGTGATAGAACAAAGGGGGAAGGGAACAGGAACATTTAAAAGGGGGGGAGAGGATAACAAGCAGAGTGCTAACAAAATGTGTAAGGCTATATGTGCAAATGATAGAAGTCTAGGAAATAAGATCACAGACTTAGAGGCAATGATGGCAAATGTTGACCTGGATACAGTGGCCATTACTGAGTCATGATATACTGATAACCATGACTGGGACATAGCAGGATAAACTCAGTTTAGGAAAGACAGGCTGGGAAAGAAAGGAGGAAGTGTGGTGCTTTATGTAAGGGAAAGCATAATAGCAATGGAGATACAAGGAATACCGAGGAGGGGGGGACGGAGGCACTGTGGGTCGCTCTGGAGACAGGGAATGGAGCCACTATTCAAATCAGCATGATCTACAGATCTCAAACACAGGGGAAGGAGTTATTTATCGTACTTTTGGAAGCCATTGGCAAAATGTCAGAAAAGGGGGTGGTGTTGCTGGTGGGGGAACTTCAGTTTCACAGTTGTAGATTGGTGCTTCCCAGCTGTGGCTTCAACTAGAAGAAAGAACATCCTGTACTCTCTGCAGGGAGTTTTCCTCAGGGAGCTAGTCAGTGAACCCACCAGTGATGGGGCAATACTGGACCTGGTACTCACTAACAGGGACAGTGTTGCAGACATCAGGGTGGGTGACCTCCTGGGTACTTGTGATTACTGTACAGTGTGGTCCAATATAAGGATGTTTGCAGAATTAAACCACATACAGGTGTGGGTCCTGGACTTCAGGAGGGCAGATTTTATAAAAATGGATAAATGCCTCAGGGATGCCCTGGCAGGAGGGTATGACAGAGGGTGGAGAAACAGTGAGCAAAGCTAAAATGGGGCATAGTGAAGGCAACAAACCTCTGTGTCAAGCAACTGAAAAAAGCAAGAAGAAAAGGAGACCACTATGGTTCTCAAAAGAGGTGGCATAAAAGGTAAAGGCTAACAGGGTTGCATTCAGAAGGTATAAAGAGATGCAGAGGGAGGAGGATAGGCAGGTGTATCAAGGGAAACAGAAGGAATCTTGGAAAGCAGTAAGAAGCATGAAGGCACACACTGAAGAGAGAATAGCCCAGGCAGTAACAAAAGGGGACATTACATTTTTTCAGGTATGTAAGCGAAAAGAGGAAGACCAAGGGAAAGATTGTAAGGTTAAAAAGGGAAGGGGAGGACTGTGTAGGGGGGCTGGGAAAACACAGACATCTGGAACAAATACTTCTGCTCAGTGTTCACAAAGGAAGGGGAAGGGAGGGGCCACAAAAAAAAAAATAACAGGGGCATTGAAGGGGAAGAGGTTGATACTAACCATTTTTCAGATGCGAGAGTCCTGAAGGGACTTGCTAATCTGAAAGTGGCCAAACCAATGGGGCCAGATGGTGTTCATTCAAGGGTGTTGAGAGAGTGCTGAGAGGTACTGGATGCACTTCTGACAGTCCTATTTAACAGATCACTGGAAACTGGAATGGAGCCAGAGAACTGGAGGAGGGCAGATGTAGTCCCACTTCACAAAAGTGGAAGCAAGGAGGAGGCTGGCAATTACACGCCAGTCAGCCTGACATTGGTGGTGAGAAAGTTAATGGAAACACTGATAAAGGAAAGGATTGTACAATATCTTGATTGCGATGGGTTACATGACCCGAGGCATTCATGGTGGTGGTGGTGGGGGGAGGGGGAATCACGTCAAAACAATCTGATAGATTTCTTTGACTGGGTGAACAAGGAATTAAATTAGGGTGGAGCAGTGAACATGACCTACCTAGATTGCAGTAAGGCTTTTGATACTGCTCCACATATGAGACCAGTATGCAAACTGGGTAGTTTAGGAGTGGGACCTAATCTGGTAAACTGGACATGAAATAGGTTAGTGGATAGGCAATAGTGGGTGGTGGTAAACATAGTTAACACTAAGAAAGGGAGGGAGGGTGACCAGTGTGGTAAGTGAAGGATCAGTACTGGAACCGGTCTTCTTTAATGTCCTTATAAGTGATATTGTAGAGAAGCTGGAAGGGATGGCCTGCTTCTTTGTGAATGACACCAATATCTGCAAAAGGGTGGACACTCCAGGGTGTGTGTGGAAAGGATGAGTAGAAACCTGAGAAAACTCAAGGAGTGGTCAAGGGTATGATAGCTGGGCTTCAATATGAATAAGTACAACATAATGCATTTAGGGCACAGAAACCCAAAGACAAATTACAGAATAGGTAGAGTGGTATTGATGATAACCAATTAGGAAAGAGACCTAAGGGTAATCATACTGTATCAGATGTTCTAAAGGTGGCCTGACGGTGCAACAAGACACTTGGGAGGGTTAGTGGGATGCTGGGGTGCATAGGAAAGGGTATCACCAATAAAAAGAGAGAGATGATGCTGCCCCTGTACAGATCACTAGTAAAACCCCACCCTGAGTACTGTGTTCAGTTCTGGAGACCATATCTCTGAAAGGACATACTGTAGAGTGGAGGCAGTCCAGAGGATGAGAACTAAAATGGTACAGGATCTGCACCAAATGCCCTTCAGAGACTAAATGACCTCAATATGTACACCCTGGAAGAGAGGAGGGAGAGAGGGGATACTTTAGAGACTTTTTTTTATTTACTGTGCTTTTTGTCTGCCCCCAACATCAGGACTTCTGCCCCGGTCACGGTCCTCACTGCTGTCCACTCCCATATGGCTGAGACTCCCTGATTCTCCCCTTGGCTTGCTCCCCAGGATGGGGACACAGCACTGGCCAAGGGGTTGAGGACAAAGGTCAGGTCTGGGGAGTCAGCTGGGAGCTGATGTAGGCCTGGTGAGGTGGACATCATGGAGAAGCTGGTGACAGTGTTTTTCCCCCCATGAGCTTGGGGGTGTGGATGTGCAATGATGACCCGTGTCCACCCTGACCCCCTGATGCCCTGACACTGGCTGCTTGTGGTGCCCCTGGCCTCTGCGGGTCCCTCCTCACCAGACATTCTTTGCCCCAGAGAAGGCAGTTCAAGAGATGCTCCATCCTTCTCCCCCGGACAGCCCTCTGGTGACCTGGATCTGTTCCCGGACCCGGGTCGCTGGCGTGGAAAGTGGAAATCCAACCACTGCGCTGATGGGCCAGCCATGATAGAGACTTTTAAATACTTCACAGGGATAAATACGGTACAAGAGAGAAGTATTTTTCATGAAAAAAGGAACTCAAGAACTAGGGGACATGCTATGAAGCTGGAGGGGTAGATTCAGAAGAGCTGTGAAGAAGTACTTCTTCACAGAAAGAGTGGTGGATTTGTGGAACACCCTTCTAGTGGAGTTGAGGGGGTGAAGACAGTGGGGGAGGAATCAGGAATGTACGAGATAGGTATAAGGGTATCATAGTGGAAAGGAAGGAGGGGAAGGGAGAAAGAGCCAGAGATCGATTAGGGTCTACAGTGATACTATAGGTAGGGAAAGAAAAATGGTCAGACTGGGTGATCCAAGCATTCTTTATCTGCCATTAAATTCTATATTTCTTTGTTTCAATAGAAAACCATCTTAAGGTTATAATAATAGGATGCGCAGTCAAATTTCTGGAGTTTCAACACTGGAAGGACATACATTTTCCCACAATAACAGAATCAAGTAATAATTTCAAGCATGTATTAGTCTTGTGTAAAGTTCATCACTGTCATTCTGGAAAAACAGAATGTTAAAATCATACATATGTAAAAAACAGAATCTGAAATTTTGAACAATTATATCTTACCTAAGAGTGAGCCAATGCCAGCACTGTACCCTTTTATTTGTGGCTGTCAAAATCTGGGGCATTCTGTGTCACTTCTAACCATCTGTAAACTGATAAAAAAAATCTCTAGCTCTTTCTTTGTGGCCAGGGAGACTCCCTAGCTGTGTTGTTATCAAATCAAATCAAATCTTTATTTATCCAGGCGATCATCATTGAGCAAGCTCATTTACAAGATGGACCTGCTGTTGTCCAAGACAATTATACATACATAGATTGAGAATACAAAATACAACATGTGCAAAGAGTTACAAACAAATTTACAGAAAAGTGGTAGGTGCACGATATACATTCCAAGCCTTCTTGTAAGAATATACATGCATCACTCAACTTTGCTGTGGTATATACAGACTCTATGTATGCAGAAGTTGAGGTGATATGTTTAGTTATTCTTAGTCAAGCCTCCATCAGAGGGTACAATTCTTTGCATTTCAGCCCTACCCTCAGTAACCATTTACCATACTTGGGTGAGGGTCCTGGGCTGCATGGGGTCCCTTATGAGGTCTGTATGTTTCGCTTAAACGGTGAGAAGAGAGTAATATGGGAGAAGTGGTGCCTTAGGTGCCAAGGGCCACTATGGCAGCTGACTAGTGGACTTGATTAAGATAGGGGGGGGAGGAACTAGATTCGTGGCTGGATGTGGTAAGGATACGGAGTGAACCATTAGCAGGACAGCTAGGAACTATGGAAACACTTACAGATTTCAGTGAACATTTTGTCATAAATGATCCTAAACAGGGCAAAACTGACAGGAGAGCTGAGTCTCAAGGATCTTTGTACCCTGTTCCAGAGCGTAGGCAAAGCGTGGCTTATGGCAGCCCTGCCAAAGTGGGTACTGATCCTGGGGATTTTCAGAGAAATTAGCGAGTGGCTTCTTAGTGCGTAGCCACTGATTGGGCTCAGTGGGAGGCAGGCAACAATGTAATCTGAGAGTTTGTTGGTAAGGGCTCGGAATGTCCAGAGTGCTGCATTTCTACACCACCTATATTGAAGGGAAGGCCACCCTATGGCTGCATATAAAGTGATGTGTGGAGGATGGGAGACCAGTTATAAATCTTAGTGCTCTGTGGTACAGGACATCCAGTTTTGCATGGTGTGAGACGGAGCACTGGCCATAGATAATGTCGACGTAGTCGATTAATGAGAGGAAAGTTGATTGAACAAGCTGTCTTTTTGTGTCTGCAGTCAGAAGGTGTTTGATTCTGAAGAAGAGGCCAAGCCTCTGCCTAAGCTTGTTCATCAATTCTTCTGTATGCTCCGCAAAGGAGAGTTTGTTGTCCAGCCATATACCCAGATATTGAATTTAGGCACGAACTCAAGATCTTTGCCTAGAAGAGTAGTTATAGGAGGAAGGGTACCAGCAGCAGCAGCAGAGTAGGCCCTAGTGCTAGATGGGGTAAAGAGCATGGTCTTAGTTTTTTTTGCATTTAGCAGTAGCTTTTTGCTGAGAAGCTGATGCTGCATCGTATTGAATTCAGTCTGTAGATCTGTGCATGCGGCTCCAGGGGAGTCACGGCTTAGATAGAGCACCGTATCATTGGCAAACAAGTGGATACCGGCTTCTGTAATGCCTAGGTCCAAGTTGTTAATGTAGATGGCGAACAGTAGAGGGCCCAGTATGGAACCCATTGGGACTCCTCTTTTTATTGGTTTGAGAGGCGAGAGCTCACCTTCGGCCTTAATTTGTTGCTGTCCGTCAGAGAGATAATCCTGGAACCAGTCCAGTGAGGTACCTATGCAGGGATAGAGCCCTGGGCTAGGGGCAGGTTGAATAACTGTGATATAGGTGGGGCAAGTATGTGGTATGCTATTTTCAGAAAGTATGGGTCGAAGGAGTTGGCTCCTGCACTTTTTCTGGTATCTAGCCATAGCATAAGGTCTTCGACTTCTTTTATGGTGGTTGGGGAAAAGGAGAAGATCGTATCTTTGTTACTTTGGTCTGAAGGCTGGGCGGTGAGCTGTGGACAGAGACTACTTACTGGTGCATTATCGAATGCCATGCCTGCAGTAGCGAAGTGGTTGTTGAAGGCTTGAAGAATTTCAGAAGAATTTCAGATTTATCACTGATAGTGACATTGTCGATGGTGATTTTGGAGGGTAGTGCACTACCTGGGGAGTGTCCAGACAGTTCCTTTATGGTGGATCAGAATTTGGTTGGGCTGTTGGATGCGGATAGTAATTCATTTTGATAATAATTGGCCTTGGCCTCTCTGACCATTTTTGTGAGGCATTTCTAGCTGTCCTAAAGACACACCAGTCTGCATCAGTCTGTGATTTCTGGGCCTTTTTCCATAGCTGGTCTCTTTTGAGTAAAGCATTCTTCAGATCTGGTGAAAACCAACGACAGGTTCTGGTTTTTATTCGTTCTTTAACTAGAGGAGCATGGTTGTTTAGGGCACTGGCTATGATTTCATGGAGAACATCACCCACTGATTCAGCCAGGTAGAAAGTCTGCCAAAGCAAGGAATTTTTTAGTTCTTGTATGTAGGCCAGAGGGTCAAAGTTCCGTCTGGATCTTTTAGTAGAAAACTTTGATGTAGATAGTGGGTTCTAGATGGTTCTTATGCCAACTATGAGACAGTGGTCACTAACATCTGCTGGAAGGATACTGGCATGGGAAAAGTAGTATGGTTTTTTGACAAGAAGGACGTCCAGAAGTGTGCTTTTCATTGGATTTTTCTTGTTGATGTACATTGGTTCTGTAATCATTTGGGTGAACCCGTGGGAGTCGCAGAATTGTTTTAGGGGTAGCGATCCGTTCGATATCCAGTCATAGTTAAGGTCACCTAATATAATTGTTTCCAGAGAAGTCATGTCCATTTGTAAAGACAGATGAGCCAGGAGCTGTGGTCCTGCTGCTGGGGGTCTATAGCAACCTGTTATGCTGAGTGACACAGATTGGGACAGTTCGACCCTGAGAGACAGGCATTCAAAGCCCTCTGCAACGGAAGTAGCATCTAATATAGATACTGTACATTTGTTTTTAACATAAATGGCTACTCCTCACCCCCCCCCCCCCCCCAGTCTTTCTATCTGCTCTGAAGAGGAGGTAGTTGGAGATATTAACCTCACTGTCTGGTGTGGATGCCCGAAATCAGGATTCCGAGTTCACAAGTATGTCTGGTGCAGTGTGGATAATCCAGGCCTGGACAGAATCTAACTTCTTTAGATGGCTGCAGACATTGGCATGCAGAAAACTGATTCCTTTTAGGGTAGTAATTTCAGTTGGAGATGAAATCACTTTTGTGGGGCCAGGACTGAGCTCGACGTCTCCTGAGCACAGTAGTAGGAGGAGCACGATACTTCTCAGATTGGCAATGAGATGTTTAAAAGCACGGGCCTTGTTGCGTTTTGTGAAGGTTAGATTGCAGGGGTCCAGGGACCGAGTTGGCCTCTTTTGTTGCCCTGCCAGTACATAGATTAAGGTCCATGCAGAGTAACACCCGACTATGCAGCGTATGGGTGGCTAGGGTTTGGGGCCATTCATAGCTGAGTAGTTTGCAGTCCCCCTTCAAGTGGATTCAACAAAATTTGACTGAATCAGGGCCAACCAGGGGCAGCATAATGAATACATAGTCTTGTTATGTGGATGTTCTAGTGGCGTAGGGCATGTCCCTTTATTAGAGTCAGATCTGTAAGGTGGACCACTAATATTAGGTATCAGGGAAATGCAGGCTAGTGAGTAAAGCCAGCCGAGACCTGCCATGGTAGCTTATTCAAAAAGTGGAGTGTACTATCATGGGAGCTGCTAACCAGGGTCTTTAGGTCCCCAAATTTGTTGTATGGGTGGTTACTGCTGTGGTAAGATAGGGGTCAGTATGCACTAAAAGGGGATCTACGAGTAGCCCTGACAGTGGCACATCTCTGAACAAAATTTATTTGTTGTGGGTTCCTCGTTAAGGGAAGGAGAATGGACAGGAGGACAGAAAGTGTCTGGATTGCAAGAGATATATTTCTTCAGTGGGGGCTGATAGAGGTGCCTGTGCAGATTGGAGTGGGCCAATGGAAGATTATATAGGTCCCAGGGGTCGTTGTTCTGTATGCAACTTGTTTGGGGAAGTTTAAAAATGGAGTTACGCAAGATAAATGTATACCACCCTCGGCTAGAGAAAGGAGAGAGTAGCTTGAATTAATAGTGGGACAACACAAAGGCTAGCAGTCTGAGCGAAAACAGCTCAATTAGCAACTGAAAGGCCTGCGATTTCTTTGGCGCCTTGCAGTCTGGAGAGAGCTACTGTACAAAGTCAGGAAGGGGCTGTAACACTTGGTTGCTGGGAACATTTTTTGACAATAAACACAGTTTTTTGGCAAATCAGTCACAGTTCAGTTATTTGTTTGTTTTTTTTAAGTAAAAGGGATGTTTCAAGTAAAACAATGCCTTAGCAAGACAGAATATGTTAGTCAGCAGGACAGGATATGCTAGTTAGCAATAAGCAAACCTAAAGTACCAAAATAGTATGCCTCAGCAAGACAGAATGAGATAAGTCTGCTAGAAGGCTTAGTTGCAAAAAAGGGATGGGAGGAATTGCAGTTGTTGACAGTAAGTAACCAAATAAATTGAAACATCAGATAGGAGTGGCTGGAGACTGTGTGCATTTAACTTAAAGGCATATAGAGATTCTGGTCTAAATGAGAGTGTGGCACTAGCACTATTTCTGACATAAAACCTTTTATTCATCCTTTACCTCAGGGTATCTGACTTGCTTTAATACTGATCAGATATTGTGAGCCTCTTGTTAATATAAAATATACTGTTTCAGTTTTGAATATCTTTATCAAAGAAATGGTATTCATTTATTTCTAATAACACTGGCAAGCAAAAAGGATATATTGGCTAGTAAAACATTAGTCATTAGTCATTACTATCAGGATTATTGATTTTACAAGGTTTATTCACTGTGATTTTACACTTTATAAGTACTTTACTAACGTATGTTAATTTGCACTGTTCGAGTTGATAGCGTATAGGGTCACTGAAATTGTTTTTGACTTCAAGGTTATGAAGCGGTTAGCTTTAAATACCTTGTCCAAGGGATAGGTGTCTCTGCCAAACCTTAGAACACTACAATGAAATACATAATTCCAATTTTTTATATTTTGGGCTACCAGAATTGATTTTGGGCTAGTGAGTATATTGATGTTTTTGAATGTAAATTTTATTGTTAACCTGGCTCACACACTACCAGTACTCTGTAGACAATCATATTTTGCACCTTGGCCCAGATATTCAAACTGCACCCAAAAAGTGCACAATAGCAGAAGCAAGCGCAAGTCCATTGCACCCATGCGCAAGAGGTGCAATATTCAAAAACTGAGCCTGCCAAGATGCGCCTACAGCTGACAATTGAATATCGCACCACCTGCACCATAGTGCAACTAGGGAGGGGAAGCTGAGCAGATCTGATGCGCCATAGTGCAACAAGGGATGGTCAGCTGAGCCATCCAGAAGTGCCATAGTGCAACCAGGGACACCCTCCAGCAGCAGTGCAGCAATGCAACTGCACAACCAGGGGTGTAAGGGCCCACCACCCATGCCACAGATGGGCAGAGGAACACACAGCAGAACAGACATCGTCCCCCTACACCCCATGCACTGCACAACTGGGGGAGGGCTGGAATAACCACTGACCCATGGAGACAAGCAACCAACCCACAGCTGGGCCATGGTGCTCCATCACACCCCCTGGCAAGCTGTGATTGGCACACAAGGAGGGCTGACCACCCCATGCCACACCATCCCCACGACACCCTGCCCAGGAGCAGCATCCACCACTGCAGGAAACCCCATGCATGCCACCACCCCCACTGTGACTATGCAACCCTGTGCACCACAGAACCATGCAAGGCAGCCCCACCACAAGCACCCATCAGTGGGTGGCAGCACACAGCGATGCAACAACGGCATACACAGTGCCACCATGCACAGCCCCCCTGAGGTACAGCTGAGAGACTGACCATGCATCAGCATACGAGGTACCCTACACGTGACAGGGCATGCCCCGGACACCACCACCAGTGGTACAGCACCCCGCACACCCTCCCAAGGACATACCCCGACCCAGCACTGGCCACAACAGCCAGCGCAGACACCCACAGTGGTGTGTGGAAGCATGCACCACACCGGATGCAACACAGTGCATGGACAAACACCCACCCCATACCCAAGGGCACAACAACACAGGGACACAGTACCGGGACAACCAAGCCCCCAGCGTGGGCCCATGGAAACCGTGTACACACAGCCTGCAGTCATCCATGGCACAGGAGTGGCAGCCACCCTGCGCAGGCACTGTGGACCTGTATGCCACCATCATTTGCCCAGAGCACAAGTCACAGACAGTGGTGCACATCCCCTGCAACACACACAAGCCACAGCATGGAGGTGGGACAACAACCGTGGAGGCCACAGTGTCACCCGAGACAGACATGCACCACACCAGTGACAGGAGGCAACCCAGCATTGTGATTGGTACAGTGGCTGCCCTGCATGGACAGCCACCACTGACATGCCAGCAGACCGTGCAGGTCACAGACATGCAAGGGTGTCATCTGCACAGGCCATGGATGGGCTGACAGGGGCACCATGGACACAGAGCATGCACCATGGACCACTGCACACAGTCATCCAGTGCACAGGGCACAACACACACACCACAGACACTGACTGAGAGCTACTCTCACACCATAGTCACTTCCCCATGGACACACACATACCCATGACTGCACCACCCCGACACCATGCACATCACTGCAGCTGAGCACCTATAGCCCACTGCAAATCAGAGACCACCACAGTATTCATATCAAAAGATCTGTATTCAAAAATATCAAGAATAACTATTTACAAAACTATGTACAAATGTGGGGGGCACAAACAAGGTGGGGATGGGTAAGGGGCAGGGGTGAACAAATGGGACAGGAAAGGAGGGGTGTGAGGGTGGGTCCAGGGGGGGTAGGGGAAATCAGGGGCAGAAGGATGATCAATGGGAGCCCTGCTCCCCGCTCCAGCTGCTCTACCTCCTGTGTCTTCTCCGGACTCCAAGCCAGTCAGTCCTTTGCAGGATCTCTAATTATGCCCATGCCACATTGAGTATCTCCTGCAGTGTCTCCCATATCTCCTGCAGCTGGCAGACACCTAGGACAAGGTAGCACAGTCAATAGCTGTGAATGTGCAGACCCATACAGCCCACCCACTGTGCATGGCATACAGCCATTGGACATGCCTCTGTGATGGTGTGTGACCAACCACAGTGACCATGTCCACAAGACCTGCCCACCCAGGCGCATACAGCCATGCAGACCACTGCACACACCCACTGGCCAAGTCATGCACAGCACCACCATGGCTGTTTAGTGACATGGCTATGTGGTGCGAAGGCAGTGGCATAGCCATGTACCCGGTGCACACATGGACCACCATCGATGCACTCCCAGACATGCAGTGCCACTGGACAGTGCTGACTGTAACAAGTTGCGTGCATGGCAGTGGTGTCAATGGATGGTGGCCATTCACCGCTTCCCACCCTGTTACACAGCATGCAATAGTAATCATGGAGGTATGGCACTCACCATCATCAGGCTGGTCCCTCTGGTGCTGTGGACCATTGCCCCTCCTACCGGCCCTGTCGTCCTGCTGGCACCACATCTCCCTGGCCAGATGCCTCTCTTCCAGCCCTGTGGTGCAAATATGGAGACAGGAACATCAGTATAATCCTGTAGCAAAGTCCCCCTACCCCCATGTGTGTCCACTCTCACCCAGCCAGACCCACCCCACCACACCCTGATAACACCAACAGCCAACACCAGATGGTCCCTCCCCATGTTCCGGACACATACAACCGTGATACCCATATGGAAGATAAAAGGTTGTGGATGTAACACCTACCTGGCCGTGGCACCGTGCACCTCCTGGCATGTGCCCACAGGCAGGCAAGCAGGTCTGGTTCCCTCCTCCTCAGGTCACCATACCTGTGGCGGCACTGCTCCACTGGCTGCCCCCTTCCTGTGGCTTCCTCCAGGGGCTCGGCCACCTCCTCCCACACCTGGCTCCTGGACCTGTCTAGCGGTGCCTCCCCAAACAGTGGGCTCAACAATGGCCACCAGGTTGGTAAGTTCAATTTGGGTCCACTGGGCAGCCCTCCTCCGCACCATCTCACTTGCTCAGTTCGCTCAGAATGGTGCTCTACAGCGCGGCTCAACCACATGCAGATGCTGCATGGTACAGTGCTGCCATTCTCTATCGCGCTGTCACCAAACAGTGTGATAGTGGTGCACCCATGCCTGATGCATGGTGCCTAGGGGCAAAGGTCAGGCACAGGGTCAAGGGTCTGTGGTGCACGGACAGGCACAGTGTCATTGGAAACCAATGCATGCAGCATGATTGGGTGCTTGTGTGCTACCTCCAGTAGCAGCCTATCGTGCTTTTGCCACAGTGCGCCTATGATACCCCAGTGCCACAGCGCCATATAGGTGAACATCGCTGTAGCGCCACTGGCACAATGGTGGCCATGCCCTGCATTGCCTCCTGCACACAGCACGTCAGCAGCATGGCAGACGCCTGCGTCAGCAACCCGGGCATGCGCAGTGAGGTGTGTACTGCGCATGTCACAGAACTGCGCCCTTGGATCAGCACGTTCAACACTATTGCGCAAATCACAACAGCGCGATATTCAGTCGTCATATGCAAATCAACTAATCAGCCATTCAATGGCGCAGCACTGCAATTTGCATCCACTTAAAGGTGCGCCTTGCCTTATTTGCATGGGTTGCGCTATAAAAGTGCGACATTGGGCTGCACTGGCCATAGTCAGTTACTGCAGTCTATTGGTGGTTGCATGCTGTTTAGGAGTGTGGACTGTGGATTTTGGGACATGCATGGGACTGCACAGTTCCAGGTAACAACATTCATTCTTACAGGCTAAATAATGACCGAGCGAGTTATAGGATAGGAGGAACACAGTGGTGGGAGGAGGAGGAGACCTAATTTCACCAAGGCCGAGAAGGATGCCCTGTTTGAGGCCTACCTGGATCAGGAGCCACTTCTCAGCGGACAGCAGGGAACACCACAGGCCCATGCTGCTGCATGGGAGGAGGTGGCATGTGCAGTGAACCTGCATGGCAGCCACCAGTGCTCCGTGCAGGAGTGGAAGAAGGAGATGGGCTCAGACAGGAGGAGGATAAAGGAGAAAGTGGCTGCCATCAGGGCAGCACGAGCTGCAATAGGTGGGGGACAGCCGGAGATGGTACACCTGCCCCCACAGGAGGAAAGGGTTGCTGGAAGCATGCAGTGTTGTGCCATTGAGGGTGTTCCAGGTGGTGGCTTCCAGATGGGTGGTTGCCTGTCATTGCATAGTAGGTCATGGTCTGTCTATTGGGGGAGCAGGGTAGGTCACATGCAGTAACGAAACTTTGTTTTCCCTTGACAGATCCTGAGCATCTGCATGGGTCAGCGGTGGTGGGCCTGTCCACTGAGGACAGTCAGATGGAGATGGAGGAGCGCCCATCCACCTCCACAGGTATACGTGGCTCAGTGCGACAGTGGGCCCACCTGGCTGTCAGACTGATGTTGTTGGAACAGGTGCGAGAGGCCCTGCCCATGTCTCAGCGCCAGCATCCATGTATGCTAGCGTGCTGTATTCGGGCTGGTGCTGGATCCGTCACCAATGATGATGTCACTAACGGCATGGGCAGTGACACGTGTGTGCCACGGGATGGCCACACAGCAGGTAACATCGCGGCCATGGCTGTGGGTGGTGCTGCTGTGGAGGCCTGCATGTCATCACAGTCCCAGCCTGTGCCTGTCAGCACCAGTGGGGCAGCACTGGTGTGTGTACAGGACAGTGGGACTGTTGCAGCCACTGCGGCAGCACCAGTGAGCCCTGGTGAGCGGCAGCCAGAGGTGCAGCATCAGCAGTCAGCCAATGGGCTTGGGGGTACAGGGTCAGGGGGTGGCGTCAGTGCACCACCTGTGGACATGCAGAGACCTGGTCCTGGTGTGCAGCGCCCACCCTCAAGGGGTGCTGGGCATCAGGGCCACGCACACCCTGAGGGACAGGATGCTGAGGAGGCAGATGACTTCTTGGATGAGCACACCTGCATACTGCAAGCATCAGTCAACCAGCAGATGCAGCTTGCGACATCGGTGGATGCACTGTGTGCGGCTCTGGAGTGGGCAGAGGAGCGTCGCAGCAGAGACACCACTCTGATCCTTGCAGGGATGGACCGGTTGTGGGAGGATGTGACTGCTGCCATTGACAAGCAGACACAGGCATTCACTGCTGTCATGGCCACAATGGGCACACAGTCATTTGCCCATGCGTCGCAGACACCACGCAGTGCACTGTCCACCCCTCATTCCCGGCATCATGTGACACCCTCCTTGTCGACACTCGGTTCAGCTGTGGGCATCCTGAGCATGCCCGGCGCAGGCATGTTTGGTGTGCTGAAGACCCCTGCACAAGCACGGTTGCATTCACTCATTGGAATCCCTGGGGGACCATCGGTGCCACCCCATGAGTCCAGTGGTCAGCCTGTCAGTGCTGGTGGGTCTCAGTGGGGCTGCCCACACATCCATGGTGGCTGGGGCACTGTGGCATGTGACTGACCTGTCTCCCAATGCAGCTACTGTCTGGTGCTGCCCTGTGTGCATTGTGTCATTCAGCGGGCATTGCACAGGTGGGTACCTAGCCCTGCACGTGGACACACAGTCCATATGCACACCCTCTCAGCTGCCGTCCACAGTTGCATGTGCATGATGATGCCTGCATTGTGCTGTACACCAATGTGCAATGGTGCTCAGCATCTGACACATGCAGAAGGACAGGCAGTGGGCGTGGTGGTCTGTGGACATGTGTGTGGCTAGGGGTGGTGTTCTGGGTCAGTGTGCCTCCTACCTTTTGTGCATGTCTGGTGCATTGTGTGTGTGTGTGTGTGTGTGTGTGTCCATCCACGTGGCATGTTAGACCTCACCCATCCCTGGTCGTGTGTCTGGTTCCATGCCCAGCCACTTCCCTTGATGGAATGCACCCCTGGTGTGTGACCATGCGTGTTTGTGGGTTGTGCCTTAGCCACTGTTGGTTGCACATGGCCCCATGACTTACCTGGGTTGGCTGAAGTGCTCCTCCGTGATGGTGTCCCAGTGCAGCTGTGCCAGCCAGAGCAGTCGGGGGTCCCGTCGCCCAAGGGGGGCTGCACATCACCACTGTCACCGGTGTCCTCATCGTCCCCATCACTGTCTGCCTCTTTGACCTGTACAGCTATCCCACATTCATTGGCCATGTTGTGCAGGATGCAACAGGCCAGGAATAGCCCACAGGCCTTTGAGGGGCTGTACTGTAGGGCACCGGCGGAGGTGTCCAGGCAACGGAAATGTGCCTTCAGCATCCTGAACACCTGCTCAATGACATTACGTGTGGTGGCGTGTGCCTCATTATAGCATTGCTACAATGGGGTCGCGGGCCATCGGTAGGGTGTGAGCAGCCAGGGACAGAGTGGGTATTCACTGTCACCTGAGTGTAGAGGGTGGAGGTTAGTTTGGTGATCAGCATCACCCTGCCCCATGCCATGTAGGCCACTACCCATGTCACCTCTGACCATGACCCCCCCAGGCCCTATGATTGTCCATGTGGTTTGCATACTCACCAACTAGGTGGCCAGTGGGGATATCCCCACTCTTGAATCTGTGGCACAGTGCCGACTGGTGCCAGATGAAGACATCATGTGCTCCCCCAGGGTGCGTGGCACAGACATTGATTATGCGCCCCCTGGCATCACACACCACCTGGCAGTTGATGCTGGCATAGCCCTTGTGATTTATATATGCAGCCCCCTTGGGACCAGGTGGTGTGCGGATAGCCACATGGGTGCAGTCTATTGCTCCTAGCATGCCAGGCATACGTGCTACCCTGTGGAACTTCTGTATGTTTGCTGTGCACTCTGCCGGTGTGCTGGGGAAATGGATGTACTCCGCGGCATGTGCAGCAGTGCGCTGAGGGTGGTGAGGTGGCATGATGTGGCTGACTGGGTTATGCCTGTGGTGTCCCCAGTTGGTCTCTGGAAGGTACCCGTGGTGAGCAAGCACATGCAAGCTGTCACTTTTGTCGCCACTGACAGGGCATGGCTCCGTCGTGTGGGTGCCTGCATCACATCACTGCACAGCTCTCAGAGCCACCTCAGAATTGCCTGATTAAGGTGGTACCAGCCCACAATCTTGGTATGACTGTACAGCTCAAAGCTGGTGTGGGCTCAGTACTGCCTGTTGGGGGCATAAAGCCGACGGGCCCTTCCATGGCCATGCCCCCCTGCTGCCCACCTTCTCACCCCCCTCATTACGGCCTCCATCTGGATGGTGGCACTGGCCATGTCCCTGGCTCATGTTCACCCCCCGGCAGCTGTTTCTGTATTCCCCCCACTGTCCTGGCTGCTACTTCCCCTGCACCGGGAACACCAGCCTGTGCTGGCCTCACTGCTGTGTGGTGTACTTCCCCCTTCTCCACTGTGGCTCCCCACACCTTCCCCTGTGCCTGTTGATTCCAGGTGCCATTTCCTGGCCTGCCCTGTGTGTCCCTGCTGCCCAGTTGTTCCTGCTAGACTTTGCCCTCATGTGGCTTCCCTGTAGCGTTCTTGCGCCTCTGCCTTGCTCCCTTTTATTTTGGCTAATTTCTGCTATGGCACAACTTCCGCTTGCTCCCCTATTGCGCATGGCACATGTTGCTGAATATCGCACTACGCCATTTATGCATGGTTCCTCCCCCTTCAGTTGCGCATGCATTCATTATCATTGCACTGTTGCTCAGCGTGATTTGGGGGGTGCAACTGCCTCCTGCTGTCTATCGCAGAATGGCACATTTTTGGACTTGAGCAGGTGCAACCCTATTGCGCATGGCTCAACTCTTTTGAATATCTGGGCCCTTGCGTTTTTTTTCTTATCAGCCATTTTGTACCTATTTGTAAAAAATGTGTACTCTGTCTTTAAATTACATGTTTAAATACCTTTGATCATAGGGTGTCAGTTACTCATGATTATGTCTAAGTTGGGTTTTGAAACATCGGTTGACTAGACCCCTGAGGTACCTGTCTAATGAGTGAGTTACCTGAATAAAGCATTTTTAACTTTTAACCTGAGTCACTGTATGACTGTTTGACCTGCAAACCCACATTGAGCCTTTTTGTTTTGTTTTCCTATAGTGAAATGATCACCTCACCCTCACCCCATCACTTCCCACCCTCCATCCACTTCCCCATTTCTCCAGGCCATTATGTAGAGAATATCTGATATTTAAGTGTCAGATATGAGGAAATATAATCATTTAGAGTCAAACAAGCCATAAAGCCATAAGCTAAAAGGGTAAGGGGCTTTTTGGAGCTTGTTTAATCCTGAAATTGTGATATTTCACAAATATATGGGACTTACCTATCTGATGTTATTACATTTGGTTGGTCTGTTTTGCTTTAAGGAAACAAGTGTGCTAGTTTGGCTTTCAGGAAAATGTCTCCCTGTTTGGCTTTAAGAAAATGTGTTCTCGTTTAGACAGTATAGTTTTGGCCTTTTTAGGTTTCCATGGTGTACTTTGCATAAAAAGAGGTGTAGTTCCAGTGTTTCTCCCTTCAGAGTTTTTAAGGATTGAAGCATGGAAGGAAGCAGCTACAGTGTTGTGTGAGTGATTTGGGACACTTTTTTTTACACAGTTTAACACTGATTTCTATGTGTGGCTGTCAGTTTGGCAAGTGACATGGAGGCAACAGCAAAAGTGGTTGGAGTGATTCAGGGGAGGGATGAGTTTTTTGCTCGGGGACACTTTTTTTAAGCAGTTTAACGTTGATTTCAATGTGTGGCTGTTAGTTTGACAAGTGATATTGAGGCAGCAGCAAAAGTGGATGGTAGTGATTTGAGGGGTCTGCTTCTTTTTTTTGCAGGGGCCATAGCTGGAGAGGCTTTTAGGGCTGCAGTGTAGGTGTATGGTAAGTTGTCATTACATGTGTTATTTGGGTGGCTGTTACACATTAGTAGTGTTGTAAAAATGTGTATAGATTGTGTCAACACTTGTAATAGTTAATGAATAGGTTGTTCATATTTTGTAATAAGCTGTGTAGTTTCACAAGTAGTGTTTACCATCAAATATTGGGAGTTTTCTTATGGTTTTTATAATGGGAAAAAGTCCTAACCCGGATAGGGGTGGAAGGTGGGACGTGCCTGAGGTGCAGGAGGAGTGGTGAAGGGGCATCACATATCCCTAAGTGTAGTCTGTTAGACTCTCATACCAAAGACCTTACATAGTACTGAGGCTGAACTGAAGTCAATGGACCAAACTGAAGTTGAATAGAATTTCCCAAATGCAGTAAATGCCATTGTACCAGGCCTTATCAAAAATATACAATGTACCTGTGTAAGATCTATATTTTTGTAACTTTTGCGTAACCCTAATCTAGTACCCTCCATATAGTGTCATGTGTAGTACAAGCATTTACTTGTAAACAGTATAAAACACTTAGGCCCTAAGAGGAATCTACTTACAAGGTTGTCATGATCTAGGCAGTGATACTTACAGGTGCATTCAAAATTTAGCAAGATTCATAATAATGAATCTTAGAAAATACCTATATTGTACAAGACTACACAAATGACTATATATATAGGTTCCTACATAATAATGAGAAGAATAAACACACAGGCTATAATTTTCAGAGTGAAATGTACAGCTAAATAAATCCACCCTTTGCCAAAATATTACATAAGGAAAATACCTAGAAAGTAATCTTACTCATTTTCAAAATTCTAGTTTTAATACACAAGGTCCCTAAATAGCTTATCTGTGAATTAAAAAATACACATCACGCTGTCATTTGCAAATGTATAGCAAGCTAAAGTTGTCTAATTTCTCTATTTTCCTCATAATAGGATGAATATTATTCTATACCATTGGAATCTTGATAGTTAAATGTCATCTGTCCATAATTTTCCCTAATCTTTGAAACTCTCATCCTTCTTATCCAACTACCTCTCATCTTATATCTTTTAGTGTCACTTTCTTGAGTTTCGAAAATCACACTTTTATCAATCCTTTCATTTTTCTTTACTCATCTTAACCCTAAGAAATCCTATCCCAATTCTTTATACATATGACAGTGATGTTTATCTAATGGACATTTCAACGCAAATCTGGCAAAGCCTATTATACAGCATTCCCCTACTTATCTATAAGATGTTTGCTTGCATACTGGAAAAGGACATTGCCATAATCTAGCACTGGTATTAATAGCTGATAAACAACTGAACTTCTTGCTTCTCTAGTCAAAATGTGAGAATTTATATGCAGTGCTACCAAATGAGAATTCACCTTCTTTACTATACTAGAAATGTGTGCATCAGATTTTTAGATGGCTATCCATCAAAACTCCTAAGTATTTGTATTCCTTGATGTTATTTAATTGGATCACACTTTCTGTTATTCTGTTTAATTTTTGACCATTTGCAATTTATTCTGTTGTGTACAAAATACCATTACTTGTGTTTTTATGGTATAATACCAATTTTTTATCCCTAAACCAGTGTTCCATTTTAGTAAAATATGTTTGCAAGTTTTCTTCCATTTCCTGAACATTTATATTAATAGATACTAAAACAGAGTCATATGTGTAGAATACCACGTAAGTATCATTTATATAATTTGTTAAATCATGTATCTAAATAAAATTAAAACTGACCACAGAATTGCTCCTAGGGGGAACCCCACCCTTCAAGTTACCCACATATGAAACATGTTCTTTTACAACTTTTTGGGATCTTCTTTCTAAATAGGATCCAAACCATTTTACAATACCTGGAACAACACCTAAATGTTTTTATTTTGTCCAAAAGAATGGCATGATTTGCTAAATTGAAAGCCATTGAGAGGTTGATGAACACCTCACCCACGGAGTCCCCCCATCTAAAGTTCCTGCTTCCAAATTTGGAAACTCCATGGGTGCCGTGCTTGTCGACCATGCCTTTACAAAACCTGACTGATAGTCTGTCAGCACCACATAGGTCTTCAGATACTGTTATATTACCTTTGAATCTGCAAAAGCAAATTATTCCTACCTCAAAATGACTGCCTATAAAACAAATTATTATTGTCTGATCTACCATGATGTACCATCTTATGTAAAACTGTAAATATAAGTCATGTTTTGTCTTTCTAGCACTTGCAAACTTAGCCAGGATGTGGCTGGAAAATGAATAGTTTTGAGACCACTTTTTCCAGTATAAACAAATGAAAGAGTAAAAGATACAAAAATAAATACATCCAGTTTGTTGCAGAATTATCACAGACTATTTCTGTTCCTCTAGGAATTACTGTTGCCTCAGGGCTGAAATGTGCATATGTTACAAAAATATCCCATACCCTGTTAAATGATGTACAAGGGTGCATAAAATATGACAGGCTAGAGCTCCAAATCTAAGCTTTATATACTATGCTCTAAAGTATTTCTGCTAGGGAGATACACATGAAAAAATAATGCATGCAGCAAACCCAAGAGGGCATCAAACAAAGCGCTCCAATGCATTAGCATACTGTGCATGTGGATACTGATTACTGCACTCTGAAATATGTCCTGCCTGATACAAGTCATGCAAGGTAAAAAAAGATAATCACAGCAAGAACACACAGGCTTGCATTGTGCAGTTGCAACTTCCAGCGTGTTGTCACTTGGAATTTGTTTGCTTGTACAGATATTTCAGAGTGTGTACAATTTTAAATGCTACTAAATGGGTAACTGAAAGTCAACAGTGCTGACCTTTTCTTTCTTTCTTTTTTGTATATGCTCTGTATTTCTCTGGGCCTCCCCATCATTCTCTGGCCTCCTCCCAGTACCAACACAGAGTTACCTTGAACCAATTCTCATGATTTTCCCAGTGAGGTGGGGGCCTTCATGGAGGCACCCACTCTACAGTCACAGATCAAGTGCATATAGGAAGCAATGCAGGGCCAACAAGTACAAGGCACCACACATAGCCCAAACATGTTGTCCCTTTTATCATTTCCTACCTAGAGGTGTGCAGTAGGCCCCAAGCATGTGATGCACATGTGTGCCTATGGCAGATCTGATAAATGTGTTTACCCCCCCATTTGTTGAGGAGTCCTGTGGCTGTTTCTTGGGCACCCAGGTGACAGTGCATTTATGGAGCAATCTACCCACTTATCCTAAACGGCAGCATCCTCTGGGATGCTTGACCTCCACCTGCCGGCATGCGGCAGCATCCCAGGCTAAAAGCATGAACACTGATTGCCACTATGGCATGGTAAACTGCACCTACACTACTGTGCTAGCATGTTGTCTATTTCTGCACTGGTAAACCATTCTAAAAATGGGGAACAGAAGGGATTACTTACCTACTGTACTCATTAGACCAGGCAGTTATGCAGTTATTACTCTGTAACCCCTACTCATTATAAAGGATCCTAACATTGTGCTCTTGTATGTTTGACTGGTCAAGCATATGGAAAACAAAAAGTAAACCTCCACTTGCAATATGCTAACACATATGCATTCACATTTCAGAAAATCAAGGGCTGGATTTTCAACCATTGTTGGACTAAGTCCCACCCCGCAACTTCTTACGTGGAAAGAAAATCTTTGCACTGGCACCAAGTCATAATTGCTGCATGGGCAGCAGGCACAGCTGCAGAGGATGTTATGCCTGGTTAAATCAGTGGTGACATTTTGATGCTGCTGCATCAAAAAATGGCTGCAAGCTGCCAGAAATTGCAGAGCTGATCACAAATATCTTCACGATTAAAAATATGGCAAATCCATCGAAACCTTGTGGACCTGCAAGGTTTTCCTGCATGGGCACTGAAAACAGCCTGTTTTGAAAATCTGGCCCCATATGTATAATTGATATGTTTCAAATGTCACAAAGCTGACTATTTCTTTGTTGTCAGTAATCCAGCAAAGTGTACAGTAGATAACTAATCAAGCTAAGTGTCCATTTGGTAATGTATGTATCCAATTGCATGAGATAAAGTGATTGCCATGTTTATTGTAATTGAGCAGGACCAACATGTGAAACACCAGGGGAAAGACAAAACAACAGAAGTTATCCCTGGCTGCACTACAACGATAAGCATTTGTGCCTATGGGATAGGGGCCTACATTCTCAAAATATATTAAAAAGGGATATGAATCAAAGTAAGCTCACCCACCCCTCAAAGGCCATGAAAGTCACTATGCCCCAGATCTTTAATCATTTTTGCTGCATGGTAAAAAATATGCACCATTTGAAGACCTTGAAAAAAAGAAAAATGATGCATGCATGGCAATATCAATGCACAAAAACCTGTGTGCTGGCTAGAATCCTATCAGGCTATGAATAGAATTTTCTTATCTTCACAATTTTGCTAATTATATTGCCTAGGTCTAGCACATTATTAGTCCAATATCTGTACAGAATACCAGTCCACATGAGGAAAACTAGTCCTCCATACCCACATTCACAAAAAAAAGGTAAGTCATGGCTTCCAAAGTGCTAATATACAATACATACAGTATCAGTGCAACTTTACTTCTGAGGAGATGCTATTTGATAGTAATGTTTACTTTTTTAGCTACAACTGAAGGTCTGTATAAATTAAATGCTAACAAGTTCCAAGATAATTAATACAAGCTGTTTAATTCATATGGGGCATGAGTAAATGTACGGCAAACTCAAAAACCAAGTTTGAATAATTAGAGAAAGAGAGACTGCAAACAGAGTAATCTATCTTACCCATCCTACAGACTTTGACTATAAAAAATTAATTCCTGGGTCATTATTCATTTTAGCATATGTACGGTTCCCTCAATTACTCAGAAAAATATTTTTTCCTAATTACGTTGTACAGAATGGACTTTTGAGAATATATTGAAAATATGTCAGAGAAAGTTTAAGCCACAGGGCTTCTTCAGGTTCGATGAAAAGAAATAATAAATGTAACTTATAAAAATGTAGGTCTGCAGCTACAGTAGCTGCTTGTTCCCATCCAAACTATGCATAGCTACATCTGCACTATGAAGTCAAAATTTGCCAGATACTGTTTTAGGACACATGGGGCTCCATTTTCAAAAGGTCCCTTAGATAGATACAAGTAACAGCAAATGGCAGCTCGTGTTGAGGCCCAGGGGTGCCAGAGACACTGCACCAGATTCTGGCACAGGAGGGGTTGTGGGACCAAACTCCCCAAAGTTGCCGAAACTGCTCACGTGTCAAACAAATGACACATGGGAGGGATTTGACAGATGCCACTGTCAGTCCCTGGACCATGACACTCTGGCTCAAGCATAGCTTGCCACCCCTCCACCAACATATAGAATGGTATTGCAGAGACTACAACATACTGGCAATGACAAATGACATGCTGCAAATGGTGAAACATTAATTGTAGTGCAAGGGTTTTTTGAAAGTATGTCAAGTGATGCCAGCATGTATGCTATCATGTAGCACCACACAATGAAACGACAAAGAACACAGTAGCATCTCTGACAGTACAAGTATTGATATGTGCTGCATATGATTATCCTCAAATAGCCTAACAGATCTCTGCATCAATCCAAACTCTCAGAAAAATGTTGTTGGAGATGCCCCAGGTACCACTGCCCAGCTGTAGTAATGTAGATGTGTACTGTCTTACTGAGACATGTATTCATGTGCTGCAGGTATGACAAGCAGGTGAAGATGGAAAGTTGTTACTGGCTGATCTAGGGAATGTGCAAATTCAGGGTCATGTAGTTGTCTGTGAAGGCATGAAACCAAGGTGTGACACACTTCACTGTACATGTGTCCTGTACAGAAACGAGGTGCATGAACAAGGTGCAGAATGATGCAGCTCTGAAAGAAACACAACTGAGTTTGCTTCGCTGGTATAGAAGGCAGATGTCAAAGTAGTAGTCATCCTTTGACAGGACTGCATGATATGCATGTAAAGTCAGAATACCCGAGCACACATGTTCCTAGTAGTACTGTGACATGAAGGTGTGATGCTGGAAATGCACAAGTTCCATGTCCATTACACCTGATCATTGCAAAACAGCAATGCTTATAACACACAACTGTACAGTGTCAAGCTATTGTAAACATTATAACACGGCACTGTTATCTCATTGTCAAGCTATTCAACTCAGCTGGTTTCTCTACTGTATGGATGTGGCAAAATATACAATGCCATGCAAGAAACCATCCTACATATATTGGTATCAATGCCACCCAATTTCTGTATCTGCACCTACTAATTGTATAGGTCTGTATATGTGACTGACAACATTCCACCATCATGACGATGTATATGTATTGTTTATTGTAAGCTTATAATTAGGATAGGTACACTCCCAAAGGGGCCAGCCTGTGCTGCAGGGTCTCTAGCCGTCTACCCACTGTGCCTTGTGATGGCACAAGGAGCTGATAGACCAACTCTGATTGGTCTAACCACCATCAGGACCTGTGTCCATGGGGGGGATTTCCAGAATCTCACATTAATGGATACTGCAGCCCTGTTGTGGTGCAAGTCCCCTTCCACATTGGTGTACCCCATTTCTGGTGCAGGGCTGGCACAAGGGCATCTACTTTCAACACAGCCTGCGTATGAAATACTGGACTACCACAAGTTTTGATGCACAGTGCATCTTGTATCACTTTTCTTGGATGCAAGCACCATGCATAATTTGGGGGGCTTTGAAATTGAGTCCATAACCATATTTTAGGTTTCAGCAACATCCACAGTAAGGCCATTATGTAAAATTGATAGTTAACAGCTAGCAGTGGGCAATATCACAAGGAAAAAGTAATAGGCCATAAAAGGGTGTGCATTAAAGGATTTTAATGCATGTCCCAGGGGTGTACTAATGCACAAGGCCAAAGGACAAATGTCTCTATACCTCTGGGAAGTGCATTCAAATCCTTTAATCCACGCCCTGGAGTTGCTTGTCATACTTACAGAAATGGGCCACCATCAAAAAACAAAAACAAAACAAAACAAAAAAAAGATCCTGAGAGTCACATTAACTGATTAAAAAAAATAATAAGTTTATTGTTTTTTTATACTACAGAAAATGAGATTTCATTTTTGAGAAAAAAATTAGTTCCTAATAAATTAGGTATAGGAAATGGTAGTGATGTTTAGTAAAGTATTTAGATTAGTTCAGAGGTAATGAATACATCTGAATTTATGTGTAACATAGATTTTTTTAACAAGGCATTGCAAAAAAATGAAACTGTTTGTTGTTCCAAAAGCACTGCATCACAATTTGTTTCAAAACATTTATTTTTTGCTCTGCACTCTATATATTTATACTTGAGGTGTTTACCTTTATTGAAGCTTTACAATTTTTTTTTGACTTTTTCTTTCTAACAGGTACTACTTACAGTTTGCAGATTTGTATTAATTGAGAAGCAGTGAGGGGTTACTTGTTAGTTAGTGGAATGGTTAGTTGAAAATTGTCTTCTCTCTCCTACGCTATGCACACTGACAATGTTGCAAAGGCCACTTACATATGGATTGGCCAGTTCCACAGGCATAAGCACTGCATGACTGCTGAGGCCCTCAGACTGGCTATCTACAGCTCTGTCACCTGTATCATACACTACGGCCTTGTCCTCTATGGCTCCGCTTCTCCTACTGCCCTCCACAGGACATCGGTGGCGCTCAACAAAGCATGCAGACTAACTCATACCTGTGAACTGTACACCCAGACTAGGTGACTCCCTCTCCTCAGCAGGATCAAATATCAGACCTGTCTGTTAACCAGAATGGTTCTCCTCAGGCTCATGCCACCAGGGATTGAAAAGGTCCTTACTGCCCACTGCAGCACCCAGCACACCCAAAGTGCTCTACGTCAAACCTTCCAGGTCCCCAGATGCCGGACCACAGTGGGTCAGAGGTAATTCACCACAGGGCCCCCCAGTGGTTCAATACACTCAACAAGGCATCACTTTCAACTACTACGCTTGGCCCCCTTTAAAAGGCAACTCTGACTTCACCTCTCTACAACCAGCCAATGTGACTGCTTCTCTTAAAGGGACCACCTCTACATTCTTGCTTGTCCTTGTTTGGCCCTAACCTCCCTCTGGCCATTTTTCTTTGACCCCCACTCTACTCCTTCTCACCTTACCCCCTTCCCTCCTTTCTGCCTCTACCTCACCCACCCCCTGCTCATCAGTAGACACTTAGAACTTCTGTCCCTTCGACCTTGCACTTCTCATTTCTACTCCAACCCCCAGACAATGGCCCATCAGCCTGCCCACTCCCTCCTGACCCCCTCCTATGCTCCACACCCCAACTGTTTCCTAATATGACTTAACCTTGCTAATGCTGCCTCTCCCCATGAAGTATGGCATTTTGTTTTTGAGACTCTGTATCATTGTCTACCTTTGTTTATATGTTAACCTTCCATCTTTTGATGTGGAACCTTTGTAAATGAGCAGTTCCTGCTCAAAGATATTTGTGATCCTAGAGTTGAATAAATAAAATAAATTAAAAAAAAACATTACAGATGAGGCATTGCCATTTTCAATGCAAAGTCAGAGATGGGAGCTGCAAGTATTTGTGGGACCATGCTGTGCGGAGTTTTTATCATGGGCTGCAAACTAAAGAAAAAAGAACAAACAGGACTGAATCTTGGCAGTGTTTCAAACTGTTTTCTTTCTTAGCGAGTCCATTCAAGGATCAAAGGAATGCATGCATGGAATACTATTGTAATAGTGAATTTGATTCACCATGTTGCTTTTTAGGTACTCAGTGGGCCTTCACAGATAATGCAATATTTTAAGATGTGGAAAACATTTTTCTTTACACATGGATATTAATTTTTCTGATAGGTTTCTTTTTAGCTTCAATTTGGGCTGTATACTCTGGCTGGCAGTTCAAATCCAATGGCACCAGGACAGGTAACAATGACTATAATGTATTTTCACAGGAAAGTGACTTTTTTATGTATGTGGAGGAAATGTTTTGATCGCAGTTTCTTTTTTTTTTTTTTTGCTGGTTTTACAGGTTATTCTTTATTTTAGAGGACACTGGAGTTTGTCTGCTAGAAGGCAAACCAGGTTTTTCTGGTGGCACCGCCCAGTGGCTGGTTTTGGGGTTACACAGTAAGAAGGAAGGAAGGAGATAGGAAGAGGGAGGGGGAAGGGAAGGATGACAAAAAAAGACAAGGGATGGGGCTAGCAGGAGGGTGAGTCATAGATGGGGTCACCAGAGGGGAGGAGATGTGGCAAGGGGAGGCACAGAGGAGACAGGTCACCGGCAAGAGAGGAGGAGTTATGAGCTCCCCCTGTTTAAGGGCCTGCACAGAAGAAATCGGCCTCTTTTGGTGCTCTCTGAATTTGAGGGAGCAGCATATCAGATTAGATAGTTTAGCAGGAAAAAATGTTTGGCAGGAAGGTTTGCTTTAACAAATAAAACATGATTGGAATTAGGCTAACAATAAATATGGCATAGAAAAGTTTACTTGCTTGGGAACACAGTTTTGCAGTCGGGGACACATTTATATACAGCGTGCAGTTACTTGGGGTTAGACAGTACACTGTCTTTTTGTTCTTTTCAGTCACCCCGATCATCCAGAGCGTGTTTTAGCTTGAAGAAAACAGTAAGCACAGCTGGATCAATTTTTGTCCTCAGGAGAATTCCAATAGCAGCGAGAAACTGAGAACTACAGTGGTCAAAGGCCTGAACCATAGAAACATAGACTTTGACAGAGATAAGGACCGCCTGGCCCATCTAGTCTGCCCATTTCTCTACCTACAGGATAAGCCACAGATCCTAGTTAACCAACAGCCTATTTCTTCCTACCCCTCACAAGAATTGCCTTATGTCTGTCCCATGTATTCTTGAATTCTCCCACAGTTTTAGATCCCACAACCTCCTCAGGAAGGCTGTTCCATGCATCCACTACCCTCTCTGTGAAAAAATACTTCCTCACATTGCCCCTGAACCCCCCCCATCTTTAAATTGTGTCCCCTTGTTCTTGCATGCCTCTTTTTCTGAAAGATGTTGCCCTCTTGGACTTTGTTGATTCCACTGAGGGTACTTAAACATTTCTATCATGTCCCCCCTCTCCCTCCTTTCCTCAAGGGTATACTTATTAAGCTCGTTTAGTCTCTCCTCATATGGCTTCTCTTGCAGACCCTGCACCATTTTAGTTGCCCTTCTCTGGACTGCCTCTATCCTGTCTATGTCCTTGCAGAGATGGGGTCTCCAGAACTGGATGCAGTACTCCAGACGGGG
Organism: Neoceratodus forsteri; assembly: GCA_016271365.2. NCBI lineage: Eukaryota > Metazoa > Chordata > Ceratodontiformes > Ceratodontidae > Neoceratodus > Neoceratodus forsteri. The sequence goes on along the minus strand of CM028131.1, from coordinate 879,677,317 downwards.
TCACACCAACTGTCTGTACAGAGGGATAACAACTTCCTGTTTTCAACTGGTGATGCCTCTCCCTATGCATCCCAGTATTTTATTTAGTTGTTTAACCAGGTATAGCACACTAAGCTGAAAGCTTTTTTTACAGGAGCGACCTGGGAGCACAAGGAGGTTAAGTGACTTGCTCAGGGTCACACAGTATGCAAGTGGAAGTTGTGGGATTCAAACCCAGGTCTGGTCTGCTGGATATCACCAGATTTGCAGCTCAGAGCCTTAGACCACTGCGCTACACTGCTTCCAGTATACCCCCATCTCTCCCTACTGCCTTCTCACATTGCTTGCAACCTTAAGGTCATCTGATATGATTACCCCAGGTCCCTTTCCTTTTTTGTTTTTGTTACTACCTCCCCCCCATTGTGTAATCTTCCCCTGGGTTTTTGTTTCCCAGGTGCATTATTTTGCAGTCCTTTGCATTGAATCCTAGCTGCCATACTTCCAACCATTCCTCCAACTTTGCCAAGTCCCTTCTCATCCTTGTGTATCAACCCTGTTACAGAGCTTTGTGTCATCTGCAAAGAGACATAATTTTCCTTCCAGTCCCTCTGCAATGTCACTTATAAAGACATTAAAAAGGACTGGACCCAATACTGAACCCTGCAGTACCCCACTAGCAACCCCTCTTTCTTCAGAGTGGACTCCATTTACAATTACCTTCTGTGTCCTGTTGTCCAGCCAATGTTTTACCCAGGCTACCACCCTGGGACCCAGTCCCAGGCTGGTTAATTTGACTATTAATCTTTTGTGTGGGACTGTGTCAAATGCCTTGCTAAAGTCTAGGTAGGCCATGTCCACAGCCCCTCCCTAGTCTACTACTTTGGTCACCCAGTCAAAGAAATCAATTAGATTCATCTGACATGACCTTCCCGCTGTGAACACATGCTGCCTTGGGTCCTGTGCCCCACTGGCCTCTAGGTACTGAACAATTCTTTCCTTCAGAAGTGATTCCATCACTTTCCCTACCACAGAGGTCAAACTGACAGGTCTGTAGTTTCCTGCCTTTGTCTTGGTCCCACTTTTGTGAGGGGGAATCACATCCACCTTCCTCCAGTCCTCAGGAACCACACCATCCTCCCATGATTTGTTAAAAAGGGCAGTCAGTGGTTTCACTAGTTCTCCCCTTAATTCTTTTAGAATTCTAGGGTGAATTCCATCATGCCCCATTGCTTTCTCCGCCTTCAGTTTTAGGAGTTCTTTCAGAACTCTTTCTTCTGTGAAAGGACTGGGATTGATCCTTCTATCCAGGGTGCATCTGTTAATTGGATTAGGCACCTCCTCCTCCTCTTTTGTGAATACTGAGCAGAAATATTCGTTCACTATCCCTGCTTTTTCACTATCCCCGCTGCCCACCCACTGTTCAGTCTATTCATCCTCACTATCCCTCCCTTTGTCTTTCTATGCTCCCTGATGTACCTATAAAAGGTTTTATCCCCCTTCTTAACTGAGTTGGCTATCCTTTCCTCAGTTTGGGTTTTTGCTATTCTGACTTCCCTCACTGCTTCCTTCTGCCTTAACTGGTACAGCTCTCTGTCTTGCTCCTTCTGTGTTTCTTTATACTTCCTGAATGCTATCTTTTTCTCCCTGACTTTCCCTGCCATCTCTTTTGAGGATGATAGTGGCTTTTACTTTCATTTTGATTTGTTTATTTGCTTCATACAAAGGCTTGTTGCCTCTGTGATGGCAGTTTTGATGATTCCCCATTGTTGCTCCACCCCTCCTTCTAGCCTGTTTGCTAGTGCTTTTCTGAGGCACTGTCCCATCTTGGCTGAAGATAGAAATAGGTAAGGGCAGGTGCTGGGGCCCCATTTGAGGTTTGCTGACACATGATGTAGAGCACTGGGTAAGGGGCCTGGTTTCCCAGAGAAGCCAAAAAAGAAATGTTTTGTTTCAGCAGGGAGATTTCTGATTGTGGGCATGAGGACCTAGCTTTGGAAGTTGGTGGGGGGGAGCAGGAACAGGACATCCAGGGGAGTACCTCAGTAGGTGAAAACAAGAAGGACCATTCTGCTAGCTAAGGCCATGAGGGAGCCGGAGGAGCAAAAGAGGAGATAGCAATGAAAAGAAAGGGTGTTGAAGGGTGATGGCGAGGCCCGAGATAATTCATACCCAGGCCTAGCCACGGGGTTGTTCAGCATCTGATGTCACCCCACATGCAGGAGGGACAGCAACCAGGTCATTAGTGGGGTAGCTCTCTATGTAAGGGAAGGGATAAAAGCAACTGAACAAAAGAGTAAACAGGGAGGAGAGGAGGCACTCTGGGTCACCTTAGAGACTGGAAATGGCACCACAATCCACACAGGGATTGTATACAGACCCCCATGTCAGGGGGAGGTAATGGACAAGGATATGAAGGAAGGCATTCTTAGGATGGCAGAGAAAGGGGAGATACTGTTGATGGGAGACCTGAATATGCCAGATGTTAACTGGAGCACATTTGCTGCAGCCACATCCAAGAGCAGGGCCATCCTCGATGCCCTACAGGTGGCATGCCTCAGACAGCTAGTTTTGGAACCCACTAATGAGGGAGCAATCTTAGACCTCATACTCTCAAATAGGGACAGGGAGAGGATCTCAGCTCTAGAAGTGGTAGCCATCTGGGAACAAGTGACCATCAAACAGTGTGGTTCACAATAAACTCAGCTACAAAGTCAAATCATACAAAAGTGAGGATACTGGACTTCAGGAGTGCCGACTTTGGCAAAATGGGAGAGTGCCTTAGAAAAGCTCTAGCAAACAGGCTAGAAGGAGGGGTGGAACAACAATGGGGAAACATCAAATCTGCTATCACAGAGGCAACAAGCCTTTGTGTGAAGCAAATAAACAAATCAAAATGAAAGAAAAAGCCACTATGATTCCCAAAAGAGGTGGCGGGGAAGGTCAGGGAGAAAAATATAGCATTCAGGAAGTATAATGAAACACAGAAGGAGCAGGACAGAGAGCTGTACCAGTTAAGGCAGAAGGAAGCAGTGAGGAAAGTCAGAATAGCAAAGACCCAAACTGAGGAAAAGTTAACCAACTCGGTTAAGAAGGGGGATAAAACCTTTTATAGGTACATCAGGGAGTGTAGAAAGACAAAGGGAGGGACAGTGAGGCTGAATAGAATGGACGGTGGGTGGCAGAGAGGGACAATGAAAAAGCAGGGATACTGAATGAATATTTCTGCTCAGTATTGACAAAAGAGGAGCAGGGTGAGATGCCTAATCCAAGCAACAGAAGCACTCTGGATAGGGGGGTCGATTCCAGTCCTTTCACAGAAGAAAGGGTTCTGAAAAAACTCCTAAAACTGAAGGTGGACAAAGCAATGGGTCCTGATGGAATTCACCCCAAAATTCTAAAAGAATTAAGGGGAGAACTAGTGAAACCACTTACTACCCTTTTTGACAAATCATGGGAGGATGGTGTGGTATCTGAGGATTGGAGGAAGGAGAATGTGATTCCCCTTCACCAAGACAGAGGCAGGAAACTACAGACCTGTCAGTTTGACCTCTGTGGTAGGGAAAGTGATGGAATCACTTCTGAAGAAAAGAATTGCTGAGTACCTAGAAGCCAGTGGGGCACAAGGGCCAAGGCAGCATGGGTTCACAGTGGGAAGGTCATGTCAGACAAATCTAATTGATTTCTCTGACTGGGTGACCACAGTAGCAGACCAGGGAAGGGCTGTGGTCATGGCCTACCTAGACTTTAGCAAGGCATTTGACACAGTCCCACACAAAAGATTAATAGTCTAATTAACTAGCCTGGGAGTGGGCCCCAGGATGGTAGCCTGGGTAAAACATTGGCTGGACAACAGGACACAGAAGATAATTGTAAATGGAGTTCACTCTGAAGAAAGAGAGGTTACTAGTGGGGTACCGCAGGGTTCAGTACTGGGTCCAGTCCTTTTTAATGTCTTTATAAGTGACATTGCAGAGGGACTGGAAGGAAAAGTATGCCTCTTTGCAGATGACACAAAGATCTGCAACAGGATTGATACACAAGGAGGCATAGAAAGGATGAGAAGGGACTTGGCAAAACTGGAGGAATAGTCAGAAGTATGGCAGCTTGGATTCAATGCAAAGAAGTGCAAAATAATGCACCTGGGAAACAAAAACCCAGGGGAAGATTATACAATGAGGGGAGAGGTACTAACAACAACAAAAATGGAAAGGTTCCTGGGGGTAATCATATCAGATGACCTTAAGGTTAACAAGCAATGTGAGAAGGCAGTAGGGAGGGCTGGGGGGATACTGGGATGTATAGGTAGAGGCATCACCAGTAGAAAACAGGAAGTTGTTATCCATCTGTACAGACAGTTGGTGAGAACCCATCTGGAGTACTGCGTCCAGTTCTGGAGACCCCAACTCCACAAGGACATAGACAGGATAGAGGCAGTCAAGAGGAGGGTAACTAAAATGGTGCAGGGTCTGCAAGAGAAGCAATACGAGCAGAGACTAAAGGAGCTTAATATGTATACCCTTGAGGAAAGAAGGGAGAGGGGGGAAATGCTAGAAACTTTTAAGCACCACAGTGGAATCAACAAAGTCTAAGAGGGTAGCATCTTTCAGAAAAAGTGATGTGCAAGAACAAGGGGACACAATTTGAAGATGGGGGCACAGTTCGGGGCAATGTGAGGAAGTATTTTTTCACAGAGAGGGTTATGGACACATGGAACAGCCTTCCTGAGGAGGTTGTGGGATCTAAAACTGTGGGAGGATTCAAGAATACATGGGACAGACAAGGCAATTTTTGTGAGGGATAAGAAGAACTAGGCTGTTGGTTAACTAGGATCTTCAACTTATCCTGTAGGTAGGGAACTGGGCAGACTACGTGGGCCAAGCTGTCCTTCTCTGCCATCAAAGTCTATGTTTCTATCTATGTTTCTATGTTATTAGTGGAGGAAGAAACTGGGGATTTTTTCCCCTTCGCCCCTCATAAGAGGGCAATTTAGGCTCTCCCACTAAGACAGCAGGGAACAGGTGATAGGGGCTGGGGACCAGTCAGGCCTAAGACTGAAACAACACAGTGAGTGGTGTCTGACATCACTGCAGCATGGCAACGAAGGTCTCAAAAAGCAAGAAGGCTAACAGTACAGGAGGTGAGTTTACAGCTTTGCACCATTACAGAGGAAGCTGTAATTCCCCTAGGCTGTCCCACAAGGACAGAAACAAGAGCAGGGAATGGAACAAAGGGCCTGGGGGGGTCAGTCAGGCCTAAGCCCAAAAAAAACATGCAGTGAGTGGTGTCTGATGTCACTTCCACATGTCAATGAAGGCCTCAAGGCAGGAAGGCTAGTAGCATAGGAAGCAAGTTACGGCATTGCACCATTATGCAGGCATCTTGAATTTCATCAAGGAAAGGGGTTACTGGGAGTTAATGTTTTATAAAAAAATGACAAAGGAAAATTAGCGATGGGAAGGAACTGGCTAATGGTAAGGGAGGGCAGGGGGAGTTTAGACTTGAAGTCTTAGCCACGACAAGTGTCAACGTCAGCTTATCTAAAGTTTCACATCAAAAAAAAGGGGGGAAAGGGGGAAGGAACTGGGAGGGGCAGACCTGCTAAAAATCCAAGCAGATAAAGGAGATTTATAGCTATTTGACCAAAGAGTGGTTCCTGCCAGCCGGAAAGGAGTGCCAGCCTTGGCAGGTTTAGTAGGGAGGCTATATGCAATGAATGAAAAAGTGTGACACAGGTTGACAAGGGGTTCCTCTGAGGAGGGGATACTATGGCATTCAAGTTAATTATATTCCTTTTCTCAGTTTTCCCAGACTCTTTTTAGGGAGCAGAACTGACATGGCACCAAGGAAGAACAAACCAACCAGAGAAGACACTTACAGTGCCATTTTGGAACTGGCAGACAAAGCGAGTAAGGTATGGGAACTGGAGCCAGGCAGGATGAAGGAAAAGCAGTAGGCAGATAGAGGCAGGGGAGGAAAAGGGAAGTGGCCCCCCATGAAAGCGGTTAGCCCTGTGAGATTGCCAGTGACACAAGTGGGCCCAACCCAACTGGGCAGACCAGAGCAGCCGCAACCCAGTACACCCATAATACCTTTACCCAAGCGTGAGCCTACACCTCAGCAGGCACTGGAACTGATCACAGGGTCTCTCCCAGTTCCTATGCTGTTACCCGCACCAGCCCCAGTGGAACCCCAGACACCAGTGCAGCTACCAAGGTGCACAATGGGCCCAGGCTCAAGTAAGTTGCCGTAGCCAGGACTGGCCCCCACAGTGGCTTCAGGCCCACAAATAGAGATGCATCAAATTTAAAATCCACCAGCGAAATGGACATGAAGTGGTCATTTCATGTTATCATATAGCTATGCAAAGTGAGCACTGCAAAGTGCTCACTTCACCTTCTCATTTTGACTTTGCGTTGCCATTCCACCTTAACGTGAAGTAAGGTGAAGTGCCAACAATATAGGCAGCCCCCCACACATCACATGGTAAGTCACATGCTTTAGCCAGGCAGGAAGGACGTGAGTCAGAAAAGCAGTTACTTTCACTTTCCCTTACAGTTGTAGAAGGAGGAAGCCTTTTGGGTGTAGAGAGAGGAGAGTTTGTTACTTGGTAGTTGGCATCTTGTGATTTTGACAAAAAAAAACAGCTTTTTTAAAAGCTGAATCTATAGTTTTTTTTTAGTAGTGTGCTTTTTCAGTTCTTTTTTGCTACTGATTTTTTTTAATAAGTTTTGTTTTGTGTGTGTGTGTGTGTGTGAGACTGTGTGACTGTGTGTGTGAGACTGTGAGTGCATGTGAAGGAGTATTGAGGCGTCGGTCACAGTCTGAGGGACTTGTGTGTGATGGACCCAGGAGGAGAGTCTGTGGCCCATAGGCGTGGGCAGAGGGGAGAAGTGCACACACGTGAGGGCTGTCGGGTGTCATTGGACTGCTTCTGACTCTTTGGTGCTATGTCTCCCCATCTGAAAGCAACAGCATTAGCGCCAGTGCCACTGGTGGCAGTGCATCCACAGAGTCCACCATTACCACCACCACCACCAATAGCAGCTGCAGGGGCTCCAGCAGCACCCCCTCCACTACCTCCACAGCTGCAGGTAGAGCCCCGGGTGAATGAAGGTGCTTCCAGCAGTACATCTGGTCCCCCCCCTGCAGCTCCCCTGTGTGGCAGTTTTTAACTGTTTGGGGGGAGTCAGCACCATTGTGGTTTGCCATTTGTGTGGTGTGCAGATGTGCCGTGGCCCCCAGGGGACACATTTGGGGACCGGTGGCCAGTGCACACACAAGGCAAACCACCACAAGGTGGAGTGGCAGGCTGCCACTGAAGGGGCCAGGCATCCACCTGCTGGCTCTTCTGTGGCAGTGGCAGAGGGTGCTGGGGGTGTTTTGCCTCTCTGACACAGCAGAAGGAGGGCAAAAGCAGCAGCTGCTCCACCACCACCATGTCCACCACAGCCACCGGTACCACCCTCACCACCACCACCACTACCTGGCTTTTCTGCTGCAGTGAACCCCACCACAGTGCCTGCAATGCAGGCAGATATTGCACTGGTGTGGGTGGCCCTTGAGGAAAGCAATGAGAGGGTGGGTGCTGTGCAGCAACACGTGGATCAGATCCAGCAACAGCAACTGCAAATACTGTCAATGATCCACCTGCTGCTGGAACACCATGGAATACCCCATTAAGGGATTTTATTCAGGCCCCCCCCCCTCCACTGCTGTGCCATAGTGTTTTGTAAAATTTTTTTTGTTTAATAATAGACACTTGCCCTTTTGTTATAATGCAGTGCCTCAGTAATGTTGACTTTCTGTTGTGGCATGCTTGTGGAAAAGGTGGTGTGAGCAGTGCAAGTATGATGTGTTAAATTGCATGTGTGCAGTCAGTGTTGTTTCGTGTGTGTGTGTGTGTGTGTGTGACATCAGACATTGTGCTGCTCCTTGCAAACATACTGTATATTGTTGACTTGTTGCAGTGTTTATGGTATAAAGAACAGTGAGCAGAATAACATATATTTTATTGTCACTATTATCATCAGTGAACTAAGTGATACAATACTTTTTCAGAGGTGCCTGGCCAGAGTGCACCTTAGTCACATACTGCACACATAACTTTTAGGAGAGCATGTGTTTTTTGTGCTATGATCTCTGCAAAGTCATGTGTGCACTGTTAGTGACTGAGGTGCAGTGACCCGATGCCTCTGAAAAAATATCATATCACTTACTCCACTAGTGCTGATGGTACCAATAAAATATACATAATGTATTCTTTGTTATCTTTATTCTTGATACTGCAACAAATCTTACCATATATATGTTTGCACGGAGCTAGACAATGTAGGCACACACAGGAAAGAACGCTGACGGCACACATGCAGTTTAGCACAACATACTTGCATTGCAGCTTTCCGAATGTTTTTTTGTGGTGAGATGTGTGGGCACGTTTCCAGTAACAAGAGCCTTGTTAGTGGAAACATGCCCACATTTCACCACAAACTGCCCATTATAACATAAAGAAACATTCGGAAAGCTTCTGGACATTCACTATAATGGAGCATGCACCCGAGCTCTCCCTGGCATCACGTCCTAACATTGCTGAGAGTAGGGGGCAGAATTTGGCCTGCTTTTTAGAACTGTAATTCCTCCAGGACGTGACACACTTTAATGAAATTATGGGCTTTTTTGACAGAAATGTATTGCACTACGTAAGGACATGTGGAGCAAGAAAGATTCCCCTGGAGGTAATGCACCCAGATATTGGGTGCAACACCATAATAACTATGTAACGTGGTGAATCTCTGTAAAGCAGCAGTGCAACAATCTGTTGAAAACTCTGACCTATACTTTTTAATGCTATTTTACATTGCCACTTTACTTATGTACATCCTGACTTGTATGATACTGTAATTTCCAGAGTTTGAGTCTGCTTTACTACTTTTTTCATGTCTGAAATAATAAAAGGAGCACTCCTTTTAATATGGTGCAGACCAGGTCTTTGTCAGTATTTTCCGCTGCTTTTCTCCATCAGTTGTTATGTTTCACTTTTGTTATAAAATTAACAGTTACACAGCAGGCAGTGTTTTATGACCTCACAGAACAATATTTATTGAATATCAGCTGTAAATAGTGCTAAAAACCTGGTCAGAACAATATTGAAAGGCATGATCCTTTTTTTCAGACATGAGAAAAAGTAGTAAAGCAGACAGAAATTGGGAAAAGAAGAGTATCATTCAAGTCATGACTTCGAGATAACTAGTGGCTGTCAATGTAAAATAGCATAAAAAAGTACAGGTCAAAATTGTCACCACATTCTTGCAATGCTGCTTTAATTCATAATTTCAGTATGACATCATGTGCTCACAGTCACAACACACAAAATGCATCTGTCTTGTGTGCAGAAAATTGACAAGTGGCAATGAAGTGAAATGGGAGCATTACACCACATGCAAAGTTCACTCAGAAATGATGACTGTGAGAGAACTGTTGCTGGTCCAATGTGTGCTGCGATTCCAGCAAATGCAATGTGATCATCTCAACTGGATGGAAGAGTGCCCTTTACTGTACACTAATAGTAGACTTGGTGAGTTGATATATATATATATATATATATATACATAAATATATATACATACATACATACATATATTTTGTATTTTGTAGGTGGGGGGTTGGCATATATAGACGTACTTATTGTATTGTTTTGTATCACAGGTCACAGATACTGTTGATGTGCACGTTTCAGTGCTTGATGATAACTTTTTGCATAGAAATTTGAAATGGATAACTCTCAAGCCAATGAAGGTAAGTATTTTTTTTGGGGGTGGGGGGGCATATTTGCAGGTTTGTCTCATTACTGGTTTCTTATTTGGTTACTTCTTCACAGATTTCATCTGCATCATTCTCAAGTCTGGTTGTTAATGATTATCATAGTCATCGATTGAAATGACTTCTGCTTGTTGCATGTCTGCCCCAGCCTGGGGGGGGGGGGGCTGATGTTGAAGAACTTCTTTGGATAAGGCTACTATGACACAACAAAGCATTTGTAAGTTTCCTAAAAAAAGAAATGAATGACTTCTTACAACTTGTTGTCCCTGGTTCTCAATCTCAAGTCAAGTCACATTTCAAAACCACATCTTGTCAAGTAACACAACCTGTGTACAACTTTTTCAACACTGTTATGGCTGCACAGCTGCAAGTTCAGAATACAGTGCATGACATCTTGCAGAAATAGTTTTGGTGACGTACACGTCACCTAGTTTATGAATCGTACTCAGTCACATTTGCTGCAGTCTTTTAAAAAAATTGAATGGATGAAATAAAATCTTGATACTTACCAGTATGGATTTGAAATGAGTATTCCATAGGTTCCTGTGTACGATACAGCTGCAGTACCATTCATACTGACTTTCAGCAAAGAAGAGTTTTTTTGTTAACCTGTGAAAAAAAACAAAATAATGTTTCCATATGTGTTTGACCGTTGCAGCTCAGAAAAGCCACAGAAAACAAAACATACAGCTAAAGGAAGTTAAACAGCATAAAAAACATTAGTACACATACTTACTTTATACTTTTAATATTAAGAAGCTTTGTGTGTGTGGCTGATGGATGTGGTCTCCTGTTCGACTCCCTCTGCCTTGGCATGGTCAATGTAATGGGGAAACATTTTCTGAATGACACTGGTGGTGGGTGCTGGTGGTGATAGCTGTGGCACATGATGACATTCCCTGTGACATCTTCCTGCATCTGGTGGTGGTGGAAGTGGTTAACATCAGTCCTGGTGGTGGTGGTGGTCTGGGGGGGCGGACAAACTCATTCTCTGCAATGGCAGTTGCTAACATCAGTCCCGGTGGTGGTGGTGGTGGTGTTCTGGGGGGGTGGACAAACTCATTCTCTGTGATGGCAGTGACTAACATCAGTCCCTGTGGTGGTGGTGGTCTGGGGGAGCAGACAAACTCATTCTCTGTGGTGGCAATGGCTAATATCAGTCCCGGTGGTGGTGGTTCAGGGGGGCAGACAAAGTCATTCTCTGTGGTGGCAGTGGCTAACATCAGTCTTGGTGGTGGCAGTCCTGGGGGTGGACAAAGTCATTCTCTGAGGTGGCAGTGGCTAACATCAGTCCCGGTGGTGGTGGTGGTCCGGGGAGTGGATAATCTCATTCTCTATGGTGGCAGTGGCTAACATCAGTCCCGGTAGTGGTGGTGGTCCAGGGGGGGCGGACAAAGTCATTCTCTGTGGTGGCAGTGGCTAACATCAGTCCCAGTGGTGGTAGTGGTCCGGTGGAGTGGACAAACTCATTCTCTGTGGTGGCAGTGTCTAACATCAGTCCTGGTGGTGGTAGTCTGGGGGGGCAGACAAACTCATTATCTGTGGTGGCAGTGGCTAACATCAGTCCTGGTAGTGGTGGTGGTGGTGGTCTGGGGGGGTGGACAAACTCATTCTCTGTGGTGGCAGTGGCTAACATCAGTTCTGGTGGTGGTGGTCCAGGGGGGTGAACAAACTCATTCTCTGTGGTGACAGTGGCTAACATTGGTCTTGGTGGTGGTGGTCTGACTCCAGAAAGGTGCACCGCCTTTTAACAACTTCAGTTAAAACCTGCCAACATTAACCACATCATCATCCTCATAAAGAAAGTTGCCCTCATAGTCATCTATGTCTGAAGTCTGACCACTGGGAAATTCTGTCTCTATTGTGTCATCATCTAGTCAGTGGTGGGCCATTTCATGCTGCCACTGCCAGTGCCCTCAGGATGGTCCATTTCTACATCACCAAAACCACCATGACTAGGCCGGGGTATGAATACGGAGGTTGCAGTCTGTGCTGGTATGTGCCTGTCATTCATTTTATGAATGTTAGCAAACTAACATTTGCAGGAGAGAGGTTTGTCCAATGATCCTGACTATTGCACCTGCTGAGCTGAATAGCCTCCTCAACACTTACACTGGAGGGTGGGCACGTGAGGTACTTCAGTACCACTGCAGTCAGCTCTGGCCATTCACTGACCTTTCCACCCCAGTACAAAAAAGGATCATCAGTTATTGACAGAAGCCTGTTTTCAGACAAATATGACTCAACCATTCTCCGTGCCACACTAAGTCCAGTGGTTGATGCATCATCCTGTTCTCCGGAATCATTTATTTCACAAATCCCCACATGAGACAAAGCCTCCCAAAGTAGGTTGATGCCAACCGCTTTGGATGACAGACCACCTGGAACTGCAGTCCCCTTCCCCTTTCCGGATATGTTTGATGGTCCTCCAGGTACACCTTCAGCCAGATTATGCTGCTGAGGTTTGCTGACCTTGGCACGTGGCTTCTGTGCCCCATGAACCAAACTCACCTGTTGCCTACTGACATTTTTTACCTGTTCAGGCCCTCCCTCCAGTACTGATGCAATTCCATGTTTGTATCGTGGGTCCAGCATTGTTGCTATGGCAAAGTTGTCACTATGCTGAATGCTCAAAATGTGATGATTCTGGTCGAATACTGTTAGCATGTGTTTCAGCAACATATTGCTAGCACTGTCTCCGGTAACATCAGGGCCATGCTGTACATTCACCAATGTCTGCCTCAGCACCCACAGCAGTGGAATTGATTGGCTAATGGAGGCAGACTCGCCACTTACTGCCTGTGTGGCATGTTCAAAAGGCCACAAAATTGTTATTACATAGTCCATGAGGCGCCACTGTTCAGTCGTCATAGACATGGAGGTCCCAGAACTGTCACGGCTAGTGTGCATCACAAGATATTCAGAGATGGCTTTGTATTGTTCATACAACCTCTATGACATGTATAAAGTGGAGTTCCACCTGATGACAACTTCCAGCTTCAAGCGGTGCTGAGGAAGGCTGTTTTGCATCTGCAACTGCCGAAGCTGGTCACAGGCTTTGCAGATCATGAAAAGTGAGAGCAGATATGGCATGCAACTGTCAGCATTTTCTTTACATCAGAATGCTGCAGAAACTCCGCGCCACAAGATTTAAACAATGGGCCATGCATGGAACATGAAAAAGCCACCATTCATGATGCATTTTAATACATTTGATCCATTGTCACTTGCTATGAACTCAGCACTCAGGGACGGGGTTCAGCAACTTGCCAATTTCAGTCAGTACCACATCCAGCATGTTTTCACCAGTCTGTGAACAGGTCACATTACGCATATCAATTGCTGCATGCTGTTGAATTCCTGGAAGATTGCTACCATAACACTCCACCTTACTGCACTGATTATTCACACTACCAACATCACAAGCAACCTCCGGCACCTTGCGCCCAGTGTACAGTTCTACACAAATATGAACTCCCACTGTTTTGCCACTTGTCCATATATCCATACTTAAATGGATGAATGGAGAGGAGGAATGTTGAAGGGCATGTCTTACTGAGTCGGACACAGTATGGAACAACTCAGGGACAGCACAAGTCGAAAAAGTTTGTCCTGGATGGGACTTTCCATTTTGGACAGACGTGCAGCAAACCGCTGGAACCCAGAATTCTCCACAAAGGAGAAGGACAAAAGATCAATTGTCAGCATTTCCACTACAGCAGCATTAAGTTCACATGATACTGTATGATAGTGTGGGTACTTCAGCTTATGCGCAAAAACACTCTGTAACATGGGCTGACTTAAATGTTTTACACGGGGTGTGATGACAAATGGTTCTGCTCTGCAAATGGCAGGGGGTGGAGTTTGGACATTGGAAGAAGATGGTTGCACAGGTGAGGATGACAAACCCAGAAATGCAGTTATTTGCCAGGTTTGCCAACCAGGGTTGATATACCACTTACTAGACATACTGCATTCCCACCACCACCAAAACTGCTACTTTCACCAACACTGGATGACATTTTAAAATCATTATGCTCCTCCACCTCATCATGCCTGTAGTAATCCTCTGCTTATTCCTCACTACTGCACATGTTTCATTTTCCTACTGGACTTAACACTCATGGAAGGGATAACATGCTTGTAATGGTTGATGACAAGGTTGAACACCCCACTGTGGTATTAGCTGCCATCTTGTGCTGGGTCCACAGTGCCATGTGCCTATTCTTAAGATGCATATACTGCCCTTCTGTGGCCAGTTGGTTCCCCTTTTTACCTCAACTCACACGCACATGGCAAACCTGGCAGATTGCAACTGACTCATCATTTGCATCTTGAACAAAAAACCCAAACAAGGGATTGTGATGCTCTACTTTTAACATGTCCATAATGCTGCTTATTGAACACCATTCTTTTAAGCACCGAAGTGGAGGGTGTGCTACATGATTTTTCAGGCAGTGCACACCTTGACTGCAACTGACCACCATGACTACTTATAATTATTACTGGGCCATCATCATCATCAACTGAAACTGGTAAATCACAAGTTTTTACGGGGGGGGGAGGGGATTAATGCAAACAGACCCAGACAAGCCACCTTGAATTTATTTTTCTCTGGTTCCCAACTGGGGTCAATTATATTATCATCATCATCATCATATTCATCAACATCACCCACATCCACATCTTCTGCTTGGATGCTGTCATGCAGACTGCATGTTGCAACCACAGCAACATCATCGTCATCACATTCATCATCATCATCAACACCACCATCACCTGATATTTTTTCACCACACTGTGAATCACAGCATGGAAAATGCGTGACATGAACTGTGGTGGAAGAAATGTCACATTGTTTGCTATCATTGACATGATTACCAGAATCCTCAGGTTCAGTTACTGGGATGTTACTAGGAGGTACGACATCATCTACACTGCCACTCACTTGCACTGCTTCACACTCCACTATATTTTTGGACATGGTACACTGGTCAGAAGTTGAACTTGAGGCAGCAATACTCATACTACAACCACCAGCAACTGCACTAACACCGCCGGCTGGGATAACATCATCTCCTCCAAGTATGAGTGAAACTACTGATTGGGCTGTAAAAAACATTGCATGAGAAGTACCTTTCCTCACATCAGCAATGCACTTCTGCATCTGTGTACTACCATACCCACAGACTATCTTACTGGCAGCAGTGCCATGGCAAGAACCAGCTTTGCTTGCACATCTCTTTGTGGGCACTTTGGGGATCAACAACAATATTCTAAACAAATTTAAATGTTGACACATTCACTCTGATCGGGGAATGCTGGATGTGAAGCCCAAGAACCAACTGTGGCTTCAACAACAGATAGAGATGCAAATTCACAAGAAAACAGCACCTTAACTAACCACCAGTGGTGCTGAGGTCACAAACAATCCAATATGGAAAACAATTCCTTTTGCTGGTGGGGGTGGGGGAGCACTGGCTGCAGATTTATGGCAGTACAAGCAGCAAAACAAAGAACAGATACCATGATGGCAGTACAAAATCACACAGCTGCAGTGGATAGCAGGTTCACAATGCTGCACCTGTAGTTACACTGTGGCATAATAAAGGTGTATTATTTTATGTCATGCAGCACGCGCTACACTCACACTCACACACAATTTGTCTACAATGAGTAATGTATCAAATTGAAAAGTTCAGTAATATGCCGATATTGTAAACAACCTGAAATTATGAACTGCTGCAACAGATTCACAAAATACACAATCTGCAAGAAAATGTCAACAATTACTGACAATATTACTATGTGTACATTAACACAGTCAGTTACTGTATATAACAAAAGTATAACCAAAAACAAAGAACTCCCTATTTCTCCAACTTAAATCTACCTACACCACAGATACACCCTCTCCAAAGCATACTTTCACTGTCTTTTACTACCACACTCAATGTTGTACATTAACATTCAAAATCCACACACAAACAAAAATGCTCAATCATATGAGCATAGGAGGGTTTCCTACAATTGTGAACTAAAGTTTGAGCAAAAAAAAATACTCAAAAAGGCTTTTTTAACAGCTTTGTTTGAATCACAGACAGCTCTCAGACCACACTGTTTCCTACAGCTTCCTACACACACTACCCCGAACTGAGACTGTGCAGATCAATATAGAGCCCATGTGACCTGCAATCCCATGAATCACTGCAAAATTCTCCTTTGGAACTTAAAAACAAGGTGAAATGAGGCGAAGTACATTGTTTTTAATGCACTTCACCTTTAAAATTGGTGGAGCAGTGGTCTGGGAAGGCAGAGTAACGCGAAGTCATTGTTTTCAATGGACTTCACGTTACCCATCATAACACAAATTATTCCGCTTTGCATTGTGGAGTACTCTGAATCACTTGGTGGAGTGGATTGAACCCACTTTGTCCACCACTACCCACAAACAGGTAATGGAGGAGGGAATGTGGGGGGCAGCATTAAAGAATACGTGGAACAGATGATTAGCTCACTGGGAGTGGGGAGTTGGGACACATAGAAAAGGTTTTATTGAACATTAAAGCAGGTCAGAATGGGGCAGTAAATGGGAAACCCACAAAAGGACCAGGAATGGGGATGGGGTCAAGGAAATTGGTGCCCCAGGCATGAGGATAGGAGAACATGTGTAGCAGGCCTCAAGGAAAATAAATGGAAAGGAGAAATGTGGATATCTTCACATTGGTGAGTGGGAAGCGATGACAAAATATGATGAAAAGAGAGCATAGGGAAGAGATAGTGGCAGCAGTATTACTACTAGGGAAGAAACAGGAAGATAAGTTCATGAAAGAGAAAACATGGGACTCTTGGGTCGTGGGTTTTGCTGCATACTTAGCTATAGTCATGGAAAAGAAACCAGAGCTTGGGATACCCCTCATCACATATTACTTAATTATGTGATGGGCAAAAGTCAAGGGGGTTTTGGGTGGATATATTATGATGAATTTTTCAGACAATGAATGGCAGCCTATGGGGATGTCAGATGGGACATAAAACAACTTGACCTGTGGATGGATTACATCACAGATCAATCAGTCCTTGAGGGAGAAAGCAGCAAAAAAGCTACCCTTATACAGAAATGTTGTTGAGGTTACAATAGGGCATTCTGCTCCTGGTCCCAGTGTAGATTCTGCCATGCTTGTTTGAAGTGAGATGGAAGTCATCCTGCTTCTAAGTGTTGGATGAACTGGAATCAGGAGGGACAGGTCAACAGGCCACAGGGCATATAGAACCAGCCCTTTCAGGAGGGGATGGACACAGGCTTACAGGGGCCAGACATGGGATAGAGGGGGTAGAGGTAGGGGTTATAATGGAAGGGGGGACAGGGTTATTGAGGGAATTGGAGGTGGTAAAGAGGGGACAAGGGGGTACAGGGAGCAGAGAAATTGGTAGAAGAAGGTAGAGGGTGAAATGGGGTAGCAAGGGTCAGATATCGGCAAGGAGCAGTTTTCCACAGGCGACAACCCCCATCAGGGTAGATGCTTTGGAAAGACAGCTAAAGGGTCACCCAGACAGTGCAGCAGTGGGGTGTGTCATTGACAGTTTTAGGAGAGGTGTCAGTTTGCAATCTCATGCCCCAGAGGAACAAAGCAGGAGAACAACCTAAGGTCAGTGAAGGAAAAGAGGAGATTTTGAGAGAAAGATCCAAAGGAGAAGGATGTGGGGGGATAAAAGGACCATTCGTAGAGCCACCATTACAGGGTTTGAGGGTATACCCCTATGTTTAGTGCCCAAGAAGCAACCGGGTGAGTACAGGGTCATTCATCACCTGTCATACCCCGAAGCAGATTCCATCAATGACTATATTGATGAGAAAGAAAGCAAGGTGTCATATGCCACATTAGAAGAAACAGTCCAAATCATCAGGGCCACCCCAGATGCCTGGTTGGCCAAGACAGACAAATAATCAGCATTTAGGTTGCTGCCAGTATGCGAGAGATTGGGACCTCCTAGGTTTTAAGTTGGATGGGCAGTATTACTTTGATAAGGACATACCTATGGGGTGTTCCACAACCTGTGCCACCTTTGAGTTATTCAGCATGTGCTTTCAGTGGATTTTTCAAGAAAGGCCTGGCTACATGGCAATTATACAATATCTAGACAATTTCCTGCTCACAGGGAATGGGGAACAGGAAGCAGCACACATGATGTCCTGTTTTCAAGACCTATGTAAGAAATTGGGGGTGCCACTAGCTCCAGACAAAACAGAAGGACCAAGCAGGACCATAGAATTCTTAGGAATAGAGACTGACACACCAGCGCAGGTGTTCCGTTTACTCAACAGCAAGGTAGGATGATTGAAGGAACTAATAATGGCACACTTGGATAGAAGGAGAGTGCAGTTGTGGCAAGTAGAACAGCTACTGGGCCACCTCAATTTCACCTGCAGGGTGATAGGACTAGGATGGGCATTCACCAGTTGCCTGGCCAGGGCAACTAGGGGTGTGGTCAGACCAAACCACTGGGTTGGCATCACAAAGGGAGTGAAGGATGACTGGAGGGTATAGAGTACCTTTTTACAACATTTCAACAGGACAGCTTTCTGGCAGGAGGACTGGGTGTGCAATACGGACTTGGAATTGCATACAGATGGGGCAAGGGGGCTGGGCATGGGGGTATTTTAGAGAAAAATGGTTTTCCAAACTATTGCCAGTGGAATGGGTTAGCAAGGGTTTAACCAAGGCCATTACACTACTGGAGATCACACTGACCTGGGTCAGCACAGTGTTGTGGGGGAGGAATTTCGTAATCAAAAGTGACCTTTTGGTATGACAATAAAGTGGTAGTGGACATATTTAACAATGGGGAGTGACATCGGAGTCAGTACTCAGGGTATTACAACAGTTGATATTGAAACAGTTACAACTCAACATGTCTTTTAGGGCTAAACACATTGATGGAGTACAGAATACCATAGATGACAACCTTTCCAGTCTACAGCTGAACAGATTCCGGGCCATTGCCTGAAGGCAGAGGAACAAAAAAAGCCTATTCCACTGAACACATAGGACATTGGTTGGAAGGAGCTGAGTTGCTGTTTCACAATTCCTGGGTGCCCAGGACCTTGAGGGTATATGAAGGGTCATGGCAGTTGTTTCAGTCATTCAGGGAATGACACCTCATGGAGGTAAGTAGGCCAATAATGGATGAACAGATAGGGAAGTTCATTGTGGCACAGGGGGAAAGGAGAAGGCTCATGCCATGATACGAGTGCACTTAGAATCAATCAGCATAGTATGTAACTTGAAAGGCTGGCAGGATCCTACCAAGAGCATGTTCATAAAACAAATGATGCAAAGCTGGGGACATCTGAGGCAGAGGACAGTGGATGAGTGGAAGCTGGTCTCCGGTCACTTATTGGGTAGGCTGGTGACCACCCTACCCCAGATATGCAAAACAGCAAATGAGGCTAAGTTATTTCATGCAATATATGTGGTGATGTTTTTTGGGTCCCTGAGGGTGAGTGAGGTAGTGGGTCAATGGAAAAAGAATGACAGCAGAGGTCTAGAGTGGAAGGACTTGACCTGGGAGCCAGTATAGATTTGGATAACTATCAAGAGCTCCAAGATGGATCAAGAAGGGAAAGGTTGTTAGGTGACTGTGAGACAAAACAGCAATACAGGGATCTGTCTGATGCAAGCGTTGTGGGCTTATGCCACAACCAAACACAAAAAACAAAGGGATGAAAAGGGGGTCACAAGCTATCAGATTATAGCTGTGCTTAAAAAAGGCATGGAGTTTGTGGGGAAAGACCCGGTGAGGTATTCGTCCCATTCATTCAGAATTGGGGCAACATCACAGGCTGCCACAGAAGGGGGATCCCTGAGAAAGGTTCAAGAGATAGGGCGTTGGAGGTCTGCATGCTATAAGAAATATATATGACCTTTACATTAATGAATAACTGACCAGCTCTCTTTACCTTGCAGGTGTAAGTGAAGGAAAAAAAAGGGGAGACGGGAGGATGAGGGAAGGGATGGGTAAGAGGTTTTAGAACTCGGCTCAATTATCATTTTGTCTCCTTACCAGGATGCAACCGACGCACTGAAATTTGGATATGTGGGCATTCCTACATTTACTGGCAGAGAAGAGAGCTGAGAGAAAAGCAGGGGGGGAAACAGCTCTATCAAGATGTCAGACTGTGTAGTCTGTCCTGGAGAGGAATACGGGGAAAGAAATGGGTGCAACTATTACCCACCCTGCGGATGATGAGGGAAAGATGCCCTACGCCAGATCTGATCATTATACACCTTGAGGAAAATTACATTGGGTCCAGGCCTTGGCTGGACATTTTCTTAAATAAAAACTTGATTTAGAAATAATAAAACAATGGTGGCCTGGGGTGACCTTAATGTGGTCAGATATGATACCAAGGAGAGTATGGTGAAATGAGCACAGCCATATTGCTATGGACAGAGCCAGAAGGAAAATGAATAGGAGGGTATGCAAGCTGTTTTGAGCCATGGGGGGATGGGTCATACTGAGGGGAGTGGAAGAACAGGTGGATGATTTGTACTGATCAGATGGGATACACTTCTCTGACATGGGCATAGACATGTTCAACACAGAGACTATGGGCTGCATAGAGGTGTGGAAGAGACATGAAGAAAAATGAAAGGAAAAGAGGGAATGTCTGTCATCCAGTGCTGGCTGGAGACAGGCTATGGGGAACAATTTATTAAAAAGGGCCAATGGGGGGATGGGGGAGGAGAAGTTCAAAAAAAATATGCGAGAAGGACAACAACAGAAATTGAGAAAAGCGGCAATGGTCTACACCATTACCTCCAGTTGAAAGAGAAGAATAGGCACCCAGGTTTACACCTGGGAGGCAAGAAAGAAAAGAGAGAAAAGGATGATGTACTGTAAATATTTAAAATTAAAATGATATCGCATTGAATAGTAAGAAATATTAATATGAATAAAGACAATGTAAAATGACAGAAATGGAAATGTTGAATTGAATGTACAAAAAGTGGTTGTAAATAAATTAATTGCTGATCTGAGCACCACCAATATTTGGTGTTTCTCATCACTGGGGAGGGAAAAATCCAGGACAATGAAGTCTGCCTACTAAAAGGCAAACCTGGTTGTCCTGGTGGCACCAGTCAATGGCTGGGTATGGGGTTACACAATAAGAAGAAAGGAGATAGGAAGAGGTGGATGGGAAGGATAACAAAAATGACATGGGAGGGACTAGCAGGACTGTTAGTCATAGATGAGGTCACCAGAGAGAAGGGGCATGGCAAGGGGGGCAAGAGGGCCTGCACAGGAGAAATCAGCCTGTTTTGCTACTCTCTGAATTTGCTCTTCCACCACCCTGCAACTAGGAAGGGTTTTCTGTTTCTCAATTTAAAAAAAAACGGTATGTATTTTGGAAGAACAGGACCAGGTCATAGGTTATAAGAAATATTGACTGCCAAAGGTGGATGGCAGAAAAGAAGAAATGAGGGGAAAACTCATGGTAAGGTACCCCCAAGGTTGACAGCTGGGGTGGTCGGCTGAAAAAGAAATATTCACAAGAAGGAGCAGGGGACAAATTGATTAAAAAGGGGCCAAAGTGGGTGATGGAGGAGGGGAGATGTTCAAAGAAAACAAACAAGAAGGACAACAGAAATTGAGAAAAGCGGTAATGGGCTACACCATTACCTCCAGAAGAAAGATAAGAATGAGCACCCAGGTTTACACCTGGGAGGCAAGAAGAAAGAAAAGGATGATGTACTCTAACTATGCAAAAATTATAACGATATGACATTAAATAGTAAGAAATATTAATATGAATAATGACAATGTAAAATGACAGAGATGGAAATGATGAATTGAATGTACAAGAAGTGGTTTTAAATAAATTGCCAGCCTGTGCACCACCAATGTTTGGTGTCTGTCATCATTGGGGTGGGAAAAATCCAGAACAATGTTATAAGCAACTTTTTTTTATTGCTGAGTGATCATTGGGGATGGGGTACTTGAAATGGGTGTAGAGACCACATGGCAGATAGAATGCATACCAAAGATTGTTCCTTGGCAAACATTTCTGAAAGCTACAAGTGCCACAAGTATGTTTTACTTACTGTAGGTTCATGCATCTGTTTTTTGCATCAGGTTTGGCTATTCTTCAGTCATTTTGGTGTGTTTCACTGTTGAAGCATAAAAAGGGAATATCATGAGAAGATTTGTGAATGTTTTGGAGGGGCTGGGCTATGAGGGGTTTGAAATAAAATCTTTACTATATCATTAGCTCAAGCTGAAGGAGGTTGATTGTTGTTCCAAAGACAAAGTTCACCATGCCACCAGTGATATTTGGATTTTGGATATCAAATGGTATACATGTGGCAGGAAATGATTTATCAGGAGAATTTTTGACTGCTGTATTTTAAGTTGTGTAGGATATGCTGGCACTCTGTGATATATTGTAATTATGGTGATTGCACTGCTCATTATTGTGGGTTAGTTGGCTGCAGTTCCAGTAATACAGCTGCACTGTTGTCAGTCTGATAGGGAAGCCAACCAGTAGTTTTTTAATGATTGCTCACATTGATGGCCCGTAACAGACATTATCTACCTTGGTACAAGTCATGCTTCAAATAAACTATGTGCTATTGTGCTTCTCAAGCAACGATTCATGTTTTTGCTAAGAGTTCAGCTTCTTTAGACAAATGGGGCATCATTATCCTAAACGATTTACCCCAGGCTTATGTAAGTACCAGTATTCCTCATATTTTAGGACAACATGAGGCCACTTTAAGGGTGTAAATAAAATGCTCCAGCCTTTGGGAAACATTTTGATCCATATTTAAGGAAGAATCTGACATAGTACATGTCTCCAGTTTGTTCAAACATAATCCTCAGAGAATGCCCTTGTTTGTTTCTGTGGAAGTTTGTGATTCTTTGTATTTTCATTAAAGCTCAAAGGATGAATTTCTGTCCACTTTGTGTTGTGTTCACTGTAAGTGAGTCAAAGACAGATCTCTAAGTCCTTTTCTGCCCCTACAGGTGAAATACATCTGGATATCTAACCAGAACATTTTAACCAAGCCAGCTACCATTTGACTGGAGACAGTGAAGTAACGGAGAAGGGCCAAATCGGCATCACTGTTGTGACCATTGTGGCAGGTCTTATCCTTACCAGATTTATAGAATTGTTTTAAGACAGTAGGGAAAAACGTATTGCTAGTTTTAAAATTGGAATCAGTTACAATGTTGAGAGTTCACTGAATTTTAACCAAATTCATGTATCTATTTCAAGATGCTCACAGGGAAAGGAATGTAGTGATGCTATAGTCAGCACCTGAAGAGCTTCTTATTGTAGTCGATAACTCTTATAAGAGAGAGTTTAGCTCTTTTGGAGTACTATCTTAAAATCAGTTTGTACACTTTCCTGTTGTGCCCAGTCATGCATTGCATTTATTGCCTACTTAGAGTTTTTTTGTGTTACATTCATCCATTGTTGACTCAGTTTAATTTAGTGCTCCCTCAGAAATACCTAGGTGTCTGCACACTGTTGTTTTATCTAAATGTTTTTCCTTTCTTGCTTTTTGTCTAGGCGGGAGAATCAGCCTGAAAATATTGTTCAATCTATGCTTAATGTGTACTGCTGTTATGAAGGTCGAACTGGGAAGCTGGGAAGTCATCATTGCAATGCTATTAATTCTCCTGTGTACCAGTTAGTGTAAAAGAAAGATGGTTGCAGTTGGTTGCTGTTTGAATTTCGGGGGGGGGGGGGTGTCAAAGCAGGATGAGTGATACCACTCTTGTGCCATGTAACTAGGCTAACCTGGCATGAGGTGTGTATTTAAAGAAATTTAATGTACTGTATCATCAGCTGACTTGTTGTAGCCAATGAGAATGATGTATTTTAGAAGTCCAGTTTATAAACAGTGCTAACAATTGCCTTCCCTTTATAATGATTCTTTTTTTCTTTTTGAAACAGTACTCTGCATTTCTATTTTGTATTGAGAATCCACAGTATCCTTTCAATTAGGCAGTATCGCAAAAAATGTCAGCTCATGCCACCAAAAGGAAAAAGAATTATAAAATGATATATGTGCTCTTTCTGGCTCCATTTTTAGCATGTAATGTAGAATTTTAGTTGCCCTGTAACTGCAAAATATGTTATTGAAAGAAAACATGACTAGTTCTACTTGAATGAGAGTTAATTAATTTATTTTTTCTGTAGCAATATCTTCAATGCCACTACAAAGACCTACCTGCTAAAGCTCGTAATATTAGATTTCCTGGGAAGAAGTCAAAATCTGCATAGAAAAATCATTTAATTTTTTACAATAAAACAGCTGTCTGTGTTTCATTGTGAAAGAACATGTTGTATATATTGTTTAATAAATGGCATAAATTAGGGTTAACAAGTGTACTAACTTTATGTTTACATCTTTTTAGCAATTACATGCTCAATAATCCACTCAACAAGATCACCTACTACAAAAAAGGCACAATATGCCCTTCACTTTGTACTTTCAATGTGCCTTCTATTTCAATCTGAATATGTGGAGCCTAATGTTTCAAAATCATGCAGCTCCTCTTCAACATCCTGTAAAAGACTGGGAGAAATATATTAGATGTTGTTTCACAATGAAACTGCAACATACTTGCTAATATTTCATCTTTCCATAAAAATGGTAGGAAATCAGATAAGTCCTTTCAAGCACAGTGCATTAAAACTGACAGAACAAAGATCTTATGGAGACCTCATCAAACACAGACAATATGCAGCATTAATTTGGTGTCCATTTTGATTCTTCACACTCAGATATGAGATTGGGCTTGAGTGACAACTTTATTTAGTAACCCATAGGTTGTTGAAATTTTTATGAAATGATGTGACTTACATGCAAATCAGAGCAGCTTTTTATTAGCATGGTGATGAGACACAGTTGAACATGTGGATAATTCTCATTTAGATATCGTTTAATAAAGGACATGAAATATAAATTAGATGGAAACCTGATCTGCATAAAACTGGGATCTGCTTTTGTGCTTGCAAGGTACCTTATCACAGCCTTTATTGAAATACAGATCTCATCAGTATAATATCCAAATGTTGCTTGTCTTACATATGTTCTTTGTATGAATAATAATACTGAACAATCTTATTTTAATTTAAGTTATAAGAACATAGAATTCTATGCTTTTCTTGTCAATCTACCCTTCTCATACACCAGACTTTCTGCTCAGATACTTTGCATTGAGTACATTGATGGTTGAATTGAGGGAATGCTACACTGAAGTGATTTTACACCGCATGAGACAGTTATGCACGATGTGAATATCACTCATAGCAGAAAAGCCATCACACTTGAGCATTTAATGAGCAATGTCTGTTGCATGATTTACTTTTGAAAAACAGGAGGCCAAAGAAAACAGGATTTCAGTAAAATGTGTATTAAAATGTAATGTTTATGGTCTGCTAAAATAGCAAACAAATATCTGTGAGTAACACTATGTATTCTGTTTGTGAGCATTACACTTAATAAACACCAGACAACTGTCATATGTACATTATGAGGTCATTGCTCATACAGAAGATAAACTATTAATCCTTGCAGAAGATGAGATGTGAGAGAACATTATGAAGCTTATTGGAATATAAAAAATGAATCTTGAATACCTTCTTGTGTAAGGTTATCCTCCTACAAGGACATTGGGATGAGTTTATATATATATATATATATATGTGTATATATATATATATATATATATATATATATATATATATATATATATATAAATAACTTGGGTGTTAGCACCCCAATTGTAAGGTTTGAATAGGCATTTCTATGTTAAATCATTTGCCCCTTAAGAGCCCAGAAGTCCCTTGACAGAATAACCTGAATTTGGCATGTGCTAGTTAATGCCAGGATCTCTGGATCCTGTAAATTTGATAATGATCAGTATAACAGTTTAAAAGTCTTAGACAGTTGACCATACATCAGAATATGTTTTAAGACCTTCATTTTGCTCACCAATAGAACAAAACCAGTTGCAGGTTAAAATGTGAAATTTTTTGGTTAGTTGCAGTTTGACAAAACTATTTGATAGATGCTTTACTGAGAATTTATTTTTCCGATTATTAAGGCACACCACAGGTGAGGCCACACCTCGAGTACTGTGTGCAGTTTTGGAGGCCACACTTGAAGAAGGACATTAAACTCCTGGAGAGGGTCCAGAGGATGGCAACCAAAATGATTTGGGGTTTGGGGACGGACCTATGGGGAGAGGCTTGAAGAGCTAAATATGTACACACTGGAAGAGAGAAGGGACCAGGGGACATGACAGAGGTCTTCAGGTACATGAAGGGGTAAATAGGAGAGGAAACAGTCAGGGTGCTTCAAAGGGAGGAGGAGGGGCAACTAGAGGACATGGGTGGAAGCTGGAGGGGAAGATTTAGGGAGAAAGGAGGAGGTGCTGCTTCACTGAGAGGATGGTGGAGCCATGGAATGCACTGCCCAGGGGCTGGTGGAGGCAGAGATGGTGGAGAGGTTCAGGAGGGTGGGACAGGTACAGGGAAGGGTTCTGGAAGCAAAATCCAGTGCAGTGAGAATATCCAGAACTGGGAAGGGAGAAGCCAGAGAAGGTGGGGGCAGCAAGGTCAGCTCAGGGGTGGGGCTGACCAAGCAGAGCAGACAGAAAGACCATTAGGCCTATTCTGCTGGCATTTTAGTATGTTAGTATAAGAGACCAAGATACTGTTTTCATGTATGTGCAGCTAATATAGTAATAGTATATGATGTCCACCACTTCAGGTCAGGCAGCCTTCACATACTGCATGCCTAAACTGTGGAACTCCCTCCCTAGTGGCATTTGGCACATATTCTCCACCCCACACCTCAGCTCCCTCCTCAAAGCACATTTCTCCACCATCTGCACATGTGACTAAATATTCTGTCCTCCGAAGACCCATTTCCTCCAACTGTACTTATTAATGTATTGACCTGAAGTGTCCAAAAGTGTGTGTTTATCCTAGTTGACTGTTTACATGCCTTGCACTACTACTTGCTGCTGCACTGTATTTATGCACTGTACCTGTACCTTGTATTTCTGAATTTTGTATTGCTTTCTGTATTTCCTCCTAACATGTATTTTGACTTTGTGTGCAATTCTTGTCTTTGTTACTGCAGCTCATTCACTCTCTCCCTACCCCCCCCACACACACACCCTCTGGATGCATCTGAATCGAGCAGTAGTCTGCTCAGCATGCCTTCCTGGTAAAACTTTTAAATAAATAAATAATTGTTTCATAAATTCTTTATAACTTGAATTTCTCAAAATTGATGCATGTCATATTCATGGGAAAAAAACTACTTTCTTGAAATAATAATCTTGCTTCTGCGAGCTTTAGTGGTAATTGAAATAGAGGGAAAAAGAGAAACCTTTGCATATGAAACACAAGAAAATTAGTTGGAATTTAATTCTGAAGGATATGATGTTGAAAGCGCAGGGTGTAAGTTTGATTCTATGCTGCTCCAATAGCCCACATTCAGGATGTTTCACTGCTGCACAAGTGACCTGGGTTTAGGAGTGGACCTGGGTTGCAGCACTGGGGGACAGGCCTGGCTGAGGTAGCCACTGCTCAGCATTGTACCTCAGCTGGGGAGGGTTCAGCTGGGTTTTGGTGCCACAGCAACCCCTACAGTTGAGCCAAGGATGTTGCCTCTAGCTGTAGGGATGCAGTGACATCAAAGCTGATGGAGGAACAGCCCATGTCTCTGGGGTCAAGGGTGGGATTGGGGAAAAACTGGGCAAAAAAAACCCTCCAGTCATCTCCATTAAAGAACACAGAACCTGAACATGGTACATCCCAGATTACAGGGTATATCCCTGAAAGGATAGATGGGGTGAAATAATAGATCTTAAAAAGCATGATTCCACAACTGTTTAGTTAAACAAAATTCAATATAGCAATATTCTTAAAATACTAATGAAATTAGGCTATTAAATGTCAAGAAAGTAGATCCTGTTTTCCTGACTTGAAGCTGCTTTTGTGACTTGCAAACCACTTTTATAAGGCCTAGCAGTCATGACAGTGGGGAACAGAACAGAACACTTTCCTCTTTACAAATAAGAAAATCTTTTGGAAGTTATGTCTAAAATGTGTGCAGTCATCACTGTAGGGTATAAGGCTGACATTTCAAGTGATTTTTGTTAATAATAATAATGAAATTAGGCTGAAGTGTGCCATGAAATCAGGTCGTGATTTCATCACTCATTAACTAGTTTTGTGACACACAAAACCACATTTGTTAACTAAAGCATTTGTAGCAGTCTCAAAATAAGAACAATCCAGGTGGCTTTGTAGGGACATATCTGTGTACATGCAGCTGGAGTTTACTACATATGAAGTTGCTTCATGAGTGATCTGCAGGGCCACAGACAAAGTGAGCTACATGACTGCTTCAGTGGGCATCACTTTGCAGTGTTTTTCAAATGGATGAGAATGGTAAAAGCTTTAGGTGACAGTGCTGTATAGGTTTTTCAAAAGTAGGAAAATAAAATGAAATGCAAAAAACTACATTGCTGCATTTATTACGGTTGAAGCACAAAGTGTACAAAGTAGTGAAATGAGAAATTAGGGTAAACTCTCTGGAACCTTAGTGAATCTTTAATAGGGTGTTCCTCAGAGTTGGAATGATCATGTGACTTAATGTTGATATTAACCTAATATCAGCAGTGTCTTGTCAGACAATGATAAATCACTAATGTGATTTCAGCCGATCCACATGCAGAGCCACTGTACCCTTTATTCTGAGTACAGTGTGATCTTGTATAGGAGCGCTAAGAAGGAATGCTCCACTTTGGTGCTTGGGTGATGCCGGCAGAATAAAATAAAAAAAAATACTATAAACTTTTATAAATCACTTAAACTAAACTCTAGTGAGTAATGATAAGAAAATATGGCCTCTGAGGGATGACTTTTGTGCTATAAGAGACTCCTTTTGTGAGGTTTGGGCAGATAGAACTGCTTAGTTTTGCTTTATGGTTCTCATGCCCAAACATCACTTTTGGAGCCTCATATACCATAAGAGGCATCCCTCAGAAGCCCTATTAACATACTGTAAAATAGTGACTAAGTAATGTTTGCATAAGGGGTGCTGATAATAGGATAATACCAACACTGTGCCACTTGATTGTTCGAACCCTGAAGAACACCACACCACAGAAACATGTATCTGTACTTTGTCATTCTTAGCCAATAATAGATGAGACAAGTAAGCAGGTTTAAAAGACAATGTCTGTTCTGGTGAAGCCTTATTTGCCTGACTTGCACAAATATTTGTATACCCATGATCCCTTGCACTGGGAATGAAGCTTGAGAGCATGTGAATGAGATGGATAGATGCACAAAACATAGACCACAGATTTTCCATGGTTACAGGGACTTTTTACACATGTTTTTTGTTTCCATACTTTGTACACATTGTGTTTCAACTCTAACAGATAAATTAATGACCTTTTTTTGTTCTATATATATATATATATTTCAAAAAAACTGCATTAATGCATCAGTTTGGGTTGCTTCCATAGTGACAAAAGCAAGGAAATTTAGTGTTAGGTTTTTAATCCTAACTCTGCCTCCCCACCTCCCTCCACACACACACAGCACACATACAAGCATGGACGTACAAGACAACACAACCAATCAGAAACAGACACCATAAAGTAACAGAAAGAACATACAATTCTGCAAACATATCACAAGTGGCATACTTCATCATGTTTCAGCAACTGTATCACTTCTGCTGCCATCCCAGTGTCTTGGGGGTACACCCACATGATGTGCAAACATGACGTGAAGTGTTAAGAAGGCTATGTAGAACATTTTACATTTAAATTCTTTAATAGGGTATGTCTATGACTATTTAGTACTATTTTGCTACACCTACTCATAACTTTATGAATTGAAGTATATGGGCTACAATCTACTGTATTACTAAAGATAGATACATATGTCCATCTGTGGAGGGATAGGAATGCAGGGTCTAAACCAACCTACAGTGTGACTATAACATATAGACACTGTTCTTCTGTGTGAATGGAGGTATGCAAGTGCAGGATGTGATGTACCATGTGGTTCCACTGTTAGGTATGTACACTCTTCTACTATCTGCATGTAGAGATGTGACTGCACAGTGAATTACCACACACCTGAAACCTCATCTATCCAAACTGTTGTAGTATCTAGATGGAGGAATGGTGTTCCCAATCTTACATATGGACACTGTTGTATTATGTTAATGTGGGGCTGGGAGTGCACTGTCTTTTGCACCATGCACTCCCATCTGTACATTGAGATAGTATGTCAGAATCTGTATTACACACTATTCATATGTCACTGTGGAACACTGCCCTCCCAGTCCTACCTCAAGATAGTACAACACTATTCATATGTTACATTGTACATATATCAGAGTGAAAACACAGGGCCCATTGAACCATGTGCTACCATACTTCTAGTAAAAGAGTGCAACACAATCC
This sequence comes from Neoceratodus forsteri, assembly GCA_016271365.2. Taxonomy (NCBI): domain Eukaryota; kingdom Metazoa; phylum Chordata; order Ceratodontiformes; family Ceratodontidae; genus Neoceratodus; species Neoceratodus forsteri. Next base: position 879,646,999 of record CM028131.1, on the reverse strand, counting down.
ATGTGTCACACTAGCCATATGTTGTACTGTTCTCATTCTGATGTATCAGCTGCATGACTTATGTATTATGTTGCAGTATATTAATGGAGGAATGGGATTGCAGGATATGTAGCACCTGTACTCTCACTGTGACATATGGATAGTGTGACATATTGATTGTGTTGTACTTATATCCTGATGGAGAGGTTGAGTGCACTATCTGAGCAACCATGAGGTAACACTCTAACACATGGGCAGAGTGACACATAGATAGTGTTGTGCTATGTTGATACAGGGATGGGAGGGCAGGGTACATATGACCCTGCAGTCCCACTGTGACATATGTACAGTGGTGTTCTATGTCAATGGAGGGATGAAAGAACAGGGTCCAATTCACCATGGGGTCCTCCCATGACTTATGGGTATTGTTGTACTATCTGCATGGAAATATACAGTTAATGTAGTTGCCATCTTGCATAGTTGCACAGCATGTGGATGTACCCCCAAGACACTGAGATGGCAGCAGAAGTGATACAGTTGCTGAAACATGATGATGGATCCCTCTTGTAGTATGTTTACAGAGTTGCATGTTCTTTCTGTTACCTTATGGTGTCTGTTTTTGATTGGTTGTGTTGCCTTGTTCTATCCCACGCTTGCATGTGTGTTGTGTGTGTGTGGAGGGGGAGGCAGAGTTAGGGCCAAAAATCCTAATGCCAAATTTCCTCACTTTTATTGCTGTGGAAGCAACCCTAACGGTAGCATTAACAGAGTTTTTTGCAATGAATTTCCTTACTTTTGAAAAAGACATACAAAATCTTTAAACCTGTTTTTGTGACAGCAAGCAAAAGTTTTCTATGATAAAACTGAACATGCAATTTATTGTCAAACTACTTTTTTTGACATTAGCATCACAACTTGCAGCTGACTGCCTCTTGCCTTCTGCCCCCTTCCACTGCGATGATTCTCTTTAGAAGAAGTACATGTTTAGTACTGTTCTCAACAGACAGTTATTTGTCTCTGTTTGCTGAAGGAATAAAATTACATTCCCAAGTCCTTTGAACTGTGTCACAACCCCATTTATAAATGCATAGATCTCTAAATACAGTATTGCTTTGATGTGAACAATGACAATGTAATATATTGTTCAGAACTTGATTAAGAAATAATACAGAAGATACAGAGTACAAGTTTAAAAAAATATTTAAGTAATCCAAATGCAGGTGTTGCCGATTGGTTGTTGTTCCTGGATGGCGGAAAACCAGTTCTGTAGTACACTATATAAACTATTGTTATGACTGTGGTCTTTGAATTTGTTTTGTATCAACACACATCACATAGCCTTCCTCACAAAATAAAGATATTCTTTTTATGTAAGACAAAGAACAATATTAGCAATATAATTAAATCAATATATTTATTGTAATTATAAAGAAGATATTATCACAATGCTAAAAGTAGCGTCCTATCTGTTGTTTTATATTAAAAGTTATTAAAGCATATATGTTTGTGCCTAGTACATTAACTATATTAAAAGTTTTAAGTAGATTTTCAAAGGTAACAGATACACTAAAGATACATATTTATAGCTCTTAAAAACATTGTGTTGGCATTGACTTAATTACAATATTACATTACCATTAGAACTATTTATTTTTGTTAGAATAGAATTGTTTATATATATAATTTATGATTTTTTTTTTATATTTTCAGTAATGGCAAGTCATTTTTTTTCTGATATTACATTTATATAGTTAAACATGTGTATCTCACTTTTCCTGAAGAAATAGTAATCAAAATTTATACATATGTTTTTTATAAGTTAGTTTGCTATGCCTGTTTACCATAACAATAGTTTACAGTATGAAATGCATTTGATTTTACTCAAAATTTTAGAGCTAGACTATCTCTTTAAAAAGGACAGGATTTTGAAACCACAGCTAAGTATACATTTTGTTATCATGAAATACATGTCAATAAGTGTAGTATACTACATCAAGACATGCATAACAAAGAGCACAGCAATGTTATGCACTTTTCTACGTGCAATACATATATGATTATCAATGTTTGTCTTGTACATTTAGTAAGAATTCAAATAGTACAGTACACACATATTGTTGTAGTGACTGATTACTTATACAAATTGCTGTGCTGTCACTATATTAGACACTGTATGAGGTATATGTTGTAAACTGTCAAACTTTACTTGTATGCTAAATGTACTGTACATGTAACCACCTGAAACCACACAGCATATACGTAAAATATAGCTGAGGTTTCAAAATCACATCCTGCATAATTTAAGTAAATATTCATTGAACTGGAAAATTCCTCATCCAATCCCTCAATAAAGGTGATCCTATAAAACAGCAGGAACACACCAGTGGTTTGCATTATGTTATAGATGTGCACAACTAGCATTCTGTAAAACAAAAGACAGTAATTGTGCAAATTTACACATAGATACATATATATAGATATATATATATATCCATATACACCTATACATGTGTATATGTATGTATATATATATATATATATATATATGTAATAGATAATCCACTCTAGTGTGTACTGTCACACTCTGATATACACACTCCTTGGTATACATTCAACCACCCAAGGCGTGCATATATCAGAGTGTGACCACACACCCTAGAGTGGATTATCAATCTTGTAAAATGGACATAAATATCGTGGGGAGGAGAGCAAAAAAGTAGTCCCTGTCTGGCATGAATAAATGAGTTGCTGCCAAAAGTTTAAAGTAAGACTAACTGTGTTGAAAAATTAAAAAAAGTTTGTTTTTTCTATTTATTTCCTTTACTTTTCTAAGAAAAAAGTCACCATCTTTACAGGGAGGAGACCGAGTGGGAAGTACTTTCACTTTTATTAGTGACATATAGCATGACCAAGCTTGGTCAACAATGATTAGTAATATGCAGGCAGAGACTGAAAGTAAGTCCCTCACTGTTAAAAAAAGCAAAGTAACTGTATTTTATGTTATTTTATTTAGAATCCTCTAAAAGAAGTCACCAGCTGAAGCGAGTGACGAGTGAGTAGACAGCACTTTCAGTTTTATTAGTGTAATTTAGTGTGACCAAGCGTGGACAATATTGATAAGTAATATGCAGACAGATACTAAAACTAAGTCACTCTGCTAGAAAAGCAAAGAAACTGTGCACTCTATGGTATTTTAATTTAGAATTCTCTAAAAAAAGCTGCTACTTGAAGGAAGTGGAGAGCTAGCACAGAGCGACGGTGTCAGCAGCTTCAGAAGGGTAATGCAGGGCAGAACGAGTGTTGCTTTAGCAACACTCGCTCTGCTGTGTTACATTTCTGAAGCTGTTGAACACCATCGCTTCTGCATACCTCTCCACTTGCTTCAGGCGCAGCTTTTTAGGGAGGATTCCAAATTAAAAAAACATAAAGTGCACAGTTTCTTTGCTTTCAGTCAGAGAGGACTTAGTTTCAGAGTTTGCCTGCATAGTATTTATCATTATTGACCACACTTGGTCATGCTACATGTCACTAATAAAACTGAAAGTTCCGCCTACTTGCTCTTCACTAGCTTCATCTGGCATCTTCTTTAGAGGATTCTAAATAAAAATAACATAAAATACACAGTTACTTTGTTTTTTTAACAGTAAGGAACTTACTTTCAGTGTCTGCCTGCATATTACTTATGATTATTGACCATGCTCAGTCACGGTACAAGTCACTGATAAAAGTGAAAGTGCTCGCCACTCATTCTCCTCCCTGTAAAGATGATGACTTTATTCTAATAATAGCAAAGGAAAATAAGTAGAAAAATAAACCTTTTTTTTTTAAATTCTTCAACACAGTCAGCCTTACTTTAAACTTTTGGCAGCAATTCATTTACCAGGGGCAATTGTATATTAATGTCTTTAGCAGTCTGAATGTACCACTTGTATGTATGTGGCTGCCTATCTGTGGCAGGTGTGGAATGATCTCACTACTGGTGAGAAGGTTTTGAAAGCTAAAAAGTAGTTCAGGTGAGTGGTCATACTGGGAGGCATGCAGTCATTGTGGAACAATACATGGTCATGAGACGTGTTTCATCCAATCAGCACACTGGATTTTCAGTGATTTTACTTACCCATTTTATTTATTTATTTATTTGTTTTTGTTAACCAGGTAAGCACACTAGGCAGCAGTGCCTATTTTCAGGAGTGACCGGGAGGTTACAGTACAGAGAAACAAGATACAAATACAGGGCAGCATACAGGCCCACCACAAGTGGACGAGAGTGGAAAACAGTACCCAGGACATTGAATGGACAATAGAACATTCATGCCCACACACAGGTGGGGCCAGGGTAAATATATATAAATATATATATAGTATATATAAAATTAGAGGCAAAAACTCAGTTTAATGCATCAGTTAGGGTTGTTCCACAGCGAAAAAGTATGGAAATTCGGGTTAGGGTTGAAAGCCCCTTGGACCTAAGCCCACCTCCCAGCTGGCATCGGGTGCGCATTAGGGTCATTAGCCTACTCACCCAATCACATGTAAAGAAGCAGAGGTATAGGAGAATGGGATGAGGGTTAGGACCGATGACCCCAGTGCACGCTCTGATGCTGGTTGGAGGGTAGGCTGGAGGGGTCCAAGGGGGGCTTTCAACCTGAACCTAATTTCCTCACTTTTTTTGCTGTGGAACAACCTTAACCAATGCATTAAGCAGAGATGTTTGCCTCTAATTTCCTTTCTTTTTGAGAATGAGGATGATAAATGGTGAATGGAATGCAGTGGTGGGAGTGCGGGGCCCAATGTCTTGTTATATAGTAACAGGAACTGCAAAGCAAACACAGGCAGCAATGGTAACACACAAGGCAAAGCAAACATAAATGGTAAAGCAAATATTAATAGAAACACAAGCGTAAAGTGATGCCGAAGCAAACAGTTACGTAAATGGAGACATCAAACAGAAGTGCATACAGAGCGCAACTGGTAACATACACATTCATGGCACTGCAATTGTAAATACAAATGGTAACAGTAACAGCAACAATAATGCCAAAGTAAACAGAAATGCAAGTGCATATGCACGCATAAACCGTAACATAGCACACTCACGGAACCACAGTTGTAAACGCAAATGGTTATGGTAACAGCAACAATAAAGCCAACAGAAACAGAAACGAAGTGTGTATGAAAATGCAAACTGTTGCATACAAGGTAATGGTACCACAATTGTAAATGTAAATGGTAACAGTAATAGCAACAATAAAGCCAACAGAAATGCAAGCACATACAAAAACACAAACCGTAATGCGCATGGGCATGGTACTGCAATTGCAAATGCAAATGGCAATGGTAACAGCAACAATAACGTGAAACGAAACAGAAATGCAAGTGCAAATGAAAATGCAAACTGTAACGCACATGGTGGCATAGACAGGAACGGTGATGCGAATGGTGACAGAAGCGCAACTGGAAACGCTAACTGAAACAGTAACGACAGGGCACACCCTACTTTCCCCAAAAACTGCACTGAAAAAACACATTGAAAACAAAGAATGTAAGCATTATAACTGACTTCGGAGCAGAAAATTATGACTTAGAATACTAAATTGCTTATATCTCAGGAACAGTGCGATGAAGAAAAAAAATTTAAATTTTGTATGAATTATTACTTTCCTGGCTAGTTTTATGCTTAGCCCCCATTTGGGGTGGTGCTAAGCATTTTTTTGATGAAAAATCTATATCTTGAACCGTTTCTGAGATACGGGCCCTGAAAGACGTAAGGGACACCATAATGTTATTTTATGGCAAAAAGTGTCAATTTCAGAGTGCTGTCCCTTTGACACCCTGTAATATTGTTTCACCTAACCACCAAAAGGCACATCTGTGGGATGTTGGCTTTCTTCTCTCAAAATTTCAGCCCAAATGACCAAACCGTTATTTTGCAGCAGTGCAGCAAACAATTCCTGTAATGCCGCAAACGCTGTAATGTTATCCTATGGGAAAAAATTTCAACTTCATAATGCCGTAACTTTGCTGCAATGTAATAGTTCTTAAACAAACTTCCAAAAACCACATCTGTGGGATATTGCCTTTCTTCCCTCCAAATTTCTAGTCAAAAGACCAAATAGTTCCCAAGATATTCAATATGAAAGATTACTAAAATTCCCCTATCTATTCCATTATAACAAATCTTGCCATCTTGCCCCTCCCTCACGATCAAAGATGGCGATCAAAGAATCTCATGATCAAAGAATTTGCAGGCTCACGATCAAAGAATTTGCAGGCTCATGAACAAAGATTTAAAAACATTATAAATAAAAAAATTGAAGGTATTGCGGTAAACCACCACCATGGCTCGACAAAATGAAGCCCCCTGAATAAAACCCACTATCATTTGACTTCCTACAACACCCCTGGGCTGAGAAAATAGTTTTTTTAATTGAGCCATCTCGTCCCTCACTTGTGATGCACGATTGTGATCAAAGAATCTTGCGATCAAAGAATTTGCAGGGTCACGATCAAAGAATTAAAAGTCTTATAATTTAAACAATATACATAATCATGGTAAATCACCACCATGGTTCATCAGAATGAAGCCTCTGAGTAAAACCCACCCTTGTTTGACTTTCTACGACACCCCTGGGCTGAGAAAATTGATTTTTTTCATCTGGCCATCTCGTCCCTCACTTGCGAAGCATGATCGCGATCAAAGAATCTTGCTGTCAAAGTTTTTACATCCTCACGGTCAAAGAAATTGCTCGCTCACGAATAAAGAGAGAGGGACAAGATGGCCAGATTTAAAAATTCATTTTCTCAGCCGAGGGGTGCCCTAGACTGTGAAATAAAGGTGGGTTTTGCTCAGTGGGCTTCATTGTGCCCCATCTACTTGCCCAAAATAATGTTATAATGATCCCTGGTAGTCTAGTGCCCCCCTTCCTAATAAAATGTTTACACCCCTGGTAGTCTAGTGGCCCCCCACAATAAAATATATCAATAAAGTAGTGCCCTGGTAGTCTAGTGCACTCCACCCCCTGTTTTTTTTCAGATCCCTGGTAGTCTAGTGGCCCCAGGCTGTATTGTGTTATAATATGTCAATGTTTATATCCCTGGTAGTCTAGCACCCCGGCATAATGCAAGAACAAAAGATATAACATTGTTAGAGATCATGCCCATCTGGGCATGCACCCTGGTTTTGGGGAAGAATTATGAATCAGAAAGTGACATCTGGTGTGACAATAGAGTAGTAGTAGAGGTCTTAAAACACAGGGAGTCAGGTCAGAACGGTCATGTCTTCTTGTGACTTTGGTGCTAAGGCCTCGGTAACTGAACATGTCATTTAGAGCAAAACACATAGAAGGGGTACACAATACCCTGGCTGACAGCCTTCCGCCTGCAGCTGATCGCTTTTGGGAGGCTGGCACCAACAGCAGAGGAGCAAAAATGCCCATACCAATGAACATCTGGGACATTGGCAAGAAGGAGCAGAACTGTTGTTTCACAGTTCATGGCACCATGGACTCTGAGGCCTATGACGGTCCCAGTGAGTGTTTCAAACATTCAGGGCAACACAACCAACAATGCATGCGCGTCACCCCAAAGCCACACAAACCAGCAAAAGCCTCACCGCGTTAAAACAAATGCCATAAACAGCCCACACCACAATGGGGGTCTTTTTGTAGGGATTAGTGTAGCTGCAGCCTGAAAGGATGGAAGGACCCGACAAAACCAATGTTCATTAGAAGAACGATGGTGGTTGGGGTGGGTATGAAACAGGGACCGTGGATAGTAGAAGACCAATAGGGAGCAGTGGCTTGCAAACTAAAGGATGCTGCTACCAGCAATCTGCAGATCTAAACTGAGCCCCAGGTATTTCGCATCGATTTACGTGGTAATGTTTGCAGGGCCATGAGAGGAGTGAGGTGGGTATGGCAGCAAAGAAAAGGAAGGGGATTGGAATGGGAAGATATGGCTGGGGATGATGGAGATACAAATCATGTGATTAAGAGGTCAAAGATGGATCAAAGGGGCATGGGTTGCATGGTAACACCAAAGAAACATGTAGAGGGTGCAGTGTGCCTAGTGTATGGCTTTGTAGGGCTTTCACCACAGAGCATGGAATAGGACAGGGAGATTATTTGTGCATGGAGATGGAGGAAGGTCACAAGTAATCAAGTCACAGTCTTGCCCAAAAGGCATGCAATCTCTGGGGAGGATCCAATTAATTACTCATCCCACCCCTAATGGATACATAGGGGCTGCCCTGGCCAAGTGGGCAGCGGCAGGTGAGACGGCTAATAATATTTTGAAAGGGTGCTGTAGTCTGCCAGTTACAAGAGATACTTGAACACTGGTATGGAGACTAACGTATCACCTGCATTTTTGTTACAGATTTGGAGCCATGGGGGGGGATCAGGGAGAGGTGATATTGTGAAAAAGGAAGCTGGACCATATAAGATATTTATTTTGCTTTAAACCCTATAGGAAGAAGGAGGATCACGTGAAGTCTGGAACTGCTGCCACTCTTATATTTATTGAGCAGAAAGGAGAGCTTAGAAAAGGCTGGGGAAAACATCTGTACCCAGAGATGTGAAACAATGTAGGTTGTTTTACATGGCATCCGTGGATGAGGTGGTATACCTTCTTCTACCCTGAAAGAGCTGCTGAGTGGTGACCCATTCCAGACCTAATTATTATACATCTACGGGGTATTGACCTTTGGGCTAGGCCATGGGTGGACACATATGCAGATAAAAGGGACCTAGTGAGCTACAGCAGTGATGGCTCATGGCATGCCTTGCCTGGCTGGATATGATCTCAAGAAGGGTTTGAGACATGAGCACAAGCCATAGAGCTGTGAAGATGGCTACAGGAGAAAGAGATGCATGAACAGAAGGGTAGGGATGATAAAGAATGGGAGGACAGGTAATACTGCAGGGTGGAGAAGTGGGTAGAAGATTTCTACAGGTCTGATGGCATGCACCTGTCAGATTTCGCCATAGACATGTTTAATACAGAAACGGTGGTTTTATAGAATGCATGAGGAGGTATGGCAAAATGAAGTTAAAAAAAGAGAGAGAAGGACTGGAAGGAGATTCCTCTTAGGTGAACAATACCTTAAATTGAGGGGAAAGCCGGTCATCCAATGCAAGCTGGAGATCGGCTAATGGGGAAAAGGGGGAGGGAGGGGGAATGAAAAGGAATAAGATGAAAAGAAGAAGAAGCTGAAGAGGAAAGCAGTCTTGGTTTTCACCTGTTATCCAACAGAAAAGCAGAAGAAGAAGGCACCCAGGTTTCACCATTGGGGGTAAAAAGAGGAAGAAAGAGGTGGATGATCAGAGATTTGATATGGATGCAAAAGAAATGCAATTGTGGAGATATAATAATAAAAGATGATGGAATGGAACATGGAATTATGTGATATTATGGTAGCAGCGGTGCTACCAAGTTAGGCTGAGGAGCTATTTTCTATGTTAAACCCCAAAACTTTGCACCCTGTAACAACTTTGCAAACTGTTTGACGGATTTGGCTGCA